>CM077139.1:5102564-7602564 GCA_039645545.1 Dendrolimus houi | reverse complement strand
CTAATGCTTTGGTTGTTTTTAACGATAACAAGTACATTAGTAGATATTTAAAAATATGTTTTAAATAATAAATTGTCAAGTAGTAAGAGGATAATTACTTATATCCCCATTTAGGATTATATAGATTTTCTCAGTTATATTTTTCTTTTATTATTGGTGATTGTCATCCTTAGTATTTCTCTTTCATACTAAAATATAATCATAAGACGGAATCCATTAAGTGTTAATCAACGTACACAACTTATCGCTCAGTTAAATGTATCAAATAGATTGGAGACGTTATTCGTATTTCCGATGTAAAACTAGAACTGTTTTCAATAAATTAGAATGAAGATATTTACGAGTATGTTAGCATTTATAATAATTTATTCATTCTCGTTTGTATATATCATAAATTGATGTCTTTTTATGGTATTTATATGATAATTATAGTGTCTCAGCCTACAACTATTGTGGTAGCGTTTTAATGTGAAGGAATTGTGTTCACACTTTATTTACTGCTGGAGTACAGCAGACATAGCAGCCGCCATAACAACCTTGAGTTGTGTTCTGGTACTAGTGGCCCGGTTCTAGCCCCATCTGCAAGTCCGGCAGCATATTGGTAGCACCTTTAGTGTTGCAAATGTTTATAGGCGACGGTAACTACTTACCGTCACAGTTAGGCTGGGCGTCAGCCTGTCTACTGTACTCCAGCAATAAATAAAAAAGACAGACTGACGGTCATCTGATAGAAAAAGTTTACCGTCGCCTTTGGTTATTTGTAACCCTCAAGGTGCTGTCAATGTGCTACCGGTCTCGAAGTGGGGTCTGGAACCTGACCACTAATACCGGAATACCAGTAGGATTATTCACAAACGCTGGGAAAGTTTCCGTGTCCAAACGGGAAACTCCCGAACGAATCAATTTGCAATCCGACGGAATGTGAAAAGAGGGTTGCCATCTTTTTTAAAGAAAATATGGTATTTTTGTTTTTTAACCGTAAAAATATAGTACTTTTGGGAAAGTTAGGGGCAAAATTGTATACATTTATTTTTCATTACTTTCTTTTATTACGGTCTTCAAAACTGAATACATTCAGAAACATATTTAAATACATTATCGTTATAATATCATGTAATCTGTAGAATGCGTTCTTTTATATGAAGACACAGCTTGCTTTCTTATGTATCTATAGTATTAAATTATAAAAACTTATATCAATCCTAGTAAGTCGGCGCGGACGCCTACATGCATATGCTCATGCCCGCACGATTTATTTCATCATTGAATTTTCCATGTGTATTTATTACTACTTTTTGCTTTGGCCAGCACAGATCTATTATATTTAAAATAATCATAAGAGTCTAAATAAAAAGCGCGGCAATTGGATTATCGATGAAAATATAGTTTATTTCGTACTGTATTATTTTCCTATAACATACAGTACAATTGGCTAAAATATAGTATACTATATATTATAGTACGGTTGGGAATCCTACGTGATACGCTTTTAACAGATCCTGTCAAAACACATCCGCGAATGTTTTCGTTCCACTTTCTGTCGTATTGCGAATTGATTCGTTCGGGAGCTTCGCGTTCGGACACGGAAACTTTCCCGGCGTTTATAAATAACCCTACAAGGGTTGTGATCATCCAGGTGAGCAACTGACCTACCACCACGAAAGCCGCTCGCCCCAGTGATTAGTATTCATTCTCCGTTCCTGCACGGATACAAATAATATACAAGTAGATAGGTTATCTTAAAAGTTATAGATCTTTTTTAAACTTTCGTTTAGAGTATTTTTTTAAGATTACATTTTCGTTTAGAATATTTTTTTAAGATCTACCTGCTTCCCATTTTTCCTGAATATTCCATAGCATAGTTCAAAAGTTAGAGAAGACACAAGTCTTACTATTTGACAGTTAATCTCAGTTACAATAAATGAATCTTTTTTATGTTTGACTATTTCGCTAACACCATTGTATAGTGCCCTTCGTTATAAGTATGTCTTTATGTCAAATTTCATCTTTAACATATAAATGGCCAGTAGCTCTCTCAGGCGTCAAGGTTATGAAAATGATACGACAGTATGCCTGCCGATGTCCAAGTTTTTACCTTCATTTCAAAAGCTTTTTTATTTTCCCCTACACGTTTGTGCAGGGCATATCATTATAGCCTATATATACATAAACAGTGACAGGAAGCCTCATGACGTATGCACTTGAAGCTTTTTTTGTTAAGGCAGGGGAAAATACATTTTGTACACTACCGAGTCCTTTACTGGGGATTAGACCAAAGCGATGAGAGTTATCCACTGAAGATGACGCAGATAACAGAGTCGATTGCCGGCTTGTGTGGAAACTCAGCAAGGTATATAACCCATAGGCCACTACTCCACTAATACCACCCTGCCTTCCATGTGCCCCGCGCTCATGGTAGGAAAAGAATGAGACTTAGAAAGTAGTTACGCCTACCCTAATCTTGCGCATTAGTGCTTCAAAATGCCCCGGAAGAGGCAAACTCACTTCATCAACAGATGTTAGTTCCCCCGCCCCCCAGGTGCTGGAGAACCAGAGGTCCTCCAGCACCTGGGGTACGAAAGCGAAAGACTTAAGGCTTGTAGCAACGCCAACGTCCTTGAGGATTTTTCGGAACTGATTTGTCGATCGATAACGGGGTTTCCACAGACGCGGTCGTTTTTCCGATGCATTATTATTTAATTGTGAATAAAATAAAATAGTATTTAAAAAAATAAGAAATTCAATTTATTTGCCTTTCTTTTATAAAGATATAGATATTTTTATGTATCTTGTTATGATAAAAATTGAAGCAGTAAAATGGTTTCATGTCAATAATTTGTAGGTGATTTGATAAAAAAATCACGACTTTTGAGTTAAGTGATTTTAATAGCTTTAGAAAAATTACGAAAAAAACCAACGAAAAATTGTTTCGTTTGCGACCCACTTTCGAAATTTAGCGGCAATGGGAGCCTTAATCCTTTCTATCACATAATGTTAAAATTATGCAGTACGCCTATAAACAGTGTATGAAATTTAGTAGTGTCCAGCAGGCAGGTTGTTCTGTCATTAACCAGCATCATCAATTTTTTCGAGGGAGGGCAAAACTTAAAAATGTTGCTCCTGCTCGCCTATAGTTTTACCTTAATCATCATCATAATTTCAACCATCACACACCCACTGATGGACACGCGTGCGTCTGTGATTCTTAACCGACGCACCGCGCGAAAAGTAATTTATGTGCTTGAAGTATTGGACGTCATATGCCCGGTTTCTGAGGTACTTTTAACTGTAGTTTATCTGTTCGTTAGCGCTATCGGTTCAATAACTTATAAAATTGCGTTTCTGGACACACCATCGTACGATAGTTAAACTAGGTTCAACTTAACTGCCCAATATTAGGCGTTTATCTATTCCATGTATTTTGTTTGACTTTTTGTTGTTGACGTTTTTGTTTGATGTAAATAAATATTAGATATACCTTCTTAAATAGATCCATCTAGTGGCGAGTTATGGTACTAGTTAACAGTTAACCTGTCCTCCTCCGCGGCGTAAGCACCACCTGCTACGCCGACGACACGCTGGTCGTCGCGCGGGGAGGACGTACCCCGAGGCAGCCATTCTGGCAACAGCTGGGGTTGCACAGGTGGTCCACCGAATCCGGCGGCTGGGTCTCGAGGTGGCCTTGCACAAATCCGAGGCTCTGGTCTTTCACGGGCCTCGGAGGAAGCCGCCTGCGGGATCCGGCATCACAATGGGAGGCGTCCGCATCGGCGTCCAACCGACCATGAAATATCTGGGCTTGGTTTTGGACAGCCTAGACTCACGAGGGCGGCGGGCGCACTATCGCGCTTGCTGCCCAACGTCGGGGTCCCAAATGTGACGTGCCGAAAGCTCTTCGAGGGAATCGTGCAATCCATGGCCCTCTACGGGGCCCCGGTGTGGGCGGACGCCCTAGCGGCTCGCAACGTCGCAACGCTGCGACAGACACAGCGTGTGCTGGCCCTCAGGGCCGTCCGAGGGTATCGCACGATATCCTTAGAAGCGGCCTCCCTACTAGCCGGCGCTCTGCCATGGGACCTGGAGGCCAGAGCACTGGCCTCCTTGTACGCGTGGCGTAAGAAGAAGGAGGCCAGTGTTGGCCGACCTGCGCCCAGAGACGAGTTGCGCCAGGTCCAGGTGGCAGAGTGGGCGGACCACCTACTTAACCCCAGCGCCGGCCTCGCCGTCATTTAAGCGGTGAGGCCGATCATGCCGGAATGGCTGCAGAGGCGTCACGGCACCCTGACGTTCCGCCTGACGCAGGTCCTCTCGGGGCACGGATGCTTCGGGAGGTACCTGTGTCGAATAAGGCGTGAACAGACGTCAGGGTGCCACCACTGCGTCGGCGGCGACGAAGACACGGCGCTGCACACCCTCCAGGTGTGCCCAGCCTGGGACGAGCAGCGCCGTGATCTCATCGCGGCCATCGGGGAGGATTTGTCCCTTTCGGGCGTGGTGAAGGCCATGGTCGGGAGCGCTGGCACATGGGACGCTGCCACCTCCTTCTGCGAGACAATCATGTCCGCGAAGGAGGTGGCGGAGGAGGGAGCAGACCGCCACGCTCCCCTCCCGCCAGAGCTGACGGCGACGACGGAGGGTTGTCCAAGACGACCTCCAGCCGCCGTAGGCTACGGCTGTGCGGGCAACCGGCGGGGAAACTGGACCCGCCCGCACATTAAGGCCGGAGAGGAGGGACGCGCCCCGATCCGCGCGCCCCCTCTCACCTCGGGGTGAGGTAGAGGAGCCGGAGAGACCCAGATCTCCGGCTATTAAATGGTGAGGCCAGCCCGCAAAGGGGCTGGCCGTCGTCAGTCCGGGCTGATGGTGAATGCGCGAGCGAGCCACGGCCCGGACGAAGGACGCTCGGGATCGGACAGGGGTTTAAGTGGGTATCCCTAGCCGCGGTGTGGCAATAGCATTTCACACCGAAGTGGGGTGCTAGTGCCACCCCGACCTGGCGAATCCCACACACGGGCTGCGACCTTTCCCCCTCGCGCGGCTCACGTTCCTCAAACGGATTTTCCCTGTATAAAAAAAAAGGTTAACAGTTAACCTAAGTTTATCTAATGCATAACATTATGGAATCAATTGTTATTGAACTCATAACTGGTAACCTCAGAAAGCGGGCATCAGTGGTGTTAATGATGAGTTGTATAATTGTCTGCGAAGTTTTAATTTGCCGCCCGGGCTTGCCCCTCCTCCCCTTCTCTCCCCTAGATCCAGCACTGTCATTAACGTGTTAAAGACCTAGTTGTTTCTAAGAAAAATGGTTGTAACATCACAGACGGGACAGTCGCACAGACTAATAATGTAACAATTGATACCTAAGTTCCGTTTTTGCATAAAATGAATACAGAACCCAAAAACAAAAGAGGATTTTGTTATTATCATTTTCTATTCCGTCACGTGCACTCAGACATACCATTTGATCTCCGCCGCTTTACGTCGTAATTACTTAATTAATAGCCCTCGTAATTGATATTTTACAATAGTTTGTTTTATTAGCGCTCGTCGCTATTTGTGTCAATAAAATATTAAATTACAGCATTTTAAACGTTTGAAATACGTCTCGTGAAGGCGTAAAAATGTGTTTTAGTGATCTGTTGTAAAAATAAAGAAAAAGTTAACCGGTGATAACTGATCGACTGGTTTGTTCTATATCGTTCTCTAGCTTAAAGTGTAGATAGGTAGATAAGACTTTACTAGATAGGTAGATACTACTGACGGCCTCTGTGGTTGAGCCGACTAAGTCTTAGCCGACCGAACTCGCTAGAACGTAAACGCTCTGGTTTCGATTCCTGGCATGGTAATTTTCGAAAACGAACTTTCTGTTATTTACTATGGTCTGGGTGTCTGGGATCATAACACAAGCGTAACTTGCTTAGCTTGGGGATATAGAATGTGCGTGTTTGTCTGTCGATTATTAAAAAAATATATATTCATTTTTTTTTTAATTACACACCAAATTATTACAAACAATACTTTAGTTCCCCTATTTTTAGAATATGCAAAATGCTCAATAGCAGCAGTGACGTTACGGATATTTACTCGATTCCAAAAATTAATCTTACAAAAAGATTAATTTAGCCGATAAAGATACTCCACATAGACTGACGGACAGACAGACAGTATCTCAGCTTTTTTTAAATTTTTTGTTGAACTTACTGTCTCAACTGCTTAAGAGCCGATTTTTCAATAATCAGATAAAAGTAATCGTAGAATAAATTACAAAATGGAAAAAATCAAAATGACTGTTGCGTGAAAAAAAAAGGTGGATTATTTCACTTTTAAATTCAGTGAGTTAATAATTTACTCTACTGATAACTTTTATCCGATTATTGGAAAATTAGCCCTAAATATAGGTAAGTACCTATTGCATTTGAACAGGCTAATTGCTCTCATTTTCTATTTGTAGCTTTGTATAGCACATAAAAAATTACATAATTTCGGTCTTATTCATATTGAATTAGAGCAAGCCTGTAATTTTCTTTAAGGCTCGTAAAGAAGCCTTACTCTAACTCAATATGAATAAGACCGTTAGTGTTTGTAGACATTACACTGCAAGCGGTGATCACCTTTAAGCAGTTCTTACATTGCAATGTTTAAGCCTTAGTAATAAACCCATACGTAAAAAATGTTGCTAATCCTTAAATAAATAAATAATATTTTTTAGCCAAAACAATACGTGACATTATCGCTTAAAGCAGTCTCTTCCAACCAACCCAACTTTTAGGATATTCTTAACTAATCTGGTGATGTAGATGGTGCATAAATTCAGATGTTACCTATGTTTATAGTCAAATATGATTTTAAACTAGTGCAATAAAGGAAACTTCACTTATTATGTATTCTACATGTAATCTGATAAGACTATAAGTAAAATTCTGAGTAATTCAATGGGTAAGATTTCCAAAAGGCAGCCTGGCTGATCCATTGACCGCGGTAAGAACTCTAGCTCTCTGATTACTCGAAGAGTCAATAAGTAGTTTTGATGAATATAAATTTTAAATATAAATATATACCTATTCATGAAATATATTTTGTTCTATAAATAGTAATCATATAATATAATTAATATACATAATAGCATATAACGGCCGGCCGGCCGGTTCGGCGGCAGAATCAGCTGAATCACTCAAGCGGCGCAAATATGCAACCCTCAGTGAGAGTTATATATTTGTGCCGTTTGCTGTCGAGACGCTTGGACCGTGGGGTCCTAAGGCCATGAGCCTCTATCAAAATTTATCAAAACGACTCATTGCCTCTTCAGGTGATCATAAGGCTGGTGCTTACCTTGGGCAACGGATCAATATGGCGATCTAGCGAGGAAACGTAACCAGCCTTCTGGGCACCTTACCCATAGAAGACGGTGATCTAGGCTCAGTATTCTACTTATAGTCTTGAAGGACTATGGGTAGAATACAATACCGATAAGTTTTCTTTTATTGTATTCGATTATATGTAATTTTATAATAGTAAATTATGTAAATATATCTGTCATAGCATGTATAGATAATTTAGGTATTATTGTTTAAAGAAATGTGTATTTAAATACATTCTTACATACAATACAATTTACTAACGTCAAAGTTGGTACAGAAATAAAAAAGTTGTAGCTGAAGATATATAAAAAACTGTCAGTCGTAGAACTGCACCTCAGAAGTGATAACTTTGTAACTGCGCGTGACAGACAGTGTTTTTTCTCCATCCCAAATCTGCCGAACGTGTTTAAAGAAGTATTCACTTAAATAAAAAATCTCATACAAAAAAGAAACCGACTTCAAGCGTAACTAAGAAGCAAAGCATAAAATTTTCTACAATATCTCGAAGTCGGTGTCAAGTAAAAAAAAGTTATGAATGAAATACCTGGAAAACTAAACATTTTTACATGTTTTCGAGGAATTTTCTGCTAGGAATCTTCGGAACCTAAAGTCTTATCAGACTTTAAACAATAACAAATAAAAGACAATAAATTTATATGGGACCATTTTAAACCTGACTCCAACACAAAAAACGTGTGCGTCTCAGGACACCCGACAGAAGTGATAACTTAAACTAATCTAAGTTGAGCTATTTAATATTGAAATTGCTAAACTTGAGAAAAACTTAGGTTATTACTTAAATTTTGTGTATATAGCGCGTGGTTTAGAGTGAGAGAGGAGGAGCCTGCTTACCGCTGCCGTATGCGTGAGAGAAAGAGAAGCCAAACAGACTGGCACCGTAACGCGTTACGTAACGAAGCGGTTTACCCTCGCATAAGAAGTTATCAGTTCAAAAAGATGCATGAAAATCCGTTGAGAAACTACAAAGTTATGACGGAACATACATAAAAAAATTACACGATGAATTGAGAACTACTCCTTTTTTAAGTCGGTTAAAAAACTGCTTAAGCGATGCATGCTAGAGTTTCAACTCGATTACTAAGCTACCGCGAATTCTTAGCAAGGTTTATTTTATTACCCATAAAGTAGCACACTAACCTATAAAAACATGTCACCTTCCAATTCTATACAGCCGTCATCAATTTTTTATTGAACCCATTTCATCCACTTAGCGAAATGTGCCGGAAAATCATCGATACACTAAAATACACGTCTAATATTTCTCGGGAGCTCCCTCCAAGCTTCCCGTATCCCACGGGAGGTGTGTATCGTTATGAAAATTTGACGCCAACCTATATGCGATGATATGCGCTGAATTTCAGAGGGGTTAGGTACGTTACACATATTTTGGTGTTATGCATGTGTGAATTGTGTATTGTTATTGGAACTGTACTATGCAAGAAAGACAAGTAAGTAAAATATGCCATATTATTTAATGCTGATATTGGTTCAGTTCTACCTGACAATTTGGATGAAGCAATAAATCTGATCCATTTAAACAAACCTTAATCATTCAATGTCATTGTATTCGTACCCTTTCAGCTCTGGGATTTAATTAATTCAATTCACACCATTAACATGCCATATACATTTTTACAGTTTTGGGCTTCCCATATCGTGCCACCTAGTGAATCGCTAAAGAACATCGTTATGTTATTAGAAACTCCCACATGTAGGCTCCATGAAATGTACAATAGTTTCGTGGCGCAAAAGTATAATGCTCTTCAAGATAATCCCAGAAAACTTTCAACAGATTTCAATAAACAAATTTAAAAAAAAAAAACGTGTGCGTCTCGGGACGTCCGACAGAAGTGATAACTTAAACTAATCTAAGTTGAACTATTTAATATTAAAATTGTTTAACTTGAAAAAAGCGTAGGTTATTACTTAAGTTTTATATGTATATAGCGCGTGGCTTAGAGTGAGAGAGGAAGAGCCTGCCTACCGCTGCCGTATGCGTGAGAGAAAGGGAAGCCAGACAACCTGGCGCCGTAACACGTTACGTAACGAAGCGGTTTACCCTCCCATGAGAAGTTATCTCTTCAACAATTAGTAAAGTAACGTTTGTGCGAGAAGGCTTATTATACGACGAAAGATTTTTTCAGATGACCGCATCGAATGGGTATAATGCAATCGCCAGCAAGCTTTTTCAGTAATCATTCATAGAAATTACTTTGTTAAAGCTTGTATTTTTTTATTGCATGAGTGCAGCAGACAGGCAGACGGATCACCTGATGGAAAGCCGTTACTAAGGCCTATGGACATCTGTAGCAGATGCTACTCGCTCTAGAGAGAGACTGGAACGTCGGCAGTAATGCCAGAATATAACACATGGTTGTTATGGCGGCATACTCTAGACTGAGGTAGCCATTCGGACGGGCCAATACCCTACTACCAGGTTGTGGGTTATTCTGTCGCATGTTACGACAGGCTGCCCAGCCGCAGGAAATTGTATTCTTTCTTTGTTCCTGCACGGATAAAAATAGCACTTCGAATATCTTCGATGTGCGAAGAAGTTGAAATAGCAGAATTGGGCCTATGGTGGGCCCACTGCTTGTCTGCTGAACTCATGAAATAAAATAAAAATTAGATTACGTACTTCATAAGCAGTAATTTCTGAGAAAAATAGCTCTGCGTACGAACGGGGATGTTGATTTTATAAGGGTTTCGTTTTGCTAAAATGGCGAGGTAACTCTAAAAATGAAACATAAGATATTAATTACATGCTATAAGAAAATTAAAATGAATATAAATAGTAATATTATGATGTTCATTGAGGTTTATTGGACTTGATTGCGTCGTAAAGTGATAATATTTTATTGAAAGTTATGTTCTTTGTAACAGTGATCTAAAAGACTTGTCAGTAAATAGACAGACAAATAAACTGAGGTACTTGTTATAATCTTACAAAGCATCGAATCTTATAGATTTTGTATTAGTGAATCCACTTATGACGTCATAAGTGTTAGATTATTGTACTGTTTAAGTGACTTTATTTTTATTTGATCCATAACGAACATGTCATATAATAATATTTTAAAATGTCAGTATTTTTTTTTTAATTTTGTCTATTTATTATTTTTTGTTATTATTTTTTTAGATGTCGCTACTAATATCGATAAAAATCAATTATCATTTCGAAATGAGTTTCTTTACTGACAGAATAATAGGTAGGTTGTATCCATTACCCCACTAAGCTCCATTATTGCTCGAATATAAAAGCGTGTAATTGAACGACGAGACACTATTCTCACTTTGACTTTGGTCAGATGCAGGATTTCACTTCGGCTTTGGTCCAATGCATACGTCGTAGCAGCGCTGTAGGGTGTTTATTGTGCGAGAAGTGAGACTTAATTAAATCGGCTATTATAAGCAAAATAAGTCAATTAATAATTGTTGTTTAAACACTAATCAAAACTGTTTCTATCGTGATATTTTGAAAGTAAGATGACAACATGTTATTTTAATGTCTTTTCTTTTACATGCAAATAATGTTTGAATTTATTGTAACGTGTGTCCGCCTCCTAATAGAAATTTCTAAGTGTCAAAACGAAGCTATTTACATTGAGCAGAAAGTAAATTTATTTTCTAACTAACTTTTGCCCGCGACTTTGTCCACGCTGGGCAGGTAACAAAGATTACAGTATTATTTTGCTAAATATAAAATCGAAGGTTATTTTTAGCAGGGTAATGGATTTTTTTATATGAAAATACATGAACCCCGAAAAAAATTCATAAAAACTCGGGCCAAGTAATGTTATTAAAGGCATACACAACTAACTACATTTCGCTGCGAAATCATTCTTTTTCGACGTGGCCACGTTAAACCTCTCCCAAGATTTTTTTTGTGGGATTCTCGGGAAGTACCGGCAGATATTAAGTCCGGGTATTCAATATCGATCAGAGAAAACCACACAATCGGCCTAGTAGCTTTTACGTGAATCCTCGAAGAAATACAAAAAGTTAAGAAACGAAAGACGACACTTTTAAGATGTTACAATATTATAGACTTACCTATGTGTGACTTTAAAAAAAATATTCAGCAAAACTTAGTTTGATTAAAAACTTGATGTGGACTCCTATTTTTACCAATTTGCGGTTAATGGCCGGTTCATATATCTTACTATTCATTGCCTTACGCTCAATTAAATTTTGACATTACTTGTATGGAGCTTACCTCAAGTTTTAACGATAGTAAGGCAAATGAACGGTCAGTAAGATAGAGGAACCGGTCCTTAATCGCTAAATTAGAAATATGTTGCTGTATGTACTAAAATGCTTACTATCCTACTAAAAATGTCAATTAGTTTGAACTAAAATATATTCCTATATAGGAATGTATGTGAATTATAGTCTAGTTGCGGGTATTCTATTATGTAGCGGCTTCGTCTGCATTAATGTTAAAGATGTAGGCTGCAGCCGAATACGTTTTAGTTAAAGCGTTAAAAATAATGTCAAAAACGTATGTATGCGTAAAGTTACCTAAATCTTTAATACTAACGCAGATGACGCCCCACCTTTACGTATTTTTTACCCTTAATACCTATAACAAAAAAGTCGCCAAAGCAACACTGTTAGCATCTATTTTTACCAATTTTCCATTTTAATCTGATATTTCAGCTACTTTTAGTAGCTGTGATAACGAATAATACTGTTATGAGTTACAGGACTCGAATTAAAAAATGCCGTTGGAATTACTATATAGAATTTATTAGAACTATACAAACACGTATAACACAGGTACAAATATAACTGGACGCAACCAGTACAAACTGCACGATTCAATAACATGCGCAAAGTCCGTCACTATATCGCTTATAGAATGTACACGTCTTGGTTTGATCGTGGTTCTCGCTAGACTGCCTCACCCCTCCCTTCTGGCATTTTTTTATACTAACTATACGATACAACAATCGACCGCGTGGACAGGATCTTCCAAGAACTACACCTGGCTAACGATCATCATAAAGGATTACAATACACAATAGGCGGCTTTTCTAATTACAAATTTTAAACACAAAGTAAACAAAAGAAGTTCAAATACGGGTAGGTAATAAACCGTGCTTTATCGCCGGCAGGTGTGCATTCACATTTGGCGTGCTTCGTGGAATTTTGGCTATATTGTAACGATACTTTCAGCAAAAGCTTTTAAGGTTTTATAAAAACGGTAGTCTATCGTCGCCCCTACAGAATTCTTCTATGTAGACGGGGTGACACACACTTAGCCGATTTTATTTGAGTAATGCTTGCGGTGCAAAATCCATTCTATATAAAGTTTTAATTAGATATCTCATGACGTTAATGGACAAACGTTGCTCAGTTAACAATAAGTTTAGTTTGACTTAATTTTCAAAGGTGGTCTAATTTTCATTTTGAAAAGTACTATTGCAATCCAGGTAGAAATATTATCAGGCAGTTTACTTATATTCATAGACTAAGAGTAAGAATCGTTAGACAAACACATATTGTGTATCCCAAGCTAAGCAAGTTACGTTTGTTATGGGTAATATACAATGGAGCATTCTTTGCGTTCCAGTGAGCTCGGCCTACAAAGGAGTAGCCTACTAAACCGTAATGGTCTAAGGTTGATGTGCATAGACATTTAAACTATGGTTAAAATAAAAAAATCACTAAAACTATATGGCTAAACAGCGACTATTTTATTTTAATCGTCGGTTAAATGTTTATGCACACCAGCCTAAGAGTACTACTTCAACAACGTAATTCTGAATAGGCTGAAATCTTTTGTGACTTAGTAGCAACTAATGTTATTTCAATTCTTGACTGACTTAGTGAAGAAAGTGTTTCGTAAATAATAAAACGTTAGTAAGCACGAAAATAATTAATTAATCTAGGAATGTAGAAATTTGGGGCTTTCAGAGTCACTTTCTCTCCCTTATTTGTATTTTTATTATTTGAAACATATCTTTTAAACCTAATTGCTCAAAAATAAGTCTTAGTACATTTCTTTGCTATTCTGACTGACATTGCTATTTACCTTGAAGATGATTAATTAGATTAAGGTTTATTTTTCAATATATAATTGGTTTATACATATATTTTAATTTTATATCAGATATAATATAGAAATAATCAGTTCAGCAATTTCAACTCAGTACAATCACGAAGTCTTCATTGCAATTCAAATAGATGTGCTATTTGAATTGCAATGAAGACTTATAGTTCGTTCACGTTAAGAATGCAGTGAGTCATCATTGTTCGCCGGCCAAGCCCCGTCCCCTAACCAATCAAATCTTTTCAAATTACAAAGTCAAGTTCACAGTGACCAGTTGAAGGCATAACTTCGAACGCGACGGTTGTGTCCTGTAATTGTGTTAACTGATTTATATTTAAAAAAATGAATACCTCACCAATTCGTAAAAATAAAAGTGGTTCCGTAATTTATAGTGGAGAGAGAAAAGTAATTTACAATGTTTTTAAATATTTTAAACAGTCTGATTTAAATGTGACTGTGGACAGCATAGTAAAAAAACGGCAAATGCATGCGGTGTGTCCGAGAGAACAGTTTATAGTATTCTTAGTGAAAAAAAGGAAAATAATACATTGAAATCGCCAGTAAAAAAAAGGCCAGGAAGTCTATGATCGATAAATTCGATGAATTAGACAAATGTGTTATAAAAGAAGGGGAAGAAGGAGAATGTACACTCAATATATTTAAATAATGACTACCCGACATTAAATAAAATTATGACAATTTGTGAAGCTAATGAAGATATCTCGATAAATTTAATCGATGAAATGGCTAGGAGTAACGGCATTGAAATGCTCGGTTTACCTTCGTACCACTGCAAACTGAACCCTATTGAGTTGGTGTGGGCCCAAATAAAAAATTATATTGCTGCCAACAATACAACTCTTAAGATGACTGACGTGAAGAAAATATTTTATGACGCAATTCGGTTAGTAGACGCTGATCAATGGAAGAAATGCTGCGACCACGTCTTACAAGAAGAAAGTACCATGTGGGATTTAGATGACGTCATGGAACGAGTTCCATGACGTCATCTAAATATTATAAAATATATAGTTATATCTAAATATAATAAAATAATTTTCTGCAGCGAGCTGCAGAAAATTATTTTATTATAAATACTAACGAGGATACTAGAGTGATAGTGATTATAATATTAATGACTTATTTTGATTTTTAACACCACTGTGAATACACCTTTACCCTGCAGTTGCACTGATGACTTACTGCATTCTTAACGCGAACGAACTATAGTCTATATATCAGCAGTTTCAACTTAGTACGATCACGAAGTCTTCATTGCAACTCAAATAGCACATCTCTATAAACTCTATCTTAAAATGTTTTAGTCAATACGATTAATACCCACTCTTCAATATATTTATCTATAAATATATGTAATATTCTTTCAAAGCAATCCATAACGTGATAGGTTATAAAAGCAACCATATTTCAAATGTGTAAATATACGAGAGGGCTCCCTTGGCTTCGCGGTTGCGACATCTATTTGCCATAAAATATTATATTGCAATTTATATGTTTGCCCTAAGAAAGTTATTATGAGATTCGCTATCCAAAGTGCTATTGGTTTTCGTGTCTCTAGGCGTTTTTAGGAGTACAAGTTTGCTCTTATTTCTAGTACCGTAATATATTTGAATCGATTCTCATTTGTAAGGCACTAAGTACAAATTCTGCTTTCCGACGGGGCGTCAGCCAGTTCTGTGCCAACGTTCGTTTATATGTATTCAGTACTTTCACGTAGTACTCTCAAAGACAGACAGACATACAAAAATTTCTGAAAATTGCATTTCGAATGAAAGAGGAAGAAAATTATAATAAAAGTAAGTTTTAACGGTTTTAAGCCAGGTATTTTATTTGAGTTTTACGCTGACGTTACTGAGCTACTAGTTGCGAAAACTTTAGAAAATACTATAGAAGAAAAATACACTAAAATAGACACATAATACAATTATTTATTATACATAAACATAAAATATCATCTTAAATATCTTTTATGCAAAATGATATAAAGAGGATTGTAAATAAGATTCATGACAAGTTACAAAAAAATTCGGAGTCTGTTGGTTCGAATAATACTACTATTTTTTTACCTTATTTACACCCCAACACTTTTATTATATTACAGAAACAGATGTGAAAAATAATAACTTACATACATGCAAATTATGGACGTCTGTTTCCCATAGGGGTAGACAGATACGATGGATTTCCGCTTGCGACGATCTTGAAATACATCTTTTGCTTCATCTAAATTCATTAATTTATTCATACATACAGATGCTTTTTATCTGGCTATTCTTTAAGACATCGGCGATTTGATCTTGGTACGTACGTCGCAGTCTATCAGCACCAACTTTACTACCCTCACTGTTATCATACACTTGTTTAGTTGATAAAGCACCTTAGCATTCCTTTTTCAAGTCTTGTTATAATATTGTTACATACCGTCAAAGATACGCGCACAGCTGCCTGTCGTAAACACAGTTCATTGTCTTCCAACGATTTAGGAATTCTTTTGTGTTTTGAATTTGTAATTACGAAAAACATGCTATTGTTTTTCTACTTATTTTATAACCATCATTAGAGTCGAACTAATCTTTATTGTTATTGTTTTCGACTTTGTGGCCGTTCGCAAGTGTGCAAATTACTATTTCTCGGAAACTCAGTGCGCGCAGCCAATTTCTTTGTACTGTGTAATGAGTATAAAACAATGCCCGAATGGAGGGGTGGGCAGTCAAGCGACGAATACGAGACGAGTAAGACGTTTGTAGTACTCTCGATTAGCGATATAGACGACGGACTTTACGCGTGTCGAATTGCATGGAATCATGCAGTGTGAACTGGTTGCATCCAGTTTTATTTGTATTTGTTTTATACGTGTTTGTACAGTTCTAATAAATTCTATAGTAGTTCCAACGGCATTTTTAATTCGAGTCCTGTAGCTCGTAACAATATCATTCCCTTATAATAGTAACATGTATATTTGAAATCAACAGCCAAATATCTCAAGAAAAATTATTCAAGATTAAAACATAAACATAAAAATAATTTTACGAGTATAAACCTTTATTACGTTATATATAAAGGACCCTTCTCGTCAACCATCACGAGATTACCGGCAATTAGGCCACGTAACCCCTGTGGTACGGTGATGACGTTTTGAGGGACAAATTTTAATGAGCAAAATGAGCCGAGCTCGTAATAACCGATGCGATGTGTGTGAACGTCACACGGGCGTAATTTGAAACGTTTAACCGGAAATTTTCGGTTGCGTGTACAGAACTCTTTAAATTTAATAGTAAGGATTTTTAAAAACAATTGTTGTTTACCGTCTCATGATTTATTACGGTTCCGTAGCGAAATGACATAATAATGGACAATTGTCGCCTGTATTAAAATCTTCATAGTTTGCGTAATTTTAAGACAAAGACAAAATTTGTCTGTTTCAGGCATTGGTAACTCCAAAGAAACCCCTCGTGGCGTCGCGTTCTGTGAAATAACTCCATATAATAAATCTGAACCCAAACTTTATGTTGAAGCTTTAATCCTCCCGATCGTTACAAATTATTTACCATCTATTCCTAACTCTTTTGAAAATATTCCCCACATAAAAAGCATTCCTCTTGCTGATCCAGAGCTTCGCTCTAGACATCCTCTTGAACTTGTGTTGGGTTCGAATTACAGTGACAAAATACTACTTCACGACAACATCATTGATCCGCAAAGCACTCCTGTCGCTATTAACAGCATATCTGGCTATTTATTAAATGGGAAAATCTCCCATTCACTTTCACATTTATATAATCAAAATTAGGCGTCGTAAACTTATCAGCAATTTTAGTATTTGTAATTTCTATCTCTTTACAAAGTACAACTTATTTTTCAATAACTTATAAATGTTCTTTTAGTTTAAGTGAATTGTAAAAATTCTTTTATGAGGAATAAATTTCTTTAACCCGAATTACCGGTGCTAATACGACGTCAAGAATCCGAGAATTCTCGGTACTTTCGAGTCCGAGATTTCCCAGTTCTGAACTCTACTATGTATGTATATATTTTTAATATTTATTGTAAACTCTGTCATATAGGTACTTAGTTGTATTCATACCTCAACGGCCTACTACTTACTTACATAATTGTGCTTACACAATTGTAATTTAACAGTTGTGTTGTGACATTTGAATAAATTGAGATTGTTTTAATTTTATATAACAATGGGCTTAATAGCAACGAAGCAATCACTTTTGTGTAATAGTAAATTTCGTTTCAACATGAACTGTTATTATTTTACAATTCCTTAGCCGTTTTAGTAGGTAAAAGCGGAATACTTCTGTTTTCAGCATGTTATACAGTTCACACACCTTCCTTACCTGTTGCATACCAAAGAGACTAGGAGTCAAGATTTATAGTATCTAATCGTTCTTACTTTCGTTGGTATTGGTGTACTGAAAAATCCGTACCGGATCGCCTCACTCGCAATTTGTCCTCACGCGGATGGCGGGTAGACCACTTGGTGACAATCCCTGCTCAGAATGTATCGCGTATTGGCCGAGTACCAATCGCTAACAGACTACTCGGTAATTCGTGAATCACGGGACGTTCACTCGTTGACAACGAGATATTATATTATACCCTCTAAGCCTTACACAACCGAGCTGAAACTCAAAAACTAAATTATTCTAGTATTTTATATATTTGATTGATATCTTACGTGTAAATTCAGCAACAAAATCACACTACTAACCACGTTGTCCACAAGTGACAAAGAAAAAAAGTAATAAAAGCACTGCGTTAAAAAAGAAAATTGCTGTTTAAATCTAAATTAAATCTATCTATCGCTGATCAAGCTAAGACATCACTATCTGAGCATCTCAACAACAAGCGACACAAACGAATTTTTCCTACTAACATCGTATATGTAAATCAAGCAATAAAAGCACAACACTAACCTCGTTGTACACGACTGACAAAGAAACAAAAGCAATAAAAGCGCTGCATCATAAAAGTACGTTTCGCTTTGTCCAGCCGAGTGCAACGTTTGAAAATGCAGTCTAAACTCGAATCCCGATTGCATCCCACTGTCCACCGCTGAATATTCCATGAGTTTCCCAATTCCCGTTCGTTTGTCTGTAAGTAGTGGGAATTGGTATTCCCGTGTTGCGTACAATATGTATGAGATTTTGTCTGTTTATTTTTTCACAACGCCTCGATGTCCGGCGTAATTGGAAAATGTTTACTGCTCGTGCTGTATTGATTGCATAGTGGTGTTAAAGTTATCACTTATTTATTCGAATTTCTATTTCGCACCTTTACAGAGAAAACGTTACCAAACAAAAATACTAAAGTTAACATGAGAGCATATCTATATAATTATATAAATATAAAACTAAGTCCGATGAGGGACTGGAGTAGTCTCCAGTGCCACGTCCATCCATCTAGCCAAACTCCTCCGGGAAGTCCACCAACCTCTTAAAGTTGTTGAAGACTTCCCGAAGGCTACCTGGAGCGTTCAGATACTTCGTCCTGTATTGGGCCACCCTTCCGCATACTAGTAGGACATGGGTGGGCGAATGTTTCTTCGACCTCCAGGCAAGCTCTGCATAGGGGTCTGTCAGTGACACCTACATTGAAAAGATGTCTGTTAAAATTGCCCAGTAGCTGCATGCTACGAAACCATAAAATGTATTAAATCGATAATATCCCAATCTCAAAAGCTACGCAATGGATAGTGTTCAAACATACTTTCGTTGAAAATATCTTAGGAGCTTTATAACCTCAATTTTTTTATAATTTTCCACGTCGTGATTCAAAACTTAAATAAAGCAGACACAATTTGTCCAATTTTAGGAGCTAACCTGCGTAGACACGTTTGCTGCATCCAATTTACGAAATATGGCCAGATCAGCCGGTTCGGCGGCGAAAACCGTTGAATCACTCAAGCGCTGAGATCCTTGGACTTTAGAGTCCTGAATGAATCATTACAGAAAGCTTTCAAAACGACTCATTAACTCTTCAGGTGATCAGAGGGCTGGTGCCTACCTCGGACAACGAGGCTATCAACGCACTTGGCTGCCGACCCCCGCGATCTCATACGCTCGACTGATCAGGGTGATGTTACGAGGTCGCAAAGACCACAAGCCACTGACAGGCCACCAGAAGCCCGAGATGCCCTCTGAAAGCCAACGAATGGCCAACTAAGCCGCAGACGAAGCCAACATAAAGCCCGCGAAGGCCATCTTTAGCCGCAGACTAGCCAACGAAAGCCGTTGAGAGACCACCGTTAGAAAGACTCCAAAGGCTCCAATCCCCGCCACCGACGGGTAATTGCCCGTCGAGTAGAAGTCGGAGCAAAGAGGTTTTCTTTGAGGCCCCAACCTCCTCGCCGCCTCAAATGGCCAAGAGAAAGAAGACAACCACGGTCAAGGGACCAGTGTGGAAATCCAACGAGGAAACGTAGCGAGCCTTCTAGGCACCTTACCTATAGAAGACGGTGGCCTAGGCTCAGTATTCTACTTATAGTCTTGAGGAATTATATTTTATGTAGATACAACTTAACTAAGTTAAGTTTTCTTTTATTGTATTAGTTTATAATGTATTAGATTAATAAATTATGTATACTATCTTCCAGCATATTGATTTAAATTAGTCATTAAAATATCTTCATATTTTTGTATTGTTCCAATATATACTCTTTTTTCTAGTAATGTACAGAACCTATTAAGTACCTATATTATAAGCACCCTTTTTCTAGATACGTTTACTACGTAAAAAATTCAAATGCTTCCTAAACATAGCACGACAGAGCAAAGTTGAGGCGCGGACAAATGCGTGGAGTTGAGTGATAGAGCGAGCGTCTCTAATCCCATGCGACGTCAGCGCCCAATTAGACGTCAGCTATTCGTCTTCTCGAATACTATTCCCATCCCTAGCGGGGGCGGATTTGGCACGAAAATGAGCGCGCATTTGTCTCGTGCTTGGAAGAGAGTCGCTTTTTGTTTTTATGTCTATTTAATTTAATAACATAGTTATGTACAGGTATAAACGAAATCTATATGAAGAACTAGGTGTACCAGTGACTTCGTCCGCGCGTTCCTGTGACTTACATTCATTACAAAAATAATCTTCTGAACCCTACAAGATCTATATAATTTAAAGAAATCTCGCGTGACCAAAAGGCTGGCCTATATTTAGGGCAACGGATTAGCGTTGCCATACAACGTTTTGGCTTTGGCAACACTCCCCACCGACAGCGATCTGAAATACATTTTTTACTTGTAAATATGTTTATAATAGTATAGTAATATTATTTAATTTTTAATTTTTTTTTGTAGTATAGATTAACTATTATCTATGATTTACATACAATACATATTTGTCTATTTCACTTATAAAATAGCATTATATTAATAATATTTATAAGTTTTGTTGTATACTAGTTTACATCTCATATTGTTGTCTTGTTGTTTAATAACTAATATCAACATCTTCTTAGCCCTAGGCAATATTGCATATTTGTTAACAATATATTTTATTGTTTTTAAAAATCTTATTTTTTTCAGCTGTTATATACGGTTGAATTTTTCAAGTAGGTCTTCAGGACGAAATCTTCAAAAGAGTCTCGGGGTCCATTTTGACAAAAGCTAAAGTGGTATCATTAAATTTTTGAACAATCAATTACCCTTAGCAGGAATCGAATCGGGTGATTTTGGAAAAAATCACATACTGTATTATTACACCAAATCAAAATGTAGCTTGTAACAATCAATTTCTATTAAGAAATATCAAGCGGTAAACCAAGGTAAGGGGATAAATTTGATCAAAATGTTCTATTATTTTCCTACCATCCTGATAAGGGTAATTAATTGATTGTTCAAAAGTCTAATGCTACCACTTCTGTTTCCGTCAAAAGTGGCCCGAGCCTCCTTTGAGTGTTTTTCGCTATTTCGTGTAGTTTAGGATTAACCTGAAAGAACACCTGAAAAATTCACTCTGTATATAATTTTTACTTACTGACTCCTGCATCTCAACGATCCAAAATGAGCCCTGGGCTCCGAAATGAGAATACTCCATTCCTTTTTGTTAAGCGCAGTCTCCTGCCAGTCATAGGCTTGAAGCTTGCGCAGATCAGCCTCCACTACGTCACTCCAGCGATATCTGGAGCGACCAGTTATTGGTTGGCCCAAATAGGCTCTTTTCACGGCGCAATCCTTCCCCATTCTATGTAGGTGACCAAGCCAGCGCAAGCGATGTGCCTTGCTCTCACCTATGATATTGGGCTCATCCACTAGCTCTGCGAATTTGGCATTTTTACGGATTCGCCAGTTGCCATCGCTTCCCCGTGTCGGACCCAGAATCTTTCTTAAGACCTTTGTGTCAGCCACTAACAGCTTATTCTCCTCCTTAAGTGTTAGGGTCCAAGCCTCGCATCCGTGCATCAATATAAGGCGTATAACAGTTTTATATATAGGTACCATGGTCTTAATGGTTTTGAATGCGAATATCTGTCTTCCTCGCGGTTGTTAGTGTCTGTCAGTGAACATACAGTCCAGGTATTTAAATTTGGACACTTTTCTGTAAGTGGTGTTTCCAACATGCAAGTCCTCTTTGTTCACACGAGTGTTCTTACAGCGTCTCATGTGGAAATACTATAATCTTATTGTGATTAATCCGGAGTCCTACTTTTAACGCTTCTTTTTCCAGAAGCACGGCGGCTTCAGTGACATCTCTGCGGCAAGTTCCCAATTAGGCGAGGCCATCAGTATAGCCTATAACCATATAATTTTTACTAATATACCATAATACCTTTTCTGAAATATCTGAACTTTGTAAGGGTGTAATAAAACGGTATAAATTCTGTTTGTTGGCAAACCCAAGCGGAGGGCGCAAGGGGTTGCCCGAAGGGATAATAGCATAAAGAGCTTACCCCTAACCGCTTAAGCCTTTCAAAGTTAATTTGTTTCTTAATTTTTCTTAAGTTACGTTTCGCCTAATTGGTTCTTTGCTTTGAAATTAAAAGTGATAATTTTATTATTGGCCTTTTTAAAACATTTCTTTGGGATCTTGTTTTTCTTTTGTGTAATATGGTTTTCTTTTCAAGGGTAAAGCCATTTAAAGGCAATGCTAATTCGCTGTGAGAAATATAAACCAACTTTGTTAAATAAATATATTATGTACTTTCTAGCAAAATAATTAATTTTCTTGTAATTGTATTAGCCACATTATTACTATGTTTATTTGAATCTTAACTAATCTATGTATTATATTATATTTCTTACTATAAAAAACTAATTATTGTATTTTTCCTAAATAAATTAAATAATGTCTACATAATTAGATGGCGCGATAGGCTGTATACTGCTTTCTATTGTTTCATGTATGATTATTTAAAACATGTTTGTAGACCAAATCAGTCAAAAATTAAAAATAAACTTATTGAGATTTTAACTCTTGCATTTTTATCTACGCCAAAATGGCGGGATATGTCTTGAAGAAATCTGACAACGTAATTGTTGATTTGATAGTTGACACGGGGAAAGGACACAGGCTAAATTTTGTCTAAAACTATTCTCAAAAGGAGTTGAAATATAATATAAAAATTATAAAACAAAAATTTCTTAAGGATACTGAAATAGAAAAGTTTTATTCAAAGTTCCATTGAAGATAATTTTTACTGAGTCACAATACCTAAGTTAAGCAGCAAGTGTTCTTCCTACTCGTAGTATAAAAAGTTCGTATAAAATTCATACCTGGTCTTTGGTAAGCAATAAATAAGAACTTTTACAGAATCAGAATAATTCAACTGCAAAATGAAAACAATTACGTTTTATTTATTAGTTTTTTTTATATTGTCATCCACAATAAACATGCATGCAAAATCATCCGTGCAAGAACGGAGAAAGAATACAATTTCCTGCGGCCGGGCGGCCTGTCGTAGGAGGCGACAAAACAACCCACAGCCAGGTGGTAGGGTATTTGCCCGACTGGATGGTTACCACCCCTGGTCTAGAGTATACCGCCATAACAACCTTGAGTTGTGTTCCGGCATTAGTGACCAGGTTCCAGTCTCCCTTAAGAGAGCAGCAACGCATTTGTAACACCTTTGGTGTTGCAAAATTCCGTAGGCGATGATAACCGCTTTCTATCAAGTGGGCCGTCTGCCTGTCTGCTGAACTCATGCAATAAAAAAATGTCAAAGTCGAGTTTAAAGATACTGGTTCTAATTCAGCTTGCAATACTTGAACTAAACAAAGTAACAAATGTTGCAAGTTAAATAAAAGCTTGTAAAAAATAAATGGATACGAACTGGATGGCAACACTTAGTGGTAAATATGTATAAAACAGATACATTAAAATCGGAAAGGTCTAACAATAACCATGGCCACCCTTCCTCCCTTATGTTGTTCACATGAATCATACCTTCGTAACTCGATTATAACCCACGGAATCTTATTACGCACCCTTTTCCACTCTGATACCATGTGACGCAAACAACCGAAATATATTATAGTGTAGTTGGGCCTAATCGGTTTAATATGTAACTGGTCTGTATAACCTTTTATTTTTAGACTTTTGATTCGTTTAGAAAGCTTTCGTTTCTTATAGGTATTTTAAAAGTTATATTGTAATGTATTTACTTTCGTGCCATCTAATGCTAAGACCTGAAATATACTTATTATAATGTAGGTGAGTCTAATTTGTTTAATCTGTAACTAATCTGGAAAGTCTTTTAGACTTTTGATTCGTTTAAGAGAGCCTTTGTTCGATATATTTCGAAAGTTTCAAAAGTTATTTTGTGACGCCGTGTAATGTAAATGTTATGTTGTAAATCTATTTAATGTATAGTTAGCTGGTCTGGAAAGACTTAAGTATTTTTATATTTTTGTTTCATTTAGAAAGCCTTTGTTCGGTATATTGTAAAAGTTAGTAATAATTTCTAAATCTTAATACCATGTGACGCAAATAACTAAATTATATTATGTAGTAGTTGGGCCTAATAATTTTAATGTATCTATAATTATTGGTCTGGAAAGTCTTTTATTCGTTTAAGAGAGCTTTTGTTCGCACTATTCTGGAACTTTTAAAAGTTATAACGTTAATTTTCTCTGATGTCGTGTAACGTATTTTTATGTTGTTATTCGGTTTAATTATTTAATGTGTCGGATTTGAAAACACGTATTATATATTCAATATAATATGCCATACATGTTATTTATCAAAAGAATTATATTAATAATTTACTATTGTTTTAAATCGTCTTTGTCGCGTCAGCCTACCTTTGAAGTTAAATTGTGGTAGTATTATCTGCATTCAGGGTTATTTTACTACGCTATAAGTTACGTATATCCCTCGCGATTGCTGCATAATTTGCGGTCACGTGAAGCAGCTATTATTATCATCGGACCAATGGCAGTGTGCCATTTAATACGATTCCAAATTTGAAAACGAAAAAGGGAATAATGAAAGCGTAATATTTTTTAATATTATGACTGCATTGTGCTACTGGTCTTTTGACTGGAGTAAATGGATATTATTTTATAATGTTTTGAGATAATAGAGAACTTTATTTGAACGCATTCAAAACTTTGTTTTTATAAATTAATCGCCAATTATTTTTCATTTTAACCTGATGTATCTGAATTAATAATATATAATGAAAAATAGCCTAATCTTCAGATCGAAATGTAAAAACAAATAAAGACCAGATAAATATAAGTTGTAAAATACATGCTATATATTTTACAATTAGTTGTGTCCGGAATATTGTTCGGGCGGTGCTTACATTTATATTGATATCTGCTGAACATCCTTTGTGAAGAATATATAAGACTAGCTGTACCCGCGACGTCGTCCGCGTGGAATTTGTTTTCAAAACTCCCCGATTTTCAAAACATTCTTAAAATAAAATAGCACTTTGTGAAAAAATAGGATTGTGAATAAATATCAGATTATTTAAAACTATAAATTACACCCGAATAAAGGTATTTATACGCTCCCATGAACAAAGTCGACACAAATTATACCATTTATTTTGATATACCTAATACGTTTAATAGTAAAATAATCATGAATATAAGCAATTATGTTGATTATAAGATATTAATATCCATTCGCATTGATGTGTCCAATATAATACAGTTAACGTTCTCATCTCATGGATCATTTAATGCAAATCGATCTATTGCGGGTATCGTCGATCATTACCAAGCGGTCGACCAATCAGAGCGTCGGGTTTAAACGAATGTAATTTATTGAGTTTCGAATTTTAAAAACGTGATTACGTCCGCCATGTTGGACGTAATTTTGAAAAGAGAAACGTGTAACTGCTACTTTGGAACGATTTGTAGCCATTACGGCTTCCTTTTTTAAACTCGGACTTGCGGTCTGCAATTGGTCAATGTTTTAAGTTTTCGAAAAATACTGTTGTAGAAGTGTAATTTAAACTTTATTATGGATGTAATCTTTATGGTTGTAATAGCTTTAAGTGTATATGAATTGTTAATGGTATATGTGTTGAAGTTATGAATAAATATGACTATATCAAGTTAACTTTAACTTTATTCATAGATTCTTGTAATTTCCGTTGTGGTTACATGGGCGATTAAATCGTGATTTTAATTATGCAGATAAAGATTAAATTAACACAAAATAACAAAATGGGATATTTCATGTACTGTAATTATGAACTATTACACCACATGAATCAAATATATATGCAGAATGGAATATTGGATTACATCTTAATGTGAAATAAATGGCCGTTGTTTTTATATCGCAGATGGAAATCTTGAATTGTATTTTGAAGTGGGAAAAGAAAGATTGCTTACCATATTTCTTAGCTTTTATTGATTATCTAAAATGTTTATATTTCTTTATCTTTAGATAGTATAAAACAAAGTCACTTTCGCGTTTGTCTGTTTGTATATATTGTATATATAACTTCTAAACCACGCAACGAATATTTAAGCGCTTTTCTCCATCAGTTAGATAATATTTCAAGGTAGGTTTATATATAGATACTAGGATATGCCCGCGACTTCATCCACGCTTGACTTGAAATTCTCGCGGGATTCCCGGGACACAAAATACCGCAGCATTTAAAAAAGGATGTAAGCTTTCGTTTTAGAGAAACCTGGCTAATTTAACCACTCCCGGAATTCCTGGGATAAAAATTATCACACATTTTATTACATAAAAAAATCTTTCGAAAAGTGAACACGTCACATTGGAATTCAATTTTTTGTTAATCTGGCCATTTTAAATCATTCCCAGAAAAATTTCCGCCATATTTTTTGGATAAAAAGTAGCACATATTTTAAGTTTAAAAATTTACTGTCGATCAGCGAAAACCGCAATAAAATTTCGTGAATCCCGAACAAACAGATAAGAAATCTAAAAAAAAATTGTTTCGTGTTCTCCATCGTTTATATAGTCTATTTCAGTTGGTTTTTCTTAAATAGCTTCAATGTACAGACACGACATGTTTAGAATTTTATAATATTATAAACACTAGCTTTTGCCTGTGGCTTCGCGCGCGATGTATAAGAACCTAATATAGTTAGTAGTTAGGTAGTAAGTAAAATAGGGCCTACTTACTAGGGTTTGACTCGCGGCTTAGCTGAGGTGAAAATTCTATTTATTAGTAGGAAGCTTTCTAGCCATGTTATCCATTGAGTTCGATGAGCGACGCCTTCGTATTCTACTATTATAGGTAGAATACAATATAACAAGCAAATGATGCGTCAGAAGCGCCGGCAAAATACCACACTGTGCTGCACTGATCTGCTGGGCTCTTGTCCGTCGGGATTCCAGCCATTCTACACCCGAATAAATTGTGTCGCAACCTTGGCAAGAGACAGACAGGATATCTTTGGTGCACTGGAAGTTGGGACGCCGCGTGCGGTGACACTTTGGCAGCATCCCATCTTTCAGACACGGCTGTGATAGCTGGCGCAGCTGCCATACGGCAAGTGGACCTACAACGCTGCAAATATGCATACATTAGCAGCAGATACATATTTGTGGCTTTTGGTCGAAACTCTAGGGCATTAACGTGGCCATACAGTGTGATAACGCGGCTGGCGTTTTAGGAACGTTACCGATTAATTGCGAAGTGGGACCCATTTGTTATTTGTAAAAAAAAACTTGTATATTTAAAATTTAACTTCTTTATTATTGCCTGTAAACTTTAAATGTAAAAAAATGTTAAATTATTAAAACAAATAATCAGTAATTAATTAGATTGTTTTGTTTGTTGTACTAGTTTATAATTTATGTACATTTTGATGTAAACAAATAGTTTTAATTTAGAAATTTTTTATATCTAATCTATATAAATACATAAAAAATAAGTGTCTGCATGATATCTATCGATTATAGATATGCAAGTGAAACATACAAAAAATTTAAGATAATATTTCTGTTTAAATATTTATTTCAATAAAATATAAGAATATTTTATTAAAATCAATAAAAACCACTAAGACAAGACTTTAAAAACAATCATTTATGATCACGCGTCATATAAAATATAGCAGTTTTCACTTAATTTTTAGAATTTATTTCAAGTCACAGATAGACACTTTAATTATATAATTTTATTGACTAAGTTTTGTTCTGAAGAAATAATAAAATTGTCTGCACGAATGCAAATGTTTCTAGTTTTGGCCATAATGCGTGTTTGACATGAAATATGAAATCGTTACAAACTATGCTAATATGGCTGTATATTTGAGTAATAGTTACTCATTTATATATAATATAGGAATTCTTTCTTGCATAACTTCAGCAGACAGGCAGACGGCCCATCTGATGGAAAGCGGTTACCATCGCCTACGGACATTATAACACCAAAGGTGCTTCCAATGTGCTGCCGCTCTCTAAATGAAGACTGGAACCTGGCCACGAATGCCGGAACACAACTCAAGGTTGTTATGACGGCATAATCTAGATCAGAGGTGCTAGTCATCCAGACGGGCAAATACCCTGGCACCTGGCTGTGGATTGTTCTGTAGCCTCGCAGCCCGACCAAAAAATTTGTATTCTTTCTCGTATATCTATTATCTATATTACTTTTATCTTCCAGCCACCTTCCCGATCACGAGGCGGATCGGTCACCCATACCAGAACAGAACACCCCCAAAACGCAAGAAGCCAAGAACATCCTTCACCAGGCTACAGATAGCAGAATTAGAGAAACGGTTTCACAAGCAAAAGTATTTGGCGTCAGCGGAGAGGGCGTCTCTGGCCAAGACTTTGAAAATGACTGATGCTCAGGTGAAAACCTGGTTCCAGAACAGGCGGACCAAGTGGAGGTGAGTTTTCGATATTCTATACTACAGGTTGTTACCAATGCAATGGAGGGTAAACTGTTGCCCAATGTTTGGCATCCTATTCATTTAATCAAAATATTAAGAAATCTTAATAATATTTTTTGGAACGAATTTCTATTACGCCGCTTACAAGAGTGAACTGGCAGAGATCATTAACCAAGGAGAAAGTGTTATGCCCCCTCCAGTCTACCTTAAACGTAACTTTTAGTACACAATTTCGAACTTTAATGCAATGAATTTAGATCTTACATAAGTTTGGAATGGTAGAGCCATGCAGGAGTCATTACCTTGATTACAGCTCATCGGAGTGATGCCACGCTCTCACAGAATATCGGTGTGAAACGGTTACTCTTGAGCTAATCGTATTTCTTGCGATGAGTGACAGTTCTGATCTGATCATCCCTTCTATACTAAACATTTTGTCTGATCTCTCTTTTCATCCTCTTATCCCAACCTAAAGGCTGGCCACGCGTTGGCTTCATCTCAGGTGTTACAGACATCTATAGACTACGGTATCCACCATCCATTATGTTGACTGTAAGCCTGTTTACCAACTTCGCAATAAAAATTATAATTTTAATATCGTCTATTATGCAGACGGTGAAGTCATAAGACTAACATATTTGGTTACCATTTCTTTAAAGATTGTTGAATGGCGTTGAAACATAAAAATCGTAATCTACAAGATGGTCGCTAAAATTTAATAAGAATTTTAACATATCAATGATTTATGATAAAATAACATGACGTTCTAAATTCACTTTTTATGAAGCCGCACACCTGACATTTATTTATGACGTCTTTAAATGAAGAGTGATAACGTGATGGAAAATAGTTTTACATTTATTAAGTTTTTGGCGGGAACTGAAAGGAGATGTTGTGCTGTGCAGTTTTATATTCTAAAAATGTGTAAAATTACTTTAAAATGAAAAGTGGTTGTAGGATATTGATAGTTTTTGAATAGTAATTATGTGTTTTTGTAAGAAATGTGAACTGTATAGTCAAATGTGGCTTTTCGAGTTGTCACAAAAATTCCGTTGAATGGCGTCAGTTGATAACCTACAGTTCAGCTGAGCCTATGTATGTCATTTTCTTAAGCCTATGTATACATAGGCTTAAGAAAATGAAGAAACTATATTGTAATCTAAGATCTGACTTAAAGGCCTAGCTGCCAAGCCATAAACCTAAATAAATAATAAATAGTTACATTTGTTGAATTTGCATTTACTTATTTATTTTACGCCTGTCTTTAGTGTCAAAGTTATTGATACATATTATTTTTTTAAATACATATTCATTTTAATCTGTACTTAGATGTAATTGGGATACTAGAAATAAGTTGTTTGTTTTTTAAATAAATATGTACAATTAATAAAATGTACAATATTTGCAGAATATTTATTGATTGTCTGTTTATCTAAAAAATGTTAATTAATCTGCATTTTTTTTATTTTCACAAAACTTATTACAACATTTTTAAAACTTAAAAAAAAATTAAACTACGCTATAAAATTTAAACTTAAAATTAAATACTAGAACTAAATAAAGAAAGACGGCATAATTATAGATAAGATTTGCAAAATTGAACTTATCAAATTGCACAAAACTAAGTATAAGACAAGAACAATAAAATAAGTTAAATAGTGTAAAGAGATTATGCAACGCCCCGTATTGCGTCTGAAACATGAATTTAACTAAAAAAATTATTGCTATAAGCAAAGAACTTGGGGTATTCTTTTTAGTTTGTGCCCACAGAGAGGTGATCTGTTTGTGGCAAACGATTTTGTAGTTAAGTTGATATGGAGGCCTAAAGCGACAGCTTTTGGAGACTCGCTTCGTGAAATTGATATGTGAGGTATAAGGTACATGTAAGAGATAGTGTAATACTTGCAACAACTCAGAAGGCTTTATGGCAATAAAAGAACAGCAACTGGTCACAATACTTTATAATCAGAGAACCTCACGGTTTTAACACATTTAATACACTGACTTTTTACACTTTTCAAGCATTTTTAGAACACCTCGCTATCCCTCCAACAATTTTACAGTATATCAAACTTAGCAAATTGGCACAACCGATAGCGGATTGAAGTCATTGATAAACTAAAATTTTAATTAAAGGGTTATGCATAACAAGAATTTAATACATTATTGTTTGGAAATTTTAGATAATATTTTATATAAGATATTGTATAAAATACTATACTTAAAGTTTTATATGTAATAAAATAAACCGAACACAGTATAAATATATCGCGTCTGCCAACATGAAAATAAAATGTAATGAATACCGTCTATACACAATTGAGAGATTTTGAATTATAATCTACACAGTTACAACATCATATTGTTACAACTTAGGCTCCGACAGAGACCAATTCCAACAAATCTGTAAAAGCACATTTTATTATCTGTCGGCATTAGTGCTAATTGTAATCCTTTTATGATCGTCTTCTTTTGTTCACTCATTTATTGGCATACGTTTCTAGTTATTTTGGAGAACAGCCTATTGTCCTTTGTATTCGTTTACAGCCGCTCATAAATATCATTAGCCACGTGTTGCGGATTATAAGTACAAGCTAATTGTAGGAAATTATGTCGACGTTGTCGGGCGGGCACATTTGCATTTGTGAAGTATAAAACGATGGCCTGATTGAGAGAGAGAGGGTCAGCTGAGCTACAACTACGATGTAGGCGTGACGTGCAGACATTCGGGAATCTAATACTGACGGATTTCGCGCGTTTTATTGAATTACGACATTCTGCATTATGTTTGGATTTGTTGCGTTCGGTTATATTTGTACCTGTGTTATACATGTTTGTATAGTTCTAATAAACTCTATAATAATTATATCGGCATTTTAATTCGAGTCCCGCAAACTCCTAAAAATATAAAGGATAAATATTGTTTCATAAAATTATGGTAAATTATAGACAACTACTCTGTACAAAACAGACTAACAACTAATGACCGAATAAATAAATATATAACATTAATATTCAATTAAGGAAAAGACCGATTACATAACAAAATTAATTATTAGCTTTAAAAAGAAACATGACAAGAACAACTATACTACTAAATAACTATAACAATAGCAAAAAGTTCAATTTTATTATAATTCTTGTCATATTCATAATATGCTAGATGCTGCTAGATATAGTCCCCCAGAAGTTGAGCTTCTGTGTTTATTTATTTTATGTCTGTGGCGCGGGATTATTTGCATATATCGTGCGGACCCGGTGTGCGGCCGGCTTTCATAAAATGACTTTAATTTATAGCAATGCCCGTGAAACAATAAATTAAAATTCATGTATACCCATTAAAGTAACAGACGTGTGTCCATTACTGGCTGTTATTAATTAATTATATTTATGGTCACTTAAAAGTCATTTCATTTATATGGATGTGTAAAAAGCTTGTCATGGGTTTTTTCTCTTAAACTTTTGAAGATGATGAAGTATTACTGTAATCTACATCTATAACATAATCACTACCTTATTTATATTGAATTAAGAGTAAGTTCGAAGACTTCTTTAAAAACTATAAAGAAGCCTTGAAACTTACTCTAACTCAATATGAATAAGGGCTGATCTTTCAATCACTAGATAAAAGTTATTCATAGTGTTACGACCTACACGCCGACAAAAGTAGATTCACACCTGCATACTATAAAAGCACACTTTATTACCTTTCCGCATTTGGACTTCTTTTGTTTACTTTGCGTTTAAAATTTGTAATTAGAAAAGAGCTCATTATGTATTGTAATCTTTTATGGCAGTCATTAGCCAGCTGTGTCGAACTGATTCTAAGAAATTCGGTCTACGCGGTCGGGCAGCCATATTGTATCGGTGCAGTATAAAGCAATGGCCCAATGGAGAGATTGTCAGTCTTGCGATAGCCACAAGCGAAGGAAGACGTTAGTGACGGACTGAATCTTGCATTACGTTTGGACTGGTTGTGTACAGTTATATTTATACCTGTGTTATACGTGTTTGTATAGTTCTAATAAATTATATAAATAATTCCAACGGCATTTTAATTCGAGTCCTGCAACTCGTAACAATAGGATAATTTAAATGAAATGAAATTTATTAGCATGTAGGTAAGTAGTACAGGGTACATATAAAATGACTAAAATACAGAGAACAGTACAAATGGCGTCCCAAAGGAAACTCTGTTTCCCGCGCTAGGTCTCCTTAGAGCCTGTGTGGCGGGCCACAGTTGGGGTTCGCTTCGGTCATATAATTCTTATCATTGATGATAGTACATTAATGCAATGTCTTTGTGTAGTGAATATTTACATGTATTCATAATATTTTCTATTGATAAATTAAGAATTACAGTTTAATATTTAAAGCTGTTAGTAATGACAATATGCTTTTGTGTATATGTGTGTGTGGGGGGTGTATTTATTTATATTCAAGTATGCATAAGAGTCTGTGTGTGCGTATATTACAACTTGAGCAAATTAAACATTAGAGTTGTGCAAATAAAATAGTTGACTATTTTCACTTTTAGATTGAGTCCGGTTACTAGGAATATGAATTCGGACCAGCAGATTCCGAAAACGCAACTTGTAGAATTCTTGTATGTCTGTCTGTCAGAGCATTACGTGACAACTATTGAATGGCTTAAAATAAATTCGACACAGAGCTACTTTATATCCCGGGTCAAAACTTATTACTTAGATTACTTTTTATCCCGAAACTTTTATACGTACAGGATTGGAGAAAGAGTACAATTTCCTGCAGCCGGACGGTCTATCGTAAGAAGCGACAAAACAACTCACAGCCAGGTGGAAGGGTATCCCTGGTTTAGAGTATCTCGCCCTTGCAACCTTGAGTTGCGTTCCGCGGCATTAGTGGCTAGGTTCCAGTCGTCCAGAGAGCGGCAGCACATTAGTAACACCTTTGGTGTTATAAATTTCCACAGGCGATAGTAACCGCTTTCCATCAGGGGGGCCTTCTGCTTGCCTGTTGAACTCGTGTATTAAACAAATGACTATTAAAAATGTAGAGAAAAAAATGGCACTGTGGTCGTGTTTTTTGGTACCGCTGTAACAATTTACTAACAAGTGTGTCGTCATGAAAATATGAACCACGTTTCCTTGGCAAATGCTATACCGTATACAAGGAACGGTGAGCCTAGTTGTAAGCAAACCGCAAAAAAGATTTTTCATAGGTCACTTTTAATTTTGTAAAAATATTAATTTGAAAAACTAAGAAAGCAATACACCAGTAAAGCTTTAAATAATATGTATTTACCTATTACTATTTATGCTGTAGTTATTTAGGATATGAACACCGGTTTTCATTTTAAATAAAATATAAATAGAAACATTATAAGCTAAAAAAATTTAGCTTGTAATGAAAATATAAATTTAATAAATTGTAGCTGGTAATAAAAACATTTTTTTATATAAAAAAGATGTGATTCTCAAAGTCGGCACTTTTTTTTACTTCATTTTTTTAATACAACATTTCACATTTTAATGTATCGTTTTGTCATCGTTTGGATTATATCCGCCATCTTTACTATCGGTCTGCTTGTTGAGATGACAATGCGGCTTCCAGAACAATTTCATTTATTTCTTGTTACTTTTATTGTTTTTGTTAAGTTTCCTTCCTTCCTCCTTGTGTTACGTTTTTAGTCATTTTATTTATTGTTTTCCTTTTGTTATATAACAAATAAATGCGACAATACTGGGCACCACACATGTAAAGTTTGAGATATCACTGTTTTCTCTGTTTACACTTTGTCTCATGCTGAGATGAATATGGTTTAGTAATTTAATAAGTACATCATCAACCTTGTCAAAAACATTTACTCACGAAATTAATCAAAACAATTTCTCAAATTCCACTATTGTGGCGGTCCCGTCGGCGCTCGGCAAAGATAACCCGACTCTTAATAATAGACAACTAGACAAAAACGAGGAGCTAAAGATAAGCTCCCATTAACACGGCTGGTTAATAATAAAATTTGACGTGATAAATCGACCGGACTATAAGCACCGATGTATTTTACGCCGTATTAATTTAATATACTATTGTTGGTTGTAAAGAGTTTCCTTAATGGCAGGCTATCCCAGTGTCGTTTGGGGCATAATTTTAATAGTTAAATTATTAATAAAGGTGAATGAATGAATGAATGAAAACTATTGTTCACCATAAACCTAAATCTAGACAATTGATATGGATACATTTGCATTAGAACAATGGGCGGCCTTATTAAGGTATTAGATATATAAAGCCTTTACTGTTACCAAAATAATTAAATCAAATATTTATTTATTAACTTTAAAATTGTATTTATTAAGTATTTTTTTTAAGTTATCGCGACTAGTACACATAATCAACCTACGTTATAACGGTTTTAAGCGCGGTGTTTTATTTTATTTTTGTTGGTCCGACGTTTCGGCCACTTTTCAGTAGCCGTGATCGTGGAAGACAAAGTCAATGTCAAGTGCTAATGAGTATTGTTATAGTTATATTTAGCCAACCACCAACTTGTGCATTTTAATTATATAGTTTTAATTTTGGTTTACGTTTATTATTTACATTATGGGAGCCTAATCTAATTTACCACCAATAAAAGTCAAATAAAATACCGCGCTTAAAACCGTTAAAACGTAGTTTTATTATTGTATTTATAAGCGAAAGTATTTTGTTTGTATTATCTATTTCACAACACTAAAGAGCTGTAGAGAACTTTCTGAAAGGAGACGGAGACTTTTGAGCCAAAGAAACATAATGAGTTATATCTTAAAAAAAGCGTTATATTTTTCTAATCCAATATAAAATAAGTTAACAATTACCATGATTGATTTATGTGCATGAATTTCAACAATTAATAATATGAAAATACTTTCACTACACGATTAATTCATCCAAAATAACAAGTAACTGAAATCTAAAAAAATAACATTCTTGAAAGGGGTGAAATATTGTATTAATATTATAATGTTCTTTAGATACTCTCTTAAATAAAACTAAAGTGTAGAAAATAAACGTGGATAAAGTTGCGGGTACCGGCTTGTTTTATTTAAAACCCGGATTAAATTCTGTGTTTCAGATAATGGAGTAAATCATTTATTCTGACGTACTTATACCTATGAAGTTTAAAAACAAGTGCGTTCGAAGACCGAAATACAATGGAAATAAGAATTTTAAACAAGAAATAAAATCCAATATCAGACGGTAGATCACGATTGCCTTCGAGTGCTTTGAGTAATAGTGTTTTTTGTTGTTGTTTTGTGTTTGGATAATAATATAAAATCAGTGGCATGGCGCCGCGCGTATCGAGCACGGGTTATCGCGACCGTACACAAACACCGCTTGTCCATTAGAACGTAATCGGTTGTGATGCCACCAACATACATTCGGAACGTACCCTTTGCATTGTCTCGCAGTTTTCTACATAATCTGTATTTTCTGTTTCGAATTTTGAATCTGTGTTCGTTTGTACGATTCGAATTCCAAACATGGCGGCGGCGTGTAGCTGTTGTGGCTACGTTTTGCATTATCCACAGATAACTAGACATTAGCAATAACATGTTTTTGTATAGAGATCAGAAGATTTATCTATCCCATAAGGTTCTCTTATTGCCTTGTACATTTAAGGTATCTTCTTATTTCAAGTTGGAAGTTGGAATACCGCAAATAAATAATATTATTTAGGGCCGATTTTTCAATCACCAGATAAAGTTATTCATAGAATAAAACACAATATAAAATTAAAAATGACGATTGAATTGTCGAATAAATTCACTTTTGAATTTATTCGACTGATAACTGTGTGGCGGATTGGTGCAATGAAGAAGATAGGCTTTGTTTAAAGACGAATTATTTAATTTCTGGTTTTGCAATAAAATACACAAAATAATTTCGATCGGCTAACATAAGAATGACAATGTCAATAATATGTAAAAATGTATAGAAAAATAAACGTATAAAAAGGTTGTCCTACAGGGCTCCCCCCCAGAGACCATCCTAGGATGGGCGATAATAGTTAGGGAACAAAATTCTCCTTCCCGATCGCGTTCTTGTCCCAGGTTCATTCTTTTGCTGTGACGGCGTGACGTCAGAGGTGCGGTATCCGTCAGCAACCATATAAGCTGGCTTCAGCCTTTCTATAGTCACTGTTTGCTCTTTACCTTTCATATTCAGCTTGTAAATCTTGTCGGTCCTATCTAGAACTTTGTAAGGACCTGAATAGGCTGGCTGAAGAGCTCCGCGCACGGTGTCATCTCTGACGTAGACATGCGATGCAGTAGGCAAGTCTCTGAAGATGAAAATGTTCCTGTTACAATGCCTTGAAGTTGGTGTAGGACGAATGTTATTTAAAATGGCGCGCAGGCGCACTGTGAAATTAGTCACATCAAAGGTGGAATGAAGAGTGTTGTCTGGTTGTAGGAACTCACCAGGCAAGCGAAGTGTCTCGCCATAAACAAGTTCGGCAGGTGACGCTTGAATATCGTCTTTGAAGGCCGTCCTCATGCCCAATAAGACGAGTGGTAAGCTCTCAGTCCATCTTTGGTTATCATGACATACAATTGCCGTTTTAACTGGCGGTGCATTCTTTCAACTAAACCATTACTGGCTGGATGATATGCCGTAGTCCTGCAACGTTGAAAGCCTGCAAGTTCTGACAACTGCTTCATAAGCGCAGACTCGAACTGTTTACCACGATCCGTCACAATCTGCTGTGGGCATCCATAACGAGCGATCCAGTGAGTGACGAACGCTTTTGCTACAGTTTCGGCGCCAATATCTTGTAAAGCTATCGCCTCAGGCCAGCGCGTGAATCTATCGACGGCGGTGAGGCAGTAGCGGAAACCGTCTGATATAGGCAAAGGCCCGATTAAGTCAATATGAACGACCTGAAATCTTCCGCGAGGTAGTTTAAAATTGCCCAGCGGTGGTGAAACGTGTCTTGAGACTTTGGTCCGTTGACACGACTGACAGGCTCTGGCCCACTCACGACAGTCTTTGTTCATTCCTGGCCAAACATAACGCTGTGCCACTAATTTCAAGGTGGTGTTAGCGCCTGGATGGCTGAGGGAATGTAAGCTGTTAAAAACTTGTCTCCTTAAATCAGCTGAAACATACGGGCGAGGTGACTGCATCTTCTGATCGCAGTATAACTCCGTCCGTGTGCCTGGTATATTAACCTTGACGAGATCTAGGGCTGTATTGCCTTGTAAAATTGTCTGAAGCTCAGTGTCGGTTTGCTGAGATTCCGCCAAGATGTTAAGATCGACAGGCTGAGCTATCTCCTCGATCCTGGAGAGAAGATCAGCGACGATATTGTTTTTTCCCGATATATGCTGGATATCCGTCGTGAATTGCGAAATAAAATCCAGATGTCGGAATTGGCGTGGAGAGCATTTGTCTTTGCGTTGTTGAAATGCAAAGCAGAGAGGTTTATGATCAGTAAACACAGTGAAATGACGAGCTTCGACGAAATGTCGAAAGTGACGAATGGCTTCATAAATGGCTAGCAGTTCTCGATCGTAAGGTGAGTAATTCTTCTGTGTCAAGCTGAGCTTACGACTGAAGAAAGCTAATGGCTGTGTTTCGCCATTACGATGCTGCTCTAATACGCCACCGATGGCAACGTCCGATGCATCTGTCACTAAGGCTAGTTTTGCGTCGATATCCGGGTGTGCTAAAAGTGTTGCGTTGCATAGGCTTTGTTTGCACGCTTCAAATGCCTCTAGTGTCTCTCCGGACAAAGTCACGGGATGTGAGCCTTTCACAGAGCCGGTAAGCAGATCGTGAAGTGGAGCTTGTAATTTAGCGGCATCTTTGAGAAACCGACGATAAAAGTTGAGCATTCCTAAGAAACATCTCAACTCCTTAACAGTCTTTGGAGGAGGAAAATTCTTAATGGCTTCGATGCTTTCGCCAGTGGGTTTGATGCCAGCTACTGAAACATTACAGCCAAGAAAAGTGACTTCTGAGGCTCCAAAAACGCATTTGCTAGTGTTAATGACCATGCCATATTCTTGCAATCTAGCGAAAATTTCACGTAGATGTTGAAAGTGAGTGGTGGAATCTGGTGAAAATATTAAAAATCATCAAGATAACAGTAGCAAAAATCGAAATCTCTGGTCATTTCATCCACAAATCTCTGAAATGTCTGACCTGCGTTACGTAAGCCAAATGACATATACGGAAATTCATACATCCCAAAAGGTGTGGTAATCGCCGTTTTGGAATATCTTCAGGGTTTACTGGAATCTGGTTGTATGCCTTAACGAGATCAATTTTAGAAAAGATGGTACAACCAGATATACAATGCGTAAAATCTTGAATATGCCTGACCGGATAGCGGTCGGGTATTGTGCGAGCGTTCAACATACGATAGTCTCCGCATGGACGCCAACCATGATCTTTTTTAGGAGCGAGATGCAATGGTGACGACCACGGGCTCTCCGATGGCCTGGCAGTTCCGTTTTTGATCATCTCACTAAACTCCTGTTTGGCAATCTTCAGCATTTCCGCCGATAGTCGTCTTGGCGTGCAGTGAACAGGTGGTCCAGGTGTAGTCCTGATGAAATGGACTGTGCTATGGTTAATAACCCGTTCGGTACCCGCTGGTCGAGTTATCTCTGGAAATTCTCGAAGGAGGTTAATATACTCAGATTTGCCAAAGACAGTTTTAACTGATGAAATTGAATCTGATGTAGGAGCTGGAGATGCAGAGGATGTGAGCGTCGTCATATTGTCAATAAGGCGGCGGTTCCGACAGTCGACAATCAAGCCATAATGCGAAAGAAAGTCGGCGCCAATTATTGCCTTACTAACGTCCGCAACGATAAAACGCCATGAAAATGCGCGACGGAGGCCTAAGTCAAGCTGTAATTGAGCGAAGCCGTATGTATGAATAGGTGTTCCGTTCGCAGCAAAAAGATTATAGCTCGTTCTTGGTCGTCTGGGTTTGGCAGCGGAAAGTGGAAAGACACAGAGGTCGCTACCTGTATCGACCAGGAACTGCGTCTTTGACTTACGATCCGTTACAAAAGGCGACCTGAGGAACTTGGGCAGTCATTTGTCGCCATCAATGAGCGCCCCTCTCGTTTCCCTGCTGATAGTCGCAAGGTTCCAAACATATCCTGGCTTTATCGCCGTATCTATGGTGATAAAAGCAATTGGGAAACTTACGGTAACTTGAGAGAGACCTGGTACGATTTTTACTGTGACGATTGCTTGGGCTACGAGAGCGTTGACTATCCCTGGTGTTCCTCTTAGAGAGTTCTTGAACTTCTAGTTTGAGCTCTGCTATTTCTCTAGTAAGCTTGTCGAAATATAATCTAGGTGCGTCAGTTGATGCAACTTGTGGTGATAACGGCACTAAGTCATGGACTTTATCGGCGAGATCCGCGAGCGCTTCCAATGTAGACTGAGGTTGCGATGCGATAATTGCTTGCAAGCTGGTCGGCAATCGGCTGGTCCATACGGTTCGAATAAAATTATCCGAAACATCCTTGCCCGCTAGATGGCGTAAGTGTCTCAAAAACTGTGAAGGCCTTTTGTCACCAAGTTCTTCATGCATGAGAAGTTGTGTTAGTTCTTTTTCTCGCGAAGCTGAAAGGCGTTTGATGAGTTCATTTTTCAAAAACTCGTATTTGCCAGTCGGTGGAGGGTTAATTATAATGTCTTTGACTTCTGCAGCAAAACGATGTTCAAGTTGCGCCGTGACGTGAAAGTATTTGGTATTATCGTCTTTAATACCAGAAAGAGCAAAGCTGCCTTCTATTTGCGCAAACCATACCGCTGGTTCTGCAGCCCAAAAAGGTGGTAGTCGCACTCCGACTCGGCATAAATCGGGAGGTGTGTAATTACCTTTATTTTCGTGCTCCATTATCGATAAGGTCACCAATATGTGGCGGATTGGTGCAATGAAGAAGATAGGCTTTGTTTAAAGACGAATTATTTAATTTCTGGTTTTGCAATAAAATACACAAAATAATTTCGATCGGCTAACATAAGAATGACAATGTCAATAATATGTAAAAATGTATAGAAAAATAAACGTATAAAAAGGTTGTCCTACAACTGTTATCTGATGATTGAAAAATCGGCCCCTAGTGTAATATTTTCGGCGAGTTCAGAATCAGTGATAGTTATTGCGTCATTTATAATTGTCATTATAGTCATGAAATGTAGTGTGATGAACTGATTTTTTCTTCGTGACTTTACGCGCCTAATATTTATCGTATCATGAAAATCTTTTAAATCCTACTTCCTATACTACCTATACACGGCGCCTGTGGCATAATCCTTCTCTCGTTTTTAACTTTTTATAATATTATTAAAAACATATTTTCAAGAAAAGTAACAGCCTATAGTTGAACAGAAATTTAGACTTTTTCACTTTAACTGACTTGGTATAAAAAAATAAAACATGGTATATATAATTCGTACATAATTATGAAAATGAGTTTTCTGTATAAGCAGTGCCGTAAATAGGGCGGTGCCACCGGTGCCCAGGCACAGGGCGTAGACTCTGGGGGGCGCAAGAATGGCCAGATCAGGCAGGACTATTATTTTTGCGGTTTGCTCCTGATAAGTTCCCGCTGCGCCTCTAGTGCTCAATTCCAACACATACGTACCTACATGTCAGTATCATCAAATACGTCTCTTACATTTTAAACTTTACAAAATTAAAAAAATAGATTTTTCTTCCAAAATATTAGATAATTGGTCCACCAACACCAAGGTCCTTGTGCATTATTTTATCACCCTGAATGAAATGAAGTAGGCCTATACATAGCATTGCTCTAGCTAGGGTACTTATAATATCTAAAAAAAAAAACAAGGGCGCAGTTATAGAAGCTCGCATAAGGCGCATAAAAGGCTATTTTACGGCACTGTGTATAAGTATATATAATAATAAATCTTTGTAGCTAATTTCTTAAATATAGAACTATAAGTATTTTAACTACCCGTTAACGTTGTTTTGTGATTAGGTACTACCCTATTTCAACAAAAAATCGACAAACTATTTAATGAATTCTTGACATTCTTCCTTTTAACATGGATTTTTTATACCTAAGCCACGCGACGATTGAAATGGGCTTTTCAAATAAAAGACCCATAAAAAGGATTAAGATAAAACAGTGATTTATTCCCGATGTAAGACGTTTATAAATGTCTGAGTTTAGAAGTTCTGTCTGAGGGACTATTTATATTATTAAAGGTTAAAATGAACATGTTATTGTCATAATCGAGTTTCTAATACAAAGGTAGTAAATTGAAGGGAGGGAAACTAAGCAATTTAAGTTTTTACGATAATCAACGACTCCGAAACAATTAGCGGAACAGAAACTAGTTAAGTAAGTGGTACGTACTTATATTACTAAATAATATGTGTGGTATTTAAAATAATAACAATTAGAAACTAAGTTAACATCTCTTTAATATGGTATTTGTTAAATCTTAAGTAACTTTTAATAACAAAAAAAAAATAGCAAAGCGCAGTGTTCTCAGATTTGACATAAACTTAGAAAAGTTGAACAATTTTAAGATTAATCCTATCCTTTTTTGGGAACAAAGACAATATTCTTGAGAAAGGTATTACAGAGTCTGCTTGATAAAGGCTGATGATATCTGTGTACCTATGACATATACGATCTTTTTACTTTGAAAAAAAAACTGTTTTTTTATATGTAATTGTGTATTGTATCACGAATATATAATACTGTTACGAGTTACGGGACCCCAATTAAAATGCCGTTTGGAATTACCATAGAATTTATTAGAACTATACAAACACGTATAACACAGGTACAAATATAACTGGATACAGCCAGTACAAACGTAATACACGATTCAGTAACACGCGCAAAGTCCGTCACTATATAGCTTATCGAATGTACACACGTCTTTTCATCGCTTTGACTGCACCGATACAATATAGCTGCCCGTCCGCGTAGATCGAATTTCTTAGAATTCGTAATCTGCACACTTGCCTAATTATGCCTGCAAACGGCCATAAACGAGTACAATACACAATAGGCTGTTTTCTAATTACAAATTTTAAGCATAAGGTAAACAAAAGAAGTCCAAATGCCAAAAAGGTAATAGACTGCAGGTCTGCATTGGTCTTTGTGGATCGTAATAATACTATATTGTATAGCTTTTTATATTCGTATTATTTTATTATATATTAAATATATTACACATTAAATTTATATGATTAGTTTTTACACATGTCGTGGTCTCCAATAATTGAAGAAGCACATTGATTATAATTTAAGGTTATATGTATTTTACAAATGTGTTGTGTATATCCCTTGTTGGAGATTCTAATAATAATAAATAAATTAAATTAAAAACCTTACTTCCGAAACTTTAAATAAATGAAATTTAGTGTCGCATGTTTCCTTCCAGTGCTCTGATTACAGCTTCCATCCATCTGGGCATGCTGCGGATGATGTTGGATTAAATTCTAGAACAAATCAATGAAAAAAAAACGCCCGTCTGCTTTTTTCTTTTGTCAAATGAGAGCTAAATAAGAAAAATTATATAACCAGCGAGTATTTTAAAAAAGATGGCATCATTTTTAAATTTTTGAGTTCATTTCTAGGGTTCCGCTAATTTTGCCAGTGATAGGGACCGTGTTTATAAGAGCTGACTCGAACCGTTTAAAGTTGAACAGAATTTGTTCAATATCCGTATTAAATTTATAGAGGAACCTCCAAATACGAGTCCGACTCGTACACGGCCACTTGTTTAATAAATATATTAAATAATTGAAACACTGCACAACATAAACTTATCAAAATTAGTAATTAAATGCTTGAGAACAATGCAATGACAATATAAATAACACCTTTCTAAAGATCATCTTGAATGATAGTCCAAGATTCGATTTCATACGAGACAATAGTGTACATTATACTTTAATGGTGCGTTAGAAGATAAGGATGTGACAAATGTGGTGAACAATATATCGATCGTCGATAAATTTTATTATTGATGAGTTCCAGAAGAGTTGAGACATAGGAAAAAGCGTTATAATCCCTGTAGATACAGGTGTGCACATAAATTTTCTATGTTACTAGAGTTTTACATTGCATTTTTATGTGTTTGTGCATTGATTGTCTAGACATTTGTGAACGTATTGTGCGTGTAACACATATGACAGAACATTAAGTTCTGCTGTAAAATTACTAGCGAACCACTTGCTGAGTTTGCATTTTTCAAAGCTGAAATAAGCGAAATTCTTTATACCTACATTGTTTAACGTGGGAGCTTGAAGAGTAATATTTTGCTCTGCAGTTTTTTTTTTAATATACAAAATAAATTTTAGATGTATGATATGGATTATTTTCAACGCGATAATTCATTATGCATTTTGTTTAAAATCTTAACAATTTAGTGTAAAGTACCTTTGCCCAAAGAGGTACTTTACACTAAACTGACTAACCCACAAATAACTAAAACTTAGCTGAAACTTTTGGAGATTACTCATGAATAAGTACACAACTTGAATATTGGTTGATACTTAACACTATATACAAACACAAATCCCTGCTGGGCCATAATTAAAAAGAAGACGAAAATCATTCCTGTAACCATACAGTATACAAAGGGATACACAAATTTAACATAGAAGTATACACATATGGTTTTATTGGCTTAGAGTAAGTTTGAACGTTTGTTTATGATTCTAAAAAGAGCCTTTAGACTTAGTCTAACTCAATATGAATAAGACCGATAGTATATAAGGGAGACTATATCATTGTTGACAAATCAATGATTGACACCCCATTATTTTATTTATAATATTAATGTAGCTATATAAAGATAATAGAAAAACTATTGTATGGCTGCAAAATAAAATATGTATACTAAAATTTCTTAATATTTTAAGTAAATTGACTGAGAGGCAATCATTGGGTGGTGTGCCAACAATGGTATAGTGTACCCTATCTAGTTTTACCTTACAAAATTATTTCGATACTTCACAGACCACGTTTTTCACACACACTATTTATATATTATTATATTTAAATATGTATAAATGTTTTATTCAGTATAAAAAATACCCAACATACCATAATAAAGTAGAAAAATCTTAAATTAACCCATACCCATATAAACACAATATTGAACTAAAAGTTTATTCAAAAAATTATGTCTTAGTAAAAAGAGACATACCTACATAAGAGTACACACACTATATATAGGAGAACACAGCATATATACATATGTACATATATTAAGTAAGTACTAACCTCAAGCGAAGTCAATGTTTTCATGGTTGCCCTCAATCAATTCAACCCCTAAAAAGAAAGGCCCTTTCCATAACAAAGGTTTTTGGGGGAAGCTCGTTAAATGGCCGGTGTATTTATATATATAACATCAAGCAGGCGGTAACGTGGGGTAGCTAGGGAGATGAATTATATATGAGGAACACAACTCGGCAGTTTGACTCATCAATTATTAAGTCCGGTGGAAAGACGTAATGTAGAATTTTTACATGTATTGTTACCGTTTGTTTGTTTTATTGCCCATATTTGTGAGTTTTACGAAGGTTTTAAAGGTTATTTTATGGGCCTGGAGTGTGGCCCTGAATCTAAATTGGATACTTTTGTGTTTACATTAATGGGAGTAAAACTAAAGAGGATGGAATTCTGTTATTTATATGTTCTGTGGAAGAAATGTGTTTCGGGAAATTTATGTACCGTTGTTTATTAGATTATTTATGTATTTCATAATCATTTCAGTATTGGGTATCATTATCGTGATTTTTAATGATTCAGATCATGTTTATTTAATTATATTTAATACTTAAATTTAATTAAATATTAGACAAAAATGTTGTATAGTTTTTACAATTTAATGTTTTATGTAATATATAACCTGTCTAAAATAAAACTAATACATATAAAATAAAACAAGAAACCTAACATATATATACATTATAACTAAGTTCGGTCCAACCCGACCAAACCAAACCGACTGCTGTATTCTATTGTATTTATAATTATCATGGGAATTGTTTTAATAACTAGAATATGCCCGCGACTTCTTGCTTAACTTGCAATACCGGCGGAATTACCGGGATACAAAGTACCGCAGCATTTAAATAAAGAATGTTTGCTATCGTTTTAGTGAAAACTTTGTCGGCATAAGCAAATTTTTATGCATCCGAACAACTTCAAACCGGTTTCGGGAAAATTCCTGGGATAAAAAGTACCGCAGATCTTTAAATCTAAGAATTTGCCGTCGATCAAACGAAAACCGCATCGAAATCGGCTCCGTAGTTTTTACGTGAATCCCGAACATACAGACAAAACGACAAACAGATAAGAAATCTAAAAAATAGCATCGTGTTCTCCATCGCTTATATAGTGTAATCCACTTGTTTTTTTTAAATAGCTTCAATGTACAGACACGGCATGTTTTGAATTTTATAACATTATAAGATCTGACTCCTTTTACGTGTATCTATTTATGACGTCATAAGTAGGTATGCTCGAATAAAATCTATGAGTACATTTTTCAAATTTCAAAAAGTATCTTTCTATCACTATTATCTTTATATTCTGTGAAGTCACAGATCACACAAAATCGAATCGCAATTGTACCACAATCTAACACGCAATACAAACTAGGGGGGCTTCTATTTTATTTATTGTAAGATCATTTTCTTTCTTGTAATTCTTTATTTAAGTGAATATTGTCTCACAATCATTGCCAATGCAAAAACGACTTTCTGTCATTGATTTAAACTTGACTTTCATTTATTCTTACTTTTAACGAAAATCTTTGTACCAATCCTATATATCTGAAACGAAATTGAAACTTATAGCTTTTATAATAAAGTCTATATTTCTGTCTTTCAAGAAAAGTTAGTATAGGAGATCGTCTTTGGTATAATTGTCGGTTGTATACTGTCTCCTTAGGAATTAGGTAACAAATCCGTTTTGCGATTGATGGGAGGGTTCCAATGACAGGGGAAATGTTTGTACCGATAGTCGTTAATTTTTATTGCACGTCGTATATCCTTGTGTGAGAAGAGGGATTAAGGGATGAATAGGTATGTAACTAAGTTGGAGGATTTTCTGCGACTTTGTTTATTCATTGGTTGTTTCTTTTAATTTTTATCTGAAATGTAATAGACTCTAATAGTTTTGATAACATTATTTTTAATTTTTTATTTATTGGGTCTAATAAACTCGGCCAAGTGCGTGTCAGTCTATGTACTATGAAGCGTTCCGTAAAGACGATAAACTTCAATTGTTTACGTTAATTTATAACCTTCACTTTTTCACGATGTCACTATAGTATGGCGGCATGTTATAGTAATATTTTTACAAGTTTTTCTCTATATAAACCCAGTACTTTTATATTTTTAAAATACTGATATACAAAGACAGAAGAACTGTTTTCGTTATTTCAGATAATAAATTGTCAAAAAGCGAGAGAAAAACTACCTTTGGCGCCATCTGAAAAGCTCATAAATCTTACACCAATAGTGTAAGATTTATGAGCTTTTCAGATCCCCATTTTTAGTAAGCGATTGCTATCTCTATTACACCCATGATTTTTTGTTGTTTAATTGTTTAATTGAAATTCAAAATCGAAAAGTTTTTATTCAAATTAAGTTCCACCGGAATACAGTTTTTGAAGATCATAAATACAAGTCAAAAATTAAGTCTGTTTCCCATTCTATTGTACACCGACCGCTACGCAAAGGCGCCAAAAACTCCCCAACAACACGTCTAGCTAAATATTCTTTTTTATTACATAAGTAAGTTGTACAAGTACTTTCGAAGAATTAATTGAACTATAGCAAACAGTGTACAACAAGAGAAAAAAATTGTGTTATAATAATGACATAAAAATTCACAGTACAACATATCTCTATAGATTCCTAAGATGCTTAGAATAAACCTTTGAGATCAGTTATGAGGATAATTTATTTGCATGGGTTATTCCTTATACGACCCATGACGTCACATCCCAAGAATGTATTTTTCTTAAATCAATCCATTTCTATTCCTTTTTCAGCCCATGACAATATTTTTATTTTTCATTCTTAAATCATCCCAAATGTATTCTTAACTCAACCCATTTTAAAACTACCAAAAAGAGACCGGATAATCTGTGTACGGTTTGGCCAATAGTTACTCAGGATTGTCGCTTTCCAGTCAAATACATTATTTCTTTCTTCCTTCATTCTTTCTTCTTTGTTCCATCATTATTTCTTTCTATGATAATAACAAACTTCATCCAGAAAGATGAATCAGTACCTGTACAAAACGCAACGGGTATTTAAACACACAAAGCCATGTTAAAAACTCTAGTATTTAATCTATCTTCTATGAGCGAATAATAAGAGAAACAAATTTCATCCAGTACATCTATTATGAATGCCGTTTTTACGAGTTCACGTCCATCTTGGAGTTTTAAAACGTGTCTCGGATTTATTTGACTGTTTTGATAACTGCCAAGAGCGTCTGCTTATAACTTTACTTTTATCGCCCTCTCACTTCTCTTTAATATGTATCTCCTACTTTAAACATTAGGTATGTATTAAAGCTTTTACTACACACACTAATGTAATTTAGGGATCTGGTAAAGAGGATATACGTGGCCTAGTTTTACAATTATACATTCCAACTCTGCTGATCTTATTACACCATCCAGATTTCTATCCTGATTCAGAGAAAGGGTCTCGAGATCAACTTAGTGTAATAACTGCTAATTAATGTATAATAAAACAAGGTAGCTAGCTTCTACAAGCGTGATAGAAAAAAGCGTTCAAAATTATTGGTAGGTTTCTCCATTTTGTTAGGTACATTAACGTTATGACATGAAGTTATTAAAAAAAGGGCGTTGTAAAATTTCTCAAAAGTCGGTAACATGCTGGCAACGCCCTTGGTTTTGCAATTTTATACTATACGCAACGGTAACCACTTTCCATCAAATGGGCCATCTGCCTGTTTACCTACTTTAGAGAATAAAATGTCATAAAAATTGCTCGACTTGTTTATACCTACTGCTAGGATTCAAAATCACGTCATTGGATCACTAAATTAACGCGATTTATTCCATCAATTATTTATTTTATATAATTTGTCCTTTATTAATGAATTGTACGTCTAACCTAGATTATATTTTCTTCACTCTCTCTCTGTGTCTTTTGACACATGGCTACCTCTAAAATTTTCCAACCATTTCTTGCCCTTTTTCTTCTTCTTGTAAAACCTGCTATTGCTTTTACGTTTAATAGAGAGGCAACACAGAAGGTGGGGAAATTTCCACTTTCTGTGTTGCCTCTATTTTTGTCGTTTTATTCATTTTTCTTTCTAACACTGCATTATTTATTCTACTTTGTTTTTAAATTATATGTTTACGGAGAAAATCTTATCTTTTAACATAAATATTAACATATTTCGTTCCATCCCACGTCAAGTTCGTAATTTAATTTTCAAATGTGATAGAGTCCAGCAAGAATTTATAGTTATTGATAAATTGATCTTTAAAAAAACTAAAACAATCATCTCTATAGTTAATTAGTACAATGACAATTCCATTTCATTTGTGATCCTTCGTTGCTGGCTTATGAAATAATTATCCCAAAATTACTAATTGCCTTGCTGTAGGTTTGGCTTATTTAAGGAAAGTTTAATTGTTCCTCCCTTTATCTAATTATAAAGACGCCGCTCAACTCTCCAGCTCGCCGCGAATTGCTTAGTGTTGTTGTTTTGTCGATAAAACTTGTTCGATGTTCTAATAAAGGCAGTCTCTACTTGATAGGTCATATTCATATATATATAATTATATATTTAAGTATTTATATATTACGAAAAATAGCTTTTTGGTCAAATAAACAAAGCAACTTTATTTATAAAATACCTAAATATAAACATAGTAATTATAAAAGACGTACACAGATAATTAATATAGTTAAATGAATAAGTATAAATAGAATATGACAATGTAAAATATATATAAAAATAGTAAAATATAATTACACAATGACTCTCACTAAGTTAGGGGATGAGGCCGAGGCCCGATGGGCCTCATTTAAAAAAACAAATCATGTATGCCAACCTTCGATTTGCAGTGCCAGATTACTGTTAGTGTCAAGGAGTTTCTTACAGATGTCTTTAAAGAAACTCTTCGCACAAAGGAACCCACGAGCCCAGTGTTACAACCCCGAAGTAACAAATGTGTACAAACAAGGCACAAATATGTACCCTTTCCTAAGTCTTTATACTATAAATAATAAATTCGCGTTGTGCTGTTAATGTTTAAAAACTTTTTAATTCTATCTACAACTTAAAAGACAATAGATAAAAAATTGCTAAAGTCGATAAAACCGCTGATAATTCTCTCTTTGTTAAATCTATTCTGTTAATAATATTACATCTGGTGAAATTAAGAGTCATGTCTCTCTACTCATTGATTGTATTGTTATAAAAATTAATGTTAATGATGATTTTCCCTGACGTATCCGTCGATGACGACGTCTGCTATGACTTTCTGGCATGGGCACAAGAATGGTAGTTTTGCAACTGAATTTGTTCTTGATAACTCGGCTGCAAGAGAACCAATATAATTATCCATTGGTGTTATATGTGTGTGTTGAAGGGCTTGGATCGAATTTTGAGAATCTGGCTTCTAGCTTCGAGGTCTTCGATACACGTCATTTCGTATTCTTCGCCGCCACTATGTACTGTGGAACACAATTCCAGTCTTTGCGGTCTCAATAAAAATTAGCTACAATATCGATAAAAGTGAGAAATACTATCGTGTTCATCCCACCTCTAAACCTCATCTCGTACATTAGCCGTTCTAATAAAGTTCTTGCTACGTTATAATAGACTTAACGCTATGTTCAATCATTCATTACCGTCGTACACGCTGTCCATTGTAGCCAGACCCCTCACAACTCGTTATAACCCCCTTTTTAGAACTGGAGTCTTCATTAAACTGGGGGAGGTGGGGGATCATATTGAACTTGCTGGTAAAGGTAGGCGGCCATATATCAGTCTAAACTTTGAATTCGAATGAATTAACTTTATATTCATTTCACTGTCGGTATTAATGAAAAGTGAATTTATGAGAAACTTTCTTCGCTCACGACTTTGATATAGTATTGCTTTCAGAAGATAAGCTTAAATGTGTTGTTGGTGGTTCATTATTTTCTCAGAGTAGCAATTTTACGAAAAACAATTGTCCTGTGCATTCCAGCTATGAAACAGATTTGAAAACCTAGCAACTGACATTGTTTTTTAATTGCCGGTTCATATATCTTACTAACCGATAGTATGACAAATAAACGGTTAGTATGCCACAGGTTCAATGAATGACAAGTGAATGAATAATACGACATAGGAACCGGCCATTAATGAATGTTTATGCATCTACCGTTGTACAAAACTGATGATTCAGATTATAGAAATTAAATTAATAGGAAAATGTTTCATTATTATTGAAAAATTATATTGACAGTGAAGAAAAACAAATAAAAAGAAACATTGAAATTATTTTTTTCAATCATTTAAAAAATTTAAATGGTTGCCCAAATAGGTTTGGACAATCTTCTTGCTAGAATACCTTTGCTGATGTATTTTGCTTACTAAAACATGTAAAGCCTGCATCAAAATATGGTATCACTCCCATAAGCGTCTTAAATACTATAGAAATGGCATATCACTGAAGTTTATGACATTTTTTTTGTTGTGTAGTAAAGTTTTTTAAAATGCACTTGCTACGTTTTTGAAATTTCAGAGGTCATCCGTTCGTCTGTCCGTCTTACAATTATTTATGTTACTATACATCCAACAGAATTCACGAGCACTGTTTTTTTTTAAAAGGTTTTATTGAATCTCTTTGAAGCCAGAATTATTTTGGTACCACCTCTGGTGTTGCTGTTGAATATCCATAGGCGACGGTCACCACTTTCCGTCAGGTATGCCGTTTGCCTGTCTGTCTTCCAAGAATAAAAAAATATATGTCGCAGTCAGCTATTACTGGACTATTAGAATAAAGATTAGACGCCATCTGGTCACGTGGGATTTAGCTTTTCAGAGATTTTTTACTGGGTGACTGTCATCTTATTCCTGGGTCCCAAGTCTGTTACAATCGTTATAGGCGTAATAATGGTAGGTACTACCCTGCGCAGAAGGTTTGCCGATAGCCTCATGATGTCACGCGTCGATGGTCAGTAGGGTTGACAAAAAGGTTACATAAATATTTGTTACAATAAATTTATTATTGTGTATACTTTACATAAGTATATAATAATAATAATATAATAATAATAATTTATTCAGGAAAATATACTACAATAGTAAGTAATACAATACAATAAGTAGTCATCGGCAAACCTGCGCACGGCTTGTACCATAATGTTTGCCTTAGTATACAAAAGCGTAACTATTGCAATTGCATTGGTGCCATTGTGACGCCAGTGATGGAAAATTCCATGATGATTTTAACAGCAGACTTGTAGTCTTTGTAAATAATTTCATTGTATTGTATACTTTCAACAAGCTTACGTAAAAATTGTAAATCGTTGAATTAAAAGTATATTTTAACAGAGAGACTACACTTTTAAATAAATTTTATATTATTACATTTGTTTTGCAATAAATAATTCGTTTTCATATCTCATATGCAAATCTTAACCCTTACTTAAACTTAGTGTACACTAATGAACACTTAAAGCTTAAACGTTACTTATATTAACGACAATTAATCGTTATATTAACGACAAAAATGGCCAAGTGTGTTTCGCTATATACAATGAATGGTTCCGTAGTGATACCGTTCACTGGTTATTTGGCTTCAAAACCCTAAAAAAACACTATCTATAATATTACAAAATTCTAAAAATGCCATGTCGACTGTTTATCTGTAGTACATTAAACCTATTAAAAAAAAAACAACTGGTACAGACTATAAAAGATAGAAAAAACGATGCATTTTTTTTAGATTTCTTATCTGTTTGTCGGTTTGTCTGTTTGTTTGGGATTCACGTAAAAACTACTAGGCCAATTTTTCGTTAATCGACAGCAAATTCTTAGACTTAAAATTTGCGCTACCTTTTATACTGGGATTCCCGCGGGAATTTTCCCGGTAGCGGTTTGTAGTTGTCCAGAAGCATAATAATGAGCTCAGTCCTATACAGTTTTCACTAAAACGATAGCTGCGGTACTTTGTGTTCTGGGAATTTCAAGTCAACCGTGGACGAAGTCGCGGACAGATCCTAGTGTAAAAATATAGATGCTATTTTCCTGTATCTATTTGTTATCCAGTAGACGTTAATAATTCTAAAACTACCCAAAGTACCTTGTGCGAACAAATCGTTGTAACTTGATTACTTCCACGTTAAAGCTTTATTTAAAATTGCATTACTTAAGTAATTATTTAACTTGCGAATACGTTTTCATCATCATGCATCGTTTGAACAGCCATTTATTCAATCGTCAACATATTAATTAACTGAAAAACAGTTTCTCGTGATAACTACTTGACGACGCAAATGTAAACTAAAAGAAGCTTTAGAGTTCAACAGTCTGAGGCGAACATTTTTTATGACTTTAGAAGCACATTTATTTTAAAAGTAAAAAAAATACACTTGAAGAAGCATGTTTTAAAAAATTGTGCGCCGCATTTTCAGCAAACAAGGTTTGCACTCGGCTTATTACTTTTTTTCAAACCTGTATCGATGCAGCCCTGCCCTCCGTTTCCTCGCACACATATGTGACTCAAAATTTTATGTTTAAAGCTCAACTATAGGGTTCCACCACCTTCCTTTTAAATTTCATCTTATACTAATATATAAAGCTGAAGAGTTTTTTTGTTTGCTTGAACGCGCTAATCTCAAAAACTACTGGTCTGATTTGAAAAATTCTTTCAGTGTTAAATAGCCCATTTATTGAGGAAGGCTATAGACTATATATCATCATGCCAAGACTAATAGGAGCCGAGCACCAATGAAGAATGTCTCAAAATCGGGGGGTTTTTTTAACTTACTTTTTTTTTAACTATTCCACGCGGACGAAGTCGCGGGCAGAAGCTAGTTGCTAATAATCTTCAAATGAAACAGCGGTGAGAGCGGCCGACGGCGAAATTATAATGGCTCCGTTTTCAAAACTAAAGGAACCCTAAAACCAAAATAAAAAGCTTGCACATAATTGAGACAGTTTAAGTAAGCCAAGAACATTTTGCGATATCACACTTCTTACCTTTAAAGGTTTATTCGTCTAAAATTATAATTTACACTTGAATTAAGCGATTTTGAGCTTTATTTGTTAATTATTAAAGAATTTGTTGAACAAAGGCATAAATTTATATAAAGGCATGCAAATTAACTTTAAAGGCACGCCGAGAACCACGGCGGTATCTTAATTAGTCAGTACAAGAAGCTTATATTAAATATAAGCTTCTAAGGAGGATTTTATTTTAGAAAGAATATGGATTTGTTAACTGATTTAATTTTGTCAACGGAAAATAATTAGGTTTCTTATTTTTCGTTTTATATACAGGAAGTACCTACCATGATTATTTGATGCCGTTTAAAGAAAATAGGTTATTTAACTCTATCCTCGTCTTTGCCCACATAGAGTTCGGTATTTTTTTATTGCCAAACTGGCAAATAGGCAGGCGGCTCCTCTAATGGAAACTGGCCACCATCGACTAAAGACGTTTGCAACTCCAGGAGCGAAACCAGCGCGTTGCCAGCCTTTAGGATAGGATAAGGCGATGGGATACAGGGATCAGACAGGAGGAATTAGATAGAGGAGATGGGGATAACAGGAATGGGATAGTGGAGATGGGGATAGGAGGAATGGGATAGATAAGATGGGGATATGATGAATGGAATAGAGGAGATGGGGATAGGAGAAATAGGATAGAGAAGATGGAGATAGGAGGAATGGGGATAGAAGAAATAGGATAGAGGAGATGGGAGAAGGAATGGGATAGAGGAGATGGGGATAAGAGGAATGGGATAGATGAGATGGGGATAAGATGAATGGGATAGAGGAGATGAGGATAGGAGGAAAGGGATAGAGAAGATGGAGATAGGAGGAATGGGGATAGAAGAAATAGGATAGAGAAGATGGGAGGAAGAATGGGATAGAAGAGATGGGGATAGGTGGAATGACATAGAGGTGATGAAGATAGGAGGAATAGGTTAGAGAAGATGGGGATAGGAGGAATCGGATAGTGATATGGGGATATGATGAATGGAATAGAGGTGATAGGGATAGGAGGAATGGGATAGTGGGAAGGGGAAGTGGGCCATCGGAACTCTCACTTATCATACTAAACACGATTGGCTCATGTCTAACCATTTCACCGATCAAGTCGGCACCTAAGATCTGGGCTCCTATTCTACTATTTCAGTATCTTCGTGTTGCGAAGATATTCAAAGTATTATTCCATTGGGATGGTGTCAAAAATTCGTATTCTACTAAATCCACAATATCTTCTCTATATAGTCGTCGTCTATGTCGTCGACGTTTGATATGTGACGTACGTGATGACGTTTCATCAGATTTAGATATGGATTTAAAGCTCAATTTTATAAATAAAAGAAGTTGTTTTTTGTTAAACTAATCAGTTTTTATTTACTTTACTCATTTACGAAATGAAAAGCTGCGTGTTAATCTCGGGTAAAAGGCCTTTTTAGGAACTCAAATTATTAGCGCCCTCGCTGCGCTCGTGCGCCAAACCATCTCGTGCCTAAATAAGTCACTTTCACCTCTCCAATTAAGATACAGTTAAAGTACAGATTAAAAATTGTTATGTATGTTAGTACATAACAAGCTTACTAATTTACTAATAGTTAATAGTTCTGATTTATTTATATAATAGAATTAGGATATACCCGCAACTTCGTGCACGTTTGACTTTAAATTTCCCGGATAAAAAATATGACAAATTCGATTTTTTTAAATCTAACCATTTTAAATTATTGTTTATATAGTGTATTCCAGAGATTTTTTTTTATTAACTTCACTGTACAGACCCGGCATTTTTAGAGTTTCATAATATTATAGATAATATATCACTACATCAACATTTAGGATAAGTTATGATCAACTTTAGTCTTAAAACATGTTATTTTATGGAAACATTTGCATGAACAGCCTCCTTCACCTTAAGATTTTCTTAAATTAATGCCTTATGTTCGAGGAGTCTTCTACTTTCATAATATGAATATTTAAAACTGGAATATCGTTTAGCCTATGTGTTCACCCCTTTTAAGTAAAGGCCACTAAGAGTTAAGTTGTTGCTTACTTTGCCTCCATGACAAAGATATAATCTTACTGGAATGTCAAATAATTCGCGTTATCTCTGTGAACATCATTTTTGTGACCTTTTCCAATGTTCTAGATGTTGCATGTTCTAGAACAGCAATCGTTCTTAAAACAAAAATCAAAATATATAGAGTGGCCATTTAGTATTAAAGATGGTTCATTTCTGTTTTTCAATTTGGATGAATCAAAGTGATTCATCTAAACAAGAACTTGAAAGACTGGAATCATTCAATGTCGCTGAATAAACATCGTGTCTTTTCAGTCTTATTCCTTTCAACTAAATTGATTATAACGTTAAGCTAAAATACAGCATACATGCAATGTTTTCGTTAAGGATTTTTCAATTTGAACTTTTGACCAGACCGTACCCAGAATGTTTGTTTATTTGCCAGTTTTAAAATGGGTTGAGTTAACAATAAAATTGAGATGATTTAATAATGAAAAATCAAAATATAGTCGTGGGTTGAAAAAGGAATAGAAATGAGTTGATTTAAGAAAAATCCTTGGGATGTGACATCATGACTTGAATCAATTACAACCTATTTTATTATGATTATAAAATATATGATAAAAAAGAGGGCAGTGATATAGAAACGATTGAGATTTAGACCAAAGCAGTCAAAAATTTAATGTCTTATAAACCTGATTGTCATCATATCTCAATTGTATATTAGTATGGTTTGAAATTTTATGTCCCATCTAGAAGAATTTAACTCCAGGCCAGTATCATGTAGCCTAAATGACTGTCGGCTACGATCTGTTGCCCAACCGATCCGAGTTTGGGTTGTGGTTACGAATTTGCGGTGTTATTTGTTATTATGGGATTATTCAAGGCGAAACAAATGGGGTTACTGAACTTTATATTATTTATATTAATGTCATTTTCATGCGGACAAAGGAAAATCAATTTAAAGATTAAACGGTTCGTTTCAAACTTTCAATGGATATGAATCAACCAAAGTGATTCAAATAAACATAAATTAGAATCATTCAATGTCATTGAACACCGGTTTATGCTCAGTTCTAGTGTCAATGTTCAATATAATGTGTATTTTTCAGTACCTACTATGAATTCCAATCATATTGATTCAATTGGATCGATCCATCTCACATCAGATTGTCTATCTATATTTAGAGTAAAATGTGTGTGTATGTGTGTGCAGTTAACACGCAGTAGAAGTGAAACAAAGTGTGACAAGAGGTGGGAGGGATTCTTAACTTCGTGACGTCACATTTCACATATTATATCATTATAATATATTTAAGCTTTAAAACGCGAAATTTGAAGTAGTAACGAAAATCTTCAAAACATTTTCAACTCTATCAGTATGCGCATAGTGTTTAAATTATTAAATATAATGTATTCTATCTCATTCTCTCGCAAGCTTAGTCCTATAGATTTATGTGCTTATCTCTTTTTAGTGTCGCTTTGTCATTTCATTGAGTTTCAAATCACAATGATTCTAAAAAGTTTCACTTCAATAAAAAACTTCCAAACTTAGTAATGTCATCCAATGAGTTAACAAATAAAAGTATTTGTTTTAAACATTTTAAATATATTTAGATACAATTTTTCAAAGTATTATCAAAATTTTTAAAAAGACACTCAAAATACACGAATTAAGCACAGCCAATTTAGGCAACATTAGGCGTGACTATGTACAAATCGATACAAAATACCCGATCCAGCGCGTGATAACATTCATGTCGCCATTAAACTTTTAATTGACACATATCTGACAGTTGACACCTCATTTCTAAACCCAATACATTATTAAAGCTCATTGAAATTTATTCAAGATTAAGCTGTATTTAACCTAAAGTAATTCATACTAATTGACGGCTCTGTGGTTGAGCGGGCTAAGCCTTCGCCGGTCTACCTCACTGCAACGCAGAGGCTCCGGGTTTGATTCCTGGTATGGTAAATTTCGGAAACGAATTTTCTCCCTTATTTACTATGGTCTGGGTGTCTGGGATCGGCCCCAGAATAGTAGGTTGTATATTATCCATAACACAAGTGTAACTTGCTTAATTTGGGGATATACAGTATGTGTGTCTGCCGATTATTAAAAACGTGTGCGTCTCGGGACACCCGACAGAAGTGATAACTTAAACTAATCTTAGTTGAACTATTTAATATGGAAATTGTTTAACTTGAGAAAAGCTTATGTTATTACTTAAATTTTATGTATATAACGCGTGGGTTAGAGTAAGCGAGGAGGAGCCTACCTATACCGCTGCCGTATGCGTGAGAGAAAGGGAAGCCAGACTGGCACCGTAATGCATTACGTAAAGAAGCGGTTTACCCTCCCATAAGAAAATATCACTTCAAAAAAAATAGCTACTAGCTATGGTCGCCACTTCGGCCCGTTGTCTAGTGTCAGCCTACTTTAGACTTGTGTAAAACGGCCTGCTAACAAGAAAAGCAAGATAGAGCTTTTACTCTGAAGAACTGTATCACTCCTTTGCCTCTAGCTTAGTAGAGATACAGATTAAAAATCAGTACGATAGCTTTCGGCTCATGAAAGAGCTAGAGCGAGCAGTGTTGTAAACGCACGGTGAAATTTTAGTTTATATATATTGCCACTTGTGGAAACAAAATATTTTTATTTTACTTGAAAATAAATAAAGATGATTATGGTATAAACATGATAATTTTTTCTATTTACGTATTCTTGACGTTGTGCTCTGTGTCGGCAATCTGATCCAATTAAGCCAGTGAACTATTTGTTTACTAACTGAGCGAATGAAAGATAAGTTTTATAACTTAGCACATTTTTATCTTTTATTTGCGAGCTATTCAAGTCTAGCCGACTTTTCTTCTTCTTCCATTCCCTTTTGTATCACTTGGGGTCGGATCTCTTTTCCCGTGCCAAGTGATACGATTTCGGGTTGTCGGTTCGGGAAATTGGGCTTTCTTGAGGTTATTTTTTATTTTTGTATTGCATGAGTTCAGCAGACAGGCAGATGGCCCACTTGATAGAAAGCGGTTACCATCGCCTATGGACATTTGCATTTACTACAAATGCGCTGCTGCTCTCTTAAGGGAGACTGGAACCTGGTCACTAATGCCGGAACACAACTCAAGGTTGTTATGGCGACATACCCTAGACCAGGGGTGGTAGCCACCCAGTCGGGCAAATGCCCTACCAATTGGCAAAATTCTGAGTTTTCTGAGTGTTCTACATATGACTAAAATAATTTCTTTCACATGATTATCGCTTCGACTTTTGACATAAGTATATGAATGTAAGTGGATTTAATTGATTTTATCTGCGATGAAAGTGGCTTTGAGACTAGCCCGTTCATATTCATTCCAACTTTTATTTAAAATTAGGTGTTCTTAATCAATCTATTCAAAGAGCATTATCCAAATCTATACTAATATTATATAGAGGATACGGCATACAAATTATACAAAAGGTCATAAATAGAAATTGGGCAATAAATAGAGCTACAACCATATAATTGTATATGGTTTGGTGAGCGTTAACTAATTGTGTTAAATGACGTAGCACCTAAACAGCAGCATATTATATATGTACGAATTTTATTTATAGCGAAATAAAATAGATATAAATAAATGTAATAAATAAATAGAAATGATTAAAGGCTACTACAAGATTGAAAACAAAAGAAAACCCTCAATCTTACCACATGATGGCGGAGAAGCGATAATTAAAAAAAAAAGATTATAAAGAGGTAAAGTTTGTGAGTTTGGATGTTCGGGGTAATCTCCGGTACTACAGAACCGATTTTCAAAATTCATTCACTAGTGGAAAGCTACATTATTTTTGAGTGACATAGGCTATATTTGATTGGGAATAATTATATTTTTTAATGACTCCCGGTGAAGAGGGCACGGGAACGCCTGTCAAATATGTAACATTAATAAAGTTCGACGCAAGAATTGCACACATCCTCGTACGAGGCAGTGCGAGTGCTTTCTGCGTTTATGAATTAATTAAAGGTTACAAAACTTCATTAAATCTTGATATGCATACATGTGTGCGTGATTGCATGCGTATTTTTTAATGACGCCCATCGAAGTGGGCACGCGTAGTTTATAATATGAACATACTATTTTCAGTAACGATATATCAAATGAGATTCTTTCATATATTACTCACTCATCGGAATCCCTAAAATATTCAACAACAGATGTTTTCTGTATTAATAATGAAAACGAGCTATGTTTCAATGATTTAAATTAAAATTACGTGTTTGTTACAGACGTCAAACAGCGGAAGAGCGTGAAGCGGAAAGACAAGCCGCGAACCGCTTGATGCTTTCGCTTCAAGCCGAAGCACTCAGTAAAGGCTATATGCCTGAACCACCACCCGGCGCTGCACAGCTTTCAGCGCTTCATTACCAATCACCACCTAATGCTCCAGCGCCTCCTTCGAATACAGCGTTGAGCGCTTTACAGAATTTACAACCTTGGGCTGGGAATCAGGGAGGTTTCTTGAACGCACCATCGGCTAACGCACCACCGACACATCCACCACCAGTTGCTTCGCCTATCTGTTGATTAGACGGTGGATAGTTCTAGAAGGCAACATTACTTAAACAGCCAGAGACGTCATCTTTAAGCTCAAAATGTGTAACAGAAGTTTTAAAACTAGAACGTGTAGTTATACCTATGGCACGCTATGATGGCTGTTTTGACATATTACAATAACAACGTGGTATATGTCTATTTATTATAGAAAACATATAATGAAGTGTGTGAAGTATGAGCTGATCTGTAAAGATAAATAAAATTAAAGTGTCTGTTTGTAATGTCTAGATAAAAATGTGAAAAAAATTAGGGGGGAATAATTTGGACCCAGAGACACCGAAAATACATTTTTTTAATTTTTTGTCTGTCTGTTTGGATGTTCTGGCTAATCTCTGAAACGGATGGACCGATTTTGACAAGACTTTTACTGGCAGATAGCTGGTATTATAAGAAGTAACTTAGGCTACTTTTAAAATTAACGTTTCGCGAAAATAAAATCCACGGGGATGAAGTCGCGGGCACAAATAGTATTACATATAATGACTTATTACATATTACTATTGACCATAAAGAAAATAAATTTGCTCCTTCAAAGGTAACGTAAAAACAGCCGTTACAGCGTGCTGTAGGCATAGTAGTATATCGACGAAATCAGGCAAATATACATATTCTGGGCATAATAATATTTTATCTATACATGTATACGTTAGGGTTGCCAATGCCAAATTTAAATAAGCTAGACTTTGAAGTTGGAAATACCAGGACAATTCAGTTTAAAAACAGGACGCAGTAATAGAGTTGCAATAGTTAAATTAATTATTAATATCTAGTGAAAATAGGTTAAATGAAATTCAAGGAATGATAATAATCATATTTTTAATAATAAAACTATTTGAATAAAATTATACAAGTTGGAAATTCCTGTAATGTCAGAATTGTAAAAGTGGCGCGCGAATTTTAAAATACATGACCGTATCAGGGCGCTTTAAAAACACAGGACGCTGCTTAAAAACTATCCAGGACATCCCAGGATACTACAAAAACTAGGACATGTTCTGGGACAACAGGACGGTTGGCAACTCTAGTATACGCGTATATTGTGTATTATAACACCCTTACCCCATTTGGTCAGTTAATTTATTTTGTTATTTAAATGTTGCATGATTATGTTTTCAGGATGCATTGTTATTTGACGTAATCAAATATTGTATAAAAATAAAAGTACTGTTGTAACTTTTGTGATAATAATATGACATTGTAAAACATATTCTTGATTAATAAGCAACTTTAAATATATTCTAAAAATTGAATTTTTCCAATTATTGAATCATGTACATGTTTATTATTTAATTTAATAACTAAACGAATAAAATAACGATAATATTGTACTTCGTAATAAAAGCGCTTCAAAGCGGCTTTAAGGAAGATGGCCGCGCTAAACTGTCAAATATTTTGTCCTACGTACAGTTCCTATACTTACTATCCATTTGACAATCATTATAAGAATGTATTTATTTTGATACAGTGAATATCTTGTGTTGTCCTCAAATTATCAGACAACGTTCCCTTGCCGTTGAAATTTGATATTATAAATTATTTTCTGATCTTACTACACCTATAATTTTTATAGTCACTGTGAAATTAGAAGAATGAACGCAGAAAGTGTTGGAGCCATCGCCGAACAAGAATATAATAGACAATCTTCACATATAATATGGTTGCTAATATTAGAATAAATAAATATGATTCGTTTAAAAACCATAAGCATTAGCGTTAGAAACTTATTTGTATTTTTGAGCGATGTAAAAAAATATAGACAGATACAGAAAAAGCGCTAAAACGGCTTGCTTGCAAATGAGCTAACTGAATACAAAACTCTTATACTATTTCCTATAAAATATTTGTAAATAAATATCAACAGTATTATTTTAAATAGGTTTAATTAAATGTTTTAGAAATATGTGATAGTTTAAGGTAAAATTGTGTCACTTATACTGATATTTTTTTTTTTATGAAATGTAAAATATTGTTCAAATCAAATCAAATCAAATTTATTTGTACAAAACATGGTTAAGCAGATGGATTATATGTTAGTGTACACATGTTTTGCTCACATAGGAGCATACAAATTGTATTGTTACTTAATATCATTCTAGTACTTAACATTTTTAGGCATCAATGATGTAATTATTTTCCCTGATATTCTGCTGAAACAAATATCTATTTATTTTATCATTTCATTTTTGGTTTAATGTATCGCGACAATATCTATAAAAAAATACTTCAAATGAGCAAAATTTGTCTAAAGTTGCAAAGCTGATAAACCTAGATGAAGTGCTGTTTTTACCGGCACAAAATAATTATATAATTATGTTTTGAGTCCCTAAATTCAATTTGATCCTCCGTTCCTTATGACCTTAATTACAACATTGGATATTGATAATATCATGTACAGTACAATTCACTAGCATTTATTACTGTTTGTAAATAATAGTTATGTAAAAGGGAACCCGCAAATTAGTTTAGGCATTTAAATGACTCGAAATCTCTTATATGAGTCTCTAATATTATGAATAGTTATATAATTTTTGACACATTCCACTGTCAAAATGACGTACGCTAATGTCATTTTGAAAAAGGAACCGGATACTTCTTTGTGTAGCTGAATTTTTAATTGTAAATTATTGCGTAATAATCATGAGTTTTCATTGCAGCGGCTAACTTGCGATGAACATTTTAATAAAGTATGAACATAACAAATTTATGACTTTTATTTTCCCTTTTATGCAGAAAACTATACCATTGTTGACACACAAGTTAATAATTGGCATCGTGTCAATGTGTTCAAAATATTTTATTATACCCATACAATAATAATATAATTTATTATTTGTCGTTATTATAGGTACAAAATAAAAAATATTACGTACGTAATCGTAATATTAATTTATTCAAAACGTTAAATTTTGAATAAATTAATAGGGTGCCCATTGTTGGAGCGGGAGTGCCATGAAATGTTTATCTCAAATTTATAAATAAAGTACATAAACATTTACAGATATACTAATTTAAAAAATAAATTTGACAAAATAATCAACCAATTGCGTGAAACCAACCAGTGCACACTCAGAAATCTGCATATAGATTAACGATGTCCAGAATCCGCCAATACGCCTTAAACAAGCGTAGCGGATATACTATTAGTTTAAATTCAAATTCAAAGGTTTTTATTCAAAATAAGTTCCATTGGAGAACACTTTTTGAAGGTCATTCATACAAGTTAAAATTTAATTTTGCTTCCTATTCTTTAAACACCACTTTTCTTTAAATAGGGAGATTCGGGCTCGGTAGGAGCTCATCATATATAGGTCGATATTATCTATACCAATAAAGTTGAAGTGTCCATCTGTGATTTCAAAATAAAACAAATAATTTAAATAAATCTACGACTTTCAAGCTTATTACTACTTACATAATTGCCTTAAATAATTTTTTTATTTGAGAACATTATTACGTCATGTTCGTGGTCTAATTTATTGTATCATAATTAATTAAGCAAAGTTAACAGTATTAACTTACTGTACAGTAAGTAACAATACTCCACGTACGTGATAAAATGTGTCAATAGAGAAAACAGAATTACCATCGAAGATACATTTTGCGAACATGTTCAGGATATACACAGGTTTTAAATATTATCATGTAGCGTTCAATATGTTTTTTATTATCATCTTAAATTTATAGGTACAATATTCAAGCAATCAAATACATCGAAAGAGTTCTTATTTTATACTCCGCTCTCCAGCTGTTGAGCATAGCTTCCGCGGCGATTGAACCAGTGGCTCTCGCCAGTGGTACGTCATCCCACACTACTCGGTAGTCGAAATATGGTAGACGCATCATATAACTATTATTAACCCCCACAAACATCATCATGATTTTTCAAGATCTGACTCTAAAGATATTGCCCCACACGACTATATAAATAACTAAATGCGTATGTCTAATTTTATTGTTGTTTCGCGGTTTTTTACTCTAGCGTAACACCATGCATATATTTATATACCAACCAACCTTTATGTGCATATTGCAGCAATCACCACGTGCTAACAACGGTGCAGGAAAACATTGTGACGAAACCTGCACACCTAGATAACCGATGTGTCAAATCTGTCAAGCCGCCTTGTACAAGCGTGGCGGGTATACGTATACGTTCCCCGGTAGTAGGAGGCGCGAACCCAGTAGTAGTATATCTATGGGCTGTTATTATTTATTATATTACTAAAACCAGAGTTTGCCCCGCGGCTACGCCGCGTAAAAAACCCTAGGTAGTATGGCTCTATGTTATTTAACATACACATTTAATTAGGTGTTTTACCTAAATCTTTACTGTTTGTTGTTACTAAGTTTACTACAATAACAAAGAAACTAATTCTATATAGTCTACACAACTGCGCAGCGAAACAGAGGCGAGTCGCAGCCAATCTGATTTGAAGTAATACAATGAATGAGATGTTGTTTATGACAACGTAGGTATTTGTTAGAGAATTGAAAGCTCAATGGCAGCGCCATCTATATTGCTAATCCGTTTATTCTATGAAAATGACTTTATTTATCGGGTTAAAAAGTATTTCTAAGTGTTAACTCAGATTGTAGGCTAGTACTGTGTCGAGTTTTATTTATATACGTTCAGTAGTTTCCAAAAAAAATGCGATCGCAGCGCCATATTTTTCGCTATTTTCGTCTATCCCACGGAAACAACGTTATTTAGTGGGATAAAAAGTATTCTAAGGTACTAAGCTAGCTCTGTATCGCGTTTCATTTGAATCCGTTCAGTAGTTTTCACGTGATGCTCTAACAGACAGACAGACAGACATAGAAAATTCTAAAAATTGCACATTCGGAATCACCTGGTCCGAATTAGGCCCCTATGATTTTTTCACATTTTTAAACACAATGTACAAACTCGAACCATTTACAGATTTATTAGAGTAGATAGATAACAATCTTTATAAGTTTTTTTTTTAAATTTATTGTCCAATATACTTACATTCATATACATTAGAAACATATTTGAACTGTGGCACAGAAACCTCATGGGCTTATTTGTGCCGCAGGGAGTCGTGTAACAATATTGTTATATCAAAAATAGGAGCAGAGGCGAGTAATGGTTATCATCATTCTAGTGTTTAGTTCTGATTTGATAATAAAGCGGGGTTACCATCATTCTAGTATATGGGTCTCTTTTAGTCCCAGGTCTGCACATGTGAGCATGATGGTCCGCTTTGGAAATCAATATAGAATCTTTTTACATTATATTTAATTGATCTGTGGTTATTTTTGTACTTGGATTGCAGGTCCTCTGGGAGATCATTTATAATGATTTGAATCATATATTCCTTGCGCCTTGTCCCATACACGTTATTTATTATATTTAGGAATAATATATTTACATAAGTCAGATCTCGGTCTAGTCTTCTTAACTAATAGTTCTGGTTTGTTACATTCAGTTAGTATTGAAAAAGAGTTATATAGTTAAAAATTGAGTAAAAGTCTTTATATATTAAAGTCTAATGTTAGTGTGTATGTCACTGAACTTCTAAACTCCTGGATCGACCTTGTTGTTTTTTTTGTATGTTTTCAAGTAGGTCCCCAGATGGTATACATTCGCAATTGGACGGGTTCATAATTTTATTTTTTTAGTGCAGAACAACATCTGTCAGATCTTCTACTAAAACATAATTTCCTGTCAAATATCACTCCAGCAGACCAAGTAGTTTCAGAAAAAAATACCGTGAGACAAACAGACGGTCTGTCTTGAGAATTTCATAAGGATTCCGTTTCAGCCAAATTGGCTACGGAACCTCAAAACCAAAATACTCTAAACAATTCTAAAGGAAATAATAATTTACCTTCCAACTTTAAAGGAATCGTTTTAAAGAAAAAACTGTATCCGTCCTTGAATGGACGATTAACGGCGATTTGGTGTATCCCATTAGGAACAATAATACAATTTTAATACCAAAAAGGTTTCATATAATAACAAAACATTATAAAACGTGACTTCTGTGCTATCATTATAACTACCTTTTGTCTTATGAACCGAGAAAATTGGTGGCTTTATAATCATAATACCCCTGCACTGTTTAACTTCGACATGATAGGTAACTTCGGCATTCATTGCCGCTTGAAATATAATCCATTTAAATAAAAATTAATCGTAGAAATGTATGTACGCGCATAACTTGACAACGACTTTACCGATTTTTTTTGTTTGTTTGCATGGGTCCCCGGATTATTTAAGTTCACCATTGGAACTGGTAGGTGGCCCTGGGGTCGGATTCTAGATTTTTATTTTTTCAGACAACGTCTACTGGGACGTCTAGTCAGTTTATATTTTAGACCGCTTTCTGGTTTGCCGGTGCAGCAGTGTTGAATAATTGCCATGCTCGGTACACCTACGCAATGCCGAAACCTTACCGCGAGTGCTTAACACACTGCCAATTCTTTTGACACCTTTCTAAACACCAATAAGATTTCAATCCCCACCAACCATCCATCAACCAACACCCATAGTAATCCTCCCTTACATAAACATACCCACTTCCTTTCCTACTCCATTTGCTTCCATTCACTCCCTTTTCCCAATCATCCATCCACTCTCGTATTCAATCTAGTCACTCACCCGACCACAATTTAACCATTTTTCCATTCATCCATTTACCCAACCTATTTGCGCAAAAATTTATTTACCTTTAGTAACATAAGTAGTAACAAAATGTAAATTTTTTGAGAAAATGTAAATAAAAATAGATAAAAATAAAAGAAATGATAGCTCTGTCCTGACCAAAGGTGGAGAAGCCTGCATAAAAAAATAAAAAAAACACCAATAAGATTCCATTAATATACTTATCAAAGTAGTTGTTACGTATACTGAAAAAGGCTGAACTGACTTTATTTCTATAGGTAGTAACAAACACCAAGAATAAAATTCTTAAAATTACGAAACACAATGTTTTACTTGAGATATGAGTTATGTAGTTAGTAGATATTAATAGATAGTTCTCTAAATTTAATAATATTACAATATAAACATATTATAATGAAGCCGCCGTCCACATATAGGTACCATACATAAAATTAGGATAAAATAAAAAGAGCAATGGATTAAAACTTAAAAGGATTGTAAGATAGATATCAAATGTGTGTTGATTGATACAAAGGTGTATCGAAATGATATTTTAAAGGATGTCTCCACATAAATGATGGTTAGCGGTAAAAAATATAATAGAGGTGCCATTCACAGGTTACTTTGATGTTTAGACGCAAAAAATACAATTGCTTTCCTTGTTCTTTTATATAAAAGTGACCACGAACTATCAAGAGCTCTGTTCCCATGCATAAACTTAAATAAAACAGTCATAAAAGAACATTGCCATGATTTTGCAAGATCTGGCTTAATAATGTAACAATTTATTGGACTCGTGTTACAATAAATTGTTACATTATAAAGTTTTTTTACTGCGAAGCTGTTAACAGACAGACGGTCCATCTACCTAATGGAAAGTGGTTACCGTCTTCTATAGATCTGTGCAACATCAGGGGAGAAGTCAACGTGTTGCTAGCTTTTAGGATGGTTGTTTGTTTGTTTGCATTTTTATATTGCCGTAAGATCCCGCGGAATCCAGGGTGTCCTCCCCCGCAGAACACCCTGCAGTACCTACTGGTCTAGTTCCTCTGGCACCTCTTAAAAACAGGTTAGGGGCGCAGGTTTAGTTTCGGTTCAAGTTCGGTGAAGTTCTACCAGCACTCCTCAAACAAGACAAGCCATGATGACCCGGTCTATTTAATTAACACCATTTAAATAAAAACAATGATGCATTCAGGAGATTTGCCCTACTACTTTACTATTTGACTCCTATTACTAGTATATACTTATGACGTCATAAGTTTGTACGCTCATACAAAATCTATCTCGCACGAACAAAATGAGGGGTATAGCTAATTTTAAAATACCCTTATAATAACTTTTTGAATTCTTTGACAGATCGCGTGACGTATAAAAACAAAATGAGTTGTCCAAATTGTCACAACGTAGGTCCCATGTCGCCTGGGATCCGAACCGGAGACCGATTTCTTTAATAGCTATAGCGTGCAAACTGAGCATGCTTGTAAAATTACTGTTGTCAATACAAGTTTTTTTAATCACCTTTTCGATGTAGTTTGTATAAGTATCACGCAAGGCTCGGCAAAAAAATGAAAAACATTTTAGAGTTCTGTGACCATTTTTTTCCTATTGCGAACTGGGCAAGTAGGCAAACGGCCCTCCTAATAGAAATCGTTTACCGTTGCTTCTTCCTCTCTACCCCATCCCAAAGGTTGGCAACGCGTTGACTTGGCAAGGTAACGGGAGGGACGGGATAGGAAGGTTGGGATAAAGGGGATGAGATACAGGGTCAAACATGAGGAATGGGATAGAACAGGAAACATGGGATATAGAGAGACATTGGAACTCTTATTCGTTCGCTCGTTTCGGATTTATCAGTTTTTTTAGATATTGGTGATGAACACAATTCAGTTCGTGTAGGAAAACTAAAGAATTCTTACGTCAAAAAGCGTTGCTAGATTTGAGGATGGGATAAATGGAATGAGTTAGGAGGGATTGGATAAAGAAGATGGGATAAAGGGATCAGATAGGAAGAAACGGATAGAGGCGATGGGATAGGTGAATGGAATTGAGGGATAGGATAAAGAGGATAAAGTGGTGAAAGAGGAAAGTGGGCTATCGAACTCTCATTCATCGTACAAAACACAATTAACTCAAAGCTAATCGTTACACGCCAACATTCTATGAGAGACAGAGACAGATATACTGATCGAGCTTGTCCTGATAGAGCTGTAATCAAGATAGTGACTCCAACATGGCTCAAACACTTCAGCAGTTCTTGTCGAGTTATGGCCCCCACGCCTTTGGCATTGAAATCACCAACGTCAAAGTAAAACGCACTTGCCTGATTTTTTATTCTTAAATAATATACATTTTTTTATTGCTGAAGCTCAGCAGACAGGCTGACGGCCCAAATGTGATGGAAAGTGGTTACTGTGGCCTATGGACATTAACAATACCAGAGGTCCTGCCAATGTGCTGCCGGCCTTGAAGGAGAAACTGGAACCTAGCCACTGATGCCGGAACACAACTCAAAGTTGTTATGGCGGCATACTCTAGACCAGGGATGGTAGCCATTCAGATGGGCAAATGCCCTACCACCTGGCTGTGGGTTGTTTTGTCGCCTCTTACGATAGACCGCCCGGCCGCAGGATTAGTATTCTTTTTCCGCTCCTGCACGGACAAAAATACATATTCTTACGAGTAAAACATGCTGAACATCGCGAGGAAACTTACACATCGAGATTGGCGATGTGTTTAACCCGCTAATCCGCCTTAGGTAATCGTGGCAATGTAGTCCTTAGTCCAGCAGTAAGATATATTTTTTAATATCTGAATGGCCTACATCGAAATATCTGATGTTATCTAAATATTTGCTAACCAGAGATTAAGGTAATTGAAATTGAATTTATCAGTCTATTTGCGACTGTTTTAGTGTGTGTTTAGCATTATTTAGTGCGGTGCAGAAAGCAATTAACCCATAAGTGAAACTGATTAGGACAGCATCAAATATAATCCAAGCGGCGAGCAATTTGAGATGAGCATGCATGTAGAGCTACGAATCATACAGAAAAGGATACAATCATTCAATTTCGTTTTAAATATCATAGTATCAAATTAATTTAAGAAGCTACCTAAATAGGGTTAGCTATCTCTCTTGCGTATCACTACATTTACGATGATAGAAATTGATAGAATTTACTTACAACAAATCTATATTCTATGATTCTCAAAAATAATAACATCGGCGCCCGTGCAGGACATTGTGACTACATTTTTTTTAGATTTCTTTTCGTCATAATTATTACATATGGTAGGTAATACTTGTCAATAAATTGATGAAAAAAATAATATCACCAAAACATGTAGTTACAAGTTTCTGCACTAACGCCGACGGTATGATAAATGTTTCACAAAAAAATATTTTGATTTAAACAATGTTTTCATATATAAAAATAAAATCTATATATTTTTTTCACAAGAAATTATTTTTATTTGTAGAAAAGTGCGTATGGATCAAAATCAACTTTTCTTCTAAAACGTACTAATGTGCGAGCGAGAGCGTATTTTTAGAAACTTACAATAGTCTTTTTATCGTATATATTATATGTCGAACGATTTCAAAGGTTGAATTATAATTTTTGTTTTATCTGTTATCTTGTATGTTTAGAAACTGTCAATGTCAGATGTAAATGTCGCTGTCAGTCGAGTTTCGGTATTATTAAAAGGTTGGCTATGTTACGATGTGTGCGTAATTACGGTGCATTAAAAATAAATAAACGGTTTGAAATATCGATTATTTGCTACTTTCAAAAATCTGGATAAGATAGGAGCTCTATACTATTTGACGCTCTAGGTACAGTCGAGTAGAACTTGATTTGGTCAATTAGCCCGGTCGGTCTGTGCATACGAACCGAATTGTGCTGAATTGCAGTTAATTCATGCGCTACCCACTAACACCACGTACACGAACGATTTCCATTAATTCTGTGCCCAATTGTATATAATATAAATGCAGTATAAACGTTTGTATGTTGAATTTAATATCATGATCGTACGGGTAATTGTTTGCATCCTACTCCTTTAATAATAAACTTTTGGTAATGTGGTTTTAATTGCTTCTGTCTTAAGATATTTTACTATATATTTTTCTGTTAGCTGTATAAAACATTAGGGTATAAATTGTTTTTAACATTTATTTTATACTTGGGCTTATCACGCGGGTTCGCTTGCATAAATTTAGGATACGAATCCAACGGAAAGTATTTAATTTTCGGCATAACATCTATATTACTCTGTATCAACTGTAATGATTGTATCAATTTGTTTCAACTGTATTATATTGTTTAGGTTGCCTAGAAGAGATCGCCTCTTGTTTTACCGTGAAAGTATTGTAACTATGAATATAGTAATTGTTTATTTTGGTGAAATATAAAGTGTTATCTGTCTATTTAATCTATTTCGGTTACAGCTATAAATAAGGTGGAAAATTAAGTTAGAAGTAATAAATACACGTCATACTTACCCATTGATTTGTTACTTACACTGTACACTACTGTTTTTTCTCATAATGAATTTAAAACTCTTCCTTGTATTTTCATCGCGTTAAAATAAATATTACCGATAGAACCGAGAAGCAACATGGTCTTACAAAATTTACACAAATTAATTTACACAAATTAATTTGCTGACATGGTCTACATTTTATATTTAGGCTTTAAAGTTTTCTTTGTTTACTGAATCCTGCAAAGCAATATGTAAGATGTTTAAAATGTATAAACACCAAACAAGAAAATCAAACGCATTAAAAATTAGCCATAAATAAAAAAAAACCTAGGTTTTACAGGACAATCAAATCGAAAAGAGCTAAATATTTAATGAAGCAACTTTTCAATGTTAAAATTCTCAGTCCTCCCCTCTATTATTTTCATCGCCCCTTACTCGACAACGCTTTTACGTTCCCCCCATGGGGATGGAAAAATGAAATAAAGTGTAAATTTAAAGTTAAAATGGAGTTTGACGGATGACGCGAGACTGACCCGCGGCCGTCTTGATCTCAAATATTCACGAGGCGTCAACACTTGATGGATTTCGGTTCGCAGTTGTGGTAATGATTGTATATTCACATGCAAGCTCTGTAGATTGCGGACTTTTTCGCAATTTCGGGGCAAAAAATTTTGTTTGAAGAAATGTTTGCGATGTTAAAGTAATTTATTACACCATTAATAGAAAGATGGCATGAAGTCTCACAGTGAAGCCAGTCAAAGAGAGCCCATTTTAGAAAAGGCAGCCGGTTTAGGTGTTACCACACAACTACAACAACTACAACTAAATAATTAAAATGAACAAGTTGGTGGTAGGCTAAATAAAAACTTAAACATTACTCTTTGACACTTGACATCTTTATCTTTCGTGGTCACGGTTACTGAAAAGTGGTCAAAACGTCGAAATAAAAATCAAATAAAATACCGCGGTTCAAACCGTCAAAACTGAAGAAAATATTATTAGGTCTAAATTATTAATAATATCAGTAATAATAAATTTAAAAAACACTTAACTCTAAGAAAGAAATGATTAGTTTTAATGATACATTCTAAGGGTATATATAGTAGTTGAAGAAATAGAAAATATTAAACAAATCACTAAACAAGTGCAAGTGCAATCTTTCAGCATAGAAATTACTGATTTTTTAAAAGCTAACAACGGTTTTGCATTAAATATATCTAATTTATTGTTATTCATAGAGAGTTCGTTGCAGACACGACACATTCTTGACAACAGATTACAATACGGTGTGTAGTTTTTTAGATACTTCTAAGGTGATGATGATGATGATGATGAATATTATTTGACTCACAACTTGTATTAGGATGATGACGTCAAAACTCGCTATACTCGTACTCGTACAATATTATGGTGGCTTAAAGTTTTAGTAAAAATGTCTCAACTACCTTATCTATTTTCCAACTATTATATTTTATTTGTCAAATAATTATATTGTTCACTTATTTAATCGTGTAATCACCAACATCAGATATCCGTGCGAATAATCTCAACAACCATCCAAAAATGTTTGACCCGTCCAATTTTATTCTCTATCTAAAACGCCTTACATTTGCTGAATATTATGACTGAAGAGGGGTCAACGTAAACAAGTTTGATAGCATAGCCCCTAAAATTACTGTATACTCTGGAGAGACAGATCATAAATGTTTGGAAATCATCACACGAATTTGATACACTCCCACGCTGGCGTTGGGGTAGTTCAAAGTTTAGATTATAATAAAAATATAAAGACAAACATAGATATCGCATTAGATATAAATATAAAGATAGCTTTTATTACTCAGCAACATTATATTTGATATAATAATAATATTGGATAATTTCATTTTTAAATTGTCGCTAAGTATTATCGTAAATTTAAAGTACATATTTTACACGACTCTCTGCGGCACAAATAAATACCTGAGGTCTCTGTGCCACAGTCGAATATGTTTTTATGTATATTAATGTAAGCATATTAAAATTAAAATAATATTTAATATCGATAATCCTTCTCAGCTTGTCTTTCTAACAAATGCCTTCTCCAAGATCCTCCATTGGTTCTTAACATGTGCCAGTCTTAATTCTAAGCCAAAGTGGTCCGGCTAATCCTTTGACGTCATCCTTCCTTCTTCGACGTTGCCATCGTCTCTTTCTTTTCCATCACGGAAGTACCAAAAGGTTTATAAGGTTTCTTGACCATTTACCAATTTTATTTCGAATCATATCCATGATCCGTCCGCTTCCACTTTAGGCTTTTTATTTGATGTTCTAGAGGTCTTTAGTTCATTTTGTAATGTTTTAGACATAAATATCCCAAAATGATTCATCACTCCTAGCAGAACTACCATGTTTTTGTTGGAATGGATAGCATTAAAGTACACCAGGTTTTACAATGTCCCAGTGTAAAATTTAACACCGAAAAATCTCATGAATTATTAACAGGCATCTTGCTTTCTGGCAGCTTGCCTGGAGGCAGAAAAAACAGCAGCCCATGTCCTGTTAGAATGTAGAGGGGTGGCCCAATACTGAGTCAAGTATGCCTCAGACAGCCTTTGAAAAGTCTTAAGCAACGTTAAGAAGCTGCTGCTTCTTGGAGGAGCTGGGATGGATGGAGTAAACCCTTATCTACTCTCGCACGCAAAATAAGCGCTAGGTCATCGAGTTGCAGAAACCGCCAGTTTGCAGAGATTCCATGATTCTAAAATTTCGAATGTTGACTAGAATGCGTCACAAGTCATTTATAAGCTTAGGTAATGCTAATGAAATTTAGGGTTAAGTTGATACTAATTAAGGCAATTCGAAGTGTAACGTCATTAATTCACTTACTTCGACTTCTCCAGCCTGCCTTTTGAAATTTGAGCTTTAGAGAGTGAATTTGATTTAATAGTACCACTTGGGGAAGCAGTATTTCAGTACAGTTCCTGGAAAAATATTTACATATCAGGCTCTATTATAAATTGTCATGGTAATACAAATAAATCGCCTGATTGACTTTCAGTCATCTAATAAAATTACTCCCCTAAAAAAATAAATGAAAGTTATAACACCATTAATCAAAATAGCATTAGATAATTGAAGCACAATCCTCCAGCCACATTACACGTTGTGCCAATTTCCACCCACTTTTTATTAACTCATAAAACCTACCCTTGTTTGATTCAAAACAATAACACAGTTTTTGTTATCCCCCATGGCTAACAAGTGCGCTTTCATAAACTTCCCATCTGTACTTTCGAAGCTTTGGGGTTTATCTAATCCCCGGAGAATCACCAGCGTTAACTGTTATTTGATATTATGAACAGATATCATTGAAAAAAGCTCTTTTATCAACAGGCATAAAATTCAAATTGGTCTAGCTGGTAACTTTACATATGACAATGATGTTCGAATTGAAATTATAGCAGAAATTAATATAAACTTCAAAGCAAATTGGACATTAATATCGTTGATGTAAGTTTTAAAATCTTATAAAGCTATCATAGAGACTACAGATATTATAGAAGTAGGAACAAAGGCGTGATTCCCATAATCTGTAAATGCGTTAGTGAATTTTGCACTTGACTGTTTAAGAACGGTCATACAGCATGGATAACATCTTGTTCATAGTAAGGGTGATTGAGTTGGTCCCTTGATATTAGATATAGAGGGATGGATGGATTAATACTTGAGTTCTCACGGTCGATTGGAGCTTGATTAAAAGTTAATGTTATATGAAATTTTTCATATTCATTTAGCATTTAACATTAACGCCTATCCCAAGTTGTAAAAAAAGTCTACACTTTTAACCGTAGGCGTACAACTGTAACCCCTTTTCTAGCTAACAAACACTTAGTATAAAACTAAAGATATGCTAGCACTAGGAATCTATCGATAAATAATGCGAAGATATAAATGTTAACATCGATTTGGTTGAAACATTATCTCTTTTAGCTACAACTCTCTCAGCTAACTAATAGATAAGAAAGACGAAGTAGTAGTAGTACATAACAGTAGTATAAAAATGTTAGCCTATATGGTAACTTTAATTTCCACAGTAAATTGAGCCTGAAATTTGAAGGTATACAGATTTCGGGCACTCTCACTGAACATCTGTTTAACATTGTATATAAATAAATATAAGTAATCACTTTTAAAACATGTAATTTTACTCTTGCTTATTTTCCTTTTTTTAGGTTTGTATGTGTTTGCGTTTGACCGATATCTCATCTGATGCTGAGTTGTGATGCGGTTTAAGATGCAATACGCTTACCTAGAAGATATCTATTCACTGGTGACTTGAAAGCTCCTAGAATGTCTTTATCAGGAAAAACAAACTCCGGTAAATTGTTCTATTCTTCAGCTTTTATTGTCATCCACTATTGCATCTTTATCTGTATGAGTACTCTTTTTACATAAAATCGTTTAAACGTATATACACTAACACAAACCTAATCTGCAACAGAAATTTTCTAGTCACTTGAACTATAAAATACAATCCATATGAATTGAATAGGACTACAGCAAAACCATTCACTCACTCTTCTTCCTTCACTCAATCAATAAAACATCAATAAATTATTAATACAATCGTCTATCCCCTATCCTTGACAATGATGTCAGATGCTCCCGCACACCGCAGTGAATATTACTCGCCTATTATATTAAAAGATAATTCGATCATAGCCCTTTCCGTTTTTATTGTTCTGAGATACTTCAAATGTGGAGGAACCCTATTTCTGTATCAGAGCTCTAGGGTTGTCAAGTTTTTATGCGAAGCATAAAAGTAATTTAGTTGACTAATTAGTGCCTACGTTTAAGCAGATTTTTCAGTTGAGATTTTAATAAATGATTCTCCATCAGGTTTAAAATGTTACTTTAGCAAACTACTAATTTGTGACACTGAATTTAATAGCAAGATAAGTAGTAAATACTATATAAAGTTAATAAAATAACTTGGATACGTATTTTGTTATGTTGATAATTTTAATTTTAAATTCGATATAATATGTCTGTGGAAATTATTATGGTCATAGATCAATTATGAGAAAATTTCTAAATGTTAATGTTGTATCCCAAATAAAGTGCCAAAAATGAAGCTTTTTAAAACTGCTTGCATCGCCCCTTCAGACTAGCATCTTGGAGGTATCTAAAAGATTAACAGTTTAATGCCATTCATAAACGTATTGAGGATGATTATTTAACATTGTGGAATATAAAGTAAATCCAAGACGTGCCGTTTTGTGTCTATATACGGTAAAACTAAAAGACCGAAGAAATTTATATCGAACACTACTAAAAGCTGACGCATCTTTCCCACTGAATGTATAATAGAGAGTTAGTGGTGCTTATTGGTCTTTCTGTAGGAGGCATACTCCCCTCGTTTGCCTTGTAATAATCACAAAATAAAAAGCCCGATTTGATACTTAAGAAAGTTAATAGAACGTCACTTTGAATAAAATCAGCAAAATTGAAAGTCAATAACAAATTATTTGGTTGATAATATACATATTTTTACTGGTGCATTAGATAATGTTATAAAACATATTTGAAATATTATTTTTCTACAAATGCGGAAATAACATGCGATTTCTATTAATTCTGTAATATCGTATCTACGACGAAGTTCTAGAACATAGTTACGTTCTAAGGCGTCTTATTTTTAATTTAAGTATTGTTACCAAAGGGTCGTTGCATTTCATAAGCCCAATTCAATTCAGTATTAAAACTATAGCATATTTATTTCAAAAACTTAGATTATTTGTGTATTAATACCAAAACAATACTACATAATTGGACGTAAATGTATTCAAAACAAAAACAATTGAATAAATATATATTATACAGGTGAAATAATTAAAAAAAAAATAGATTAATTGTGATGCGTGATAAATGCATGCAGTACGCGAAAATCGATGTGAGGCAAAACTTATGCGCTCCACCTCGATTTTGTAAGTATTTGTGTGACACAAGAATTAATTAGTTTAAAGTAAATGAAACGATCACAAAGTTGTATAATTTTTAACCAATTTCTTGTGATAATCGGTCAACTTGGTTAACAATTTGGAGGTTTTGATCCCTAAATACGTTGTAATGAGAACTGTCAAATCAAGTCTATTATTTTGTAGTTAGTATAATATTTCTCATTTCCCTTAATATCCCAAATATAATACAGTCCACTTACAAAACAGCATCATCACTGTACGGTAATTGCAGGAATCTGTAGTTCAAAATTACACAATGAGGTTGATAGCTCATTTCTTCAAATTGGTATTGGCAAATAAATATAAGTAATGGAAGCTTACTAGTTTATAAACTCTAGTATAGATGGTTGACCTATCTGTCAGGTAAAATTAATGCTATTCCATAAAGAAGAGTTAGAAAAAACCTGTCGAATCATTGTATCCAATCAACGTTGTACGTGTAAATAATTCTGGCAACATCATTTATGTAACTGTCGATGGTGTGTTCCCTGGTGGCAGCCCTGCTCGATTATTTTTTAATTCATTGTCAAGGGAGACAGTAACAGCCGAATCAAATGTTCCGCTTGTTCATACAACATATTGCTATTGTTTATTTGCAACTGTTGCAATGTATACTGTAATAAAACAAAGTCATATTACTACACTTCTTGAACATAATCTACATTTTTTTTAAAGACAAATGTGTATATATATATTATTTTATATAATATTTTAAAAAGAGGAAAATTTATTTGCAAATGGAATAAAGAAATCTATTTTTAATCGAGACAGGTGATATTCTTAGCGAGCGATCAGTCAAAGATATCACCAGTCTCCAATTTTCTTATACTCACACTTTTATCTATATATTAATACGTGATGCAAAAACACAGCAAAAACTTTATACCCCTTTTTATGAAAATTGCGCGGACGGAAGAGTATGAAATTTCGCACACTTATAGTTTATATAGAAAAGGAGTGCAGAATGCTAATATTTTTTAAATTATGCATAAAAAATACATTAAATCAATAAAAAGCATTACACACACCATGTATTTGACACACATACGCATATATACTCTTTTGTTTATTATTAAAGTCAAATTAACAGTGTAGCCTTGGCGAAATCTGTGATTATAGAAGTATAGTCTTTGACAACAGAACCTTAATAATGTTTAAACTTATAATTTAAATTAATTCTTATGGTCGAATTTCGACCACGGGCGACTACTAGTAATATTGGATAGTTATACTACTCGACATTTTACTTTTTACGAAAAGGAAATCCGATTGAGGACCATCAACCGCGCGGGGAATCGCGGCCGGTGTGGGATTCGCCAAGTCAAGGTGGCACTAGCATCGCAAGTGGGAGTACTATTACCATACCACGGTCAGGGATACCCACTAAAACCCCTCGATGTTCCTTATGCTAGCGGACGGGTACATAACCTAGCCCCTCCGAGGGCCCTGGCAGGCAGAGGCCACTACTACTCGAAACTGAAACCCGATTAAGGTCCATCACCCGCGTGTAGGGGGAAAATCGCAGCCGGTGTGTGAGGATTCGCCAGGTCGGGGTGGCACTAGGACCTCTGAGCAGAACTAAAGATGCTATTGGCACACCATAATTAAAACCCCTAGCTCTTAATGCCTGGCAGGCGGTGACCCATCGGCCTCATCCATTGCCGGGGTACTACATTTGCCCCCCGGCATCTTCATGCTCTCATAGCATGAGGCAGTCTGTAACGCGCGCCACGGGAGGAGAGGTGAGCGCGCGCGAAATACGTCGCGCCCCCCATCCCGACGGTATAACTGCGGGTGGGGAACATTTTCCCCAGAGAACCACCCGAGCCGCCCGCTCACAGCGGCTGAAGGTCCAGGCTGGCCCTCCGGCGCCGACGCTTCCTCCTTTGACAAGAGCGGAGCAAGGGCCTACTCGACTTGGGCCAAACTACTTTACAGTAAGTAGCGTATAAGACCGGTTGGTGTGTTACTCTCATTGGTAACTTCAATATGCAGGTTACGTCACAATTAATTTTTTCAACTAATTATTTTGCTGTAATTATAACGTGGTAATTACAGATCTGTACACAAAAGGTTTAAAAATTATTTAAGCGAAGCATGTTCTTCAGCCAGAATTGAAACCCGTTACACGTTATTAGAATGAAACAAATGTGCTTTAGCCACTAAGCAAGCACGACGGCATTATTTGCAATTTTTTATCTCGGTAATAAAAAATTCAAAAACAAGCAAAACATTTTCCAATTCCTGAAAAACCCCTTTGTTATATCACTCATTAATGTAAAACTTTTAAATTTGAAACAACAAAAATATTTATAAACCTGTAAGACTTTATATTTCCAAATTTAATATTAATTGTTGCTATAATAGGCACTGCTATTGCTTGAGAATAAAAGTCGTTCGTTGAGCGCTGAAAGCTTAAATTTAAGTGTAATCTGCATGTAATCTGTGCTTTAATCCCTGAGTCTTCATAAAATGTATCTCATTTCAATTACTTAAGAGCAAACCAATTCACGCTATAAGGATTCTTATCACGCAAATAGATCGATTATAATTGAATCACAAACAAATAAATTTCATCCTATCACCAATTCAATAAGAGCTCGGCCTCATTTATAATTTCATAGAATATTGCACTCCAGATGGGTCTTGTTATGTTGGAGCCATTACTTAACCCTCAAAAGCGCGTTAAAACTCAATAGACTTGGAACCAAATCTATAAGCAAAGATTAGACAAGTTAATTATGCGTAGATAACCAATGTAGGTAGTAACAAAAATTCTGATTAATTAGTACAGAAATAACAAGTTTAATTACTTATTCGTATGGAGACTTGTAATTTGTTTTTTATTTTATGCGGCGCTACAGACAACCTCATTAGGTTGATTTAATTTATAAACCAACATCATGGACAGTGCCGAATTTTAATTTAGTATAGTATAGTATATGTAGAAAACAACATTTTATGAATGAGAATATTTCAATTTATAAATACTTGTCACTCGTCCCAAATAATAAAAAGATGAATAATCAACATCTTTTATTTCATACACACATATGTTTTTTTTATAGCTGAAGTACAGCAGACAGGCTGACGGCCCACCTGATGTAAAGTGTTACCGTCGCCTATGGATGTTTGCAACACCAGAGGTGTCACCAATGCACTGCCGGCCTCGAAGAAATTTTACGACACCCTTTTTAAAAAACCCCATATTGTAGCGTTGTGGGAAAACCACGGCTGTGAGCTCATTCCAAATCCTCACGGTGCGCAAGAGAAACATTCTAGAGAACCGTTGCGTACAAGAGCGAAGCGGCTCTAGGAAGTGGAGATGAACGCCCAGTCGATGGGGTACGGTGTGGTGGTAAAAAGAAGACGAAGGCACCATTCTAAACAGTTCCTCAGAACACTCCGTGTATATAATATTTTCTTAAGTTTTCGCGACTAGAATACTCATAAAATTCAAAATATATTTGAATAAATATATATTAAGTAATTTATTTGATTTCTATTATTCTAAGGTTTCGATCACTTTTCAGTAGCCGTGATCACGGAAGACAAAGATGTCAAGTGTCAAAAGTTAAAGTTTTATTTAGCCTACCGCCAACTTGTTCATATTAATATTGTTTATGGTTATTATTTACTCTATGGGAGCCTAATCTAATTGACCACCACTTCGCAACATGTTGTGTCTTGAAAAGAAGAAGCGGCCCAAGAAACTCTTCAGCAAACATGCCTAGCTCTAATAACTTTATGTAATATTAAAATGGGTGAGAAGAACACTTATACTTTCTATAGGTTTAGTTATTGTTCTTAGTGGTAAAATATACTTCAGTTGTATATATTGTAAACTAAATAAATATTAAGTTATAATGTGAGAAAACACTGAATAAGCTTCCCTTTCCAAAAGGTACTCTTTTATGTCATTTCGCCTACCACAAATTAATACGTTTACCCCAGCAAATATACAAAAAATAGATTTTATTCACTGCTACTAATACAAATGAAATTATGAACTTTGTTATTTTTCCAGTCTTGTTTTAGAGAGCGACAAAACATTAGTAGCACCTCTGGTGTTACAAATGTACACAGGCGATGGCAACCGCTTTCTATCAGGTAGGCTGACTACCTGTCTGCTGAACTCATGCAATAAAAAAGGTTCCATTTGTATTTAAATCTTAGCGTCTCTCAAGTAGGTAAGAAGTGTCTCATCTACACTCATCAGTGAGATAATCTATGCCGCTAACCCTCAAGTGTTGCAATAAGTTAATTGGTCGCGCAAAAGGGGCGAGGGTTATGTCCCATTCAGTTACATCTTTAATAATCTTTATTGCATATCGTTCAGTGCGGTTTTGTTTTAGTGGCCCTATTATTACGGTTATTGTTATAGGCCGCCTTTATTATGGAATATATATGTTGCTACCGGTTATTGTTATTTCTTAATTAATTACTATAATAAGCGTTTGAAAGACAAGTATCTACCACGTGTCTGGCAATAAAATAATTCTTACCAGTGTAAGAGATGTAATTAGTCATATAACTCCAACAGAGTGAGTTCTTCTCAGTTTGTTGAACGATGTTTTTCACTTTGTACAACCGACAGCCCACGTATGGCAGATTTCTATATATCACCGACCTTTCAATTGCCTTAAATTTAAATTTGGTTAAAATTTAGCATAAACTACATACCAGTAATGCCAAAATTCAACACATGGTAAGGTAAGAGAATGAATAGTAAGATGTAGGAACCTGCAAATAATGGAAAAAATTACTGTCGCTTATGGACTAATATTACACTAGAGATACTAGTAACACCATTACCAACGTGCTGCCGGTATCTGATCAAACGCTTTAATCATTGCTATATGATTAAAAAGTGTATCAAAATTAGTATTATTACTTAAGCTATTAGGCAGAAAAACTAATTCACTGTTATGAACTCCTTAAAAAACAACCTATTGCATTGCAATTACAATTGATGACGTAAGAGCATTGATAATATCTGTGGGATAATAGAGTTCTCGAGTTGAATCCCAACAACGAGCCAACGAAGTATAAGGCATCAGTCTCTAAACAAGAATGGATATTGATCAGTATATCGCATACAATTTCATCCGTGCAGGAACGGAGAAAGAATGCAATTTCCTGCGTTAGGGCGGCCTGTCTTAAGAGGCGACAAAACAACCCACAGCCAAGTGGTAGGGTATTTGCCCGTCTGGATGGCTACCACCCCTGGTCTACAGTATGCCGCCATAACAACCTTGAGTTGTGTTCCAGGCATCAGTAGCCAGTTTTCAGTCTCCCTTTAGAGAGGGGCAGCAGGTTGGTAGCACCTTCCATCAGGTGGGCCGTCTGTCTGTCTGCTGAACTCATAAAATAAAAAAAGCTTATTAAAGATATGAAAACATTTAATAAACTTAATACTACACGATGACAAGGTAAATATGAGAGGACAAACTTATGTTCTATAGGTGCTGTTACACGGGCAATTTTTTAAGCAATTATTGCTTGGCAACATTTATGGATCAATCTCGAGCAATTAAGTGGAGCAATTGCAATAAAATGCGGCAATTGTTTCAAGAATATTACTTCTAATTGCTTCATATATTTCACATTTCTCAACGTCGTCATATGAGTTGCCGAACACGGTTTGCAAATTTTTTGTCAATTTTCTTTCTATCTCGATTGTACGTATAACTACGTCTCGTTTTTGCGAGAGGAACAGGCTGGCGGCGGGGGCGGGGAGTGCCTAATTTTTAATGTTGCTACATATTATATAGTATTATGTGGCCGTATCCCAGCAGTACCTTGCTACATATTGCCATCACTTTAAACAGCTTGATGTAGTCGTGACATCATAGTTGACGAGAATTGACCGTGATTGAGCAATTTTAGTTGCTCGTGTAAGAGCACCTTAATTATAAGCGGTCTCAATTAATTTAGGAACGAAGTTGGTTTCTCGGCGGATGGGAGCTAGACGGAAAAAGTGTAACCGAAACGAAAAGCCGCCTATTGTATATTATTATACAATTTTGAACTTTAACGCAATGAAATAAGATCTAAAATAATATCTGTCAGTGTAATACTGGATTTTAAAATTAGGTCTTCTAATGGCCCTTATCTAATAACAATCTATAATATTATAAAACTCTAATGGAAACTAAACAACTGGTATACACTATATATAGTCAATTATATTGCTGTCGTTTGTATATTATATAATAGACTATATATAGTCTATTCCCGTTGTACTTTAAACGACGGAGAACACGGTGCAATTTATTTAGATTTCTTGTCTGTTTGTTCGGGATTCACGTAAATATTACCGGGCGGATTTCGATGCAGTTTTCAGCGGTCGACAGAAAATTCTTAGACTTAAAATCTGTGCCACTTTTTATCCTGAAAATCTCCAGGGAATTTTTCTGGGAATGGTTTAAAAAGACCAGATTGACAAAAAAAATGGAATAACAATACGATTTTTAAAAATTAATAATTCGTAGTTTGCAAGCTAATTACTAATAAAGCTGATACCATTTTTGAGTTCAAAATGCAACATGTGAATAGATCGGTGTAGAAACAAAATTTGGATTTAAATTTTACTTATATGACATTCACAAAAAAAAACTCGCAGATAATGTGTTAAATAGTAGTTCGTTACTAAGAGATACCTATTTATAAGGTCTCCTAAAGAGATTAGCAGACGTCAATGGGGCGAATGACCAAAAAATTGCACTCTGTTCATCATAATTAGATTAATATACAGAAAGAGGGGTCAGAACGAGCTTATCGCAATATCGGAATTATGTTTGACGAATTAAAAGGGGGAAACGTTTGAGAGATAGATTGCAATTCAATTATGTGTGTCTTTACATAAGGTGATTCTGCGAGATGAAGTGGTATTGAACATTTCAAAATATACAAATAAGTAAAAAGAGTAACCGATTTAGAAAACACAAAGTTAACCAAAAAGCAAGAAATAAATGTCTCTGCAGTTGTAACATTGACATTGTTTTTTTTTATGTAGATAATAATAATTATTCACTAATTGTTTCATATAATTTTGGAATCAAAGCTATTTGCAATAATGATATATAAAGAAATTGGAAAGTGCTACTAAACATAAATCCCACTGTCAATTAAGCAGCTACGTCAGCTTCTAATGACAAACACAAACAGTTCTCAGGGTAGAACTTAATGGTTTCTTCGTCTAGCTAGAAAACAAGGAACGGACTTATAAAGAACGAAGAACAGATTTACTGTCTTATTCATATTGAGTTAGAGTATATATTTGTAAACTTCTTTAAGGTTCTTAGGGAAGCTTACAAAATTTTGTAAGCTTCCATAAGACCCTTAACCATAACCATATCGAGTTAGAGTAAGTACTCTATTATACTAGTCTATACTAGTGTACTCTACTGATGTAGAGACCTGGGGCCCAATTATGCTATTTCAATATCTTGGCATTGCAAAGATAAACAAAGTACGATTCCATTGCGAGAATGTCTAATATTCATATTCTACTAAATCCACAATATCTTCTCGTTATCGTCGCGGCAGAATAGTAGTGAAAACAAATTGGTATTACTACCAGCATAAATGGCGTTAGCCCAAATGAATACTGAAAAGCTACCAAAAATTTAAACATTTATTTCGCGAGTTTTCGCTTATAATAATATGAGTGGCTTGCCACGGGAACGCCATTGGAATTAACAGAATACTAAAATCAGGTAAACCTACTATTGAGACGTTAATATTTAGCGATCTTGACGAGATAGTAATAGCAGAATTGGGCCCCTGGTACAGAGAGTAGGCGTGCTCTAGCTTAAGATTCCGAATCTTATTTTCTGATTACACCTCCTCATGCTAGATAAAGGGTACCTAAACTAAAGCGTAGTGTAGGAACCGCTTAAATAGGACGTCCGAATAGATCACACATACAACACAAACTATTTTTATCTTGCTTCTGCGGTAAAAAAAACAATCACAGAGGCACAAACTACCCACATTACTAAAAAAATGTACATGAGGATTTACCTGTTTTAAATTAAACTTCTTGGAGGCAAAGCTGGGAGTGCTAAACCGGTCCAAGCAGCACTTCACACCGCGGTAACGTCTTGTGCTTTACAAAGCCCAGGTGAGGCCGCATATGGAGTACTGCTCACACCTTTAGGCTGGAGCACCTGCCTACCAACTTAATCCCCTGGACTGTATTCAACGTCGAGCCGTTCGCGTTGTTGATGATCCCATACTCACAGACGGTCTAGATACGCTTAGCCTCAGGAGAGACCTCGCTTTTCTTTGCGTATTCTACCGACTGTATAATGAGGAGTGTTCCGAAGAACTGTATAGAATGGTGCCTTCGTCCTATTTCTACCATCTGTTCTATAGAACGTTTCTCTTGAGTACCGTGGGGATTTGGAATGAGCTCCCAGCCAAGGTTTTCCCACAGCGCTACGATATCGAGTTTTCAAAAAGGGTGTCATAAAATTTCTTCCAGGCCGGCAGCGCGTTGGTAACATCTCTGGTGTTGCAAACGTCCGTAGGCGACAGTAACTGCTTTTCATCAAGTGGACCGTCAGCCTGTCTGCTGTACTCCAGCTATAAAAGAATAAAAAATTATCAAACCTATTTTCATCTCATTACACGTACGTTACAGACTAGTATCACCAACCTTGCACTGGTGGGAAATAATACAATCAGCGGCACAAACTACCCACATTGCTGAAAAAATATACGAGAATTCAACTGTTTTAAAATACTAACCCTATTTTCATGTCGTTATCATCCCGCAAACAAATAAATGAATAATTATTTAATTTCCGACACCGATCTCATAGTGGTGTGTTGACAGGCGTCATGTACCTACACGTATCGAGCGCATGAATAACATGCCCCATAAATGGATTATAATTAACAAGTGTCATATAACTAAATAATTAGGTACACAGCAAAATATAAAATTGATTTTATTTGGACGTCTGTTTGTTCCTTCATCAGAGTGTAGGAAATATGTAGGTACTTTTGATAATGCAAATGCTATACCTGGGTTAATGTTAGTGTTATTGCCCGTTTTACTCAGATGTAGCGATGGATTTGATGCGTTATTTGAGATAAGACATTGTTAGCGACGTTTATCATTGACAGATAGTTTCCTGTGTATACATCAATGTATCTAATTATTAACGATAAGTCACATGTGGTCATAGTAATACTAACTCCGTCATAGGTCCGTGCAGGAGCAGAGAAAGACTACAATTTCGTGCGGCCGGGCGGCCTCTCGTAAGAGGCTTCAAAACAACCCACAGCCAGGTGGTAGTGTATTTGCCCGTCTGGATGGCTACGGGCCCTGGTCTAGAGTATGCTGCCATAATAGTCTTGAGTTGTGTTCCGGCATTAGTAGCCAGTTTCCCTTTAAAAGCAGTAGCGCATTTGTAGCGCCTTTGATGTTACAAATGTTCATAGGCGATGGTAATCACTTTCCATCAGGTGGGCTGTTTGCCTGTCTGCTAGACTCATGCAATAGCAGTAATGATAAAAATAACTCTAACGTAGGTGGAGCAAGGGTAATAACGGGAATGATAATAGAATATTTTTATTATGGAAAGTGGGATAGCGTTCGAGGATACGCGTCTGAAGTTATCGGGAGCAGAAAGATAGGGTAAACTTTAGCAACTTTATATTTCAATGTTTCTTTTTTATAGCGAAACTGGCAAACAAGCAGTCGGCCCACCTATTGGCAAGTGGTCACCGTCGCCTATAGACGATTGCAACACCAGGGACAAAGCCAAAACGTTGCGAGCCTTTAGGTAAATTTAAGACATCATATTATATAGGATACTTAGGAGTTAGATACCTTTTTTATACTTTTATATATATTTTTTATAGTGAAACAGTATCGAAGATTACACGGGTAAAGTAACGGGCACATTGTAGTATAAAAATTAATTAACTTCTTAACAATAACGCAGAGTTGCAATCTTGCATCCCCTCCCACCTCCTCCACTCCCTACGGCACGGTTGGCAATCAATAACTCTGCAACAATAATCTAATTGCAGCGGGTAAGCGCGCATTGAATAAATTTCTACACGCGGTGAAATTACTCGCTAATCCAGTTTGTACCTTTGATGCTTGTAGACTGACTCTCTTTTGTATTGCGTCACAACACCATTTCAATCGCCAGCGGCAAAATACTCAAAATACCTATAGTTGTCACTTAACAGTAATTGATTATGTACGTGTCAGTCAAGATTTAAAGACGAATACCGTAATATTCGTATAGATAAATACCGTCCATATTATTTGTTCATTTCTTTCTCATTGTTTTGTTTTGCTTGAGAACATTAAAAGTGATTATTAATAGTATAACTAAAAAAAAAGTGTGTGTGTATGTGTGTGTGTAGTGCACGCAGAAGAAGTGTGACAAGGGGTGGGAGGATTCTAAATTTTGTCACGTCACATTTCATATACTATATCGTTATAACATATTTAAGCTTTAAAACACGAAATTTGCAGTATTAACGAAAAGCTTCAAAACCTTTCCAACTCTATTTGTATGCACATAGTGTTTAAATTATTAAATATAATGTATTCTATCTCATTCTCTCGCAGTCTTAGTCCTATAGATTTATGTGCTTATCCCTTTTTAGTGTCGCTATTTCGTTTCATCAAGTTTCAAATCACAACGATTCTAAAGAAGTTTCACTTCCAAAATTTCCTGCAAATAGCTGTCGGTGAGCACCGTTCCCAAAATGCTGGCTGCATTGCCACATTGGATAGCAACGTGATGCGTTGCCCCAAGTACCAGTTAGAGTTTTGGTCTAGAATTTTCCACTTTATTGTACTTACAAACATAAGAGGGAGATACACTTCTATTTTTGATAACGCAGGGGAAAACATTTCGTACCTATCTGGACCATTCTAGTGTAAGGTCGAATGCGGCGAAAGGCACCGCAACCGACGTGTGTGGGACTCTGGGTTAGTCGTTCCCAACTACACCACTAAACCTAAATCTGCGCCCTTCCTTGCCTTGTCTGTGGACGCTACCGGATCTAGTACAAAGTTACTACTCAATGAACATCCAACCAGAGGGATACACTTCTTAATATTTTGTTATGCAAGACAAATAAAATTAAATTGTAAAATATAAATGGATACATGGAGATAAAAACATATTGAATACAATCATGTTTAAGTCTGTGTTCTCCGATTCATCTAAACTAGTGGTCTTAAAGTTACGAGTGAATAGGTATCTACTACATAAGCGTGCTCTTTCTTAGATCGCATCATCACTTAACATCAAGTGCAAAAATAACGGGAAAATAAGTATTCGGTTCATGGCAAAATGGCGATGTAGAAAGAAGAAATTTTAACAAAAAACATTCACAATCTAACTATTTAATACCAACCTACCCACGACCCTATGAATTGGTATTCAGGCTGCTATGAACTTATGAAATTTTCATGCTCGGAGTCTTTGGCTGTTGCAGTGATTGGGATTGGATTTGTACGTGCCAACGAGAGGGGCACTTCAGTTCGCTTTATCGATACCCTGATTTCATATGACTGTTTATACGTGCTGAAGCTTTGGGAACTAGCAGATTTACAGATCGAGTTATCAGTTGTGTTATTTTGAACATAAATGTATTAGCTGTCTGTGAAATTTTAATGGATAGTAGTTCCACTATAGGAACATCGAAATCAGTAAATCAATAGATACACCAGAAGCTAACTAACTAACAAAAAGATACATCGAGCCCTGAGCTTTCAGAGTGAAGCCGGCTAAAGGAAGCCGATTGCCGAAGCGGAAGCTGAATGCAGTGCAGTATGTTACGTGAACGTATTATTAAATAATGGAATTAGTATGGATAAAAGTGCAATAGTTTCCAGTTTATATACATAAGTTGTATGCGTAACAAGCATACAAGTAAAAAATGGTACACTTCATTTGACGCTTTTGTTTACTTAGACTCCGTCTTTATACGTTTAATGGTCCATCAGACAGACATTAACATTTTCAAGTCTTATGCTGATATTCAGCTTTTCATTTCTGCCTTTCACTTTGGATGAAGCATTCAAAGTGATATAGAATAGAAAACACCTTATTTTTCACCACATACACATAAAATAAACAATTTACAATAGTCACAATAAACAGTAAAAGTAGGAACAATGGGCGGCCTTATCGCTTTAGAGCGATCTCTTCCAGACAACCCGGGCTATGGATTTTATGAACGGGAGATTCGCAAGTATATGATGGTGGTGTGCAAATTAAATACATATATATTATATAGGATATATAAATATCACACAATAAATACACCTAAAATGAATAAAAAAATACAAAATAAACAATAACTCATATTAATATTATATATATACAAACTAATCATGCGCCATGCTAATTGGTCTAGAACGAATGGCTTCATCGCCTATATTTTTATTTAAATGTTGGTTACTATTTTTATTAACTATATACTTATTATTATATATTAATAAATTGTTATATTAAACTAACTTAAAAATAAGATTAAATACGAAAATAAACTGAGTAATAAATGGTAAGACGAACCTTTAAAAAAAAAAAAACCATATATCAAAGCCCGTGCAGCCCCACCAGACCACTGTCGCTGGGCATTGTACCTAGAAGGCTGGCAGCATTACCTCGCTGGATACAAAGGCTAATCCTTTGAGCGAAGTAAGCTCCAGCCTTCCGGTCTCTTGTTGTATCGACCAGACGTTTTTAATATTTTAAATAATTTGTGGGCACTTGGCCCCCATGGGCCCAAAGTCTCCACCCCAAGGGGCTCAAATATGTAACTTGTTCCAAGATTTGCATATTTGAGCCGTTTGAGATTTTCGGCAGAAGTGGCAGTGCGACCAGCCCCAACTTTGGACTCCTGGAGATGAGAAGGCGCTAGTGTGTCAACACAGGTAACGTCCCACACAAGCGGCCTTCCCAAGGTCCAAGGAATTAAAGTCATGCCGTCGGGTCTCTTGCCATCGTCGCGGACCAGGCCATTCGGTTCGAGAACGGCTGGCACGTCGCCGCTGACAAGAGCCCGACGTATTATATCGTTGAAGCCGGCATGTCGCGGAATTCTGCCTGCGCTTCTGCCACACGATAGGCCATGGTGGCCAAGCCGGTCAACGGCCCGGCCGCAGCGACAGTTATGTGGCTCGCAGCAATTTGCCCCAAGACGAAGGCAGATTGCTGACATGAATGTGGCTGCATCCATTAACGTTCTTATAAAAGGTGACGGTAGGGCCTGCAACCAAAGTCCTGATTCCCATACAGAGGTAGCTAAAAGACTGGCTCGATCTACAGAACTAGTCGACGTTTCCAATAGTTTTTTACGTGATAGTTCGCAGATCGGTCCGTCCCAGGACCCCGGTATAGAGTGGACAGTGGCCAGACTGCTACCCGGACAAGCCACCAGCCAAGCATTCCTGGCTTCAGTTGATAGTGATGGCTCCAAGTCTGCACGAAGTATGAATCGAACGATTTTTTTGGTGCTATGTACTGAAGACAGGAATGCTGGAAGTGCCACACTCGAAATTTTGCGTACACCCAGACCACCAAACCTATATATACTAATATATACATCAATAATATGTGTATAGCAACAGCAATAGCTATACAATATTAGTATTAATACATAATATATTAATATAATACTATAATATTAATATACAAATACACTAATGAGTAAACGTATATGTAATTAGGTATTAAATATTTATTATAAAGTGAGATAATATTCTCGTACCAGTTGTTTAAAAATGGGGAGTTACTTTGCCTGTCTTATGTTTCCGGGCAATGAAGTCCACAGCCGGACAACCTACATGCGAAGGATTTGGTGTTGAAAGTAGTGATATATTCAAACATAAAACAAATTGAATCATTGAATGCCGTCGTATCCTTTCAGTTCTAAGCCTTTCAATCAAAATGTTCAATTTGATAATGTTCAATTATTAGTTACATTTCAGAGGTATATTGTCTGATGTGACTCTGCAATGTAACCACTCAACTAAGTTGTAAATATATCTATATACGTTGTCCTGCCTTATATAAAATATAAAAATCTAGAACCCGATTCCACTGCCACCTACCGAGTCTAATTGTGAATCTAAACCAACTCGGGACCCACTCAAACACACATAAAAATCATCAAAATCGTACAAGCCGATTCTAGCACCAAGTATTTTGTTTAGATTGATGGGTTACATTATTACAGTTTTAGTAGGGATCCCTAATTTTTATATAGCCTATATTAATTAGGAATAGTGTAGCATTTGAACGGTGAAAGAATTTTTCAAATCGGTATAGTAATTTTTGAGTTTATTCGTTACAAACATACAAAAATACAAATCTTTCCTCTTTATAATATTGGTATTGACTGTTATATATTATATCTACTTACTAATACAATAATAGACCATTATTCAACGTCCCAATAGAACAACGGCCTAAACCCGAAATACATTTTCGAAAAACAACTATAAGGATATAAGTATCCCGTAGAATGCGTAAGAAATGGCTACCGCAACATCGTAAATGTCCCGGACAAATTATATAACAATAACACCACTTCACCGGCATAGGGTATCCACACGCGACGCGAATAGCGGACCGTTTGCAAAACAGTCACGTATCTATTGCGTTTTGGCTTCCTATTCTGTATACTACTTTGATGTTATGTGTTTGATACTTGCTCCATTTTCTTTTCAGGTGATTCCTTTGCTCCATATGTGCGTTTATTTTTAAAAATATGTATCCAGTAAGTATTTATCTTACCTTCTATTTATAAAAATATATGTATATCTATAGCTAATTCAATTTAAGTATAATTTACGTTTACTTTCATATTTCATACAAATTAAACTATGTGTTTGCAGGTGGTATATATTTCAATATCATACGAAAAATGCAAATATTATAGATGTGGATAACCATCTGTATGAATATTTCTTCAATATATTTTACATTTTGTACCTGCTCACCTAATGACCCATAGAACGATATCTTTTTTTGCAATTCAAGAAGACATGCGGGGTTTTACTTCTGGTTGAAAGTATACTTACATATTGCGGGAGTGCGCGTGTCTATCGGAACGATCAGTTGTAAGCATGTTGTCCAATCGTACCCACGTTTGATTTCACGTACGCACGGATATCAATTTACCACAAGTAAAGCTCGCTTGCCACCATGAATTGCAGAAACTATAACATAGCTGAGTAGATTGTGGAATACACTGAAATTGCGTAATATTTATCAATTTAATATAACTTAATTAGATATTAAATCCATTCTAAATTTTAATAGTTACTGCTTTGCATTGAATTTATCTTTAACTATCGAATGAGGCCATATTCAATTGCTAATTGAAAAAAAAATAGAAAAATACTAAATGAGCTATTTATATTGCTGTAGTAAATAAAGAATAAATTATTTGTTTGTCATTGTAATTTATAAAGTATCAAACACGTATAAACCACACCTTAGTAAAAAGAGAGAGATCTCATAAAAATTATATCAGTCAGTGCGGGAAGCTATTGTCATACCATAGCTATTCCAGTCAATCATAATGCATGTTTGAAACTATATGAGGATATACCACAGATATTCACATTCACACCTATATCCAATATAATAATGATGAATGAATATGCTTTATATAGAGGCGGCTCTAGCCCATGTAGCGCATGTGTGTAATCAATACCCTGGTGCCCCCTAGCAGGCGCGCGGTCGAAATGGAGTAATTACAGTTATATTTTAGCCATTAAACAGACATTCAGGTGCAAGTGATGCAATTTTAGATGATCTCGGAAAACAATAGGTACACTTTCAGAACAAGAAATCTCGTATACGCTAAAATAACAACTGCATAGATGCCTGTTGTTTCAATTTCTCTTATGACACAATTCGATATCGGGGCTGCAAGCGACGCAGTTTTTGGAGGAGTCGCGAGCGAGCGTCGGCGCCCCCTAAGATCCGGCACCCTTGTGCGCTGCACACCCTGCACTATACGTAAAGCCGGCACTGGCTTTATAGTGTTTTAAAAGATACAGAGTTAACAAAAAATAATAGAGTCTGACAAGCCTGTAGATTAGTAGTGGTACATAGATTCAATGCCTCAAAAATAAAAAAGCTGCCAAGTGATAATAAAAGTCTTTAATTCGAATCCCATATCAATAAGAGAATTGCCAAAAAGAAAATTTAAATTGAAATTGCATTCAGGCTTATGGAAAAGTATTTTTCTGACATTAGGGATTTTATTGGGTAAATTATTATATTTATATTTTTGCATCTGACATCTGATTTATTCTATTTTGTTGAAATTCTTTTATTTCTATATTTAATATATAATTAATCAAATTGTGTTTATAAATTTAGAACTGTTAAAAATTTTTAGATTGACATGTACCCAAAAATTTGTATGACCATGTTTATTAGGTCAAATACATTGAGACCAATTGACTTTGTTTACCATCTTTTGTATAACTATAACCTATATTTCTACAAATACAAATTAATTCATGTGTCATTCTTTTGCCTGCTATTATGGTGAATTTAATATAACTACATGTAAATCACATTGACTCTGGATGAGACATTTCTACTCCAATGACGTTCGTTACGCTAATTATTTATATTAATTACTATAAGCTTTGTGGTTTAGTGTAGAATATATAAATTGTATTATTTTTTAAAGTAATAAATTAAAAATGTAAAGTAAAATTATTTTACAACTTATAATTATTAACTATTTATTGTTTTGGATTGAATTATATTTCAAGTAAAACTACATCGAATATTTATTTAAAATAAAACTAAAATTACAAACTTAACCATCTTTAAAAATTACCACACGAAATATACGACATCTAAATAAAAATGAACTTTCAAATATATAGAATAAAAACACCCAGACCGCTGTCGCAAGGCAGTGCAGGTGCTTACTTTCAATTGAGTTAAAGTAGTTCGAGATACATTTGAGTCATAGCTAATATAGTACAACTAAGACACTCGGACCAGAGTAAAATATCATAAATTCCCTTATAAGGAACCCGACTAGAACGTGCAGCCGAGACCTCTGCTTTGCACTGATTTAAGGATCCAATCAAGGCTCAAACAAGCAAACGGCCCACTTGATGGAAGGTGGTTACCGTCACCTATGAACGTTCGCAACAACAGGGGCGTTGCCAACGCGTTGCCGGCGTCTAAGGAATCATAAGCGCAGAAGGAAAACCTCGACGGGAAGTTCCCTCCAAGCCATTGCAGTACGCGGAACAAACATTCTAGAGAACTGTTGCGTAGTTGAGCGTGGGAGCTCAAGGAAATGAGGGTGAACATCCCGTCGATGGCGAGCAGTGTGGTTGTAAAAATGAGGGGTTGGCACCAAATCAAGCAGTTCATCGGAAGACTACCCGTTGTCTGTCTTCTATTGGATATATTTCGGGGAGTGTTCTTAGAGTGTATCTTAGAATTGCACGAGCTGGCTCCTCCCTCACTATTTTACCATCAGACAACTGGACACGCCGGTTTGCGCCACTGTTACATGGTGGAAACACCGCTCACCAGGACGAAGCGATGCGCTTCATCTTTTCTGATGCGCACTGCCGAAGAGTGGAATAATTTGTCGGAGTGTGTTTTTCCTGACAAATATAATCCTTAACTCTTCAAGTCACTGAGTGAATAGGTATCTTCTAAATAAGCGTGCCCCATCCTAGACCGCGTCATCACTCAACGTCAGGTGAGACAGTGATCAAACGCAAACTTTACTTTGAGGATTTATTTTCCTTAAAAAAAACTCAAAACAAAACATCATTAATTAGCCAATAAAACAACACTATTTCAGAAATACTTTAATTTAAGTAACCACAATTAATTACTAACTTTATTACAGTTTTATCGATTGTCCCGGAATCTAACTTAAAAGGTTTTAAAGCATTCAATATGTGAATACACACAAATCAACGGACAGACAAAACTCCGATACATTATACACTGTTATCTGCACGTGGTTCCGTACGTATATATTTAAATACTTATAATATATTACAAGTTGAAATTCTAGTATTTGTGTATAATAAAACTGTTGTAGTATATTATGTCGAAAGTCATGTAAAATAAGCATTTCATAGCAGATAGATAATATTTCATTCTAAACGGTGTATTATATAATAATATCGGCTGCCCGTGACTTCGTTTGCCTTTACTCTGAAAATTCACATTATAAACACAGCCGTCAACGAAGTCTCCCGCCTTCAAGTCGAGTGTTCGACAATGACGCGTGTCATTCGACTCGTATATAGAAGAGGGCTGGGTGGCCCGTGTCCACCCTAATATGGTCCAATGCCTACCCCAGGATGTTGGTTTATCGATTCGAAATTCTAGGCTGGACACCTAAGAAACTTCACACAAAAATCATTACAATTAAATAATTATCTACAGCCGAGAAATCTATGTATATACTTACGGTCTTATTCATAGAGACTTAGAGTAAGTTTAAACGCTTCTTTATGGTTCTTAAAGAAGTATTCAAACTTAGTGTAGCGCTCTATGAATAAGACCTTTAGTTTTTATTACATACTATTATACAGTACATTCCGTTTAGTTACTTTTGAACACAATAGAGTACAATTGAGTTTCGCGCCACAACGCGAAGCGACTTGCGAGTGCATGCCATCGGCTGATCATAGAAACACAGATGATCTGTGATCGGCTGATACGTCGTCTCTGCTGTCTGTCTAGTAGAGGCCCAGGAAAATAACCCTAATAACGCCAATGCTCATAGCGACAATTTTTCTACAGGACAATTTATTAGGTATAATAGAATAGAAAACACTTTATTGTTCAATAAAATAAACAATTACAGAATGAATAATTACAATAATTTAACGGCAAAACAAAAGGTGGCCTTCTCTTCGAAGCGATCTCTTCCAGGCGACCTGACTGAGAGATACTTTTAACAACTTATGACTAGGTATAATTAAATTAAAAAGAAGTAAAATAAAAAAGGAAGAACAGAGTACAATGTGAACAGTAAACAGCAAAGTTAAGAAGAATAGAATATAAAAATAGATATATTTTTCCCAATCCCATCCCCCTATTACAATCCCGTATCCCATCCCCTCTATCCCATTATTCAATCAATCAATCAATCTTTATTTGCAAAAACATAGGTACATGACTAGGTATTACATAATATAAAGTTTCCAGTATGTTTTGTTTTTACATGACGTGCAAATACGTTTAAGCTATAACCCTACGCTAATTTTCCCAAATTAATTTCAATAAGTATGCATGTCAAATAAATAAAAAAGAATTGTTAAAATGATTAAAAACATGTTTAAGTATTAAATTTGAAAATTTCAATGCCATTATCTCATTTTATTGTATTATCATTAATATATTCTTCTATGCTATAGTATAATCTATTGAGTAAAATAGCTGTCATATAGGGTTGAAACCGTTTAAGTGGTAGCTCGCTAATATTAGTAGGTAATTTATTAAATATTGTTATAGCCATATAATATGCGTTTTTCTTTAAATATTCCTTCCTTCCTGTCTGATCTCTCTATCTCGTGCGCCTATCTTATTCTCATTATCCCACCTTAAAGAACGGCAAAGCATTCGCTTCGGCCCTGGTGTTACAGTCGTCTATAGGCCACGGTAACCACTGTCCATTATCTGGGCCTTCTACCTCTTTTACAGCTTCGCAATAATAAAAATGAACCTGAAGCAGTCTTATTGACACAAAGAGAACCGTTACTTATATTCTCACACAGCAATTTACACAGGGCCGTAGCCAGCGAGGTTTTGGGGGCTTAAACCCCACGAATGGGAGTTACCCGGCTGAACGTTATCTAAATAGTGCGCGCACTGCTTAGTAACTTACTTGGCTACACTCGTTAATTTACCAATAATAAAATATCTATTATTTGAAAATTGTGTCTATTGTACATCTGTGAAGATCTATATTACAGGTCACCAGTGCTCCACTACATTGCCATAACTAACTACTACTACATAATAATTAGGGAACGCACCCATATTACGTGACCCGTCCAGGGGGGAAGGGAGGTCTTCAAAATACCACGCTTAGGTTTTAGTCACGTAGTCAATATCCTCTAGGGAAATCTCGAGCTATACTTATGTAAATATGGCGCGCAATATATAACACTTTTTAAACGGCCAATGAGCCAAATTTGTTGATTTTTAACGTTCTGTTTGCAAAATATTACTTATTTAAAATCATATTTATGTATTACTTAAAAACTAGTAGGGGGGTCTTGGCATATATTACGGTTGGTAACCGAGGAGGGAGGGGGTTAAAAAGTTTCATATTGTATGGGTACGTATTACAAAGTATTGTAGTACGTGTGTGTGTGCCTGTTTCCGTGTGTATCTGTGAACTTGGAAAGTATATAGGAATCACTACAGTAGTTAACATCACCACCACTCTCACCGCTCACCACACCATTATAACAGTAACACCCCACACTAAAATTTAATTTTAATTTAATTTAAACACACACGGAATTACATGAATTAATTCCTCCCTCGCCATTTCACCACCGGACAAGCAGACGTACGCGCTCACGCCACCGGTATATGGTGGAAATACCAACAAAGCGGACGAAACGCTATGCTTGCACTTTTATCATACATACCGCTGAAGAGTAGAACTCTTTACCGTCGTCTGTTTTTCCTGAAAAATACAATCTAGGTGTCTTCAAGTCTCGCGGAAGTATCTTCTAGGTAAGCGAGTTCCATCTTAGACTGCATTTTCTCCTGACATCAGGCGCAATGTCAGTCAAATGCGATCCTATTCAATTATAAAAAAAATAGAATAAGTATTGCAGAAATAAATTAGTAATAAAAGAATAGCATAATTAATCTTAAGGTACACTTTAACACACAAATAACATCCAATAAATTGTCACATAAACAAATAAATATAATTATAGCGTGTAATCTCAATACATTTTAAATTAATATTTCTAAAAAAAAGGTACAGAATATAACGTCTGCAGAATTCGTCAAAAAGAAAAAAAAACAAACGGACAAAATCTGTATTCAACAGAAAGCCTAAAACAGTCGTTTTCACAGTTTTGTACGACGAATATGACAAGTGTCAAAATAAAGTGGAAGTTTTTGCTATGTCGTACAACTACCAGTATATCTAGACACGTGTCAATTTCACTAAGCGCATAGGCCCTTAATTGTTTCGACAGTTAGTGAACTAAAAAGTTCTTGACAATTCTATACCTCGAAGGTTTACCACATTTGCTATTGGGATCTCTAAAACCCTTATTTTGAAAGTAAAAAGGGCCTCGCCGATAAGCGAAAAGAGGTGAACACTGGACACGTATTGGACCAAATATAAATGTCTCGACCGGACATTAAGATACCGCCAGGAATGTTAAAAGCTATTTAATATTATGTTGTGTTCAAACTTTATTATTCAACGCGGTGTGGTTGGGCGAAAGTGCGGTATTTTTGTAAATTAAAAAAGAAGCTTTTATTTATTTAAATTTAGGTTTATTTAGTAACTAGATCGTTCCACCATCGCGCGCCACAATATAAAAACGTTAATAATGCAAAACCTTCATCGAGTCTTAATAATTTAGATATTTGTAAATTGTAGCTTTTAAGAAAATCCTGTTGAATTTCATTTACTATAACTAAAATCCATCTTTTCTGCTGGAATGTTCAGTGCATAATAACATATTTTGTTTACCATACCCCGGCCTTTCATTTGTATTACATCACCGGAGTAACAACATATAAGCAAATAATAAAAAAATATGTGTGTGTGCAGTTTACACGTAGTAGAAGTGAACCAAAGTGTGACAAGGGGTGGGAGGGACTCTAAATTTCGTGATGTTAAACTTCATATACTATATCGTTATAATATATTTAAGCTTTAAAACAGAAAATTTGAAGTACCTATTAACGAAAAAGTTTAAAATATTTCAAACTCTATCTGTATGAACATAGTGTTTAAATTATTAAATATAATGTATTCTATCTCATTCTTAGTTAGTTAGTTAGTTACTTTTTCGTTTCATCGAGTTTCAAATTACAACGATATTAAAAAGTTTAACTTCAAAAACTTAATAGTCTTATTTATGCAGCTCCGTTTCTCATACCTTTTACAACATGAATTTTAACCTACAGGTTTAATTTTAAATTGTCATTAGGATACATCTTGTAAACTAATTTTTACTCAGGGTCTAATCTGAATGTTTAGGATTGGCCCCAGAGTTGTTTATTACGGTGACATGCAGTAACCGTAAAATTTTCCGAACCGTAAGTTTATAATTAATCTAGTGCGATTATAACTGTCAATAGTTTTCTGTGATTTAATCAACGACGGAAATAATATAATTGCAATCTGACGCCTTAACTTTCTTGAGTTTATAAACTAACTTCCTCTGGGTATCACATTACAATGTAACGTATTTCGGACAGATCTGTAACTGCGTATTCTAACATTTATAACTCACAATACAAGTATAACTTACTTAGCCTATGTTTGTCTGCTTATAAAAAAATTAAAAACATTTATCTCTTAGAACTTTCTTAGTGCCATGCAATCATGCGTCACTTACACACCGAAGGCATTTAAATGAAAGCGCGATAAACAGGCTCGTATTAATGAATGTGTTTCAGGTACTTAACACAAAATGTTATAAACGTATTATAATAATAATAGGTAAGCCGCAGGGAGGCTCTGAGGCAAGCAAAGTCGAGATAGCTTAGTGGTTAACCCACCCTCGTCTTATTCCAGTGGCATGGGTTCAAATACCGGCCGAGATGTATATATCCACTACTTAGTCACCTGTTTTGACCTAATATGGATATTGTAAAATTATCATGTGTTGACGATAAAGGAAAAAGACGTGACGAAACTTATCCGAGGAGATAATCGATGTGTGGCACCTGCTAATCTAGGTTGAGCGTGATTTGGATACCGTCCTATAACTTGGCCGAAGACGAGGGACGCGCGCCCCCTCTCACCTAGTGGTGACCCGAGGTAGATAGCTGGGTTTCTCCGGCTAACAACTGGTGGGGCCAGCTCGTATAGGGCCGGCCGTCCTCCATCCGGGCTGAAGGTGAATGCGCAAGCGAGCCCACAACCCGGACAAGGGACACTGGAGGATTTAACAGTATCCCTAACTGAGGCGTAGCAATGGCACTTCATACGTGAGGTGCTAGTGCCACCCCGATCTGGCGAATCCCTCAACCCGATTTCCCCTGTATAAAAAAACCGTCCTATAATTTGGTAGGCCTGAGCCCTGCATTGAGACATTAATGGGCTGATATTATATTTAGTAGTAGAACTAAAGAGTTTCGGAGTTCAGCGTCCACGTTCTTTCTATTTCTTCTCCTCTCCACTTGAACTACGGCATTAATTAATTAGGTATATTTTAATTAGTAAATTTTATTTAAATAAACTTATTTCAATGAAATTCAAACATTTGTACGCCCAACGAATGGGCAATGACATCATATTCTAAAACATAATAATCATAAGATGTTGATTTTTTTTTAATTCGGCAAAATAACACACACATTGTATATATTCCCAAATTAAGCAAGTTACGCTTGTATTATGGGTAATATTCAAAGAGCTAACTCTGGGGCCGATCCCAGACACCCAGACCATATTAAATAACGGAGAAAATTTGTTTCCAAAATTACCATACCAGGAATCGAACCCGGAGCCTCGGCTTTGCAGTAAGATAAACCGGCAAAGGCTCAGCCCGCTTAACCACAGACGCCTTCGTATTGATTAAATATACCGTGTCATTGACAAATAAATAAATAAAAATAAATTGTACTTTGTACCTCTTTTTACGAAATTTGCGCCGACGAAGGAATATGAAATTTCGCACATTTATAGTTTATATAGAGAAGAAGTAATATTTTTTTTAAATTATGCATAAAAATACTTTAAAGCAATAAAAAAACATTACACTAAGACTAAGAATGCCTACACAGTTTTATAACAAATCATTTACTGCGCAAGCTGTAAGGCCTTGGAACTCACTACCTCAAAACATAAAACAAGCCAAGTCTACATTCGTTTAATGATCTCGTGAAACAACACTATCTCAAATTTGTAACTGAATAATAATAACTGTTATTCAGTTGTATGCTTGGGATGGTGTTGTTTGACGACACACAACTTGTATATTTAGATAAATGTGTATGTTTATATTGTAATTTATGTAACATTTTCCTTTATATTTACGTATATATTAGTATATTATATCTAATGTATACCTATTCCCCATTTATACCGATTTTCTGTCCATCCAAAGGTTGTCAGGAAGAAATCGCTCCCAGCGATAAGACCGCCCATTGTACGTACTTATCATTAAGATTGTATGTATGGATTTATTTTGTAACATTGTGTGCAATAAAGCATATTCTGTTCTATTACACACACTACCATGTATTTGACACACACACGCATATATACTCTTTTGTTTATTGATCAAGTCAAATTAATAGTGTAGCCTTGGCAAAATCTATGATTATAAAAGTATAATCTTTGACATTAATTATTATGGTAGAATTTTGACCACGGGCGACCAATAGTTATTCTTAGGGCAATGGATGGGCAGGCGGCATGCTGAGATATTTGTACACAACATAATTGATCCGTCTTTGTAAAACGTGGCCATTCCAGCGAAGACGTTTTTGTAGCAGTCCCTTAATAGCATTAGTGTTGTAGGTTTCCATAGATGATGGTAACTTACTATCAGAAGGACCGTATGCATTTGCCTACAAACATTAAAAAAGAGTTCACAAGGTATGCATAATCGCCTACGTACAGTCGGGCTATCTTTAGGTCAGCCGACAATAAATCGCGGGATCGTCGCATGAATAAAGTCGTCAGGATATCGTATCGCCACGATACGGCCCACGGCACGTCGCAACGCGAATTTTATACGACCAAGCTTAAAGTAAAGGATAGTGCACATTCTTTGCATTTTTTTTAAATATTGGGTTTGGCAACTGATTGACTGCAGATTTCAAATAAGAATAATAATTCAACATTTTTTAAAACATGTATGCGATACATTGAGCTTCTCTGTAATATCATAGGTTGTGCTATAATAATCTGAATCGACAATAGCCTTAATACGGGTCTCGTCGACTTCAACTGGACGACCAGGGGCTCAATTGTGCTAATACTGTCTCATCAAAATTGCCGGACACTATCGTCTCAATTGTATGTTTACATAATTTCGGTATTCTGTAAATTCTGATGACGTACCCATAGCATGCTACTCTATCATTATAAATATTTATAAGCGAAAACTCGCGAAATAAATGTTTAAAATTTATACTAATAGTAATACCATTTTTTTCTGCTATTATCTGATATTGTGGATTTATTAGAATACAAATCTTTGACACTGCCTTTTTTCAAGGCTTTATTCCTATATACGTCACAAAACTTCTTGTGTGTTTGCCTTTTCGGAAATAATACAACAAAATATGTCTCAACTGGACGTGCAATTCTTCTATTTTTAAATTGAGATAAAAATAATGCCAAAGAACTAATCGATATAATTTTTTTACTAAATGAAAGGTAGAAGTCCAAACAATAAGAAAAAATATAATTTTGGTACTTTGAATACGTTAACGAAATTAAAGAAAGTATAATCCACCTGTCGAGAAAATCTTCATTTAGTTGCCAACTCAATAAGTGACATGAACTCGTGACTCGTCTCTCATGACGTTCTGTCAAAAATTTCTTACCCCTATTAATGTACCAACTACCCATGCGCCCCACAAGTCAACTACTTCTTGCTCGTTCCTCCTCATTAGAATAAAAACTATGTCCGCAATTGCTTCTTTTTCGTTGCACCGATACATAGGCATAATCTCAACTTTACCCAGGTAGACATATTTAACATAGTTATCTTTAGGTAGACTAAAAATTAAACTTAGTGCAATATTGCAGTCACCTTCTGATTTTTTTAATACACATCCTTTTTTAACACTCTGATGGAATGCATATGCGCACTATCTCCGGGTCGGTTTTAATTTCGATTTATTACTTTTCCTCCGATTTATATTTTGGATTGAATTTTTTCTTACAGTCTACACTACCTTTTACAACTTACGTCTGCATCAAGTTATCGCGGTGTCCTAAGTTAGGTGCAAGTTCAGGGCCGGTCTTATCGTGGTCAAATAAATTGGACGCGCTCAGATCATTGTTATTGTCACGGTGACGCAATTGCTGGGCTTTTGTGTCGTTGAGTGTATATCCGGTTTTAGACATACCTACTGTTATTGACAGTTTGAATATATTGACGATAAATACCGAATTTCTATATTTAAATATTAGGTTGGGGAAAAAGTTTCTTCGCGTTTTATATAAAAATTGAAAAGGTTTTTTATAAAGTTTATTTACATTTGACTAAAGTATGTAGGTGCCATTTTGTTGGATATTTTTTTGCCATCCTGTAGGTAGGGACGTGATCCCATTGCTATAAAAATTTTAGGGCTTCTGATCAAAAAACTGCGACAAGTGGTTTTGGCAGTCCTCTCGTGATGTTAACCTGACACTGCCTAAGGAATTCTGCAGAGACCGAAACAGGTGAAAATCTGAAGGTGCAAAGTCAGGACTATACGGCGGATGCATTAACACCTCCCAGCCAAACTCTCGTAATTTTTGCTGAGTGGCTAAGGATGTGTGAGGTGTAGCATTATCATAGTGAAAAACCACACCCCTTCTGTTGATTAATTCCGGCCGCTTTCTCTCAACTTTTTGCTTTAATCTCATCAGTTGTTCCCAGTGCAGTTCAGAATCGATGGTCCTGCCTGGCGGTAACATCTCATAATGCATAATGCCCTTCCAATCCCATCATACACACAGCATCACCTTGTTGCGAGTTAACCCGGGTTTCGCCACAGTCTGTGAAGCCTGACCGGCCTTGGACCACGACCTTTTTCGCACGTTCTTGTCGTACGTGATCTACTTTTCATCACCAGTTATCAGCTTCTTCAAAAATGGTTCGGTTTCATTACGTAGTAATAAAGAATCACAAATGAGTACACGGTTCATTAGGTTTCTTTCAGTGAGCTCATGAGGTACCCAAATATCGAGCCTTTTTGTGTACCCAGCTTTTTTCGAATGCGCCAAAACCGTTTTGTGGTCAATTCCCAGTTCTTCAGCTACATCGTAACTACTAATATACCGATCTTACTCCACTTTTTCAAAAATGGCATCAATTTTGGTCCCTAACAGGGCGACCAGAGCGACGTGCATCTTTGATATCAAAATTTCCGGATTGAAAACGCTTAAACCAAATTTGCGCTACTCTCACAGATACTGCATTAGGTCCATAAACACCACATTTTTTTCCGCGGCTTGTGTTGCATTTTTTATAGTATAATTTTAAAATGTATCGAATTTCTTCATTAGATTCATTCATTTTAACAATAAGAAAAACAAATGAAAATCACACATTTTCCTAATCTGAATTTGGAATTGTCTTCTTTAAAATTAAAACTTTTTAATGATGCCAAAACCAGCCAGATACAAATGGTATAGCCAAAGAGATCTTATTACAAGTTCGTACATACTATATGCGAAAAGACTTTTTCCCCAACCTATTATACATTCATTCTTTTACCTTACCCTTGGTAGAAAATTAGCATTACTTGTATTAAGTTTATGTGAAACATTACCTAATATAAATAAATTGACATTATAAAAAATAACATAAATGATTAGATATAAATTGCAGTCTTTGCCATTGTATTGCGTCTACGTATTTCTGGCTCACAATTCCCCTTGTTAGTGATGACAGCGCCAATACTGGAAATGTTTTACAATTTAGAAAGAAAGAATGTTTATATTTCGTAGTCTTTTAATGCTGACGTGTCAAGAAGAGTGTTAAAGCAATCGACTATCATTATTTTGATCTTTGACTTGTTTATTTTAAGTCTGGTTTGTTCAAGCGGTCGAAGTGATTCAGACATTTCATGTGTTATGGAGGCGAAGAGCGTAGCGTCGTCAGAATATCTCAAGTTTGATTCTTTGACTCCACCAATTCTCATTCCATTTTCCCATCCATCCTCCGTCTTCGGTATAATATATTTACAGAAAGAAAAAAAAGAATTATACGTAAAATGTATAACTCTTCTTAAAAGTGAATACCCAGTTACAAGATATTATTTATTTTTAAGTTAAGTTAGTAGTTTCAGTAAAAAAAACTTAAGTGTTTAGTGAGATGTGACTTTTTGAATTGTCACAAAAACTCCGTTGTTTGGTGTCAGTCTGAAGTCCTACGGAGTGGCCCAGCTCTCTGGCTTATAATAAAGAGAGCGGTCGGGGAAAGGGCTGGCCATATTCCGGGCAGGAGGTAAATGCAAGAGCGAGCCCATAACCCAGATATGAAACGCGTAGACGAAAGCCAAGAGTTTTAGTGGATATTCCCGACTCAAGTGGTAATAGCATTCCTATGGGGGTGCTAGTGCCACCCTAACGTGGCGAATCCCACACCCCCCACCACGCTTCCCCCCCAAATTGGGCTCAAGCGGATTTCCCCAGAATAAAAAAAGGTAATATAGCTACATGCTGTGAGTATGTATATCTTTGAGGATGTATGTACTTTATCCGTGCAGGAACGGAGAAAGGATACAATTATCTGCAGCCGGGGGGCGACAGAATAACCAACCAAGAGTATAGCCAGGTGGTAGGGTATGTGCCCGTCTGAATAGGCTTCCACCCTAGTCTAGTATGCCGCCATAAAAACTTCAAGTTGTGTACCGCCATTAGTGGCCAGGTACCAGTCTCCGTTTAAAGAGTGGCAGCACATTGGTAGCACCTTTCGTATCTATTAGAAACGTCCATAGGCGATGGTAACCGCTTTCCAGCAGGTGGGGCGTCTGCCTGTCTGCTGAACTCATGCAAAAAGGTATGACTGTGTATTGTTGGTATGTATAACTGTGAGTTGAATAAATTCAAAACAAATATCGATTGTCAAAATCATTTAACATCTGTTAGCTTCATAGAAAAATAAAATCCAATTTGCAACGTTGCTATTAAATCGTAATTAGATGTCTGAAAAACTGGCAACATCATTCTCTATAAATAAAACTGGTCGTTGGTATAAAATTCAAATATAGAAGGTAAAATCAAAAGTCATTAGCGTCCAATAAGTTAAAAAGTTAAGCGGGCGAATAATAAATCATTTTTATTTCATCTCCGTACAAATTTTTCTGAGTCTCTTTTTTCATCAATTTAACACGAACAAAAAGTGGCACTCAATTGTTAGGTTTACGCGGGGATATTTATTATTTCTTTTTTTTATCGCGGGCAACCCGTTTAATATTTTTGGCCAATGGGAGGCGTTGGTTTGTGGTCGCTGACGCCCTCTTCGCTCCCGATTGGTCGATGTTTCAGAACAGATTGTGCGATGGCGGGAAACGGATTTAAGTCTGTGGCATCTCATTCTTACAATCGACAATGTAGAGCTTCCATGTGTGAGTTCTATCGATATCATTATTTTATTTTCAAGAAGAGTTGTTTGTGATTATAATCCTAACTAATATTATAAATGCGAAGGTGAGTTTGTTGGTTCATGACATTTTTACGCCTTAACTATGCAACAGATCGTTACGAAATTTTGCATACATATTGTCAGGGGTATAAAATATGACATAGGGCACTATAACAGCCTTTTTGGGATTCAGACGTCTCCGGGGTAGCCTGCAAAGTGAGGCTCGCCGTCGGAGCCGCTATAGTACATTTCATGTAGAAAAAAGTACTGTTCCCAAGAGATAGACGAATATACGTTTATTGGCGCTACCATTGCAATTTACTAACAAAAACAACGTCATGGCAACAAGAATGGCAGTCACAATTTTAATGTGTTACTGTCATGGTTAATTCCGCCTGCACTGGATGGCGTTAGAGGCATTTATCATTAGGTATTTTTAATGAATAAGTTCGACATTTATAAGAATTATAATATGCCTACTTCATAACATACGTATTCTTTTTAACACGAGCGAAGCCGCGGACAAAAACTGGTTGTATAATATACTAGCGGTCCGCCCTGGCTTCGCACGAATATCTGAAAAGAACTTTTTTGTTGAGTTTAATTACCTACTAAGCGAATTCAAAATTTTTCCCCTCCCATATGGCCCGTACCACAGTGACGCCTACATCGCATAAACCTAGCTAGCGTAGCCGAGCAGAGTGAGCGGCGACCACGCAACTTTTTTCTAATACTTACATTTTTAAACTCGTGATATCTTTCGAATGGAATGTCCGAATTGAATAATTCAAAAAATTATATAAAGATATTGAATATGAAGTAATTTATTTTGATAGGGATGAAATACTAAGATACAAATAAAGAGCATTTTCTAGCGACGGAATTTCAATTAAAATTTTAAAATAAAAGAACACTTATTGTGGCATAATTATAATAGTTAGGCATATGCTGTTGCGACACTTTTTGTAGATAATGATGTGTTCTTCAAAGTCGTAGTACATTATTTTATTCTATCATCAATATTTTTTGCAGCGCACGTGATTTTAGGTAATTTTTAGGTAACACCTTGGATTACATTATTGGAGTTTTGTTTTAGTAAGGATTCCTAATTTTTTGGAAAATATAATATAGCCTATGTCACCCGGTGATAGTGTAGCTTGCCAACAGTGAAAGAATTTTTCAAATCGGTTCAGCAGTTTCGGAGTTTATTCAATGCAAACAAACAATCAAATCTTTCCTCTTTATAATATTAGTATAGATAAGACGTGGTAGCTTAGTGGTTAGCACATTCGCATATTAAACTTAAAGATGGGTTCAAAATCTAGCCGGGAAGTATGGTACACTTAGGCAGCTTTCTAATCTAATGTCCATATTATTACAGCTACCATGTGGTAACGTGGTGGTTTACTTCACCGTTAGCATATGCTAACGCTGAAGTAAACTAAACTTGATGCAAACTGAACATTGAGATATTCTCAAAGGCTTTTCGTCACTTGTTTTCGTCGAACTTTTCAAGCAGTTTCGAAGGAAACAAACTGTAAAAGGCATTTGTTTGTAAACTCTTGAGTTATTTCAATCAATGTGCGACTAAGAATTTTAATTTCGTTCTTCTTTGAAGAACGTAAATTTTGGTCTAAATTCTTAAAAGAACACTTGCATTTTTTGTACAAACGTCCACTAATCTTGCTTGTAATGACAGTATTTTAAATAGAGCAATTGCACCCAGAAGTACTGCGTTGTATTTATTCGGTCTAGAGGAACATCCGTGAGAGACCTCACAGCCTAAACATAGGACACCAGGAGAAACATCGGCAAAGTCATGTCTTACTGTAATAACATAGCTTATCACTTAGTCTTATTTTACGTAATTTCTATACATATGATTATAATACAAACATACACATTACCATCTTTTTTGTACAAACATATAACACTTTTCACAACAAACCAAACAAAATATACCTTTTACTACTCTGTACAGCTTGATACTTACTTTAAAAGTTACTATTTATCTTATTATGTGTCAACTTTATACTTAGAAATAAGCCTTATTTATATTTACTCTATAAAATATAGTGTATATATATGCAATAATAAACTTAGAAAATACAAACGCTTATACCAACATAATCGTAACAGTTCTTGCTTTTCTGTTCACCAGCATATTAATGTAGTGAATTTGAGCTTTGACACTTCTGCCTATATCTTCACAAATGGCTACTAATAAAGATAATTTCATTTTAGAACTGGATAATCTGTCCCTGGCTAATGCTTATAACTGTGACACAGAGTCCTGCAATACACTAATACACAGCACATATAAAACTATCAATATTGTAAATCAAAATATACGCAGCATTTATAAAAATATGGACAGCTTACTTTTACAATTATCGACATTTAGTTTTAATAAACAATTTAAAATCTAGCTGTGCTACAGGATGGGACTATATTCCTGCTAAATTACTAAAGTTAGCCAAACATGTTATTGTCCCTCCTCTTACTAAGCTCATAGATATGTGTTATAATCAAGGAGTATTTCCTATCGCTTTTAAAAATCACTTATAACGCCTGTTCACAAAAGTGGTAATCGTCAACAAGTTACAAATTATCGTCCCATATTTGTCCTTACAGCATTATCGAAAGTCTTGGAAAAGACGCTGAATAGTAGGCTAATGAAATTTTGGAAAGTAATGATATTTTATCCCAAAATAGACAACATTAAATACTTAGGAGTAATCGTTGATGAAAATTTAAATTGGTATGCTCATATTGATAATCTAATAAAACGTGTTAGAAAACTTATTTGGGTTTTCAAAAAATTAAGATATGTTGCAGAGTTTAATATTTTACGTATAGTCTATTTTGCATTGGTGCAGTCAGTTGTAGGGTACTGTATTGTTGTTTGGGGCAGCGCTTTTAAATCATATATGATTCAATTAGAAAGGGCTCAAAGATCATTACTAAAAACGTTAACTTTTAACCCCTATCGTGTTTAAGAAACGTGCAACATATTGCCAACTCCAATGCTATGTCTGTGACACTAATCGGTAAATTACACACTACAAGCCCTATTCTGGAGTACCAAAGTAGAGTAAACGGGTTCCACCTCGAAAAAAAGATCCACTACATTTCACTGGACTAGGCGGGCTAACGCTAATACCCATATAGTATAGCGGACGCCAGTAATCGAATAATATTATATATTATCTTCTTATTTATCGACAGTGTCCCATCCCTACACCCTAATTGAGAGTTGACTTGTATTGAGAACGACGTGTAGCCACGGCGCGGCGGCCGTTTGCGACCGACCTCTTTACAGCGAATGCCCGTTTTACTACAATTCTGGTACTTCATTATGCTTGTCATTCATTCGACTCTATCCTTATTTAGAAAATTAGAGGGGAATTGTTTTAATACTTAACTATATAGGTAACCGTTCTTTAATTAATGACAATTTCCTTTTTTTTATTGCAAAGCTGTCAAACAGGCAGACGGCCCAGCTCATGGAAAGTGGTTACGGTCGCCTACAGACATTTGCAACACCAGGAGCGAAGAATGGGATAGAAAGGATGGAATATGAGAATGGAATTAGGGGGAACTCTCACTCATCGCATGGAACATGATTAACACAAGGCTTAACCGTTTCATGCCGATATTCTGGGAGAGCGTTGTAGCACACCGATGGAGCTAGCCCAAAGAGCTGTAATCGAGATAATAATTCCACCGTGGCTCTAACACATTCTTGCACTAGTGTTATACTTTTTCTGTCCCTGACATAGTAAACGAACTGCAAGAATGTCGCTTACGTTGGTACGGTCACGTTTTACTAAAACTGACTACAAGTAATGTGGAGAACAAATATTCTTAGCATGTCTCCGTCAGGTCTCGGTAGAAGGGGTCGGCCCAAGACTTGCTGACTTGCCGTCGTAGAAATGACATGCGTAATTGGTACGCATGTAGTCTCATAATTAGGGTTGTCAAACACTGCGAAAAATGGAGAAGAAAAGCCGGAAATCGGGCCACGGGCTCCGAACACAACTGGGATTTTAACACTTATTCCTTCGTCCAAGGCCGAGCCGCTCCCTATATGCAATATGTTCATCACACACTGGTGCCAGTAGACGCACAGCACCCCGGCTTAGTATTAACATTCTACCCACGCCAAGGGAAAGCAATAAAGTGGTAAGCTGATGCCGTATCACAAACAGCAGGCAAGAATTGGATGACTCTAAGCAAAAGTTAGAAATTCTGGAAGAAGATGGAGGAAACCTTCACCCGAAAAGGGGTCCAAAATCAAGATTCTACGAATTGACTAACATAACACTAACTTAGTTAATTACTAATAGATAGTAACACGCTATCAACACAACTAACATCTAGTAAGACTAACTACCCACTAATAGCCGGCCCTTTGCGGACTGGCCCCACCGTTTGTTAGGTTTGCCACAGAGCTGGGTCTCTCCGGCTAACTCGGATCTCATCACGAGGTTAGAAGAGACGCGCGTCCCTCTTCTCAGGCCTTTATGTGCAGGCGGAACCGGATTCCCCGCCGGTCGCCCGCACGGCCGTAGCCTACGGCGGCTGGAGGTCGTCAGGACGACACTCGACGACGACGACGACGACACCGGCTCTGGCGATGGGGAGTGTGGCGGCCTGTTTTCTCTCCCGCTCCGCCGCCTCTTTCGCGGACATTACAGTCACGCAGAAGGAGGCGGCTGCGTCCCAGGCGTCGACGCTCCCGACCATGACCTTAACCACGGCCAGGAGAGACAAATCCGCCTCGATGGCCGCAACGAGATCACGGCGCTGCTCGTCCCAGGCGGGACATAGCTGGAGGGTGTGCAGCGCCGTGTCTTCGTCGCCGCCGACGCAATGGTCGCACCCGGACGTATCTTCACGCCCTATTTGACACAGGTAGCTCCCGAAATATCCGTACTCCGAGAGGACCTGAGTTAGGTGGAACATCAGGTTGACATGACGCCTCTGCAGCCATTTTGGCATCATCGGCCTCACCGCTTGGATAACAGCGAGGCCGGCGCTGGGGTTTAAAAGATGGTCCGCCCACTGTGCCACCTGGACTTGGTACAACTCGTCTCTGCGCCCTTTGCTTATGTCAAATTTTAAATTTTTTATACAATAAATATTATTCATTTTACAAAATATTATGTCAATATGAAGGCATTTTTACATAATCATCAACTGAATAGGTTCAATTTGTACATTAATGTATGACTAACAAATAATTATTTTGACTGTTTTGTTTCATCTGTTACATATCTACATTTGTGTCCTTGTAAAATATCATTAAGTTAAAAACAAAAAATGCCTTAATAATCCCTCTATCATTTGAGAGTAATTTTCGAAAGTTAATTCCGATGTAAATGCTATACTTGGCTGTAATAACCCTTGTTACCACTTGATAGATGAAGCACGACTTCCATCAATATATCAGACATTTTCAACCCTTTTGCTATGACAATAAGGGTTAAAATATAACTAAATATTGTAGTTAGCTGTTAAGTATGGTTTAATGATATGTGGAAACTTTTAGGTAAATTATGGTATATAACTATCAACATGTGAAGCCATTAGTTTTGGCATAGTAGAATAATATTAATGCTACTGTGTCATTAGGGATAATGTTATAGTTATTGACCGTTTCACGCAGATGTAGCGTTGGGTTTAATGCATTATTTGTAGAGATGTGCCGATTATGACTTTGGCCGACTAGCCGATTAGTCGGTTGTAAAGAGGCCGACTAGTCGGCCAAGCCGATCGCGGTTTCGAGAATTTCCGTGACGCTTCGTCTATAGCTGATTCGCGCATAAGTCACGACCGCCGCATGCGAGCGTGTCGGAACTATTTTGTTTATTTCGCATTATTTCTTGATTTTTGCTTTTGTACGGGTCTGGGCGGTGTTTTTATGTAAAAATAAAAAATATATTTTTGTTTAAAGATAATACTGTTATTGTTCATTAAAGTGTGAAAGTGTGTTCATGTCAAAAAGAAAGTCTCGTGTATGGATTACAAAGTATAAATTACAAACTACAAAGTAACAAGCCGGATAGTCGGCGCCCTTTGCCGAATAACGACTAGTCGCCGACTACGATAGTGGCCGGATAGTCGGCTTTACCGACTAGTCGCCGACTAATCGGCATATCTCTAATTATTTGTGATGCGATATTTTATGCTGGGGCTTTGTCTGCGTTAGTGTTAGAAATTTAGACTGTGTCCGAATGTGTCTTATTTCAAACGGTAATAAACAACGTCGTTACCGCATATCCATATTAAGGTATATACATACATACGTTATCTGTCAATATTTAACGTCATAAATTAATTTTTGGAAATAAAACCTTATAGTAAATTGTATCCTAAAAATAAACTACACATACAAATTAAAATAGAATACAATAATATAAAAAAAGTAACAAATATAAATACCGTAAGATGGGGTGAATAGAGACATTTTTGAATTTTAGAAACGATGTTCGTATAGTTTTCGACTAATTAATTATGTTTGAAAGCAATTATGTTATGAGTCTAGGTTGGTTTTACATTTTTAAATTAGCAAAGGTGTGTTTTATTTCTTATTTTAGACAAAATACGCAAAAATATTGACCATCTCTATTTACCCTGGACTTGAGGTCAATAGACACGCCATATGGGGTCAATAATAAAATTCTGTAGGGTTGTCTATCTTCAATTTCGGAAGTTGTATTTTTACAAGATTTAACTTATCACCTACTTTAATTATTAAGTAGATATTTAAGTGTTTATTTATGTACAACAAGCGCTTTGCCCAATGATTCACTCGCATTGTAGTTGAATTCTTTCATAATAACTAATTTTTTCATAATAACGAATACTTTCACAGAGGTCTGTGAAAGTATTCGTTATTATGAAAGAATTAGTCCTTCCTTATATTATACAAAATTTCACCCCCTATTTTGCACCCTTAGGTATTTGAAAAAGCTATGAGTCAGATCTTTTTAATTTAGTAAGTTAATTGCTAAATATCAATTGTCATACCTCTAACGTCAAAAATTACTGATTTCGTTAAATTTTTCATCCCCTTTTCATCATCTTAAGGGTTGAATGCCTGAAAATTCGTCTTTTATGCTCATCTACAGTAAAAAGGAACCCGCATGCAATTTTTCACGGTGCTAGGCCCAGTAGTTTTGGCCGTGCGTTGATTTATGTTAATTAAATTGAATGAATGCGTAGGTATGAAATGTTAACGTTCTTATGAAATAATACACAAGTTTAATTTTATAATCAGCCTTTATTAATTTCACACGAAATAAGAAGGTAGGTAATAGAAGTTATATTACAATAATTCTTTGGCAAAAGTTTTCTTTATTAAAAGTGTAATATATTTAAGATCTTATATAAATGTATATAATTACAATAATGTCTGTAATATTAACCAACGTAAGGGAAATTGTTCAGAATAGTAAAAACATGTTTATTTTTAATCGTACTTTTGATTTGTAAAATAATTATTACCCTTAACTAGCTACAAATGAAAAGTAACAAAGACAACAAGAAAAGATATATCTTTGCTTTTTTGAAAAATAGTTGTCCCTTATGACAATTAACAATAAAGGTCATTAGACATATATTTATATAACAGAGCACTTTTATATAAAGGCATCATCCATTAAAGCTTCAAGAATCTCAGATTCATTTTTGTGATAAGATGGTCTTCGTGAAGATTTAGCGTACAAACCGCTTGTACTTAGTTGATCTGGAGTTTTTGTTTTAAAAATGTTTAAAGGAGTAATTTTAGAGATTTTTCTGCAATTATTAACTGTTATTTTATCGTTCATTGTAACATTTGACAATTTTCATTAGCAATAATTTTAATTCTTTTTCCATATAATTCTTTATTTTTGAATATATATTCTCCATCCCTTTTTGTCCAACTAATATTTTCTTTTCCATTGTCAAACAGCTCTTCAGAATCAACATTGCATAGTGAAGAGATGTTATTACGAACTATGTTTTTACTGCCGCTAACGATTGTTTGGTCTTTAGTAGATAATGTATTTTTAGATAGTCCCTCCTCATTTAGGTATCAACAACACTTTTAAAGTTCTCGCTAATATATATATCATCGTCTTGCTGCAAATTATGTTGCAGTGTCTGTGTCACATCCCCTTCCGGTACATAATGAAGTTCATTTGCACCTTCAATTGTATGTGTTAATAAAACTTCTTCACCAACTAACAAAAGGTCTTCAAAAAGTATTGGCATTGTTTCTATATTTGAACTTACAGAAACTGTTTTATCGTCTTCTGCTAGTGATACTTTTTTTCTATATCTTCAATATTTCCTTTATTTCTCTCTTTTTCATTCATTTCTTGATCTTGTTTTTTACTATTTTTACCTTGGCCTTTGCCTTTTTAATCTTTTGGATTTCAATAAAGTGGTCTCATCATTCTTTTTGCTATCTTTGTTTTATTAAAAATTCTTCTTCCGTTTCTATATAATCTTCAGCTTCAGTACCTACACTTCTTCCAGGAATTATATCTAATTTTCTTTTTCTTTTTTGCTCAGTTATATTCATACTTCCATACCTCATTTCCTTCAGAATATCAAGAACGGATTTTTCCACTGCGTCGCCATTTTTTACATTATCATTCACACATGGTATTCTACTTAAAACCTGATATTCATTAATAGGCCATATGCCTGATTTTCTAAAACCTGCTAATATATTAACTTTGCTATTTTCATTGAGGTCTTCGATAAGTTTTTTTAAAAGTTTTGGGAAACACCCCTTTGGAACAGACGCATGATTCTTTCCGTCTGTCTTCTTCCATTTCAAAAGAATGTTTCGCCATGCAATCTTCATGGGGCGAAAAAAGGCTACATCCAGTGGTTGTGTGAGATGGGTACTATTTGCAGGTAAAAAAACAAAGGAGATGTTCTCTTCGTGACATAGTCTGATTACATCAAATGAAAGATGCGAAGATAAGTTGTCGCCTATAAGACACTTCTTGCCTTCTTTACCTTTAAAATAAGGCAAGACAATAGTTTTAATCCAATCCTCGAAAATATTGGATTCGAACCATCCGCTTTGCGATCGATTGTACCGAGTTCCTGGAGGTCCATTTTCAGTCCAGGTATCGTACAAATTTTGAGCCTTATATACTACGTATGGAGGCAGCAATACTCCTGATGCGGTGGCAGCTATCATTATTGATATCGATGCTTTTGAATGATTGACTACCCTCTCAGGGTACTTTGTGCCCCGTTTTGTTAGTATTTTTTTGCGACCCGGATCATCGGTTAAATTCGTTTCATCGTAGTTAATGATGTTACAGGGCTCAATATTAGCCAAAGATATTTGTAATTCCTGAAAGTAGGCTCTAATCGAGTCCGGTGAGACCTCTGCTCTGTTTTTCTTTATATTTTGGCAGTTTCTTTGTGAGATTTCTTTATTTCTTTTGAGAAAACCTGATACAAAATCAGGCCCTGGAAGATTATTTTTAAATTTAAGTACATTTTTACCTATTTTATCCAAATAATATTTAACAAGGAATCTTAAATCTAACGAATCAAGGGGATATCCCCACTCTGCACATATATTTATGTATTTTATCATCTCTTTTTCTTCCTCATCTGACAATATAGTTTGTCCACCCTGTTTTCTCATAGTCCTTGTACTATGTCTATATAAAACAGACTTATCAATATTATATTTTGCAGCTACAATCTTTAAGGAATGTTTTGTTGTTTTGTATTCGGTCACCGCTTGTTGTATTAGTTCTTTGTCATACTTTTTATATAGTCTTCCTCGTGGATTAGGTTTGTAAATACGAGGCATTATGTACCTACAACAATAAAAGTGCATGTATTATATATTTTCCTAGATTGTCAAGAATGCTAGACACTCTTAAACGACGTAATAAAATATTAAAGTTAATATGAGTCACTCTTAGTAACCGTAAAACGTAGTTTTATTTTATTGTATTTAACCTATAATTATAGGTAGGTAGGTACTGTAGGAACACCCACGCTATGCAAGTTGTGACAACCCTTAATAGCGTTTTTCTAATGACCCCTTCCCGTTTCTATTAAACCCCTTCCCGTTCCTATTAACCCCATATGACGTATCTATTCACCCCATACGACGTATCTATTCACCCCTTTCCCGTTTCTATTTACCTCAGAACTTTGTAAAGTTTATACAGTATTTTATTTTCTTCTATAATACCAAATTTAAATAAAAATATACTTACTGGTATGTAAAAACTTAATCTTGATAAACTAAAGATCACTTGGCACAACGTTATACTGTAGTAAATAATGTCTTTCGTATAAAAAATCATCAACTTTTAAGGAGCTCAAAATCACACCATACAACCAGTAAAATTCAAATGACATTTTAAAGCCTTCTACTAACTTCACGACAAAATCGGGGTTGCCATTTCATAAAAAAATGTTGTAGTTTTAAAATATCAAAAAAAAATGTAGAATTTTTCTTCGAAATAACTGTAGGTTGTAGTACAAAAATCTTTCCCGGTTTTATTTCCATTCACCCCGCGATTTCTATCCACCCCGGTTTACGGTACACTATTATAATATTATGAACTGAAATACCCTTTTTTTTTATTTAACTCTTGCCATCTAGTGTTGACTAGTCCCACTAATATAGCTTGTAAAGAGCTGAATCGGTATTTAATTTAACTTTTCGCCAGTAGATGGCTCTAAGCTTAAAATATTTTATCAGGATTATGTTCTTTTTTTTATATGTTTAATGTTAACAAGGTATATAATAGATGGCTCTGATATTAGTACTTCAATGTTTTAAAAACTATTCACTTTCTAGCGTGGAAGGTGATTAGTTAATTGATAGTTCCACTTTAGTATTCTAGGTGTCACTAGTATAGGTTTTCATTGTTTTACGCACGAACGTCTTTGTAAATTTACTTATATTCGAGTATAAGTTGAAATTATATTTACTATAATCATGGAAAAAGTATTTTTCTTCCATGCTATAATTTCATTTTTGATTACGTCAGTGTCACTGAATGTATAGTCAGTTGAGCCCATAGAGTACATTAAGGATAGGAGCTTAATTCTAACGACACACCTTCGAAACGTATGGCGCTGAAAGTTCGGGGCTGAAGGATCGGCGCTAATCTGAACGCGGCGTAATTTCCGCTGATGTGTCTTTGCGAGCGTATTTCGCGCAGCGCCGTATTTTCCGCAGGTGTGTCGTAAGGCTAAGTCTTGTCTTAACTTCTTCATTCAAAAACTTTCTCAATAGAGGAGCGGAAAATCAAATAATTTGAGATACTTTTTATCATTCTTACAAAACGTCTCATCATTATCTAGTTCTTACGAGCGTACCTAATAATGACGTCATTAGTACGGTACAAGTAAGGTACAAGTCTTAATTATTGTTTGAAAAGTAATTAAAATTATTTATGTCTAGATATTTTAAAAGTAAGATGATAAGATGTTATTGTAACGCCTGTTTTTTTATATGTATAATCTATAAATCTATACAAATAAATTGAAGTGTCTGTTTGTTGTCAAAATAACAGCTTTTTAATAAATACATATTAAAGTATATACGGTACTTATATAAAAAAATGTATGTCTGTCTGTTTGTTCCAGCTAATCCCTGAAACATCTGGACCGCTTTTGACGAGACTTTTACCGGCAGATAGTTAATGTTATAAGGAGTAACTTAGGCTATTTTTAAAATTAGGGTTCCGCGAAAAATAATTCCACGCGGACGAAGTCGCGGGTTATAGCTAGTTTTAAATAATCTTAGAATTTATTGTAAAATATCACCGAATCCCTATTACAAGTATTTTCGTAACTATGAAGGTATTCATGGCAACCTCTGTCTTATAAGCCATTGCCCCTTTAATTCACTGGAACGCAGAGGACCCGAGTTTGATTTCAGGCAAGTAACTTTCATAAACTTTCCATTTTTGCCTCTGGTCTGGATGCCTGGAATTGATCAGTGTAGAATACTCATGACACAAGCAGAAGTTGCTTAACCTGTAAATGTATAATACCTTTATTTGCCATTAGATTTGCAAATATTTTATTAAATAGGTTTGCTTAAAAATACAACGGTTTTTCACTGCACGAATTCAAAGTGCAGCCATATTGGTACCTATAGCAAGTTTTTAGTCGGCCAAAACACATGTCGAGAGAGATAGAATGATACTTCCTGTTCTCGGAAGATCACTTTCGTAAAGGTTTGCATTCAGAACGAAATCATTGACTGAAACCGCAAGTTTATCCAATTCAATGAGTTTTTGTTTGAAGAATTTAACAATGTTAACGCGAGACTTGTGACGCAAGTAAAACTAAAGATCCTTTCTTCAGAAGGAACTGTATTTATATGGCTCCTCCAATCTATAACTCTTTGCCAACTGATATTATAAACGTACCCACCCTCAAGAAAATTCAGAAATAATCTTAAAAAGTCTTAAATTTATTTATTACCAAAGCTTAATTGACATTTTACTAAATTAGAATATTTGTGTAAATTTAATTTTAATTTTTAATTCATTATGTACACCACTATGTGGTAGAATGTACTGTGCATCTACAATTGTATAACACATGTATAAACTACATTCCTGCAAATAAATATATTGATTGATATGAAACCGATTCCAAGCCTTACAACCATTATAAGTTTATTGTTATCTACATCATTTTATTCGTCCCTACTACACCACAGTACCGTAAAGAACACTTCTAATTTATTTCATGCTCTCACAATTTATGCCCTTTTATTCAACATAGACTTATTAATCCTATTCATAATACAACGTTTCTCAATAATTCTTTCACGGTTAAGGCTGGCCACCTTTTTAATACATTGCCTGTTGCTGTCAGAGAAGCAAAATCTCTAATAACATTTAGGAACATGGTCAGGAAATACTATCTGCAATATAATGTTATGTAATTTTATATAATTAGTATTATATTATATATAGCTATATGTTTAAATAGTTGCATTTTATCACTATATCTTGTATATGTATACAACTTGTGTATATTTGTATAATAGGTTGGGGAAAAAGTCTTTTCGCATATAGTATGTATGGACTTGTAATAAGATTTCTTTGGCTATACCATTTGCATCTGGCTGGTTTTGGTATCATTAAAAACTTTTATTTTCAAAGAAGACAATTCCAAATTCAAATTAGGAAAATGTGTGATTTTCACTTGTTTTTCCTATTGTTAAAATGATTGAATCTAACGAAGAAATTCGATACATTTTAAAAATTTACTACAAAAAAGGTAAAAATGCAACACAAGCCGTGAAAAACATTTGTAATGTTTATGGACCTAATGCAGTATCTGTGAGAGTAGCGCAAATTTGGTTTAAGCGTTTTCAATCCGGAAATTTTGATATCAAAGTTGCACGTTGCTCTGGTCGCCCTGTTATGGACAAAATTGATGCCATTTTTGTAAAAGTGGAACAAGATCGGCATATTAGTAGTTACGATGTAGCTGGAGAACTGGGAATTGACCACAAAACGGTTTTAGCGTATTTGAAAAAAGCTGGGTACACAAAAAAACTCGATATTTGGGTGCCTCATGAGCTCACTGAAAGAAACCTAATGAACCATGTACTCATTTGTGATTCTTTATTACGACGTAATGAAACCGAACCATTTTTGAAGAGGCTGATAACTGGTGATGTAAAGTGGATCACGTACGACAAGGACGTGCGAAAAAGATCGTGATCAAAGGCCGGTCAGGCTTTTTTTTTTTTTTAAGGCAGGGGAAATGCATTTCGCACATACCGGGTCCTTTGCTAGGGATTAGACCGTTGTTGATCATGGAGGCTTTCCACTGAGGCAATCCAAACAATAATCAACCGGCTTATGTGGAGACTCGACTAATCAATACCCCACTGAAACCACCCTCCTCCCATGTGCCCCGCGCTTATGGCAGGAAAGGCGTGAGATACAGAACGTAGTTACGCCCACACCGATCCTAGCGCACAAGTGCTTGAGAATGCCCCGGGAGAGGCAAACTCACTTCGTCAACAGGGGTGAAGACTCCTCTGCTCCCCTAGATGCTGAGGGCCCCTGCAGCGGTATTTCAGGGAGGAGGTCATGCGCATACCTGCGCCTCCGGGCTCCCGACTGACGTCGGCGCCCGCGAGACGCATGCGCACTACCATCTCTCTCCCTATCTCGTTCCGCGGCCTCCTTATGAGACACTACCGCCTCGCAGAAATTGGCCGCACCCACCCACCAATCGTCGCTGTGCAGCATGGCTTGCACCAGATCGCCCAGCGATTCGATCGGTCCTACAAGTGTCTCGAGTTCAAACCTCTGAGGTGCCCATGCTGCGCACTCGACTAGCGTGTGTAACGCCGTGTCTAGCGCGCCACACTGGCGGCATTGGGGTGAAGGCAAGCAGCCCGCAATCTGACACAGATACTTATCGAAGCAGCCGTGCCCGGTAAGTATCTGTGTCATAAGGCCGGTCAGGCTTCACAGACTGTGGCGAAACCCGGGTTAACTCGCAACAAGGTGATGCTGTGTGTATGGTGGGATTGGAAGGGCATTATTCATTATGAACTATTACCGCCAGGCAGGACCATCGATTCTGAACTGTACAATGCGAACAACTGATGAGATTAGAGCAAAAAGTTGAGAGAAAGCGGCCGGAATGAATCAACAGAAGGGGTGTGGTTTTCACCATGATAACGCTAGACCTCACACATTTTTAGCCACTCAGAAAAAATTACGAGAGTTTGGCTGGAAGGTGTTAATGCATCCGCCGTATAGTCCTGACCTTGCACCTGCAGATTTTCACCTGTTTCGGTCTCTGGAGAATTCCTTAGGCAGTGTCAGGTTAACATCACGAGAGGACTGCCAAAACCACTTGTCGCAGTTTTTTGATCAGAAGCCCCAAAATTTTTATAGCAATGGGATCACGTACCTACCTACAAGATGGTAAAAAGTTATCCAACAAAATGGCACCTACATACTTTAGTCAAATGTATATAAACTTCATAAAAAAACCTTTTGAATTTTTATATAAAATGCGAAGAAACTTTTTCCCCATCCTAATATATAGTATAGTTGTATATTTATTGTTAAAATGTAAGTAATCGTACAATAATTATGTATACCACCATTGCCACTCCTAATCAGCAATATTCTTGCCACGGATTGTCTGGAAGAGATCGCTTTTTAGCGATAAGGCCGCCCTTTGTACACAATTAGAATAATACTAGTTCGTAAGTTTTCTGTGATGTTGTACATTAAAGTGTTATCTATCTACACATACACCTACACACAAATCTAGGAGAGTATTTGTAAACCCACAAAAAAACTAATTTACGAAATAGGAAACCACATACAAGTGAGACTTTTGTTGCAAATTGAGGTACTTGTAATTCTAGATATTAATTAAAGGTCAATAATTAAGGGAAATGAAAGAGAAAACCCATTTTATTTACGTGTATATTTATTAGCTTAATCTTACAATAGTGTTGTCAACATTTTATGTATAAGTATATTTATTTTAACTTAGGTTTTAAATGTATAAATGGTAACATTTTTAATTCATAAAAAAGTGACAGCAAATATCTAAATAAATGAAAGATGTTTATGACCATAATTAAAAAATAAATCGTGCATATAAAAATCAAAATCTTTAAAATTACTTTTTCGAATTGTGTAAAAATTTAGGTATATAAATAATTTTAAAAAGAAAATTTATATGTATTTTGGTATTTTATAATGATAATTAAGAAAGCTGTAGAATCTGTAAAAGTCGGTTTCTAAATTAAGAATTTCAAGAAAACCAACCAATTTCAAATCTGAATTGTCGAATGGCTAATAGGCTAAAAATAGTCTAGAACGTCGCGTCAGCGTCAGTGCAGTACCTTGTAACTACGTTTTTTAAAATTGTTTACATCAACTTTATTACATTTTTTTATTGTATGAGTTCAGCAGACTGGCAAACGGCCCACCATCGCCTATGGACATTAGTAACACCAAAGGTGCTCTCAATCAAATCAAAAGGTGTTGTGGGTACCGAGATTGGAAGGAAACACCGATCTAAAGGTAAACTGCCTTTATTTAATTAAAAATTAATTAAATATAAATATATACCGAAATACCTTTTCAAATTATGCACACGCTTTTCTTGATTGACTCACGTCCCGATCCGTTCGATCGACGTTCCGGTGTCTCGTGACTAAATAGTCTTGAAGCCTCACTCATGACTTGATGCTCCACCGTAACGTTGTCGCGCAGTCTGAAGGCCCTTTCCCTTTGCTCTCTTGTCCTTCCTTTCGCTTCGCTAGCCCGTGCGAGTCTGCCTTCGTTTTTTTTATTTTGTGCAGGATCCAGCTGAATAGCCGCAGATGGCTGTTTCAGCGATACTGGTCTTTGGGGGCTTCCCGACTCCGTGGTAGTGGAGGCGTTCAGCTCGGAAGCAGCCCTCTCGAAGAGGTACCTCCTGTGAGGTTCGACCTCAGCTCGACCGCTGCGGGGGATTGACTCTATAGGATTAAGCCGTAAAAGGCTGAATGAGCTAAGCCAACAGGCTGAAGTGTTTATATAATGGGGACTCGATATCGACTCTGCTGGCGGAGCCGATCCGCCAGCGGATTAGATTTCTTTTCTATCTTTACTACCGCTTCGCAACGTGTTATAGCTGGAGGAGAAGAAGCGGCGGAAAAAACTCTCCAGCAACACGCCTAAGCTAATCGTGTATGGCTACTTGTGTTTGTAATGAGTGGGTGTGATTGGTGGGTCTTAGCTTGGAGCGAGAGGATCCGAGCCGGGGGCTCTCCGGCGTCTGTTTTGTCTGCTCTGTTATGCCAGGTTGATGTTATGATCCTCGGGGGGTTTATAATCGCGAGGAGACGGGTGATTTTATCGGGCTCGTCAATGAGTACATTGCGAGGGCGACGTTTTTTCGTGGGAGCGTTCGGGGTGGGTTTGTAGTTGACCGTTTCCGTTACCAGAGGGTTCGACTGATGGGGGGCACGGTCAAAAAGTCTGCGCGAGAGTGAGATTAAGTAATCTTTGATGGAGGGAAGCTCCAGGTCGCCTTGCAGGTCGGCGAGCTGCATATAACGCGGAGCGTCGACTGCAGTACGCAAAAAGTGGTTCTGGATTCTTTGTAATCTCTAGATGTTGGTATCGCTGGCGTGGGCGAAAATTACACTCGCATAGGTCATGATGGGGTGGATGCAAGTTTTGTATATAGTCACCTTATTCCTAAGGCTCATCTTACTTTTCTTGCTTAGTAAGGAAAAGAGTCGACCTAGGGCCCAGTATGCTCTGTTCCCGACCGCTCTGGTCTGCTTGTGGAAGTACAAGCCTCTATCAAGGGTTACACAAAGATATCTGACTTCATTAACCCAAGGGATAACTCGATCGAATAGCATGATGGGCATAAGTTGGTTAGTGGGACGGGTATTGGGCGAGAGAGTACCACGTGTGAACAAAATAGCTGCACTCTTCTCGGGATTCAGCTCAATCCGCCATCTACGGAACCAGTCGCCTAGTACTTCGACGGTGGCTTTGAGCTTACTGCAGATTCTGTATCTGCTGGTGTCGCTAGTGTATGGGGTGGTGTCATCCGCATATAGGGCTAGCTGGACCTGAGGGTGCCATGGCATGTCGCTGGTGTACAGCGAAAAGAGTAGGGGGGAGAGCGCGGAGCCCTGAGGGACTCCCGCTGTGATGGTGTGAGTGGAAGAGCAAGTACCTTCCACTCGGAATCTGAAGCTACGGTCTTTGAGGAAGTCTTGTAGAATGAGTACGAGTCGGTTTGGCATTTCGAGCTGATATAGCTTCTATATCAGCCCGTTGTGCCAGACCCTATCGAAGGCTTTGGCGACCACGAAGAATACTGCGCCTGTTGCCCAGCATTTTCGACAGCCGCTTTGGAGGGTGGAGAGGATGTGCTCCGTGATGCGGAGCACTTGTTGGAGGTAAGAGTATATGGCTCTAAAGCCAAACTGCTCATAGGGGATGAGATTATTGTTGAAGGCAAAATCTTTCAGTTTTGTGAGTAGGACTCGTTCGTACAGTTTACCCAGGGAGCTGAGTAGACTGATGGGGTGGTAGCTGGAGGGCTTTGAGGCCAGTTTGCCTGGTTTGCGGATACCAATGACCTCCGTTTCTTTCCAGGCCTTGGGAAATTGGGAATTATTTATGGCAGCATTGAAGATGCTTACCATAATTAAAGTAAGTTGGGCGGGTAGGATTTTTAGAAGTTTATGGCTGATTCCATCATGGCCGGGGGCCTTGCGGGGCTTTAGGCCTTTGTTGAAATTTTGTACTTCCTCAACTGTGACCGGTTCGACTGTGGTTTCCGCTGGGAGGGAGGACCGATGTTCGATATCAGCGTCTACCTCCGATAGTTGAGACGGGTTGACATTAGCAGTATTGGGGGAGCATTGGAATTCAAGACTTTCGGCGAGACATTCCGCCTTTTCATCGTCATCAAACGCTTTGGTGTTATCGGGTCTCTCGAGGGGTGATATGTTCGAGAAAGTTTCTGCTTTCAGAGATCTCGCCAGCTGCCAGTAAGCCTGGTGAGTTGGGGAGATTTCCTCCAGTAATTGGTCTCAACGTTGGTTCCTGACCTCTTGGATACGGAGTCTGACCTGGCGTTGGAGTGCCCTGTAGTGGGCCTTATTTTCAAGATAGGGGAAGCTGCTGCAGGCTCTGAATGCTGCCCTCTTTTCCCTCATCAGTTCTCTGACGTCGTCCGGGAGTGGCAGTCGGCGGTCCTCGAGGGGAACCTGCCGAGTGGACTCCCGTACCACGCTCTGGAGGTGACTGGTGAGGGCTTCGATGGCAACATCGTTGTCCTGGGCCGAAAAATCGGGTCTGGGATCCGGTCCAAGTCCGAAGAGCTTGTCGATGCGAGCAAGTCCCGGATTTTGGCCCAGTCTATGACGGGTTTCATCGGTGGCGTCGAGTTAGTCAAGGGGGGTCTGCCTCCGTGGGCAGATTGTCGCGCTTATATATCCGTTTGACATTCTAGAACGAACCCTATTACGTCATACATATATGTCTGTCCTTATCCAACAAATATTCCTGTTCTTGTTACTTACTACGAGTTTATTCCAGTTTCTTCCCGAGCTCGTTTTAACATTTATTTGGCCCTATATTTCTATCCTGCTCTTGCCTGTTACTTTGTATATGGACATTCTATGGTGTTATTGTAAAGGCGAAAGCTACGCGCTATTTTTTTAAAGGGAAGAAATTCCGCTATGCGTATTCATCGCAATATCAATATATAATGCCGCTCTCTAAAGGGAGATTGGAATTTGGTCACTAATGCCAGAACACAACTTATGGTTGTTACGGCAGTATACTAGACCAGGTGTGGTAGCCATCCAGACGGGTAAATATCCTACTATCTGGCTGTGGGTTGCTTTGTCACCTCTTATAACAGGCCGCCCGGCCGCAGGAAATTGTATTATTTATCCGATCCCGTACAGATAATAGTAATACTTGAGAACAATTTGATAAAAAAAATTATATCACCAAAAATATAGTTACAATAGAGTTGCCAACCGTCCTGTTTTCCTAGGACATGTCCTAATTTTTGTAGTGTCCTGGGATGTCCTGGATAGTTTTTAAACAGCGTCCTGTGTTTTTAAAGCGCCCTGACCAAGGTCATGTATTTTAAAATTCGCGCGCCCCTTTTCCAGTTCTTACGTTACAGGCGGCCTCACAGCTCGTAAGAGTCAAACTTGTATAATTTTATTCAAATACTTTTATTATTAAAAAATATGATTATTATCATTACTTGAATTTCATTTAACCTATTTTCACTACATATTAATAATTAATTTAACTATTGCAACTCTATTACTGCGTCCTGTTTTTAAACTGAATTGTCCTCGTTTTTCCAACTTCAAATTCTAGTTTTTTTAAATTTGGAGTTGGCAACCCTAAGTTACAAGGTCCTGCACTGACGCTGACGAATTTACTTTTCGTACGCCGCCTAAGCCACACTATAGTTGGCGTTACAACTCTTCTCTTTTTTCTCGCTTTTTGATATTTTATTAATTAAAACAGATTTATAAAAACACGAGGAAAGTATTATTAATTTTATTTTCAATATTTGACTGATTTACTCTTAAAATGTTTCAATAATATAATATAAAAGAACTAATGAACAATGAATTGTTGCGTCATCTATTGTGTGGTTTAGGTTTTCAGAATTACGTCTTTAGTCGGCGCTTGATGCTGGGCCGTCATGCCTTAGCCAATCGTGGTCTAATGCCGGTCGTAGTCTTCACTTTTCTAGTGCCGGATTCTTCAACATCCCATCGGCAATTTTGAACAATTCCTATAATACAATGATTACCGAAAAGTCTTAATACAATTACTTTACAAAATTTTATCAAATTTGCAATTTTAATCAGCAGGTAATAATAGTTTCGCAATGCAAAATCCCAGCCTAATTTACATTGCTTTACACATAAAGGACTCCAAATGTATAACACAATTATTTATTAATTGAATAAATAATAAAATATTAACAAATATAGGAATACGGCACATTATTTGGTATTTGTTCTTAATTTAACTCTTTTCATTGGAAGGCGTCGTATAGGGCTTCTTGGTGATCGTTTCTGAACCTCTTTGAATGACTCTCGGTGTAGTCTTCAGAGTAGTCGCATGGCACGAACAGCTAAAAACATTCATTAGCATTATAAATAATACCCAATATAATCATGTATTCATAAATGTCTAGAAGATTCTAATGAGTACAATGAATTGAATGAAAACAGGTCGTTTTCGTAGATTCATATGCCGAACATGACCAGTATCAACATAACGTGGAACTTTATGCTATATCTTACAACTACCAGCATATCTAAACACATGTCAAGTTCACTAAGCGACTGCTTTAGTGCCACTGTTTATTGTTGCGTACCATACTTGAAAAATTAATTAACGAAACTTGGTGTATTGAAGTGATTCCCTGTAGCCCAAGGAAAGGCCCGCCCGCTTTTATGTATAGTTCCTCATCAGCCGAAGAGTCGATGCAGATCCCCCACAAGCACAACGTAAGCTTTTCTTTTGATGCAGATCCCAGAGCACTAGCGTAAACGTAATTATTATAGGGGGTAACAGACTGTATTACCCGCTTGTCCAAGGCGGCTTGGTAGGTTTGACACATTGGTTATCTCGATGTACAGGTTCCATCAGGAAGTTTTCCTTCACCGTTGTTAGCACGTGATAATTGTAAAAATATGCACATTAGTCAGAAAACTGACTAAGTGGGGATACGTTCCGGTCAGGATCGAACCCGCGCCCTTTAAGCATGGGACGCGTGCGCTAGCCACTACGCTACCGCGACTTATTAAATAGAGATAGAGACCGAAGATACGCTATTTTATTTCTTGGGGTATAAAAAGGCTCAAATAGGTAGTGGGATAGCCGTAATCGAATTAAATGCCATTTATTTATGATAAATGGGTTCGCGTTGGACCACGTTCACGCCTAATGTCAGAAGATGATGCGGTCGAAGATGGAGCACGCTTACCTCAAAAATTTCTATTCACATGACACTTGGAGGAAGCCAGATTAATAGTTTTTATTGATTGAATGAAGTCACTGGTACAACTTAGGAAACATAAATTTTATTCAAATTTAAATAAATTTCTAGGTACAATGCAAGCTTTTAAAGACCCTTTCTTTTGAAATAAGACGATCGAACTAATTAAACAGAGGCTGTTGCGTCGTGCCTACCCTGTCACTAAGAGGTTTTCCTTCCAAAATATATTTGAGCTTATTCATTTGGCATGGACTCAGTATCTTTTCCAAGTTGCTAGCAGCCTCCCTGACGTCTTCATTTCGTTTGTGTCCGTCCCTCTTGCCATTAGTCCAGCCCCGAGAATATTGGAAGGTCTGAGCCGTTACCGACGCCAAGGTCACAAAGATCAGGAGCAGGGTTATGTTGGTGACCATTTTGGAAACTAAAAACATTAATTAATATAGAATAAGCAAAACTTACTAATATTAACCCTTCATGAAGCTACAGATAGTACCTATACCCGCCAGTTTCTTATACCTATACATACATACAGATAAATAAAATTGAAGTATTTGTTTGTATTGTCAAAATAACAGACAGCTTTTACTAAATGTATATGAAAGTATTTTTTTTATTGCAGAAATTCAGCAGACAGGTAGACGGCCCACTTGATGGAAAGTGGTTACCATCGCCTATGGACATTTGCAACACCAAAGGTGCTACAAATGCGCTGCTGCTCTCTTAGGGGAGACTGGAACCTGGTCACTAATGCCGGAACACAACTCAAGGTTGTTATGGCGACATACTTTAGACCAGGGTTGGTAGCCATCCAGTCGGGCAAATGCCCTACCACCTGGCTTTGGGTCGTTTTGTCGCCTCTTACGACAAGGCTGCCCGGCCGCCGGAAATTATATTCTTTCTCCGTTCCCGCACGTATATATACGGTAAACAAAAACCAATTTTTAAAATTATTATCTGTCTGTCTAGATGTTCCGGTTAATCTCTGAATCGGCTGGACTGATTTTGACGGGACTTTCACTGGCAAATAGCTGATGTTATAAGGAGTAACTTAGGTTATTTATTTTAAAACTTTTTTAGTTAGACGAAGTCACGGGCAGAGCTAGTCTACCTATATAATATAAATCTGCTGGTTACCTCACTGTTAGCAGGTAGTAGTTGAAATTAAAATAAACCAGAAAATCTATAAAATTAAGTTCACGCTCTTTGCCAGAATTGGCGAAAGATTAGTAAGTAACTACAGACTTCGCGTTACTTGTTCGTTCTTTCGTCATCCAGGAATTCGGTCCATTTAGCTTGCATTCATGCATGGTATCTTAGAAGATGTAAGAGTAAACAGGATACAAAAAATACTGAAGTGTAACCAAGTAATACTGATTAACATGAATAGATAATAGGAGGAAAATATTTTAACATTTTTTAAAATTTAATTTGTATATCATCTTTCATCTTGTTTAATATTAAAATGTAAGTAGTCGTACTGTATTTTGCGTATACCACCATCGCTATTATCATCTTAATTCATTTCTTGGGTTCTTGGAAGAGATCGCTTTTTAGCGATAAGTCCGCCCTTTGTGCATAATTAGGTAGTTTTAGTCTGTAAGATCATTTTTGTATTGGTGTACAATAAATTGTTATCTTAATTTTATATTGATATATACAAGGAGTAATTATTAATATATCTATATGGGATCTGCTGAATTACATTTGCTTAAAATGGACTTATATATTGGCTGTAAATAACTTTAACACTATCTAAGTACCAAAGTAAAATCTTTTTCTTCTTTGCTTCGTTATTTTGTTACAAAAAATATAAGCTTGGTGTTTTTCATAACAAAAAGATCACGTTCTACTTATATGGCTAACCTGATATGCATAATATTGTTGGATGCTGTGTTAAACAATAAACAGATGATTTTGCGTCGGTGAAAATACCTATAAACATAAAAATGTGTTGAGGCTGAAACATTTATTTTCTTTTCATTTTTTAAGGCTGAGTTAATTCCATATTGTATAATACCGAAATAATTCAGTATATTACAAACCTTAGACCATTATTGTGTAGACGGAGCCAACATACAAAATGTGTGTATTTGTGTATGCAGTTCACACGCAGTAGAAGTAAAACTTCAGAAAAGTAGCCTACGAGAGAATGAGATAAATATATATAGATAGAGTATCAGGAGTATTAGGATAATTATTATTATTGTTACGAGTTGCACGACTCGAATAAAAATGCCGTTGGAATTATCATAGAGTTTATTAGAACCAAACAAACACGTATAAAACAGGTACAAATATAACTGAATACAACTAGTCTAAACGTAATGCACGATTCAATAACACCGGCAAAGTCCGTCACTAAATAGATTACCGAATGTACACAAGTCATGCTTCGCTTGTGGTTATCGCTCGACTGCCTCATCTCTCAATTAGGGGCATTGCTTTATACTGTATAAATACAATATGTCTGCTCGGCCACGTGGACCGAATTTCCTAGAATCATACCTGGCTAATGACTGCCATATAAGATTACAATACACAATGGGCTGTTTTTCTAATCACAAATTTTAAACACAAGGTAAACAAAACAAGTCCAAATGACGAAAGGTAATAAAATGTTCAAAACAGGTATGCACACCTGAACTTGTCTTTGTCGCTCGTAACATTATTTTAATAATATTTTTACCAAGCTCAAAAGAAATGTATGTATGATTGTGCTCCATGCGTTCCTAAAGTATACACATGATGATGAAACTGATAGGCTGTTCTGAGGACGCCCACGAGGGATTCTGGCCCAGAAATCTATATAAATAAAAAGAAATATTAAAGTATAAAAAAGCACTTTATAAACAGAAAATACAATCAAACTTTCTTTTACTTTACGTGGCGTTGCAACACATGCCAGGTACAACCAGTTAGCAATACATTGAAAGTCCTAAGTAGGTATTTTTAAATTTTGTAAAGGACAATACATATTTTGGGTCTACCCTGAAATTAGATGAACCTTAACTTAATTATCTTTCTAAAATCTCGTAATATTTTTTTATGTTAACATAGAGAAATTATAGCATTTTTCGTAATTCAGAAAATAAATAACAAATTAAATCTATAGAAGCAGGATTCGGCAAACCTTTAATAACGAACAGCGCCATCTAGTTCTGAATGACTAACTAACTTAGATATTGTTTTTCTAAAAATATTGCTCTAGAAAAATTAAGATTTCTCTTAAACCTGGAGCAAGAATTTAAATATGTTTACTGTATAAGTATATGATAACTATTTAATTTTCCATAAAATAGTGAAAAAACCATAATGGCTCATATGATTTTATATGACGCCAACTCTCCTAACAAAGTGGGCAATGCCTGAAAAGCTAATTTTTCAATTTATGATTGAATAAAATTTCGTCTAGCGTAATGGCTAGGCCACGCGTTCCAAATTCAAACCGTGCGGATTCTCATCATGGCCGGAACGAATGCATCACTTAGGCAGTTTTATGTGCACATTTATTACAATTACCGCGTGCTAACAACGGTAAAGGGAAAGATCGTGATGAAACCTGCACATCGATATAACCGATGCGTCAAACTTGCCAAGCCGCCTTGGACAAGCGTGGCGGATATACTATCCGTTCTCCTACGGTGGCAAGCGTGAGCCCAGCAATGGGAAATTTATGGGCTGTTATTATTTATTTTGATGGAGTTAAATTTAAATAATATGACGCTGACCAAAAGTGATTGCTGTGTATTCTTAGTAGGTATTCTTTTTCTAAGATACTAGTATCATAAAAAATTTGATCTGTATGCCGTTCACGATAACTTGACGCGTAGGGTTACCAACAATGAAAAATATTAACACCTAAAGCTGAGTCAAAAACACCCAAAATCGCGATAATTCCAACAAAAGTTAAGAATAATTTACGTTTTGTTAGCTTTCTCTATTTATGACCTATTTTATAATACGATATTAAGAGATGTTAATTTTTAGAATTTGGTAACCTTGGACGTCAGGCTTTTTTTATAGGTGGAGTAAGTAGGCAAGCATATGGTCCACCTGATGGAAAGCGGTTACCGTTGCCTATGAACGTTTGCAGCACCAGAGGTATCACTAACACGCTGCCGGCCTCGAAGAAATTTAAGAGACCCTTTTAAAAAAACCCCATATTGTATCGCTGATGAGAAAACCATGGCTGGGAGATCATTCCAAATCCCCACGGTGCGCAAGAGAAACGTTCTAGAGAACCGTTGCGTACAAGAGCGAAGCGGCTCTAGGAAGTGGGGGGATGAACGCCCGGCCGATGGCGTGCGGTGTGGCGGTAAAAGGTAGACGAGGGCACCATTCTAAACAGTTCCTCGGAATACTCCCCATTGTACAGTCGGTAGAATCCGCAGAGAGACGCAAAGTCTCTCCCAAGGCCAAGCGTATCTAAGCCGTCTGTGAGTATGGGATCGTCGACAATGCGAACAGCTCGACGTTCAATACTGTCCAGGGGATTTAGGGGCCCACAAATGTGATCAGTACTCCATATGCGACCTCACCTGGGCTTTATAAAATAAAGCACAAGGCATTGCCGCGGAGTAAAATACTGAGTGGACCTTTAGCACTCCTAGCATCTTCAAGCTATCGTGAACGGGGAATAACAACCAAGGCAGAACATATTACTACTAATACAGGTGTTGTCATTTGTGGCATGCTTCTTCCAGGCAGTTAGCCAGTAACTAAGTAGAAGATAGTTTTAAACTACTGATATTAAACGAGCAGTTATTAATTTCACAGTGCATTGCTGTTTTGCGATAATAACAAGGAACTATAATCGTCCAGAAAAGTAATGCTAATAGATTGTAGTAATATAATTATCTATTGTACAGTCTTTTATTACGAAAGAAATCTTATCATATTATTTTTAGGGTCCCGTAGCCATTATGACCAAAACGACAATCCTTATGTATTAAGGCTTGTAGCAACGCAAACTTCCTTGAGAATTTTTCGGTACTAATTTTTCGGGCGATAGAGGGGTTTCCAATGACGCAGTCGTTTTTCAGGTGCATTATTATTTTATTGTGATTAAAATAAAATCAAACTAAAAAAATAATAACACTAAATTATTTATCTCCTTTTCATAAATTTCTAAATATATTCTTCACCCTATTTTGATAAAAACTAAAGTAGCAAAATGGTTTCATGTCAGTAATTTGGAGGTGATTTGGTGATTTTTTCTTAACTTAAATTAACTTTAGAAAAATCACAAATTAACCAAGTTACGTCACATATCGTATTGACGGGTGCAGATGTAATGGTAGACCAAAAAAAGAGATGGATGGATTGTGTAAAGGATGACATGGACTACGTTCCAGAAGGGACTCACAACGACCACTTTCACGACGGCGATTTTTCCCGTTCCACTTGCTTGCGGACGTTACAATCATAAACTCTAGTGGAACGGATTATGGGGCGTTGATGTCATAAATCACGAAATACACAAATGTCATTGGTTGATTTGAAAATTGTGCCTTTTTCAATGTCAAGAGATAGAGAGAATTAATGCTGTGTGGTCAACGCCCACTTCAACCCACCTCTTGACATAGGTCTTTGTGAGCGCTATGTGATCGAAAATGGTGACGTCGTAAGTATCTCACAACGCTCAAAATGCTCCGTATGCCATTCCACTAGGCGACCGCGGTCGTTATGGTCGTGTCGAAAACGTCACTAAAGACGTCATGATTTTCGCTTACGCAACGCTCACAACGACCTATGTCAAGAGGTGGATCGAATAACCGTTCCACTTGAGTTTACGATTGTGACGCCGGCAAGCAAGTGGGACGGGAAAAATCACGGTGGTGAACGTGGTCGTTGTGAGTCTCTAATGGAACGTAGCCATTGTGTCTACCCCAAATAATTGGGAGAAGGTGAAAGAAAAAAAGAGATATATATCCCTAAAGTAATCAAGTTGCGGTTATGTTATGGGTAATAAATACAAACAAATACCTGGGGCCGATTCCGAACACAGAAATCATAGCAAATAAATAGCTTCTCGGTCAATTACAAAATTTACGACGGTGGTAGCGAGCAGACATATGGAGTAGTGACATTAACACTTTAGGTCAAAAACTACCTGAACGGTATGCGCTTTTAGACAAAAACTGTAACTCACGTCGTTAATAAAAATATTGATATCAAAATGGAATCTTACAGATTAATTATTAAAAGTCATGAATCTACTACCGCTTCCAAAAAGATTTTAGTTCTTGTCAAAGGAATAGAAGCGGCGCAACAAACTCCCCAGCAACATATCTTTACTTCAGAATTATTATTATTCGTCTTTTTTTAATGTAGTTTATACCAATAGAAGATTTATCAAAGTAATGTTTTTTTATCGCCGGAGTACAGCAGACAGGCAGACGGCCCACCTGATGGAAAGCGGTTACCGTCGCCTATGGACGTTTGCAACATCAGAGGTGTCACTAACGCGCTGCCGGCCTCGAAGAAATTTTATGACACCCTTTTTAAAATACCCCATATTGCAGCGCTGTGGGAAAACCTCGGCTGGGAGGTCATTCCAAATCCCCATGGTGTACAAGAGAAACGTTCTAGAGAACCGTTGCGTACAAGAGCGAAGCGTCGAAATTCTTGTCATGCATAATCCTTTAATGAATGACTTAAATCCGCTATCGGTTGTGCCAATATGCTAAGTTTCATGTACTGTAAAATTGTTGGAAGGATGGCGAGGTGTTCTAAAAATGCTTTTTGAGTTTGAATAGTCAGTGTATGAAATATCACAAACTAATATGGATACTACGTATTGATATATGTTAAAACCGTAAGGTTCAATATAAAGTATTGTGACCATTTGTTCTTCTTTTACTACCATAAACCCTTCTGAGTTGTTGCAAGTATTACACTCCGTTGTATAGTCGGTAGAAAACGAAGAGAGACGCGAAGTCTCTCCGAAGGCTAGGCGTATCTAAACCGTCTGTGAGTATGGGATCGTCGATAATGCGAACGGCTCAACGTTGAATACTGTCCAGGGTATTTAGCTGGTAGGCGGGTGCCCCGGCCCACAAGTGTGAACAGTACTCCATATGCAGCCTCAACTATGCTTTGTAAAGCACAAGGCGTTGCCGCGGAGTGAAATACTGCTTGGACCGGTTTAGCACTCCCAGCTTCTTGGAGGCAGGTTTTACCTTGCCATAAAGGTGGCCCCTGAACTGTACATCGTTTGCAATGTTGACACCAAGGATCACAATACCCTTAGAGGTGGTAAGGGGTGTTTCTTGGAACTGAAACGCATGTACGAATGGGGTTTTCATTACTGAAAGAGCTTGGTAGGGATCAAATTATTCTAATATTATATAATAGGTTGGAGAAAATTCTTTTCGCATATAGTATGTATGAACTTGTAATAAGATCTCTTTGGCTATATCATTTGTATCTGGCTGGTTTTGGTATCATTAAAAGTATTAATTTTAAAGAAGACAATTCCAAATTCAAATTAGGAAAATGTGTGATTTTCATTTGTTTTTCTTATTGTTAAAATGAGTGAATCTAATGAAAAAATTCGATACATTTTAAAATGTTACTACAAAAGACGTAAAAATGCAACACAAGCCGCAAAAAAATATTTGTGATGTTGATGGACCTAATGCAGTATCTGAAACAGTAGTGCATATTTGGTTTAAGCGTTTTCAATCCGGAAATTTTGATATCAAAGATGCACGTGGCTCTGGTCGCCCTGTTTCGGACAAATTTGATGCCATTTTTGAAAAAGTGGAGCAAAATCGGCATATTAGTAGTTACGATGTAGCTGAAGAACTGGGAATTGACCACAAAACGGGTTTGGCGCATTTAAAAACAGCTGGGTACACAAAAAAGCTCGATATTTGGGTGCCTCATGAGCGCACTGAAAGAAACCTAATGAACCGTGTACTCATTTGTGATTCTTTATTACGACGTAATGACGGATTTTTTGAAGAAAAACCGGACCATTTTTGAAGAAGCTGATAACTGGTGATGAAAAGTGGATCACGTACGACAAGAACGTGCGAAAAAGATCGTGGTCAAAGGCCGGCCAAGTTTCACAGTCTGTGGCGAAACCTGGGTTAATTCACAACAAGGTGATGCTATGTCTATGGTGGGATTGGAAGGGTATTATTCATTATGAGCTGTTACCGCCAGGCAGGACCATCGATTCTTAACTATACTGCGAACAACTGATGAGATTAAAGCAAAAAGTTGAGAGAAAGCGGCCGGAGTTAATCAACAGAAGGGGTGTGGTTTTTCACCATGATAACGCTAGACCTCACACATCTTTAGCCACTCAGCAAAAATTACGAGAGTTTGGCTGGGAGGTGTTAATGCATCCGCCGTATAGTCCTGATCTTGCACCTTCAGATTTTCACCTGTTTCAGTATCTGCAGCATTACTTAGGCAGTGTCAGGTTAACATCACGAGAGGACTGCCAAAACCACCTGTCGCAGTTTTTTGATCAGAAGTCCCAAATTTTTTATACCAATGGGATCACGTCTCTACCTACAAGATGGCAAAAAGTTATCCAACAAAATGGCACCTACATACTTTAGTCAAATGTAAATAAACTTTATAAAAAAACCGTTTGAATTTTTGTATAAAATGCGAAAAAACTTTTACCCAACCTAATATTACGATTGAGTAATTATGTTAGAATGACTGCGTATGTATGAGTGTATTAATTGCTAAGATACAACAAATTCTTGTATTAATATATATTGAGTAATAATAACTTAGGTATAAACTACTAAGACAATTTTCACCATATTCTCCGAAATAATCCAAAAGCTTACTGTCAGCGATTAGTCTGGCAACTTTCTTACGAGTTTCAATGAATGATTTCATAAATGTACATAAACATATAAGTTTATGATTTACTCATTAGCTTTTTATACACTAACCCTCAAAAAACGTGAGCGTCTACTCTATTTCTTTTTAAATTCGTATATTTCATAAAGGAGACGGATACGCTTTATTTACATTCTTGTAAAATTATTGTGATTTTAAGATTTCTTTTTGATTATGTTGATATTTTTTTATAATTATGGTGGGTTTAATTATTTTGGATGAATTAATCATGTGGCGTAAATGTTTTCATATTACCTATTAATTATTAAAATTCATTCACACAAATCGATTATGGTAATCAATATTTTGGTTGTAGCCTTATTTTTAATATTTCTCGTTTTTTAAACAGAATATAGGGATGTTTTCCATTTTGCAATTAAAAATTTAACGCTCTTTTTAAACCATAGCTCAAATTATAACATTTCTTAGGCCCAAAAGTCCCCGTCTTCTTTCATGAAATTAAAAAATGCTGTTTAGGAGTTTCTTTATATAACTGATTTAAGTTCAAAAAATATGTTTGAATTAATACAATAATAGATTGGTGGAGAGAAGCGTAATTTAACGCCTCCTTCTCTTCTCTCTTTGTTCATAAAAGAGGGTTTCATTTTCTTTCTTTCTTTTTTAATACTTAACGCATTATTTTACTGTCTATTAAATCTTGTTATTAGTTATTTGTGGATTATATTTTCTATTTATTTAAGACAACTTACTTCCTACGTGGTTTTTATTTACAGCTGTATTAAAGTATAGTTCTCATTACTATGTGAGAAGCGTAATTAGCGACAAGTATCTAATCAACCTAAATTAGAAAATCTTGTACCTAGCGAATGGTGACTCAAGAGCTGACTAAAAAAATCCAGCTGATGGCTAATGGGTTAATGACTCGTGCTGACAGGTGGCTGGTTTCTATATCTTACCAATTGCCTTAACATTTTGACTTTACTTGTATGGAGTTTCTGTCAAATTTTAACCGATAGTAAGGCAAGTGAATGTATAATAATATATAGAAACCGGCCATAAGCTGTAAACTTGTCGATTGTCGGTTTTATTGAAGTTAGCCAACTAGCGAGTTGATCGCGACGGCAGAAGGCTAAGCCGTAAAGATTTCAAATTTCAGTTTTATTTTACAATCTTTCAATTCAATTTCTGAAAAATTATTTAACTTGTTTCTACAATGGCTACCCATCCCTAACTGTATTTCTTTTTTTGGAGTTTACTCTTTAGGACTCGATTTTCATATAAGGCCCCCGATATGGAAATTTTGTGCATACAAGCGGTAACTCAAAAACGTTACATTTTTTATTACACAGCTAAGATATGCCCGCGACTTCATCCACGCTTGACTTAAAAATTCCGAGGGCTATCAGAGAAATATTATCACACATTTTATTACATAAAATTTGCTATCGATCAGTAAAGAAAACAAATTGGAATTCGATTTTTTTAATCTGATCATTTTAAATCATTTCCAGAATAATTCCCGCGGGCTTCCCAGAATAAAAAGTAGCGCAGATTTTAAGTCTATTTGTAGATTTGCTATCGTTCAGCGAAAACCGCATCGAAATCGACTTAGTAATATTTCGTGAATCCCGACAAACAGACAAGAAATCTGAAAAAATTGCATCGTGTTCTCCATCGTTTATATAGTCTATTCCAGTTGTATTACAGTACAGACTTTTATAATATTATAGATATATTTTATAGATTAGATTTTATAATAATATAGATTTCCAACTTTAATGCAATGAAAATAAGATCTAAAATAGTATCCATCAGTGCATATTCATAGACAACCGTACTTGACGCGTAAACTCCAAACGTGCGTCGAAGCTGACACTTTGTTGTCTTTTTTCTGTGTGTTTTTTATCTTTTTTTGTTAGTATACAAAGTGAATTTTTCTAGTGGGCCTTCAGGACCAAATCGTAAACTATGCTAAATATCGAAAAACACTAAAAGAAGTCTCGAGACAGACTTTGACGAAAACTACTCGTAAAGTGGTATCATCATTACATTAAAAACAAATCAATTAACCTTGTCAGGAATCGAATCGGCTGATTTTGAAAAATTAAAAACACATCTCTTATTATACCAAATCTTAGTGTAGTTTGTAAGAATCCATTTCTGTGAAGGAATGTCAAACAGTAAACCAATGGAAATGTTTGTTTTTAAACAAAATGTTTATTGCGCCGATCATTTGATCGCACCTCATTTGAACGCTTAGGATTTGGACTTATATTATAGTACATCTTTTATTTAGTCTAATTCCTTTTTGTTACATCCTCTAACTGTAATTGGGCGAATAATAGTTATTCTTTAAATATAGTATATGTTTTTCTTCCATGTTTGTATATAGATACAGAAATTAATATTTAGGAGTTTTGGGCTGCGTCAGTTGATACTGTTGAGGCTAAAAGTTTCCTAATTATAATGTACAGATTCGGCTCTCTCTTCATTCGCGAACGGATTATTCCAGAATATATTTTACATTATAGAGGTACTTAGGGTATCGATTCGAAACTTGCCTGGTGGAGAATGGAAATAGGTGCTTTTAGAAAAAAATACCTCCCCTTAAGCTTCAGGGCAGAGTATTTTGACTTAAAAATTTAAGTAGATTTTAGAACTTTTATTGATTAATTATACAATATATTATTGCAATCTGTCTATGTTGTCTATGTTAGAACATTATTATTAATTAAGAATCTGCGCCAGCATTCGCCTGGGGGCAACCTGTGTGGTCCCTCAACCCTCTCAATGCGGGGATAAGGAGGATCGCTTAGGACACCATGGATCGTCCTGCAGCAGAAGCGCCGGTAGAACTTCTCGTCACGTGGCACTCAACGACATTATCCGCCGGGCTCTTGTCACCGCCGGGGTACCTGCCATTCTGGAACCAAACTGCTTGTGCCGCGACGATGGCAGGAGACGGGATAGGATGACGTTAGTACCTTGAAAGATGGGCCGCCCCTTAGGTGGGATGCAACTTGCGTTGACACTCTAGCGGCATCCCATCTTTCAAGTACGTCCGCTACCGCCGGTTCTGCTGCAGCCGAACAGGAGGCCCTCAAGCGCTGCAAGTACGCCGCTATCGGAAATAGTTAAATATTTGCGGCGTTTGGGGTGGAAACTCTGGGTTTGTGGGATCCTAACGCTCTAAAACTTTATCGAGATGTCGCCGAACGTTTAGTACACCTCTCACGCGACCAAAAGGCTGGTGTCTATTTTGCTCAAAAGGTAAGCATTGCTATCCAACGTGGTAACGCCACCAGCTTTTGGGAACGTTCCCGGTAAGTGACAGTGGTTTGGGACCAATATTTTATGTATAATTATGTCCTCTTTTTTTAATTTAGTTGTAGTATTTAATTTTAGGTTTCTTGTTTATTGTTTAGTTTAAGTTTTAAAATAATTTTAGAACATATTGTAATAAATCACTTTATCTTTAAAAGCATAATCGTTATTTACCTACATCATTCATATCATCTTTCACGACTTCAACTCAGCATTGCTTGCACTTACCCCTTTCACCGGGGCCTGACGGAGATGGCGTGCCTCTAAATTAATCTCCCACGTAACTTTGATGACTTTGACTGTAACTTCGCGTTGCAATAATGTTTAGCCTAAAATTTTCCCGGGATTTTCCTTAGGGGTATTAAAGTTGGAACTTACAGAAGTGACATGAAAATTCGCTATGTCGCTTATTACTTAAACTTTTCGTAACGCATTAAACTTGACCATAATTATCCCGACACTGTTTAATATAATATTTATCATCATAAACTTTGCCTCCCGAGATGGTGGAAAACCTCTACCAAATTTAATGAAAATTTATTCATTAAAATGAGTTCTGAGGCCCACGCGCGGTCTTTATCAAGTTGATACTCCCGCGCGCACTATTTGCCTCAACCAGAATTGTTTTTAAACCCCATATTATTATCTTATCTGTATACTTATAATTTATTATTATTTATAGACCACCGTCAGTATTAAATATCTATCAATGCCTGCCAAGGGTTGCCTAGACGAGATCGCTTTTTAGCGATAAGGCCGCCCGTTGTACTTACTATCTTTATACTTATACTAGCTTCTGCCCGCGTGGAATAGTTACTTTGGGCTAACGCTAACTTTAACCCGCGACTTTGTTTACGTAGAAGGTGCCCCATCGCCCTTCCCCCTTATGACTGCCCGCCGGCCTTGCACATCATAAATACGCGCTCAGTACTTAATCATTATTTTGCTGCGATGTTATTTTAAAACTGCGATATCTCCTAAGATATTCATTGAAATCCAATTATGTAAATCGTAATTTTGTTTTAAATTAAATACTTGTGATGAATAACGTATTTATTTGGATAAGGAATAATATCATGTTTATAAAAACACCTTCGCAAATAATGCCTTATTTTAGAATAAATTTGGTTAGCATAAAAAAGGTTATAGTGAGCCAACCTTAAAAATAGACATATTCTGACGCGGACTTTTATTTAGAGTTTTTAAAGGGGAAACAATTCTGTCACACATGATTTTTGCGAAACTTTAACCGTTTACGCAGCGCACGCAGCGGAAGCTCCCAAAAGGAAAAAACAACCCCTGATTTTGAAACATTCTTCATTGGTGCTCCACTCTTATTAGTCTTAGCGTGATGATATATAGGCTATAGCCTTCCTCGATAAATGGGCTATCTGACACTGAAATAATTTTTCAAATCAGATCAGTAGTTCCCGAGCGCGTTATTAGCGCGTTCAAGCAAACAAACAAACTCTTCAGCTTTATATATTAGTATAGATTTAATCAAATTTTTGTGTTCTTGTGTACATCACCGAACCCTAATAAACAGTTGGACCAATTTTATTTTTCTTGTGTGTGAACAAACATAAAAATGTGTTCAAGTAGGTCCCGGGATGGCTTGATTTACAATTAGACCTCGTCGGTTGCGTTGCAATGGGTTCTTAATTTTGTTTTTAGGGCAGGACAACGTCTGCTGGGTCTGCTAGTCTTTTATATTTTTCTACTTCTGATTGTCTATGCTTTGATGTTCAACAAATAACTATCTTTTTTTAATAATTTTTCAATTTCACGTACTGAGCATAAATCAGTGATGTAGCCAAAAATGAATGACGTATCAGGAGTTTAAAAACGTGATTGAGGACAGTGATGTGCTCAGCAGATTTGCCCAATGTTATGTATTATATAAGTTCATTGAAATTTAATTTCCTTTATTAAAATAAATAATAATAATGTATTGGTTTATGAATTAATATTTTAACTGTGATATTATTTTTATTTTTTATCAAAAATAATTGTGTTAAATTATAAAAGTATATCAAATTCGTTCTATTCTCTTCTTTCTATTAATATTATAAACGAAAAAGTTTATGAGGACGTATTTTAGTTACTTCCACGTAAAAACTATCGAACGGATTTTGATAAAACTTTACAGTAATATACACACCATCAAACAAGTAGACTGTTTATAATTATATTATATTATATTATAATATCATTGTATCTGATTTTGTCCTCCATTCTAGCAAAATTGACAAAAATTCTAATTGAAATATTTCATTCAAAAATTATGTGAGCTTTATAGCATTTACTCTCCAACTACTGGTTATTATTATAACCACTAGTTATTGTTAAAACAAAGGAATTCGGAAAAGTAGTTTCTATGAATAAGCTGTCAGAGGTGTGAGAAAATTTCCAATTTTATTAGAGGACTAACTATTGGCTGTATGGTATCCATTCACACTGATATTATATAAGTAAATGTTATAGTGTAATTGGTTGTTCCTTCTTCACAGCTACAGGAATTAACCGATTTCTTCGATATTTGACATACATGATAATATAGGTATATTCTTCAAGTGTTCTTCAATGTTCAAAATCGAAACTATAAGAAATACCATAAAATACTTAAAGAAGTCTCGGCCTTCGAAAAATGAATTTTCCTAGCCAGAAATCGAATACTTTTATTTTGAAAAAGAATACAAGCTGTATTATTCTGACAGCATAGAAGTTAAATGTAAACGTGTAGACTTTTTTAGGTTCCTACCTTACCTATAATCTTCAGTCCCACATCCAATGGAAGTTTTTTACATGTCTTCAAAGTGCATTTTAACTAATTGTCATGAAAATAGTTTTTATTTTATTATTCTGAGGCATGAATAAACCCATAAGTTTTATGTGCGACAGTCGAATATGTTTTTATGCATATGAATGTAACATATTGTTTTTTTTTTAATAAATTAAGGTCGTTGAACAACAGTAAATATACATTATAACAAACACACTTTCCATATTTAGATATAAAAAAAATATTTTATTAATATAAGAACCTAAATTAATTAGTGTCTAAAAATAAACAATCCTTACCTCAAAATCTAAATAGGCTGTTACGACACTAATTCCGACACTGGCAGCCAATGAAGTATATTTAAAACGAAAACGTACCAATTCGAATTTTGAATTTGGAAGAGCCGTTCGATTCCTGGGAAGGAATAATAGTTGACTACGCTGCTTCGTCTACGATGGCTCCCTTTTATACGGGAAGGGGCGCGCTACAATGTGCGCAGATTTCCACCCACCCGTCAACACATCTCCGTGATTTCTTAATAAATTGGAATGAGAATTAAAAAGTTTACTTCAATTCTTAAAAAGGCTGCTCTATACTTGGGCAACGCATTAGCGTTGCATTACAAAGAGGGAATTCACCCAATCTTTAGGAAACGTTCCCAATTGGCAGCGGTCTGGCACTGGATTTTCTAGTTAATTTAAATTTGTGAATATAATTTATTTTAAATTTTTAATTCAAAAATGTGCTTTAAATAATGTACTGATTAAATAAAAATTATTCTATTGTACTTAAATTTTTAAATTCCAAATATTTTTAACTAAAAAAAATTCATGTGTTTGGAATAATGTTAATGTGAAAATATAAACTCGTTCAAGTATAAGGTATGGGAGAACACTAGTCTTCCGGAATCTTGCCGACCAGCATTCAGTTGATTGGCGCCCGGCAGTTGGTAACAATATCATCGTAAATATAAATTGGAAACTGACTGACCTGTGTGAGCTTAAGCTTGTAATTGGTAAGTCCTCGTTTTATAAATCAATGCCCACTTTGATTTTGCTGAACCAATAGAATAAGCTCAAGTTTTAGTTAAAACAAAAATAAATACATATAACTTCTTTGTTTCAACAAAAGTATTTTTCTCTCTATTCACATAAACCCATACATTTTCTAGAATGAAAAAAATCAATTTTGTTGTCTATAGAAAATCAATTACGGATTTCATGAAAATGTTTATACGCAGTCTATCCGTGCAGGAACGGAGAAAGAATACAATTTCCTGCGGCCGGGCGGCCTATCGTAAGAAGCGACAAAACAACCGACCGTCAGGTGGTAGGCCATTTGCCCGACTGGAGAGCTACCACCCGTGGTCTAGAGTAGGCCGCCATAACAACCTTGAGTTGTGTTCCGGCATTAGTGACCAGGTTCCAGTCTCCCTTAAGAGAGCAGCAGCGCATTTGTAGCACCTTTGGTGTTGCAAATGTCCATAGGCGATGGTAACCGCCTTTCATCAAGTGGGCCCTGTGCCTGTCTGATGAAATCATGCAATATAGAATTTAAAAAAAAAGTCGTAATGAAAAAAAGAATCAAATAGTCACCTACATACTTTCAAATTTCTATAAAATATCCAAAAATTAGTAACTAAGATCTTGATAGTTAACTGTTGATATATAAGTTTTATTGACAAGAAATAATTTGCTCAATGTCATGGACTTCAAATAGGACTAATTTGATTATGTTTTATGTGAGCTGAAGTGGAGGCACTATAGAACAACCCCCAGTTAGCTTTACGCTTTGACCGTACAAACGGGGAACGTGAAATACTAAACCACATAATAAACGTCAACGGGCTTATTCATAGACAGTTAGAGTAAGTTTCGACGCTTCTTTAAGAACCATAAAGAAGCGTTCAAACTTACTCTAGCTCTCTATAAATAAGACCGTTATAAAACAACCAGTCTTTTTGAAATCTCTTTGTGCCTAATATAATTAATCACACGTTTAAACATATAAAAATGATAGTTTTAATGCTTAATATATTATTTTATTTTTTTGTTTATTATGACGAATTACATCTAATAAAATATATAAAATCAACAGTTTCAATGCTTATTATATTAGTTTAATTTTTATTTATTTATTGTAACGAGTATTTTATTAATTTAAATGCACAACAGACATTATATAAATCAATTGAATTTTAATAATTTAGTTTTTAATGTATACATTTATTTTTTAATTGATTGTGTATAGAAATGTTTTTCTACAAAGAAGAGCTATTATTATTATTATATAGTGAATATCTTATGCCTTTTTTTTCGAGTTTCGTAATAAACGGATTACTTATAAATTTATCATTTCAGTCCTTCCTAACGGGCCTGTTCGCGTTAATAATTATGTCACAATATTTTTTACTGAAACTAAATGATTGAAATCAATTTAAAAGCCCAGCTCGTCGTTAAACTAATCAATTAACATAAATGCATAATTTTTATAAGATTGGTGGCACCCATGATTTTATTATAAACTAGTATAAAGAACGCTTCCAGTTCTTCCACAGTGATTCAAGATCCCTGAGATCATCAGAGAAGTTGCGGCTGAGGACACCTTTACATACCAAGGAGATTTACGCACGATCGTTCTCTGTTTGTGTCGTGCATCTTTGGAACGCATTGCCGGCAGACGCGCGCTCTGCTAAATCGATCCATAGTTTCAACAGACTTGTGAGGGAGCACTATCTAACTGCATAATATGTATTATTTGTTGTGTATGTATGTACGTATATATATATATAGATATATGTGTATTTTATCCGTGCAGGAAAGGAGAAAGAATACAATTTCCTGCGGCTGGGTGGCCTGTCGTAAGAGGCGACAAAACAACCCACAACTAGATGGTAGGGTATTTGCCCGACTGGATGGCTACCACCCCTGGTTTAGAGTATGCCGCCATAAGAACCTTGAGTTGTGTTTCGGCATTAGTGACCAGGTTCCAGTCGCCCTTAAGAGAGCAGCAGCGCATTTGTAGCACCTTCGGTGTTGCAAATGTCCATAGGCGATGGTAACCGCTTTCCATCAGGTGGGCCATCTGTCTGTCTGCTGAACTCTTGCAATAAAAAAAATATCTGTGTATATTTGTGTGTATATGTATATATATTCTGTATGGCTATATGGTATATATATATATATATATTATTATTGTACATTATATTATATATATTATCATTCGTATAGTCTTAAGCTGCACGCCAACAATTTATTGTGATTAAGATCCTTGTCTATCCAAAGGTTGCCTGGAAGACATTGCTTTAAGCAATAAGGCCGCCCGTTGTAATACTACCTTCTAATTTTAAGATATGCAAATGTGTTACTGTTTTAAGTTGGTGTACAATAAAGAGTAGTGACCAATAATAAACAATACAGAAGTCAAATACCCTTTGCTTTATTTAGGATATATTTAATTGAAAAGCTGTTAGTTCCGTGACCAAGATACATGCGTACCTAACGTGAATTCGAATCCTGACTTAGGGTAAATAGATAGAGAACTCTGTAGTGTACACCAAAGCATAGATAAACAGAAATAGAAAAATACAAGAGTTAGTACAACAGGCGGCCTTATCACTTAAAGCGATCTCTACACATACATACATACATACATCATATAATTGTGTATATATATATATATATATATATATATATATATATATATATATATATATATATATATATATATATATATATATATATACACAATTATATATTTCAAAATACATCATACCATATCACATATACATACATTTTATGATGATAATGAAACAGGTATTTGGGGAACAATAGTGCTTTCTGAGTAAATTTCTGAATGTTTGCCAGGATTTGGCCATGTATATAACAGTATTAGGAATTATTATACACAATAGAGAAGTAATGCATATGAACCTGATTTTTAAAACACTAAAGATTTGACTTGTCTTATAGCAATAACTCATTCTAAAGACGCACAGACTGGAGGGTAAAAGAGGTATGCTTTTTATTACGAAGTTGGCAAACAAAATGGATGGAATGGATCTTTGTAATGGAAAGTGATTTCTGTCACCTATAGACGTTTGCAACATCAATGGCGAAGCCAACGTGTTGCTAGCCTTTAGGACGGGATAAAGAGGATGAGATATGAGGAGAGATAGAAGGTAGAAAGAATGGAATAGAGGGGATGGTATATGGAATTGTAACAACTGGATGAGATAGAGAAGATTGGATAGGAAAGAAAGAAGGAGCAGGATATCAAAACTCTCTCTCATCGCACGAAACACGTTTAACTCATGGTTGATCGTTTCACGCCGATTTTCTGTGAAATGGTTGTGAATGGAAAGTGGTTACTGTCGCCTATAGACGCTTGCAACACCAGGGACGAAGCCAGCTCATTGCCAGCCTTTAGGAAGGGATGAGATAGGAGAAATGGGATACCCCTTAGACGGTTATCTAGGCAGTTATATTAGGCAGCTAGTAGCCACTTATTTGCCAGCCTCGCTATCAAAAAATCATATTAGCACATAAAGGTCACAGCCCGTTAGAGCCACAGATATCATAAGTTTCAATTTCAATTAATTAATTAAAAAAATGTGTGTGTGCAGTTCACATGCAGTAGAAGTGAAACAAAGTGTGACAAGATGTGGGACGGATTCTAAATTTCATGACATCACACACATATTATATCGTTCTAATATATTTAAGCTTTAAAACATGAAATTTGAAGTATTACCGAGAAACTTCAAAACATTTCCGACTCTATCCGTATGACCATATTTTTTATTATTAAATATAATGTATTCTATCTCATTCCTATGGATTTATCTCATTTTAGTGTCGTTTTTTCGTTTCATCCATTCATTTCGATGGCTACCACACCTAATCTAGAGTATGCCGCCATATCAAACTTGAGTTGTGTTCCGGCATTAGTGGCCAGGTTCCAGTCTCCCTTTAGAGAGCAGCAGCGCATTTGTAGCACCTTTGGTATTGTAAATGTCCATAGGCGATGATAACCACTTTCCATCAGACAGGCCGACCTCACGGTCGGCCTGTCTGTTGAACTCGTGCAATTAAAAAAACGAAAAAGTATGACTTGTGGTGCGGTCTAGTCATATAGGTTTTAGAAGCTATCAAAGTCATATAAATGTTATCAAAGTTATATAATATTTTTGTATAAACTACATTTAAAAAAAGAGGAATAATAATAATTATGAAGTAAAGATGAGATGAGAGAATGAGATATGTTGCTGGGGAGTTTGTTGCTCCGCTTCTTCTCCTTTAACAGTAAGTAAGTAAAATTGCTTTGGAAGCGGTGGTAGACTAATGACTTTCAATAAGTAATCTGTAAGATTCCATTTTGAAATAAATGCGTTCATTTTCATTTTACTTTGTATTGGGTGAATCCTAGAATACTTTTTTCATGATTCATAGATATATTTTATTAATACTTTTTATACATTAAAATGTTTGAAGTATATAAAATTTTCATTAGGTTATTGCAAAGTCAACTTAATAAAACTTCCTATTTTAAGACACGATTGTTGAAAGTGTTTTTTGTGAAAATATTGTTCTATTCAATAACTGTTATTTTTAAACCTGCAATAAGCGCTAAAAGATCTAATGGTTGGGTGATGATGGGTGGCTACTATGTGATATCGAATCGAAATCACTTAATGTATATTTTTAGGTTATTATAGCCCTTTTGGTAAAAATGAAATCCCTATAAAGTCATGTTCGTCCGTCCATACAATCGTCTGTCAATCTGTCTGTGTATGTCACAGCCATATTTCTTGATAACTACTGTGTTTACTTGGATAAAGTTTTTTAGGACATGTTATGTATTTATTCTATGTAAACAAAAAAATATTTACCATGTACATACCATATACGTGTAAAGTTGTGACAAAATTGTGAAAAAGTTAAATTTAAAAATGGTGCTATAAACTCTTTTTTAATAATATTTTAGCTTTACTTTGATTTAAGATTTGTTGAGTTGTTTTTGAGTTATAGAGCTTTCCGTATATTTTAGGTTTTTTTTTAAATAACTTTGTTTTTTTCTATTATTTGCTATTTTTATAGTATATTTATTTATTATAGTATATTTTGGTTAAAAAAATAATTAAGAAATTATATATTTCATACTTCATACATATTTTTTTGAATGTCACGTTTATCAAATTTTGATAAGTTAGGTGTTGATAACTAGTTTTTTCATAATTAATTTGTAAGTTGCTTCATTTTTGTATAAATGGGACTAGAATTCTAGATGTTTTAACATATACAGATCTTCACTCATAACAGTAATTTGGGTGATATAAAGTTTCCTGTCAGAACGCCCGCCCGTAGATAAACCTGAAGCACTGTGGTCCAGCGTCTTCTTCCTCTTTAAAATATCAGATTGAGGAGCTTGGAGCTTCAAGATTTTACTTCTTTGCCTCGGCTGCAACTCAATGGGCAACTGCCCACCGGTAACAGGGTTTGGAGCCGGTGGAGCCTTCTCCACATGGCGATGACTTCGCAGCAGCTCATGTTAGCACCTTCAGTGTACTGTTATAAAAAAAGTGTGCTAAATCTATATAAATTAAATATTTAAATAAATTATTAATAATATGCTGCTTTATTATCTCATTTTACAGAATATAACCGATAGTAGACCCCCTGGCGGTGAAATTATTGGTTTGAAAATATTCCATCGAGATCTCAAGACATACGCCCTCGTTTTATTCAAGTGTCAGTACATTTTGAATGATTCCATTACTTTTTAGGGTTCAGTGATGTCCGTGTGTGTGTCTGACGACCTCTCGTTCTATGAAACTGATGGGTCTAAATTAGTGACAGCAGATTTCACTGTAATAATATATAATAATGACAGTCTATAAACGTCCCACTGCTGGGATCGGACCTGCCACTATAAGGGAACGGACAGTATGCCTGCCAAGCTTGTCCAAGGCGGTTTGGCAGGCTTGACACATCGATTATCTCGATGTGCAGGTTTCATCACGATGTTTTCCTTCACCGTTGTTAGCACGTGGTAATTGGAACAATTTTAACAGAAACAACAAGATGTCACTCATCACTAGTTAAACAACGCGTCATAAGATAAATCATTTTTCACACCAGTTACGAGAATAGGAAACGACCATTAAATTTTACGAAACACGTATTTGACGTGGGGCAAACTGTTAAAGCGTCATCTAATACAAAATAGGTAAAGTTGATGGTTAAAACGAAACCTATTTATGGATAATTGAATTTTTAAGCGTTAGGCACTCATTTGCTTGAAGTTATTTATAACGACGTGAAAAGTAGTATTGGCAGTGCAAATATTATTTCATTTCACTGTTCCAATATTTCATGCAGTTCTAGTCGTCATTGTGGCAGTCAAGGATTCTGTTAGTCTTAAATAATTTTTATAGCGTCGCTTGTTATTAATAGCCAACGTGATTAAATTAATAGTGTATAAGGAGAAACTTTCGTTAAACTTATATTAAGTAGTCATGTTTATAAAATGAATTTTGTAAAAAAAAAACGAATATTGATATCTATCATATTATAAAATTCTAAACAAGCCGTCTGTACAATGAAGCTATTTAAAAAGCAACTGGAATAGACTATATAAACGAGGAAGGGCACGATACATTTTTTTTTAGATTTCTTGTATGTTTCTTCGGGATCGAGAGCAAATTTATAGACTTCAAACCTGCGCTACTTTTTATTCTGGGAATCCCGCGGGACTTTTTCTTGCAATGCTTTAAAATGACCAGATTAAAAAAATTGAATTCTAATGTAATTTTTGCCCTGATCGATAGCAAATTTTATTTAATGAAATGTATGATATTTCTTATAGCGGGGATCCCGCAGGATTTTTCCCGGAAGTGGTTTGAAGTTGTTCGTGTGCATTAAAAATTAGCTTATTCTGACACACTTTTCACTAAAACGATAGTTTGCATTATTTTTTAAATGCTGCGATACATTGTGTCTCGGGAATCCCACGGGAATTTCAAATCAAGCATGGACGAAGGCGTATATGGGCATATCCTAGTATATTATAATTATGTAAAAAATCAGTACTTGTGAAATACAACGGAGCGTGATTTGTCACATGTGAAATAACAGTGACAAAACAAAATAACTTCACTTCACTGCTCGTTATATTAAAGTAGCTGTAATTTTCATCATTAGTGTATATGCATAAAATTTGGCAGAAAAGTGTATTTCATAACTTTCTGGATTCTTTTAGTGCCTGAAGCAAGCAAAATTAAATACGCAGATAGACGGCCCATGGAAAGTAACTACCATGACCTGAAGTCCCTTGTAACACCAAAAGCTTGGCAACGCGTTATTGGCCTCAGAAGACATTTTATAAGGCCCTTCTGACTTCTGAACTTTTAAGACAATCTAAAAATTATAGATCCTGATGTGTAAGAAAAGATCGTGAGAAAACCTCCTATTGTCGGTATTCAGATCCATTCAGATTAGTTATTTGTGAGATTCCTTAATCTATCTTGGACAGGCGCGGCAGATAGTAATACGATCCCCTCTTTTCTTTCACCTTCTCCCAATTATTTGGGATCAGCACAATATGTGTTCCTTCCATACTGTTCTATTCTGATATACGTCCTCTGTCACACGACAAATCACGTCATCCAATACATCATCCTTCCCCCTGTTTTTAGTCTATCTTTACATTTGTACCTATCAATCTTCCAGTTGAATTCTTTTTGTAATGTAACTTTCTTCACCCCCCCCTCATTACGTGCCCATACTACCTTGGTTTTCTTTCTCTCAAATTTTCAATGACTGGTGCTACTTTCAAAGATTATGTACTCCTTTCTCACCTTATTCATTCTTGTATCACTATACAAAATAAATAGTACTTATAATGAAGTTAAATTACATTTACCATAACAAGACAATAAGACAATAGTTACTTACATATACAATCGAATACAATGAAAGAAAACTTACTTATTTGTATTGTATTCTACCCATAGTTGATCTCCGCCGGCAGTAGGGCCTAGGGTCCAGACTACCGGTAGTTAAGCTCCAGACATAGGAATCTCCTCACAATACGGGCCTTGTCCAACAAAGCTGCCTTCTGCATCCGACCCTTCACCCAGCTACCAAGCGAGAGCCTTTCAAGGTGTCGGTCAAGGCTCTTCGCTATTAGCCCATTCACTGACACCACTATCGGTACTATGATTGTAGAGTCCAGATTCCATATGGCGGTAACCTCATGAGCAAGATCAATATACTTTATTTGTTTATCTTTCTCGGCGTTCATGAGGTTACCATCATGGGGAATCGCGACATCTACAATTATAGCACGTCTCGCAGACCGATCAACTATCACAATATCAGGTTTATTGGCGATAATAGTCCTGTCTGTGATAATTGATCGGTCCCAGTAGATCAGATATTGACCATTGTCAAGAACTGGCTCGTGCTTGTACTGGTAATAAGGTACCTCCGACGGGACAAGTCCGTATTTAAGAGCAAGTTGCTGGTGGATGATCCTGGCTACTAGGTTGTGCCTGTGCGAGTACTCGCTGTTAGCAAGACGAGATTATTATCCGTTCAAGAACGAAGAAAGAATACAATTTCCTGCGGCCGAGCGGCCTGTCGTAAGAGGCGACAAAACAACCCATAGCCAGGTGGTAGGGTAATTACCCGACGACGATTAAATATCCTTCTGGATGGCTATCACCCCTGGTCTAGAGTATACCGCCATAACAACTTGAGTTGTATTCCCGCATTAGTGGCCAGGTTCCAGACTCCCTTATGAGAGCAGCAGCGCAGTTGTAGCACCTTTGTTGTTACAAATGTCTATAGGAGATGGTAACCGCTTTCGATCAGGTGGGCCGTCTACCTCTCTGCTGAACTTGATGCAATAAAAAAAAACCTAAGTATCCATTCGCTTCCCTAACTACTTTGTTAAAATGTTACATAAGCTTTTTGTCAATTTTCTACCAATGGTAGGTTAGAAAAATAGTATGATATAGAAAATATAAGTCAACTAAACGAACAGTTTTAGCTTGAAAAGCCCTACAAGTTGTAACCAATTAACACCAGTTGTACACGCTAATTAACCGATATACGTAACGTTTTCCAAGTGCAGTCTAGTCTTTTATCAATATGCTAGTTCTATTTAATTACTACTACTATACTTGTTCTGTTACTGGCAGTCCCTGTAGTGGAATGCCATAAGGTTTTTTCATTTCTCATATTCTGAAAGTACACTTGGAATGGCCTGATCACAGGGATGAAAACAGCACTTTTCGTCCCTGAGATACGATTTTCCCCGCTGTCAAAAAATTTAATTATTTAATTTAGATAACATTACAGCTAAATATTTACTACATCAGTGAGAAAAAAATACCGGCTGGTAGACCGCTACAGATAAAAAAGTTCTTGACGTTTCATGTGTGACGCAATAAATGAGTTCCATCAGATTTAGATATGGATTTAACGCCTGATTTTATTAAATAAGTAGTTATTTGTTTAACTAATCAGTTTTTGTTTACTTTCCTCGTATTCGAAATGAAAAACAGAATGTTAACCTCGGATGAAAGGCATATTTAGGCACTCGAACAATTAGGGTCCTCCCTACGCTCGTGTGCCAAACCATTTCATGCCTAAATAGGTCACTGTCACCTCTAACAATCTACGATTTCTGTCCAGTTCACTGGAATGGTTTTGAATCTCGGTGTCTGGAATTCTAAATTTCGTATTTCTCTGTAATTTGCTATAGTCTGGAAGTCTGGGTGTTTGGGATCGGAGCCAGAAGTGTAAATTGCTTAGTTTGGGGACAGAGTATAATTGTTCAGGAGGCTTTAAAAGAGCAATTTCAATTATGTTAATATGGGTATAATGATTTTCGTACCTACCTTATATATTTTATCCAAAAAATTTATATACTGCCCTTTAATACAAACAAACTTTTTTGTTATTATATATATAACTGCTATTATATATATCTATAAAAAGAAGTATTGTGCAAAAAAATATTTTTTTATAAAAATATGTGGCCATAAGCGAGTCTGGTTAATACAATTCTCACTAAACTTATAAATATTTGAACAATTTTAAGCTTTTTGTTCAAAATATAGATCAAACTAGCTGACCCGGTGAACTTCATACCGCCATATTTCCTGAATTCCTAAAAGACTGTTTCATGACATGAAAACAAAATCACCAAAATCGGTCTAGGTGATTAGGAGAATTCTAGAACCCGATCTCAGCACCACCTACCGGTTCTAATTGTGAATCTAAACCATCCGGGAACCCACTCAAACACACAAAAACAAAATCGCTCCAGGTGATTAGGAGGATTTTAGAACCCATTGGGAATGCTTCTGACTTTATTAAATTTTTGAGCATGTAAAAGCGTCCCTTTTCATTTTGCAAATTCTCATAACACAACACCCATTTAGGGACCCGGTGCAGAGTGTTAACGCGGCTTAGCTAAATATTCCTGAAAGCCCCTAATTTAGAGATCAGGGTGCGAAAATCGCTTTTGGTATCCGATCCCTAAAAACTGTTACATATGACTTTTTTCATTCAATGGTACTGAAATGTTAACTGACATAAAGGATTGTAATATTATCATGATGAAGTATCTTCAATGAAATCTATACCAGCGCCTTGTAATTTTATTGTATAGAATTTAATAATTACATAGAACCGCCTAATTATGTCTTTGAGTTGAATCATAGCGTAGATATAAAAAGTATCGATTCTAGAAATGGCATACGGCGTAGGTGTAATTTTCTTCAACTTACACTTCCTGCTTCTTCTTCGCAACGTTCTTGGACTTTATATTCACGTGTTCTGAACGTTGTCGACATGAAGCATACACGTAAAATAATAAACAACTCTATTTTAATGTATACAATATTAATCAAACCCGTTAAGTAGTTTTGGAGCTTATTTCGGATAGACTAATAGACAAAAACTAAAAACAATTGATGTAAAATAAAAAGTAGGTTTCACTTTTTGTTATTTGTATATTATTTCATATTTCTAGCTGGAAAATTTCTGCGGTAATCGGCTATGACACGGCTATCAAATACTGGAGAGAGATATAAGGATTATATTTGTCTTTAGGTCTTTGAGCCCCATTTAGAAAAAGAAAACGTTAATATAAGAAGTTTCAAAACCACGCCATAAATGAGTAGCATGTGTCTCACGAAAAGAGTCCCGTGGCAAAAAATAGAACTATTATAACAGATCAGCCTAGCCGCGTTGTTATATTGCTTTTATCAAGTGTTTTAATGTAAGTGTTATATTATATTATTATTCTATTGACTAATTAGTATTAAATCGAAATCTTTCAAAACCAACAACAAGCTTTATAGTTTTATCGAGACAGCCAAACGGCTGGTGGATGACTTAAGTTAAGCGACCAACAGACTGGTTTGTACCTCGGGCAACGCCATTCAGCGAGGTAATGTGGCCAGTCCTTTGGGCACGTTTCCAACTGACAGCGGTTTAATGGTAGATTTATGTTTATAATTTGTGTATATAGTTTAGTTTTAGTTTAATTTATAATTTGAATAAGATAAGACTTTGAATAATTTGTTTTCAAAACCCCCCGATTTTGAAACATTCTTCATTGGTGGTCCGCTCCTATTGGTATTAACGTGATGATATATAGCCTATAGCCTTCCTAGATAAATGGGCTATCTAACATTGAAAGAATTTTTCAAATCAGACCAGCATTTCCTGAGATTAGCGCGTTCAATCAAACAAACAAACTCTTCAGCTTTATAATAGGTTGGGGAAAAAGTCTTTTCGCATATAGTATGTATTAACTTGTAATAAGATCTCTTTGGCTATACCATTTGTATCTGGCTGGTTTTGGTATCATTAAAAAGTTTTAATTTTAAAGAAGACAATTCCAAATTCAAATTAGGAAAATGTGTGATTTTCATTTGTTTTTCTTATTGTTAAAATGAGTGAATCTAATGAAGAAATTCGATACATTTTAAAATTTTACTACAAAAAAATTAAAAATGCAACACAAGCTGCGAAAAAAATTTGTGATGTTTATGGACCTAATGCAGTATCTGTGAGAGTAGCGCAAATTTGGTTTAAGCGTTTTCAATCCGGAAATTTTGATATCAAAAATGCACGTCGCTCTGGTCGCCCTGTTACGGACAAAATAGATGCCATTTTTGAAAAAGTGGAGCAAAATATATTATTAGTAGTTACGATGTAGCTGGAGAACTGGGAATTGACCACAAAACGATATTTGGGTGCCTCATGAGCTCACTGAAAGAAACCTAATGAACCGTGTACTCATTTATGATTCTTTATTACGACGTAATGAAACCGAACCATTTTTGTAGAAGCTGATGATGAAAAGTGGGTCACGTACAACAAGAACGTGCGAAAAAGATCGTGGTCAAAGGCCGGTCAGGCTTCACAGACTGTGGCGAAACCCGGGTTAACTCGCAACAAGGTGATGCTGTGTGCAAGGTGGGATTGGAGGGGCATTATTCATTATGAGCTGTTATCGCGAGGCAGGACCATCGATTCTGAACTGTACTGCGAACAACTGATGAGATTATAGCAAAAAGTTGAGAGAAAGCGGCCGGAATTAATCAACAGAAGGGGTGTGGTTTTTCACCATGATAACGCTAGACCTCACACATCTTTAGCCACTCAGCAAAAATTACGTGAGTTTGGCTGGGAGGTGTTAATGCATCCGCCGTATAGTCCTGACCTTGCACCTTCAGATTTTCATCTGTTTCGGTCTCTGCAGAATTCCTTAGGCAGTGTCAGGTTAACATCACGAGAGAACTGCCAAAACCACTTGTCGCAGTTTTTTGATCAGAAGCCCCAAAATTTTTATAGCAATGGGATCACGTTCCTACCTACCTACAAGATGGCAAAAGGTTATCCAACAAAATGGCACCTTACATACTTTAGTCAAATGAAAATAAACTTTTTAAAAAACCTTTTCAATTTTTATATAAAATGCGAAGAAACTTTTTCCCCAACTTATATGTCAGTGTAAGATAAGCTTATATGAACAAAAATAAATTCTTTCCTAAAAAATATATATTATATCTTTCTAACATTCCGTTGCATAACCTAGCGCCCCGTCTGCGGTACTTCTATCATGAAACAGAGGGTACAATAATAATATAACCAAGCATTTTCTGCCCTTTTGGCATAGACCTACTACCCTTTGGAAGTACCGTTTAACCTAATTAAATGCTCACAACAGGGGATATGATTTCACTTCCAGTTGCTCTATTTACTTGACCACAATAATGGCCTTCGGGGCATCTTGCAATCCTTTAATCACGCCGAAGGGTGTAGTTGGTGATATTCCGCTCATCATATTAATTAATAACTAATTGCTCGGTGGTTACTTGTTGTACAGGATTAACGTGTATGAAATTCTCTTAAGATGCGTATAGACATACATATTGTTACAACCTATGCGCCGACAAAGACATAAATTCCATGTACAAATCTGTAAAAGCACATTTTATTACCTGTCGGCATTTGAACTAATTGTAATTCGTTTATGATCGTCTTCTTTTGTTTACTTATTAATTAGCATACGTTTCTAGATAACAACCCATTGTTTTATTGTACTCGTTTATGGCCGCTTGCGGCCGAATCATTGGCCAGGTGTTGCGGATTACACGGCACATTTGTATTTGTGAGACATAAAACGACGGCCTGATGGGGAGAGGGGGCAGTCGAGCGAGAACCACGATCAAGGTGAGACATGTGTACATTCGGGAATCTATTAGCGACCTTCTACATTACGGTTAGATTTGTTGCGTTCGGTTATATTTGTACCTGTGTTATACGTGTTTGTATAGTTCTAATAAACTCTATAATAATTCCAACGGCATTTTAATTCGAGTCCCGCAAATCGTAACAATATTATCACGCTTGTGTTCCATAGGCGTAGAAGAGAGGATGGATTTCCACTTGCTACGATCTTAACATACCTTTTTGGTTCATCTACTTTCATTAATCTGTTCATACACAACAACAACACAACGTTCCTGTATCACACTTTCCTTGTAATATCGTTCTACTTCACAAATCTCTCGTTTCTACTGCACTTATCCTATGTTTTTGTATTTATAAACAGCGTACAGATAGCCGAATAAAAGCTAACAGGTTACGCTGGCCCCGTGTAGACGTTTCCACAAACGGTATAATGCTTTGATTCTGTTGACATTAGATACTTTGTATCCTATAATAGTCTGAACTAGTCTGTGCACGTGATTGCCACCTGTTTTTTAAACGTATCCTCGGGCCCTTCGGGGGAAGGGGCCAAATGCAGGCAGAAGGCCTACATCAAGGGTGTATAGGACTCTCAGTGACCGGTTCTCCACGCTCGCTTCTAAAACGAAGCTATCGCGAAATACGCCCGCCGAACTGCCCACTAACCTAAGCCTGCACCCATATTTATCGCGCATTTACGGGGCGTCTCGGGATCTATTTAGTACAGGGTTACTGCACGTGACTGCCATCTGGCCGATTGCTGGTGAACTCCAATAAGCAATCGCTAGTCTTCATTATCTCATTCATCTTGTCCGTATTCTCCATCCTAGCCCCTTTTCCCATCTTCTTGTGGGTAAACCTTAAGTGGGCCCACGTATTCATCAGGGGTTACTATGGCCTAAATTCAATGAAAGACTGAAAGTCTAGATAAATGTATTTATTTCGCTCACTGTAGCCCGAATTTACAGAACCGCCCGTGCTTGCACATTCATACAAAACACTGACACTTAACTTTCATACTTATATATGCGATAGTAATCACATTCCATTAGGTGGGCCATATGCCTGTTTGCCGACTTCGCAATTAAAATATCAAATGAAGACTCCAGGGAAAAAGACAAACATAACTTTTTTGCGAAACTAATCTGTGAACGCAAATTCGTAGGGATTTTCCAGTAAAAAAATACGATAATAAACCGAACAAGAACACGAACTAATCTTAGAGTTCTTGATGTTTAAAAAATCGCATGCAGAGACAATGTAGTATTATAGCATACCTAAAAGGCCGAAGGAAAAAAACAAGTTTACCAGTAACATGATATGTCACTTTTCCCTGTTAAATCTGACTTGAGATAGTTTTTTTAAGCTTGAAACCTTTTTGAGTTTTAAGTGATTCAACTTATCTTTTTGTTTTATTGTGAAACTTATAGGTTTCTGAAGCACAAGTTTCCAAACTTAAAAATGCGATATCTCAATATCAATATTGCTTGACAAGTTCGTCTTTTCCCCTGAGGTCATCAAACATAAGGGTCATATTTTAATATTTTCCTCAGTGTAGGGGGTTGTCTGGAAGAAATCGCTCTTAGGGATAAGACCGTAATATTATAAAGCGGAAATATTTGTATTATTGTGTGTTTGTAACGAATAAACCCAAAAACTACTGGATCGATTTCAAAAAATTCTATCACTATTAGAATGCTACCTTATTCTAGATTAATATAGGCTATATTTATTACTAGAAAAAATTAGGGATCCCTGCTAAAACTTCAATAATGTAACCCAAGGTGTAAAAAAAATGTTTTTGAATGGGTCCGGGGATGGTTTAGATTCACAATTAGACTCGGTAGGTGGCGCTGGATTCAGGTTCTAGATTTTATTTTTTCAGGCAGGACAACGTCTGCCGGCATCGCTAGTGTTCAATCTTGATCGTATCTAGTTTTTAAGAAAGTAGTTTTAATTTTTGTTAAACAATAAATAAAATAGTTCTCATCAATTCAAATAGCTTTATTTTTATAAACTAGTAAAATACAAGAAAACAACTTAGTTATATTGTATTCTACCGATAGTCCCTCAACCCTATAAGTAGAATACTGAGCCTAGGTCACCGTTTTCTATTGTTGCGGTGCCCAGAAGGCTGGCTGTGTTTTCTCGCTGGATCGCCGTACTGATCCGTTGTCTGAGGTAAGCACCAGCCCTCTGATCACCTGAATAGTCAATGAGTCAATTTGATAAATTTTGGTACAGGCTCATGGCCTCAGGACCCCACGGTCCAAGTGGTTTCAACAGCAAACGGCACAAACATATAACTCTCACTGAAAGTATTTTTGCAAAGCATGAGTGATTCAATTGTTTCTGCCACCGAACCGGCTGATCTAGACCTGTTTGGTAAATGAGATGCGGCCAACGTGTCCACGTAGGTCGTATCCTACACTAAAGGCTTGCCACGTTGTTAGGGAATTTGTTTTGAATTTTAATTTGCCAGCATTCAAATAGCTTTAAAATATAACATTAAATTTTAATGGCATAACTAGTCCCAAATGCCAAAAATATAAGAATTCAAAGAAATCCATTTTAACAATATTCATAAACGTAATACCACAATGAATTTGCATTGAAATTTGTCTTGTTCAATATTATTGTTATTTCAAAGCACTCCGCTCGGATACCTCTGAAAGTGTCAAAAGGCTTCACTCGTTTATTATTCAAAATTTATTCCGTGAACAGTTTATTTGAGACCTTTTAAGTACTTAGAAGCCATCTACTAGTAGGTACCTAATAGATGATAATCGTTTTAATATTTCTAAATTATTATCTTTTGCTATTGGTATTGAACAAGAGCACTTAATTATTTTTCTTCGAGGCCAACCAGTTGGTAATATTTCTGGTGTTGCAAATGTCCATAGGCGACAATAACTACTTTTCATCAGGTTTTCCGATATGCCAATGAGTTGGCACATGTCCGGTTTTCGACCGGACAGTCCGGATTTCCTTATGTTTGTACGGTCAAGAAAATCTTAAACCGGACAAAAGATTGCCCGGTTTTAAAGCAAATTCGTTCCTTATCTGGCGAACTCTCGTGTCTCGCCGTAAATACTGTAAAAAGTGAATTGTGCGTTTTCTTTATTATAACTGCTAGTTGCACTGAATTCAAAGATGCCATCTCAAGCAATAATACTTTATTAAAACCAGTAGTATAGAGTACTAAATGTATGAAAAAGTAGACTGACTCCTAATTTAGCATTCGATGCAAATAGCAACTAAGAAGTTAGTTTTCAGTAAATTTATATGTTATTAAAAAAAGCTAGTCCGGTTTCTCTTGGCGACCCTCCATGCTAATGAGAATTGAATACAAAAAAATGGATAAGTGCGTGACAGACTACGACCTATAAAGAGTTTGGTAGAGGTGACAACATAACAACAATTTATCAAAAATATGTAATGTACTTGTGTTGCTGCCATCTCTACTCTTTATGCGTGAATTTACTACAGCTTTATGAAGCGACATACAAATGTCGACCCATGGCCGGTTTTATGTCAGGTATATCTTACTTATTATTCATTCCCTTACCATCGGTTGAACTTTGACATTACTTATATGGAGCTTATGTACAATTTTAACCGATAGTAAGTAGTAGTAAGCCAAATGAACGGTCGGTAAGGTAGTTGTTAATACTGTATATAAAATACTGTGCCATGCAAAGGCAGAAGGAAAGACGGACGGACATAAAATTTTCATAAGGATTTCGTTTGTCCAAAATATTTATGGAAAGGGTTCATAGGGATGAACTCTTCTATTCTTTTATATTTTATTTTTATGGATGTATAGGTTTGCGTTTGACCACTGTCTCACCTGATGTTGAGTGATGACGCAGTCTAGGATGGAGCACGCTTACGTAGAAGATACCTATTCACTCGTGACTTGAAGACTTCAAGATTGTATTTGTCAGGACAAATAGACTCCGGCAAATTATTCCACTCTTCGGCAGTGCGCACCAGAAAAGATGAAGCGAAACGCTTGGTTCCGACTGGTGGTGTTTCCACCATATAACGGTGGCGCAAGCCGTTGTGTCTGGTTGTCCAATGGTAAAGTGGGGATGGAGGAATCAACTCATGCAATTCTAAGGAACGCTCCCCGAAATGTATCCGATAGAAGACAGTTAGCCCCGCGACCTTGCGTCTATGCTCTAAACTCTGAAGTCGAGCATGAAAAAGACGGTCATTGCCGACCAGCTTCCTGGCTCTTTTGTCAATTAATTCCAACGCCAATGATATTCAAAATAACCCGTATTTCAAAGATGGCTAAAAGAACCTTAAACGTCCCAAGTTCTTAACCTCTACAGACGTGGTAGACCCATGCTGGAATGATTATCTTGATCAGCCCACCAGGCCAGCTCGACCGGTGTAATACCACGCTCTCACAGAATATCAGCGTGAATCGGTTAGCCTCGAGCTAATCGTGTTTCGTGCGATAAGGGTTTCGATCCCCCTATCCAATCTTCCTTATCCCATCTAACATATCCCATTCCTCCTGTCTGACACCTCTATTTCATCACCCTATTCCATCCTAAAGGGTGGCAACGCATTAGTTCGCCTTCGGTGTTGCAAATCTCTATAAGTGACGATAGCCACTTTACGTGTGCTGGGCCGTCTGCCTGTTTAGTAGTTTCGCAATAAAAAAAATACTACCTATATGTGGTGTGGGCTGAAAATTCGGCTAGTCTAAGCTGGTTGAAAAAACATATCGTACGATGTAAGCGCCGACTACAGCACTGTTGAACAAATATCTAACTCACGATCTATTTTCTTATTACAATTTGTATTTTTAACTTTGCAATCTAGTTAATCTATGCCACACTTATTGGATGAAATAGCTACTCATAACCCGATCGGGCACCGGCTTTTGTTTCAAAACCGCCGCGCGTAAGAGATAGTAATACAGTAATAAAACATTCACGTATAAAAAATTTAAGCGCCAATAAACTCATGGCGGTTTCGACCTTTGGTCGCTAATCGCTAGTTTCTTAAAGGTAGTCTAAATCGAATTATGTGAAGTCAACGCCACTGCTACCCACATAAATTCAAGTATGTCTATTATTGAGAAGAGAAATATACACGTAAATGATTTTAACATTACAAACCGAACTCAAGATAAGTATTGATTTTCTTTATTAATTTAACTTTCAAGAAAGAAGCTTACGGACTCCGTCTTCACAATTGCTAAATAATTATACGCCATGCGGCTTTTTGTATACAAATTAATATAAAATAAAAAAACACCCTGGTCGTAATCGTTCACTTATAATTAATTAAGAGTTCCTTAAAGCTAATGAATGTTTTCCATTTTTATCATTTGACTACGATACCTTTAAAATATATTTGAAAGAAAGAAAGAAAAATATTTATTTGAATAGAATAGAATAGAATAGAACAATTTATTGCTAGAAATGTATGTACATAGGTGTTTTCTTTTTTGTGGTCATTGTCTCAATACATTTTGCCTTATTAGGCATGCAATTTTCAGATCTTATAACTTTTATACTCTTATAACTTTGGGACAAGATAATTGAATTGAATACCCTATATCTTCTCAAAAACTACTAAACACCCTACTTTGATTCTTTTTAAGGTCTATAACCTTCTATATTAATAATAATAACAGCCCATAAACGCCCCACTGCTGGGCTCGGGCCTCCCACTATAGGGGAACGGGGATCAATTTCTGAAGGAATGTCAAACGGCAAATCCAGGGAATGGATTGTATATGAACAAAATATTCTATATATATAGTTTCGTTTTCGTCAAAATCGGCCTTAACACTCCTTTGAGTGTTTTTCGCTATTTAGCATAGTTTAGGATTTGGCCTTACAAGCCCACTTGAAAAATTCACGCTGTATACTGTGCCTCCCAATAAATGGAAGATCCGAGTACAGCAGTGGGATGTTTACGGGCTGTTATTATTAAATAATGTTTAGTATTGATTTTCACCTATTATTGGTACTTTGAGACTTCTGTGATTCATTTCCTAAAAACGTCGTGGGGGCCAAAGGCTAGTTCTTATAAAGAGGACTGTCTTCGACTAGTTAAGTTAATAGCTCAAGAAATTGACGACACGAGAAGAATGATGTTGGCAAAGGTAGACACAAAAAAAAGTAGTAAGTCCTGCTTGAATGCGGAGAGGTGGTCCAATACAGGGCGAAGTATTTGGACACCCCAGGTAGCTTCCGAGAAGTCTTCAGCAACGTCAAGAAACTGGTGGACTTCCTGGAGGAGCTGGGCTGGATGGAGTAAACCCTCATCCATCCTCACACGCAAAATAGGCGCTATGGCGTCGAGTTGCGGAAACCACCCGCTCGTAAAAGAAGAATATGTATGGCAACCACCTTTCAATCACTTCACTACACCATTGCTTAAAGCACCATTTATAACAGGTTGGGGAAAAAGTCTTTTCGCATATAGTATGTATGAACTTGTAATAAGATCTCTTTGGCTACACCATTTGTATCTGGCTGGTTTTGATATCATTAAAAAGATTTAATTTTAAAGAAGATAATTTCAAATTCAAATTAGGAAAATGTGCGATTTTCATTTGTTTTTCTTATTGTTAAAATGAGTGACTCTAATGAAGAAATTCGATACATTGAAATTTTAATATCAAAGATGCACGTCGCTCTGGTCGCCCTGTTACGGAGAAAATTGATGCCATTTTTGAAAAAGTGGAGCAAGATCGGCATGTTAGTAGTTACGATGTAGCTGGAGAACTGGGAATTGACCACAAAACGGTTATGGCGCATTTGTTAAAAGCTGGGTACACAAAATAGCTCGATATTTGGGTGCCTAATGAGCTCACTGAAACAAACCTAATGAACCGTGTACTCATTTGTGATTCTTTATTACGACGTAATGAAATCGAACCATTTTTGAAGAAGCTGATAACTGGTGATGAAAAGTGGATCACGTACGACAAGAACGTGCGAAAAAAATCGTGGTCTAAGGCCGGTTAGGCTTCACAGACTTTGGCGAAATCCGGGTTAACTCGCAACAAGGTGATGCTGTGTGTATGGTGGGAATGGAAGGGCATTATTCACTACGAGTTGTTGCCGCCAGGCAGGACCATCGATTCTGAACTGTACTGCGAACAACTGATGAGATTAAAGCAAAAAGTTGAGAGAAAGCGGCCGGAATTAATCAACAGAAGGGCTGTGGTTTTTCACCGTGGTAACGCTAGACCTCATACATCTTTAGCCACTCAGCAAGGTCTCTGCAGAATTCCTTAGGTAGTGTCAGGTTAACATCACGAGAGGACTGCCAAAACCACTTGTTGCAGTTTTTTGATCAGAAGCCCCAAAATTTTTATAGCAATGGCATCACGTCCCTACCTACAAGATGGCAAAAAGTTATCCAACAAAATGGCACCTACATACTTTAGTCAAATGTAAATAAACTTTGTAAAAAAACCTTTTGAATTTTTATATAAAATGCGAAGAAACTTTTTCCCCAACCTAATACAATACACTTTATTTCAACTTGTAGCCATATTGACCCAATAACTTTCAAAATTCTGCCAGTCTAATGTCTAATGACTCAGCCTCCGTCGGCGCCCAATGGGAGATGAAGGCCCAAGAAATGCTGGTTGCTGCGTTCACAACGTGAAAGATGACATGCGTGTCAGTGTTCTAACAGTAAGATACGACGAATACTGAGTGAAGTTGAAAAGAAAAACTAGAAAGTAGTCGATTCAATGATATGGTGACGATAATACCCTTTTAATAAAACTTAGTGACACTTACGAAAAAAAACTCAATATAACGAAAATTGCAAAATGTATATTATTACAAAATTGTAAATATACCGTATATGTATGTGTAATGAAGTTTTTTAAAAAAAACAAGTGGACTGTAGACATAGATATAATTATATGAACGAGGAAGAACACGATGCATTTTTTTAGATTTCTTCTAATACATACATACATATTGTCACGCCTGTTTCCCATTAGGGTAGGCAGAGACGACGGATCTTCACCTATTACGAATCCTGACAAACACTTTTGACTTCATCAACTTTCATGAATCTCTGTCATTTCATTACGTTGTACATGTACACAATTCGAATAGTACTAGTTCGTAATTTTTTCTGTAACGGTGTACAATAAAGTGTTATAAAGAAATAAATAATCGGCAGACAAACACACATATTGTATATCCCCAAATTAAGCAAGTTACGCTTGTGTTATAGATAATATACAACGGACTACTCTGTAGCCGATCCCAGACACCCAGACTTTAGTAAATAACAGAGAAAATTTGTTTCCGAAATTTACCATACCAGGAATCGAACCCAGACTGAGCCTTTGCGTTGCAGTGAGGTCGGCCGGCAAAGGCTTAGCCCACTCAACCACAGAGGCCGTTATCTATCATATATATGTATAAAAAATAGACATTCTAAGAAAATCAAATAATGTGGCTTAGTAGTTTTTGAAAAACCCTTTGTCACCAAAGGGATGGGCGGACAGACGGAAAAATGGACCTTGCATGTTGATAAGGATCCCGTTTTCGTCAAAATGGCTACGTGTCCCTAGAATGCGAGTAGCTATGTTTACTTATGGTTCCTATATCTTACTATGCATGCGCTTGCCCGCCCTTGTCATTGTTTGAATTTTGACATTACTTGTCTAGAGCGTATGTCAAATTTTAATCGATAGTAAGACAAATGAACGAACAGTAAGAAATAGGAACCAGCCATTAATTTTCTATGGTCTCACTTCTGTAAATAAACTGATTTTCCTAAAATACCATGTTTAATATAGAATTCTTCAGTTTACATGACATTGCAGTTTATGATACAATATTAGTCTCACAAAAGAAAGTATCCGAAAAATAAACAAGCAAAATATCTTATTCGATATTAATACCATTGTGTTAAACATCAAAGAATGGATCAAATGACAAAGTTGTACTATAAACCGTTCCCATTATTTTTGATTTTGGGAATAAAGTTAACAGCCGTTTTTCTCAATACAACCCACACAAGACCACGTTGTATAAAATATAAAACTCCGCATATTCATGGAAGTTATTAGACTTGACCATTAACCCAATAAAAACGTTATACGACTAATTACGAACGTTTTATAATTTAAAACGTATTTTATTGCACAAAAAAAGGAGTATTAACAAGTTTCTATTATTTATATTTAAACAATGTACTAAAATAAATACGGTTCTACAGATGCAGGGTCTCCAGATTGAATTTACTAAAACTCCCCAGTCCGCCAAAAAGGCTCCCCAAAACGATACTATATATTTCAGAAACTGCCCCCATAGATATTATGAAAGGTAAAATGGACAAATGCGTGTCAGACATTGAAGGATTTTGGAGAGGCCACAAACTTTCGTATTCATTTTTTACCGGTTTAAAAAAAGAGGAAGTTCTCAAGTTGACATGTTTTAGGATTTACCTTTTCTTAGCAATGTCACACTGTTTCGCATATTCTATGTCATTTTTAAAAAGGGATAAAATACTCCCCAATTCCCCGTGTTAAAGTTTTCATCTCCAAAAATTTGCTCATAAATTCTTGACCACAAAATTACCCCAACTACAATTTGAACAGCCTGTACAGATTCACGTACAGCAACATAATAATTATTAACGACACTAATGACATCTAATTCTCATGCATCTGCTACATCTGGGACAATGCTAGTTTTAAAGAGCGGCTGGTTGTTTACGTGCGGCCGTGTTATATTGTATGCTAACTAATGGTAATAACCTAGTACATGACTTATAACTAGCTATCCAATATTCAATTACTTTAATCTGTAAAGTGATAAATTAATATCAATCAATCAATCAATAATCAAACGACGAAAATAGGATTAGTAGGTTTCTAACATTAAATACACTACCAGTCGCGCGCAACTATTTCACCCAAATGTAGTGATAGGCTTATAGCATAGTTTGTGATGCGACTTTTTATTAATTATTAATGACGTTAAACATAGTCAGATATCGTATGTGTACACTAATGTAGCTAATTATTAACGGCCTTATTTTTAGCACTATAAACAAGGCGTTTTTCCTCAGTCACTAACACTAACATTATCCCAAATAGAGCAGGGATGTGAAACAAAATAAACAGTGCAATATAGTTGAAGAATCGTAGTTATAAAATAATTACAATCACATTTGAAGTACGCGCCAAGAAAACTTCGTTTAAGTATTTTTTAGGTAAATTATCATGCTTATTATATTTAATTAAATCGTGTTAAATTCAGTGAAATGTAACTAGTTCTAATAATAATAAAATATGATTTTTTTGCACAAATCTAGTTATATCTTTTAATGCGCTCAAATTTGTTTTTTTCTACGAAATCACAATGCGATTATATAACCATAGACAATGATGATACGTAAAGCGCGTTCTTCCTGTGCCTCAAAACGCCCAAAATGCTCGTTCAGCCGATATACTGTGGCAAATTAAAGTAGCAAATAATATGGGGCGCCACTTTTGCAAATTAATCTAAACTATTTTTTATGCTGGGGGCCACACCTGCGATATTGTTAAAGATATTGATTGTGGCCCAATTAGATCACAAATAACGCATTACACCCATCACCTCATCTGCGTGAAACGCCCAATATCTGTAACATTATACCAGAGGAGGTACTACGTCGTTACGTTACATCGCGCAAGAATTAGGTTGCTTCATTTATGACATGCGTGCACTTTTTCAATATAACCTATGATGATTGTTTTAATAATAATGACTATAATTTCGTAAGCAAGAGCTTTAATACTTTACGATAATTAACAGAACAATTATTTTATTAAAAGAAGCTAAATGAACCCTTACAAAGCCACCAGAGAACAGGCGACATTGTTCTTTCAAAAATATAACGTGTCAAAATATAACGAAAATATTTTTGCTGTAAATTCCGCTAGATATCTTTGATAAACTATAAAAATGACTTCTCGTGTGAAACGTAGCAGTGTTATATCCGTATTACTTTCAATAAATTTTAGACAATCAGCGTTAAAATTAAAATAACATGGATAAATTCGCTTTATTATAATTCACTGACCTTGACTACAGATAGGATAGAATATTGCTAGAAGGCAAAAAATAGTTCATGTTCTCGACGTTATAGTAAGGTTATGCACAAAGTTTACAAGAAGACTATCCAAAGACCTTTATTTTAATGTTGCTTGACGTTATAGCGTATGTTCATTTTATTATTGATTCAAAATTCCCGGAAATAAATAATGATAGGTATTATTTAATTATACTTTATTTCAATAAATTTTCATTTAAATATTATATCTCGCTAACTGCTTCTACATCCATGTCTTGAATATTGCTGGCCGCAACATCATCTTTGTTAGACTCGGATTCAGAAGTACTGCTATTGTCATCCTCAAAATTTACAACTAATCTCTCACACAGAGTAAGTTGGCACGAATTTTTCCAATCGTTTTTAGTGATATCGTTTATATCGTTTAATGACAGAAAATCATAATTAATTTGAATCTTCACAGAACGTAATTCGAACAAAATTAAAAGTAAAAAAAATTAGTGAATTTATTCAAACCATATCGTACATTTATATCAATCAATCCCATATTGTGATAACATTCTCGCAGATGTGGCCTCGGTTCAAAAAAATACTAAAAAACCAAACATACAGATAACCTATCTGATCCAAAATAGTGATTTCTTTATCAAGTAATACACGATTGAACTAAAAACAACAATATAAACGTAAATATACCTGTCATATCAGTGGTTCTTCGGCAAACATCGTCAAGGTTCGAAAGAATACTTTTTGCTTTATATTCCGCAAGATATCGTCCGTAAATTTTATAAATTATCTTTCTTCCCGAACTTAGAACAGCTTTATTTTTTTTTACACTTTTCACGTATTACAATCAATGTTAATATGAAACAAAAGAAATATTACGGGCATTTGTACCTTTGTTTCCATCATATGACAAAGCAGCATCACAGACTAGTTAGAAATGTTTTTAGAAATTGAAAAAAATTGAAAAGAAAAGTAAAGTTTCCGTTTCAAGACATTTATACCTTGATAGTAAGATAATAGCCACGGTCGTTATGGTCGTGGCGATAACGTCACTAATGACGTCATAATTTTCAATCACACAGCTCTCACAACGACCCATGTTAAGAGGTGGGTCGAACTGGGCATTGACCACAGATCATTAATTCTCTCTATTTAAAGTTGACAAAGGCGCGTTTTTCAAATGAACCAATGACATTTGTATATTTCGTCGTTAATGACATCAACGCTCCATAACTCGTTCCACTTGAGTTTATGATTGTAGCGCCCGCAAACAAGTGGAATAGAAAAAATCGCGGTCGTAAGTGTGGTTGTTGTGAGTCTCATGTGGAACATAACCGTAGTGTCCTATAATAGTCCTTGAATGTATATCACAATGGCTAAGATCGGAGAATCGGAGTTTTTGGCGGGAACTGAAAGGAGAGGTTGTGCTGTGCAGTTTTATTTTTTTTTAATGTGTAAAATTACTCTAAAATGAACAATAGTTGTAGGATATTGATAGTTTTTGAGTAATAATTATGTGTCTTGTGAGAAATGTGAACTTTATAGTCAAATGTGGCCTTTTGAGTTGCCACAAGAACTCCGTTGAATGGCACCAGCTGATAACCTACAGTTCAGCAGTGCTACACATAGGCATAAGGAAATGCATTATAATTTAAGATGTGGCTTAAAAGCCTTGCTCCCAAGCCATAAACCTAAATAAATAATTCATTCGCATCGTTATTTAAAATTATACTTATTCATGTTACAGGACTTACAGGTCTCATTCATTCATTCCGCGACGCGAATGAAATGCGGATTGTGAAAACATGTCTGCCGTTTATTTGACGTAAATATTGTGTTAAAATAATAACTTCGTTTTGCGTACTAAGTGAATTTTGGTGGTGTTTGATTTTTATGATGTGTGTGTTTGTGCAGTGATTTGTTCATATGAGGCTGTTATACAAAACTGGTCCAATGGAGTCTCTCCGAAAATGGTTTTACAAACCAAAGGTAATTCTGTCAACGCAGTTTTAGACATTTTCCAAACTTTAAACAACTTTCATACATTACATTTGCAACAATGTCACTGGATTATTAATAAATTTTGAGATGTTTGTGTGTTTGTAGGTTAATTAGTAGTTAATTTCGTAATGTCCTCAATGTTCTTTGTTGGGGCATATTGCAATGAATCGGGCGATCTCAGACGCTGTTTTTGTGTTTTCCGCCTTGTAACCATTGTTCTGGTTCGTATTGCGGTCAACACTCGTGCCGTTAATAATTGGCCTAGTCTAGGGATTCTCATTTAGGTGTAATAATCTGTAATGTTTTTACTTTGTTATTGCTTGTATCGTTTTTAGTAATCTTGAAACTTATCTACATTTCTTGATATTGGTGTATAGTGTCGTTTTTGGATGAATACTCAAGTAAATGTTGAAATATACATTTATCAATTGCATGGTTGCATTGCATTTACACTACAGTTGTGAATAATTGTATGGTTATACCAATTTGGTCATTTGTTTAATTTGTTAGACAATTTATTTCTGTTTTTCAATTTGGTCGAATTAACCACAGTGATCCATATAAACATAAACTTGAAACATTCAATGTTATTGAAAACTGTAGAGCTATTTCAGTTCTGTGCGTTTGACCCAAAACTAATCACAAAATTAAACAATTAACATGTGAAATAGATTAAAAATTATATGACTTACTGATCATTCGATTTATTTCAAGTTGGTTACTTTTTGTGTCACGCAGATACCTCATAAGATTGATATTGAGGGTTAAACTTTAAATTAGTGGTCACTGAATTTTAAGTGGGGGGTTTACTTCTCCCTTCTGCAACCCCCATGTCTAGGAGACATGTAGTGAGATATAAATTTTTTTATTCATTCATTTCGTTATATCGCGACAATGTTGACCATTTTATTCTGGCACTTGCTTGCCCCTGCTGTGGCGTGCTTGCTTTGCTTGCTTGGCTTGTGCGTTTTGGTTTAAAGTCTAACCTAACCTAAGTAACTGATCTCGACTTTCAACTAAAGCCCACAGGCAATGCGAGCGTGCCATGGCAGTGGTCAGCGAGTGTCACAACCGATTCGTAACCATCGTCGCAATATAGAAGCAAAAAAAACTGTATTCATATTTAAAAATCAATATACTAATTCAATACTTGTTTACTAAACTCAAAAACAGTTTAGTGTTTATATATTAAGCATTCCTAAATACAAATCACACTCTGTTATCAACAAAAGTGGCCATAACCTTGTTTATCAAATGTATTTTTGTTTTTTTTCCCATTATTCATTCAAAACTTGTTGGTGGACCCTTAAAACTTGTTTCCTAAAGCGAATGACGGGTCTAGTGGCTATATATAAGGCGTATGTTACCTCTAAACACAATTTACCCTTAATCTCATGCCACTCTGTGTCAAAGCGCAGCCATATAGAGTGCAAAGGTTTTGGCTCACTCCTTTCACTGCATCCATTTATCACACATCACAGTTAAGCTATTGAAATTTTTATTATTTCACCCAAATAATATATATTTATTCAATTGTTTTTAATTTTATGTGGTATTGTTTTAGTATAAATACATAAATAATCTAAGGTTTTGAAATAAATATGTACATAGTTATTTTCCGGAATCGAATTGAGTTCTTGAAATGCAACAACCCTTTGTTAGCAACACTAAAATTAAAAATAAGATGCCTTAGAATATAACTGTTTTTGGGACTTCTCATAGATTAAGAAGACATTACTGAATTAATAAATATTTCTTGTTATTTCATTATTTGGAGGAAAATAATAATTGAAAACTGTTTTATAATGTCCACAACTCTAAGGAGGATGATGCTAACTCGAAAATCTAGGTTTACAAGAGGAGCACCTATTGAAAAAATGTGGTCAATTGCTATATGACTAAAGCTATTTTAATGAAATTTACAGGTTGAGTAGTTCAATTATAGTTAGTTAAAACTGCATAATTTTATTATATTTTTTTTGTTAATTTTTAATTTAAAGTTAGTTGCGGGTTACTACCGAATATACCGAATAAGTGGTGTATATTCAGGAATATAAGAGCATGGAAATATCATCATTAAACCAATATCAGAAGACAAAATTAAACAAAGTTTCGGTTAGTAGTTCTAAAGGTTTCATGCAGTCCATCTAAATTAGCATGCATGTAGATTTGTATATCATCTGCATAGAGGTAGTATGACGAAGAAAGGTTATTTGAGATTGAATTAATGAAGATAGGAATCGCTATAAGCCATAAGACCGCCCATTGTTCTAATGCAAATGTCTCCATATCAATTGTCTAGATTTAAGTTTATAGTGAACAATAAAGAGTTTTCATTCATTCATTCAGTCATAGGAACTAAAAGAGGGGATAAAACGACGCCCTGAGGGTCACCAGGGGCTCAATTCTGCTATTACTATTGTGTCAAAATCGCTGGACACTATTGTCTCAGTCATAGTTTTACTTGATTTTGATATCTTTATGAGTATTTATAAGTGAAAACTCAGAAATAAATGTTTCAAATTTTAGTAGCTTTTCAATATTCATTTCAGCTAACACCATTTCTGTTAGTGGTGATAGAAATTTTTTCTACTATTATTGCGCTGCGACGATACTGAGAAGTTGTAGTGGATTTAGTAGAATACAAAGTTTTGAAATGATCGCCATGGAATCATACATTGAATATCTTTGTAACGCCAAGACATTGAAATAGTAGAATCGGGCCTCAGCATACAGTCACACCACAAAGTCATCCAAACAGGTAACTGCCGTTGGATATGTTAAAAGACCACAAAATCCTTCTTAACCTCTCTTTGGCAGAGTGTGTTTCTGCGTTTAACAGGTGTGGTGCTGCCATAAAAATGGCTAACACTAGTTGGCGGCATATACGTCCACCATTTTCATAAGTATGTTTACCTAGCGATATGTGAATCCAAAAACTTAGTTTCTCAATATTTTGTATGAAATACAAATATATTTATTTTGTGCTTTTTAGTTGCTCGAATAACTTTAGAAATAAATATTTTAAGCACCCGTAGAAATTGTGGTACTATCACGCATATATAAGTTTTGACTTTCCAAGAATGTTGGCACTTTGCATTCTTCAACGAGTATTGGATCCACTCATAAGATCCTGATTTGGTGAAAATGGAACCACCTTAGGAATATACTCATTTGCATAAATAAAACTTTTTAAAAATTGGTCCACAATTGACTGATGCAGAAATTGCTTAAAAAACATAATCAAAATGAGAACCTCCTCCTTTTGGAAGTCTGTTAAAAACAAAAGAAAAAGTCCTTTAAGATATAAAAGAAAATCATCAGCATTTGTGATATTGTAAACAACTATTAGTAGTATACATTACAATGTCGAAAGGAGGTGTAAAGTTCTGTTGAAATCCTTCACCTTATTTCAACAAACAACCATGCAAAATTTTAACACAAACAAGCCTGTCCTTGTATTTTGTTTGGTTAACAAACAAGTATATTAGTAAACTAGTTCATATATAGTTGCTAAACTGTCATGGACATTTCATTAAAACTATGTTCTGGAATTTATATTGATTTTATGTTAATTTAATATTACACAGTTCAACAAAATCGAATTAATTTCATTGAAAGGAACAGAACTGAAGGGTTAGATGGTTCATTTTTTCTTTCAATTTGGCTGAATAAATCAAAGTGATCTTAATAACCATAAACTTGAATCATTCAATGTCCTGTTGTGATCTTACAGTTTTGTGCTTTTCAACCAAATAGATTTAATTTGGTTGATCCATCTAATATCAGCAATACAGGCATTCAATTGAGAGGTTACAGTTCCATTTATGAGTCCGGCAGCATATTGGTAGAGCACCTTTAGTGTTGCAAATGTGCATAGGTGACGGTAACCACTTTCCATGACACTCGGGCCATGAGCCTGTCTGCTGTACTCGAGCAATAAAAAAATGACATTGGCCTCAATTTTGGGTTTATATGGATCAGTTTTTTTGCTTCATCAAAGTTGAAAGACGTGAACCCATGAATATCAGCATTATTACCTTATTACCCAACAGAAAGATCAATCATAATGTAAAAGTAATGTTTACAATTCTCTTGTTAAAGCAAAATGGCCCTCCTCCTCCCTTCAGGGAATCAAACTTGCTGTATTTGATTCTCTAAAGGTAAATTAGCAAGAAACCATAGTTGTTCTTTATGTGTTTGTATAAGTATGAGCTGCAAATCGGAAATAAATAGGCAGAATTTAAAGATTATTAGAACCATAAAGGTATAAATGTCTGATCTAAGATTAGAACACTAACTCCTTCTTTTCAGACTATCATCTATCTGTTATACCTATATCATTCTAATAATTTAACTAACGTTTTAGAAAGCTGTCATTTTTAAATTATCTAACAATATATGGAAATTGTATACAACTCAACCAACGTCTGACTACCGTACGCGCCGCGCCGACGCGGCGCACATGTCTTCTAGCAATAAGCATTCATTTGCCTTACTATCGGGTAAAATTTGATATAAGCTCCCATACAAGTAATGTCAAATTTCTACAGATGGTAAGGCAAGTGCATGAATAGTAATGGGCCATAAGTAATGTTCCAAAATGTACCATGCTATGTCTGAAAGTGACCACCTTAGGACCGCAGAGATGTTACCTATGTAAATCCACTATAATATACAACTTTGTAGTATATCAGGCGGGTAACTCACAAAAGCTCTTTAGGCCGCAAATTGAGTATAACAGATTTCAGCGTAGGAATTCAGAAATTAGGAGTAGCAATTTCCACATAAACACTGTCCTTTATTTTGATATCGCAGACACTTAAATTTTATTGGAAAGAACCATGATCAAATTCTGAGTGTGACTGATACTTTAATGAGTATTTGGCTTTTGACAGATAACATTTGAAGCATCCAGTCATGATTACTATTTAATAGAATACCCTAAATGAGGCCAATCATTTGGTATATATTATTACATATGTTATTGAGTGAATCAACATAAATTGTGATACAGCATTAAAATTACTAGTTAAACTGGTTTTCCTTTTGCCTATTCTGCTAGTAACTAAAATTGAGTCATGAGATGCAAGTACCTATTATGATTAGTTGTGTTATAATTTGTTTACATTTATTTAATTATTCACAGAACAGATTAGTATAGTTTTGCAAAATCAAAACTGGTTATACCCCAGTTCATAATTCAAGGAAAAATTTAAAACAAAAGTGTTAACCTAAGAGCGAAACAGCTAAGTGGTAGTATTATAGATTGCATGAATACATGAAAAACAATGTATTGATACTTGATACTTATTAAACCAAGTTATATAAATAAATATAACCTTAAATATTTTTGCAACATTGTTTTTGGTTAATAGGTTTAACTATAAAAATCTTAAATTAAAATTAAGTAGTTTAATTTAAAAAGTTTTTATTGTGGTTTGGTTGCTTTTAAAATTTTTAACTGGTAATATTTCTGGGATTGACAACTTTTTCGCCATTTTGTTTATTTATGTTTCATTTTTTAGACATATTTTTTTCTTTTTGATATTTTGTTACTGAAGTTGCTGTTTTTAGTTGTTATCGTTAAGTTTTGCTTTCATTTTGGTTACTTATTATTATAAAATTTGTTATTATGTCCGTTTTCCTTCCTTTTTCTGCCAGTCTATTCCCTTTTTATCTTTGAATAAAAAGTAAATATCTGCAAGCTTAAATTATAATTACACTTCAATTAATGATGAGCATTGATGTATATAATTTCTTTCATTTTAAATTTGGTTTGGTAAGTCTGGCGAGGATGATAGTTAATACATAAATAAAAATAAATGTTTATTACACCTGAACCGGCACTTTGACTTTGACATAAAGTAACTTTCTTTGTCTACAATAACAATATACAAAAAATTGTTATAAATTTAGATTAATAAATTTATTTCGGTCAGTTTTTAGTATCACAACTGCCCGCACAAAGGTTTACACTTAAGATCAGTGTTGTGTCGGATACAACTCCGGCACAGCAATAAAATGAGTGCAAACATTGTTTGCTGAAAATGAAGCATACAAATTCTCAAAACTTGATATGTCTATACTAAAATTATAAAGAGGTAAAGTTTGTGAGTTTGTTTGTAGGAAGTAGTCTCTTTAACTATTTAACTGATTTTCAAAATTCTTTCACCAGTAGGAAGCTACATTATTCCTGAGTGACATGTGCTATACTTGTTGTTTTTGTGATCAATAATGTTGTGTTGTGAGACTCGAATTAAAATGCCGTTGGAACTATTATAGAATTTATTAGAACTATACAAACATGTATAACACAGGTACAGATATAACCGAATATAACAAATCCAAATGTAATGCAGAATGTCGTGATTCAATAAAACGCGCAAAGTCCGTCAGTAATAGATTCCCGAATGTACACACGTCTCACCTTGATCGTAGTTCTCGCTCGACTGCCCCCTCTCCCCATCGTAGGACCCGTCCCCGTATCGTAGTCGACGTAATCCGCAACATCTGGCTAATGATTCCGCCGCAAGCGGCCATAAACGAGTACAATAAAACAATGGACTGTTCTCTAGACATGTATGCCAATAAATAAGTAAACAAAAGAAGACAATCTTAAAATAATTACAATTAGTTCAAATGCCTACATTCCCCTACAGTGGGAGGCCTGAGCCCAGCGGTGGGACGTTTATGGGCTGCTATTACTACTACTACTACAAATGCCGACAGGTAATAAAACGTGTTTTTACAGATATGCAGGTGGCATTTGTCTTTGTCGAAGCCTAAGTTGTAACAATATTGGTGTCTGAATAATTACTTACCAGTTTAAGTGCTCACAAGGTAACACAGTTCAAAAGGTTTTAAATATAGCTTTGATCTCTATTGATTTACATCTATGATCTATGAAGACTTTACTTCTAATACTTTGTTTAAATTACTTATGAATTAAAAAGAAACTTATGAGACTTTAAATGTTTGATTAATTCAAATCATAAAAGGGTAATTGAAAGTTTTAAATAAATAAAATATAAATAGCTTTTAATGCAAGATTTCATAGAGTACATAGTATATTATGGAGATCAGTGAACACATTCTCCTATTATATTAATGTACTCTACAACATATTTACTTCGGATAATGATTTTTTTATTTATTTAGGTTTATGGCTTGGCAGCTAGGCCTTTTAAGCCAGATCTTAGATTATAATGTAGTTTCTTCATTTTCTTAAGCCTATGTGTAGCACAGCTGAACTGTAGGTTATCAGCTGGTGCCATTCAACGGAGTTCTTGTGACAACTCAAAAGGCCATATTTGACTATAAAGTTCACATTCCCCACAAAACACATAATTATTACTCAAAAACTATCAATATCCTACAACTATTGTTCATTTTAGAGTAATTTAACACATTTTTAGAAAATAAAACTGCACAGCACAACATCTCCTTTCAGTTCCCGCCAAAACTCTACTTAGGATAATGAAATGGATTAAAACCACAGATGTAACTCTGAGTAAATATTCGACTTTAATAACAAAACTTAGGTATAATGAAATTATAAATCTATACATATAATACATATAATAAAACTGTAGAGGTCGAATTTCTGTACCATGAAAAAAATTCTAAAAACCGAGTCAGGGGGGATATAAGAAGTGAAATAGAACTAATTTAGATTTTTTTCAAATTTTTTGTTTCTCTGTTTGTCTGGTTGTCTGTCTGTTTGTACCGGCTAATCTCCGAAGCGACTGGATCGAATTAAATGAAATTTTGTATGGTGGTAGCTTATATCCCTGGTTAACATATAGGATACTTTTGATCCCGAAAAATTAAAGTTTCCGTTGAATAGTTAAAAAAACCGCACCACGCGGACGAAGTCGCGGGCATCAGCTAGTTTTAAATATGACTTTGAGTTACTATAAGAGCTCCATTGTTTAGTGAACTTTAATGTCACTCCAAGAACAATATTTAACAAATTTTAGGTATATTTATATAGGTTGCGTTTTGGTGGTGCTTTTCTGTCATGGAGAGTATTTTTGTGCTTTATAATCAAAAGTACATACATATAATATCACGCATGTTTGCCGTGGGGGTAGGCAAGAGATTACGGATCTCCACTTGTGACGATTCTGATAAACAACTTTCGCTTCATCTAATTTCATTAACCTCTTCATACATGCACATTTATTTGAGATGCTTTTTACCTGACCTCTCTTTAACACTTCTGATATTTGATCATGGTGTGTTCGTCTCGGTCTACCGGTAGCAACTCTACCATTCACAATACTGTCATATGAAATAATTATGTACAGATCTATGGCTTTCCCAAAGTTCTGTTTATATCTGGAAATACATTGCGTAGTATTCTAACTCCACTTCATAATACAGCTAGAAATATCTTTTGTCATAAATTTATGATTGTTACTTAAGGTTTACGTTTTCTTGGCAACAATTACATGGCCGGATGTTCAACCTCATTTTAGGGAATATCCCGTCGAGGTTTTTTCTCTTCGCTATGACATGCGGATGTGTAAGAAGAGCGTCATATAATTTCCTCTTGGCCGGCAACGCTTTTGTTGTAATCGGCTTCAGGCGATGGTGACCATTTTTCTTGGATTGGGCCGCCTGCTTATTTGTCTGCTTAAGGCAATAAAAACCATGTATTGAAAATGATATATGATTTATAAATAACATTATGACTAAATGTATGTTAATAGAATGAATTAGCGCGTCCAGCCAGCAACAGATACATTTCAAATTCAATGTTTTTAATTAGCTGAACTGTCTGAATCAAATTGAATTGAAGAAATGCGGATATGTCACGAGACAAAATTGTGATTGTACTGTTGGAACTAAAAATAAATTGTTTACATTGTAATATTTTTTATTTTCAGTAATTGTTTATTATATATTGGTTCCTTTACGGAGGTAAATGCACATTAAAAACTAAATTCAGTCATACTTTATAAACAAAAGTATCACGCCTGTTTCCCATAGGGGTATAGGCAGAGTCGATGAATTTACATAACTTGCGATTTTGACGTACCTCTTTTGTTTCATCTACTTTAATTAATTTCTTGATACATACACATTCATTTATTATACGTGCTTAATCAAAAGTAGTTTTTTAAAATCTAATTTACGATTAAAGTCATCTTCAATTAAAGTATGTAATAAATATTGTTACAATTTTAGAGATGCTAGGTATAAATACAAAATATGGTAGATGTTATAATTGTAGCTAGAATTGCACTTGAGATAATAAGTGTGAATGACAGATGACAAAATGAGCCTTGAAATTGTAAAAATAAAATATTTGCAAAAGCCTTTTTAAAAAGACAAAGTCATTTATTGTATTGTAAGAGACAATAGTTTTATCAGGCCACTGATTAAATTTTATCAATGATTCATGACCAAGTATGCTAGTTTCTTTCCATTAAGTCACGTTTAGTCTTATTTGACGAAACCAAACGTTCCGGCTCTTGTGACGTGTCTATTAGTAAATAAAATAATATCAGCCCATAAAAGTCACTCTGCTGGGCTCGGGCCTCCTATTATAGGGGAACGGAAACTACCCGCCACACTTGTCCAAGGCGGGTTAACAGGTGTGACACATCGGTTATCTCAATGTGCACGTGGAAATTGTAACAATATGCACATTAGGTCAGAAAACTGCACAAGTGGTGCATGCGTATGCGTTCCGGCCAGGATGCGTACCCGCGCCCGTTGAGCTTGGGACGCATGCGGTAGCCATTATGCGACCATGATTTCTGTCTGCTAGTATATCAATATTTTTGTTTTCGTTTGCCATATTTTTTTTTTATCAATTCTAGTTGTGGTAGCTCAGTAATTTTTTTTCTTACCAAAGTCTACATTTATATAAAAACCTATATAGGTTGTCTGGAAGCAATTGCTTTTAATGAGCAAACCACGTTTTGTTTACTGTACTTATATTCAAAAAATGATTCTAAACCTTTAATATAAGTGTATATAAAACAATCTAGTATCCCAAACAACTGCTGTAGTACATGGTGCTTACTGTCTTGCTATTGAAGTACATGGTACTCTACTCTATTTATGAATTGTATCTTAATGTTATGCAATACATTCTATTGTTACGACCGACAAAGACCAATGCACACCTGCAGCTTATTACCTTTTCGGCATTTGGACTTCTTTTGTATTACCTTATGTTTAAAATTTGTAATTAGAAAACAACCTATTGGGTATTGTACTCGTTTATGGCCGTTTGCAGGCAAAATTAGGCAGGTGTGCAGATTACGAATTCTAAGAAATTCGATCTACGCGTGCGGGCAGCTATAGTGTATCGGTACAGTGTATAGCAATGGCCCAATGGGGAGATCGGAAGTCTAGCGATGGTCAGCAGCGAGACAAGACGTGTGTACATTCGACAAGCTATATAGTGACGGACTTTGAGCGTGTTATTGAATCGTGTATTACGTTTGTACTGGTTGTGTCCAGTTATATTTGTACCTGTGTTATACGTGTTTGTATAGTTTTAATAAATTCTATAGTAATTCCAACGGCATTTTAATTCGAGTCCTGTAACTCGTAACACTATTTTAGTCCTAACTTGAGGAATTAAGGGTTGCCTGTTCAAATTTTCATACCTTATTTAACTAATTTTAAAGATAGTTTTCTGAGACAAAAGTTAGCCTGTATCCTTCGTGACGATACATCCTAATTGCCAAATTTTATAAATATCTATTCAGCCGTTTAAGCGTGAAATGTATCAAAGTTACTTTAGCATTTATGCATTATATTATGTTTTTACGTTTATCTATAATATTATAAAATTCTAAAACTGTCGTGTCTCTATATTGAAGCTATTTAAAAAAACAACTGGAATTACACTATATAACGGACGGAAAAACCGATGCAATTATTTTTTAGATTTGTTGTTTTTGCGTTTGGGATTACCATAAAAACTACTGGGCCGATTTCGATGCGGTTTTCGCTGATCGACAGCTTATTCTTAGACTTAAGAGGCGCTACTTTTTAAGCTGGGAATCCCGCGGGAATTTTTCTTGGAATGATTTAAAATGGCTAGATTTTATAAAAAAGGAACACCTATGTGTTTTTTTCACTGATCGATAGCAAAGTTTATGTAATAAAAACTGTGATATTTTTATCCCGGGAATCCCGCGGGAATTGTCCTGGGAGCGGTTTGGAGTTGTTCGGGTGCATAAAAATTAGCTTATTCCGACACAGTTTACACTGAAACGAAAGATTATATCCTTTTTTAAATGCTGCGGTACTTTATGCCCGGGGATCCCGCGAGAATTTCAAGTCAAACGTGAACGAAGCCGCGGGCATAACCTAGTAATTTTATATAATTATTTAATATGTATGGATTGTTATGATTAACATTTGCATTAGTTAAAAAACTAATAAGTTTCTTAGTTCCTGTTTGTTCCTGTTCCTATATTATACTATTCAATCGTTCATTTGGCTTAATACTGGTTAAAAATTGATATAAGCTCCATACTATTAAATTTATACCAATTTAAGGCAAGTGAATAAATAGTAAGATATAGGAACCATAAGTACACGTCTGTCCAAACGATAACTCTTCTGCTTTCGCAGATTAATAAGCTTCAAATTCGAATCTATGTACATCAAGTTTTACTTAGGACGTTACATACTTCGTTATATTCAGTGACACGAAATTCTAGTATTTAGAATTAAAGAACTATGTACCATATTCATCATAGCATGAGACAAAGTGTAAACAAAGAAAACAGTGATTCTCAAACTTTAGTTTTCTTTAATTAAATATCGGGTGCCTACTAATGTCTCATTTATTTGTTAAATAACAAAAAATAGTAAAGATGGCGGATATAACTTGATCGATGACAAAACGACACATTAAAATGTGAAATGTTCGCACTATAACTGTACTCTATGATTCGGTAGTATTATAAAGTCGTGCGGTCTTTGAGAATAAGCTCTTTTTTTTGGTTTTTAGCATGTAATGTTTCTAATTTATATTCTATATAAAATGGAAAAAAAATTATAAAAATTGTAAGAGTTATTTATGGTGTTCCAATTCAGAAGAATTAAATATGTCATACATAGTACTAACTTGTTATCTAAAAATTTGAATATTGCCTTTTTTGTTTTTCAAATTAATATTTTTACAAAATTAAAAGTGATCTATGAAAAATCTTTTTTATGGTTTGTTTACAACTCGTCTCTCTGTTCACGGTATAGTCAGGTAAAGAGGAAACTACACAAAGAATTCTTCGTATATATAAATTTAAGATTTCTTAGATTCTTATCATTTGTTCGTGCTGGTAATTTTATTCCTTATATTTATATTTATTATGGGGTGACATTTAGTATTTCAACCTTTTACTGGATGCCATAAACCTTTAGAGGTTGATGATCCCACAACGATCGACGACCTGCGTTTATGAGGTGACCTGAGATTTTTTTGCTTCCAAATTTGTTTAATACATGCTTTTTTAATTCGATATGTGACATCGTTATATATAGAATTCTTCTGTTCGTTTGTATGTCACTGAACTCCTAAGCCCCTGGACTGGATCTTGATAGAGTTTTTAGTGTGCGTTGAAGGGGATTTGAGAATGGATTAGATTCACAAATGGAACCGGTAGGTGGCGCTGTGATCGGTTCCAGAATTTTGATTAAATTTTTATGTGTGTTTGAGTGGATCCCGGGATGGTTTAGATTCTTAATTGAATGAGCAGGGTAAAGTCTGCCGGGCCAGCTAGTTTTACATTCAAAATGAACTCGAGCTTATATAGGTTGAATTTTTCAAGTGGGCCTTCAGAGCCAAATCTTAAACTATACGAAATAGTACTCAACACATCACATCAGAGAAACTCTCGAAAGGAGTGTCGAGGCCGATTGCGACGTAAACCAAAATGATGTCATTAGACTTTAAAATTACTGTTGTCAGGAATTGAATCGGCTGATTTAGAAAAAATAAACACACCTGTACTATTATGCCAAATCATAGTGTAGCCTGTAAAATATCAATTTCTGTGAAGAAATGTAAATTGGCAAACCAAGGGAAAGGGTTGTTTTTGATCAAAATGTTCTATTTTCCACACATTAATTCTTTATAGTAATAAAAAGTATGGAAGAAGTAAAAACCAGCAACAAGGAATTTTTGGCGGGAATTTGAAGCGTGTTCAAAAGCAGTGATTAGTTGTAGGATATAAATAGTTTTCCGCAGGAATTGGGTGTTTGTGTGGAAAATCATAAATTATTTAGAAAAATATGGCCTTTCAAGTTATCATAAAAACTCCGTTATTTGGTGTCGCTCAAGGATCTATATTTAAGTTCACTTGATATTGATAATTATTAATTATACATCTGACTTGGTTTTATAGACTGAATTAAAAACGATGTATGTAGGTATTGTATATACAGTATTATTTATCTATAAATGTTTTTATATTACTTTTTAATTTTTAAGTTTTTTTTTATTATAGTGTAGTATAATTTTTAAGGTAGTTTACTTTTTCTCACATAGTTTTTATTTGCGTAAAAAATATATTTAATATTTATGTAAACGGCGCAAAATGTTGCTTGCAATACAACTATGTAGAAATTTAAATTTAAGTCTCGATTCAGTTCAAAATTCGACTGTGCGGAGGCTGAAATAACTTTTAATGTACCTTATCAAAACAATACTTTACGTTGCCTGATTTATTTTAAACTAGCTGTGCGCGAGACTTCGTCCGCGTGGATTATTTTTCGCGGAACCCAAAAAAGTAAAAAAACGTAGCCTAAGTTACTCCTTATAAAATCAGCTATCTGCGACTGAAAGTCCCGTCAAAATCAGTCTAGCCGTTTCAGAGATTATCCGGAACATCCAGACAGAAATATTTAAATTTGTTTTTTATTTAAGTGCCGTATAATCTATGTACTTTCATATGGATTTAGTAAAAAAACTGTTATTTTGACATTACAAACGGACACTTCAAATTTATTTATCTGTGTAGATGCAATACATTAAACCGTTTAATTGGTAGTTGATTTATAAATTATTGGCACTAATAAACCGTGTTATCGCTCTGTGGCGTCACGCCGTTCCGTTCTTTTCTCGCTTGAACGGTCAGCGTATTGCCATCTCGCTTGCTCACTTTCACTTTTTTTCGCCGCTTTCCCACTGGTTCGCGAAACTCGGTCGCCTTTACCAAATGTTTTGCAAACTTGTACCATTCGATAATTAAAGCTTTGAGATTTCTTAGCTATTGTTTTTTTATAGCCATTGTTCTCGATCGGTCTACTGTTAGATACTTATTGTAAAGTTATTCAACAAATAATACGCTTCATAATTCGTGATTTGATAATGCAGTGTTATATACTAGATGACCCATGCCCACTTCGTTGGGCGTCATTAAACATTGAAAAATATTATTAATCACAATCAAATATAGCTTATGTCACTCAGGAATAATATGCTTTGGTGAAAGAATTTTCAAAATCGGTTCAGTAGTTGAAGTCACAAACTTTACCTCTTTATAATATATTAGGTTGGGGAAAAAGTTTCTTCGCATTTTATATAAAAATTCAAAAGGTTTTTTTATAAAGTTTATTTACATTTGACTAAAGTATGTAGGTGCCATTTTGTTGGATAACTTTTGCCATCTTGTAGGTAGGGACGTGATCTCATTGCTATAAAAATTTTGGGGCTTCTGATCAAAAAACTGCAACAGGTAGTTTTGGCAGTCCTCTCGTGATCTTAACCTGACACTGCCTAAGGAATTCTGCAGAGACCGAAACAGGTGAAAATCTGAAGGTGCAATGTCAGGACTATACGGCGGATGCATTAACACCTCCCAGCCAAACTCTCGTAATTTTTGCTGAGTGGCTAAAGATGTGTGAGGTCTAGCGTTATCATGGTGAAAAACCACACCCCTTCTGTTGATTAATTCCGGCCGCTTTCTCTCAACTTCTTGCTTTAATCTCATCAGTTGTTCCCAGTACAGTTCAGAATCGATGGTCCTGTCTGGCGGTAACAGCTCATAATGAATAATGCCCTTTCAATCCCATCATACACACAGCATCACCTTGTTGCGAGTTAACCCGGGTTTCGCCACAGTCTGTGAAGCCTCACCGGCCTTTGACCACGACCTTTTCCGCACGTTCTAGTCGTACGTGATCCACTTTTCATCACCAGTTATCAGCTTCTTCAAAAATGGTTCGGTTTCATTACGTCGTAATAAAGAATCACAAATGAGTACACGGTTCATTAGGTTTCTTTTAGTGAGCTCATGAGGCACCGAAATATCGAGCTTTTTTGTGTACCCAGCTTTTTTCAAATGCGCCAAAACCGTTTTGTGGTCAATTCCCAGTTCTCCAGCTACATCGTAACTACTAATATGCCGATCTTGCTCCACTTTTTCAAAAATGGCATCAATTTTGGTCCCTAACAGGGCGACCAGAGCGACGTGCATCTTTGATATCAAAATTTCCGGATTGAAAACGCTTAAACCAAATTTGCGCTACTCTCACAGATACTGCATTAGGTCCATAAACACCCCACAATTTTTTTCCGCGGCTTGTGTTGCATTTTTTGTAGTAAAATTTTAAAATGTATCGATTTTCTTCATTAGATTCACTCATTTTAACAATAAGAAAAACAAATGAAAATCGGACATTTTCCTAATTTGAATTTGGAATTGTCTTCTTTAAAATTAAAACTTTTTAATGATACCAAAACCAGCCAGATACAAATGGTATAGCCAAAGAGATCTTATTACAAGCTCATACATACTATATGCGAAAAGACTTTTCCCCCAACCTATTAATATCGATGTGGGTACTGTATGGAAATTTATTGTAGAAAATGGCAAATTCGGGAACTAAAATGTTCATTGTAAATGAATAACTGTGTCTATATAAATATATAAGTGAGTGCATTGCAATTTACGAATTATAAAGGATTCCGTAGAGGTATTAAACGCCCACTGTTTTAATTATTTAAGCATGTGATTGGAATATATGTACCTAATATCTCAATAATTACTTCACGGATCGGGAACTGATATACAAGGATAGGCGGATAGGCGGATAAATAGAATTTTTTGTCATTTTTTTGCTACGGAGTCCTAGAAATAGACGTTGTTAAATTAAAAGGTAATTCACAATTTTTTCGATTGGTGTCCACAACCGCAAAATTAGTACTGTTACGAGTCGCGAGACTCGAATTAAAATGCCGTTAGAATTACTATAGAGTTTATTAGAACTATACAAACACGTATAACACAGGTACAAATATAACCAAACACAATAAGTCCAAACGTAATGCAGAAGGTCGTAATTCAATAAAACGCGCAAAATCCGTCACTAAAAGATTCCCGACTGTAGTGCACACGTCTCACTTCGTTCGTGGTTCTCGCTCGACTCTGTCTCCCCCCTCCATCAGGTCATCGTTTTATATTGCACAAATGCAATGCCCCCGTATCTGAGTCAGCTTAATCCGCCACACCTGGCTAATGACTCGGCCGCTAACTGTCATAAAAGAGTACAATAAAACAATGGGCTGTTTTCTAATCACAAATTTTAAACACAGAGTAAACAAAAGAAGACGATCATAAAAGAGTTACAATTAGTTTAAATGCCGGCGGGTAATAAATATGCTTTGTTTCAGATATGCAGGTGGATTTTGTTTTTTGTCGGGACCTGAGTTGTAACAGTACAAAAGGGGTAAAAAATGTTTGTTTACGCTTGTTATGTTGCTGATAACGAATGAATCCGGCACTGACAATCTATGTTCTGTTCATTTCTGTCTTAGAATTTGAATGAATCCATCAAAGTGATCTATCTATCTGTCATTTAAGAGCTATACTCTTGTCGGTGGAGTTTCCTCCAATCTTCCCTATTATGGGCCTGTTGTTTTACTTCTATGTAAGACACGATACCAGCTTTTTCTTTTATTTGATCCATGAATGCTCGCCTTGGTCTTCCCTTCCCTCTCCTTGCTTCCACTTTGCTTTCGATTAACATTCATAAGAAGGTGTCGTGTCGTAGCAAATGGCCAAACATCTTCCCCCTTCTCTCCTCCAGAGTTTTTAAAATTGTGCGTTTCTCCTTTATCAAATCCAGTACTTCTTCATTGGTCTTCTTTTATTTCCAACTTATTCTCGCTCGCGATCTCTTTGTGTCATTGTCCATGCTTCACACCCGTATAAAGCCATGCTCCAGATATAAGTTTTAATTAAACTTTTTAACTTAACTTTCACAAAGTGATCAATATAAACTTAATGTCGAATTTTACAATGTCATTGAAGACCGTCTGTCCTTTCAGTTCTTTGCCTTTCAACTATATTGATTCGATTTGGTTGATCCGTCTAATATCCGCATTACGCGAACATATGCCGATGTAAGGCCGGACTAATCTTCTTTAAAATTATTGTTATAGAATTTTATATTTTTTTACAACACTATTGTGTTTTATTGTCTAACTACATAGCGCTAAATTCCCGTGGCTAATTTCAATTAGGGTGGTATAATAAATTTTATTAAAACTAGGCAAATGTATCAGCATCTGTCGTTGTTTAATTAATTACAAATTTCGACGCTTCGAACGTCTGAGAGAATCTTTTGTGTTACGATAACATAATTTATTGTTTACTTCTATGGAAATGAGTACGTGCGATTTTGTGTTAGTGATAACATCGGTATGTATTACTGTGCATGTATGTCAATTGTTTTGTATGATTAATTAAACTGTAATTTATTTTTATAAAGTAGATTGTCTAATGGCCGGTTACTACACTAGTGGAAAAAATTAAAGGATAAAAAATGTTTTCCAAATTTTGGCGTATGTTCAAATGGCTGTTGTATCTTTGTTAAAAATGGCCGTATCGGAGTTATAAAATAGCTATTTAAAGCTTGAGTTCTTTAGTTTCAAGATCTCGGGACAAAAAAAAATTAAGCAGGAAGTATCGCGCTAACCTAACGAATACCTTGAAGAATAAAATTTTCGTTTTTGTTTTGGTACACGAACTTGAAATTTTTTTTCCTACTACACCACTGCGTGGGTCGGATAGGGTGTTTATCCAACTTTATTTTTTGTAAGCTTTGATACGAATATTTCTCGCTCAGCTATCGGACTTTGAATGGAAATGAATCATTTTGTCTTTGATCGATCATCGACATCTCAGCAACCAATGGTCGCACAGACAATTCAAGGTGAGTTTCAAAACTTGAATAAATGTATGGAAAATAGTTTTTTTTTAATTAAAAACAACCTTTGGTTTGTCGTTTGACATTCCTTCACAGAAATTGATCCTTACAAGCTACACTATGATTTAGTATAATAATACAGAATGTTTATTTTACCAAAATCAGCCGATTCGATTACTGACAAAGGCAATTTTTCAAAAATCTAATGGATCTACTTCAGTTTTCATCAAAATCGGCCTCGAGACTCCTTTGCGTGTTTTTCGCTATTTAATTTAGCACACTTGAAAAATTTACCCCGTATAGAATAGAATATTGTTACGAGTTGCAGGACTCGAATTAAAATGCCGTTGGAATTATTTATAGAATTTATTAGAACTATACAAACACGTATAAGTATAACACAGGTACAAATATAACTACACAACCAGTCCAAACGTAATGCACGATTTAATCACACGCGCAAAGTCCGTCACTAACGTCTTGTTTTGCTTGTGGCTATCGCTAGACTGCCCGATACAATATGGCTGCCCGACCGCGTAGACCGAATTTCTTAGAATCAGTTTAATACACAATGGGCTGTTTTCTAATTACAAATTTTAAACACAAAGTAAACAAAAGAAGGCCAAATGCGGAAAGGTAACAAAGTGTGCTTTTATGATATGCAGGTGTGAATCTACTTTTGTCGGCGTGTAGGTCATAATAATATACGAGTAATATATTTTATTGTACATTAAAGTTAATGAAACAATACACAAAAACAGCTTAGAATTAGATACAAATGGCGCTCTTATCGCTGACAGCGATCTCTTCTAGACGACCTTGGGATGGAGAGAGAAATATGGCACAAAAGCTAGGCCATGGTTTTGTATAGGTAGGCGACGGCAACCATCTTCCATGAAGTGGGCCTGCCTGGTTTTCGGCTTTGTAATAAAAAAAGTTAACCCGTTTACGGTTTCAAAAAACTGAATTATTTGATTTTTGATTAGGCGTTTATTTATTGTGGTAAAAAAATACCTATAGCAAAAGTAGGCGTTGAGTGTTTATTATGTAACCTTCAGAGTGCTATGGGTTATACATTATTCAGTAATAATAACTATTAATTGTTTTCCTTAATGTCCTGCATAACACAATTGTTATATACTTTTTTAGAACCTGCGTATTTATGTTTCACAAACTTTTCTAATCCGTCCTAAGGTTGTCTGCAAGAAATTGCTTTTAGTGATAAGACCGTGTCTATTGTTTTCTGTACTGTGTCTCAATGTTTTGCAATAAAGTATTCTAATCTATTTGGGGCTGATTTTTTAATCACCAGATAAAATTTATTCATAAAAATAAATATATACACACACACACATATATATATATGTAATATATATATATATATATATATATATATATATATATATATATATATATATATATATATATATATATATATATATATATATATATATATATATATATATATATATATATATCAGCTCATAAATTTCCCACTGCTGGGCTCGGGCCTCCCATTATAGGGGGAACGGACAGTATACCCGCCACGCTTGTCCAAGGCGGCTTGGTAGGTTTGTCACATCGGTTATCTCGATGTGCAGTTCGCATCACTATGTTTTGCTTCACCGTTGTTAGCACGTGGTAATTGTAACAATATGCACATTAGGTCCGAAAACTGACTTAAGTGGTGCATGCGTTCCGGCCAGAATCGAACCCGTGCCCTTTGTGTTTGGGATGCGTGCGCTACCACGACTTTAGAATGAAATATATAATGGGAAAATTAAAAACCAGTTAGGTTACAATTTATTTGACTGACAAGTTTTATCTTACGTACCGGCCGAAAAGCCTTAGTGGAAATACTTCATTCGATACCTGCTGCATAGTTCCGAATGATCACGTCTTCCAAACCGGAATTATCCCTAACTCGTATCTTTCTTTCTTCTAATTAAAAAGCTGTTGGGCTGAATATCGCAAGGTCACTGTTGACAGATTATCACTTGGCTAATGTTAGGACGTGTATAAGACGTTATACCATTTATCATTTCCACCCCTGGAGCTGGAGTCTTAGCTCTAGCGATCTTCACTCCGTGCCGGCTGGCTAAGGCAAGCACTTGCCATGCCTTGGTCCCCGGAGTCAGATCCGAGGTGTCGCTACTCACCTAAGGCTTTGTCACAAATCGCCCCTTACTGAAAGTATTTTGTACAAGTCAATTTGCTGTTCCTTGAGCGACACGTCTTGGCGCCCAACCAAAGCGATAGTTGGAAACGATGAACATGACATGCAAAGCTAAAAATCCAACAATGAAAGACATAGATCGTACAAAAGACAAAACTACTTTAGTACATTTTACTAAGCAAATCTGTTAATAAGCATTCTTATAAAACAAAGATATCAACATTGTACAATGTAAGCGGTCTGAACTACGTAGAATGCATACAGAGTAGAAATATTCCGTATAATTAGATTCTATAATATAACCGAAAGTGGGGAGTTCGCTGTTAAGAATACAGTGTTTAAAATACCATTTCTATAAACATTGTAAACAAAGATCCCTTGTATATGGGTATCGCTGACTTTGAAATTCAACGTTGGTACGTTCATGAAAACGTTTGTTATGCGCATACTTAGGATTGCTTGAGAATGATTGACATTATGATTTTGTATACTACGTTTTAAATTTTTAGTTTCTCTAAAATTCTAAATGGTAATAGACATTTATCTCATTCTCAGGGGCCACCCAGAAATTACGTCACACTAATTTCATGATTTTTTGACCCCTCTCTTGACACAGCTGGTCGCATTCGTGAATCTCCTCCCTCCCTAGTGTGACATCACATATTTTTAACCGACTTCAAAAAGGAGGAGGTTCTCAATTTAATTGGTATGTTTTTTTGCAATTTTACATCAAGAAATTATTAAACTAAAATAGCAGTTCCGTAATCAGTTTTATTTCCATTTAAATAATTTTTATAATTTAAACACTGCTCATACAGATAAAATTGTTTTTTTTTAAATGTTTTTAGTTAATAGTTCAAATTTCGTGTTTTAAAGCTTAAATATACTAGATTTTGAAATGCGATATCACAAAATTTAGAACCCCTCCCACCCCTTGTCACACAATGTCACACTTCGTCGACGTATACGTGTGTTGCTAAACCTTATATATCAACACGAGTTGCTTAATATAAGGATTTTATTTTAAAAAAATGGATTTTTTTTAAAGACTTGGTAAATGTTAGTTTCCGAATAAAACAATGAGTGTGTTTGAAATCATTCATTTGAATTATTTATCCGTCACAAAACCGTGTTTACGGTTTACGTATATAGGCGACAGAAATCACTTCCCATATGTTGGGTTGTCTGCCTATTTGCCAGCATCGCAAAAGAAAAAACAAGGCTTGAAAATACACTTCTGGAGCATGTTAGTAACATTCATTTACTTCGTTGATACAAAATAAGCTACCAACGCATTCATGTTTATTTATTTTATTTAGGTTTAGGGCTTGGCAGCTACGCTTTTAAGCCAGATCTTAGATTACAATATAGTTTCTACATTTTCTTAAGCCTATGTGTAGCACAGCTGAACTGTATGTAGGTTATCAACTGGTGCCATTCAACGGAGTTCTTGTGATAACTCAAAAGGCCACATTTGACTATACAGTTCACATTTCTCACAAAACACATAATTACTACCCAAAAACTATCAATATCCTACAACTATTGTTCATTTTAAAGTAATTTAACACATTTTTAGAAAATAAAACTGCTGCACAGCACAGCATATTTCAGTTCCCGCCAAAAACTCCAACGCATTCATGCACTAGATTTCTCCAAAAGGGATTCCCCTTGTGCGTTTTCCACAACAGTTAATTTCGTATTACTATTGAATAGCATATTGTTACATTTATTTAGTTGCGTAGTTGTTGTCATGTTTCTTTTTAAGGTTAATAATTAATGTTATGTACCCTCTTATTTCTAAACGATACAATCGGTCATTTCCTTAATTGAATAATAATGTTATATTTTTATTTATTCGGTGATTAGCGCCTGTTTTGTATAGAGTCTACAATTTATCATAATTTTATGTAACAATATTTATCCCTGATATGATGTGGTAATTGTGTAGATTATAAATCAAAATCTCTCAATTGTATATAGACGGTATTCACTACATTTTATTTTATGTACTGTGTTCGATTTGTTTTATAACATGTAAAACTTTAAATATAATATTTTATATAATAGCTTATATAAATTATTACTTATCTGAAATTTCCAAACAATAATGTAATAAATTCTTGTAATTCATAACCTATTTAATTAAAATTTATCAATTAGTTTAACAGTGACTTCAACCCGCTATCGGTTGTCCCAATTTGAAAATTTCTTGTGTTCTAAAAATATTTGTCGAATGTGTAGAGTGAGTAGATGAAATGTCCTTAAACCGTAAGGTTCTCTGATTATAAGTATTGTGACCAGTTGCTGTTATTTTATTACCATAAACCCTTCTGAGTTGTTGCAAGTATTACAATATCTTAAGCGCTATACACAATCATTTGGAATGAAATCCCTATTTTTTCTATGTAGTAATGTTCCCTTGATAATTCACTTTATTCGTTAGATGTCTTCATTTTTGTCTTTCAATTTGTATAGTAATGAGTCATAATTTTTTTCTTTTATAAAACGATTGTATGGCCCTTTCCTATATCTTACCAACTGTTCATTTGCCCTACTATCGGTTACAGTTTGATACAAGTAATGTCAAATTGAATCGCTGATAAGGCAAGTGAATGAATAGTAAGATATAAGAACTGGCCATTAGCTGTTAAATAAAATAAAACGGCAAGTATCAAACTAAGGTAGAACTTTATACAATATATGTTATAACTACCTATATAGACTAGTATGTCTATATAGATATACGTATGAAGAAAAACATAAAAATACAACAAATTTACAAACTATAGTAATTTTTATATGTCTTCGCACCAACTTCAAGATATTGTAGAAAATAGTCATTATTTGCTTGTTACTCTTAAAAGTTGGTTTATTTTGTTTATGAAATACATTCATTTTTATTTTCACTGGTAATCGATTGCTTTGTGTGTGTCCATGAGTGAACATAACAAAGCTACCCGGAAGAAACTATGAAGATTTGGCATTCAATTATTTTTAATATAAATCTAAGACGAATGAAAATTTAATGGGTAAATAAACAGTCGTATGTATGTAACGAATATCATAAAAAGAGACCTCGACTATACTCGGCATTGACCATGATTTACTGACCGAAACTTATTATCTTTTTTTTAATAAAACGCAATGAGTCATTACTCTATTACTTCGAAAGCAGAAACACGTTAGGCATAAAACAATCTCTAAATATTACGCATATGTACATACTACACATATCGCACGTAATATTAAATACTGACACACTATACAAAATTTTGCCAAAACGCCTTTTTAATACCGTCTATCGTAAAACATGGATATACGTGTAACAGCGCTAATCCTGGTTGAAAGGTAACAGAAATGTCTATTAGGAAGGCAGTAAGTGTAATAATGTATGTAATAATAACTACTGATATTCATGCTTAAAAACGTTTAATACGTATTGAAACTAACTACCCAATAATAAGTTGTCGTTTTCCTTTTGGGGAAATCTAGTGCATGAATGCGTTGTAGTTTTTGGCGGGAACTGAAATATGCTGTGCTGTGCAGTTTTATTTTCTAAAAATGTGTTAAATTACTTTAAAATGAACAATAGTTGTAGGATATTGATAGTTTTTGGGAAGTAATTATGTGTTTTGTGAGAAATGTGAACTGTATGGTCAAATGTGGCCTTTTGAGTTATCACAAGAACTCCGTTGAATGGCACCAGCTGATAACCTACAGTTCAGCTGTGCTACACATAGGCTTAAGAAAATGAAGAAACTACATTTTAATCTAAGATCTGGCTTAAAGGCCTAGCTGCCAAGTCATTAACCTAAATAAAATAAATAAACATGAATGCGTTGGTAGCTTATTTTGTATCAACGAAGTAAATGAATGTTACTAACATGCTCCAGAAGTGTACTTTTAAGCCTCGTTTTTCCTTTTGCGATGCTGGCAAATAGGCAGACAACCCAGCATATGGGAATTGGTTTCTGTCGCCCATAGACGTAAACAACTTCAAGGGTGAAGCCAAAACATCGTCAGAGGGAGTAGAGGCGATGGGATATGGAATTGGAAAGGAGGGATGGGATAGGGAAAGTGGGGTAAGGGCAGGGGCAGAAGGCCAGCGGAACTTTCACTTATCGCACGAAACACGATTAGCTCAATGCTAAACCTTTCACGCCGATATTCTGTGAGAGCGTGGTATCACACCGATCGAGCTGGCCCAAGAGCTATAATCATGATAATGGTGGCTCTACCGGTGTTTTCAATACTTCCTTGGAAGAAGAATGCTAGGAATAGCAATCCTAACACTTTAAAGTTGTTCGGTGGCTTTGTTCTCTAGATGTTACAAGAGCCTGAAAACTGTTAGACATTTTGAGTAGATATTCGAAGCGTCGTAAATACTCATTTTATGATATTTTTTTCATCTTTATTTGGGACTTTTGCCATATAGGCATGTCAGCCCCATCATCTCCTAAACATACAATAACATATATTAAATGTTAAATAATGAACTGGCTAACAAACTACCTTTCTTTGAGGCAGGCTCTGCCAGAATTTCTATGAAAATACCTACATCAAAACGATTCAGTACCAACTCCCTCATCAGTTGTTCTCTGCCATCTTTATTTTTGCTGCACTCCATTAAAAGATGTTGGACATCCTCACGAGTTCCACACAGTAGGCATAATATAACACATATACTGAGCTAAGTTTTCTTTTGAAAAAAGTATTTTGAACTTACAATAGGTACTTTAATTTAAGATTTTGTCCCATAGTCTTGAGAATATTTTGCGAAAAATCTTGACCAAGCGTTTACAAAATTATTTTTCAGACGCCTGCCTGGGTTTTAAGACGGAGTACATATTAATTAACTCCCCAAATATTTAATTTCGGGCCGATTTTTTCAATCACAAAACACAACACGGGGAAATTAAAAATTACATTTGTGTGAATGAAACAGTTGAATTGTTTTACTTTTCAATTTAGTCAGGTTATAAATTATTCGACTGATAACTTTAATCAGATGATTGAAAAGTGTGCCCTGAAAGTTATTAAAATTTATAAACATCATAAGAACATTATTGCGACCTTTTTTCACTTTAAAAGTCTAACGGTTGGTTACATTTCACTACCATTAACCAGGTCTGCATTTTTATATTTAGATAATAAAAAGTAGTCTTGCACAAGCTTTCACGACGCCTCAAGTGTCACGTAAAAATGTATAACAGCTCTTCAGCCAGTTTATCGTAATTTTACGTACGTAATACCTGTGGGAACAGACTGATGTAGTCGCAAAAAGTCAGTCCCGCTCTAACAGTTTTGAATAAAAATGAGGGTGGTAAATCTTCAAAAATACTTTCAACCAAACCTCCAAGATCTTAACTAGTTCTGTTGAATAGTTTTGGAATATTTAATAATTTGGAGTACTTTTGATTTAATGATTTCTATGATTCTATATCCAAATGAAAACCAGTGGTTACTTCGTTTTGTGTAGACTTAACTCAAATTTACATTGATCCAGCTACTGATTTCAAATTCGAAGGAAGCCAGTGCTGACTACATACTGGCATCGTGTAAATTGATTTGAAGTCAGTATAGCGCTACCAATGCTGACTTCAACATTCCCGATTGAATATTTTGAAGTCAGTTCGCTCCCCAGGTCTGGGGAGCGCTGGGGGCTTACTCTCAAACGTCTTTCAGCGTTCGTTTTCGTTTTAGAACATTTTTTTGCTTTTTTATATTTAAGCACATTGTCCATAGTTGTTCCTTTTATTGTTCTGATTTAAAAAAAATCTTTATGCTTTCTTTCTTCTATCTAAAATTTCATACATTTTTCGGGCTGATCGGACCTAAACGAACGACGAAAGGCGTTTGAGAGTAAGGCCTCTGGATCAATGTAACATGCCTTAACACGTACTTAGCCCTTAATGCTAATGATACATTCACTAACTATTCAATTGTTACTGGTATTTTCGTGTCATCTGTCCACTTACGTGTTCTCAATAGCAAGGCTCCTAGGAATACGGACTATTGACATGGTAATACGTCAAAATTAATAAAAAGTTTTGAATTCACGATTTCGTCAAAATACGGCATGACGTCTCAATTTACTAAATATATGTTTTACTTTTTATTTATTAGGTAGCCTTCCCAGAATAGACCTATGTTTTAATAATACACGAATTGTGAAAGGAATTTCCAATTAGGTCATCGGATATGACTTATGATACTTTATCAGTGTAATTACATGTTATTTATAACTTAGTTGTTAAGGTATTTGAATTTTGCTATTTATGATGATAAATAAAATAAACATGAATGCGTATGAAATTTTATGAATTGCTTTTCATCTAATTAATAAAAGTGCGTTTTTAGGGTTCCATAGACCAATGGTAAAGGTAAATCCGTTATGAATTCGTTATATCCGTTTATGCACCTTATATTAATTACCAAATTAGCTACCCTTATTCCATTCTCTCTATCCCAATCCTAAAGACTGGCCACGCGTTGGCTTCGTCTTGACGTTGCAAACGTCTCTAGCCGACGGTAACTAGTTTCCATTACATGGGTCTTTTGCCTGTTTGCCAACTTCGAAATAAAAAAACAATATCTTATGAGTCGGGTGGCCTTGAAGATATTGCTTTCTTCTTTCTTCTTGTCCTTTAAACAGCGATAACACGTTGCGAAACGGTATAAATAGATTAGGAAGTAGATTTAAATAAGGACTTACATGTATGACCTTCAAAAGCTGTTCTCAAGTGGAATTTATTATGACTAAACATTTTTGTAACTAGTGAAGAGTATGTGATAGCCCAACTACTATATTCCGTTTGATATTTTTGCGAGAAATTGTTATATATATCTATTTATCGCCGTCTGTGTATGTATATCACGACGATTTTTCTTATATGCCCGTCTGGATGGCTACCACTCCAGAACTAGAGTATACTGCCATAACAACCTTGAGTTGTTCCGAGGTTAGTGGCCAGGTCCCGTCTCTCTTTTAAGAGTGCAGCTCATTGGTAGCACCTTAGCTGGTGCAAATGTCCATAGGCGATGGTAACCGCTTTCCATCTGGTGGGCCGTCTGCTTGCCTGCTGAACTTGTTTAGTAAAAAAAGCTACTGGATCTATCGAGTAGCTATTTAGGAAGAAGGGGTAGATAATCTATATGCGTGCCACAACAGAACGGTGTGTGAATAAAATAAACCTGAGGGTTGTTCAAAATAACAACTAGGACCTGCAGTTATAACTGTTATTAACTTCATAATGTAAATATGTACATCCAAAACATTAGGTACCCTTCAAGCTCTCAAATTCGATTAATTTATATTTAAATGCAAAAACACTTAATACATATTAATATACGAGTTACGGAGATAAGTACCTAACAGTCAACGTAAGATTTAAATTTTCAAAAAGTCCTCAACGAGTAGGCGTTCCATGACCCAACGTTAGCCTTCGAAGACCATGGTTTATAAAAACGGCTTATCGCCTATACGATACGAATTTATAAAATCTCAAAGTATGTAAAACAAGATAACATTATATTTAGTTGTGTACTGGACACTTTTGTCCATTCAATTTATTTAGTTCGCGTGAAATAGAGCCCATCAAATAGGTTACGCCCTAACGAATTGTGTCATTCGTGACACGCTATGCATTGTCGGTTTTGTCCTCGATATCTATTGTTTATCAAACGCAAACAGCATCTGACTGTTGGACCTACTTGGAAGTGTCTTGAACTGTGAGTGATCTTTGAACCACGTTTCGTCTTACATCAATTATTAGGGTGGTAAATATATACTGAAGTGTTTATAATAAGTTACTCATTAAAGACCTTTCATAATGGACATATCATTTAAATAACCACTGCTTCTAGCCACATTACAATAAAATTGTTTCCAATATTTCCGATGCCGTGGGTACTTTGGAATAAAAATTATATAAAACACTTCCATTAAATTCTAACGTTAGGTCATAAAATCAAGTCAATCCATTCACTACTTTAAGAGTTTTGTGGAAACACAAAAACGCATGTTAACATTTTATAATTTAAAGATTAACTGTTATCTGGGACTTCGTTAAAACTTTCAAGAAGAAATATGTGTTATTTAAGGGCCAGTTTCTATATCTTACTAACCGTTCATTTGCCTTTACAACTGGGGCCCAATTCTGTTATTACTATCTCGTCAAAATCACAAGATACCATCGTCTCAATCGCAGGTTTGCCTGATTTCGGTGTTCCGTTAATTCCAATGGCGTGCTCGGGGCACGCACCTCTAATTTTATAAATATTTATAAGCGAAAAGTTGCAAAGTAAATGTTTAATATTTTGGTAGCTTTTCAGTATTCATTTCGGCTAACGCCACTCCTGCTAATAGTAATATCACTTTTTTTGTAATATTATTCCGCCGCGAAGATATCGAGACGAGATTGTGGATTTAGTTTAATACGAATTTTTGACACCATCGCAGTGGAATCGTGCTATGTATATCTTCGCAACGTCAAGATATTGAAATAGCATAATCGGACCTCCTTACAAGTAAGAGGAGGAGGACCCATAGGCAGGCGTGCATCCGGGGCACGGCTGGGGTGTCACAAATTTTAGGCAGGATCCGGCGACTTGGTCTGGAGGTGGCCCTTCCGAAGACTGAGGCCGTGATATTTCATGGTCCTCGAAATGGCCCACCTCCGTACCTAGTAGACTTTTCGGCACACTTTCGGCAATTGGCCCCCAAACTCAAGAGGGCGGTAAAAGCGCTGTCGCGCCTCTTGCCCAGTGTTGGGGGGCTCGAAGCCCCGTGTCGAAAACTCTTGGAAGGCATCGTACGGTCGAAGGCCCTATACGGGGCCTCAGTTTTGTCCGACCGCCTGACGCCCGAACGCTGTGCTGTTACGACAGGCGCAGCGAGTGCTGGTCGTCAGGGCGATACGAAGATACCGTACGATGTCCTTCAAAGCGGACTCGCTACTCGCCGGCTGCCCACCATGGGACCTTGAGGCCAGAGTCCTAGCATCGCTATTCCAATGGCGAGAGGCACGAGACCGGCCCTTCAGGAAACCGAGGCGTGCCGGTGGTAGCTCCGCGACGTCGCCATAGTGGTATGGGGGGAACGCCTACGACACCCCAGCGCGGGTCTCACCACCATAGAGGCGGTGAGGTCCGTCCTGCAACACTAGCTAAGACGCAAACACGGCACCCTGACGTTCAGGCTGACGGAGGTCCTCTCGGGGCATGAACGCTTCGGGAGGTACCTGTGTCGCCTTGGCCGCGAGGTGACTTCAGGTGCCATCATTGTGACACAGGCGACGAAGATAGGGCGCTGCACACACTCTAGGACTGTCCAGCCTGGATATAGTAGCGCCAAGACCTCGTCATCGTAACCGAATTTGACCTTTCGCTCCCGGCCGTGGTACGCACCATGGTCGGGAGCAACATCGGATGGGACGCCGTCTCCTCCTTTTGTGAGCACGTTATGTTTGCAAAGGAGGAGGCGGAGCAGCAGCATGAGAGCACGTCACAGTTCCGCTTCCGCCAAAGGAGGACGTGCCGTCGCCGGAAGGCCAGCACAGATCTTCGGCCACCGTTAGCTTCCCCTTGGGGTATATGGGTTCTCACTCACCTGCACATGACGTCGAGATGAGAGCGTGAGTGTTCCGCGCGCGCTTACCCCTCCTCCCATGGAGCGAGTTACAAACCGCCCCATGCACACAGAGCTTGAAGATGCCGGGGGATAAAAGAAAGTCCCTCGGCAGTGGAAGTAGCCTTGTGAGGCCCATGCTTGCCAAGGCTGCGGAGAGGCTAGGTCATATATTCGTAGCCCTGGTATAAGGCGCAGGACGGAAGGACGGAACACCCAGGGGTTTTAGTAGGTATCCCTAACCAGCGAGTAGCAATAGCCTGGTACCAGTTCTGACTGGGCATGCTAGTGCCACTCCGACCTGGCGAATCCCACACACGGGTCGCGAATTATCCCCCCAAGCTTCTGCGCTTGTCGCGGCTTATGGTCCTCAAGCGGAATTCCCCTGGTAAAAAAAAGGAAAAGAAAAGACAAGACCTTTTAGATTGTATAATAACAATGAAATTGATTTCTTGTTGTTAAGCAGTTAATAATAATGTAGCAAGACCACTTTTTACACACATGTAAAGATAATGTTACAATCAATTTAAAAGCTGATACAAGTTTGTCAAATTTCTACCGACGGAAAGGCGAATGAGTGTGGTTAGTAAGATGTAGGAATCGTGAACAGACCATGAAAGACATACTAGGAAGATAATATACTTGTATTGCATTTCTTATATTGTGTAGCTAAAACTGTGTTGAATTTAAAATCACCAAAATATTAACCTTAATTTTACAATACAGCAGAACAACTTGGACGTTTGCCAATCGTATGGGGCTTGACGCTTGACCTAGACCGGACCTTTTAGATTGTATAATAACAATGAAATTGATTTCTTGTTGTCATGCAGCTAATAATAATGTAGCAAGACCACTTTTTACACACGTGTAAAGATAATGTTACAATCAATTTAAAAGCTGAGTAACTGTTTCTAATGAATTAGTTATTATAATATATATTCATTGTTTACAATGTTTTTCTTTTTACACGAACATAGATGATATGCTTTTATAATGAATATAATTATTATGTCTGTACGTTTGGATACTCTGGACTTCTTTTTAATAGGTAAAATTTATAATTATGTAAATTTAAAAATACACTTATTTTTTTATTGACGAACGCGTTAAAAAATAACAAATACTAAAATGCATGTAAAGAAACTAGTTACTTCAAAACGTGGCGACACACTCACGAAACAAAATTCATATTTTAAAAAGTGTATGACATAATTTTAACGTATAAGCTTGGTACTCATGTATTAATCAGTAAGTAATGTAGTCTAAGGTGTGTAAAGCGGTAGTCAGACTTATGCAGAATTGGTAAGTTTTTACTGTTTAGCTGTTCGATGACGCTTCGCATTCAAAAATACCTTTCGATTTTGAACATCTATCATCTCAAGGGTTTTTGGCGTAAGTTTCGCTAAGAAAAGGATAATTGGGCGTGGCTATCTTAGTATTTTAATGTGTTCATTATACAGGTGAATATTTCAAGTGGGCCTTCAGATCAAAATCCTAAACTATGCTAATTAGCGAAAAATACTCGAAAGGAGTCCCGAGGCCGATTTTGCCGAAAACTAAAGTGGTGTTATGATTTTTTAAAAATCAATTATTCTTGTCTCTCTCTTTTCTTTCACCGTATCCCAATTATTTGGGGTCGGCACAATATGTCTTTTCCTTCCACACTCCTCTACTCTGACATACATCTTCTGTCACACCACATATCATCATATCATCCTTCACACAATCCATCCATCTTTTTTTTGGTCTACCTTTACATTTGTACCCATCTATCTTGAAGTTTAACATTCTTTTTATTACGTGACTTTCATCCCTCATTATATGCCCATACCAACTTAATCTTCTTCCTCTCAATTTTTCATTCACGGGTGCAACTTTCAAAGATCCCCCCTCATGTACTCATTTCTCACCTTATCCATTCTTGTGACACCACACATCCATCTCAACATTCTCATCTCAGCTGAGTGGAGACGTTTGTGGTTTATCGCTTTAGTGGCCCAACATTCCGACCCATATAGCATATTTATTCTTGTGAGGAATCGAAACACTGATTTTGAAAAAATAAATACACCTGTATTATTATGCCAAATCATAGTATAGCTTGTAAGGATCAATTTCTGTGAAGGAATTCAAACGGCAAAACAAGGGAAAGGGTTGTTTTTGAACAAAATGTTCATACGTTAATTAAACATTAAATTGCACTGGTTATTTTACTCCACCTCATTTGAACACAATCAATGATTACCCATTGACTGATTTGATTGATAGGGACAAAAGAAAGTGCGTTTCGATTTATAAATTCCTATTAAAAATATAAGATTCTCATAATTTTCATGTTCAATAAAATGTGGTGAGGTTTAATCAATCTATGGAAAATAGAACATTTTGTTCAAAAACAACCCTTTCCCTTGGTTTGCCGTTTAACATTCCTTTACAGAAATTGATCCTTATAATCTGCACCGTGATTTGGTATAATAATACAGGTGTGTTTATTTTTTCTAAATCAGCCGGTTCGATTCCTGACAAGGATAATTGATTTTTCTAAAATCTAATGATACCAGTTTACTTTTCGTCAATATCGACCTCGAGACTCCTTTGAGTGTTATTCGCATAGTTGAAAATTTAACTCTGAAGGTCCCTGAAAAATTCACCTGTATATCACCAGTATCGATTCATAGTGATTTCACTTCAAACGAACAAAAACTTAATAATAATTCTAATTTTATTTTGTTGCTAGGATACGCCAGCGAATTCGTCCACGCTTGACTTAAAATTCCCTCGGGATTTACGGCACATAAAGTACTACAGCATTTAAAAAAGAATGTAAGCTATCGTTTTAGTGAAAATTGTGTCGGAATAACCAAATTTTTATGCACCCGAACAACTAGAAATCGCTCCCGGAATAATTCCCACAGGATTTCCGGGATAAAAAATATCACACAATTTATTACATAAAATTTTCTATCGATCAGTGAAAAGGTCACATTTGAATTCGATTTTTTTTAATCTGACCATTTTAAATCATTCCATAAAAAAATTCCTACGGGATTCCGATGGTAAAAAGTAGCGCAGATTTTAAGTCTAAGAATTTGCTGTCGATCATCAAAAACCGCATCGAAATCGGCCCCGTAGTTTTTGTGTGAATTCCGAACAAACCGACAAACAGATAAACAGACAAGAAATCTAAAAAAATTGCATCGGGTTCTCCATCGTTTATATAGTCTATTCCAGTTGTTTTTTTTTTTAAATAGCTTCAATGTACAGAAGCGATATGGTTAGAATTTTATAATATAGATATCTGATGTAGTGAGTGATTAGTAGATTTGTTTTTTATACCAAAATGCGAGTAAATAATAATTTTTGGCGCCTTCTGGTTGGCAATAAAATGTAATATTTAGTGTCTTTCCAGAGATACGTGTTTTACTTAGGTTTTTATATAAATCAAATCAAATTTATTTGTTCAAAACATGGCGAAACATTTGGTATATAGTGTTGTACACATGTTTTGCTCACATAGGAGCATACAAATATTTATAGTAAATTTTATTAAAGTATATAATATTAAATGAAATTTAATTATTCCTTATAATGTCTAGGAATAATAAAGCTACATATATTTCTTGATATATGTATGTTAGAGATTATTTATACATGTAAAATCTGTATTCGAGGCCACGTAGACTGCCTACTCAAAACCCGTCAACATTTAAATCCTGAAATGGTATGCCAATGACGTAAATCCCTATTTTTATACTTGTTATTTTGAATTTATCTTCTGTCGTTACAGCCTGTTTTTCCTGTAGTTTATGGACGATGAGAAGCTCGATAACAAACAATTGTTGATATTTAGGGTTCCGCATCCGTTTTGGCAAAACTGAATTGGGTAATTGACGCATGTTATAATAATATGTGTCATCTACTCGACACGTATATATACCTACATGCATAAAAGTTGTATAATACACATATGTATAGAAGTGAATGAATGTATGCACAGCACTACAAACGCAAAAACGCCATCACGCTGATTTATGTATAGTATATATACTTGTTTGAAAACTGTTTTAATAAAAACAAAACCGACTTCAAACTTAAAAACAAAAATTAAATATTTTCTACAACACCTTGAAGTCGATGCATTTTTTTTTGTTGTTTTTTATGTTTTACTTAGCATCGACTATAAGATGTTGTAGAAATATTTTTACATGCTTTTTAGTTTGAAGTCGGTTTTGTTTTTATTAAAGAAATATTTTCTACTGTTTAGTGGCTTGAATAGGTTTAGGTATAATATTTTAGGCGCCTGGAGAAATTGTACTACTGGCACGCGTTCACTAGTTTTGCCTAGTTAAGGCGCTCGGCGCTCGTCAACAAAGGTCGAATAAAAAAATATTTGAAAATCGGTCCACAATTGACGGAGAAATCGCATACGTAATAAATATAAATTACGAGGGGTTCAAGGATTTAGTGACAATGGGACCACCTCAGGAGAATACACCTTTGAATAAAGAAAAAAGTTGGAAAATCGGTCTACAATTGTTGGAGAAATCGCGTAATAAACATACAAAAAAAACGTACAGTCGAATTGAGAACCTCCTGTTTTTGGAAATCGGTTAAAAATAAAATTCCAAGCTACAATATATATTTTTTTTCTATTTTCATTACATCCGTATAAATCCAGTACTTTTTATGAAAAATTGCTGGTCATACATATACAAGCGGATACATAGTAATTCTGCTTTTGTTTAAAAAGGCTATATGAAACCCTAAACAATTATACAGCGAATACATTTGGCAGAGTTAGCCTTGATGTCCCGTTCTCGCAACCCGTCTACTGTATATTCAATACATTATTTACGATTTACAAAAATATGCGAAACCTTCAAGCACTCGATTTTAACAAATATTATTTTAGAATTCACGTATATTTTTGTTTCTGAATGATATTTACTGACTTATCTATCTATCGATATAATAATTATGTAAAGGGTCTGTAATATATAATATTTGGGCGTTAGTCTATCATAAATATAATATGTGTGTGGATAGTTCATAAAACAGTTCGCAAGCAACCACCGTGTATTTATTACAGCGTCGAATTTGTACAGTGATTTAAAATTAAAAGAAGTTTTATTTAAAGCTCTAAAAAAATTCTTTAAAAAAAACCGACTTCAAAAACTTTACTTTTTAGTTTATGAAATCGGTTTTTTTAAACGAAGGTTTTTTTTATTTTATTTGTTACTTTTAATGTCTAGCTATGGGTAGGCCTACGAAAGGTGCCGCGCGCCTTAAAAAATATAGGTTCCAAGAAACGGGACAGATTTTTTTTTCATAAAAAATGTTCACAAAACTACTGGGCCAAACGATATTTAATTTTTAGGGGACCAAATGGTAACTATTCCGCGTCAAACTAAAGAAGAATCAGGTAAATCTCAGCGTAATCGGTGTACATACATAAAAAAAAAAACAATCAAATTGAGAACCTCCTCCTTTTTACACTCGGTTAAAAAGAATAAAATAGACATTAAATTAAATCAAACCAATCAATTTATTACATTATACAATTTATATGATATAATAGCTTGTTGCGAGTTTTTTTTACTATTAATTTATTTTTTAGTTATTCGTAATTTTCTCACCAAACACTTTAATCTTATACTCATGTCATGAAAGTGCATAAAGAATAACTAGTCCACCATCTTGGGCCGTCCGCCATATTGGATTTAGAATGACATCACTTATCTAAGCATGCATTGTCATCCAAACTAAATGTGCATGTGCGGCGTTGTGAGAGGAGTCAACTCCTCTTCCTCCTTGGCCACAGAATACATTTGGGTGGGTCAATGAATAATATAGGATATTATTCATTGACCCACTATATATGAAATATATAGTGTATTCAATCTGTTCCGTGACAACCGGTATACTTTATGCACTAAAAAAGGTACATTGGCCTGTCGAAGCCTTGGAAGTTCTTCAAGTCGAGTAATTCAATAGCTCTAGTATTAGCTAGACCGGTAGTTGTCCGTGTCTGGAATATGTTGACAGGTTTTCTTAAAGCAATGCAAGGATGGCCTTGTTCCTGGAATGATAGATGGCGATGAATAGGCATTAGGTTCGACACTCTCTCCACTAGAAATCTAATTTGACTCAAAATGTTTATATTTATTTTTAAATAGTAGAACAGTTACATATAATTATATAAATAGATAAGAACACCCCAGCGGAAAACGGGTAGTAATATAATGAACTTAAGGAAGATTTGAACTATAGAAAATAATATTGATAAAAGAAATTATGATCAGCTGATAGTTCAGATATATTTGAATTTCGTACGAGAAACGACAATTAACCGCCGTCCCAACTTTTTTTTAACTCTTGACAGTGACATACTTTGACAGACATTAGAAGTGTCATTGTCTATTTCTATTATTTTTTTAACGGTGCAAGTGCAACGTTACATATGCAAAACTTAAACACAATCGGTTGAGGATAACTGTTTTAAAATTCAGTTGCAAGATTTGACCCGAACATACATACAAACATTGCATGTTAAAAGATTGTAAAAACAGTATTTTTTTATTAAATGCTTTTTAGGCTTTTTATTATATAACCTTTTATGGTAAAAACAGCGGACGTTTGTCGCCTATACGGAACTTCCCTGTTTTTAAACTGAACGTACATGTCCGACTTAACTAATCAAAACCCTTTATGCTAATACATCGTTTCTCAACCTGAGGGTCGCGTTTGTTATTAAAGGGGGTCGCAGTCTGTTAAAAAATAAGACATATACAAATATAACGTATTGTTACGAGTGCGGGACTCAAATTAAAATGCCGTTGGAATTATTATAGAGTTTATTAAAACTATACAAACACGTATAACACAAGTACAAATATAACCGAACATAACAAGTCCAAACCTAATGCAGAAGGTCGTAACTCAATAAAACGCGCAAAGTCCGTCACTTATCAGATTCCCGATTGTAGTACACGCGTCTCGCTTCGTTCGTGGTTCTCGCTCGATTGACTCTTCCTCAATCGGGCCATTGCTTTATACTGCACAAATGCAATATGTCCGCCCGGCAGTGTGAACCGAATTTCCTAGAATCAGCTTGTACTTTAAATCCGTAACACCTGGCTAATGATTACAATACAACAATAGGCTGTATGCCAATAAATAAACAAAAGAAGACGACCATAAAAAATTTCAATGTTATTAGTTCAAATGCCGGCAGGTAATAAATGTGCTTTGTTTCAGATATGCAGGTGGATTTTGTTTTTGGTTTTGTAACAGTATAAATAAACCATTAATTTAAATATTATTGTAATTTTGCAGTGAAGAGGTCGCAAGGCACTTTATTTAACGTTTTGGTTTTTTCGTGGATCGCGACAAAAAAATCGTTGAGACATAATGTGCTATAATACATTTACCCAAGCCCAGGACGTGAAGTTGTCCCAATTACGCGTATAAGTCATTCGAAAATCGATAAAGGTGGCATAATTAACCTCATTTCCGAGTTAAGCATCTATTCGTTTCGTGCACATCCTTAGGATGTTATTTGGATTATCTACATACGAAGGATATGATGCATTCCTTGTTAAACAATTATGGCGTATTACGGTTGGTGAAACTATCGCGTGTCAAGTGTTAAAATTAATTTGTATTTCAGTCTTATATTTTTAATATTTATAATTAATTGCCCGTTGGAGGGCGCACCAATTTAATTTGGGGTAATATTTATAATTAATTCAATATGTTTAATTACATCAAAATATACATAAATATTGATCTAATATAATAAAAATACACAAACCTAATAAATTAATATGTAGTATTAGTTATATTGCATTCTACCTAAATTCCCGGTCGAATACTGAGTTTATGTCATCGTATTCTATGGGTAGGGCATACACCGGTTGGCAATGTTACCTCGTTTATTCGCAAAATTGACCCGTTACCCCTGGTATCTGAAGAATTGGTGACGCCTTTTTAGAGCTTGAGCACCTTACGGTCTAAGCATCTCAACAGCAACCGGCACAAACATGTAACACTCACCGAAGGCTGCACATTTACGCCATTTGAGTTATTCAGCTGTTGAAAAAGCTAAATCTAGCCGTGTTTAATCATTGGACTGCGGTTATGATGTAATGTATATATTGACTAATGGCCGGTCCCCTATATCTTACCATTCATTCGCCTGCCTTATCAGTTGAATTTTGACATTACTAGTATCTAGAGTTGCCATATCTAAAATTTGATAAATAGGACAAAACGCGTGATAACCCCGGATTTTGGAGCCCAGATACCAGAAATGTCAACAGGTTTTTTAAAACTTAGTATAATAAAAAACAGTTCAAAATGCCATAAATCGCAACAAATAACATTTACACTTAGTAAAGGAGACTGTAAACCACTCGGGAGGGGAACAACTACCAGTAACTACTTGTGTAAAATATCTTGGTCTACACCTTGACAAAAGATTGACTTGGAAAAACATATTTTGGCTAAGAGGACAGAGGCAAATATTGAATTTAAAAAAATCCAATGGTTGATAGGAAGACGTTCCGTACTATCGCTCGGGAACAAGCTATTGGTGTACAAAGCCATCATTAAACCAATGTGGTCCTATGGAATATAGCTGTGGGGATCAGCTTGCAACTCGAATCTTGAAATCCTGCAAAGGTTACAAAATATTGCTCTGAGAACAATATCAAACTGCCCCTCGTCCATTCGAAATTCTGAAGTGCACGAACATTTAAATATATCTACTGTAAAGGAAGATATGAATTAATACAGCAAAGCATATAAAACCTGCTTACAATATCACAGCAATAACTTGGTCAGAGTACTCTGCTCGATAGAAACAACGAAATCCATCAACTAAAAAGATGGCTTATATTAAATCTAGACCAAAGACTATATCCGCCTGATTTATTGGAATGGTTAAGTACTCACTAGAGTATAGACCAACAACGTGATGCATTGAACATATCTGATTATCGCTCTCCAGCCGACTGCAGATGAATATGAGGAACAAAATGTCATAAATCAACTTTTTGTTTATTTTCAAAGAAATTAAAATTTAATTTAGTCATCTTTTGTCGTCATTTTAAATGTAACAAAATAGAATCTTCTTACAGTTTGTTACAAATTGTTTTAATAATAAGTTTTTTTAACCCGGACTACAAATGAAACCCGGCCCGGCCGCTCCCCAGACACCCTCTAAACTAGGACAAATCCGGGGAACCCGAACGGATGGCAACCCTACTTGTATCGAACTTATGTCAAATTTTAACCGATAGTTAGGGAAATCAACAGTTGGTAAGATGTAGGAACGGGCCAAAGTCATTTTGTTTTTTTATTTTTATATGACGACGGTCCATTTGATGGAAAGTGGTTATCATTGCCTATGGACGTTTTAACACTAAAGATGCTGCCGGCCTCGGGAGGGGGAATCGCATCTGGCAATTAATACCGGAAAACAACTCGAAAGTTGTTATGGCGGTATACTCCAGGCCAAGGGTGGTAGCCAACCAACGAACAAGTGCCCTAGCACCTGGCTACAGGTTGTTTTGTCGCCTCTTGCGGCAGGCCGTCCGACGGTAGGAATATTAGTATTCTTTCTCCGTTACTGCACACATAAAGTTTGTTTATTTGTTATTAGATCGGGTCCAATTTTTGAATTTCAGAAATCTTAATAGCCTATTTTTTTGTTTCAGAGGGACGACCGTTCTCTTCTAGCGCAGTTCTTCTTCGCTGACGATGCCCTCAATATGGTGGCGGCGGAGTTGGACTCGTTCGATGGGAGAAAGGACCCGGAGAGATGTTCCACCCTCGTCAATCAACTCAGGCACGCTCAGGTTTGTATCACGTACTACTTACACTAGTTGCTTAATAATCATAAAAAGTCGAAAAGTATTAAAACAAAACCTGGCCATTTTAAATCTTTCCCAGGAAAATTCTCGCGGAATTCCTGGGATAAAAAGTAGCGCAGGTTTTTAGTCTAAGAATTTTCTGTCGAACAGCGAAAACTGCATCGAAGTCGGCCCAGTACTTTTTATGTGAACCCCGAAAAACAGATAAGAAATCTAAAAAAATTGCATCTTGTTATCCGTCGTTTATATTGTTATAATTTGGACCACCTGCATATTTGTAAACAAAGCACATTTATTACCCGACGGCGTTTGAGCTAATAACATCGTAGTTTTCTTATGATTGTCTTATTTTGTTTACTTATTTTTTGGTTATTGTGGAGAGCAGCCTATTGTACTCTTTTCTAGCCGTTTGCAGGCATAATTGGGCAGGTGTGCGGATTACGATTTCTGGGAAATTGCGTCGGCACTTGGCGGGCAGATATATTTGTATTTGTGCCATATAAAGCAATGGCCCGATTGAGGAACGGCATTCGAGCGATAAGCACAAGCGGAGCAAGACGTGTGTACTACATTCGGTAATCTATTTAGTGACGGACTTTGTGCGTGTTATTGAATCGTGCATTACGTTTGGACTGATTGTGTTCAGTTATAATTGTATCTGTGTTATACGTGTTGTATAGTTCTAATAAATTCTATAGTAATTCTAAGGGCATTTTAATTCGAGTCCTGCAACTCGTAACAATATAGTCTATTCCAGTTGGTTTTTTTTAATAGCTTCCATGTACAGACAGACACGGCAAGTTTAGAGTTTTATAATATTACAGATAATGTAAAGAAATAACCACCCATAAACAAACTAATAGACCATAGGTATCAACTATGGTCATTATACCATTATTTCTGTTTTTTCACCTTCTAGCTTTTACGTTCGTGTACGCAACAATTCCATTTGGAATAAAGTCCCAGCAGAGCCGAGCACTACGAAATGGCGTTTTTTAACCGATTTAAAAAAAAGAGGAGGTTCTCAGTTCGTCGTTTAAATGTTTTTTTTTTTATGTATGTTCAGTCTTAACTTTTTCGTTTGTCAACCGATTTTAATAAGCCTTTTTGCGTTGATTCACTACAGCTTCAAGATAATTGTTATTTGGTACCATCCATGCACGTAACGTAAAAGTGAAAAATTACTATTTGTGCTACATCATTTTGATATCGTTACCAGGTAAAACATAAAATAAAACAAACATAAATTTGCAAAATACAGTAATTTTTATTGAAGAAGGTTAAAAATCACTATCACTGTTGTTAATTATGTTGCAAAAAACTGCATTGAAAGTTTTAAAGTGAACTAAGATAGCACATGCTAACATTAAGCGTAACACGATAACGCTTCTATGTAAACAGTCTGGAATGTGTGGTATTTTTTGTGTGAAATATGATTAGCGCGGCCAATTAGCCTATTTATGTGTATACGGTTCTTAGATCACCAAGAGGTTACACAACCTCGTTGCAGGACCTTCACCTTCAGTCGTCTTATATGTTTTCGCGGAAGGAAGGCTGGCGCTGAAAATCAACACTGTGTCGGAAATCATCCCGGCACAGCAAGGGCGCAACTCTGCTATTACTATTTGATCAAAATCGCCGGACGCTATCGTCTCAATCGTAGGTTTTCCTGATTTCGGTACACTGTTATTTCCAATGGCGGGCTCGCTAGTATATTTATAAATTATTTGTAAGCGAAAACTCGTGAAATAAACGTTTAAAATTTTGTTAGCTTTTTAATATTTATTTCGGCTAAAGAGAATACCAATATTTTTCTACTATTATTCGGTCGCGACGATATCGAGAAGATATTGTGGATTACCATTAGAATTAGTGGCGTTAGCCGAAATCAATATTGAAAAGCTATCAAAATTTTAAACGTTTATTTCACGAGTTTTCGCTTACAAATAATTTATAAACAGAGTAGCGTGCCACGGGCACGCCAGTGAAGTTTGCACGGCGTGTCTGTGGCACAGTGGAGTTTACAGTATACCGAAATCTGTTTGTTAGCTTCGCAAGAAAATATAAATAATAATAAAATGTCGGCTGTATGTTTTAGTGGTGTTTTTCAATACCAAAAATTGTAACAAGGGCTTATAGTGTCATCTGGTCAACGGTTGTAATGTTAAATGTAAGGCCTTTTTCTAAGTTATATTCTTCTAAATCGTTGCCTCACTACTGAAGATCGTGACTTTGATGGTAGTGAATAATTGCTCTCCTCCACACAGATTGGTTTTGAGCACGGTGGAGGGCCGAATTTATTGACATGTCCAGCTGGTCAGCATCTTAGTCAATCCACCTATTATTTGGAGATCTACTATGAGGTCTCTTGGATTCGACTTTTCCAGTAACTACAAGTCTCTCTATATTGTATGAGTTTTTCTGGTCATGTCTCCAAAATAGTTCAGTATCCGCTGTCCCGCATACTGCTGATAATCTATGGTGATCTCCAATCTTCAACTCTTCCAATACAATATTATGAGATAATAATTGTAGTATTCGTTTTCCACGTATAGAAATAAGTACAGGGCCCTTCTTTACCCGGGGGTATGGGTGCGTGGCACCTGGACGCAGGACATAAAGGACGCAAGCCGATTGACTGCAATAAAAAAGTTGTTAAAAACCTCACGATTTTTCAAAATCTGAATTACGACGCTTAATATAGACTACATGTTGTTGTCAAATTTCATCACCATGAATTCTATGACGTAATTCGAAATAAATGATTATTACTATACACAATGTGGTTTCTGGGAAAAATGTCTGGGACATCCAAAGTCAGTCGGATATACATGACGAATGTGTAAGAGTTCCATTTTTGCCATATAGGTGGTGGAAGTACTAGCTCCCTATAATAATATCGGCCCATAAATGTCCCAGTGCTGGGATCGGGCCTCCCATTATAGTGGGAACGGACAGTATACCCGCCACGCTTGCCAGGTTGGACACATCGGTTATCTTGATGTGCAGGTTGCATCACGATGTTTTCGTTCACCATTGTTAGTACGTGGTAATTATAACAATATGCACTTTAAGTCAAAAATCTGCCTAAGTGGTGCATGTGTTCCAGCCAGGATCGAACCCGCGCCTTTAGAGTTTGGGACGCGTGCGCTAGCCATTACGCTACCACGACTACATACTACTAGCTCCCTAGCTTCCCTTAAAAATTAAACAAGATGTAATTATTTTTGGCATCCCATCGCCCAATACGCTCAAGACGGCCCTGAATAAGTAAAATATCTTTCGCAAATGGCATTTAGATGGGAATCCCCTTGCGTTGTAGAATTATATTTTCCTCTAAAAACCAGTCGGTAATGTCATTAAGTATCGCCATGGTTATGACCAGCTTTAGATCACATGCGAACTGCGCAGTAAATTACTTAAGATTATCATTTACCGAGTTAATACATTTTACTAAATATTCACACAGTACAATATTACTGTGATCTTCCATAATCATGCCGATTGTATTGTCAGTTTTGATTGTCAGAACGATAAACAGTTTTGGCCTTGTGACGTCACACACGTCTGTAGCAGGTGGCTAAACGTGGATTTTGTGTAAACGTATGTATGACAAATGTGTGTGAAAAGAGGAGTCCGATATTGAGACAATGGTAGAGCGTACTTAGCCTTAGGTGCTTATGGGGCAAAACTTACTGGTCTCAGGTGGGTTTTACGTTACAAGGCGCGCTTAGTAGTCCTATTTTTCTCATGATCTTTTAAAACGGTGCTTACAATCAGAAACACAGCACTAATAGCGCGGTGCGTTGCTTAGCTGCATGGATGGAAAGAAAATAAAGAAAGAAAGAAAACATGTATTTCTAAATGCGAAGCAAACAAAACAACAGAACACATATCGCCTCTTTGCTGCAATAACGTGTTATCTTGAAATTTAAGAAGCTTTTTTGATCTTCAAAAAATAATTGTATCGAAACGTATAACTTTTCTCCGACAGACTACAATGTATATTTAAAGACTAGATGTGCCCGCGACGTTGTCCGCGTGGATATTGTTTTCAAAACCCCCTTGATTTTGAAAGATTCTTCATTGGTGCTCCACTCCTATTGGTCTTAGCGTGATGATATATAGCCTGTAGCCTTCCTCGATAAATGGGCTATCTAACACTGAAAGAATTTTTCAAACCGGACGAGTAGTTTCTGAGATTAGCGCGTTCAATCAAACAAACTCTTCAGCTTTATATATTAGTATAAGATATCAAGTTATTGTTTTCGAAATATTTATTTTTTGACGGTTAAAATGAATCTCTTCTAAAGTTTCAATTTTCAAGATAACACGTTATTGAAGTAAAGAAGGGATATAACAGAATAAAAAATGTATGTCGCAATGTGAGAAATTAGGTTGGCATTTAGTATTTTGCTAAATCGTAACGTTGTTTAACACAGCACTGATTTTCAGTGCCCACCTAAATCACAGATCACGCGACGCGTGTCGATTAATAAAAAACATAAGCAAACTTTAATTATACTAGGATATCCATTGTTTCTATTAATGGTGTCGGATCTAAATTTTTGGAACTATAAATATCAGCGTATCAAATTATACTTTTGATGCTGTATAATATAGTTTCTAAAATTGCTTGAAATAAGACTATCCGTGTAAAAGCCATGTGTGTGTTGCCTGTTAAATATTTTTTTCATGATATTGTTACGAGTTGCAGGACTCGAATTAAAATGCCGTTAGAATTACTATAGAATTTATTAGAACTATACAAACACATATAACACAGGTAGAAATATAACTGAACACAAGTGCGAACGTAAGGCACGATTCAATAATACGCGCAAAGTCCGTCACTAAATAGATTACCGAATGTAGTACACACGTCTTGCTTCGCTTGTGCTTATCACTTGACTGCCTCATCCCTCCGTTGGGGCATTGCTTTATACTATCCAAATACAATATGGCTGGTCGACCACGTGGACTGAATTTTCCAAGAATCACACCTGTCTAAAGACCACCATAAAGATTACAATACACAATGGGCTGTTTTTCCAATCAAAAATTTTAAACACAAAGTAAACAAAAGAAGACAATCATAACATTCAATGTTATTAGCTCAAACGCCGGCGGGTAATAAACTGTGTGTTTTATGGTAGGCAGGTGTGCATTCACTTTTGTCGGCGTGTAACAATATTTTTTTATAATAATTATCGGCAGACAAACACTTTATTGTATATGCCACAGACACCCAGACCACACTAGATAACGGAGAAAAATCGTTTCCAAATTTACTGTACCAGGAATCGAACCCGGAGCCTCTGCTTTGCAGTAAGGTAAGCCATCAAAGCCTTAGCCCGCTCAACCACAGAGGCCGTCAATATTGTAGTAATTATATACAAATGTCAGACTATGAAGGTTTCATATTCAACGCATACGGCCACAGCGGAATTCCCCTACAGCGCTTTGGCGTTCAAGCTTGATGCTCTTAAAGGAAATGAGAATTGCAAAGGACGTGAGATTGAATTTGATATTAAAACTGCTTATGTAGCTGTATTTAGGACAACTAGTGACTGAGCAGTGGTTAAAGTTCTAAAGCTTATAATAATGATAATTGGATTCGAATAATTACAATTCATATTTGATTAATAAATACATGCATACATACATGAATGCCTTAAAAACTAGTGTAGCGTAGTAGAACATATCCTACTAGTTTGTTACAATTGTTGTGCTAGCTTTGCATTTGCTAGCACAAATTATGCGTTGGACACTGTGTTAAATGTTAACAATTGAGGTCTTATTCAATTTATTTCAAATATATATTATATAAAATTTCAGCTTTATCTATTTCTTCTCCACATAAACTTTTACTATGCCAAATCTCACAGGCCTCTGTGCGCGCAAGTTGCTTAATAAAGGTACAAAAATTTCCCTTTCCGTATTACGTAATATATATAATTAGGGTCCAGCAGACGTTGTCCAGCGCCATCCAGCGGATCCAATTGTGAATCTAAACCATCCCGGGACTCGCTCAAATACACACAAAATATTTCATCAAAATCTTGGAACCCGATCCCAACGCCACCTACCAAGTACAATTCTGAATCTATACCACCCCGGGACCCACTTGAATACACACAAGAAAATTCATCGAAATCGGTTCAACGGTTTAGGAAGAGTTTAGTGACATATACACGATTTTTTAATATCTTGTCACTCCTTAAGCACTGATTTGTGTAGCGTATAATTATGTATAATACAGTTAGGATGAAAATAGTTATATATATACCGTAGAACGCCTGTAAACAATCAAAGTGATCACGATCCTTTCTCGAGGCTTTCGTATTCTCAATTTTGACTATTTCGAAATGTATTTTTTAATATTGTTACAAATTTGTGGTATGTGAATTTAAAATGCCGTTGGAATTATCACAAAGTTTATTAGAAGTACACACACGTAATTCACAGTTCTTACAAATACAACCGAATACACCAAGTCCAAACCGTAAAGCAGGAAATCGTAACGACATAAATTGCGCAAAGTCCGTCATGATAAGATACTCGTTCCGAAAGTACATTAGGTAACGTCTTGATCGCAGTTGAACCTCGACTAACTCATTTCCGACGGATGGACCCTATATATTTACAAATCAGACATGGCCTCCTAGCAACATGTCCGCTGTTCCTTTGAATTCTGAACTTGTAAACTTAAAGGCTTCTAAGAATGCGCATGACATGTAAACAATAGAAAGAAGGATTTATGATGTCTTATTGGGAGGCGTACAAAGATATTAGCGCGAATAATAGATCACTGAAATTCGAAGGTATAATAAAACACCTACAGAGGACCGGTTCGCAACAATATGCTTAAGACAATACTTCTGGGTACTTTTGTACTCATTCCCATACAATAAGTTCGCTTTACATTAACCTAGATCGTGATAAGTCTATACTACAATAAAAAAATCTTTCGTGTTGATAGGTAACTTTATAAACCGTTCAACGTATCGACTAGGAAATATAAAATACACCTTGAACATTTAAAGTGGCCGATGCGACGCTTCTGTTGTTAAATACATGACTCACGCGCACGCTGCATGGAGGTCACACATATATACAAATACGCAATACCATATGGCCGGTTGGTTGGCCAATGCGTATTGATACTGATTTATTTGGTAGATTTAGAAAGAAAGATTATTAGTAGTATAAATAGTGGAGTGTGAAGATTGAACTTTGCCAGAAGTTGATGCGTGCTGGTTGTTATTATTGATGACCTCGGTGATTGAGCGGGCTTAGCCCTTGATGGCCAATCTCACTACAACACTGATGCTCGGAATTCGATTCCTGGCATGGCAAATGTCATAGACGAACTTTCCGTTTTTTACTACGGTCTGAGTGTCTGGGAGCGGCTCCAGAGTGGTCTGTTGTATATTGCTCATAATACAAGCATAATTTGCTCAATTTGGGGATATGCAATGTGTGCGTTTGTCTGCCGATTATAATAATAATAATAATAAAAACTTTATTTATTTCTCAACACAACAGATTCAGTAAGAAACCTGGTGTGTAAGACTGGTGCCTGAAATAGATTTATAAGAAATCTGTATGACATATGTATCCACTCCATGGCTACCATAAAATAAAAGATTCTTAAGATTAACTTAAATTTAAGCTTACACAGATAAGACACAGAAATAAAATTATGTTAGAGTGAAAGATGAATGTATGAGTGTATGTGTGCGCGCGCGCGTGCCCGAGCGTGCCCGCGCGTGTGTGTGTGTGTGTGTGTGTGTGTGTGTGTGTGTGCGTGCGTTCGTGCATGCGTGTGTGTGTGTGTGTGCGTTCACGCGTGAGTGTGTGTGTGTGTTTGTGTGCGTGCGTGTGTGTTTGTAAGCGTAGGTGTGTGTGTGTGTGTGTGTCTGTCTGTGTGTGAGCGCATGTGTGACTGTACGTGTGTGTTGGCGTGTTATAAAAGCAATCTATTCATTCATGAACCTATTAAGTTTTCTTTATAAGGATTGCTAGAACTTTGCCCGCAGTCTCGTCGGCTAAAACTTGTGTTCGATGCCATTTGGATTTAATTTTCGAAAATGAATGAAAATCAATTCGTGCCGAGGCGTGAAAACGGAATAAACTCACTTTGGCATTGATATGTATGTAGAATGGATATGTGACATTGAAGGTTTTGCTTTGCTGAGCGGCAGCGGTTGTTAGTTACATCTATAAGTTACGGTGCTCATATCGCGAACCAACTATTAACTTTGGCAAGAGATTACAAAGAACTATTTCAACACTAATGCTTTCGCAGGTCATTCCTCGGTAGATAACCCTAGTTTATTCAGGGAGCAAGCAATCACACAGGTTAATTTCATTAGATTTTATCTAGGTAGAGCTTCGATTCGCCTCCAAAAAATTCAGACTATCCTAATAAATAAATAATTTCACTATTCGGGATAAAAGTACTCATATACATTCTTAGTACACATACACACACACAACACGAACACGCACACACACACATACTATATATATATATATATATATATATATATATATATATATATATATATATATATATATAAAAAATGACTGTCTATAACGAATTTCAGCAAAAACAGTCTTGCAATTTTTCCATGGAAACGTAACAGACAGACAGTTATTTTCGCCTTTATAATGTTAGTATGGATTATATCTAATATTTTAAATATAAGCAATATAAGCAAGCAGTAATATTGTCGCTGTCTTTGTCGTTGTTATGACGAATGTGTTTGTGAATTGCAACGGGGGCGCCAATAAAACACGATCGGAGAGCCATCTTTTCAACAAAAACAGTACTTTTTGTGGATGAAAGTATGCCCTATGTCCTGTTTTATAATATTCTATGTTCTATACCCCTGAAAATGAGTATGCAAAATATCGTGATGATCTGTTGTGAAGTTAAAGCGTGAAATCGTCAGAAACAAACTCACAGTCGCATTTATAATATAAACTAACTAATTCCGTTGGCTCGACGGCCCAGTAAGTCTTGGCCTCTGAAACGAGAGCACGCCACTTTCCTCTGTCTTGTGCAGTGTCATACCAGTTGTGGGCTTGTAATGCGGTCAGATCAGCTTCCACTCTATCCTTCCAGGGATACTTGGAACGACCAACTGGTCGCCGGCCGACTGTTCGCCCCATGCTTTCTACAATCCGCGATCCCCCGCCATCCTTTCTACATGTAGATTTATAATATTAGTTGGGATTATCTTAAACCAGCCGGTATTTTCGTTGCGATCTTGTAATTTTGGGCTGTCTCCTAAAAAAGGAGTTTAGTGAGTCATTTCGTGTTCAACTTCCAAACATTTCATGTTAGTTTGAAAGTTTTATTATGACATTGCGTTTGTAAAATAAAACTTTCGGGAAGGCTGACTTCATTTTATTGCGAAACGTTTATAAACTACTCATTACAAGGTCGTTTGCTAAATTTGTTTTTCTGTTATAAACTTCTTCTGACTTACATACATTGTATATTAACCGGTTTTAGTCAACTATTCCGGTTGGAGTGTGTAAACCTTAAAGATAGTGTTAAGTATATAAAACTGAATTAAAAATCGGTTTATTCTGTGAGAAGAGGAAGTATCATTCTGTCTCTCTCAACATGTGTTTGTGTGCGACTGAAAACTTGTGTTACCACATGGCTGCGCTTTGAAGGCGCGCGGCGAAAACAGTTTAAAACCGGTTTATTCAACAAAACCAATTTAACGAATTTTTGTTACCAAAAACCGTTTGATTGAGGTTGAAGCTAGAACAAAACCGAAAAGAAAAGTTCCTATGGCTGTAACCGGTTCGAATTTCTTACCCTTTTCAAGCCATAGCTATTAATCCCTTTATGAATACGTACTTATATCTGTGCATTGTATATGTACATGTGGTGTATGCTAAGAATAAATAGCGCGTATCAGAACATTTAATTCTGAAAAATCCCTAAATACTATATATACCTTTAGAGGTCGCTACTAGTTCATTCTTCCGTATTTTTCCATACACCATTATATTACATTTTCAACCTATGTTTTATTATTTAGAATATACTTTTTTTGACACACTTAAAATTTTCACGTGCCGCGAAGGTGAAGGAAAGTGAATGAATGAATGAATGAATGGGAACACTTTATTGTTCACCAAAAATTAAAACTTCGTTCTTAAAACTAGGTACAGTAAATGTTGAACTAAGGGCGGCCTTATCGCTTAAAGCCATCTCTTCCAGGCAACCCCCTAAACTAAGGAAAATATTAAGACAACAGTGGCGGTGAAGACAGTAAATAATATGAAACATTCTAAGAATAAATGAAAAATAATGAATAATATACTTTATATACAAAAAAATACAATATATCATACTATATATATAAAATCAGCAGCATGTTTTAGACTTGTAAGAACCAAAGATATTTAGTAACCATCAGTTTAAAAGACAATATGGATTTAGCTTGTCTGATGTTGAGTGGCAGTGAGTTCCATAAACGGACAGCCTGTACCGTGAAAGAGTTATCAACGAAGAAGTGTGTACAGGTGTCATTAGGGAGAGATTATTACTAGAGCGCAAATAACGGGAATGAGAAAGATATAGGAAATCCGTTCTTTTAAATTCGGAGGGGTACGAGGATCAAAAAGGGATATTGTACAAAAGAGAGAGTAAGTGAACATTCCGGCGAAGGCGAATAGGTAACCATTTAAGCTTCTTGCGATATTCGGAAACATGGTCGTATTTGTGCAACCCAAATATGAACCGTATACAGACATTTTGAAGTCGATCGAGCTTGTTCTTGTTGTTGTTCTTTTTTTTTTTGTTTTTTAAGGTTGGGGAAATGCATTTCGCACATACCGGGTCCTTTGCTAGGGATTAGACCGTTGTTGATCATGGAGGCTTTCCACTGAGGCAATCCAAACAATAATCAACCGGCTTGTGTGGAGACTCGACTAATCAATACCCCACTAAAACCACCCTCCTCCCATGAGCCCCGCGCTTATGGCAGGAAAGGCGTGAGATACAGAACGTAGTTACGCCCACACCGATCCTAGCGCACAAGTGCTTGAGAATGCCCCGGGAGAGGCAAACTCACTTCGTCAACAGGGGTGAAGACTCCTCTGCTCCCTAGATGCTAGAGGGCCCCTGCAGCGGTATTTCAGGGAGGGAGGTCATGCGCATACCTGCGCCTCCGGGCTCCCGACTGACGTCGGCGCCCGCGAGATGCATGCGCACTACCATCTCTCTCCCTATCGCGTTCCGCGGCCTCCTTATGAGACACTATCGTCTCGCAGAAATTGGCCGCACCCACCCACCAATCGTCGCTGTGCAGCTTGGCTTGCACCAGATCGCCCAGCGATTCGATCGGTCCTACAAGTGTCTCGAGTTCAAACCTCTGAGGTACCCATGCTGCGCACTCGACTAGCGTGTGTAACGCCGTGTCCAGCGAGCCACATTGGCGGCATTGGGGTGAAGCCAAGCAGCCCGCAATCTGACACAGATAATTATCGAAGCAACCGTGCCCGGTAAGTATCTGTGTAATTCTGAAGGTCAGGGTCCCGCGTTTCCGCGAGAGCCATCGCAACAGCTGCGGTCGAACCGCTTCCACCGTGTCAATGCCAGCAACAGGGTTTTCCAACTCTACTGACCAAGATTGGATCATGGCCGCGGTTTCCCGCGTCCTGATCACCTGGAGTTCGGCCTGGCCATAGACCAGGCCACGGGCGAGGGCATCCTGTCGGGAGCGCCGAACTTTGGGTATCACGTCCGCTTGGAGAGGCCAGGGCGGATCGCTTGCCAAGAGTGTCGACGCCGTCCACGACACTGTACGGTATCCTCGGATGGTCCTCACCGCCAGGACCCGTTGTGCGCGGCACAACAAAGTCCTATTGTGGCGGTGAAGTGCAGTGGACCATACGGGTGCACCGTACAGGGCCATACTCCTAAGGATGCCCATTGTTCAGTTGTTCTTGTGTTAAGTCGTTATAACTGGCATCAGCATAATCAAGTATGGGTAGTAACAGAGATTGAGCAAGCATTACTTTAGTAGTAGTATGGACGAAATTTTTATGTCTTCTAAGCTAAGCTGCCGACGCAAAGATTCTTCGGCTGAGATTGGTCAAGTGAAGCCTCCAAGACAGCTCTCTGTCAATAACAATCCCAAGATTTTTTACAGTTTTACTGATATCAACTACCACGCCATCAAATTCTATCTGAGGAAGATTACACCAGTCTATCTTGGAGATTAGTCTGGAACTGCCAACTATTATAACTTTTGTCTTTTGAGGATTTATAGATACCGTAAGCTTTACTCCATTCAACTATTTTAGAAAAGTCACGGTTAGTAGTTGCGATTGCTTTATGCAGACCATCTAAATTAGCCTGGGTGTAGATTTGTAGATCATCCACATAGAGGTGGTATGACGAAGAAAGGTTATTAAACTCTGCACATCGATGTTATTGATATGTGAATTTGTGCAACCCTTCTATCTATCAGCTTTGGATAAGCATGATGAAACTACCGTCCCATTCCCCTGATATGGGGCAGGTCTGTGCCAGCAGTGAGAAATTTACGGGCTGATATTATTATAAGATTTTCAATATCTTCTCCTGATTTTGTTAATAAAAATAAGTGAACATGTTAACCCACCCAAAGCCTGATTATGTAATATTTAAACGCCCTTTGATCAGAAACTTTGTGAAAACTATTACTATGTATTGTAATTGTTATACTTCAATTGTGATATAATAACATGTACTTTTCTTCGAGGAAATTGATTTTGAGACATACGTAACATTAATAATTATTTAACCATTTTACATTGCGTGGCATTTTCATTTATACAAGATTTGACATGTTTTATCTTCTTTGGCCTTTTTTCCCCTATAATGGGAGGCCCGAGCCCAGCAGTGGGACATTTATGGGCTGATATTATATCTTCTTTATAAGTCGTGGTACGTAGTGGTTAGCGCACGCGTCCCAAACTCAAAGGGCGCGGATTCGATCCTGGCCGGAACGCATGCACCACTTAGGCAGTTTTTTGACCTAACGTGCATGGTGATACAATTACCACGTGCCAACCACGGTGAAGGACAACATCGTGATTTAACCTGCACATCGAAATAACCGATGTGCCAAACCTGCCAAGCCGCCTTGGACAAGCGTGGTAGGTAAACAGTCTGTTCCCCCTATAGTAGGGAGGCCTGAGCCCAGCAGTGGGACAGTTATGGGCTGTTATTATATTATTATTATATCTTCTTTGCAGTGATTTACTATTCCCTGTATGTCGGAATTCAGTCACACTTTCTGGACGTTTGGCACACGTCCAACGCACGTGGCATTAGATTTTTTCCGTACGTGTGCAAACGAACGTGGAATGAATTCCCTTCCGCGGTTTTCCCAAAGCGCTACAATGAGGGTGACTTCAAATATGGCGTAAACAAATATGAAAAATTTTGATGAGGGTGGGGCACCCTACGTCTGTGCAAGCTGTAGAATGAGTTCTTTCTCCTTGCGGTTATTCCATTGCTTTACAATATGGGTCACTTCAAATAATGGTGTAACCAAATATTCTAAATTTTAATTAGGTGTGCACCGAACGTGTGCCAGCTGCGGAATGAGCTCTTTCCCAAGATTTTTCCTAAGCGGTACAACGTGGGTCAATTCGAATATGGCGTAAGGGGCCATACATAAGTTACATCACACGAATTTCATGATTTTTTATTGACCCCTCCCCCGTCTTTGTCACAGCTGGTCACATGCTTGAGACTCCCCCCTCCTTCGTGTGTCATCACATATTTTGTAATTTTAAGAAATTATTAAATTAAAACAGTAGTTCCGTAATTAGCTTAAATATACTAGATTTTGAAATGTGACGTCACGAAATTTAGGATAACCCCTTGTCACACAATGTCACACTTCGTCGACCCCCTCACTTCTACTTAACGTGTGCCGTAGTTTCTGAATGGCCCCCTAAAGAGCTATTCAGTGTCAATGAAGTAGGCAAAGCATCGGCTCTAAGATATCTATGGGCGGTGATAACCAGTTACAGCCAGGTGGACAATGTGCCCGTTTACTTGCGAACAAAAATCTTTATATACAGAACATTATACATATATTACGTAGGCGATTTAGTACTTAATCTTTGATGTTGTTCTTCAAGTCACTTTTATTGATAAAAGCTGGTAAATGGGCTGGCGACGCGTCCAGAAATTTTATTACACCCTTCTTAAAACATGAGGTCTAATGTTGTAGTAGAAAAAGTATAACTAATATATAGACCATTGCTCCCCGAACCAGTTTTGCATGTAGAGTGCAAAGTTGTTAAACTTGTTATGGTAGGTCAACTAACAGTTATAGATTTTGTCAGAATACTATTAATGACTATAGTTCAGTACTAAATGTACTGCAAAACATTCTTCAGGTTGCTCCCGCCAAAATCTCCTAAGTAATTGGTGTATTACTAGCGTTCTATTTTAGCTTAGTCTTTTATGTTTCTTAAGTGTACTGCAAATCTGATATTCAATTACGCAGATTATTTGTTAGTGCTGAAATATAAACACTACCTTTTACCGTTTCAACTGTTTGTAATGTATTTGGAAGTGAAATTGTTTTATTTGCACCTTGATGGTAGTGAATCAAATATATCTACGTACTACTAGCTGCGGCCGAACTTCGTTCGCGTAGGATTTGGAATATAAAATCATATCATGTGAGCTAACAAGATATACGTAATGAATAGCGTAGTTTAAAAAAAAATTGATTCAAATTCATTAAGCCATTGATTGACAGACAAATATTAAAAACGGTCATTCATTGAACAGCTTTCATTTCAATGTTGAGGTGTGAAAATGAATGTAGTTATTTTAAAATAGAATCTTACAGATTACTTATTGAAAGTCATGAGTCTACCACCGAGTCTAAAGCGATTTTTTTAGTATTGAAGGAGAAGAATATATTAGATAGTATTGAAGGGGGGGGGGGACTAACAAACTCTCAAGCAAGATATCTTTATTCCGGAATCACAGACACTTCAGTTTTAATTACTTATTGGTGTAGATTATTAAATTCGTTATCATTAAAACATTAAACGTTGTCTTATCTGCACATAAAAGCGATCAGTTGAATAATAATCTTGAAGGTCTACGACCTCAATACAATACGCTTCAAGTCACATGATTTTGAAATTGAAAGTTATTGAAGCGTACGAAAGAGAATTGTTTAAAGATAACGTCTAATAATGTTACAGTACATAAAGGAATACATCGAAACGTTCTCGTGACTTGTAATAGTATCTGCGCCGCTTTCAACCGCATTTGGTGCAAGATAACACTGAGATGATTTGTAAATCGTATCGTAGACATTGGCATGGACATTCTTAAAGGCTGGCAACGCGCCGCCCCTGATTTAGCAAACTTCTATAGGCGACAACAACCACTTATCGTTAGGTTGGCCGTCTACCTGTTTACCAGTTCAGGCAATAAAAAACATCTCTAAAATTATGCAAGCTAAGCTAAACCTATTTCGCCTCTTTTAGCAACCCTTTGCACTTTTTTTGCCAGCAGAGAACATATAAATACTGTTAAGTATGTCTTTACGTCGGGATAGATTTTATGTATTAAACTAGAGCTTTTATTGAAAATGCTAAACAACTTTCAATCTTGCGGAACACCCCCCATATTAGACAAAGATTATCGTGAATCAATAAATGAAAATATAGAAGACAGAGGAAATAAATACACACACACACACACACACACACACAGAGAGAGAGAGAGTGAGATATACACACACACACACAAAAACGCACCCACGCACTCATAGGTTAATTAATGAATAATTCTATTATATTTAAGTTCCTTTAATAAAATTGTGTTGGGTGCCGCGATACAGATAAAGTCAAGTGCAGCAACCACCGCCAAAAAAATTGTAACCTTAATTGTAATTCAAAATCTGTTATTATCATAGTTTTAGATATAATTATATAAGGCCTAGAAATAAGTTTATATAAATAAATGAATTTGAATTTGAAATAACTTAGACATTACCAGACCGTAAGTTTAATTTATTCGCACTGATTGGACTTTCACTGTTGTTTATGTGCACGCAACAAATTAGTTTATTTATAACCAACTTAGCTTTGGCATGGTTTAGTTCTGGGTTTGCTACTGGCATTATGGCAATTCCCAAAAAAGTAACCTATATCCCCTGGACAGTATTCAACATCTAGCCGTTGGCATTGTCGACGATCCCATACCCATAGACGGCTTAGATACGCTTGGCCTTCGGAGAGACTTCGCGTCTCTGCGTATTCTACTGACTGTACAAAGGGAAGTGTTCCGAGGTACTAAGGGACTAAAGAGGTTTTCGCTGATTTATATGATGAATGACAAGTATCAACAACAATAGCTATGTCTTACAGTTATATCTAGACAAGTATCAGTTTCACTAAGCAACTCTCCAAAGCCGACCGCTTTAGGCCCTCTTTTCAGAATGGTATCTTCATCTTTCTACCGCTCCGCTCGCCATCATTGGGTATTCTGTTTATCCTCACTTCCTTAAGCCGTTTCGCTCATGTACGCAGCGTTTCTCAAGAATGTGTCTCTCGCGTACCGTGGGGATTTGGAATGAGCTCTCAGGTAAAGTGTCCCCATAGCGCTATGATATGGCTTTTTTTTTAAAAAGGGTTTCTTAATATTTATTCGAGGCCGGTGCCGCGGTGGTGACATCTGTGGTGTTGCAAACGTCTGTAGGCGACCGTAATCTCTTTCCATCAGGCGGACCGTCTGCCAGTCTGATGTACTCCTGCTATAAAAAAAAAATACATTACTTCTAGGTTACCAAGCCACGTGCGGATGTATTTTATTGCTTTTAAATTGCATTGCTTTGAATCCTCAAATAGAAGGATGCACTTGTTCAATATACTCAAGGAAAATACTGCGGAGTAACTAGTAGCAACAATGTATATAACATTGGATCGGTTTATTCTATTAAGGGTCTATTTTTGAATCATAAGATAAAAGTTGTCCATCCACTAAATTGTAAACTGGCTGTATGTAAAACTGAAACAATTCGACTGTTTTATTCATGTAAGTGTAATTTTTAAAGTTTTCATTTTGTATTTTATTACAAGAAAGAAAACGTTTATTTGCCAAATGCGACACAGACAAGTCATAAGATAGACGAGACAAAATAATACGTTTGTATTACCGCTACAGGTTGGCACTCAGTTTATTGCTGTGTCGGAAGATACTCCGCCACAGCATTGATTTTCAGTGCTCACCTTCTAATATGCACATAATATTATCTTGAGACCCGTATAAAAATATATTATTATTCTATGATTAACTTTTATATGGGGATTGAAAAATCTTAAGTTTCTATACTGCCGCTTTCAGACCACTTTCAGGACGATTAACTTAAATACAAATTCATTGTGAAATTTATTTGGATTATAAGCACTGTTCACAAATTATTCAATTCTGTCTAATATATACCTAGATAAATGAAACAGGGAAACGAGTATGTCAATTGTAACTGTACACGTAAGCTAAGGTAAGTCTCATCTGTCAGTTTTTAATTTTATTAGTCTTAAATTCTACTTACCTTATAGTTCCAGAACAGTCCTGCGCTACTTTATTATCTTCAGATGTATTACCACCAAGCGCTAATGCGTTTCTTAATAGAAAATGACTTTCAAGTATCCGCTTTTACCTTCCCGTGGTTTATATCGGTTAGACTAATGTAATATATATATTGGTTAGACTAATGACCTGCTCCCGTTTCGCTGCGCTTATAACACTTGTATTTTTATTACGCAGACAGGAGTTATATGATCTGGGTTGGTTATTTTGATTGCGTGTCATATTCAGTTACGTGTAAGCTTCTAAAATCTGAAAATATAATATGAATATAATTTTTGGTATAGTTTCAACGAATTGTGATATAAGTGGGCAAGGCTTGGAACCGGTTTAAAATTAATCTCCTTTAATTGGTTATAACCGGTTTTAGTTAACTATTTCGTTCGGAGTGTAAACCTTAAAAATAGTTATATAAACCTCCAATAAGCGTTTTATTCTGCGAGAGTTACTTTACTCTCTCAACATGTGTTTGTGTGCAATTGAAAACTTGCTGTACCACATGGCTGCGCTCTGAAGGCGCGCGCCAAAAACAGTTTAAAACCGGTTTATTGAACAAAACCAATTTAACGAACTTTTGTTACCAAAAACTGTTTGATTGAGGTTGAAGCTAGAACAAAACCGAAAAGAAAAATTTCTATTTACTTAGGCTGTGACCTGTTCAGCTTTATTTACCAGTTTCCAACATGAACAATTTTTTTTGTATGGTGTCATTGATTTGTGATTGTCAGGGCTTGGAAACCGAATAAAAATCTTGAACCAATTATAGCCCGAGTACATAGGAGCTTTTCTTTTCGGTGTTGTTCTACCTTTGATCCTAACCATTTTTATATCAAGTTCGTTCAATACGTTTTGTTAAATAAATCGGTTTGGAACCGTTTTTCCTGTACACTTTTTAAGCGAGCCATGAGATACACTAAGTTTTCAGTCGTATACAGACACATATTTATATTAGAAATTTATTTTGTCGTATAGAAAAACTAAATGTCTCGGAATAAACCGGTTAAAGGAGGTTTACGTTTTTCACGCTTACATTCCTAATGAAATATTTGAATAAAACCGATTCTAACGTTTAAAAAGCGGTTAATTTTTAACCTATTCCAATAATAAGGTATAGTATGGTTTACAGTATTTTTCAATAACTGTGGCGGAGGCTATACATGCCGTTTTCTTATAATAGTCCGAGCTCCACAGTAACATATTGACTCGATCACGTAAATATAATTATACCAAGTGACCGTAGTTAGTTTCTCGAAAAATCGCTATACACTATTTTATCAGAGATCAACAGGGTTTTGATATCTGTAATTATATAATTTTATGCGATTTAGATAAGTGACTATTGCACAATAATAATATGTTCTAATATGTATATTATAATATAAACGATAACCATGCGCTACCTATAGTTATGGAAGAAGCATATTACGATGGTCTCTGTGGTTGAGCGGGCTAATCCTTTACCGGCCCACCTCAATACAACGTAGAGGCTCCGGGTTCGATTCTTGGTATGGTAAATATTTTAAACGAATTTTCCGTTACTTACTATGTTCTAGGTGACGGGGATCTGTCCCAAAGTGGTCGGTTGTATATAACCCATAACACAGCGTAACTGGCTTAGCTCGGGGATATATAATGTGCGTGTTTGTCTGCCGGTATCATTAATACCGCCTAAACTAAAACAATTCTGGTTAGTGTCCGCCCTGTCCGACTTTGAGCCGGTCGTGTGCTGCTTGTATGAAGCTTATATATTTTTTATATCGCTGGGGAATGCATTAATGCATCCCTTCAGACCCCGGGGAGGTCTACGAGAGATATATGCGGCTCTCGGGGGGCAAGTTCAGGTTCTGTACACTCCTTCATATAGGAAGGAGTTGTCGGATGCCTGCCGCCGGACTACCCACTAAACCTACCAGCGTCCTTCTGCGTCCATCTGAAGTAGCTCTAGATTCATGACATAGGCAGTTTGCCGCTACATCTCGACGCAACCCGTCAAATTGGCGAGCTTCTGGGGCCAAAGAACGCCACGAAGCTTATGTAACTTCAAAGGCTTATATAGGCAGGAATTTGCGATAACACTTCATCTTCAGGCTACGACTGATTAAAATACCATCATAATAATTGTAGATTATGAGACTTTATTTCAATACTAAGAATATTAAGAATGATCAATCAATCCAATCGTCCCATGAAAAAGTATCTCAATAAAGTTCTAATAGGGCAGCATGGTCGCTTAACCGACAAAGCTCTTTAATTATGAATTTTAAAATTTTTCTCTAATACTCTAAATGGCTAGATGAAACCATAATTCTTTTTCGATTTAAGCCTCCGAGCACCAAGCCGGCTTTTATTGCAAAGCAATTGGGATTTAACGCTGGCTTAAATGATTATGATTATGTGAAAACTTATTTTATTGTATTGTTTATTTATTTAAAAATTTAAGCAAGACAAAAACTATTTGTGAAGAGATTTACGAACTAAACCACAAGAAAACTTTCTGTTTTAACATAAGTTATAGCGTTGTCATAATAAGTTCTATGCACAGTTAGGTACATGTTTTATTTTTAATACTTAATTACTATAATTAAGAAAACACATAAAGTAATTTATGTACACGCATTGTGGTATTTGTGGTTAATTGTATGCTGTACAAAATTATTTATTCAATTTAACAACAATATTGTTATCTTTATTTTTTTTTATCAAATATTGGTTTTTCCCTGACAGCGGGTTCTCATGAAATACTGTGTTCGCTACTTTGTCGGCGCGGGACTTGACTTTTTATTTATAGGTAAACCCTGTAAGTTGTGTAAATGGAAACACAAAGTCCTATACATACTTCAGAATAGTACATAGGCTATAATTATGAATTGGCCAAATAAGTATCAATTCTTCGCAAACGAAGTCGCGGACACAGTTCGATTACAGGAAATATAAATTCTTCATCAGCCAATAGCAGTCCGCCTTCCTCATCCAGCGACCACTGGTGACCTTACACAGATTGTGAGTCCGCCACTACGCTTATCGAGACTCGATCTCTACTCCAGGACTCGTCTGCTCCACCGGCCATCGGTCCTGTGACAGACATGACCGGCCTAGTGCCACTTCAACTTGATATTTTTACGAGCTATATCGGTTAATTTAATTATCTCACGGATATTTTCATTTCTGATTCTATCCCTAAGAGATACACCTAACAAAGCTCGCTGCATAGAACGTTGGGTAACTTAGAGCTTGAGGATCAATCCTGCCGTCCATCACTTCTCGGCCTCATAGATAAGAACAGGGATGACGTACTGCTCGACGACTTTGGTCTTCAAGCGTTGCCGGATGTCGGATGTTCTTTAAGTGGTTCTTTAACAAAACGTTATAATTCCTTTGCAGCCGGCAACACGTTGATAATTGACACGCCTGATGTAGCAAATACCCTTGACCTCTGCTGTACGTTATCTAGAATGTTAAGTGGATGATTTGTTTGATTGACTACATTTTTTCATAGGACTCGTTTCATTATATTTCCAGGATCGAGTGCTGAACATCACCAGTCAAATAATGGATCAACTGCTCGGTGATGAGAGGGTGGCGCGTGGGTTCCGGGTGAAGTTTCCTGAAGACGTCTTGCAGGACAACTTAGCTGGGCAACTCTGGTTCGGTGCCGAGGTAACATACTAAAAATTAACACCTGGTGTTTGTCATAGTCGTACAACTATGCGCGCGCGTTTACACTGTACACTCCGGTTCGAGCATACTGGTATGCTCAGGCCGGACCGCTTTGAACCACTCCTGGTGCTTCTTTTTTTTATTGCTGGAGTACAGCAGACAGGCTGATGGAAAATGGTTATTGTCCGTCTATGGACATTTATAACACCAAATGTGCTGCCGGCCTCAAAGAGGACAATGAAACCTGGCCGGATCATAACGCAAGGCGTTATGGCGGCATGTCTTGAAAGCGGGGTGATAACGATCCAGACAGGCAAAAGCCCAATCACCTGGCTGTAGTTTGTTTTGTCGCCTCTTACGACAAGGCGCTCGGCCGCAGGCAGTATTCTTACTCCGTTCCTATAGGAATAACATTTATAATCGTGCGGAAAAAAGAATCATGGACATAAATATTCTTCTTTGGCTGATAAACCTAACATAGATATGATACGGGTGAAACTCCTGGAGTTCCCATCTCCTAAAATATAATGTGGGTGTTCTCAATCAATCTCGTGTGTGTATAGGTATTTCTTAAATAAGCGTACTCTATACTTGAATGTATCATTGCTTAACATTAGGCGAACTTGTGATCAAAAGCTGTACACTTTTACATTTAATACACAAATGACATGTACATATTACAATTTCCACGTGTTAGTGGTAAATCAAAACATTTTGAGGGTACCTGTAAATAGAGATCACTAGTGTTTGTAAGCAATTGCGACTTGAGAGTCTTGAGCATAAACGCAAGGTTGCTAGACTGTCGGTCTTCTATTCTATCTCTTATTTCGGGGAGTGCCCCTCAGAACTGCCCAAGCTGGTTTCCACATCCTATTTTCTATTGGACAACCAGACGCACCGGTTTGCATGAAGGAAATACCACTAGTCAGGACGAAGCGCTTCGCTTTATCTTTTCTGGTGCGCGTTGCCGAAGAGTGGAATAATTTGTCGGGGTTTGTTTTTCCTGAGAATTACGTTGTATCCAGTCTTCAATCACGAGTGAATAGGTATTTTCTAAGTAATGCTGCTCCATTATAGACCGCGTCATCACTCAAAATCAGGCGAGACAGTGGTCAAACGCGAAGCTTCTATAATCATAAATAAGCAAGGCGATCATTTTGTCCGTTATTCTGAAATCGAAAAGTCCGTCACCAGGACGGGATATTCAAGGACATCTTAAGCATATCGGGCGCCGAAGTGCGATAATCAGAATGTGCCTCCTTACCGACATTAAAAAATAAAATAAAAAATTATATTCTATGTTTAGGGTGCAGTAGACATTTTTGTAAAAACTGAAACCTTAAGACTCCTTATATTCTACTGTCCGTCGCATGAAATGTGTAGGTATAAGGAGATCATCTTATGCTCCTTAGGTCCCTGCACCCGGGTGCCATGCATGCCTTACATCCCCGGGTAAAGACGGCCCTAGAGATATTATGTGCTTATACTTATTATAGGCGGAAATACTGCTGATAGAGATCTCTTCAATTGCCCTAACAGATGGTTCTAATAATGTCTGTGTTAATTTTAGTGCCTTGCTGCCGGTTCGTCGATTATGAATCGTGAGGAGGAATCGGCAGCGATGCGTCCCCTAGCCAAGGCGCTCACCCGAAGCCTCGAAACTGTTCGCTCGCTGCTCAGGGAGCAGTGTCTCCGCCCGCGGGGACTCGCTTTGTCGCAGCACGACGACATGCTGCACGAGAGCCTGAGGATTTTGACAGGTATTGTAGAAAACATTTTCAGTCTTTCTATTCACTACATAGAAGAAACGGAGCAATGCAGAAACGGAGAGAATACTAATTCTTTCCGCCGGGCGGCCTGTCATGAGAGCTGCAAGAAAACCTACAAGCAAATGGTAGGCCATTTGTTCGTCTAGAGTCGCTTTAACAACTTTGGGTTGTGTTGCTGTTTGGGTTGTATGCCAGGTTCCAGTCCCCCTTCGAAGCCGGCAGCACATTTGCTGTTGCAAACATCCATAGGCTCTGGCAGCAACCTGGCTACTATTGCCGGAATATGACTCAAAGTTATGGCGGCATACACTAGATTAGGAGTGGTTATCATCCAGACGAGTGCCCTATCACCAGGCTGTGAGATATTTTGTCGCCTTTTGCGACACGCCGCCCACCCGCAGCAATTAATATTTTTTCTCAGGCTTCAATTTAACAATGATATTATTCTGTGTTTAGGAAACACAGTAACTATACTTTCAAAGGTGAGATGGTACTTCACTGCAGAGCAACTGCTTAATCTTTACTGTGCTCAAGTAAGATCATGCATGGAGTACTGTTCTCACCTTTGGGACGGCTCAGCCAAATATCAGCTTGAAGCGCTAGAGTCAATTGAGAGAAGAGCCAAGAGGAAAGTGTGCAGTTGAACTGTTCAACCTGATTCTCCCTACGCCATTCCATCTTCGGACCACAAGGCGCTCTGGTTTACGCCATCGTTTCACAGTGGAAACGCTACCAGTGCGTACTAAACGTTTCGCCTCCACGTTCCTTCTACGTACGGCAGAATTGTGGAATGCACTACCAGAGTCCGTGTTTCCCGAAAAGTACAATCCGGGTATCTTCAAGTTTCGTATGAATAGGTACTATCTAGGTAAGCGTGCTTCATCTTCGACCGCATCATCGTCCGGCATTAGACGTGATCGTGGTCAAACGCAAACCTATTTAATATAAAAAAAACACAATCATACTAAACAGATTAAGCAATTATTGCAATGATTAATTAGTTCTTACGGCCGGCTCGATCGGTCTGGTACATTCTCACAGAATATCGTCGTGAAGCGGCTAGCTTTGGGCCAATCGTGTTTCGTGCGATGCGAGAATTCGGATGCCCCATTTACGCCTTCCCCCATCTCATTTTCTCTATCCCAACCCCCTATTACAATTCCATATACCATCCTTTCCATCCCATTCCTCCTGTCGGATCCCTTTATCTCATCCTCCTTATTCCATCCTAAAGGCTGACCACTATAACGCGTTGCCTTCGACCCTGCTATTACAAACTGTTATAGCCCTATTTACTATGTGCATTTATTGCCGAGTGGACAACTCATCGGCGTCAATCGCCAATCTCATTGTCGATCAGCAATAAACACTGTTACGAGTTACGGGACTCGAATTAAAATGCCGTTGGAATTATAGAGTTTATTAGAACTATACAAACACGTATAACACAGGTACAAATATCACCGAACACAACAAGTCCAAACGTAATGCAGAAGGTCGTAATTCAATAAAACGCGCAAAGTCCGTCACTTACTAGATTCCTGATTGTATTACACGCGTCTCGATTCGCTCGTGGTTCTCGCTGGACTGCCTTCCTCCCTCCATCAGGCCATCATTTTATCCTGCACAAGTGCATTTGCCCGCACCCGTCCACGTAGACTGAATTTCCTAGACTCAGCTTGTACTTTTAAAATCCGTAACACTTGGCTAATGATTATAATACAACAATAGGCTCTAGAACAAATGCCAATAAATAAGTGAACAAAAGAAGATCATAAAAGTATTACAATTAGTTCAAATGCCGACGTGTAATAAATGTGCTTCTACAAATCTGTACGTGGAATTTGTCTTTGTCGGCGTTTAGGTTGTAACAATACTAAATATTTTCAAAACTTAGTCGAGTCTTCTGGTAATTAGCCAAAGCTCTCCAGCTACGGACCTGATTTCTGCCTACCGGCTGGACTGCTCTAGCTATATTAACAGAATCTGGTTCGGTAGACCTTTGGGTCCTGCTAGTTTGAGGCTGCAATACTCATAAAGTTATAGTATAACTAGCTATACCTGGCAGACGTTGTCCTGCCTTTAACAAATAAAAATCTAGAACCCGATTGCAGCGCAATCTACCGAGACCAAATGTTAATCTAAACTATTCTCGAATCCACTTGAACAAACAAAAAATTTCATCAAAATCGGGCCTACCGCTTAGGAGTTGAACGGCGCTACCTACCGGGTCCAATAGTGAATCTAAACCAATCCGGGACCCAGTTGAACACACAAAAATTCAGCTAAATTCTGGTACCTGATTGCAGCGCCATCTACCAGATTCAAATTTGAATGTAAACCAGACCCACTTGAAGACATACAAAAATAATTCACCTAAATTCTGACATCTGATTGCAGTGCCATCTATATCCATCATCACGCACAATCAATAATAATGGCCGAAAACGGTTTAGGCCCTAAACTTTAGTGAGTGAGAGAAAGCTTATTGTGTGAGAAGGACAGGAGACCGGCTTCGTTTCCATCCCTACTCCGTGCTGTTTACGGGTTGAGAAGTGACACCGGTAGACGCCTGGCGGGAATACCTTAACGAGTGGGGTAACTGATCAATTATCGACCGCGGAGAGTAGAAAATGATTAAAGTACGAATATCGCTATTAAAAAATAGCGGTTGGTGGTAGAAAGGTGAAAATTTAGGGTTGTATATATTTTCAATGCTGAATCATAATAAAATATAGATAAGAAATTTTGACAAAAAAATATTTAGGGGTGGGTCACTTTTATCATTTAGGGGTATGAAAAATAGATGTTGGCCGATTCTCAGACTTAACCGATATGCACACAAAATTTCATACAAATCGGTTCAGCCGTTTCGGAGGAGTTTGGTAACAAACACCGCGACACGAGAATTTTATATATTAGATGTTTTATTGGAAATGTATATAGGCGGCGCTGACCATACTCTATGAACTGGGCCGTCTGGCTGTTTGTCAGGTACGCAATATAAAAAGAGGAAAACGGTCGTTATGGACGAATTATACGTTTTTGCTAATCTATTTTTACCTGATTTATGCATATTTAAAGTAACGCAATAACTTACAAGGTTGCCTTCTTTTATACAATTATAATGAACCATTCAACCGTCGCGTGATACCGCGAGATGTTTGCCAAGTCTACCTTTTATTCCACTTCAACTTCGAAAGTGACAGTATTACTCATTGTTTTATTTGAGCCTATGTTTTACTTGACACCGATTTGAAAGTTATACAAAGCAACAAATAAATATTTTCTACAACAATTTATTTTGTTGTAGGAAATATTTATTTTAGTCTTTTAGTTACTTTTGTGATTCATGAAGTTGGTGGTGTGTGTTTAAAAAAATATTTATACGTATATGGAATAGATTCTCGTTTGTTAATGATGTCACTTAATGTGACTGAAAATTGAGCATGCTTGTCTATTACACGCGTTATGTTATTTATGTATATTGGTATGTAAAGTAGAAGTACTTCCCAATTAGAATTCAATTTTCTGTTACTATTGGTAGGAATTTACTCATTAATAAATAATACAATCGTATTAACGTTGTACAAGAAGTGGATACATGAGACATTTTGTGATAAATTCTAAAATAATTTTGATGAATTTAAACAGTCGTTTAAGTTATGACGTCATAACATGCTATTCTCGTACAAAATCTAGGAGGCTTCTGCGTTGTGTAAGAATATAATTAGTGTCTCAATTAATTTGACTATCAACTAACTTATTTACTATTCAACGTTACGATTCAAAGTGGACACAATTTATTCTATGATAGTGATATGAGCAAAGTACAGTACATAGTATGTTGCATTGGTGTCTTTAGATAATTGCGCATTGATGTTCGTAATAGGAACTTAGATCTTTGTTTTAATACAACTTTCCACATTAGTATCATAATAGTTATGTATGATACTAGTGCGTTAAGGTGATTTTACAAACAAGTAGACGAATATAAGCCCGACAGAAACTCACAAAGTCGCAACAATATTTGGCGTTTCCAATATAAAAATGGCGCGCATTTGCAAACGGCGCCACGTGCGCTTGGTGAAAATTAGAACTACAACTTTGTTCTCATTTTCTCTATAGTATTTAAGCGAGATAAATGTATTGATCAAAAGCGCTCCCAAGGAGGTTCGATTATTCGGCTTATTTATTTTCGAAATGTGAAACTCTTTGGAGGACTTCTTATTTTTTTTTCAACTAAGTACCTATTTTACCGCACGTTCCATTGTGTGGTGCGTGATTTTCAACTTTCGGACAATATACACAGGCTTCGTAAATGCATTTTTTGAGCAAATATGTTGAAAATACTTAAAACGACCCCTTTTGTTTAACGACTTTTTCTTTTAGTTTGGTTCGCAAACTGACCAACTCAGCTTACGTACTTTTAAACATGGTACGTACTTGAAAACAGCATGCATTATGAATTGACATTCGTGTACATAATAATTTAAAAAGAAATAAATGAATAATGAAGTTAGATTAAGTAATTAACAAAGAGTGTGGAAACTTCTTGATGTGCTTAACCGATGCATTGAAAATATCGAGCTTATGGTAGATATTGTTTTAGGCAGTCCAAAGACGGTAGAGTGGTGAGTGTTGACAGTACACTATATTTTATTTCGTCGAGAAGTTCCGGGCTGTTAATCTTGCTGTTTAAGAGTTTATAAAGAGACACAATGTCAGAAGTCTTGCGTCGCAAATGCAGTGGTACTGCTTTGTAGTATTCTAATCTGGAATCGTAACTGTTTAGACTACGGCAACGATTATTAGCGTATGTAAGACGGTAAAGACTGTTTTTGTAGTATTTCTAGGCTCCGTAAATGAACAGTGTAAGATGGGCTCTAAACTGAGCTACATATAAATGTTCAAGATCTGCTGATTAACTATAACCAAAAAGATAACATGTCTGTGGTAGCAGATATGATATTGTTACAACTTAGGTCCCGACAAAAACAAATTCCACCTGCATATCTGAAACAAAGCACATTTGTTACCTGCCGGCATTTAAACTAATTGTAACTCTTTTATGATTGTCTTCTTTTGTTTACTTTGTGTTTAAAATTTGTGATTAGAAAACAGCCCATTGTTTTATTGTATTCTTTTATGGCAGTTTGCGGCCGAGTCATTAGCCAGGTGTGGCGTATTAAGCCGACTTAGATATGGGGACATTGCATTTGTGCAGCATAAAACGATGACCTGATGGAGGGTGGAGTCAGTCGAGCGAGAACCACGAGCGAAGTGAGACGTGTGTACTAAAATCGGGAATCTAATAAGTGACGGACTTTGCGCGTTTTATTGAGTTACGACCTTCTGCATTACGTTTGGACTTGTTGTGTTCGGTATGTTTGTACCTGTGTTTTACGTGTTTGTATAGTTCTAATAAACTCTATAGTAATTCTAACGGCATTTTAATTCGGGTCTCCCGACTCGTAACATTATATTTACCTTTCAAGCAATTATCATCTATCTAGTCCTAATAGTTACTGAGAAAATATTAATGTGACATACAAAAATAGACGGATGGATGGACATGAAGATTTAATAGCGGTTCTGTTTATGTCAAAATGGTTACGGGGAACCCTCAGAATATAATGTAGCATCCGACCACTGACCAGCACACTGGATCGCCTCGCTCGAAAGCTGTCCACGCGCGGACAGCGAGTGAACTACTCGATAATAACCCGCTGCTCGGTATGATTCACGTATTGAGCTAATATCAATCGCTGACGAACTAGTAGGCATAATTATTGGATCATGGCACAATCACTTGTTGGCCAGCCGAGTTTCACGGTTATCAACGCGGCGTCCACCCGTGGAAGGCGTTTCTTGTCAGGTGCCGGGTGGCTGTAATAAGTTATTATCCTAAGTTCCATCAAAATCAGGTTCGAGCTCTGGAGCATTTTTCGTTGTTCCCTCTAGTTTAGAACTTGGCCCGAAGTACAATTTGAAGGCCCAATTGATGAAAAATTTCTGACAAGGAGGAGGCCTCCGTGCAGGAACGGAGAAAGAATACAATTTCTTGCGGCCGGGCGGCCTGTCGTAAGAGGCGACAAAACAACCCACAGCCAGGTGGTAGGGCATTTGCCCGACTGGATGGCTACCACCCCTGGTCTAAAGTATGTCGCTATAACAACCTTGAGTTGTGTTCCGGCATTAGTGACCAGGTTCCAGTCTCCCTTAAGAGAGCAGCAGCGCATTTGTAGCACCTTTGGTGTTGCAAATGTCCATAGGCGATGGTAACCGCTTTCCATTAAGTGGGCCGTCTGCCTGTCTGCTGAACTCCTCCAATAAAAAAATACAATACTCGAGTAAATTGCGGACATACGTATTACATAGGCTAATTTTGATACTTAACCGTTAATATGTATTAAATACAGTTTTGGTAATTGTGTAAAGGTAGTGCAGCATAGGCTTATTAAACTCTAATTGCCTTGATTGGGGAAGGTGTCCCTCTCATGCATGTGATGTACTAGCTATATTAATTTGAAATTTTGATAACATTTTGCAGGTTGTTTGCCGAGTTCGAACTGTGTTACGTGAGTGCAATGGTGAATGTGAAGACGCCCCACGAGTTCGAAGCTCAGCAGCTGATATGCGTGCTGTACTCGGAGAGCCTGAGGCGAGCTCTTAAACAGAATCTGCTTACTCAGGAACAGGTTAGTGTTACCTTCTGTCTTCTATACCTTGCCTTACTTCTTTTAAACAGTGCAAACTCTATATAACGACACTAAAGGTACTGTGCATTTTATTGCGTTATAGAGACTTGTCGTTAAATGGAGAGAAGTCTATTATTTTTGTCTGACGTCTTTTGCTGCACTAGTAATTTTGTTGTATTTTTTTTTACTTATTTTATTCATATCTGGGATATGGTGAAAGAAAAGAGAGATCTTGCGATATTGAGGCATCTTGGTGATAAAGGAAATACTTAGAAATTTCGGTATGCCTGATGCCGACAGTCGAGTTTATTACGGGCTAGGATAATAAAGCGATAAAAGAACGTACAGCTGCGCAGTTTTTACTAATTTTGGCAAATTAAAAGGTACTTTTTATTACTTAATTTTTGTTGTTATAGAGTAGGTGTAATGCTATATAGAGTGTATCCAAGTGATTTCGACGCTTAAGGGAGTTTTTCGTTAAATCGAGTGACGTTACACGGGGTTTACACAATTTTTTTTATTGAATGAGTTCAGCAGATAGGCAGACGGCTCCACCTGATAGAAAGCGGTTACCATCGCCTATGGACATTTGCAACACCAAAAACGTTACAAATGCGCTGCTGCTCTCTTAAGGGAGGGAGAGACTGGAACCTGGCTGCTAATGCCGGAACACAACTCAAGGTTGTTATGGCGGCTTACTCTAGACCAGGGGTGGTAGCCGTCCAGACAGGCAAATGCCCTACCACCTGACCGTTGCTTGTTTTGTTCCGGCCGCAAGAAATTGTATTATTATTTATTTAGGTTTATGGCTTGGCAGCTAGGCCTTTAAACCAGATCTTAGATTAAAATATAGTTTCTTAATTTTCTTAAGCCTATGTATAGTAAACTGTAGCTTATCATATAACATAGTTTTTGTGACAACCCGAAAGGCCACATTTGACTATACAGTTCACATTTCTTACAAAAACACTTAATTACTACTCAAAAACTATCAATATCCTACAACTACTGTTAATTTTAGACTTATTTTACATAATTTTAGAAAATAAAACTGCACAGCACATCATCTTCTTTCAGCTCCCGCCAAAATCTCCAAAAATTGTATTATTTCTCTGTTCATGCACAGATAATAGATCACACTAATTAAGCCGATCCTTAGAACTGTATTCAAGATAATAAATCTAGCATGGCTTTATATATATGTCGATGAAAAATGTTGCTGGGTAGTTTATTGCGCCGCATCTTCTCTTTTAACAGTTAATAAAATTGCTTTGGAAGCTGTGGTAGATTCCATTTTTAAATGAATAAACTCATTAAAAAATCTGAAATAATTTTACTTCGTTGAAATTACAAATTGGTTTTATTAGGTTGAGGAAAAAGTTTCTTCGCATTTTATATAAAAATTCAAAAGGTTTTTTTATAAAGTTTATTTACATTTGACTAAAGTATGTAGGTGCCATTTTGTTGGATAACTTTTTGCCATCTTGTAGGTAGGGACTTGATCCCATTGCTATAAAAATTTTGGGCTTCTGATCAAAAAACTGCGGCAAGTGGTTTTGGTAGTCCTCTCGTGATGTTAACTTGACACTGCCTATGGAATTCTGCAGAGACCGAAACAGATGAAAATCTGAAGGTGCATGGTCAGGACTATACGGCGGATGCATTAACACCTCCCAGCCAAACTCTCGTAACTTTTGCTGAGTGGCTAAAGATGTGTGAGGTCTAGCGTTATCATGGTGAAAAACCACACCCCTTCTGTTGATTAATTCCGGCCGCTTTCTCTCAACTTTTTGCTTTAATCTCATCAGTTGTTCGCAGTACAGTTCAGAATCGATGGTCCTGCCTGGCGGTAACAGCTCATAATGAATAATGCCCTTCCAATCCCACCATACACATAGCATCACCTTGTTGCGAGTTAACCCGGGTTTCGCCACAGTCTGTGAAGCCTGACCGGCCTTTGACCACGATCTTTTTCGCACGTTCTTGTCGTACGTGATCCACTTTTCATCACCAGTTATCAGGTTCTTCAAAAATGGCTCGGTTTCATTACGTCGTAATAAAGAATCACAAATGAGTACACGGTTTATTAGGTTTCTTTCAGTGAGCTCATGAGGCACCCAAATATCGAGCTTTTTTGTGTACTCAGCTTTTTTCAAATGCGCCATAACCGTTTTGTGGTCAATTCCCAGTTCTCCAGCTACATCGTAACTACTAATATGCCGATCTTGCTCCACTTTTTCAAAAATGGCATCAAATTTGTCCGTAACAGGGCGACCAGAGCGACGTGCATCTTTGATATCAAAATTTCCGGATTGAAAACGCTTAAACCAAATTTGCGCTACTCTCATAGATACTGCATAAGGTCCATAAACATCACAAATTTTTTTCGCGGCTAGTGTTGCATTTTTACTTTTTTTGTACTAAAATTTTAAAATGTATCGAATTTTTTCATTAGATTCACTCATTTTAACAATAAGAAAAACAAATGAAAATCATACATTTTCCTAATTTGAATTTCGAATTGTCTTCTTTAAAATTAAAACTTTTTAATGATACCAAAACCAGCCAGATACAAATGGTATAGCCAAAGAGATCTTATTACAAGTTCATATATACTATATGCGAAAAGACTTTTTCCCCAACCTATTATATAAATGAAATATTATTTTGTAGGTGGACTCGTATGACCCGGCCTTGATGTTCGCTGTACCTCGTTTAGCTATTGTCAGTGGTCTCCTCATATATTCGAGTGGACCATTGAGTATAGACAAACCTTTGGGTAAGTTGCAAATGAGACATGCAGGTGCTTTTGGGCCAAAGAAATGTAATGTGTTTTTTATTTAAATTAAATTAGACTCCCTCCGACTACTATAGTGTCGGAATTTTATTTTTCCCTATATTATATTCTTTCTGATTTTATCTTTATTTGGTTTTTCTATATATCTATTTGTCCATCAAATCTATTAATTCTATCATCTAATTTTCTTACTCCAGGCTATAATAATTATATTACATTGCCTATTTTATACCTTTATCTACAGATATATATATACAGATTGAGTTATTTACTTGTTTTTATTTATGATTGCCCTTCCTATTTTAATGCAAAATTCGATGAACGCTTCAAAATTATGTTTATTCAACAAGTCCAGCATATTTTCAACTTTCATTTTTACCCTGGTCTCCTCTTCGATGTAAAAGCGCGCATGTTCGTTGATCTGGCATTCAAACAGGAAATGTAATATGTTGAGATATGGCTTAAGAAATGCGTTATATTTTTCTATTACAAAGAGAAAAACATCAGCACTAAATTCTGTCTGGAAGATGACAAATTTTAAAAATAAGGTCACAAATAAAAAAGTTATTGATTACCATAATCGAGATATGTGTAGTGGTGTTCGAATAATTCGAACTTACGAATTATTCGTACCGAATCGAATATTAATTCGATTCGAATAATTCGAAAATGCGAAAATTCCCGAATAATTCGAAAAAAATCGAATAATTCGAAGAATTTGGATTAATTCTTTATTTTTAATATTAAAAAGAATTTGCATTTTTCCGAAATTCGAAAATTTCTACATTTTCGCGAATTATTATATAATTCGCAAATTTTCGAGTATTTTAAAACATTGCATGTGTAACCTTTTTCTATAGATTTTTTCAAACGGAAAGTAATAATTATAAAAAATAAAAACAGTTGAAAAGATCTCTTGCCAATATTAGTATCTAGATTTTTTTATGTTACTGACAGAAATAAACATATATTGAAATTGAGCAATTGTTTTCTCCGACCAATTGATTTTTAATCAAAAAAGTATGTTATTGTAAGTAGAATATTTTGATACACGATGTAATGGAATTCAAATTGGAAACAATAGAAAATCCAGTGATATTTCGATAATTCGCGAATTGTTCGAATTATTCGAAACTTTTCCAATTATTTGAAGATTCGACTTTTTTCGAATTATTCGTTGAATTTCGAATAATTCGAAAATTTGAATAATGCTATTCGAATTTCGAATCGGGTATTAATATTCGATATCATTCGATCTGACCGATATTCGCACACCCCTAATGTCAATGAATTTTAACAATTAATAAAATGAAGAAAAAACTACAATTGATTCATAAAAAACTACTAAATCTACTACAATTATTATTAAAAAGAATGTCAAAATAATAAAAAGAATTTTAAAATCACTCAATTTTTTACACTCGATGCCCAAGAATGTATGAAAGCGTATCCTTTCTGTTTCGCCTTTCTGTTTGATTATAGTTCAATGTCCAGTCTCGGTCTAGCGTTATTGTAGGTACTTCTAATACAAGTATTTTTATACACAAAAATCCTACCTCCACCATAGACTGCGGTTCAATCAACCTCATCTTTATGAGCAGCCATTTTGGTTTTTGTACTTAAGTATTCTTTATGTGTGTACAGATAACGTCATAACTCTCAAAGTTTTGATCTTACTGAGTTAAAATTACGCTTATTCGAAGGACAACATTGTCACATTTTCGTAACTTAAAACAAAAATTGAATTGAATTGAATTGAATACCCTCAATACTGGCTTAAGTGAGTTTAATTGTATATTTCAGAGGAAATGTCCGACATGTTCCGCCCCTTCCGAACACTTTTGCACAAAATCCGCTCTCTCCTATGGACCCTGGATCGCCGCGAGTTGATGGCCCTGGAAAGACTTCTATGCACCAACGAGGATGCCACTGGCCTCGCTACTTTGGATTTACCTGCGGGTAAGCTCATAAGTGATTCGCTTGCAGTTTTCTATGTAATGGATATATATGGTTACTAGGATATGCCCGCGACTTCGTTCACGCTCGACTTAAAATTCTCGCGGTATTCCCGGGACACAAAGTAACGCAGCATTTAAATAAAGAATGTAAGCTGTCGTTTTAGTGAAAACTGTCGGAATCAGCTAACTACAAACCGCTCGCGGGATTCCCGGGACAAACAATATCACACATTTTATTACATAAAATTTGCTATCGATAATTTAAAAATTCACATTGGAATTCAATTTTTTTTTTAAGGACATTTTAAGTTATTCCCAGAAAATTTCCCGCGGGATAAAAAGTAGCGCAAATTTTAAGTCTAAGAATTTGCTGTCGATCAACGAAAACTGCATCGGAACCGGTCCAGTATTTTTTACGGAATCCCGAACAAACAGACAAGAAATAAAAAAAAATTGCATCGTGTTCTCCATCGTTTATATAGTCTATTCCAGATGTGTTTTTTTAAAGCGTCAATGTAAAAACACGACATGTTTAGAATTTTATATTATTATAAACGAAGGCTACCGCGGATCTGCCGTAACATATTCATCTCTATCAGACACAACCTTTGTTTATGACGCTCAAATATAGCGACACGGTGAATATATTGACCGTTCTCTTGAAATCAGTAGGCCCATGCTCAAAGCAGTCCGACATTTATGGGCTTATATTCTGCATTTATTAAAAAGAAACCTAAGATATATAAATATATAAAAAAAGTATTTTTACCTACATATGTTATTGGGGAGTTTCTTGCCGCTCCTTCTGCTTAAACAGCGAAGCAACATACATACAATAGGAATTATATTTAAATTTTAACTTTTAAGCTACCTTTAGACTTATATATTTTAACTTACTCATAACCTTCAGAATTGAGAGGAAGAACTCTAAGGTGGTATGGGCATGTAATGAGGAGGGGAGAAAGTCGTGTGACAAGAAGAAAGTTAAATTGCAACATTGATGGGTACAAATGTAAAGGTAACCAGAAAAAGAGAAGGTGTATTGTGTGAAAGATGATATGATGATTTGTGGTGTGACAGAAGGTGTATATCAAAATAAATGAGTGTGGAAGAAAAAAACATATTCTGCCGACCCCAAATAGGTGGGAGAATGTGAAAGAAAAGAGATGTATGGACCTTCAAAAAATGTTCTCCAGTGTAAGTTATTTTTGAATATATTTGAATTATTTTCAGAATCTGAAACATTGAACGACACGTCGTGTCCATATCCGGATATAGGAGAGTTTGCGTCTAAATTTTACGCAGACCACGCCTCCTGCAGGGATTTGTACACACAACAAAGGTATGTTAATCACTCCGAAAAAATTAAACTAAACATCTCTATGTCCTACATTTGTTTTGTTGATCAGAAGAAGTCATGAATCATTCTATAATATGCGCAAAACTTAAATGCACTTCAAGCGAAGTTAGTTCTGTAAGTTTGCTTAGGTCCAGTCAAATGTTAATGTTTATGTATAGTGAAAATGATCAGATGCTGATGATAAATGATGAAACGATGCATGCGGTCCGCATAGCGGCCGAGCGAGAGCACTACACTCTCACTACTGTACACATCTCACGAACTTCATAATAACAATTTAGTTCCGTGCGAACTTCAAGGACGCATTTAAGTTTTGCTTATATTCTCGCTTTTTATAGAAGCAAATATCACTGTCAACGCGGCAGCCTAGTATTAGGTACTGAACTCGTATCCAAAATGGCGCTGGTAGGACTGCTGGTATGGATAGAAAGGAGACTAACCTGCGTGCCTCTGGGCTGCACTAACTATGCGTGCTGATCACCAAGTCGTGGGCCTAGCAGCAAGTCTTCTGGCTTGTCTCCTTACGGTCTTCGATTTTATATGTACACAGGCGGCACGGTATAACTGCACTTATAGGCAATTGGTGGTGGAAAGATATGCAGGTTGTCCTACAAGGGTCGACAGCAGACTGACACGTAAAGACGAGCAGTATCAGTATGGCGGTAAGTACGACAAGGATAGTCGTAATGGAACGGAAGATGGCGGCAATTTATAATTTACCACAGTTAAAAACTATGGTCAATGTGTGAATGCGATGTTATGTACATAAAGTTAATAGATATCGCTGTTAGAGCTGTCTATAAGATTGGGCATCTGTATGAAAAATGTCCAATCTCATAAACGTGGAAATATAATATTTAATAATTTTGAGAATACTGATGTGCACATCACATAGGCGATAAGATCTCTGCATATATAGTCTTAGTTAAATTAGTAACAAGAAAGAAAGCAGACTACAAGAGTACAACAACTAGTCGTCTTATTTTGCATTGAGTGAGGGGTCACGGCGATTGAGCTATGAGCCAATGGAGCGTCTTCGTATCCAACGGGGTAACCAACATAGACACACCAGTCACCACTCAACTTAAATCAACCCCTATGTTTCTTTTCAAGTTAATATTTAAATAGTGTATGAGGACTAATTGTTATTCAATAAGTCTCCACATGTGTCACGTAAGTGAAATTAGAAGGTAAATTAATCACAATCTTACAAGGTAAAGTAACCATTTTGGTAATATTAGTACTAAGATTGTCACTTAGGATTTTTCTGTGTCTTGATAAAAATAAAACAATTAAAAAAAATATTTAACAAGGAACAGATTTACACAACCTGTTATTTTATTATATTATTTTTGTGAATTATGTTGTAGACATGATTGATTGAATTATTAAAATAAAAATAAATACAAGATGTTGGTTTAAAAATGTTTATTTTCTGCATTACAGCTCCAGCGAACCAATGATAAATGAAAGTGATTATTTACCTGACAATATAGAGGTTATGACGCCCATAATTGACGGTCTTCGACGGCTTAGTGAAGATATCGAAACAACGGATAATCAAGAATCTGATCAAGAAGACAAAAACCGAACATCGAGACTATATTCCTCAGATACAGCAAGCTCAGACACATTCCAAAGTGATATTGATAGGACGAGAAGTATCAACATTGAAAATAAACGAGATTCCAGACACAATTCTACTGACGCGGCCAGCACAGAAACATTCCAAAATGATAATATCAATGCAAGAAATATCGATAGTGAAAAGAAACGGGACTCACGGCACTATTTAACTGATAGCACAGACACATTCCAAAGTGATGTTGATCGAGCAAGAAAAGTTAGTAAAGCAGAAAGTAGTGATCTCGCTTCATTAAGAAATTTATCGACAAATGGTCTCATGATGTTCGATCCTTTGGTTATTAATGCTGTATCAGCATCCACTTCAAACGACAATCGACAAATACCTGATCAAGATTTGGTCACATCTCTAAATGAACAAGTGACGGAAATAGCCGATAGACTATCATCAATAGTGACTGCTGATGTCGATATTATTGATCATTTGCATTCATTCTCAACTAATGATATGCCTACCTTAGTATCAACTGAGGATTCAGAAACTTTTGGTCTCTCTGGTCCTAGAAACGAGCAATTAAGTTGTATGCCATCAACAAGTCATGGATATTTAATACCCAATGCAATAAGTCATGAACCTGTTGTTTTATCGTCACTTTCTCACAATAATTCCGCAGTTTTTAGTCAAGAAGGCGAATCGCACGATTTAACTGGTGCAATACTAAATGCTGATCTCCCTCTAATAATTCCTGACAACATAGATGCTGGAATTGTAAATACTAATATATCAATAGCGAATGCAAACTTAACATCATTATTGCTAACAAATGAAGAATTTGGACAAAATTTTATCGATAATGAAGTAGTTGATGACAGTACTAGTTTTCATTCGGCTAAAATGTCTTTAGATAGGGACGATGAAAGAGTGAAATTTATGTTGGGATATGAAAGTGACCATGAATCACCAGTGGATTCAGGAGTCAGTACTGAAAATACAAGTTTAGATAGATCTCCAGACACCGATCAAATGAAAGATGTAAAAGAAAATCATTATATGCAACAGAATAGAGTATTGAAAAGTCCTGTTTGTGAAAGGGATGACGAAAAAGAGAATAACACATTAGAAAGTTCCTTTTCAGATGTGAATAATGATGTAACTGTAAACATTAATTATTCAGAAGATCATACAATAAAGAACGAAGCAGGATCATCTAGTACTATGGTCGATAATGTTATTAATAGGTTGAGTTCTGATGAAGATGGTTTAAATGAAGCAAGAAATATAGATAGTGAAGAAAGAAGGGTTTTACAAGATTGGGGACTGATCGCTCCAGATGAGGAATTGAGAACTATCGAAGTAGTTTTAAACAAGTTAAGTAGACACCATGTTTCCGAAATGAAGAAACGCTTAGCTGAAGATGACAATAGTTGTAGTGAAGGACCGTCTCAGAGTAGAGAAAATAATAAAAAAAAGAATCGGAAAGTGAATTATAAGAGTAAGACGAAGAAAGGGAAAATGTGGTCGCCTCGCATTGTGATATTGGATAATCGGTCGACGCGAAATCAAAGCACTCCTTTGAGATTGAATTTGGATCATTTTGTTGATGAGAGGTGAGTGTGTGGAAAACTTATTTTCCAGGTCCTCCGATTTTACCCACATTGATGGAGATTTATGTAGATCTTTGAAATATTTGTTTCTTATCCTACTAATATAATATTATCCTATATATTTTTGTTTGGCATAAACATGGATTTTCTTTAAACACTGATAAATTTTACATTTGAGAAATTTCAAAAGTGTTATAAATAGACTTGAAGACATGAATCAATTATGGAGACATGTTGCAATTATTAAATATTGAAGAAATGGATAGTACTGATGAATTATTTTTCCGTTGAGGAAAAATTATCGTCGTGACTAATTCTAATGAAATAATATAGTTTTAAGGTCTAATGTAAATTGTATGCACAATAACCCTTCCTTCGATGTAAAAAGTAAAAATCTTTAAAATGTTACATAACTCCTTCGTCCAATCACATCTTCAATTATTTATTCACCACTAGAGTGTTTACAACTGATTATCTCAGATACTATTCAGGTTAGAGATATCAAATTCGACATATTTATAGAAGTCTCTCTGTAATTTATAGTTTTTTAATTAAAAAAAATTAGCAAAAATAAAACCGATTTCAAAATTAAAAGAAAAAATAAATTATTTTTACAACATTTTGAGTTGGTACATTTTGCAATTTTGATGTTGTTTTTATGTTTTACTTGGCACCGACTTCAAGATGTAGAAAATGTTTATTTTTGGCTTTTTAATTTAAAGTTGGTTTTGTTTTTGTTAAAAAAGAAATATTTTCTGCTTTTTAGTTGCATAAACACTTGAATAGCTTTGAAATAATATACTAAGTGCCTGTACAAATATTACTATTAGCACGCGTATACAAGTTTGCCTTTCTGTGAGTGTAGACGCTTTGCAGAAGGGTTGCTCTCGATTTCCCTGCGATCGACTCGTCAGATCCTGACTTGGTGACAATGGGATTGCCTCAGGAATATGCAATTTCGAATAAATAAAATTGAAAATCGGTCCACAATTGACAGAGAAATCGCGTAACAAACAACAGTTGAATAGAGACTCATCCTTTTGGAATTTGGTTAAAAACAGTGGCTCATAAAATAATCCAAAAGTTGAGAAATGTCATCAATGTTTTTTTGGTTAATTTAGAAATGAAATACTTTTAAATTTCATTCTTCATGTTCAAACTGAAACAACCTAAAATAAAATAAAAAGAATTTTATTGATGAGGTTGTTATGTATTTTCAGTGGTATGTCTTGTTGTACATCGGAGTGCGCAGACGACGAGCAGATTGCTTTGGCGTTGCAGGCGCAAGAGTTGGCTGCAAGGCAACAAGCTAGGTGCAAATTCAAGTGAGTTTCTTTGTTATATTCATCTCGAGTCAAAGTACTAAAGTTTTATTATTACCCTTGTAATTATATATTTACTTTTAGTAAGAGCAAAACTTAAATATGTTCTTGAATTCTTTATGTATAATCTTAATGTATATGCCCTAGGTTTTCTTTATTTATTTAACAATGGATCACCAATAGTTCTACTAATATTATAAACGCGAAAGTTTGTAAGAATATATGTATGGATGTATGTTTGTTACTCTTTCACGCCAAAATTACTGAATGGATTTTGATGAAACTTTTGATGAAACTTTACAATAATATAGCTTACACATCAGAATAATACAAAGGCTATAATTTATAAAGATATAGTGTGAATTATCCAAAATGTAATGATTTTTCATCACCGCGCTGGTGAGACCGCGGGGCGCAGCTAGTTTTTTATATTTGTTCAAGTAAAATAATGGACTTATGACTAAGGTTTATACTGTGATGTGAAAACTTCCTAGAGCCGAACACGGCTTCAATATAATTTCTTCACTGTTATTATTTAATTGGTCTGGGTGTCTGGGATCGGCCCCAGAGTGGTACGTTGTATATTACCCATAACACAAGCGTAACTTGCTTAATTTGGGGATACACAATATGTGTGTTTGTCTGCCGATTATTAAAAAAAAATAAAAAATTAAACACTAATCAAGAAAATAACGAAAAATGTGTTGCTAAGTTATTGAAATCCATCTGAGCGTTTGTCTATATCAAATTAATATTTTTTGGACTAACCAAATTTTGTTGTGAAATGAATTGATTTGGGTAACTCAGTTTTGTTTTCGAAATTCCAGGTCTAGCGAAGATCTCATCCACCGTCTATTCGTGTGCATAGCGGGCGTTGCTGATCAGCTTCAGACGAATTTTGCGGCTGATCTGAGGAACATACTGAAGTCTGTGTTCCTAATGAACCAATCGCCAGAACCGCCGGAACCGCCGTCATCGCCGCCGAAAGAGGACGCCGAGAAGCACCCGACCATAGAGTACGAGGCGACCGAGGACCAAGTCATACAGAATGGTGAGATTAAAGTTTAGGCTTATTTAAAATTTATGTATATTTTTTTAAAATCTGCATCTATAAATTAAATTGTAGTGTTTGTGAATACAAAGTAAGTGTCAAAATTTAAGTGAAAACTGCTGTTTATATGGTGCATAATCCTAAGAATTTTTGTGTTTCGAGTTTGTCTCGAAAAGGTTCTAAACCACTTATTTAACTTAACACTTTGTATATTAACTTAAATGTTACACTTTGTATAATAACTGAAATGTAATACTTTAACTTAAAAGTAAACTCTTTATATTAACTGAAAATGTAACGCTATGTATAATAATTTAAATATACAATTTTACACAACTAATAATTCCTCCCGATGTACCTGCGCAGTAAACCAAGTTTAATAGCGCTCGACAGTGTACGAATCGTTTAAGCGGAACAGAGCTTAGAGTGCATAGCAAGTAACACTGCTACTTGCGAATTAAGTTTAATATAGATCATTTACATATCGGAAAACGGGCTGCATTTTTCTGAGCAAACTAAAACTACCAATCGGAATTAATAATTGTATAAAACCTTTGTACATTACCTTAAATGTAACACTGCACATTACCTTAAATTTAACACTTTGTACATTACCTTAAATGTAATACTTTATATATTACCTTAAATTTAACACTTTGTATGTTACCTTAAATGTAACACTTTGCACATTACCTTAAATTTAACGCTTTGTACATTACTTTAAATGTAACACTTTGTATATATTTTAAATGTAACACTTTGCACATTACCTTAAATTTAACGCTTTGTACATTACCTTAAATGTAACACTTTGTATATTACCTTAAATGTAACACTTTGTATATTACCTTAAATGCAACACTTTGTATATTACCTTAAATGTAACACTTTGTATATTAATTTAAATATAACACATATTATATTGACTTTTCAGGGAGCTCATACGACAGTGTTTATTCAGCCGAGGAGGTATACGCGGATAGCAGTGCTTCGGATTCCGTCCCATCCGAATCCGGATCGAGATTGGCGAGACGGAACACGTTGAACGCGGCGTCGCTCGCCAACGAGCAGCCTCCGGCGAGCGAGGCGAGGCGGAAGTCTCTCGACAACGCTGTCAATATACAGGCGTCGGTGTCAACAGGCGATCTCACATACAGGTTTGTTTGTGTAATGCATTGCTAATAATGTAAACTAACCCTAAGGCAAAATATTCTTAGTTTGCGGTCGTCTTCGTCAGCCATTCGCAGTCCACTGCTGGACTTAGGCCTCCCCAAGACGGCGCCACTCATCCCTGTCCTCTGATTTCCTCATCCAGCAGCCTGCTGGCGGCCTTGCAGGGTCGTCGGTCGATCGGGTACATCGATACTAAATCTACAATATCTTCTCGATATCGTTGCGGCGGAATAATAGGTAGTAAAAATCTGTATTACCATTAGCAGAAATGGCGGTACTCGAAATGGATATTAAAAAGTTACCAAACATTTTGAACATTTCTTTCGTGAGATTTCGCTTATAAATATTTATAAAGGTAGAGTAGCGTGCCACGGGCATGCCATGGGAATTAAGAGAATACTGAAATCAGGCAAACCTACAATTGTGACGACAGTGTTCGTCGATTTTGACGAGGTAGGCTACATTCCAGAAGGTTTTCACAGCGACCACGTTCACGACCGTGATTTTTCCCGTTCTACTTGCTTGACGTTACAATCATAAACTTTAATAGCATGATTATTCGACCCACCTCTTGACACGGGTCGTTGTGAGCGTTTCGTGATCAAAAATGATGACGTCATTTGTGTCGTTTTCGCCACGACCATAACGACCGCGGTCGCCAGGTGGAACGGCTGACGGAGCATTTTGGGCATTCTGAGCTATTAAAGGAACGCGCTGATAGTAATAGCATAATTGGGGCTTTGATCTAGATCATGTCACCATAACAGCGTTGAATTGTGTTCCAGCGTTAGTGGCCAGGTTCCAGTCTCGCTTTAGAGAGCGGCAGCACTAGGGTGGGCCAAAAAAATTTGAATATTTTTTTTGTTTTTCATAGTCATACTGAAAAATGGGTTGTTTTAAGTTATATTCGAGTTACAAATTTGCATAAGCAAAAAAAAATTGTCTGAAAATAATCAAATTTTAATCTTCTATATTTGTTAAATAGTGACATTTAGGATAAAAATGTAAGAGACCTTTTTTGTAGAGTGTTCGATTTCCTGCAAAAAAGTACATTGAATTTTGCTGCTAAATCAATTACTAACGGACTATGAAACCTGGTCACTGATGCCGAACACAACACAAATATTCGATTTTTCCAGTCGAGCAAATACCCTACCACCTGGCAGCAGTCATTGGTAGCAACTTTTTCTGTTACTGCAATGTCCATAGGCGATGGAAACCGGAGGATTTCCATCAGGTGGGCCGTCTGCCTGTCTGCCAGTTTTGCCGAAAAAAATATTAAGATTTACTTTTTGTTACAAATTACAGGATAAGAACGCATTGAGCGTGCACTTTTTGTTACAGGGAAGTGGAGTCCCGGATCCCGGATATGCGCTCCGAATTGCATGCGATGCTCCGCGCACTTCTCCGCGTTCCGTCGGAGGCACCATTGCAGAAATTGCGGTAAATCAACCTCATCTTATTAATAGAGATGTGCCGATTATGACTTTGGCCGACTAGCCGATTAGTCGGTTGTAAAGAGGCCGACTAGTCGACCAAGCTTCGTTTATAGCTGATTCGCGCGCAATATGATACTTTTGTACAGAAAAGGGCGGTGTTTTTGTGTAAAAAAAAATGTTTACAAGATAATACTGTTATTGTTCATTAAAATGAATGAGCTCAAATAAAGTTTAATCATGTTAAAAATAATGTTTCGTGTATGTATTACAAAGTAAGAAGCCGGATAGTCTGCTTTACCGACTAGTCGCCGACTGGTTGGCACATCTTTACTTATTAATCATTCATTTGCCTTAACCAGTACCTTATTGTAGTCCAGTTGCTAAATACTGTTGAGCATTTTTGTAAATTAACTTATTTAGTAAGAAAGAAAGAAAGAAAAAATATTTATTTAGTACCCCAACACAAATGAGAATAAAATACACTAGCATAAATAAATAAATGTACTAAATTCGTCCTAGCTCAACATGTTGCTGGTTGGGTTAACCGGCGCTGATCTCCGCTAGGGCCATTAATGTGACATACACAGACACCGAAGCAAATAAAATACAAAGTGAAGAGAAAGTATTAAAAACAGAAAAAAAATATATATAACACATCATTTGTAAAAAGATTAAATACATATTATTTATATAGTTTGACATAGTTATATCAATAAGAGTTCAAAATAGCAATATAATATAAACACACGACACAACACAAACAATCAGGCACATCCTCCAAATGGTTAGTATGGTCTGGATGTCTGTGATTGGCCCCAGAGTGGTCTGTTACATATCACCCTATTGTACTCCAATAGTGTTATGGGAAGGCACTAGTAAAACAATAATTTGTTGAACATCATTTTATATACAACAGAAACAATTTTGTAACATCATTTTATACTTATAAATTACTGTTCACTAAATTATTATTTAATTCACATAAATTAGCTAAATACTTATACTACCATCATTGAAAAAAACTGGCTGATATAGCACAGAAAAAGAAATTTACTTTCCATTTCATATGTGACATATTAAATGAGTTCATCAGACTTAGATATAGACACTCCTGATTTGATTAAGACGTAGTTGTTTGTTTAACTAATCAATTTTTATTTACTTTCCTCATATTCGAAATGAAAAGCAGAGTGTTAACCTCAGGTGATAGGCCTATTTCACACTCACCTGTCGTGTAACAATCTACTATTTTAAACCACACTGTGAATCTCATGTCGATTTGTACTGCCACCTATAGTTTGTGCACGTTCCCTATAAGACCGCCGATTATACTTGAATATTAATTATTCTTCATTTTATATAACATTTCTGTACAATAAAGAATATCTAATATATAAAATCCTCGTGTCGCGGTGTTTCTTACCAAACTCCTCCGAAACGGCTGAACCGATTTGTATGAAATTTTGTGTGCGGGTAGGTCTGACAATCGGCCAACATCTATTTTTTATACCCCTTAATGATAAGAGTGACCCACCCCTAAATATTCTTTTTACTTTTTTGACAAAATGTCTTATTTATATTTTATTATGATTTAGCATTTAAAAATACATACAACTTCAAATTTTCACCCTTCTACGATCAACCCCTATTTTTTAATAGCGATATTAGTACTTTAATAATTTAACTTACTTAAAATTACTAGAAATAATTTAAATGGCAAAACAGCTAGTTCTATTCTAAAACTATGAATATTCAGTTTTATATATTTTTTTAAATAAAAATGCAGAGCGACAGTCATCACCCTTCAAGTTTCCGCCGAAAACACGTTCATTTCGTGACTTTAATGTTTTTTTTTTAAATATTTGTTTTCTGAATTCCAGGCAAAGTGTTCTGCGCGTCGTGCAGTTCGAACTCTATACCGTTACCGCGTTACGGTCAATTGAAACCTGTTCGTGTGTGTGAGGAGTGTTTCCGTTCTATCGCGAACAATTGTAGGCCTCAAACGTCGAGTCATCGGTGAAAATACCAAACACTTGCCGCCTCTGATGATTTTCACCACTATTTCGTTGTTTATGGTTGAATTGTTGACTGTCACTGCATTGACAGTGACATTGGCAAAATCAATGCTGAAAGTGTTGGAGCCATTATCCTAAACAAAGAAGTGTAAATGACAAGATTCATCACCAGATGTCGCTTTAGGTTATTATTTTCTCGTTTGTGACGTTTTATTATTTAAAACAAGTTTTTAGACTATAGTCTGATTTTTCAGTGAGTAGATTCAAGTTATTTAAAGAATACAATACAAATATAAAATATTGTTTCAATTTTGCATTCAGTCAAATTGTAAACTAGTTTTTAAATACTGCTTTTATATATCCTAAATCTTAGTATTCATTCACTTGTCTTACCGTCGGTTGAATTTTGACATAACTTGTATGGAGCTTATCACAAATTTTAACCGATAGGTAAATGAACGATTAGTAAGATATAGAAACCAACCGATAGTGTTGATAACTGAAAAATCGGACCCTAATGTTGATATTACACGGATCATCCAATTGAATCATTTCGTTGAAAGGCACAGAACTGAAAGGTATACGACGATGTTCGACCACACTGAGTAGTTAAGTTTTATATTTATATGGATTACTCGGTTCTTCCAAATTGAAAAAAGAAGATTAATTGTTTAATATCAGCTTAATCAACTAACACCTTAAGATTAATAAACTACTTTATGGTTTTGGATTGATTATATGTTAAGAACTGAGTTTAAAATAACAAAACTTCATAAACGAGAGAACAATAACCGCTGGCGCCATCTCGTCATGAAAAATTTGCATAGTAACTTTTTTATTGGTCCATTGTCATTCTAAGTATTCTTCTATGTGCGAACTAATATTTATATTTAATTAAAATATAGTTGACCCAATTCAATAGCAAAAAAATAAATTCGTAAATAGATAAACAAATCTATACCAACATTATAAATGCTACTTTCGATGGGCGTTTGTTACTCAGTCACGCCAGAACGGCTCGACGCACCTGGATGAATTTTGGCACAGGGATGGTCTGGAATAACATAAAAAAATAAAAAGTAGGTTATTCCAGAAAAATTATGTTTCCATGGAATAACGTTAACGCGAGCGAAGCCGCGTGTAAAAGCTAGTAAATTCATAAATCGGTAACGAATAAATAAATAAGTAAATAGATATACAAATAAATTCTTAAATCGATAAGAAACAAATAAATTCATAAATGGATAACAAACAAATAAATTCGTAAGTCGATAAGAAACAAATTACTTCATAAATCAATAACAAATAAATAAATTCATGAATTGATAAAAAAAACGTAAATCGATAACAAACAAATAAATTCAGAAATGGATAAAAAATAAATAAATTCATAAATAGATAACAAACAAATAAATTCGTAAATCGATAACAAACAAAGAACTTCATAATTGGATAACAAATAAATAAATTTATAAATAGATAATAAACATATAAAATAATAATTCGATAACAAACAAATAAATTCGTGATTGATAACAAAAAATAAATAAATTCATAAATCGATAATGAATGGACTCGTTTATATATATTTTATGACTTTGTTCAGTAACAAAATAGTGGTAAAAAACAAAAATCCTTTGAATTATTGTTAGTCGTCCATATTTTTTTCTAAAACAATATTATTAAAGTGATATTCATGTTATACCTGTTATTCCAAAACTCTTTTAAATCTGATATAGTTTTAAGCATAGAACAATCATAGGAATTTCAATCTCCCAGTTAAAGATATAGCTCGGCGTAAGCTCTGAAATCCAAAATTTTCAGAGGGCATCACAATCTCTCTTATGTTTTGATATAGATAGAAAAAGACTGCTGGAGTACTATTCAACTTTTTTTATTTTTTAAAACATATTTTCAAAATAAATCAGTCTACATTTAAACAGGGTTATGCCCAAATTTGCCCCAAGGAGAGCGAACCAATGATGTTTAAAAACATAAAATATTTTCAGATATTCTATATAGTTCATGTATTATTAAAAAATATGTTTAGAACATCTTACTCAAATAATTTAAAAATATGTTTTATATTAATCAAGTTTTTGTGAAAGTTGTGCTTTGCAATATCAAAACGCAAGAGAAAGACTTCTGGAAATGTAAGATTTTTAGGCATTCTCAAGAGTATTTTTTATAGGTGTTGATTTTTCCTAATATTTTTCTATGGTTTTAGTGGTAATCCTAGATTGTTGATTATGATAGTTTTTAAAGTAAATATTAGAAAAAAAATTGTATAATGTATATTTTTCCATTGATGACTGATAATAAAGAAAATATGAATATACAAGGTGTTCCCAAATTTCGTTAAGTAGCTCTCTAAATGATGCGAGTTGTTGTGATCGGTTCTTTTTTAAAAGAAATTGGATTTATTTTATTGTGATTTTTTAATAATCGACTCTAATGCCTTAAAATAATATGTCCATTTTTACGACAGGCAATTGGCGAGGGAATTGGGCAGCGCGAGTGTGTAAACGAAATACGTTGAATATGGGTACTCTCCAGATTGGGAAATCTTTTCCCCCAATTTTTTGTTTAGGGTCAAAAGTTTTGGGGGTAGGTAGAAGATTTTGTCTCTACGATATAGAAATTCGAGTCGAGCATCAAAATACATCTAATATTGACGAGGTCTGAATGTCACGTACTTCGGGTATAATACATTTATGAAATTGGAGAAATCCAGAACTATCTGGAGAATGTCGAGGGGTGACATTTTATTTGTTTTAAGCGATATTTCGAAAATCAAGAGTTTAATGTTTCAAATGAGCTCAAAAACGCTTCATAGGTTAGCTATGTACTATATTTGCAAACAAAGAATATAAGGATTCTATAGCAAACCAGGTTGCTTGTAATAAGTTTGAAAGTTAGGTGGAAAAACATCAAAATGTCGCGTTTCATCCCTTGATTAATACGCTGCCCACATTCTTAACCATTTCCTGGTCGCGATCGTGGATTGCAAAATGTAATCGACGAGTAAAATAATTTTTGTTGTGATTTGAGCAAAGAGTCGAATGTTGTGAAAATATTTTTTTAAAGGCGAAAACACACTAGCAATTTTTATTGAATTTGTTGTCCTCATTCAATATTATGCCTCTTATATTTTTCACCCATTTCTAAAGCAACAAGCGAGGTAAGTAAGGTGGCGAAGTAAGTAAGCTGTCATCAATCAAATAAGTTGCGTTAAAATATTCGTATTGCACACTTTCCTTCTTGCTGCCGTGAATGTGGGTATAATGTACTCGTAGGGTGTAATAGAATAATAAACCGTACTGATATATATAAATGTGATAGTGTTTGTATGTCATTATATTACGTGTTGCCTCGTCACTGCTTTAGTTGTGAACCAGTTTTACATGATGAGACCCAGACATTGTTCCCTTCCTTGTTGAAGTTTTATAAAACACGTTTTTAGACCGAATCAGATAAAAATTTAAAACTATTTAAAAAAAACGACAAATCGAAATGGGAGGGACTCATTCATAACTCACTAATAAGTGAGTCATCAGAAGCGTCTCAGTTCACTCTATAAAGTACAGTCCTCGCAGCGTAAGCTCGGCTTTGCATTTGTGTGAGTCATGGCGGTACCAGAGGTGAAATGTAGAAAGTACGCGGCAGGGAGGTGACGCTTGAGGGACACGCTGCGCCATAAGCCGTATCTCACGCTACACCATCTGTGTGCAGTCACTCTAATGCAAAGCTGAGCTTAGGCCGCGAAGACTATACTCAATTGGGTATCTGACACATCTATACTTATATATAATAAAACTAGAGGTCGAATTTCTGTACAATGAAAAAAAAATTGCTAAAAACCGAGTCAGATTTTTTTCAAATATTTTGTTTCTCTGTTTGTCTGTCTGTTTGTACCGCCTAATCTCCGAAACGACTGGACCGATTTAAATGAAATTTTGTATGGTGGTAGCTTATATCCCTGGTCAACATATAGGATACTTTTGATCCCGAAAAATTACAGAGTTCCCGTGGGATAGTTAAAAATCCGCATCACGCGGACGAAATCGCGGGCATCATCTAGTATTACAATAAATTCTAAAATAGTATCATATAAAAGAGCAGGCGTCAAAATGTCTTATTATCATATTACTTTAAAGAGTTCATCGTAAAAGTAATTTTAATACTTTAAACAATAACGAATAAGCTATTTGACTCGTTAACATCCTGACGTCATAAATCCGTATTCTGATACAAAATCAAGAAGGCTGTGATGTTTTGTGCGATGATAAAAAGTGTCTGAATTGATGTGGCTGTCAAATACCCAATTGGCTTGAGTGTCAACTACCCTATTATTGATTACACACAATTATCACATTTGTGTATTGATAAGATTATAACTCCGACTCGTTCAAGTGGGGATTCACTTTCAGGCTCCACACTTGCTCACTACGAAACGTTAAGTGTAAAATGGACGAATAGAAATTTGGTTTCTTTCCTTGATTATAACTATGCTTATGACGAAACTGTATAACAAATTATTCGCTCGCGCTGTCTCCCTCGCACTTGTAGTGATGTCATAATCGTGATATTTCAATCACCTAATGGTATCCCATTAGGTGATTGAAAATAGTGCGCTCGCTATCTCACTCGCACTTGTGGTAGGGTCTTAGTCGTGGGAGTGTGATAGCATATCAGCGAAGTTATACCCTTATGATTAAGTTTAATACTTTTTTGTGAATTTTGTTAAAATCGCTGGTCAAGTATTATATGTATTTCGTTGTTGAAATAAACTGTTAAAGTGTTTGTTTGTGTCATATATTAATCTCAACAGTAAATTTATGAGAATTAAGCCTATTATTATTACATTATATTGCTGTGGTAATACTAATATAATAGTGACAATTTTTTGTAGATTTTTATGTAACAAGATTACCGTCTGGTTTAGTAAATGGATAATATCCGACTACTTCGATATAGATGGCGTTGTAGTCAGTTAATCGACAATCACTTTTTAGAGTTCCCATATTAAAATAAAAAGTCTTTATGGTTTCAGACCTGTCTGTTTGTCATAACCCAATATCTCTGGACCTACTAACGCTAGATTAGAAGTTTTGTGTATCTCATCCTTGCCTTAAATACCGGTTGCGTTCGGAGCGTCTGCCGTAAAATCCGGGGTCCGCTTTTCTAATTTTTTCTTCACTTTGATCGTTATTCGTTATCCCTTATTGTGGGATGTATGTTATCCTTCACGACGTTAAGCCAAGTTTCATTTACACGTTTTGTGTATTCAAGTGTAAAATAAATGTTGATTTTTTAATATCAACAAATAACGTGTTAAGGATCAGCGTACGCGTATGTGGCCGTCGACTGTTAGAACCGACTAATCAATAATTACAATTTTGAAAAAAATTGATCTAATTGAAGTTAGAACCGAATAAGCCATTTAAGCTGTATTGTAATTTATAGAGGAAAACTTCAATTTAGAGTTCGACTTGCACATGACCACTTGTTTTTTATAATTTTTATGACACTTGTTAACTGCAACGCTGTTTATTTTAGAGTTAGTTGGATCCCATTAATGGTCGGTTCCTATATCTTACTAATATTTGATTTGCCCTACTATCGGTTAAAATTGAGCATAAGCTCCATACAAGTAATGTCTCAAATTCAACTGATGTTAAGGCAACTGAATGAATAGTAAAATATGATAACAACCGGCCATTAGGAGATATACCATCGTACACCTATATTAATTATAAAGTAGTTATGACATAATTATGTAAATCGTTCCAATAAAATATATTTTTATGAAAATGAAAACTATATATTTCAAAGGAGTAAACACCATTTTAACGTTAATAAATTCAGATACTTTAATATCGTAACAATTAATAGTTCTTTTTTACGCCCCTACTCCACCTGCGTTAGTGTTGTGACTTATAAGCGTTAAAAGATAATGCATTAACGAATAGCTACATTAGTTGACATGAGTAGCTACATCAGTCATCTGTCTAATGTCATTAACAAATCATCTCAAATAACGCATTAAACCCTTGACTAGAGTTCGCGCCGTAGAACAAGTCCCAAAATAGGAACTAAAAGTGATAGCTTCGCCGTTTGTTTGGATCTTGTCGTAATGTAGTCGGGAAATAAATTTACATGTTTAATTATGGAATATTTAGGGCCGCTTGCATAACGATCGCCTTTAAATAAAAATTAGTTAATCATCTTAAACTGCCTAAATACGTTTTACACCAAACGCATTAACAGTTCTTTAAACATATTTAGCGGCAAACTTTGCGTTGTGCAAAACGCTAATTGTATTTAAGGGTATTAAATGCGTTTTGCGTTTCTTAAATAAATTTAAAGAACCTTATGCAAGCGGCCCTTAGTATTTATTTAACAATTATCCGCATGCTATTACGATTATTAGCTCATAGAGTATGCGCCATGAAACAAGTCTCACGGAATATAAAGGAACTAAAAGTGGCGGCTCCGATATTTGATAGAATGTTGTTCGTAAAGTAAGCCGGATAATAAATTTACAGCTTTAATAATGGAATACTTTGTGTTTATTATTCAGTGATTACCTACATCGATTTACGTATAAGCAGATAATTACTCTGGCAGGATTATGTACGGCGATTGTAGCGCCGCGTCTGCAGGACTTCGTGGCGACAAGTATACATCTGCGTGATAATCACAACACTTACGTAATCCCAGGTGTAGCACAGGCATTAGACTAAGATAATGTTTTTAATGTTTAAGGATTTTTATATAAGTAAATATAGCTAGAGAAAACGTTATAAATTTTTTATGTAAATTTTGTAAATGTTATATTTTCAGTTGTTTCGCGTGCCCGTTTATGACGCTACGTGTGTTAGACGCGTGCTTTTCTTTCGTATCGAATAAAGTACGGCTTGCGCCAAACTTTATGTCGTTGATTTTATTTTAACTGTAAGCACATCGTCGCTTCTAATCAAAGGTTTTTAAAAATCAACCTAAATTGAATTGGAAAACATGTTTGAAGGTCATTTAAGTTGAAATTTAATACAATTTATTATTCTATGTACAACACTTGGCATTACGTTATCGTTGTTCAAGGAGAAGCGGCTCGGCAACAAGTCTAGCTAAAAATTATTTTTCCTTAATGTTTATCCATCTTGAGGAAGAAAATTAAAACTATTTGTTGCTATCGTCTGCCATTAAAGAAAAAACCTCTGCTTACGCACATTGGTTTTGTAGAAGAGACTTATGTCCACTGTTTTTGTTATTTGGCTACAGAATATAAAACAATCACAAAACAGAACATAAATATGAGGAAAACTTAAATGCGTCCTTGAAGTTCACATAATTATGTCATTGTGCAGAACACAATTTATAACGTACGGAGCTGAGGAGATTATTGCGCTCTCGTTCTGCCGGCAATGTTGACTCGAATGTCATCTTTGTCGCACCAAAAACAGTAGGTGTAATAAACGATAAAATTTGACTGGACTTGGGGAAAAGTCACAGAAGTAACTTCTGACGAGACGTATTTAAATTTTGCGCGAATGGATACATAATGTTCAACTAATTTTCGTTGATAGTTTTTTTAAATGTACCACGTTAATGTTGCAACATTAAGGTGGCGTAGAGGCACCTTAATTTTATCAACATTTTATACATATTATTAATTCAATTGTTAGAGGGAGGTGGGAGGGACGATGGACCTCCACCTGCTAGGATCCTGACAAATACTTTTCGCTTCATCAACTTTCATTAATTTCTTCATACATACTCGTTTATTGATGGTGCTTTTTATGTGACCTTTTTTCAAAATTCTTCAATTTGATTATGGTGAGTACGTGTTAGAGTTGACACTCACCAAATAGTGTTAATAATAGAAGGGTGGGCAATACACGGTTATGACCAGTCTGAAGAGCGAGGGGTATAACCTAGCAGATTTTAAGTACATCATAATGGAGTTGAAACGTCTTCATTACCATTTAATAATATTGCCAAGTTTTCAATATAGTCAGAAATTTATTCGATACGAAATAAAATGACGCTTTAGGTCCAATCATGAAATTGTTTATAATTGATATTTTAAATAAATATAGCCTTTTGTATATCTTTTAATAAACAGACAGTAACGATAGACTATTTTCAATAATGTTTTATTATTAATTGATATAACGTTGCGTACTATAATCGTGTAAATAAATCTTATATTAGCATATACCATTGTTTTATTTAAATGTTCCCAAATTGTGTCTTCTCTTTAAAGTGAAGGAGCATTGAGCATTTCACCTCGTTCCACCAGGTGGAACAGGTCATCAAATACTTTCCTAAATTCTATCCGTGCAAGAACGGAGAAAGAATACAATTTCCTACGGCCGGTAACCTGTCATAAGAGGCGACAAAACAGACCCCTGGCCTATTAGTATGTCGCCATAACAACCTTGAGTTGTGTTTCTGCTTTAGTGGCGAAGTTTCAGTCTCCCTTTAAAGAGCGGCAACACATTGATAACACCTTTAGTGTTACAAATGTCCATAGGCGATGATAATCGCTTTCCATTAGTTGGACCGCCTGTCTGCTGAAGTCGAGTAATACTAGCGTCCCAAAATCTTGCACCACTTATGGCCCGTCCCTATATATTCTAAGCGTTTATGTGCTTTACTATCAACTAAAATTTGACGTAAGCTCTAATACGACCAATTAGGCAAGTGAACAAATATAACCGTCCTGGCCATTAGGCTATTTTCTGACCCAAAGTGCATATAGTTACCACGCGTTGACGGTGAAGTAAAATATCGTGGTAAAACCTGTAATTCTTTTGGTGTTGTACACATCGATGATCATGATAAGACAAGTGTGGCCGGGTACATTGTCCGTTCCTTCCACAACTGGAGAATGATTGTCGTCGCCTACAGACGTCTGCAACGTCAGCAATGAAGACAACGCGTTGCCAGTCTTCAGGATAGGATAGGAAAGATCGAGATTAAGACGATAGCATAGAGACTTTAAAAAGGGCGATGGGACAAAGAGGACGGGAGAGTGGGAAGTAGGCCATCGGAACTCTCACTGATCTTACGAGACACGATTAGCTCAAGAGTAACCGTGTCACACCGATACTAATTGTGAGAGCGTGGTATTCATGATGAAAAAAGAAGACAAGAGGATAGCAAAAGAGCTGTAATGAAAATAAAGATTCCAGCAAGCCTTTACCGCGTAGCAAAATTAATTTCGTAGAAATTTCCCATTGTCATAAAATATGTTTTAAATAATAAAACACGATTAGAAGTCCTGGTAACGTACATAATGGCTAAGGCAAGCGTTCCAAATTCAAGGGTAGTGGGTTCGAATCCTGGCCGGAACGCATGCACCATTTAGGCAGTTTTCTGACCTAAAGAGTACGAGTATATTGTTACAATTACCACGTGCCAACAACGGTGAAAAAAAACATCGCGATGAAATCAGCACATCGAGACAACCGATGCCTCAAACCTGAGAAGCCGACTTGGACAAGTGTGGTGGGTACACTGTCCATTATCCAATAGTGGGAGGCCCGAGCCCAGCAGTGGGACGTTTATGGGCTGTTATTATTAGTATTGTATGTTTTTGAAGACCACGGGCCATAAAAATGGCCCAGACTTTTGGAGAGCTTGCGTGGGGCCATGGCAAGGCCAACACGTAGAGGCCCCTTGACAAATTTAATATAAATGTAGCGTGACACTAACTGGCGATTATTCCTGTCTACACCATATAATAATGCACCCAAGGACAAGCCCCTGCCAGTGTAGGACTATTGTGGGAAATAAGAACAAAAAGTATCGGGCTATTGGGGTGAACTGCTAGTGGTACTAGGGGTCTGGGACTATGGCGTCTGCCCGTCGCAATGTTCGGAGAATATGGAAAAATGGGCAGACCGTGACTCGCCACTCCATGCATGGGCCCAAAAAATGCCATAGAAGACAGGGGTAACATGGGTGTGAGTGGCTAAGGGGTGTAGAGAGGTGGGTTGTAGGTTCACCGAAGCTACTTCTGACGTGATGCCATTTATCACTTCCACCCTTGGTACTTGAGTCTTAGCTCTAGCGATCTCCACTCTGTGCCGGCTGGTTAAGGTAAGCACGGAGGTGGGGGCCTTGCCTTGGCCCCCGGAGTCAGGTACGAGGTGTCGCTACTTACCTAAGGCTTCGCCACAAAGCCCCCCCTGCGGGAATTTATTATTTATTATTATATTATTAATAAAAGTTCAAAAAGTCAAAGGTTGGTGGCAAATTGTTTCTATGTTGCGTATTTTCAAAAGAAACGTTTACTAATCCATGAACGGAAACTAGTTATAAAGTTTATCTATCCTTTAACCAGTGATGAATTTGTAGACTGGTCTTTTAATGTATCTGATTGTGTACCATTTAAGGTATCATTACTTGGTCCTCCAAGGAGTCTAATGGATAGTCCGTTAAATAATCTAGAGGTATCTTTAAGTGTTTCTCGTGTGCATCCTTTAAATCTACAGATAGATCTTGTAACAAATCTGTAGGTGTAGGTCTTCCAAAGACTCAATAGAAATATCCTTTTAATTCTTCGATCTATCTTTAAGCATTTTATCCGAAATACGTTCGTCTCTGGAAAAAAATTAATTTACACAAGATTTGACTATTTAACGACACATCGTCGGTGTCAGTGCAGGACTTTGTAACTACATTTTTTTAATAGTTTTTTTCTCCAAAATCGTTACAATAGTAATAAAAAATAATATCATCAAAAAATGTAGTTACAAGATCATGGACTGACGCCGAATACATGTCAGAGCATGGAAGTGTGTTTCTTGGCCGGTCCTTCTCTTTGCACAAAATCTTCACTAACGCGTCCGAAGCCGCAGCCAAAAACCAATGGTTTTTTTTTAGAATTCGTTCCGTTTTTGCTCAGTGTTTATTGCTTGTTTGTGTACATTATAATTAAGGAATTAAACAAAACCTGCGTAAATGGGTATGGTACTAAGCAGCGCCGCCATTTCTTTCATCTTAAATGCACTTTAAATATGAGTTGCATGAATTATTCCACTAGACCTGTTATTGGTGTTAGGAAACAAGTTTTGAAATAATTACGTCAAAATTATAATTATTTTATTTTAATTTTTATTGCAGGAGTTCAGCAGAGAGGCAGACGGCCCACTTGATGGAAAGCGGTTACCATCGCTTATGGACATTTGCAACATCAAAAGTGTTACAAATGCGCTGCTGCTCTCTTAAGCAGCGGGAGACTGGAACCTGGTCACTAATGCCGGAACACAATACAAGGTTGTTATGGCGGCATACTGTAGACCAGGGTTGGTCGCCATCCAGTCAAGCAAATACCCTACCACCTGGCTATGGGTTGTTTTGTCGCCTCTTACGACAGGCCGCCCGGCCGCAGGAAATTGTATTCTTTCTCCGTTCCTGGACGGATAAAATTCGCGGTAGATAATGTCAATAATTTTAACGATTTTAAATATGAAATCCATGAAGGACGGTCGCAAGTCGCGACTAGTGACCAGAACAGTGAGCTAGGATAGGTTAGTCTATGTCTAACTTGTATCCGCATTTTTAAACGCATTCTGCAAACCCGACACCCCCAACAGATTTATTATGTTATAGACTATAAAAACAAAACTGTTAATCCTTATTTAATTTATTTCAAAAAATGTCTAATAACTCCTTTAAACATCAGCAAACCAGGTTCGTTTGAAATTTTGTACCATTCTTCTTTTCTAAGGCGACTCCACCACCCACGAAGGTTCTTGTAATGAATAGCAACAGGCACAATACAATCCAGCGAAGATAGTGTCGTTACACACGATATATCTGCTAAAGTAATATGGTCAGCTGCCAAATATAGTTGCTTTTCTAAATATTTATTCATTACTTCATAGCATTCAATAATATCAGCTTTCTGATCTTGACTTAGTTTCTCACCACGGGTAATAACACTGTAAATAACTGTTTTCAAACGAGGGAATAGAACAGAAGCATCGAAATACAGACGCTGATCGACTAAAGCACGTTTTATCAATTCCTTAGGGTACAAATTCTCGTGTTCCTCACCACCGTATTTTGATACTAAATATGTGATAATTGCATGACTATCAGTTATTACTAGGTCATCGTCTTGAAGCACTGGCACTGTATGAAGCGGGTTTAACTTTAAGAAATCTTCGGTGTAGTGTTCTCTTTTTGTAAGGTTTACTTCTCCAATGATACATCTAAGTTTCAGCAAACGCGCTACAATTATAGTAGCACGAGATGGTGGACTCGCATCTGTTTTATGAAACGTGAGCGAAAATATATCGTTATACATTTTATATTTTTATACAAAATTGAATACCACAAACAAATTACCTCTTGATGGTTCTTATAGTTCCAATTTTAGTGTATGTACTGCCGAAGTTATCAATGATTGTCATATTGATAAGACAGCCAACATGTTTTGTTAGATAATACGTGAACGCTAATTTACATTGATCTAGTTACTTCAAATTCGAATTAAGCCAGTGCTGACTTAATACTGGCATCGTGTAAATTGATTTGTAGTCAGTACAGCACTATTTAATATTTTGTAGTCAGTTCGCTCCCCAAATTAGTAGCTGGATCAATGTAAATCAGCCTTAAATATATATGTATTGTGCGTTTCATAGAATAGTTCCTTTGCCACCATGTTGGCAGTAAAGCAAACAAGTGTTGCCACACTACTTTTATTACAAAACCTTACATTAAGGGAAATATATTTAAGTTCGATTGACACAATATAAACTTTTGATATTTCCCTGAAGAATGTATTCATCTATCTTAATTTGATTTCTTACTATTAACTACTAAAAGTGCCAACGATGTCCTTCGGTTATACTTTGAATAAGGACTTTCACATGGTCATGTATTAAGACTTCGTTTTTTTTAGTCTTGTAATATTTTCACTAGTATTTAGAAAAATACTTAGCTAGTGGGAAGGACAGAATCATTGATTAAAAAAACAAAACCACGACTTCGAAATATGTTTTTATTATAGTCTTACACAATAATTGTGTTCATCAAAGTCTACATCTGGCATTTCCTCATACTCATAGTCACTATCATCAGAACTATCACTATCGTCTCCTACTTCGATTATGAATTTATCCATTTCATTGTCTATGGCAGAGCCAGCAGCATAGTATTTTTCTTCAATTTTTATTACATGCTCGCATTCTTTCTTCCATTCCTCTTTAGTGATAGTAGCAAAAACTTCTTCCGTAATTTGTACTATCTTATTAGCTTCTTGACCTAATTTTTTTTCAGCTATCCTTCTTTTTAATACGCTCCATATGAGTTCGATGGGGTTCAAGTCACAATGGTAAGGTGGAAGCCTTACCACTTTATGGCCATTTTCTTCCAACATCACATCTGCTTCATATACAGGTGGTTGTTTGTGTTCTTTAATAATTTCAAATAGCTGTGCTTTTAACATTGTCGGCAAATAAGAAAGTCCTTTATTTATTATCCAAGATTGCATTTCTGACTTTGTGCTTGACATTGTGGGTGCCTTACAATAGACTGTGGAGGCAGATTTGGTATTAGTTTTTCTTTAATCCACTTATTAAAATTCACTTTATTCATTTCATCATGATAATCCGCTGATTTCGATTGGGATCTAAAAATCAATTGAGCATTGGGTATAAAGCCCATGGCGCCACCTGCGTGAACAATTATCCACCGTGGTCCCTTGGAATCTGAAGATAAAACACCTTCTTCAGTTTCGCTTTGCCAACATTTTCCAGCGCAATATGTGGCGTGTATATATGTTTCGTCTAAATACACGACTGGCCGCTGGGCTTCAAGACGATTGTTTCTTAATTCTTCGAAGTATCGATGGTGCCAGGTGACAATGTCGTATCTCTCCATCAAAATCTTTCTTTTGGATTTGCATTTTTTTAAATAAAATCCCATTTCTTTTATAATCCTCCATAAAGTGGTGCGACAATCTTTATAGTCTATCTCATTTCGCATTTCATGTAACAATTTCGCCAATGTAGGCAATTCCTTTCTTACGGCATAAAATTCGTGTATTTTATGCCTTATAGCTTCGTTCAAAATCATCCAGTTCGTGAGTTTTTCGTCGAGGACCAAATTTGCGCGGTGTTGTAACTTTTTTCGATATTGAAGCTGCTTCCTTACCTTCTTTGGTAATTTTCGACACTGTTTTTTCAGATATACCTAAAACAAAATTAAATTATTTATTATTATTAATTCATGATATCGTAGGTATATGAAGTTTTCAAATTCGTACAATATCGTTTGAAATTATTATTATCCATTATACATTTACAATCAAAATACTCTTAATTTTAATAAGAATAGTACTAATTCACTGAAAAATCATAAATCTTTCTTGACAATAAAGAAAGCTATAATATAGCTTACATATTATATATTTGCATTTACAAAAAATATCTAATTTTTGCCACTAGCGGCATAAACGGTGTAAAGATTAAACTGATGCTGGTAACCCTATTTCACTAACCTGTAATAGCGGCAACCCGAGCTTGTACACATCTTAATGGAATAATTGGGGCTTCGTTACGTTTTTCACGTTCACAAAAGTCTTTCGCTTTCAACACCATGATTCTTTCACCACTTTTCAATGTTTTCGGCATGATTTTCTCAAGAAATCACAGTTAAACTAATTAAAACTCGCAGAACGTATCTACCGTGTTGACGTAATTGACAGACAGGGATGCCAATATGACGGCAAAGGAACTATTTGATGAAACGCACTTTAGTGAGTGAGTGAGTGCCATATTGTAAAGTGCTAATCAAACTGGGGTCTGAGCCCGTAAGCCGCGGCTTACATAGATGGTTTGGCATGGAAAAATATATTTATATGATTAATGTTTGGGTTTGTTTGATACCATCAAAGGCCGGTCTTCAATGGTGTTTTTAAATGGAGAAAGTAGAATCAACCATGAAGGTACTTACCATAATCACGAGTTTGTGAAAAAAAACCAACAACCGTACGTGTGTCATACAACGTTTTACAACACATTTGCGAGAAAACAAAAAATAGGCAATGAAACAAAGTTTTTCATTACACAATCTTTGACGTTTCTAATATGAAAATGGCGCGCATTTGTAAACGACGTCACGTGCGCGTAGTGAAAATTAGAACTATATGTTTTCTCATATTTTGTTTTTAGTATTAAAGTGAGACAAATATACTGATCAAAAGTTCAATCAAGGGGGTCCGATCTTTCATTGTATTTATCGATTTTATGTTAATTTAATGATATTGTTTTGTTTACCTTTTTTTTCTTGTATTTTTTTTTAAAAATTTTAATTTAACTTTGTCCTAATTGTCAATGTCATTCTTTTTTTTTCCTTTTTCCTCAAATGTGAAGTTTTGTTGCGTTTTGTTTTTGCTATAATTGTGTTGTTATACTCTCTTTATATCAGCTATCTCATCCGTACACCTGGCAGATACATTGTGATTGATTTGTATTTTTTATTTTATAAACAGAGTATTTGTGTATTATTATATATTTGATTATTTATATATTTGAAATTGTAATTTATTTATATAAAGTTAATTTTATTCTATGGATAATTATGAGAGTTTTAGTGATTCTGACTCAGATTTTCATTCCTGTTTGTCTTCATCTGACAGTTCACATGGCAGCAACCATAATTTACCTTCACTGCAAGAAGTAATTGAAAATCAATTTTCAGGTCTTTCTCGTAATTTCAATGTGGTACACATAAATGCTCAGAGTATTCCAGCTCATTTCCCCGATATGCTGACGTCATTTAGTCATAACAATTTGCACGCTGTATTGGTTTCAGAATCCTAGCTTAAACCTTGCCTGTCCACTACTTCATATTCTTTGCCAGGATACCGTCTAATCCGAAATGACCGTATCGGTACTGGTGGTGGAGGCGTTGCTATATACTTGCGCTCCCATCTAGCATACAAAATCGTCAGTGCATCCGCACAACCCCCAACACCGGATAATGGCGAGTATTTATTTATAGAAGTAGAACTTGCGTATAGCAAGATTTTGCTAGGAGTATTTTACGCATCTTCTGTTCGCATTAATTACTTCTCCTCTTTCGAAACTCTGCTAGAAAAGTTTTCTCCTTCATATACGCATAGTATCATCATGGGTGATTTCAACACCTGTCTCCTTAAACAAGACCATCGTTCTTCTACTTTAGAAACTTTAACAAGATCTCTTAACATACATATTCTTCCTCTGAGTGCTACTCATCGTTTCCCTAATTCATCTCCTTCTCTTCTCGACCTAATAATGGTTTCATCACTACCTCACGTTTCGCATTATGGTCAATGCTCGGCGGATGCTTTTTCCGGTCATGACATGATTTTTCTCTCATATAACTTACATCCGCCGATAGCCAAACCCAAAATCATCCTGCAGCGTAATTTTGGTGGCATGAGCCTAGATGCCTTACTTAAGGATGCTCAGGAAGTTGACTGGTCTGGGGTGGTCAGTGCAACCACCATTGATGAGAAGGTTCATGTGTTTCATGCTGCTTTGATCAAGCTGAATGATATTCATGCACCTTTACGCCGTATCAAGGTCAAACATCTGCCTGTACCGTGGCTTACCGATGATATTAAATCGCAGATGCACAAGAAATCTAAAGCAAAAACTCGATATAAAATGAAGCCAACCGAAGCAAACAAAGCGGCTTATGTGAGAGTTCGCAATCGCTGTAATAGAGTGTGTAGGGACGCTCAACGCCGTTATATTCATGAATCAGTTAAAAATGATAATCCAGCTAAAGTATGGAAGTTTCTACGCTCTTTGGGGATTGGCAAACAAATGGAAAACTCAGTCAGTCAAAAATTCAATATCGATGATTTAAATCAGCAAGTGGTTAAGCATTTCTTAACCACTTCTGACTTTGATGTATTAATAAAGTCTGAAACTTTGAAAAGACTCTCGTCCAAGCCAACACCCAAGCATTCTCCTTTTCTTTTTAGTCGATTTACTGACAGTGATGTTAAGAATGCTGTGAAATCCATCACATCAAATGCTGTCGGCAGTGATAGCATTAGTCGCAACATGATCCTACCCATACTGGATGTCATTAATCCTACCCTTACCCATATCCTTAATACATCCATAAACTCTTGTGTATTCCCAGCTGCCTGGAAGGAAGCCCAGGTTACTCCTCTTCCAAAAAAACCCAATCCCACTTCCTTTTCTCAATTTTGTCCTATTTCCATACTACCTTTCCTTTCCAAAGTACTCGAACGCTTAGTTCATCAGCAGCGAAGTGTTTTCCTGAACCGTAACAATCTTTTGAATCCTTACCAGTCTGGTTTTCGTCCTGGCCACAGCACCACCACAGCCCTCATTAAAATTACAGATGATATCCGGCATGGCATGGACAATGGCTTACTAACTGTGCTATCGCTGCTCGATTTCAGCAGTGCTTTTAATAATGTTGATTTTGAAGTGTTACTTGGCATCCTACGCTCTATTAACATATCTCCTGAAGTAATCGACTGGTTTCATAGTTACCTGTATGGACGCCGGCAGCGCATTCGAGTTGATGACGACTATTCGTCGTGGTGTGATCTCTCTGCCGGTGTTCCACAGGGCGGCGTACTATCTCCTTTATTATTCGCTGTTTTTATAAACTCTATCTCTAATGAACTCACTTCATCCTATCACCTCTATGCAGACGATTTGCAGATTTACACTCAGGCACCTGTTACCACACTAAATCAAGCAGTCGTAGCAATAAATTCTGACTTTGACCGCATACTACAATGGAGTAAGTCGAATGGACTTCTTGTGAATCCTGAGAAAACCCAAGTGATTATCATCGGTAGCTCGCGGATGCTGTGTAAAGTTGACTGGAGCTGTATACCAAGTTTTCTTTTTGATGGGAAGCTTATCCCTATCAGTGATAAGGTCAAAAACCTAGGAGTTATATTTGATAGTGAACTGTCCTGGAGACCCCATATAAAGGAGTTGAGTCGGCGGTTGTTTCTCTCCCCCAAATCACTTTGGAGGCTGAAAAACTTCCTGCCCTTCGCCACCAAAATTAAGCTTGCAGAGTCGCTACTTTTACCCATACTTGATTATGCCGACGCCAGCTATCTAGACTTAACTCAAGAACAACTTAATAAACTTGAGCGCCTCCAAAACTTTTCTATAAGGTTCATATTTGGGTTACGCAAGTATGACCACGTTTCTGAATTTCATAAAAAACTCAAGTGGTTGCCAATTCGTTTTCGCCGGAATAATCATATTCTTTCATTGCTTTATAGTATTTTATTTATCCCTACTACTCCACAGTACCTTAAAGAACACTTCGAATTTATTTCTTGCTCTCACAATTTACGCCCTTCCAGTCAACATAGACTTATTACTCCTATTCATAATACAACATTTTTCAATAACTCTTTCACGGTGAAGGCTATCCAACTTTGGAATTCATTGCCTGTTGCTGTCAGACAAGCAAAATCTTTAATAACATGTAACTTTTATATAATTAGTATTGCATACAACTATATATTTATTATGTTTAAATAGTTGCATTTTATCACTATATCTTGAATATGTATATAACTTATGTGTATATTTGTATATATAGTATAGTTATATATTTATTATTAAAATGTAAGTAATCGTACAATAATTATGTATACCACCATCGCCTTTCCTAATCAGCAATATTCCTGCCACGGGTTGTCTGGAAGAGATCGCTTTTTAGCGATAAGACCGCCCTTTGTACACAATTAGAATAATACTAGTTCATAAGTTTTCTGTAATGGTGTACAATAAAGTGTTATCTATCTATCTATCTATTCAACCGCATATTCCGTTGCATGGTGCGTAATTTTTAACTTACGAAAAATGTTTACATATAGGCTTCGTAAATGCATTTTTTTAATTAATTGTGTTGAAAATATATTGTTATTCCTAATACTGCTTCCAAGGTCAAATAAAATAATATTTAACAGTTTGAATGAAAACCACAGAAGAGTAAATTAAAAACACTAAGTAGAAAAAACATTTTGTCGTTTAAGGTTATGCAAATTTACATTTGGACTCTATCAAAGATTGTTAAATTGACCGTGAAATTACAATCACGATTTCCAACGTTATACTAAAGTGCTTTCATTTACTTTGTAAATCGAGGTACAATAATTCAGGTTAAATTTACAAGTCATACCTTTAACTCCAATCGATATTATATAAAATATACAATTTTAACAGGAGCAGATAAAAATTCTTTATTGTTTTTTAATATACCATTCATCAACACACTATTATGCTGACATTAGACGGATTCAACCAAATTGATTCTTCAATGACATTGAATGATTCAATTTTGTTTATATGGATCAGTTTCGTTGATTCATCCAAATTGAAAAATAGAAATGAACTGCTTCAAAATTGGCTTTAATTTAGACATTAATCATTAAGCTTGAACAAACATATTAAATATATAAATATGAAACTGGTATAGACACAATTATGTAATAGTGAGCCTATGATTTTTTTACTATCGGACAGTTTTAACAATATCTTCCTTTTTACGAGGAATTTAAACTTCATCTCGTAGCTTACGTAATTTTAACATAGAAGACAGTTTATTACGTGAATGTATGAATTTTTTTACTAACTATTAATTTTTAAAGGTAGTCAAATAATTAATAATTTTACGGTTACAAGCGTGTTTTGTATTTTTATTATTGTGACGTTTAGTCTTCATCACTACGGCTAAAAAGTGTTCAAAACATTAGACTAAAAATAAAACAAAAAAATGGAAACGCTTTAATCATTTAACAGTTATAACGTTTTGTATTTAAACGTACTTATATAACAATCGCGAAAACAAGAAAAAGAATTATTAAAAATATAAAAAGCAAAAAAGAATATAAGCTTTAAAAAGCATATGAGTAAAATATTTTTCAGGGTCACAACAACTACAATGTTAACATTAAGAATTTTATCAATATTTATAATAAAACGTAAGTGTTCAAAAAGAAGTCGTCTCTATCATTCTGTCAAAAAAGTATCAGGAATGGATGATTTATTTATGGTTCCAATTTTTTTAAAGTGATAACTTCTCATGGGAGGGTAAACCGCTTCGTTACGTAACGCGTTATTAACAGTGCATATGGCAGCGGTAGGCAGGCTCCTCCTCTCTCACTCTAACCCACGCGCTATATACATAAAATTTAAGTAATAACCTAAGCTTTTCTCAAGTTAAACCATTTCAATATTAAATAGTTCAACTTAGATTAGTTTATGTAATCACTTCTGTCGGGCGTCCCGAGACGCACGCTTTTTTTTGTTAGATTTGATTGGCATTGCTTTTTCGTTTTGGCGGGGAGTTTGACTTGCATCAGTCATTTAGATTAAGTACAGTGCTGTTTTGAGTTAGATCATATCTAGTGTGTATTGCGAATTTCATAACGATGGGACCTAATTGGCCCTTATATTAAAAAAAACATGTGGTCTAGGGTGTTGATTTTTTATTGCGAAGCTGAATTCAGGCATACGGCCCATTTACCCTTTCGTCTGTAGACATTTGCAACACTGGTGGCGAAGGTAACGGGTTGCCAGCCTATAAATAAGATGGGATATGAGGGATAGGATAAAGGGAATGGGATAGAATGGACGGCATATAGGTGATCGAATAGATAAATTAGACAGGAGGCTTAAGATAGATAAACAATACTTTATTGTACACCAAAACATAGATAAATAGAAATAGGAAAATATAAGAGATAGTAAGTACCACGGGTGGCCGTATCGCTAAAAAACGATCTCTTCCAGGCAACCCTTGGCAGGGATTCATGGATTTTTAATACTGACGGTGTGCAGTTTAATGATAAATGATAAGTATACACGATACATATAAGTAAGAAAAAGAATATAAATATATATACATATGCATATACACATACGTATATACACAGGTATATATATATGACAATAAGATAGATGGAATGGAATAGGGATGGTATAAAGGTAGGGGAAGTAAGCCATTGGAACTAATGGAACGAACTAACTAATTTGCAAAATGTTACTGTCATTTAATTAAATGTCATGAATTTTTCTTTAGAATTTAGAACGGAGAGCCTAAAGAGATTCATATAATGAATATGATAAATATCAAAATGAAGTGGATATATTACGCTGGGGAAAAAGTTTCTAATTCTAAAGGTTTTTTTATAAAGTTTATTTACATTTGACTAAAGTATGTAGGTGCCATTTTGTTGGATAACTTTTTGCCATCTTGTAGGTAGGGACGTGATCCCATTGCTATAAAAATTTTGGGCTTCTGATCAAAAAACTGCGACAAGTGGTTTTGGCAGTCCTCTCGTGATGTTAACCTGAGACTGCCTAAGGAATTCTGCAGAGACTGAAACAGGTGAAAATCTGAAGGTGCAAGGTCAGGACTATACGGCGGATGCATTAACACCTCCCAGCCAAACTCTCGCAATTTTTGCTGAGTGGCTAAAGATGTGTGAGGTCTAGCGTTATCATGGTGAAAAACCACACCCCTTCTGTTGATTAATTCCGGCCGCTTTCTCTCAACTTTTTGCTTTAATCTCATCAGTTGTTCGCAGTACAGTTCAGAATTGATGGTCCTGCCTGGCGGTAACAGGTCATAACGAATAATGCCCTTCCAATCCCACCATACACACAGCATTACCTTGTTGCGAGTTAACCCGGGTTTCGCCACAGTCTGTGAAGCCTGACCGGCCTTTGACCACCATCTTTTTCACTCGTTCTTGTCGTACGTGATCCACTTTTCATCACCAGTTATCAGCTTCTTCAAAAATGGTTCGGTTTCATTACGTCGTCATAAAGAATCACAAATGAGTACACGGTTCATTAGGTTTCTTTCAGTGAGCTCATGAGGCACCCAAATATCGAGCTATTTTGTGTACCCAGCTTTTTTCAAATGTGCCAAAACCGTTTTGTGGTCAATTGCCAGTTCTCCAGCTATATCGTAACTACTAATATGCCGATCTTGCTCCACTTTTTCAAAAATGGCATCAATTTTGTCCGTAACAGAGCGACCAGAGCAACGTGCATCTTTGATATCAAAATTTCCGGATTAAAAACGCTTAAACCAAATTTGCGCTACTCTCACAGATACTGCATTAGGTCCATAAACATCACAATTTATTTTCGCGGCTTGTGTTGCATTTTTACCTTTTTTGTAGTAAAATTTTAAAATATATCAAATTTCTTCATTAGATTCACTCATTTTAACAATAAGAAAAACAAATGAAAATCACACATTTTTCTAATTTGAATTTGGAATTGTCTTCTTTAAAATTAAAACTTTTTAATGATACCAAAACCAGCCAGATACAAATGGTATAGCCAAAGAGATCTTATTACAAGTCCATACATACTATATGCGATAAGACTTTTCCCCCAACCTATTATATGCTATATCTTACGACTCCAAGTATACCTCTAGATACGTGTCAATTTCACTAAGCGATTCTCCAAAGGCGACCACTTTAGGTATTCTGTTATAACTTGGCCTGTCCTCCAGTAGTTCCTTGTGGATGAGTATCGGGACAACCTGTATATATTACTAACTATTTTCCAGGATGGTTACGACAAAGACTTGAACACAGATCTTACAGACACTTCTGTTAAGATTGTGCCTTTTAACGACTGTCACAAGTATTTTCCAAAGAATGAAATTGCAGTAACTTACTTTAGCATTCGTATTACCTCTGATAATCATTTCTTCAATGCTGGTGGTAGATTAATTTACACGAAACCTCCTGAACGATATCGATGCGGCGCACGTAAAAAGGTGACAACAATTTTCTTATTGTACATATACACACAACAATACTAATTAACTATTTGTATTAATTTACATTACACATAAAAGACAAACATGGAGAAGAATTCAACTTCTTTTTAGTTCCAAATTGGGTAGATGATTTAAGTTCATCTTGTGTAATAGCAGTGACATAATTATAAAATGAAATTAATCACATTTTCAGTACTTAGACGATGACTGCATGTACAGGAGATCCAACAGATCCTTAGGTAAAAGTACGAGTACATTTTGCCAGGTATATAACAAAAATATTTAGCTTTCAAATTCGTAAAGTTTCGCCCCCCTACCATATGACGTTATAAGTCAAAAGGAGTCAAATACCTATTCAAGAATAGATTTTAAAAGTTTAAACAAGAGCCTTTGAATAATTTTTGAGATATAGGATAATTTCGGTTAAATGGTTTTTTGATTTCTGTAGTCAAAATAGAAAAACAATAGAAGTCGTTACCTCTACGAAACTTAATAATGTGCAGACTGATCTTTATTTGGTAATTTTTTCTATATTTCAGAATGATCAAGGTGGATCAGTGATAGGTGGTAGTAGTTGGGTTAGTGGTTGGGTTGGGGGTAGAGTACCTCCTTCTGCGAGCGCGTTTTGCTTGCGAAGAAAGAGGCGGAGCGGGAGTGCGAGCGCACATCACTGCTCCGCTCCCGACAAAGGAGGACGCGTCGGCGCCGGAGGGTCAGCTAGGACCTTCGGCAACCGTAAGCGGGCGGCGCGGGTGGGGCCCCTTGGGGTATAAGGGTTCTCACTCACCTGCACATGCCGTCGAGATGGGGGTGCGGCGTGTTCCGCGCGCGCTCACCTCTCCTCCCGTGGGGAGAGTTACAAACCGCCCCACACTGAGAGAGCTTAAAGATGTCGGGGGATAAAGTAGTACCCGGCAGTGGAAGAGTCCTTGCGAGGCTCTCGCCTGCCAGGGCTGTGGAGAGACTAGGTCATATACCCGTAGCCTTGACATAAGGCGAAGGAACACCCAGGGATTTTAGTGAGTATCTCTAAGTGGGGAGTGGCAATAGCATGGCACCAGTTCTGACTGGGCAATCTAGTGCCACCCCCAGTTTGGCGAATCCGACACTAGCTCGCGAATTTGCCCCCCAGGTTCTGCCCTTGTCGCGGCTTAGTCCTCAATCGGATTTCCCCTGGCCAAAAAAAAGGGGGTAGAGTACATCTTTTTGGCGTTATGAACGCTTTTTTCGTGAACCACAAATGCGTCGGACCTTCCTTTTTTACCAGTACTATATGCGTATCACAATTTATTATCTGCTTCGTAGAAGTTAGGTTAGTATTGTTTTTAAATTGTTAGCCACGCGCAGGTTTGCTGATGAGTACCTCTCCTGCTTCCTAGTACAGCGACTCGCGTTCGTCTAGTTCCCGTGTAGTGGTCCCAAAGGCCCCTCTACACTCTCGCATGATCTTTGTGAAATCGGAGAAAAGCGAGAATGAGACAGTGGAACGAGTTCTGGTGTCCTCGCGAGATTTTAGTGAGGTCCTTGCGAGAATGTGGAATGGCTATAAGAAGCGGAAGGGGTATTTGTCGTTCTAAAGAAAGAAAAGAAAGAATTTATGGAACACAAAATAATAATCCAACGTCTAGTGATGTTCTTGTAGATCAGTGATGTAACCCTCCTCAGAGTCGGTATATTTTTTCAGAACAAGAAGCAATTCGGAAATATGTAAATATAATATATAACGGAAACTCCTATTGAGTGGTAGAAAAGTATAAACAAAGTGTTTAATAATTAATAAATGTTGTTTTTGAGTAATATTTGAATTTTCTCTTTTATTTTATGCAAATGAACTTCATCCCTTAATGCTTATCCATTTGTAAGTATGGTACATAAATATTCAACTGACTCTTTTTATTCGTCATTGCATTGAAAATGCCCGTTTTCGTCGAGCACTGAACTCGATCTTAAAAATTACTTATCGTAGTATTTTATTGCTGTAGAAAAGCACAACACGGTATGCGTGCAGGAACAGAGAAAGAATACTAAATTCCTACGGTCGAGCGAGCCGTCGTAGGAGGCGACAAAACGATCTACACCCATAGCCGGGTAGGGCATAACAACCTTACACTGAGTTCCGGCATTTGCGGCCAGGTTCCAATCCCTCGTTCGAGGCCGGCAGCACATTGGTACCTTTAGTATTGCATATGTCTATGGAAAATAAATCATGGAAACCATTTTCCATCAGGTGAGCAGTCAGCTTGTCTACTGTATTCTAGAAATAATAAAATAAAACAGACTGACAGTTCACTTGGTATAAAGTGGTTACTGTGATCTATAGACATTTACGTCATCTCGGCACACTGCTTCGGGAAGTACTTATATCGAATAGGGCGTGAGCAGACCTCGGGGTGCCACCACTGTGTCGGCGGCGACGAAGATACGGCACTTCACACCCTCCAGGTGTGTCCAGCTTAGGATGAGCAGTGCCGTGATCTCGTCACTACCATCGGGGCGGATTTGTCCCTCCCAGCCGTAGTGAAGGCTATGGTCGGGATCGTCGATGACTGAATGATGATCTCTGAGACTGTAATGTCCGCGAAGGCAGCCCATGTTCTCGTCCCGCGAGAGCCGGCGGCGGCGACGGAGAGTCGTAAACGATGATTTCGAGCCACCGTAGGCTACGGCCGTGCGGGCCACTGGCGGGGAACCGGTTCCCCACACTTAAAGGCCGAAGAGGAGGGAGCGTTCTGCGCGTTCCGCGCGGCCCCCTGGAGCCTGGAGTAACCGAACTCTCCGAGCCGTCGTCCATCCGGGCTGGAGGTGAATGCGCAAGCGAGCCCATAGCCCGGACAAGGGACACTCGAAGATCAGCCAGGGATTTTAATGGGTATCCCCAACCCTGGCGTAGTAATAGAATTCCTAGGGGGATGCTAGTGCCGCTCCGACGAGGCCAATCTCACACACCGGCCGCGATTCCCCGCGCTGCTGATGGTCCTCAATCGGATTTCCCCAGGAAAAAATGTTTAGAAATTGGCAATACGAAACTTCTGGAAAGTTCCTTAAAACACCTTCAGCATTGTTTTAAACATATTGGGCGCCGGGGTGCAAAACTCAGCCAGCGTCCCCCTTACCAGTATTTTTAAAAACACTAAATCGGTATAGTCTCTAAATTTCAATAGGCGGTTCCTATTTTTTCAGTAATCGAGTTGGTAATTTTTAAAACTAGTAGATTATGGATATCTAAGAAGGTACGAGGTAATCTACTTACATACACCCTTTAGATCTCTGCGCTCGTACCTTCTTTGTACGTACATAATTTGTGCATTTCACATGTATGGAGTAAAGTTTAGTACTATTTCCTTCTCAATATACTTATTAATTTTGTAAACGATTATAGAGTCATTTCGACCGTAACGTTTCTTATTATATTGTACTATTCTAAAATGTGTTTTGACTGAGTTTGCTGTTTTATTGTTTATTGAAATGTTTAAGATAAAACTCGCTTTGATTAGTTTAGTGCAGCTTTTTATTTGTAAGTATACAAAGTCAGTCTAGTACAAGATACATAATGTTGAATTATTACTTTTATGTTTTCTAAGGCTCTCGTCGGAGGCCATCACCAGAGTCACGAGCTGGTCTAGTCTGTGGCACACTTTGGACGCATATATATACCAGGATATGACCGCGACTTCGTCCATGTTTGACTTGAAATTTTCGCGAGATTCCCGGGGCACAAAGTATCGTAGCGTTTAAAAAAGAATGTAAGCTATGGTTTTAGTGAAAATTGTGTCGGAGTAAGCTAATTTTTATGCACCTGAACTACTTCGAACCGCTTCCGTGAAAATTCCCAGGGTATTCCTGGGATAAAAAATATCACGCATTTTATTACATAAAATTTGCTATCGATCAGAGAAAAATCACATTTGAATTCGAATATTTTTTTCAATCTGGTCATTTTAATCATTCCCAGAGAAATTCCCGCAGGAATTCCAGGACAAAAGGAAATGCAGATTTTAAATGTAGGAGTTTGCTGACAACCAGCGAAAACCGCATCGAAATCGGCCCAGTATTTTTTACGTGAATTCCGAACAAACAAACAAACCGACAAACAGACAAGAAATCTAAAAAAAAATGTGTCATGTTCTTCATCCTTTATAGTTTATTCCAGTTGTTTTTATTTTTAATTAGCTTCAATGTACAGACTTGGCATGTTTAGAATTTTATAATATTATAGATTTAAACTGTAATATTTTTCTATGTAAAATCTATTTTAACTTAAAATTTGATTACCTCTTTGAAATATATTTCTTTGTTACGTTTCGTGGTTTTCTATATTATGTATTTTATAATTAGTGTAGACAAACAAACGGCTATTTATATAGTTTTTTTTATGCGATACTGAATTTTATGCGGGCTAAATATATAATTTACTTTAATTTAAAAAATAAATTACAGAGATTATCCTAGTCCTATATAAATGCTTAAATACAGTAAAAGTAATTAAAAAATATATTTTGAAGTTTGTTACAGCTTTCGCAGAGTCAGGGAAGGTAAAGATGTCACTAAGGACAAAACTTATGCGGTAATTTATTTTACAGACCTAATATATTCAATTCAAATTTATAAGCTTCTATTAAGTTCTATTGAAGAAATTTTTGAAAGTATAGTATGGGTACAGACAGTTGTATAAGCTCAGGCGTTCAAAATGGATAGACAGAACCCCGAGATCTCTAAGTGAAGCCGGCTAAAGAAAGCCTATTTTGAAATAGGAAGTCGGTTGCGCTGCAGTTCGTTATGAGACATTAGTATTAAATAATCGAATTAGTATGGATAAAGTTGGAATAAATTCCAGTAGATACATTGCTATTACCTACACACACGCAAACCACTTGTATATTACAGAAGCTTACGCACACAAATTTATAAACAATGCTTTATTTCTTTTAATGCTTTTGTTCAAGAAGGTTCCGTCTATACTTTTATTCGTCTGAGCGTATAATTTAAAAATTAAATCTACTTCTTACTCTATATACTCCTCTTCGCAGCGTGTTATTAATATCTTAATTAGAATAACTAGCATGAAACTATTTAGAAACAATTAACGCTAAGAATTTAATTTTCTTATATTTATGTTGTTTCTTCATAGTTACACTATATGCTATACTATATTTTATCCGTGCAGGAACGGAGAAAGAATACAATTTCCTGCGGTCGGGCGGCCTGTCGTAAGAGGCGACAAAACAACCCACAGCCAGGTGGTAGGGTATTTGCCCGACTGGATGGCTACCACCCCTGATCTAGAATATGCCGCCATACCAACCTTGAGTTGAGTTCCGGCATTAGTGACCAGGCTCCAGTCTCCCTTAACAGAGCAGCAGCGCATTTATAGCATTTGGTGTTGCAAATGTCCATAGGCGATGGTAACCGCTTTCCATCAAGTGGTCCGTCTGTCTGTCTACTGAACTCATGCAATAAAAACTATATATAGCACAGTGTAGAGCTCTATCACATGCATCTTCACAAACTTCATTCATATAGAGGCAGTAGTTTCGTAGAATCAGTGTTATGTAGGAGGACTGATGAACGGATGAACCTAACGACTTAATAAGAATATTTCCGTTTAGGGGTCATCCACAAATAACATCACAAGAATTTCATGATTTTTGACCCCTTCCCCGTCTTTGTCAAAGATGATCACATTCGTGAGAGTCCTCCCGAGCTAGTGTGACATCACATATTTTGCAATTTTACACCAAGAAATTATTAAATTTAAAAACAGCAATTCCGTAATTAGTTATTTTATTATTATTTAAATTATTCTTTAATAATTTAAACACTATACTCATATGCGGATGGCGGATAAGACGGTGGTCCAACGTCTAATGGAAGGCCAATAATCCTCCTCCTAAACCATCTATCATCACTAACACAAACTGAAAAATTTTCAACAACAATTCCCAGTCAACACACTGTCACAACAATTAAACAATAAATTATAACACCACACAAAGTCACAAACACACAACCAACAACAAAACTTACATACACCAACGCGTACTACCACCGCATTGCATTACACGCACACTTCACAAACAAAATAACCCATGGCACTAGTTGGGTTAATATATATAGGAATAGGCATAAGGCACACACTGCACATGCACTTTCTCACAACACTAGCATGTAACAGATACACTCTACATTAGTATAAGTTTTGTATTAAAATTAAAATAAATTAATATAATAAGTTATTCCTAAGGTACACCACAACACAAACATCATTCAATAAATGTCACACACCATTAAAAACATAACAAATAAGCGTGTATAAAGTCTAAAAAAAAATTCTACCTTAACTTGTAAAAAAGGGTAAGGAAATCGAGTCCGTAGAGTTGTTAAAAAAAAATTATGCTCATATAGATAGAGATAGAGTTACACAGACAGAGTTGGAAATATTTTGAAGTTTTTCGTTAATAGTTTAAATTTCGTGTTTTAAAGCCTAAATATATTAGTTTTTGCAATTTAGGATCCCTCCCACTCCTTGTCACACTAGTCACACTTCGTCGACAGCCACTCCCCTTAACGTGTGGCGTAGTTTATGGATGACCCCTCATGCCAAAATAAGTACCTTAAAAAGAATTTATATTATTACACGAAGTGTCTAATCGTCCGGTTACCGGACGCCTAGCAAGATCTATTATTATATATACATGAAAAAACTAAATCAACATTCTTATCTAAATATATATCCTTATAAGTTCCTAATGCTTAACTATGATCAAATTTAATAGATTTTAAAGAAAAATCAGATGAAAAGCATCTCAAATAAACGTGTATTTATATGAAGAGATTAATGAGAGTAGATGAAGCGAAAAGTGTTTGTCAGGATCTTAGCAAGAAGAGATCAATCGTTTATGCCTATCCTTATGAGAAACAGGCGTAACAATATATATTTATCTATCTATGTATATCCCTAACAATATATTTTTAATTTAAAAGAACTAAAATTGGATAAATCTTAAATAAATAGGTATATAACTATTTTCAGGTATACTTAGTGAGGGCAGAACCATCAAAACATAGATACGACGAATGGCTATGCGGTGGAGCTATAGTGAATAAGTGGTTCATAGTTACTTCAGCTGCTTGTGTTGAGGACGTTCAGCACATGTACGCTATAGCTGGATATAAGAAAATGGTGCTCTTTGATACATTGAACAGAGACCTCTGTACTAAAGATATGAAGAAGAGAGTCGTCTTTACATGTGTACCAAAATGTATGTAATTATACCTACATGTTTAAATGTTTTAGTCAACTTAAGAAACATTTTAAGTTAGCAAACTTCATTTACAGAATACGTAAAATTTAAAAGAAACGTCTAGAAACTGTTATATTATAATGTTGTTAAACTGCATAAAAGTTTAAATTAAGCGTAGTTTAAAACGATAATTAGTATGAATAAAACCTAACCACAGAACCAACTAATTAAAAATGTGTTCGCTTTATTCGAAATATTTTTGATTTTTGTTAATCGTGTTTTCTTTGCATTATTATGCGAGAACCTGGTTTAAGTTGTTTTATACTTAAAATTAAATGTGTTTAAACGTACTGTTTATCGTTAGGGTTAACTATTTTATTCAACATTTTTATCTTCATATTTCTAGCTTACGAATTTGATTACGCTAATATTGCGAAATGGGCGACAATAGACATCGCTGCTGTAAGAGTGGAGTCTGAATTTGATTTCAATGATGCCCGGTACGAGACAGCATGTTCTTACAAACCCACACAAATTGATATTAATTACGAATTCAAATATCAAGAGCCTGGTACAGACGTTTTGATTATGGGATGGGGTCATGCGACTAAATGGAGAGCTGTAAATAACTTTATTTATTTAAAAAAATAGTCTTAAGGGCAATTTTTGTTGTTTGCTAGCAATTCTCCAGCGCGCATCATTGGCCGCAACCAAGTATTTTTAAACTAGTACTAGATCATTCATAAGTTTTATCAAAAAAGTAATTGAAATGGAAAGATTCTTAAAAAGCTATAATATAAAAAAATACCTGGTTGCAGCCAATGACGTGCGTGGTTGGGCGTCAGAAAATCACCCTTAAGAGAGTGAGAAATTACACAAGGATCTTTGCGATTTACGCGCAGTGAGATCTTCACAGCTATAAGGTGTTGTGCCTATCTAATAAACGAAAGTAGGTATGATGCAAAATTATTCAGGGGTTAGAACATTGTAATTAACTACACTTATGTAGCTGTTGATATTGTAACATTCTGAGTCAATTAACTTACATTTAGTAATCTATAATTTTCTAATATTATAACCAAATATAGCATAGAGGATGATAAGCCTATAGACAAGAAAACTGTGTCCAAATAGATAGGTTGACCAGTAGAAGAGTAGTCTTCACTAATAGAGTATTATGATGTACCTTGACAACGAGAGATAAGAGACAGATATAACATATACGTATACAAGAGAAAATATTTAAAACCGACAAAAAGTTGGCATTTTTGGTTGCGATGTCCACTTCTCTATATATTCATACCTTAATCAGGTTAAAATATTTCAACAACTTGAAAGTTGTGTGTTCCTGATCTAGGTTTGATTTTACACCCGCTTTTTTTTAATTCGTACTCACACTATCTACACGGGTTAGTATATTTCCAGTTTAAGAATCGATTCAGATAATTATTGCATATTTGTTTTTAGCCAACAGACAGTAATATTTATAATTCTGAATCATTGAAAGTAGCTTCAGCTTTAGTAGTCACGAAAAAGGAGTGTAAGGACAGTTATGAAAATTTAGATACGCTGATAGATAAATATATGATATGCGTTAACGGTGACGGTAATATTGATGATAAAGGAGAAATAATACAGAAGATTAAGCCTGTTTTGTTAGATGGATGTGTCACTGCACAACAGAAATTGCAGGGCGATCCTGGTAAAGAAGTAAGTATAAATCGTATTGAATGTAAAATTAATGGTTTAAAAAAAAACTTTGATTTTATAAATGGTCTTTTAAATGCTAGTTTGTAATTTAGCACTATTTTTAAAAATAACTGTTTGTACTGCTTATGACAATAATTTTACTTTCATATTGATAAAATGATTTTTTTATTCGTAGTAAAGGTACAAAAACTATAATGATGTATTTCATTTTCTGAAGTGTGACTTGCAAGAAGAGAACGAAGTCAATAAATATAAAAATATTACAATATTTAAAAGCATACAGAAAAAAATCAAACCAGAAGAAAAACAATATCAATATGAAACAGAAGAGACTGTTTTACCCACATCAAAGAAAAAATTTAAAAGGAGAACAACAACACGCGTTCCTGATATAGAGTACGAAGATGACGTAGAAGGAGAAACTTTGACGGCAATAAAGAAAATAATAAAGAAGAGAACAACTAAAAGTCATTCTGAAGTAGAACAGTACGATGATGAAGTTGAAGAACAAGCTTTATCTACCACAAAGAAAAAAAAGAAAATTAAAAAGAAAAATATGCCTAAGGTAAATGAAGATTATAAAGCAAAAGAGGCAGAAGCCGGGCAAGAAGAAGATGAAAAAGAGAAAGAAGTAGAAAATTATGAAATAATAACATCTAAGAGAAAACGTAAACCTGTAATAGTTTATATGGAGGAGTCAAGGAAAGCTGCAGGAATTTGTCAGGTCGGTATTAATTTTTGTCATTCATTCAAATGACGTGGGTATGCACCGCTAAGTTCACAATAATTCAAAGTTTAAACTACTTTGAACTTCAAACCTAATATGTATATTATTAAAATTACCACGTGCCGATAGTGAAAGAAAGTATATATATATGAGTTTACCGACAATTTAAATTCCGTTAATCAACTTGGATAAGTGTAGGTAATTTGACCTTTTCCCAATTTCAGACACCTGCGCCCAGTTACCACTTTTCAGGGCCTGGTAGTAAGTAATACTATGTTATTATAATGATACAAGTTTATTCAATTATATAAATATTCACACTGTTTAATATAATTAGATCGTTAGAGAAGAAAGGAGATTGACACTGAAAATCAGCCTTGTGCCTGCTATAATCTAGACAGCAGTAAGAAGATTGCAAAACTCGTTTGCTGAAAATAAGACGGACAATTTTTTAAAACCATCTATGCTGTGTAAATTTATAACCATTTCTTCAAATAAATTATTTTTGTTTATTTCATTTTAAAATAAGATTCGGGTAATAAGTGATTTACTTGATTTCTTTAGAATGATCACGGCAGTCCAATAGTAACCTGGAGGGGTAGCCAAGAGATCCTTATAGGTGTTGCTTCAGTGTTTCGAGTGTTACCAAGCAAGGGCGAGTGCACCGGCCCTTACCTATTTACAAGCACTCAATGCAATGGAATATTTCTTGATTGCGTTGTCAACGAGTCTCCTAATGAAACGTAAGTTTTATCATTGCTAATGTGATATTAGAAGGATCAAACAAATTACATCAATCTGCTTCCTTCAGGTAGGCCGTTCGTCGTTTGTTTGCTTTTCGCAAAAAAATATACTATAGGTAACATCATGACATAAGATCATATATTTAACCTTATGTATACCACCATCACCGTCACCAATCTAATTTAAAACTGTTACGGGGTTTAATATCTAATCACAGCTTTTTGAGGAGTCTAAACTTCTATATACCGGACAACTATACCCGCGGTGGACAACAAAGGTTGTTTGCAGTAGCGGCCACAGTAGGACTAATGTATTTCTACAAGCACCTCTAACCAGAGCTCTTCGGATATTGAAACAGGTTTGCGAAGTGAGGAAGTTTTTATCCGTGTAGGAACGGAGAAACAATACAATTTCCTGCGGCCGGGTGGACTGTCGTAAGAGGCCATAAAACAACCCACAGGTGGTAGGGTATTTGCCCGTCTAGATTACTACCACCCACGGTCTTAAAGTATACCGCCATAACAACCTTGAGTTGTATTCCGGTATTAGTGGCCAGGTTTCAGTCTCCATAGGGAAGCGTCTCTTAAGGGAGCAGCAACACATTTGATGTAACAAATGCCCATAGGCGATGGTAACCTCTTTATTAGGTGGGGCATCTGCCTGTCTTCTGAACTCATGCAATAAAAAACAAAGTGAATACAGGTTGAGTTATTCTCACGTGTACCTTAGGGAAATTCAAAGAAAGTGCATTGAAGTGTATTACTAACACAATAGGCTAAGAATAAAGTGTTTACATTATCGCTTTAGTTGGAAGACTGTTATAATATTGTAATTGATTGAAAGAAATAAAAATTAAAAAACAAAAATATTCTCACCACGAGTTATCTGAAAGAGATTGCCTTTTATAGCTATAAAACCGCCCTTTGTAATGGTGTACAATTAAGAGCTATCAAGCTATCTATCATTCTCAACGTTTTCACCAGTCTCACTGAAATATTATATTTGTTCAGACGAAGAACTAATATGTCAGACATTTGCCACAGTCCTCCAAAGGAAAGAGGTTTCGATATAATACGAAGACATATATCATGGAAGGATCACCCCCATGGGTAATAAAGTTTTATAATAAAGTAGGATTTGTCAGATTCTATTTCTCTATGAAATAATTTTCAAAAGATAAGTATTAGCCGAGAGATGGAGCCATGTACTTAACGGAAGCTTCGGCAAAATTGTTGGTCGTTCACTAACGCCAAACGATGTAGTATAGTTATACTTGTGTTCGGGCTAGAAACCGCCGTACTATCCGACCAAGCCAAGTAGACGAATGCCAGACTGTATCGGGTACCGATTGCAAAAAAAATTAAAAATACCAACATGATTATAGTCATTAATTTTAAGTTTTTCGTATAATTTTTGTACCCATTTCAAATGTTATCGACCCATAACAATACAATAAAAACTTAACAAAGAATAAATTAAAAAAAAACTTAACAATCAACAAGAATATTATAACAAAGCAACTAACTACTGAAATACATACAAACTTATTGAAACTGCGAACGGTACTAGGAAGTACGCGGGATCTATGGTGGTATGCGGGCGGAACGGCCACATTCCACGCGTTCGTCTAGTTTTGTTGGTCATGTTGGACACATGCATTGTCACACAGCATACAACATTCATCAGTACTCGTTTAGCACCGTACTCGGGCACTCGGCAAAACAGCCATTGATTTTAGCACAATCATATAATTGGTATAACTTTAGCAATAAACAATTTACATCTACAAACTTCTATCATTATGTCTTATCTAAAAAAACAATCCTTACAACTGGGGTTTAGTTAGTTAGTTAGTGTTAAAAATTTAGGCTGTGGCTGAATGCGTCTTATTTAAAGCGTTAAAAAATAATGTCGTTAACGCATATTTACATTAGTGAAGTATAAAGATATCTGTCAATATTTAACGTCATCTACAATCTCGCATCTCATATAACACATAAAACCATCGCTATATCTGCATGAAACGGCTTAAATCTTTAAAATTAACGAAGATGAAGCCCCTAATAAATAATAATAATAATATTTTTTTATAATTAATTAATTATAATTAATAATCCTACAACTACTGTTGATTTTGATTTTTGACTTTCGGTAGTATAATTGAAAGATGAACCTAAAACGAGTTGTTTGTACTTAGATGGAAATTATATTTTAATTGTAGAATACAGTCTATTGAGATAGTCAGATATGTAGAAAACATTTTATAATTAATAGAAAACGGCTTGTCGTGAAAAATGAAAGTTTCTCTTACTAAACCAAAAAATTTTTAACGTTAGCCAATATTAAACAAATTTTGAAAATAAAACTGTATAAGCAACAATAAAATAAATAATAATATCAGCCCATAAATGTTCCACTGCTGGACTCGGGCCTCCCATTATGGCGGGGGGGACCCCCCCCCACTCTTGTCCAAGGCGGCTTGGCAGGTTTGAAACATCGGTTATCTCAACGAATGTTATGTAACGAAGGTTACATCACGATGTTTTCTTTCACCGTTGTTAGCACGTGGTAATTGTAACAATATGCACATAAGATCAGAAAACTGATTAAAGTGGTGCATGCGTTTCGACCAGGATCGAACTTAACCTCTGAGTTTTAGACGCGTGCGCTAGCTATTACGCTATCACGATTTAATATAATAAATTATTTTATTATACATATATATAGTATAAGCAAAGCACACCCTTTTTCCAGCCAAAAATTATTGTGTATATATAATATGAATCTAGTATGTGCGGAATTTAAAGTAGAACTTGGATTGTCCGTGACACACAAAGCCGCTGAAAAGAAAGCAAACTGCATGCTTAAAGCCAATAATCTAATCTTGTTAACTTCAGTTGTTGTGTATAGATTTTGTAATAGATATAAGTAATTATACTATACTAGAGTATACCCCGCGACTGCGCTGCGGGTCAACCTCTAGTGCATGCTTCTTGTTTAAAGAGGTTACATCACAGATTACATTGTATTAAATTTTTATGTTAGTGCTATTTGCCCAGAAAGATTCACTTTATTTTATATCGCAAACTATTCCATCTTCTAGATGAAAAGTATCTATGCCAAAATGACCAAAAAGACCAATTCGACCACTTTGACGAAATCGATCTGTTTGACCAATTCGATCAAATCAACGAAATCGAGCAGTTCAAATCGGTCCAGTAGTTTTTCCGTGAAAACGGAACCGACTGTCTAGTCGGACAGATAGATAGACAGAGTTACTTTCGCATTTATAATATTAATAGGGATATTGAGTCGCACTGAAAATCCCCGAAGAACATCCACTTGACACCAGAAGGCAGTTGTTTTAATACATTTCTTTATTCACCATGGTTTTATTAGTTCACACTTCGGCCGCCATTTTGTTTGTAACTCTACAGACTATTGTAAAGTATTATCGCGAAACACGTCTGTTGAAAAGCATAGCGACGACCCAAATCGTGACAAAATCGTATAGATATACCAGTGAATTTTAGGGAGGGAGATAGATACATATATATACAATTAGGCAGACAGAGAAGGATCTCTGTCTACCCTTCTCTGTATGCCTGTCTATCTCAAATATACATATATTACACGCTATACTCCTGTATAGCGTGTGTTGTGTGTAGATTTGAAATTGGTATGAGGTCGGCACGACTTGAAAAGCATGGTTCCGTGTTGAATAATAAATAGATTTTTAGATTGATCTAGCAGGTATTTACAGATTTTATAATGCGATTGATTACCCTTTGATTCCCCCCATAGTTTATTTTCTGTTATTGCTCGAAATATATTCTCGGAAGATGTTGTTTTTGTATATTTTGCTTTTTATTCTTATTTTTTTAGCCCGGCTGATAACGAGATGCCAAGATACCAAGAGAATCTTTATAACGTCGCAATGAGACCCCAAGTACCAATTTCTTATTATGGAAAATAAATTAATAATCTATACTCTTTAAACACTCGTTTATTCTATCGAAAATACAGAAGTATTGATTACAAGAAAGTATGTTAAAAGTATTTTGTTCTTATTATAATTATTATACAGCAAAAAGCATAAAATGAAGCAATTAAGAAATTGGATAAACAGTAGGTTAAAACGCGATAAAATAAATATTTAACTTAATATTTTTTAAATAATCAGCATAGAAACACACGTTGCGTTTGGGTTATGGATAATTCTGGGACAGATTCCAGAGACCCATATCGTAGTAAATAACGCAGAGTTTGTTTATGAAATTTACCGTTTCACGAATCTAATGAGGAGCCTCTACGTTGCAGTAAAGTTAGCCGGCAAAGGCTTAGCCCACTTAACCACAGAAACCGTCATTGCATGTCAACGGTAAATTACATACATACTTTCACGCCTGTGTCCCATGGGGGTAAGCAGACGCGATGGATCTGGATCACTGGATGGATCACTTGTGATGATATGATCACAAACAACTTTCTCTTCATCTACTTTCATTAATCTCTTCTTACATGCATATTTTACATATTTATTTGAGGTGCTTACCTTTCTTTAACACTCCCGCTAACCGTGAATTAAATTTATCTTATATATAAAAATAAATCATAGAAATGTATGTACGCCCATAACTTGAGAATGTCTACCGATTTTGATGATATTTGTTTTGTGTGTTTGAATGGGTCCCCGGATGGTTTAGATTCACAATTGGAACCGGTAGATGGCGCTGAGATCGGGTTCTAGAATCCTCCTAATCACCTGGAGCGATTTTGGTGATTTGTTTTTGTGTCACAGACAGACAGACAAAGTCTTTTAGGAATTCAGAAAATATGGCGATACGAAATTCGTCGGGTCAGCTAGTTTTATATAAAAATATTTCCCCTATGCCTTTGAGACGCTTGGACCGAGTGGTCCTGAGGTCACGAGCTATATAATACAAAGAACTCTCAAAATGGTTAAACGATTGTCAGGCATAGGATTGGTGCCTGGACTACGGATCAGTACTCAAATATAGCGAAGTAACGTAGCAAGGATTCTGGTAACCTTACCCATTAAAATTAAGATTAATTAATTAAGATAGGCACTAGGATTAGTATTTTATTTATAATCTTAAAGAGTTATAAAAGGTAGAATAAAATATAACTAATAAGAACAATAACTTTAACACTACTCATTGACACTTGACATGTTTGTCTTCCGTGATCACGGCTACTGAAAAGTGGCTTAAACGTCGGAATAAAAATCAAACAAAATACCGGGATTAATTAAACACTTTAAAACGTAGTTTTATTACAACTAAGAGTTGTTAATTTTCTTTATAGTGTTACACAGTTTATTATCCAATTACGAGCATTATACCATTTTCCAAAAATTCAAATATTTTTTAATACTTATTTTCAATATAAATGCTGATATGGTATCTCATAATTATACAAATTAAATTGTTTACTAAGCAAATTGACTGAACTAATCGTCAGCTTAGCTAAAACTGTCAAAATCGTTTTGTTTCTTAATGAAACCATTCGTCAGGACTTGCGTTTGGCAGCTATAAATACGGGCTGAATTTTAACAAATACGTAGTTAAGGAATGTCAGTATAACAACCAGTAATTTTAATAAATTTTTTAAGTGTTTCTTTTTAGTTTTCCATAGCAGAATAAAACTTTATAATTTTGTCATATCCATCGACATCGACATCGACAGCTATACACATAATGTACATACATAAATGACAATGAATGTATTTATTTATTTTCAAAGAATAGAAATTTACTTAAATAAGCAGTCATAAATGAAACGTTCTTTGATTTATTAATTAGGTTTGATAATTTTCTAAGGTTGACAATGCTTTATGCGTATTGTTTAACTGATCACCAGGTATAAGTAAAATATAACGTCAAAAAATACTTTTTACTGCCAAAACTAGTGAATAACAACTAATATTAAAATCCCATTTAAAGTGTTTTGTTTAGGTAGTAATAACGCATTAATATGCTAGTTACGATTTAATGACCATCCCTATTAATACTATAAATGCGAAAGTAACTCTGTCTGTCTGTCCGTCTGTTCCGTTTTCACGGAAAAATAATGGACCCATTTGGCTGAAACTCAGTATATATATATATATATATATTTTTCGATGCCGAGGATGAACATAGGATACTTTTTATCCCGAAAAATGGGGATACTTTCCGGGATAAAAATATATTTGTCTCTCTGTTTGTTATCGTTTTATGGAAAGACTATTAGACCGATTTAGCTGAAAGTCGGTACATATGTAATTTTAATATCGAAGGTGGCCAAGGGATACTTTTCATCTATGTAAAGTTTATCCCGGAAACTAGGATAGGTTTTATGATTTTGTCCATTTCGCCCACTCGGAGTCCACTCAGGGTCCACTCGGAGCCCACTCGGGGTCCACACGGGATCCACTCGGGGTCCACTCGGAGTCTACTCAGGGTCCACTCGGAGTCCACTCGGGGTCCACTCGGTGTCCACTCGGGGTCCACTCGGGGCCCTCTCGGGGCCCACTCGGGGTCCACTCGGGGTCCACTATTTGTCCACTGGGGTCCGCTCGGAGTCTTCTCAGGGTCTTCTCGGAGTCCACTCGGTGCCCAGCGGGGACCACTCGGGCTCCGATCAGGGTCCACTCGGGGTCCACTCGATGTCCACTCGGGGTCCACTCGGGGTCTACTTAGGGTCCACTCGGGGTCCACTTAGGGTCCACTCGGGGTCCACTCAGGGTCCACTCGGGGTCCACTCGGGGTCCACTCGTGGTCCACTCGGGGTCCACTTGGTCCACTTAGCTCATGTTGTCCATGTTGCGTATTTTGGTAAGTTTTGTCATTTATGTAGTTTACAGATAGACGGGGGATGGTATAGTTTGCGACATAAAATGAAGTGAATCTTCCGGGGGCAAATACATTTAATAGAATGTAACCTGTACCGCCTGCTCTTTAAACAAGAGATGCGCACTAGAGGATAACCCGCGGCTCAGCTGCGGGTTAATCCCTCGTTTACTATATTTGGTCTTTGAATATAATTTTGAAGTGCAGTCAAGACTAAAACAGCTTTGTAATTGTAATTGTAATTGTACAAACCATTGTAATTTTTGATTTTCCTTATTTGGTTCATGTTTTATTTTATTAATGCTTAGTACAATGTTTCTGATAAAAGATCTCAAAGTGCTTTTTGGTAGTAAGCATATTTATTGTATTTATTGATTATCAAAAAATGGGATCATACTTAAATAAGCATTTAAAAATGACATAATCATGTTTTTACTCATTATTAAATTCGTTTATTTTTTAAAGTTGGCATTGCTCTCATTTCTATTAAAATAGAAAGACAGCAATGTACCCTGTTTTCAGCATTATGGAACTGGAGTTTACTTATTGCTTCCGTTTTCACTGTAAGGACAGCTTGTCATACCTAAATCACAGGATTAAATTAATTTTCGATGATCATTTCGTTACAGCATTCATCTTGTTTGACTTGTTATTTTAAGTCTGCCATTTTCTGAAATAAAGCAATCGAATTCGGTTAATATTCTATTAATCACAGGCATACTTGTCAGAAAGATTGTGGTTTTATTTGAATGACGTAACTATCTCAATTTTGAGGGTTTCAGTACTTAAGGGTATGAAGAAGAATATGCAGTCACAAGAAATAATATTTTATTTAGGGCCGGTTTTTCAATCACCAGCTAAAAGTTATTCATAAAAACAAAACACAACAAGGGGAAATTAAAAATGACATTTGCATGAATAAAACAGTTGAATTGTTTCATTTTTGAATCTAGTCAGGTTATAATTTATTCGACTTATAAGTTTTATCTAGTGTTCGAAAAATCGGCCTTTAGATTATCATACAAATAGACTGCTAAAAACTTCATATTTGGATGGTGTAACAAAAGTAAATAAATAAGTTAGCAGTATAGCATTTTCTGTTATCGTTGTAATAAAAAAAATACCTCGATGGAAATCTTCAAGGTGTGCGCATAAATAGGCATTTGGCCGATTTTTAATTTTAGTTATTTATTAACTTACAAACATCGCTATCATTTTAGTTGTCACCAATACGATAGCATGGTACACATAATACATTATATCGCACAAGTTGGATCGATGGATATTTAAATCCAATGACTCAAAATTTTGATTTAGGTCTCTATAATTTTAAGGGTGCGATATATACACATTCAGTTATAGTAAAAATAAGAATGTCAATTGTTGACATATCTTGTTCGATATTCGCAAGGCCTGTGTCATCAGCGACTCATTAAGTAAGTTGGTCCTGCCGTATGGTACTTCGAACATTGGTGGTTACGTCTCATCACAAAATTCGCTAGAATGCTCAATTTGATTTCAGCTAAACAATTTGCCTCTTAACAATTTAAATAAGTAGGAGATCAATGCAAACTTTCGTCTGGATGCCAAATTATTATACCCAACCATGCCTAAGACAAACAAGGTGGGGTGGCAAATCCTTTCATTGTCACTTTAAAAGGTGTGTATTAGTAAACAACACAAAATGCATTTACGTACGTATCTAGCGGTCGCAGGTTTGATTTGGGATAAGTATAAAACGTCGGGTGATGTTTAATCCCCTGGAGCGGCGTTTTGGCTGTCCCCCAACCCACAGCGCTTCGCTTGTGAAGATTGAATGTAGACTTGTGTACCTGTAGACAAGAATTAACTATATTTATTTTTATTTAACATGAAGTAGAAACATATTACAATAACATTGTACTAAAATAAAAGTAAAAGCTAATTAAAGACTATGTATAACATCGCCGCCAGAGGGAAGCATGCCCAGAATGGCTATATTCTCATACTAGATGGCAATGCTAATTCCTTGTGGGAAGTATAAACCAGCCTTAGGTCATGGGTGGCATTAAAGATTTTCCTACAAATTTCTTTGTAAAAATAGTTTTAATAAATATTTATTTATCATAAGCTTCGTTTCATAAATTCTTTCTATTTGTTATTCTAATATGTGATTATAATTGTTAATAAATTAAAGCAACTTAAACAATAACTATTGCTAAATTAAATTATTTATTTACTAGCATGAAAGAATTATACTCAATTGCTAAGTAAAATGTAACTGTTTAATATTTTAAAATGCTACGTGGCGCCATAGGTCACTTCTTTCTCGCTCTTTGTTAGCAGTTCACCGTCGATACTGTTAGGGGGCATATGATTTGTTGTTTATACATAACTTTTTTAGAGTCTACTACTTAAATTAATTAAACATGAGTTACAATTTTTGAAAAAATCTAACCAACTTTCATATGTTTGATTATTTAAAAATATCTATGCCATCCATGTATACAAATGTATATGTATGGTATGGTATATAAATATAAATATCACATCTATATCTTTCTTTATAAATGAATAAAATATATGTAAGTAACTGCATATCCTCTAATATTTATGTATACCACCTTTGACCAATATAATCTGTTTTATTCCTGTCCCTGGTTATTTGGAAGAGACCGCTTCTTAACGATAAGACCGCCCATTGTGCACATTTAGAATATTTTTAGGCTATAAGGTTTTCTGCAATAGTGTACAATAAAGTGTTATCTATCTATTTCCCATAGTCACATATTTCTTGTTTAATCTACTGTCACTAAACTCATCATGCAAATCATGGTGTTCAAAGTAAATTCTAACTGTTTTTTATAGAAATGTCTGTGATTTGATCATGATGAGTATCTTGATGTTTAAGTTTCTTTTCATTCAATCTCATTACGTACTCTAACCTTAGCAACATAACATCTCAATATACCTCTGATATTAGACTAGACCCTAAAGTTTTTCAATAAAGAAAAATTATAAGCTGAACTGTCTACTATATTGTGTAGTCTATGAAAACTTTGTTAAACCGTACGTTAAACAAGTCTGAGAGCAACAGAGGCGAGGCTTTGGGCGCAAGCGGTCTTACGCTCCTGTTTTCCAATAACTAAGACAGTACGTGTTGCACTATCCCAGATTATGTTATAATAATTTCAGGACAATCTTTTCTAGTGCTGGTGCTTAAAATAATTTATACTTACAGGATTATTCTTCCACGACCTCGCCCACTTTATATCAGTGGTAGAGATTTACCTTAATGTTACTTACTGTTCGAAATCAGGATATTTACAGAATAAAAATGGACTTTTTAAGCTTACAAAAAAACTGACATTGATATTCTCTTTTATTCTTAAAAATTGCAACAATTTTCATTGCTATAACTTTTTGCAAATAAACACTAATTTCGTTTTTTAAACAATTTTTCACTTCATAGTTCAATAAAAAATGTCTAGTAAAAAAGACTTACAGATTAAGTAACAACTTATTATTTTCTATATCTTGAAGTTGATGGCCCCGTGAAAAAGACATAAAAATTTTGATAAACAAAAAACAATTTGATATATTTCGTTGTAGAATAGAATAGAATATACTTTAATGCATAACGTTACATAGGTATAGAAAACAATAGGTGGTCTTATCACTAAAAACGATTTCTTCCAGACAACTTTAGGATGTATTAGAACAGCTCGTAAAACATGTAGGTTTTGCAATATAACTAAGATAAAGAAGTAAAACAGAATATATAATTTCAAATGAAAAGTCAATTATACATAAAAATAAGACAGAAATATATTGTCCATATATATTAGGTGTATTGATTTATACAAAAAATAGAGTAGTAATCATAGTGTAATTGTATTGTATTACATAGATATTTGAGAGATAAAGATTAGTTGGCTTTAGAGTGCGAGGTAATAATGCAAATAGTAATTTTTATGTGTTAATGTGTCAATATATAGAAAACATTTTTTTTTTATTTTAAACTTTTATGTTACGTATGCCTATGGTACCACACACTCATGTATCATAATTACGTACTTTTTTATTTGTTTTGAATTTGAGGAATTCCCTGCTATACATATCTATATTTCACTACAACATTATATGTCGGTATAAAGAATACTACTAGTATTTGAATATTTATTTTGTTATAAAAACTATTTTTATTTTAATAAAACTACGGTTTTAAGCGCGGTAACTGTGATCGCCCGTGATCACGGCCGCTGGAAAGTGGCCGAAACGCGCTTTTAACCGTTAAAACGTAGTTTTATTATGTATACAAATCGCGAAAATTTAGAAAATATTTTTATTTCAATATTTCGCTATAATTAAATAGTTATATTAAGGGCCGCTTGCATAACGATCGCCTTTAAATAAAAATTAGTTAATCATATTAAACTGCCTAAATACGTTTTACACAAAACGTATTGACAGTTCTTTAAACATATTTAGCGGCAAATTATGCGTTGTGCAAGACGTTAATTGTATTTAAGGGTGTTAAATGCGTTTTGTGTTTCTTAAATAAATTTAAGCAATCTTATTGCAAGCGGCCCTAAATTATGATCGTTCCATTTATAACGTGAAACATAAAGATAGATAGACGTGTCGATTGCCTTGATGCAAATGACGGTCGATATTGTCAAATGGCGGGTTTGTAATAACTTGCCTTTAACAAAGAAAAGTCAATTAAACAACCTCACAGACCAAATTTGTAATCTTAGAAGAATCTAATTTAAGCATTATCTTGTATCTACAAATTTAGAAATCAATTATTTTGTACGAAATAATTTTCTACAACTGAATACGATAAACAACTAAAACTTATTAATTATAATGTCATAGAATGACAGCTAATTGACAGTGACGGCAAGTTACCAATAAAACAGCTTGGGGTTTTAATAAAACTTGACCATTAGAGACAGGGCCGCCTTGTAGCCAGTACCTTCATATTATTATATTTTACTATTCATTCGTTTGTCTAACTATCAGTTGAATTTTAAAATTACTTGTATTAGTGTGCTTATGTCAAATTTTAACCGATAGTAAGGCAAATAAACCGTTGATATGATAAACGGACAATTAACTATCTAAGTTTAAGTATATGTGGTTGCGCCGAGGAACACCTTATAATTTCTTCCTCCTCATCCTCGCCATCAAGAAAGGAATAAATTTTCAAAGGAAGAATACGCAAAATAAGACAAACATTCATCTTCTTGTCAGTGCTGTCACCGCAATATATAGTTTAAATAATATAGTTGGAACACAATATAAAAGAATACCATTTTAATTGAATTTAAATAATATTAATTCTCCTAAACAAATCCTAGTGAGCGTGTGAACCCCCGTGGGATGAGTGCAGTTAGGCAGTGGACTGGTGGCGAGGTAAGTCACTCTTCCCTTGCTTCTTCTTCCACGTCCCTTTGGCTTCTCCCGGCCATCGCATCGCGCCCGCAATATGTATTTAATTTATAAAGTAGTTCAAGGATGTGTATTTAACTTAAAAATAGTTTAAATATGCCTTTATGTTATTTATTTACTATCTAATGATCTGCACTAACTTCATCGCTAGATTAGTTTCAAATATTCTTTAAGTTAAGTTGCCTAGAAGAGATTGCTTTGAGGGATAAGGCCAGCCTATTGTTAATACCATGATAATGTTGTAATCGTAATTTTTTTGTAATTGTTTATTTTGTGAGCAATGAAGTATTGCCAGGGTATGAAAATTAGCCAGCGCACCCTTGCCAAGAACAAAAAATAGGTGTTTTTTGAATTTGTCGCATACATTTGATAAAACTTCAATTAAATTCTTATAGATAAGAGCTAAAGACTTGCTACATTGCAAGTTTGCAATTGCATAAGACGGTTTAAAAGCTGAATGAGACGCTTTTGTAAACAATATTACTACCTATATTTGTTTGACGTTTTATTGGATAGTAATGCTGAATTTTTAAGTAATAATATTTGAATATTTTTAATTTATTTAAATATTTATATTACCTTAAAAATACAATTAAATACTAAAAATAAACAAAGTTATAAATAAGTTAATATAAAATATGTAACAAATCGCTGCTAGAGGGAAGCGTGCCCATAAAGAAGGCAGGCTGCATTGCCACGCTGGATGGCAATGCTGATTCGTTGGGCGATATACGAACCAGCCTTCTGGTCAGGAGGGCATCAAACGTATTGTTATGAAAAGTGTGTGTTTCAGTTAAAAAAGGACCCAACCATGATCCACCATTTTAACAGTATGTCTATTATCTATCATTAAGGATATTAGTTGAGTAATTTTGAATACTAGCAGATTAAGCGTGGTAGGTAAGACGATCGACCTGCGACCCCATGGGTCTCTACGCCCCTAGGGGCGCACGTACCCTTTGTATCCCCGGGTAAAGACGGCCCTGGTCAAAGAAATACAAATTAATTAATATAATTTTGTTAGGAGTTCTTGACAGGAATATGAAGGTTAACGTTTTATATAACTACTAAGATATGCCCTTGGGATTTCCGGGACTCAAAGTATCGCAGTATTTAAAAAAATAATGTAAGTTATCGTTTTAGTGGAAACTGTGCCGGAATAAGCTAATTGTTATGCACCCTAACAACTACAAACCGCTCCCGGAAACATTCCCGCGGGATTCCCGGAGTAAAAATTATGACACATTTTATTACATAAAATTTGCTATCGAGCAGTGAAAAATGATTTTTATAACTGCTCTAATGTGATCATTAGAATTCGATTTTTTTTAAATCTGGTCATTTTATTTCACTTCCAGAAAAATTCCCGCGGGATTCCTAGGATAAAAAGTAGCGCAGATTTAAAGTCTAAATAAAAATTTGCGGCGAAAAGTGCATCGAAATCGGCCCAGTAGTTTTTACGTGAATGCCGAACAAACAGACAAGAAATCTAAAAAAAATTGCATTGTGTTCTCCGTCGCTTATATTATAGTCTATTTCAGTTGTTTTTTTAAATAGCTTTAATGTACAGATACGGCATTATTTAGAATGTTATAATATTTACCAAGTAACTATTGCCTTGTTGTGCATTTTTGTTTTGGTGAACAATAGTGTTGTCTATGTCTATGTCTATATTATGGATTATCTGTGGAGTAATGTTTTGATGTGTAGTTTTATTTTCTAATTTGTAATATTGATAATATCTTTTTTAATAATCGGCAAACAAATATACACATTGTATATCCCCAAGGTAAGCAAGTTACGCTTGTGTTATGGGTAATATACAACGGACCACTGTGGGGCCGATCCCAGACATCCAGACCATAGTAAATAACACAAAGATCGTTTACGAAATTTACCATGTCAGGAATCGAACCCGAAGCCTGTGCATTCCAGTAAGCTATTCCGGCTAAAGTTTAGTCCACACAACCATCCATCAAGGTTAGATAAACTAACCTACAATAAATTATAGAATATTGATTATTTTTAAATATACCTAAATTGTGTGTGTTGCAAATTGTTGCTGTTTAGTGAAATGTGTTTTTTCGAGCTAGATTGGTGTCAGTCAAAGATCTACAATTTAGTTGCTTTATTGCTATTTGTCAGGAAGATGTATTTTCATGTTTTATGTTCTTCTATTGAAGATAAATATATATTAATCTCTTATATGAATAGCAAACGCTTCAATCTATAATAAATAGTAAGTCACCCTATGGTGGGGCCACATCTGCAATTATGTTAAAGATATTAATTGTGGCCGAATGCGTCTTATTTAAAGCGTTAAAAATAACGCTGTTATCGAGAAGTTACATTAGTGTATATACAATATACATACGTTATCTGACAATAATGTGCATATTGTTACAATTACCACGTGCTAATAACGGTGAAGGAAAACATCGTGATACAACCTGCACATCGAAATAACCGATGTGTCAAACCTGCCAAGCCGCCTTGGACAAGCGTGGCGGGTATCCTGTTCGTTCCCCTATAGTGGGAGGCCCGAGCCCAGCAGTGGGACATTTATGGGCTGCTATTATTATCATTATATCTGACAATATGTAACGTCATCAACATTTAAAAACAAAATAGCATCACAAATGACGAATTACATACATCGTCACATTCGCGTGAAATAGCCTATCTCTGTTACATTATCCAAGATGAAGCTCCACCATCAGGACAAAATAGATTGTGACACACAAAAGAACAGACTGATAAACAGACAATGAAATCATAATGATCTTTTATTAAATATTTTACTATGATACCCCAATAAGTATACCTATTCCACAAAATACAAAACTTTTCATAAGTGTCAATAAAATATTCACGAACTAAAAACAATATAAAAAGTAAAGTGACGGATAAAAGCTTTCGTCCCGAAGTTTTTTAAGGAAATTTTTGAGTTATCTGTTTTGATAATTCATCAGTTAACGAATTTTTACTTAGTTTTCCCAATGGATACTGAAAGGTTGTTCATTTTCCGTTTAAAACTTAGTGCTGGGACATTTTGTAACCTAATAGTAAAGATAAATACTATGTACTGTTACAAATAAAGTTCCGACAAAAACAAAATCCACCTGCATATCTGTAAAAAAACGCATTTTATTACCTGTCGGCATTTGAACTAATTGTAATTCTTTTATGATGGTCTTCTTTTGTTTACTTATTTATTGGTTATTGTGGAGAACAGCCTATTGTACTTATTTATGGCCGCTTGCAGGCATCATTAGCTAGGTGTGCGGATTACGATTTCTAGGAAATTATTTCGACGCTTGCCGGGTGGCCATATTTGTATTTGTGCAGTAAAAACGATGGCCTGGTGGAGAGAGCAGGCAGTCGAGCGAGAAAGACGATCAAAGCCAGACGTGTGTACGACAATCGGGAATCTAATAGTGACGGACTTTGCGCGTTTTATTGAATTACGACCTTATGCATTACATTTGGACTTGTTGTGTTCGGTTATATTTGTACCTGTGTTATACGTGTTTATATAGTTATAATAAACTCTATAACAATTCCAATGGCATTTTAATTCGTGTACCGTAACTCGTAACAGTATTATATTATACTATAATCTATACATATGTAATTGCTTGGCCTCACTGACTGACTGATATATAAACTACTGGGGCTAGGATCATTAAAATTCGCATACGTGGTTTGACTATACTATAGGTGCGCACTAAGAAAGGATTTTTGAATATTCAACCACTAAAAAAAGGGGATAAAGGTTTGCTCAAACTACGGTAATTTATAATCTACGCGGGCGAAGCCGCGAGCAACAGCTAATAGTATTATAAATGTGAAAATAACTATTGTCTATCTGTTACGTTTTCACGAAATAAATACGCGATAATTTTTGTTGAAATTTGGTATATATGTAGTCTCAACATCGAGAATGTTAAAAATACTTTTCATCCCGGACATGGGGACAATTTCTGGAATAAAATGTAAAAAAATCCAGGGGCGATTAGCGCCTACATAAAAATGTAATGCAATGTAACCTGTGTGAACGTTTGCTCTCAAAATAAACTAGGGTTAAAACTAATCTAATACTAATATATAAAGCTGAAGAGTTTGTTTGTTTGTTTGATTGAACGCGCTAATCTCAGGAACTACGGGTCCGATTTGAAAAATTCTTTCAATGTTAGATTTATCCATTTATCGAGGAAGGCTATAGGCTATATATCTTCACGCTAAGATCAATAGGAGCGGAGCACCAATGAAGAATGTTTCAAAATCGGGGGGTTTTGAAAACAAATTCCACGCGCACGACGTCGCGGGCACAGCTAGTAACGAATAAAATTCAGACGAGTGTATCCATCGATGTCCACCCATATTACGGGATTCTAGAAGTAACAAATGGCCACTGTTTTTCTTGTTTTGTCTACATAACTCTAAAAAGCATTTAATCGGAACTACACCATATCTCGTAAGTGTGTACGGATCTTGGTCAAACCAATTTTCGTTCAAAATATTTTCTTAAATTTTACAAATATCAAAGTACCTCTTTTAGAAAATTTCCATAGTAGAAATTGATAAACAGCACACGATTTTCTGCTGAACAAGTTGTGTTATAGGTATAACGGAAAATGATGGTTTCAAGACCAAAACAAAAATAAGTAACGAAATTTTCAAGCAGGGTTATAATCCAAGACTTCTGTATTCTAGAGAACTAGATAACTCAACGCTTAGACCTTTACTCCACAAAAGCTGTCACTGTCGATGACTGAAATCAATATGATACTTTTTATCTTATATGGAATATCAGTTCTTTCACGAGTAAATCCATATAAAACGCCTTAGTATGAAAATAAATATAACACGATTATTATTCTAGCCCTAATGGCCGAGTCAATAGCAATTCCTTCATAAAGTCTCAAATTTATTGAACCAAAATTGTTCCTTTGATTTTACGAAATTAGAAGAATATTTTATGAGGATAAAATCATTTATAACTATTTAAATATTGTGAGAAACGTCGTTAGTAATTATATGCTGAAGGAATTAACGTTTTATCAAAGGCCTTTTTTCTATATTTATTTTGAGATATTGTTACGACTCGAATTAAAATGCCGTTGGAATTACTATATAATTTATTAGAACTATACAAACACGTATAACACAGGTACAAATATAACTGGACGCAACCAGTACAAACGTGATGAACGATTTAATAACACGCGCAAAGTCCGTCACTATATAGTTCATCGAATGTACACACGTCTTGCTCGTATCGTAATCGTCGCTTGACTGCCGATCTCTCCGTTCGGGCATTCCTTTATACTCAGCTTACAATATATCACACACACCTGGCCATTGTCTACTATAAAGGATTACAATACACAATAGGCGGCTTTTCTAATTACAAATATTAAACACAAAGTAAACAAAAGAAGTCAGATCATAAACTGAGCTTTATGGTCGGCAGGTGTGCATTCACATTTGTCGGCGTCCTTCGTGGAATTTTGGCTAAGTTGTAACAATATATTAAATATTCGTTTCAATTATGATGCCAAATATCCTTCTTTGATATCTTGATATGTTGTGTTTCAAAGGTGTCAAGCGTAAAGAGTGAGACACCTGACAACTTTGTCTTCCGTAATCACGGCTGCTGAAAAGTGTTCGAAACGTCGAAATAAAAAAGAAATAAAATACCTCGCTTAAACCCGTTAAAATGTTTTAATTATGTGCATTGTGTGGTAGTCGTGAAAATTTAAGAAAATACTTCGTTGTGTTTACTTGTAGGCAAACTGGCGAACGGTTCACTTGGTAATAAGTGGTTAACGTCACCCATAGAGATCTGTAACACCAGGGAGCTGATATATATCTTGGGTTCATTTCATTATCAGGATAGTCCCATATATTATCCGTGCAGCAACAGAGAAAGAATACAATTTCCTGCGGCCGGGCGGCCTGTAGTAAGAGGCAACAAAACAACTCACAGCAGGGTATTTGCCCGTCTGGATGGCTACCACCCCTGGTCTAGATTATGCTGCCATAACAACCTTGAGTTGTATTCTGATATTAGTGGTCAGGTTCCAGTCACCTTTTATGGAGCGGCAGGACATTGGTAACACCTTTGGTGTTACAAATGTCCATAGACAATGGTAACCGTTTGCCGTCAGGTGGATCGTCTGTCTGTCTGCTGAACTCATGTAATACTACTGGATACTTTCCGATACTTAATACCACTTTATAAGACGTTTTGATTCTTTTAAGAATTTTTAGAGGACTTTATCCAACCAGGTATCCCAAACACACCTCATTAGTTTTTATTATAATCGCCATACTCCTTCGTCTATGTCTTTGTATAACACAGTTATTATTGTCAGAAACAGTCTATATTAAAAAAAAACTGTAACATATCAAGATAGACATTAATATAAACCCTCTACATCGATACAATTTAGCAGGTGTATTTTATATGCCTGAAACGTAGGAAGTCTTCAATGAAGCAACTTTTCTCGAAATATTGCGTATTTTTCAATGATTTACAATTTTATAGTATAATCTTGGTTGCGCGTACAAAGGTTCGTTTTTCGATTAGTAATAGATGTCGAATATTGGCGGTTGGCCGTAGACTACGAGTGTTTCTCATAGACAAATGTTGATATTGCGCGTACACACCGGTGCGAGCGTAATGATTTCATCCTAGCTGGACCAGTGTGTACCTCTCCAGGCTAATCGTGCACCGACAATGACCGTCACCACTATAACAATAGTGGAGTAAAAATTCAAAAAATAATAATTCGAAGGTGGCCGCCATACATAAGAAATAAAATAAGATTGAAAAGAAATATTCGGTGTCGGTTGTACAAATGTACATTTTCGTGTGATCCCGCAGCGACTCACTAGACGCGGCATGACGCTGGTAGGTTTAACGAGTAGTGGTTTAATGGGTAGTGGTTTAATGGGTAGTGGTTTAATGGGTAGTGGTTTAATGGGTAGTGGTTTAATGGGTAGTGGTGTAATGGCTAGTGGTTTAATGGATAGTGGTTTAACATTAGCGGTCGGTATCTATTGGAAAAATTTTTGAAGAAAAGATTGTGCTTTTTTATTGATATATAGAATTATAAATTATGTTCTATACAACTAGAAAATTATAATAGTTTGTCTATGACATTACACAATGAGATTTTACAACAGTATCTCACTTCTTACGTAGAGAAGGTGTGTGGAGAACCGCCCCCGAGAGCCTCATACACCCGTCGTTGACCACCCCTGGGATTCCAGGGGATGCGTAAATGCTTTCCTCCATCGATGTAAAAAAAGATATTATTGTTAGTCATATCTTGACAAATCATGCGTACTTCATAGTGGTATACTTAAGTCAATAGACGGGCAAATATTTTTTTGCTAATTCGTAAAAACTGTGGCCCATCGAAATATTTCGAAATATTTGGTAGAAAATTATGAAAGAGTCAAGACGGTAGAACTTAAAATACTTTAAACTAAAATTTATTTGTATACGATCCGTGAAGTATAGTTTTCGAGATATGGATTTTTTTTATTTTCCATATTGTTACAATTCAGGTCCCGACAAAAACAAAAGCCACCTGCATATCTGAAACAAAACCCATTTTATTACCTGCCGGCATTTAAACTAATTGTAACTCTTTTATGGTCATCTGATTTTGTTTGCTTTGTGTTTAAAATTTGTGATTAGAAAACAGCCCATTGTTTTATTGTCCTCTTTTATGGCAGTTTGCGGCCGAGTCATTGGCCAGGTGTGGCGGATTAACCCGACTTAGATACGGGGACATTGCATTTGTATAGCATAAAACGATGACCTGATGGAGGGGGAGACAGTCGAGCGAGAACCACGAGCGAAGCAAGACGTGTGTACTACAATCGGGAATCTAATAAGTGTCGGACTTTGTGCGTTTTATTGAGTTACGACCTTCTGCATTACGTTTGAACTTGTTGTGTTCGGTTATATTTCTACCTGTGTTATACGTGTTTGTATAGTTCTAATAAACTCTATAATAATTCTAACGGCATGTTAATTTGGGTCTCGCGACTCTTAACAATATCATGCACAAATTGGACATTTTTCGCTTCCACAGAACCCTTCAATGTGCGTGATCTGACACGCACATAACCAACATTTTGGAAAATAAATCTCCACAGCGTGATATCACCCTTAAATTCGAAACAAAAACTCGATAACAAAATCATTAATGTCACATCCATTTTTATTATCTGTGCCTAATATTCTACATTACGGAGAATAATGAACAGGATTGAATGGTCCCCATCATAGCTAATGATCGATTCATCCCAACCGATAGGATGCCGTTACACGATAATATACGTCAAAGGGGTTTCGATTTCTGTATTTATAGCCAAACTGTATGAAAGGGCTGATAGCACAAATATTTTACTACCTACAACAGGGTATGGAACATCAAAGTAGCTTGAATCTAAGCCTATGAACGCAAATGAGGGCTGCTCTCAGAGAGTCTTAAAGACGATTAACTTAAAGTAATATTAAAAATTACCATGAATGTTATAGATCTTTAAAGAGAATCCAGAACATTTTTCAGGAATGATGCTCTCCCAGCAAATTTTAATGAAAATATAAAAAAAATATTTAATGGAATTTCTCTAGAAGAATTATTAATAGTTTTCCAGGTAGGTATCTTCAATTTATAGCTGTTTTAGGATAAAGACTTACCGTTGTTGCCAGGAATCCTTCACTGCGTGCCAAACGATTCGCACTTGGCCGATTTTAACCACTTCTATTGAAAGCGCCCAAAAATTAAATTTTGCCGCAAATTCAATGGCTTTGTGTCGACGAATGAAATACGTGACACGGGGAATGTGATTACCAGTGTTGGACATTTGGATGAATAAAGCATGACAGCAAAGCGAAATGCACGTGCATTTCGTGATCGTAGTTTTTTGTACATTTTTAGGGTTTCGTAAACAAACCAAAAGGGGACTCTAATAATTTTGAAATTTGTTTATTTAAATAACTAGAGTTTTCTTCACTGCTATGTCGCGGGCAAAAGCTAACACACACACACACACACACACACTCACGCAAAGATATATATCTTTGTGTGTGTAGTTGTTTGGGTCCCCGGATCATTTAGATTCCCAATTGGAACCGGTAGGCGGGGCTGGAATCGGGACCGCTAGTAGTTTATATTTCTTCATTTGATTACAGAATATTAAAAACCGTCCAACATGCACATAATTGCGAACACACATATATATATATATATATATATATATATATATATATATATATATATATATATTGCTGTTCGTTAGTCTCCCTAAAACTCGAGAACGGCTGGACTGATTTGGCTAATTTTGGTTTTGAATTATTTGTGGAAGTCCAGGGAAGGTTTAAAAGGTGAGTAAATATGAAAAAAATGGATTCTGCGGCGGTACGAAGTTTGCCGGGTCAGCTAGTAAGTAAATAAAATTCTTAAACACTTCAATTATACGGTAACAGATATCCGTAACACAAATTTCCATATTAAAAGCAGATAATAATAAACAAGTACAGAAAAAAACGGGTAACCCTTTAAAAGCCTATTGTTTTTTCATACAGCAATTACCCAGTGGAAACAAATCTGTATTACGCTGTAAAAACATTTGTTATTTGGAGATTCTCGTTGTAAAAATGTTTTTACAGTGTTTATAAATTGTAACAATGTCCGGTTTTACATTAACGTTTATTGTTTCCTCGTTTTTTATACGCTTAAAACATAATTCGGTATTATGCTGCGATTGAATGTTTTGAATGCTGCGAGTGCTGGTGTGTGCAGAAGCGTGTGCGTTTAATATGTGACTGTGTTTGTTTAAGTGTCTGTAACACGCGCCCTGTGTTGTGTGTATCTGTGTGTTAGTACACATTTGTGTGAGTATATTGTGTCTGATGATATATGTGTGTCTGCGTCTGTATTTGAGTGTATGTATCTGAGTGTGCCTATGGAATGGGCGCGACACGTTCACAGAATGAAGACGGAAAACCGGACAAAGAAAGTGTCAGAATGGATACCCAGAGACGCTAAGAGGCCGCTGAGGCGACTTCCGTAGATAAATAATAACGTATTATTTTTTTTTATAAAAAGGACATAGATAGATTTTAGTAATTTGATATTTCAATTTATGTAACAATTTATGAATTTAATTATGTATCTAGATGTGACCTAAATTTTATAATATGACGGTATAATAAAGGCATTTTTATTATATATTATTATTATATGAGTGTGAGTATGTTTTTTGAGAAAAACGCATAAAATATGTTTAGCGCTAGCATTGCACTTTTGAATGTTTATTGATCTTTCTTCTCCTCAAATAGCGATAATACGTTACGAAGCGGTGTATATAGAATAGAATATATACTTAATTCGTAAATTATATTTTTTTGAATAAAAATTTTAGATTCTTTTTTTTGTCGCAGGAGTTCAGCAGACAGGCAGACGGCCCAGTTGATAGAAAGCGGTTACCATCGCCTATGGACATTTGCAACACCAAAGGTGCTACAAATGCGCTGCTAGTCTCTGAAGGGAGACTGGAACCTGGTCACTAATGCCGGAACACAACTCAAGGTTGTTATGGCGGCATACTTTAGATCAGGGGTGGTAGCCATCCAGTCGGGCAAATGCCCTACCACCTGGCTGTGGGTTGTTTAGTCGCCTCTTACGACAGGCCGCCCGGCCCCAGGAAATTGTATTCTTTCTCCGTTACTGCACGGATGACAATGAAATGAATTTGATCATAAGCTTTAACAAAACAAGTTTTTCGTTATAATTCAACCCTAAAACCTATGTGAATTACGCAGCACCGTGTTTATAGAAAACCAATGTTAAATATTTGACAATAGACATTAGGCCAGTTCAACCTTTTCCGATAAATAGAATGGTAAAAAATATTGAACCTTTTCTGTTTACATCTGCTAAAAGTATTTACAATATTGTTACGAGTTGCAGGACTCGAATTAAAGTGCCGTTGGAATTATTATAGAGTTTATTAGAACCACACAAACACGTATAACACAGGTACAAATATAACCGAACGCAATAAGTCCAAACGTAATGCAGGAGATCGTAATTCAAATACACGCGCAAAATCCGTCACTAAATAGATTACCGAATGTACACAAGTCTTGCTTCGATTGTGGTTATCGCTCGACTGCCCTTCCTCAACCGGGTCATTGCTTTATATCGCACAAATGCAACTAGTCCGCCCACGCAGCATGGACCGAATTTCCTAGAATCGTAACTCGCACACCTGGGTAATTATACCTGCAAACGGCTATAAACGAGTACAATAGGCTGTCCTCCACAATAACCAATAATTAAGTAAACAAAATAAGACAATCATAAAAGAATTACAATCAGTTCAAATGCCGATAGGTAATAAAATATATATTTTTTTGTAGATATGCAGGTGGGGTTTTGTTTTTGTCGGAACTTAAGTTGTACATAACAATATTTTGTAACTGGAGACATTGTTTTCATTGTTAATATTGTTACGAGCTACATGACTCGATTATTAAAAATGCCGTTGGAACTACTATAGAATTTATTAGAACTGTACAAACACGTATAAAACAAATACAAATGACACTGGATGCAACCAGTTCACACTGCACTATTCAATACAATTCGAACGCACAAAGTCCGTTGTTTATATCGCTAATCGAGAGTACTAGAAAACGTCTTACTCGCTTCTTAATCCTCGCTTAACTGACCTCCCCTTCATTCGGGCCTCGTCTTATACTAACTACACAGTACAAAGGAATTGAAGGCGCACACAAGACACAAGACGTAGAAGTGGACTAGGAACAACACTTCTAGTACTTTAATGTCTTGCCTTGATTGTTGGTTCTGGTGTGAGATAGACGTCACTAGTATTGTTCTTTATTCTTCATTGTACATAAAAGTTACGTAAAAAATTATAAAATAGTGGTGATGAGAAAGGTGAGCTTAACTCTAAAAGAGTTTTCTTCTAAGAAACCTAGCGAAAAGCAAAAGGTTGTGTACACTAAAATATTTTTATGATTTAATTAACATATTAAAAAAAACTACAGAATTAGAATATATACTATAGAAAATACATATATACATATATAATGTAATGTAAAATATAAATATAATTTAAGACAGATAGTGCTTTTTGACTTTTTTTTATAATTTAAGACAGATAGTGCTTTTCTAAGGTCTAACTGCGTGGACTTTTTTGCTATGAATAAGCTGTTCTACGGTGACTGTCTCGGGTCGTATAATATGTAGCAAAAACACAGCAAAAACGTTCTAAGGTCTAACTGCGTGGACAGAATGATAATATTTTTTTAATAACATAAAAATACAATTAAATTCATAAAAAAATTCGACGAATATGTACACACACACGCATATGTATATACTCTTTTGGTGCTATGAACCTTGAAAATCTGTGAATAGAAGTATTGTTCAAACTTATAATTTAAATTTATTATGGTCGAATTTCGACCACGGGCGACCACTAGTATTATATAATATTACGATGCATCAGTAGTCCTTGGTGCATCGTAATGCTATATAATGCCGAATATAACGGTTCATTTTTATGTGTTTCAATTTTGATAGAAATGAGACAGTGTTAACTTTAAAAACTAAACAAGATTAACTGTTAAAAAAGGTTTCATATGTGATTTTTTAACCAACTAACTGCTTATTTTTTGTTATTTAATGGTGTTTCTTAGACTATGGAGTGTGTTCAAAGCCAAATTCGCATTTAAAGTGTAAAATGTTGGTGTACAAATAACTGATAGAAACACAAATAACATAATTTGGAAAATTTCACAAAAAAACGTGAAATAAAACCGAAAATGAAAAAACAATTTAAATTAGCTTATGTAACCTTTCTTAACAAACAAATTAGCAAAAGTTCTGGTAAACCTAAATAACTACTAAATTCAGGCCAAAAGAAATACTGTCGTCGTTTATGTGAACGGAGCCACGGGCGATTATTAGTGAGGCTATAAAAGTAATGGCATAGGGTACCCGACAACAATGTCGATTTCATTGCTTCGTAAAATATTCTATAAAGGCTCTTACCGGCGACATAGTTGTGAAACTGCCTTAAAAATGGTTTTATAACGTTTTAAAATGGCTTTAAAGTTATCGTTGAAAACAAAAGGTGTTATAATAACCCACTTCAGTACTAAACCGATGCTGGATTCACGTGTTTGTGTACTGACAGAAAAGACAATGTAGCTTTGTGATATAGGTTATTTAAATCGGAATTTATGGATAGCCCCTTATAGCGTTGTGTCATTCAACTCCTCGGATTTAGGGACCTTTTCTCTAAATTAGATTGGTGTAATAAGAGAAAGAGAGTAGGATCTTTAGCTAAACGATAACCACTCTCTAGAAAAAAATGAATTTTGAATACTTTTTTGATTTTATCAATTATCGGATGGTAAACGTAACGATAATCTGAAAAATATTTATTTTTTCAGAAAAAGAAAGGGCGAATATATTTAATTATGACAACACACAATTTAAACTAACGTAAACAAGGAAAAGAAGACGAGGATTTTATGTTATGCGGTATTACAAGACTCTCCCAATTTTTTGGTGTCGGCACAATATGTCTTTTTCTCCCACACTCCTCTATTCTGACATACGTCCTCTGTCACACCACAAATCATCATATCATTCTTCACATAATCCACCCATCTCTTCACAATCAATAAGACTACCTTATTATGACAAACTAATTTGTAGAGACTAATAAATAACACTGTTCGGCAAAAAAAGGTTACTCTTTCTAACTATTGTGAATTTTTTCATAATTTCAACGCTTACATTTTTTTTGTAATTGATGTTTTAAATTAAGGGTTATTTTGCTTTACATACAAAATGTATATTTAATTATTGTGGTAATAGCTGATTTCATTCCTCCGAAAACATTTAAAATCAAATTATTGATAAAGTAATTTCAGTTTTCTCCATTTTCATGTATTCTATTGTAATTTCGTGGCAAATCATGTAACAAAAATTCTGACCATTTTCCGTTGTATCGTTTCTCTATATGTAATGTATCTTGCTAGAATCTTTCATCATATGCGTGAAATATTGCTTTAAGATTTGCGGAAAAGAAATCTACTGACATGATGGTGATTTAGAGCTTGATAACATGAAAAAAGTTTTGCACAAAAATTATTCCGTTAGGAACAAAAATTGAAAAAAAATAATAGCAAGAAGCTATAAGTAGATCTAAATTCAGCATGTCAAAGTCTACATATTTATTTGATTTTTATTTAAAGGAGGATTTGGTTGCCGACCAGTGTAATGGGAATATAACCTAAATTAAGTTAAACTGGTATAAATAACACAAAACTTTTTTATGTCTCTGTTAAGGCGAAGACACTCTATTCGTGAGCTCTTTATTAATAGCTAATACACTACACTACACTGTAACTTTGTTTATAGAACTAATTGAAAAGCTTTGTTAAGCTAAGCCTTCTTATTAGGTCCGTGTTGTCGAAGAGCTCAATCACCTCGACATTCACGTGATGGACAAGCTAATATTCGTTAGTTTCATTTTATTTCTTAATTACACTCGTGGAGAACTCCGCTTTCAGGTATAGAAGCGAAGTTCTAAATTGACCACCCACCCACCAAATTGATGGTTGTAATAACCACGACCTTAAGCCTGTAACTTTAACTAAAGAAAAATATACCAGTCAAGATCCATTCGACAGACAGATGGTGAAATATCCGTAGTTTATAAAATTTACATTAAATCAGTCCCGGCAAAATCAAGATTGATTCAATATTAAGCCAATATGGTTTACAGGCTACCAAACCGTCAAAATTACGATTCCAATTTGATTCGATTGAAGATTTAGTTACAGAATCGGGGCCCGATGCTGCTTTTCCATTATACCCATTACAGTGACATACGGCCACAAAAAAGTCAAGCAAAATATCTCCATAAGTTATACGTGTATCCCTAAAAATATTACTTCAATTTCCTAGCTTACATTTATATTAGATACCTTCATAGATAGGATGAGCTTAAAGTCGATACGAAATCAGCAATACACGTAGACACGTACAAGTGTTGGCTTAATATAACCTTCGCTCGAATTCATTTCCTATCAGCCACGTGCTGACGATAGTGTTCTTATTCATGTATCAAGGATTTGTATAGAGAAGCTAAACGTGTTTTAAATAATAAGTAAATTATTCATAAAATCATGATTCTTATATAAATAGTGAAAGGAACCAACTTTAAAAAAAATACGAACTATTGTTTTAAAAAAAACGAACCCGACTACAAGCTAATAAGTAAAAAATAAATACTTTCTACAACAACTTGAAGTGGGTTCCAAGTAAGACACAAAAAAATAACAAATTTGCGATATATGGTAATGCTGTAGAAAATATTTAGTTTCTGCTCATTAGTTTGAAGTCGGTTTTGTTTTTGTTAAATAAACATATGTTTTCTAGTTTTTAGTTGGGCTAATACATGAATAGCTATAGAAATAACAAATTTAAGCACTTGTAGAAATTTTACTACTAGCACGCGTATACAAGTTTGCCATCTTGATGAGTCTAGGCGCTCTTCAACAAGCGTTGCTCTCGATTTCCCTGGGATCCACTCGTCAGATCCTGACTTGGTGACAATTTGCCCCTCGGGAGTATACTCTTTCAAATAAAAAAAAATGAAAATCAGTTCACAATTGACGGAGAAATCGCATATAAAATATACAAAAAAATAACATACATGCTAATTGAGAACCTCTTCCTTTTTGAAGTCAGTTAATAATATAAGGGAATAAAGACTATGTAACAAATCGCTGCTAGAAGAGTGCGCCCCGAGAAGACTGAATTAGTTGAGCTTCGAAAATATTATCTAGTAAAGTGTATAAGTGCTTGGTGGTCCATACACATCTGGAAATTACGTACAAGTGACATATTTGGCTGGCTGGCATACATTATTTGGCTACGCAAAGTAGAGATTGATTTAATCAAAAAAGCTCATTGTTAGGGAGTGTATGAATTTAGCTAGAATATTGAAATTATACGCTGGACAACGATGGTGAAAATACATATATTTGGTAACTACACAAATCTAGGATCAACAAAAATGTCATATATATATATATATGTCTCTTATATATCAAAATAAATTACGAATACAAATACGAAAGAGTTCGTAATACTCACATTTCAAAAAGAACTCAACGATTTCTATTCATACTAATTTATATATTAATACGTGAAGCAAAAACTTTGGACCCCTTTTTAAGAAAATTGCGCGGACGGAGGAGTTTGAAATTTTGCACACTTATAGTTTATACAGAGAAGAAGCGACGAATGCTAATATTTTTTTTAATTATGCATAAAAAATACGTTAAATCAATAAAAAAAAATTACACACACTACTACGTATTTGACACACACGCATATATATAACTCTTTTGTTTATTGTTCAAGTCAAATTAACAGTACAGCCTTGGCGAAATCTGTGATTATAGACGTATAGTCTTTGACATTAATTATTATAGTCGAATTTCGAGCACGGGCGACCACTAGTGTTTGAATTATGTTTTAAGTTTGTAGACTAACTTGAGTTTATTACAATTATTCACATCATAGTTTTAAAATTTAAAGGCCCCTTTACAACGACGGCGATACAATATGTATGTATGACTATAACATTTTTACTAAGCAATATCACCGTGTAATATAATAATACATAAAACCTGATCTTGAACCAAGATTGCGAGAACAAATTGAATAAAATATACAACAAAGGGCTGAACGATCTAAAAACATTTGTTTCATCATCTAAGTATAGAGAAATAAGAAATGCTGAATTATTTTTTACAAGCATCACACGTTAAATGATTTTTTTTATTGATCTTGAAAATTGAATATAGATTATAAACATGTTTTTTTAATATATTGACTAAGCCGTTTCATAGCTTAACACTATATTCTGTTTATGCAAACACGGTATGCATGATATAATTGATTAGCTACGGACTATGTATGTATGATCCTAGAGTGGTAAACACAAGATACAAGTAGGTGTGACTAAGTTAAGAGGATTTGAACACAGCCTTGAGTCGTTTCTTAATAGAAGGAGCAGAGTCGGCGAATATGTCAACCTTTGTACGTACGTAATTACTATAGTTCATCATTATGTATAGGGGAATAGGGGAGAATGTTGACCTATATTAGTTCTTACTTGTGGTAAATTAAAAGTTTTGCGATTAATTAAACGACTTCCGTTCCCGGGGGACACAAATGCTTAAATTTTGAAGTGTAATACTAGAATTTACTATACCATTTAAAATATTATGTCATTATAATGTCTGATATTTTTCTTCGAGTATATAATCGGGTAATATTGTTATGAGTCGCGAGACTCGAATTAAAATGCCGTTAGAGTTACTGTAGTTTATTAGAACTATACAAACACGTATAACATAGGTACAAATATAACCGAACACAACAAGTCCTAACATAATGCAGAAGGTTGTAATTCAATAAAACGTGCAAAGTCCGTCGGTTATTACATTCCCGATTGTAGTACACACGTCTTGCTTCGCTCGTGGTTATCGCTCGACTGCCTTCTCCCTCAATCGGGCCATTCCTTTACACTGCACTAATGCAATATGTCCGCCCGGCAGCGTGGACCGAATTTCCTAGAATCGTAATCCACACGCCTGGCTAATTATGCCTGCAAGCGGCCATAAACGAGTACAATAGGCTGTTCTCCACAATAACCAATAAATAAGTGAACAATAGAAGACAATCATAAAATAAGGATTAAAATCAGTTCAAATACCGACGGGTAATAAAATACGTTTTTATAGATATGCAGGTGGACTTTGTTTTCGTCGGAACTTAAGTTGTAACAATACTATAGTGCTGAATGCGATCATCATAGGATTGTAAAGAACGACACTTATGGTCTGAGTAAGCTAAATAATACAAGAATCTTTTTGTACCCTTTCAATACGATTAGAATGTACTTGATAGCATGGATTCCATACTACACCACAATATTCCAATATACTACGTACCAAACTGTAATAAATGGTTAATTTGGGCTCTTTGATAATTATAATATAAATGTAATATCAACACATAAGCTTCCTTCTGCTGGGCTAAGGCTACTACTACCTCAGGGGTAGTATACCGTAATCCAAAGCGGATTGACGGGTTTCATACATCATACTTCCCGGTCAGTATCCTAATTCACGTCATTGACTGATTGGAAAAAGGTGTTCCAATGTTATTCATAGTTTATGATAAAGCCAAGTGAAAAGTTGTAGTAAAAATGAACAATAGTGTAATTGGTGCTTCGGTCATATAAGCTATCGAAGGAAGAAAAGCACTAGTGCAAGGTGCGTACCATTTTATCTCACAATAATTAAATCATAAGATATTTTATATGATGTTACAAAACGCCGCATCCTCCGAGATTTTGTACGAGTATAGCAAGTTATGACGCTATAACTTCACACAGCGTTTTAATTATTGTTCAAACAGGAGTTAAAATTATTTTTGAAGTGATGTTTTGAAAGTAAGATTTAGCATTTTAGCACGAGCTCTTTTATATGTAAATAATTGCATAATTTATTGTAACATATGTGTGACATCTAAACAATTCACCTAAGAGCTTTTTTAAAGGATGTATGAGTCCCTCCTTATATCGCCATAATTTACATACTAGATGTAAATGTTATGATGACAGTTTTGATCTGTCAAAATGAGATCAATTAACCATACATTCCTGGACAAAATAGGCTGGAAAATCTATTTTGGAAACTAGAGAAATCTTTAATTATTACAGAACATGGTCACTATAACCGAGATCGATTAGATAATATACAGATACTTATACACACTATATAATATACTTATATACTCAGATGCCCAAAAAGCGCTAGTTGAAATGAAGAATTTTATAATTGAAGATTTTTCAACATTTGAAATAAAAATATTTATTTCAATTGGAAATTTCATCCTTCGCGGTCTTAATTCATTCGATACGAAAAATATCAATGAGTCTCAGACGTGATGATATTAGAAAGATGCCTTTTTTAATTTCTTCACTATTGAAATACAGTTTAATAATTTTACTTTTGTAAGACTAGTGTTGCACTCGTGACTAGGTTATAGTATTGATAAATCAACACTATCTACGTAAGTTACGCAAGTCAAACAACTACTGTAATATTTGCTAATACGGTAATAGATATGTATGTTTATATTGTCATATGTATATATATATATATATACGTGTGTATATACATATATATATATATTTATATTGATTTTGTACTTATATATACTGTGTATAGTTATCATTGTTTATAAATTGCACCAACGTCAATATTAAAAATCGATCAATCCCTGCCAAAGAATGCCTGGAAGAGATCACTTTTTTGCGATAAGGCCGCCTCTACTTCTGTTTGTCATCTATGCTTTAGTGTACAATAAAGAGTTATCTATCTATCGAAAAATCAACTATCATAAATTGGGTACATGACACATCATGTCATAATAAATTTAAAAATTATTTAAGTGCATATAAAGAGCGGACGCTAAATCAATAGTTTGTATAGAAAAATAAAAATATTACTGTTTAAGCAATAATTAATACACCTTATGACTCGTTATAGTTAAACGTCATAATTTGCTATGCTCGTTCAAAATCATAAGGTGCGAGCATTCGCCTGTAATGTAGCGTTAGAGATCCGAGCATTACAGTGCGCAACCTGTAATGACACAATCTCTAATATTTTGATACAAACTGTAACACAGCCATCGCTTCGTCTGATATTGTAGGATCAACTAAATGTGCAAAATAGAATCATAAATATTACATCACAAGCGAATGCTTGTCAGTCAGGGAGCACCTTAAAACGCTGCTGTCTTATAAGATCAAAAAAGTATCTCAGTGGACTCGAGCAGCTCACAATAAGATAGTTAAACACTTAAACAACGTGTTTAACTACCTTATTGTGAGCTGTATTCATTTAAAAGATATTTAAAAAAAACCACGGCGATTCATTAGGGATTGTGAAGCAACAACGAGGATATATCAGATTTAAACTGACATAGTAGTTTTTCGTGAATCCTTTTGAACTCAAGTAACACTTTACGAAGCAGTGATTATTTTAAAAACCTTATAATATATAACATTTTAATAGTGCTAAGTAAGAAATATATAAAAAACATTTAAGCAAATATATACACTACATATATACATAAGTATATATAAACATAAAAATAAAATCAAGAAATGATACAACGGAATACCAATATTTTGATATGAAATTTAACCTAAAAACCAACCTGTATATTTTTAAAAATAAACAGAAATCTGTCTAATATTTATGTGTATATATTCGAAGTTGTTCAATTATTCTTCTATCTAAGAGTAATTTTTCCAGGCTTTGAGAGATATTACAATAAAACTCAATTAGTATTTGGCTGGCACCTGATATTTGAAAAATAAAATAAAAATGTCTTAGTTATTTTCGCAAATGCAATCTGTACGTGACATTGTAAAAATCAATGAGTTATATGTATACATAGTACATTATACCTCATTGGTAAAAATTGACTATTTTTGCTCTCACCGAATAAAGTATTAATATTATATTGAACTGAGAGATTAAGACGGCATGAGTAAGTAAGCACGAATGGAAATCATGCAATATTTTTTTAAACTGTAACACGACTATAGTAAAAAGTATCCGTCCAGGAACGGCGAAAGGATGATAATTAGATATGTGTTCTGAAATGTACATATGACCTTAAATGTATGCATGTATATATTTAATTTTCTTAATAATAGTTATAAATTAGCTTAAGTATTTATGGATCTACTGCCTCTTATTCCTGCACAATTAACATCGAGAATTTCCTGTAATTTAGTTTTTCTGGAAGCGATTGTTTTAAACGATTAGGCCGTCTATTGCATTGCCTTGAAAGTGTTGTAAATATGTATTTTTGTAATTGTTTATTTTGGTGTACTATAAAGTATTATCTATCTGATTCCTGCGATCGGCTGATTGTAAGAGGCAATAAAACAACTTATAGTCAAATGGTGGGGCATTTAACAACTTCGAGTTATGTTCTAGCATCATTGGTTAGATTCCAGTCACCCTTCGAAGCCGGCAGGACATTGGTGTAGCAAATATAGGCTACAGTAACCACTTTCTGACAAGCGGGCCTTCTGTGCAATGCTGGATCAAGGATACTGCACAGCTCGACGCTGGTTTGAGTAATTTTTATAGTAGTCAACTATAAGTAAGATTTATTTTGGGGATATGTAGGAGTGAGAGGTATGCCAAATCCTGCACAAAAACCAATGGGTTAATAAGCACCACTAACATAGAAATCCACCTCCAATGGGGCAGCCAGACAGGTTCTGAGAGTGCACGGCACTAACAAGTCCTTGGTTGGCACTTAGGTATTCGAATTATGGCACACACTCATACCAAAAGGCCAGTACGGCTTGTTATTAGAGTTCAATAAAACAGAAGCGAACGTGTACTCTGGCCTTTGCACGGAGCATGCGGAATGTCCGGACTGACTTCTCGTGCGTTGGAGAGTGGTTTCACCACCACTCAATGGCGGCAAAAACGAAAGCCAGCGGCAGGAATGGAGCAGGTATCGTGCAGGAACGGAGAAAGAATACAATTTCCTGCGGCCAGACGGCCTGTCGTATGAGGCGACTAAACAACCCACAGCCAGGTGGTAGGGCATTTACCCGACTGGATGACTACCACCCCTGGTTTAAAGTATGTCGCCATAGTAACCTTGAGTTGTGTTCCGGCATTAGTGACCAGGTTCCAGTATCCTCTAAGAGAGCAGCAGCGCATTTGTAGCACCTTTGGTGTTGCAAATGTCCATAGGCGATAGTAACCGCTTTCCACCAAGTGGGCCGTCTGCCTGTCTGCTATACTCCAGCATTAAATATACCATAATTATCACAATCACTTTGAATTAAACATCCTTTTGTAAACTAATCATCCAATCAGTAGTCTTAAAAAAGCAGTTGAACAAAGAGTGTTTCTATATATACTATAGATGAATTTCTCAAAAAAATGCTTGTCGTTCTTATCTATATGGGAAAGCTTAGTGATTTATTAGTTATTTTTTCTTTTGACATAATTTATTTATTTATTACTAAAACTTATTTGACATGAATTAGAATATTAATGTAAATTTATTTTTAGTTTTTAAGTCATTTTGTATACCACTACGTGGTAGAATGTACTGTGCATCTATAATTGTATAACACCTATATAAACTACATTCTTGCAAATAAAGATATTGATTGATTGATTGATCAATGAAACGATCCTCGGATCGTAGCAATGTTTTTCAGAACTAACTTTTGTTATTTGGCGATTATGTCCCAGTAATTTTCTTGTATAGTATCTGCCTAGTTGTTGCATTACAAGTGTCACTATCCAGTATTTAGGTTGCTCAATTTGCACTACTAAGCAAGCATACGTATCCTATTCGAAATTATGATTCCATTTCCCATTTGAAATGGCAGTTTGAGTACCTATGTCCAATGTATGATTTTTCTGATTAACTCACAGGTCACCTGTATGGGAAGTAAAATATCGTAACAAAGCCTTGCACATCAAGATAATGAATGTATTAAACCTGTTAATCCATTTTGGGGAAACACTGTAAGTATATCTCATCTGTCCTCTTAATTATCCCTACAGAAACAGAGAAAATTATTTTTCCTGTTAACTTCAACGGCTACCACTCCTGGTCTAAAGTATGTCCTTCTCGCTGCGCAGTGCTATCGGTGAGATGCTGCGTTGCGAGGGTGGATGGCTGGCGGTCGCCTCTTTCTGCGAGACTTCATATCTCAGGAGGCGGTCGAACGACGACGGGAGAAAGCCGAGTTAGAGGACCATCGTCGTAGGCAGTGAACGAGGCGTCAGAGGCGTCGCTACGCTCACCTCCTCCCCGCGACATAGCGGAGCAGGTCGAGGTCGGGGGATCTCCCTGGCCACCCACACCTAGGCCGCCGAGTGCCCTGGTCTCAGGGGCACCTTCTGAAGGACATGCGTTGAGATATCGTGGGACAGTGCTTATGGTATATCCCATGGCACCTCACAAAGACGCGGCGATGGGTAGTCTGGATACCGGCATCTCACAAATGTATCCTCAGGGAAGGCGTGTGCTCAGCTGGCAGTCGGGAGTCCCACACACCTTAACATGCCTCCCCCGTAGGTCCAAGGGAATGCGTAACAGCATTCCTCCATCGTTATAAAAAATGGTATACAGTATGCCGCCATAACCACCTTCTTGTCCCCCCTTCGATTATACCTTGGTTATACCTTTAGTATCGCAAATATTCATAGGTGGTGGTATGGTGGTAACGGCTTTCCATCGAGTGAGCTGTCAGTAATAAAAAAATACTCTGAGCCCAGCAGTGGTATATTTATAAGCTGATATTTATATGCACTATATTGCTTATGCCTCGGCTCCATCTGCGTTAGTGTTAGTGACTCTGATCACTGGCGTCTTGTCTATAAAGTTAAAAATAACGCCGTTAATGACTAGCTACATTAGTGTATATATACGAGTTATTTGTCAACGTTTAACGTTATTAACAGTATCGTATCTCAAATAACGCATTAAAATCTTGGCTACATTTACGTTACACAGTAACTAACACTAACATTACTCCAGGTGTAGCAGAGGTATTAGAAAAAACCTATGTTAATATAATGGCTTTAAAATAGAACTGAAAACTTATAAAAAAGCCAAGCTTATTCAAGTTACAATCCAGTTTTACTGATCTCTCATAAATCAGTGCCTTCAGCTGCAATTAGAATAAAACCCAGTTTAATAGTTGCGTGCACACCTGACGCTCTCATTTTGCTACGAGAGGATTCGCAACGTTGTGGCTTTATTTATGTGGCGATTAAAGCTGAACTTATATTTAAAAAATACAAGATCCCTGTCAATATTTTTGTTGTTCAATTCGCCACAATGATAGGTAAAGGAACTAAGTCCAGTTTGTCTGGAAGAGATCGCTCTAAAGCGATAAGACCGCCCTTTGACATTATCCCAGGAGTAGCAAGAACACCAGGCATTGTAGGTGATGCAGCAAATTAATTAAAAATAGCATTACGTCAAAATGTGGTATAATGTATTTTAATATTAATTGAAGGAAAAATCGAACTATCATAAATATTGGTGAAAATGTATGCCTCATAATCTAAAGAATAAATTTGAATGACTTTATTTACATAAAAAATTGCGTACAAAAAGGGAACGTTTATCACAATAGAAAAGGTTTTTAAGCAACCTTCTCATGAAAACCTTATTTGCCTTCAAAAAAGGCAAATCGGGAAAAATGGCACATATTTATCCGCTCAAGTCTCCTTTCAACGTATTTTTAGTTACGGCTAGTGTTGAGAAGAATTCTGATTTTAAAGACTTTTGAGACTTTAGTACTTAAATCTTTAAATGGTCATAGTTATGCAAACCGGAACTAACCTACAAGATGATTGTTTTGAGATAATTAGGAATTTCACAAGAAGCTATATAGAACAGAATAGGAATTCTGTTATCTTAAAAAATATGTTGATTAATAAATATCTATAATATTATAAAATTCTAAACATACATATTATATAATGCTACACATACATTCCAGCTATTTAAAAAAAATAGAATAGACTATATAAACGACGGGGAACACGATGCAATTTTTTTTAGATTTCTTGTCTGTTTGGTCGAGATTCACATAAAAACTACGGGGCCAATTTCGATACGGTTTTCGCTGATAGACAGCAAATTCTTAGTAATCTCTTGATAGGATCGTGCTTTTAGGAGTAGTATACAAAATAGAGAAGTTAAAATAATAAGAAAGATATAATAACAAGTAAAGGCTGGAATCGTTGCTGTTAAGATTGAAAGAAGTATTCAGAGTCTCGTGTTTGTACAGCACTAAGAGAGAGTATAAAGAACAAGCTGTTTCTTCTATGATTGATGAGTGGGTCCACAATGGGTAAGTGTCGAAGCGTTAAACATGACGAGGGTCGAATTCAGTTCAGACTGAACTACAAAGATGCTGTTAAAAAGTTGCTTCATTGACGATATGATGATTTAGATATTACTTTACCTGTGGCAGCCTCTGTGATGTCTAAGCCCCCTTTTCCGCGTAGCTCGCTGGAATAAGCATGATATACTTAAACGAACTTTTCGTCATTTACTATGGTCTTGATGTCTGGGATCGGTCTCAGAGTTAGGTATTGTGTATTAAATAATACAAGCATAATTTGCTTAGCTTACTTTGTATACAATGTGTGTGGCCGCTGGCTATTATAAATGTTATTATTTCGAATTTTTTGCCCGAAGCAGATAAATAGACTGTCAGTTTCTTCGATAGAAAGTGATTACTATCATTTATAGATAGATATTGTACATGTTACCAGTATAAAATAAATGTTATAATCCCCTTTTGAGCATAAGATTAATAATATTTTAATGTTTTAGCAGTCAGAAGTTTCCTTTATACTTACAGCGGAATTAGTTTGTTTTTTGTGGAAAGACGATTGAGAACGATTATTTTTTAGAATCTGTTACCTTGTAGCTACAAAGCCTTTTGAATTACTTATATCAGCATCTCTTTCAAATATCGTCGCCGTCACGGCAAAATTAATTAACTAAGAAATTCAAATATTCGAGACAAACGCGATTTTGTATTTTTTTTTAAAGTAAATGGCGACAATTTTTGAGCCATAAATACTACAACCTTTATATAATATGTTATCAAATGAACGCAATCATTATTTATTATTATTTTCACACATAAATAAAATCTCTTTCATTTCAGCTTATGATTTTTCCAATAAAATTCCTCAATGAGTTTGTTTCTATTCATATCTAAGATTTATAAAATATATATATAGCAAAATACAGGTAACAATTCCAGCTCTAAGAAAACGCAATAAAGTCGATTTCATAAAAGTGCCAGTTATTTAATTCCACCATGACGAGGATCATAATATTACGTTGATTAAATCGAACTACAAGCAAATTTTAGATCCTTAACAGAAGTCAAACGGATTTGCGTGGCAGTTGAAAGTTAGACATTAGTAAGTAGTTGTTCTTTTTAACCAATATAGATAGATAATTTTTTTATTGTACAAACACATAAAACAGAAATAGAAAAATACAAGAGGAGGAGAGGAGGCCTTATCGCTAAGAAGTGATCTCTTCCAGGCGTTCCAGGCAACCCTTAGCAGGGATTGATAGATTTTTAATACTGACGGTGGTGCATTTTTTTTTTTTTATTGGACTTGACTTTATGTTGTTGGTCCGAAGACCTCACAACTTTACCGGGGTTTTCGGGGCGAGTGCCTTTGCGAAGCGAAGGCGCTCGAGCCTGGGGCAACTTGCTCGAGGGGGCTCCTAGGAGTTTCACCTCGGCTGGACTGTTGCCATGAGAGGGGGATGAATCTAATGATGCCCACCATAGGGCGACACAATGCACTAATTGAGAGCGGGCGACGGGTAATATAAAGCCCGAGAGGAAGGATCCCGGCGGACCGGGATCGGCGGTTCGCGGTGGCCTATACTATCTTACTGCCGTTTCGCAACGTGTTATGGTTGGGAGAGAAGAAACGGCGAAAGAAACTTCCCAGCAACACGCCTAGTCTATCCTATGGGGGGGCTGTGTCTCCTGGCGTCCCTCGCGGGGACGTGGAGAGATCGTGATTGGCGGTGTCGACGCCGCCGTCTGTGTCTGTCTGTCGGTGCCTGCCAGCCTGCCGTCCTAACCGCGGGCGGGCTGATCCGAGCCAGCCGTTTTGTGATATCGTCGACCTTGTCCGTGAGGATGTTACGCGGTCGTCGCACGAGAGCCTTTCGTCGAGGCTTATAATCGGACGCGGACACGACGAGGGGATTTCGATGGTGCGGCGCTAGATCGAAATACTTACGCGAGAGCGATGTAATGTAGTTTTTTATGGAGGGAAGCTCCAGATCGCGGTGGATGTCGACGTTACGCATATAGAGGGGAGCACCGACGGCTCTGCGCATGAATTTATTCTGAACGATTTGCAGTTTCTTTAAAAGGGAAGGCTTGGCATGGCCGAATACCACACTCGCGTATGTCATGATCGGGCGGATGCATGTTTTATATAGAGTAAGCTTGTGTCTGAGGGACATTTTGCTTCGTTTATCTATCATGGGTGCTAGACGACCCATCACAAATCGCGCTCTATTCCGGACTATAATGATATGCTCGTTGAAGCGCAAGTTCTGATCTAGGGTGACACCCAGGTATTTGGTGTACTTTGCCCAGGGGATCTCTTGTTCTCTTGTTGCAGTTAATAAATAATGATGAATGATAAATAAACACAGTACATATAAGTATAGAAACAATATAAATATATATACATATACACACACGTATATATACATATGACAATACAAACATAAATATACTTATATAATTAAATTAGGAATGAGGAGGGATGAAAGTCACGTGATAAAAAGAATGTTAAACTACAAGATGGATGGGTACTAAATGTAATGGAATACAAAAAAAAAGATGGGTGGAGTTTGTGAACGATGATATGATGATTTGTGGTGTGACAGAAGATGTATGTCAGAATAGAGGAGTGTGGAAGGAAAAGACATATTGTACCGACCCCAATTAATTGGGATATGGTGAAAGAAAAGAGAGATAATAGAATTAGAAATAATTATACACAAGAGAAAAGTATTGCTTATTGAACTTGATTTTTAAAGCACGGTAAGGATTTGGCTACTATAATATATTACGTTGTTTGACGTTTCTAGTATTCCAATTAGACATACCAAGCAGGTATAACATTATGAATATTGGAATGACAAAACAAAAATGTTCAATGACCCAAATTGTGCCCCGTCTGAGGCGGTAAGGCGTGACACGGGTATCTTTGTCGAGAATTGTCTTCGCAAAAGAGGAAAAAGTAAAACTATGAATTGGTCTAAAAAGGCGAGCGTGAATCCTTGTTTGTTTGGGTGGTATACCCAAATATCTTAGGAATTCTATTATCGAAGTACTCACTGGATATGCACATATAAATTATAATAAAATGAGAATGGTTTTATTCAAATTTCGGTTGAGAAAAATCCTTTTTCAGGAACAATGTTGCTTATCATTGGAATCTGCGTGTAGATGATGAAATAATAATTATATTCGATTTAAAAACATGTGCTCCCCTCTCTTACTTTTGAAATATTTATTTGAAAATTCTGAAAAAATAAGATCATTGGTATATAACAAATACTTTCTAGTTTTTTGAGATATGAGGTACATATGCTTTATTTTAAGTTTTGTAATGGCTCCATAGCCATATTTTAATGATAAAAATTAAACAGTTCACATGCATCATCTTTACAAAACTTATATAATGGCCCTATATACAGTTCATATATACTTATAAGTAATGTGAGAACTCAACCGATGGTAGTTTTTTATAATTTTTTATTAACAACTCTACGAACTCTATTTCCGTACCTTTTTTATAATTAAAATTAAGAAGACGTTAAGAAGTTGTACACGCTTATTTGTTACTTTGTTATTATGTGTGACATTTAATGAATGTGTGTTTTTGTTGTGGTGTACATTAAGAATAACTTATTATATTCATTTATTCTAATTTTAATACTAATTTTATACTAATGTAGAGTGTATCTGTTACATGCTGGTGTTATGAGGAAGTACATGTGCAGTGTGTGCCTTATGTCTATACCTATATATATTATGATGGTAGTACGTGAATGAATAGTAAGATATAGGGACCGGCCATGAGTCGTGAACTGTATGAATGAATGATTGAATTTACGAGTATATAAATCTTTTACGGAGTAACAGAGGTGCTTGCTGCTGAGAAAATATAGCGTATGATGCAAGCGTCGACTACACCACTGTTCTTCACAGCACTGATACACGACTGATAATGAAGCGTCAATTTCCTAAGGCCCAATTATCAGCATATAAAAATCAAGTAGTCACTGGATCTAAATTAAATATGAGCTAAATAAAAACGTCTAACTCGCCATGTATTTTTTATTACAATTTGTATTTTTAATTTTGCAATCTTACCGTATACTTTGAAACAGAAGGCGGTGCCCGATTGGGTTACAATTTGCTATTTCATCCAATACACGTGGAAGGCCGCCAAGAGCAAGCGATAGTAATACAGTAACAATATATGCACGAATAAATAATGTTAACGCTTACAAATTCATGGCGCCTTTTGGTCGCTTCGCTAGTGTAATACTTGCAACAACTCAGAAGGGTTTATGGTAGTAAAAGAAGAACAACTGGTAACAATACTTTATATACACAGAACCTTACAGTTTTAACATATTTCAATACGTAGTATCCATAGTAGTTTGTGATATTTCATACACTGACTATTCAAACTCGGCAAGCATTCTTAGAACATCTCGACATCCCTCCAATTTTACAGTATATGAAACTTACTATATTGGTACAAACGATAGCGGATTTAAGTCATTCATAAACTACTTTAATTAAAGGGTTATGCATGACAAGAATTTAATACATAATGGTTTGGATATTTCAGATAATATTTTATATAAGATATTGTATAAAATATTATACTTAAAGTTTTATATGCAATAAAATAAGTTGAACACAGTATAAATCTATCGCGTCTGCCAACATGATAATAAAATGTAGTGAATACCGTCTATACAATTGAGAGGTTTGAGTTATAATCTGTACACAATTATCACATTATACAAAGGATAAATATTGTAACAAAATTATTGTAAATTATAGATAACTACTCTATACAAAACAGACGCTAATTACCGAATAAATAAAAATATAACATTATGATTCAATTAAGTAAATGGCCGATTGTATCGTTCAGAAATAAGAGGGTACATAACAAAATCAATTATAACTTTAAAAAGAAACACGACAAGAACAACTGTGCTACTCAATAACTTTAACACTAGTTTCTTAAAGTTGGCTATGGGGAATCGATTTGTATGAAGACCTCTCCACTGCGAGTAAGACTGCAAATTCGGTCATTATTCTCGGAGTTTATTGGAGTTTACTCCTTAAAAATCGATTTTCATACAAGGCCCCGGTATGGAAATTTTATGAATGAAACTTTAGATCATTACTTAAAAAACGTAACATTTTTCTTATAAACTACCCCTGTATTAGAACGAACAAAATAAAAACAAAAAAATCTAATAGATCAGGCCGTTTTTGAGTTTTAGTGGGACTAGCGAACAGCAATTATTTTTTTATTCGGCCGTTGTCATCGGACATATGCATGTAATTTTTAATGTAAGAAGTAAACTCCAGCCGTGCATCAGAGCTGACACACTTATTTTTAATTGTTAAATTTTTATAACATGTCTTAATTTTTGTTAAAATGATAAAATACTAAAGGCTAATTAAGATTTTTTATTATCTACTATATTTATTTGATGTCAAATTATTTAAATGTTTCTTTAAATACTATATAAAAAAAACATATATCTAAAAAAAGATGCCCGCCGGCAGTGGGACCTAGGGTCCAGGCTACCAGTGCCTAAGACTCCAGTGACATATATCTCCTCACAATACGGACCGTGTCCAACAGGGCTGCCTTCTGTATCCGACCCTTTATCCAGATACCAAGCGAGAGCCTTTATTATTAAATTATCTTCTCTGGTTAACATTAATGAGTTATCTATTTTTCTTAAAATGAAGCATTTCAAGACGAGCGGAAGCAGACCAGACCGAGCTTCATGCCTGCAATTGGGAAGAAACCGCGCAGGACAGAGGAAACCGGTGTGCTCTTGTTTCAAAGGCCGGGACTCACTTTGGGTCGCTGTACAAACTGAATTAGTTGTCTCTCAAAAGTTAAACAATAACATCTAATCTATCTAATAATAATTTTAAAAGATATCTGCAATCTCACGTTACTTTGAACGCCAATTTCGTGTCGCGTCATGTCTATTTTCTTTGAAAGGTTGCCTTCAGAGGTAAGATAAAGTAGAACGATTTCATTTGTTAAACACATGGAGAATGTGAAAGACATTTGTTTTCTTTGACAAGAAAAAATACTTTGTGTTTCTTGACAGTTAACCTGTGATATTTATTTCTTAGGGCCGATTTTTCAATTACTATATAATATTTTGGACAATTCACACTATAACTTTATAAATTATAGCCTATGCGTTATTCTGACGTGTAAGATATATTATTGTAAAGTTTCATAAAAATCCATTCTATAGTATTTGCTTGAAATAGTAACAAACATACATTCATACATTCTTACAAACTTTCGCGTTTGTAATATTAGTAGGATTCGACTGATAACTTTTATCTGATGATTGAAAAATCGGCCTTTAATCTACAATATAATAAATATGTAAAGAGTTCGAGATTGTAAAACGTATTTAAAAAACCAAGGAAGCTAATTCGGACCAGGTATAGACAAATATAGTGATAAAAATAGGCTCGTCCTATGGTCGCGTTTTTTTAATGCCGCCATAGCACATCACTTACACATACGTCGTTATCCCGGCAACGTAAACGAAGTTTCGCTGGCACACGCTAGTCTGTTCTAAGATTATTTTGAAAAAGGTATTGTTAACGCCGAACTACTTGGTCACCGCCTCTTTGTTTCCTTTTTTTTTACGCCGCCCTATATAATGTGGCATAGTCTACGTTCGACCGCTGATCGCGCCGCCGCTTCTGCGAAAATCTCGCCGCCTTTTGTGTGCTGTGCCGCATTTTACAACCGCTGTGCCGTACCCAGATGGTCCGCTCGTCGAAGATCCCCGGAAGAGGTCCCCGCAAGACGTGAAGAAAGGTTCACGACGAAGATGTGCCTACCGCTGCGAAGCATGTATCGTTCGTAGCGTGTCTGGTGCGGCGATCTATCCTGTAAGTCCTTCCTTCTCTCTTATCCCTACCCCCGCGCCAACAAGTATGAAAGGAAACGAATTTTTATTATGTAATTTTTTTTCTAGCAAAGAAGTAACTAAAGCATAAAATATAAATATTTTCTACAACTTGTTGAAGTCGGTGCGAAGTAAAAATAAACTTTACTAAATATTTTGTTACTCTCTTATGAGTAATATACAACGGACAACTCTGTGGTCGACCTCAAACACCCAGACAGAAATTTAACATGCTAGGAATCGAACCCGGAGCCTCTGCGTTCCAGCGAGCTAGGCTGCCAAAGGCTTAGCCTACTCATCCTCAGAAGCCGTCAAACACAGATGTGATTACAAAATTATCTGCGCATATGCCATTCATCCCCTTTATAATTACTTTTCAAAAGTAGGTATTTGATCTTACCCTTGTTATTGACAGCTTTTTAATTTGTTTTACTAAGTACTCACATTAGCAGTTAAGGTTTGTATCAACGCCAACGTTCTTGAGGGTTTTTTGATAATGATTTTTCGGGCCATAGTGGAGATTCCATAGATGCGGTCGTTTCTCAGATGCATTATTATTTTCTTCTGAATAAAAAAAAATAAACCAAGTCATTTGACTCCCTTTTATAAAGATTTAGATATTTTTTTTATCCAGTTTTGATAAAAATTCAAGGAATAAAATAGTTACAAGTCATTAAGTGAATTATTTTCGTAAATAAAAAAAGCTACATCTCATATCCTGAAGTTTTATGCTATTTTTTTTTTGGTAATTTGTTGATCAGTAAATACCAACGAAAAGTTGTTTAGTTTGCGACCCAATTTCGACCTTTTGTAGTAACTTTTCCTTAAAAGGAAATTACGAACTTCATTGAGAAATTTTCTTAGATTAAAATACTATACGCAGTGCTCAATGACCCTATTTTAATGAGCTTTGAGAGTTGAACCTCAAATACTTATATAACAGTTATAAGGCATTTTAATGGTTTGAGAAACAGGCTATTTATTTTATTCTTCGTGGTAATTATGGACTAAGGGAATGAGAATCGCTTACTATATTTTTTTTGATAAAACCAAAACCGACTTTGAGAAGCCCCTCCTTTTTAAAGTCGGTTAATAAACTAAGCTATAAATAATATAAGTGAATAAAGACTATATAACAAATTGCTGCCAGAAGGGTGCGCCCCTAGATGACTGGCTGAATTACATGAGCTGTGAAAGTATTATCCAGTAATTGTATAATCCGCGCTGGAACGGAGAAAGAATACAATTTCCTGCGGCCGGGCGGCCTGTCGTAAGAGGCGACAAGAGCCCACAGCCAAGTGCTAGCGTATTTGCCCATCTGGATGACTATCACCCTTGGTGTAGAGTATGCCGCGATAACAACTTTGAATTTTGTTACGGCATTAATGACCAGATTCCAGTCTACCTTTAGAGTACGGTAGCATTCGTAGCACTTTTGGTGTTACAAATGTCCATTGGCGATGGTAACCGCTTTCCGCTAAAAAGGGATACTACACTATTGAAGAATACTTTAATGACAAAACTTCATTTACATAGCAGCTCGCTTTAATCTCTTATACTATATTTTGTGTAACATTTTTATCTTGCTAAGCAGGTATCGAATATATGGAGATAAGTTGCAGTATAACATTTTAGTACCTCTTCTCATTATTATAAGTATAATAATATTTTTATTTCCTTTTATTATGTTTGTCTTACTGAGTATGCATTGTTTGCTACAACTCCATTAAATCTTCGAAAAGTGATTGTGTAACACATTTCTGTATAAAATTTATGTAAAAAAAAGAAAAGTTAACCAATTTTTAGCTAGACGTATTGCTGGGGAGTTCCTTGCCGCTTCTTCTCTTTAACAGCAATAACATGTTGCGAAGCGGTATACATAGACTAGGAAGTAAAATTAAATTTTACCTTATATGTATGACCTTCAAAAAGTGTTCTCCAGTGGAACATTTTTGAATAAAAACTTTTAAATTTGAATTTCCATCAGGTGGGCCTGGGCATCTGCCTGTCTGCTGAATTCAAGAAATAAAAAATGTGCTTGGTAGTCCACACACATCTGGGAATTACGTACAAGTGCCATAAGTGCACGTTTTCATTATTTGGGTACGTAAAATAGAGAATAATTTTATTGTAAAAAGATCATATTTCCAAAGGAACTCAACGATTTCTGTTCATACTAATCTTTAAAATTATGTTTTAATCTTGTAGACTAACTTGAATTGATTACAATTGTTCACATCACAGTTTTAAACTTTAAAGGCCCCTTTATAACGATGACGATGTAATATGTATGAATAAAAATTTACTAAGCAATATTAACTTCTAATGTTCTACATAAAAACCTGATCGTGAACTAATATTGAGAAGAAAGAAAATTGAAAAGAAAAAATTGCGTAACAAACATACAAAATACATACAGTCGAATTGAGAACCACCTCCTTTTTGAAATTGGTTAAAATGTAATTTAAATTGCCATCCAGCGTGGCTATGTAGCCAGAGCCTTCTGGGCAAGTTTATTTCTGGCAGCGATGTGGTACATAATATTTAACTTTACTTACTTTACTTTGCTTTAAAATGTTTTTATCTAAAATACATTTAAAGGAGTCGGAAACGCTTTCATAATTTCTTGGGCCCAGATTGTAAAGATATGAGAGTGATTTTTCGATTTTTTTTAAAATTGTAATGGGTTTCGTTAGTTATTTTGAATGAATTAATCGTGTGGAGTAAGTATTTTCAAATTATTTATTGTTGAAATTCATTCTCATAAATCGATTATGGTAATCGATAACTTTTTTTGGAGAGCTTATTTTTAAGATATTTCGTCTTCCATATAGAATTTAGGGCTGATGTTTATCATTTTGTAATAGAAAAATATAACGCTTTTTTTAAAGCATATCTCAACTCATTACATTTCTTTGACCCAAAAATACCCGTCTCCTTTATACATTTTAACTAGTACAGACAGAGGTATATACTTCACTTAATTTATTTATGGAAAACCTACAGCTACATGTATTTGATTAGGTAACTATAATTAACAAAAGAAAGCCAATGACAGGTTTTCACAAATAAGCTATTGTTTAGATGTAACATGCAGACGTAAAAAAGGCACCGAGATGCTTAGTCACTATTGAAAACTTTAAGGCTAAGACACCGCCTACCGCTTAACAGTATATACTTTCTCTAAATATAAAAGTTATTATTTGTCCGCCAGAGGTCGTTATCTACGGTCATTAGACTTCATGTTGCTTCGCTTAATTATTTTAGCAGCAGACAACTTGTAACGAGTTTAAGTGTATACTCAAATATCTAGTCCAATCAAGTTGATCTTATGATAGATAATGAAAAAAAACTTAAAAGATCACCTGAATTTTTAATCAGTTTTCTTAAAATATTTGAAGCATAATTAATTTTGTTTAATTAGTGAGGAAAAACAATTTAGTGTTTCCAATTAACTGTTCTATAATTTTGCTTCTTTTATGAATAACAGTTATTTAAGTTATAAAAAATTGTCTGTTTAATGCAAAGTTACCTAAGCTCTCATACACACTATGCGGCTAGCCGCAGACCGGCACGTCTTTCGACTGGCTGCAGGTAAAATAATGTGCGGGCGCGATGCGATGGTTGGGAGAAAACACAGGGACGTAGAGACGAAGAAAAAGAGAAAGAACGAGAATCCAAGCGACGACGAAAAACTCTCAAGCGTTTGTTTTGCGCATTCTTAATTCAAATAATAATATTTTTCTTGATGGCAAGGAGGAGAAGGAGAAATTACTAAGGAGGTGTGAAGCGCTACTAAAATGTGTATGTAAAACTAATTTCTATCGCACTACGATACGGGTGCCGTCGAGTCGGTGCGGTCGTTTGAAAGGAGGCCCCATCGTCGGTCAGCCGAACAGTTACTATGCGCACTTTGCAGTTCAGTATGAGGCTGATACTCAACCGCGTGTATCTGTTGCAATTTCAGTTGCTGAAATCTGGCTACCCACATATTTAACCGCATACTGCGGCCAGCCGTACGGCTGGCCGGACTGCGGCTAGGCGCACAATGCGTATGATGGTTTCGAATTTTTATATTTAGATCTGTTTTACTAAACTCTATTTTTGCAACGATAAATCAGAGTAATAACTATTATTCTAATAATTGTATTGTTATAGAATAAAAAAATATAGATTTCTTATTGATCTGAATAAATTAATAGGGTGTCAATCATTGAACACCCCCTCCCCCTCCTTCCGGGTGCCATAAATGATACAGTTTACCCCATTTTCGTATGCCTGTAAGGAAAAACAAAGAAATAAATCGCCAGATAAACACATACATTGTAACATAGACCTAGATACCTATACTTACATACATATTTGAGTGCAATATTTCTTGTTTATTTAATTTCCGTAATTGTTAAATTTATATAATTTTTAACATTACTATTAGTTATTACATTAATATCTATTACTAGGATATGCCCGCTACTTTGTCCACGCTTGACTTGAAATTCCCTCGGGATTCCCGGAACACAAAGTACCATAGTATTTAAACAATAATGTAACCATCCGAAATTTTTTAAATAAAATTTGCTGTCGGTCACCGGAAACCACATCGAAATCGATCCAGTAGTTTTTACGTGAATACCGAAAAAACAGACAAGAAATAAAAAATGCACTCTGTTCCCCGTCGTTTATATAGTCTATTCCACTTGTTTTTTATAGTTTCAATTTATAGAAACGGCCTATTTAGAATTTTATAATATTATAGATATGGATATATGTATTATCATCTACTAAACTATATTTTATACTATTAACAGCAGATGTATTTGTATAAGATTACATTGTTGTTATATGCTATGTAACGGTGTAATGTCTGCCGTAACAATACCTTATAGGCTCAACGGAAGATCAGCGCGGGTCGACAGACTACCATTATGCTTAGACTGGTGTGCCTTCTTGGACAAGTTTTGTTTTGAAGTCTATTTTTGTTAAAACTTAGTTTTATAATAGTCTAAGTGTTCTAAATAAAATTATTTTCTTTCTTTCTTTCCATACCAGAGCAAATAAAGAAGTTCGTTCATAAAATTTGTCAACCTTTAAACCAATAGACCATATAGGCTATCTACTAAATAAATCGCACCCTTAGTATTATAGAGACTTAATAAAAAATATCATTTTATTAAATTTTGTACGTTATTTTTTATGCAATAGATATTTAAAACCAATGATTCAAAATTTTGATTTAGGTCTTTGTAATTTTAAGGGTGCGAAATGATTTACTTTTGAACACTTAAAATGAGTTGTCGAATGTAGGCAGTATTTACTTTGAAACCGAGTGAGTTTGCGTCTTTCAAATTGAAAATCCAACTTTTAACTCGTTTTTGTAATCCCCAGTATTGCTGGTTTTCTATCTGAAATTGAAATCCTAACCGAATGGTTCAGTTTACAAACACTATAGCGGGTTGAATCTAACACGTTTATAAAGTCATACCCTTGTATCTCTTAGGTTTCTAGATCTATTTTATGAAAGATAGAATATTATGTAGTTCTTTGCAACTGTCAATATCCAAAAAAGTCTATGTAGTATTTTTTTAAAGTTTTCACGACTAGTATACGAAATATAACTAAGTTTTAACGGTTTTTTTGCGTGGTATTTTATTTGATTTTTATTCCGACATTTCAAAACGTATTTTTAATTAAATGTCTAAATATATAATAATATGACCAGCAGACAGACACTACACATATTCTATATAAATATTATTTATTATATATAATGTGTGTGTCTGTATATACCTACATTCCTTTCACAAAATCCACAGCCCAGGTTGTCTGGAAGAGATCATTTTAAAGTGATAAAGGCTGCTCCTGTGTATTTTACTTCCTGTGTATGTGGTGAACAATAAAGAATTGTCTATCTATCTATACATGTAAAATTCTGCGTTTTATATTAGTTAATATTGTAATGTGTAAATCGACCTTCCCGAGTCCTGGCGGCGCCCATGAGCGAAGTTTATGACATTTTCTTGTATTCTAAATGTTCCCGGAAATCATTTGTTACAATTTGAAATTGTACAACTACGTTAATAACATAATGTTAGATCACATACATGAAATAATTATTGCTGCATAATTAGCAAGGTTAAAACAGAGTAGTCCACGTATGTGCCAAAATCTGTCAATACAGAAAACAGCCAAAACTTTCGGAGATGCAGCTAAGAACATGTTTAAAGTTTTACATATTTTTACGTAGCACTTAAGATTTGTGTATATATAGGTATATAGTAGACTGGGTAAAAAAACAACTTTTTTAATATCCAAAATATTTAACAAAACTACGTTTTAACGGTTTTCAGCGCGGTAGTTAATTTGATTTTTGTTTTACTGACGTTTCGGCCACTTTTCAGTGGCCGTGATCAGCGAAGACAAAGATGTCAAGTGTCAACGAGTATTGTTAAAGTTTTATTTAGAGTAAATAATAACCATAAACAAAATTAATACTAAATAATTAAAATGAACAAGTTGGAGGTAGGCTAAATAAAACTTTAATAATACTCGTTGACACTTGACATCTTTGTCGTCCGTGATCACGTCGGAATAACAAAAATCAAATAAATTACCGCGCTTAAAACCGTTAAAACGTAGTTTTATTATGTATACGAGTCGCGAAAACTTATAAAATATTATCCAAAATATTATTTGGGGTGACGAAAAAATATTGTGAGAATTTGACATTCATGTTAAGAGGTCTCTCTACAAAAAAAGTTTTCTGTCAGATGAACCGTTTTCTTACAATCATGCCTTAAGCATGGGTATAGTTTTACAATTTGATCTTTCTATTTTGGAATTTTGTAATTCATGTAAAAGTCAGTATCCGGAAGAAAATCGATAAATATTCTTATGGGAAAACAAATATTCTACAAAAAAGTCGCTCAACATTTTTGCCTAAATTGACTCCTTCAAAAGCTGAAAGATCCAAAATTGTAAAACTATACAATGTTTAAGGCATGATTGTAAGGAAACGGTTGATCTGACGGAAAAAATAATTCGACCTTTTTTGTAGAGCATTCAATTTCCCTCAAAAATATCTCGGAGTTAATTTCGTTAAAGTCAATGATTTGGGAGTTATGAGATAAAAACCCGCTCAGTAAAAAAAATTGATTTGCGATGATAGACCTCTTAATATTATTATTACGGATTGATTGATTGAGACTAAGCGTTGCTATACAATGTGGCAACGCCACCAGCCTTTTGGGAACGTTCCCGATAAGTGACAGTGGTTTTGGACCAATATTTTATCTTTAGGTATTTTTCCCTTTTTTATTTAGTTTTAGTTTTTAATATAGTATATAATATAGTAATATAGTTTATTTTTAAGTTTATATTGTATTTTTCATCAATAAACCTAAACATAGTTAATAAAAAAAAATACGGATTCAAATTCTCTAAATCATTTATTTTTGTCTTTATTATATTAAAAAAATAGTCGATTTTTTGGCCCAGTCTATAGTCTTATTAATGTTAAACTAATTAAGCAAGTAAATACATCTAGAGTACAACGACTCGTCGTCTTATTTTGTACTCTCAAGAGGTCGAGCCTAGCTCCCGCGGCGATTGAGCCATGGGCACTCGTCAGTGGTGCGTCACCCTATCCAACGGGGTGATATCACAGACGCACCACTCATATCAGCCCCACCACAGAACAAATCTAAAAACAATCCAAAATCATAACTCGCAATATAGAGCCTATGGTGTAATTCAACACAAACCTTCATAAATCAATCAGCTAAGTAACATTGAGAGATTAACTGGCTAGATAATTCAGGCATTGATGGTGAAATATAGACAATGGCCACTAGGATTAACTGTTAGTTGCAAATTAATCCATCAATTAATTGCAAGCTAACGGTCGGTTTAATTCGTACTGTAATTAAAACTAAATACAGTTATTTAGAGCTTTGAATAGTTTTCTATAATACGTCGCTCGTCTATACAGATAAATAAAATTGAAGTGCCTGTTTGTAATGTTGAAATAACAGCTTTATACCAAATACATAAGAAAGTATATGCGGTACTTATATTAAAAAGTGAATTGGGTATATAATAACGTTACAGTCTGCTCTTTGGCAGTTTATGGCCGGTTCTTACATCTTACTATCCATTCACTTTTATAACATAACACCTGATAACTTACCTGTAAAACGAATCATTTCGGCGCATGGCCTGTTTATATTTAGTTTATATAGTGGGACCGTAGAATATAATAACAATTTATAATGTTTATGTTACAGTAAGATATCATCTTATTCAGTTAATCTCAGTCCACTGCTGGACGGAGGCCTCCCCAAGTAGGCCACATACCCCGGTCTTCCGGCTTCTTCATCCAGCCCCTGCCGGCGATCTTGCGCAGGACGTCAGTCCACCGGGCTGGCGGGAGTCCTACGCTACATTTGCCGAGACGTGATCTCCATTCCAGGACTCGTTTGCTTCATCGGCCGTCGGTCCTGCGACAAACGTGAGAAGATATTATATAAAACATTTATTATATATAGGTTATAACCAAAGAGAATTGTTGCCTCATGTCAGTGACGTGGCAATAGTAGACAATCGCTGTCTCGTGATCATATTCGATTAGATGAATCGATACACGTTGTTATGCGCAATATACATACAAGCACGTTACAACATAGACAAGCATGAGTTATATATTTTATTTAAATCATAAAGTTAACAAAATATTTGTAATCTTTATTCTATGTACGTATATATTATTATTTACAAATTAAATAGTTTTTAAATTAAATTCACAAAATATTCAGGTCGTTTTAGTGTTACGCCAAAAGGAAGGTTTGCACTGAAAATCAGCGTTGTGTCAGATATTATGCCGGCACACCAATAAGCTGAGTGCAAACATTTTTATTTTTAAATACATGTCAGCAATGTACGTACGTCGCTATTTCTTCAAATATTTTTTTCTCTTTCTTTCTTTTCTTGCCATCGGTTCAATTTTGACATATTTGTATGGAGCTTATGTCAGTCAAATTTTAAGCGATGGTAAGGCAAATGTAGCGGCCATGAGTGGGTTACTCGGGTCTCAAATTGGCGGGTTTCGAGTTTATGATTGTCCATTTTTAGGCTTGTCACGTTGTAAACTAATTTATTAAAATAGATTTATTTAAACTTCAAATATTTACTACATAGAGAGCTATTACGCCGCTAGTCAAACCCTAGTGAGTGCCTCTGTTTTACTTATATAAAACTTAATTAGATTTTTTTATGTCACAAGCGATGCTGCGGTCAAAACCTGCTTTGAAAAATGATCTAACGTAAGGTGAAAACCACATAAAAATCAGTTGCGTAGTTTAGGGAGGAGTTAACGGGTATACAAACGGACAAACAGACGCAGAAAGCGACTTTATTTTATACTATGTAAAGATTATCGGCTCATTTGGTGAAAAATATTGTTTTAAAATTATCTAACCATGTCGGAATTAGGAACTTTTCTGAGGGGTATGTTATTACTGGACGAGCGAGAGTCTTCCTAGTATTCTGGTTTCTTAGTAGAAAAAAATGACACAGGTAAACTCACATGACATATTTAGTGAATTAATAAATACAAATCAATACAAACAACTCATTCAAAATTGTTAATCTCGATTTAGATAGGGACTAATAAGTATGCTGTAATGTTTTGTTTAAGTTAAGTATTATTGTAACAACGAGTATAAGTGTCATTTGTAACATTTTTCAGTTCAATAAAATTTATAATTATATTTATGTGTTTTTAAGACAACGGGCCATAAAAGTCGCCCGGACTTTTGGATGGCTTCCATAGGACCATGGGAAGGCCAACATGTGGAGGCCCCTTGACAAAAATGTAAATGTGGCGTGACACTGACCGGCGATTGTCCCTGTCTACACCATATAAAAATGCACCCAAGGACAAGCCCCGGCCAGTGTAGGACTATTGTAAGAAATGAGAACAAAGGTAGGCTATTGGGACGAACTGCTATTGGAACTAGGGATCAGGGCTATGAGGACTATGGCGTCTGCCCGTTGCAATATTCGGGGAACATGGAAAAATGGGCAGACGGTGACTCGCAATTCCCTGCATGGGCCCCTATAAAATGCCGTACAAGGTTGGCGAGAGGCAACATGGGTATGTGTGGCTAAGGGGTTTCGAGAGGTGGGCTGCAGGTTCACCGAAGTTACATCCGATATTAGGCCATTTATCACTTCCACCCCTGGAGCTTGAGTCTTCTGAGAACTCTGGCTATCTCCACTCCCTGCCGGTTGGCTAAGGCAAGCACGGGGGCGGGGGCTTGCCTTGGCCCCGGAGTCAGGTCTGAGGTGTCACTATTCACCTAAGGCTTCGCCACAAAGTCCCCTGCGGGTTTATTACTACTATTATAAAAGCTACAAATAAGTAAGAAGTTGGAAGTTACGAGGCGTATTTCTTATCAAGAATTTAACTTTGCTGAAAGTTGTAGTAATATTGGGTAAAGTGATTGGAGCGCTATTCTATAACCGTAGGCAAAGTACTGGCAATCACTCTGTATTTGACGTCGTTAGTGGGCTGCTGTACCGTCAGAAAATAAATTTCTTCAATTTAAAACTTTAGAATATAAGTAAGTCACTTATATCAAAGACAACTTAATAAATAAAACTTAACTTAATACGTGAACGTGTTCATTACACAAGTGTATATATAGAGCAGTCGGTTAGTAGGCATATCTTACAATCAAATAAAAAACACGTGACGGCCTTTGTTGCTAAGCCAAAAGGGCTGAGCCTTTGCCGGTCTTACCTTATTGCAATGCAGAGACTGTGGGTTCGGTTCATAGCACGGTAAATTTCATAGACAAAGTTTTCGTTATTTGCTATGGTATGGGTTGCTGGGATCGGCCTCAATGTGGCCGTTGTATATTACTCAGAACACAAGCGTAACTTGTATAGTTTGGGGTATACCATATGTCTATTTATCTGCCGATTACCTAATACATTAAATGAAATCAAGATTTTGTTTATTGTACTTATTTAGTAAACGGAAGAAAACTGTTAAGCTATTTGGATTGAAGCCTATTCAAGGCAAATTTTCAGATAAAATGGAAAAATGATAATTTAGGATTACTAAAAACGGTAATCCATATATATTACATATAATAAAATTGTAGAGGTCAAATTTCTGTACAATGAAACAAAATGCTAAAAACCGAGTCAGGGGAATGTAAGAAGTGAAATAGAACTAATTTAGTTTTATTTTCAAATATTTTTGTTTCACTGTTTGTCTGTCTGTTTGTACCGGCTAATCTCCGAAACCGACTGGACCGATTTAAATTAAATTTTGTATGGTGATAGCTTATATTCCTGGTCGACATATAGGAGGATACTTTTGATCCCGAAAAATTAAAGACTTCCCGTGGGATAGTTAAGAAACCTTTAATTACTTAAACAGCTTATTATACAACTTTGCACCTAATTAAGTATTGATATTGCCGGTATCATCATCATACAATAAAACAATTTATACATTAAAAAACAATTAGGCTATATATCATTACGCTAAGACCAAGAGGAACGGAGCACCAATGAAGGATGTTTTAAAATTGGGAGGGTTTTTTAACTTACTTTTTTTTAAACTATTCCACGCGGTCGAAGTCGCGGGCAGAAGCTAGTCATAAATATGATGAACCAGTAAGTATGGTACTGCAACATGTTGAGACATAGTATAATTCCGGAGTTTGCCATCGGTTTTTTCACGTGATATATAATGAAGAATTTCTCTGAAAGGTGAGTGATCTTTTAGTTTTTTAACAGATTTCAAAAAGCAGGAAGTTCTCAACCTGATAACGTTTTTTTTATATGTTTATTACACGATTTCACCGTTAATTGTGGATTTATTTTCAAATATATTTTGTTTATTTTAAACAGTATACTCCTGAAGTGGTCCCATTGTCACTAAGTGAGGATCTGATGAGTGGATCCCAGGGAAATCATGAATTTGAGAGCAACTCTTGTTCAAGAGCGCTTACGCTCATAGATAAATAGACGATCTTGTATACGCGTACCAGTAGTACAATTTATACAGGTGCTTAATATATTATTTTTGCATGTTATTCAAGTATTTTCGAAACTAAAAAGATTTCAAGATGTTGTAGAAAATATTTATTTTTTGCTTTTTAGTTTGAAGTCGGTTTTGTTAAAAAAATACATTATAAGACATTTCATTCACGTACTTATTTTTCCAAAAAGCGTCGAAACACCTGACAGATTAATATAGAGTTCCACTTACATTTTGATATTTATTTTAATAGTGCATACAGACATTTCAATTTTATTTCGTGGTATCGATCTTTTTCATTCTATCGCTCCAAAACACGAATCATGGGACATCAATAGGCACCCCGGGACATTGTTCGAAAACGCACCGGAATCAGATCACGGCAAAATTCCCAAATTGTTATTCAAGTTATATTTCACAAATACAAAACTTTATTGTAACTTCTCGATTCGTAATTGAGGAAGTAGGGGACTGTGTCGCTCTTACAATAATATACTTACTTAAACAAACTTTCGCATTACAAAGTTCTATAATATAATATGTTACCTTTGTTCTTCGTGATTGCTTAGTTATAGATTTCATCTAAGTTTTTACAGAAAAGTATACATAAATTTTAAACTAGTACAAAGAGGAAATCTTAAGGTCACTATTGCCGCAAAAGGTCGAAAATGGGGCAATTGAAACAACTTTTTAATGTCAAGAAAGAAATAATTTATTTGCTAGGAAAATGCAAGGATTCAGGAATAATCTATATATTATTGTATGCCGCATTTCCTACAAATGTGGTCGGCAACTCAGCATAAAGCTCTTTTGGAATTTCCTTCAGCACAGCGCTGATTTTCAGTGCCAACCCCGCCGCATTGACCCATCGTGGATATTTGACATAAATCCCTATTATAAAATTGTTACAACCTAAGCGCCGACAAAGGCATATTGCACGTACAGATTTGTAGAAGCACATTTATTACCCATCGGCATTTGAACATTGAAACAATTGTAATTCTTTTATGATCGTCTTCTTTTGTTTACTTATTTATTGGCATAAGTTTGTAGAGAACAGCCTATTGTTGTATTGTATTCATTAGCCAGGTGTTCCTGATTTTAAAGTACAAGCTGATTCTAGGAAATTCGGTATACGTGGCCGGGCGGGCACATTGCACTCGTGGAGGATAAAACGATGGCCTGATTAAGGGACGGGGGCAGTCGATCGAGAACCACGATCGAAGCGAGACGTGTCTACTACAATCAGGAATCTAATAGCGACGGGCTTGGTGCGTTTTATTGAATTACGACCATCTGCATTACGTTGGGACTTGTTATGTTCGGTTTTATTTGTACGAGACGTAACGTAGTTGTTTCGTAATTTTTCTATACTTATTTTAAGTTAAGAAAAAAAATCACTAAATCACCTCCAAACGCCTGTACCAGAGTCCTCGTTCATGTCTGTTGCGGAGTTTTAAATTCACTCTGCATTCGGTCCATCCCCCTAGAGGACCCAGCTGAGTACAAAACGTATTCCCCTGCGTTATAAAAAAAAGTCTTAATCTAATTTATTAATGCTTATTAGCAATTAGTTAAGGAATTAGCTCTATTTTGCATACATAAAAAAAACACTTTATAAGGTTTTTTTATATATTTATTTCACCTTCAGTGTAAAAATATTTAACTGATGGTGAAAAACGGATGGAGATGTTGGTTTAGTAGGAGTTAGCAGATATACGGGTAGACATTACCCCAGTACTACAGTGTTAAGACTATAAACGGAATACTGAGACTGTCATTGAAGTTACAGGAAAAGGTTCCCAAAAGGCTGGCCACGGTACCACGCTGAATCGCTATACTGGGGCTTAATTCTGCTATTCCAATCTTGGCGTTGCGAAGATATTCAAAGTACGATTCCACTGCGATAGTGTCAAATATTCGTATTCCACTAAATCCACAATATCTTTTAGATATCGTCGCGGCGGAATAATAGTAGAAAAAAATTGGTATTACTATTAGCAGAAAAGGCGTTAACCGATATGCACATTGAAACGCTGCCAAAATTTTAAATATTTATTTCGTGAGTTTTCACGTATAAAGATAAATTATTACAAACATAATTATTTATAAAGATAGAGTGGCGTGCCACGGGCATGCTATTGGAATTAATAGAATATCGAAATCGGGCAAATCTACGATTGAGACGATAGTAATAGCAGAATTAGGCCCTTGATCAGGTGTCCAAGGTAGGAACCAGCCTGGTAGGTAGCGCCCTTGGTGCTACAAATTTTCATAGGCTATGCTAACCACTTTTCATGAGGTGGTCTGTTCTGTCTGTCTGCTAACTCATATAATAAAAAATGACCATATGCTGAGTTGGTTGACAAGGCATTTTGAGAGCTCATTGCCTCAGTCAGAACCTTGGGATCCAAACGGCAGAACTAATCTCACTGAGGAGGAGAATTTTGATATAAACTCCACACAAGAAATGTCAAAATTGAACCGGTGGTAAGACAAGAGAATGAATAGTTAGATATAGGAACGGACCACTAATCATGCTCAATAAACGGGATGCGGCCAACGTGCATATGCAGGTTGCATCCTATATAGAAATAAATATAACTAAGTTGTCTGTAACTTTAAAATATAAATGTAATCTATACTAATGTTATAAAGAGGAAAGATTTGTATTTTTGTATGTTTGTAACGAATAAACTCAAAAACTACTGAATCGATATCAAAAAAAGTTTTCACCAATAGAATGATACATTATCACTGAGTAACATAGGTTATACTTATTACTAGATTAAGTTACGGATCCCTACTAAAACTTCAATAATGTAACCCAAGGTGTAAAATAAATTGTCATATACCACATGTGCGAAGCCATGACGGGCCGCTATGACGCATATAATATAATTCCGTTTTAAGCACGGTATTTTATTTGGGTTTTATTCCGACGTTTCGGCCACTTGTCTGTAGCCGTGATCACGGAAAACAAAGATGTCAAGTGTCAATGAGCATTGTCAAAGTTTTATTTAGCCTACCGCCAAACTTGTTCGTTTTAATTTTAAGTAATGGTTATTATTTATTGTGTAGCCTAATATTATTTACCACCGCTTAGTAACATGTTGTGGCTTGAAGAGAAGAAGTATCGACATATGAGTTTTTGACGAAACCTGAGAGTGACTTTTTAATGTGAAATACTATAGATACGTTGCGGTTTCCAAAACTACGCCTTACTACTATTGTAAAGAACTCTCAAATGACAGTTATTCGTTTTTCCATTCGATAAACCTTTCCCTCATTGTTTTTTTTAAGTTTTCGCAACTAGTACACATAAAAAATCTACGTTTTAATGGTTTTAAACTCTGTGTTTTACTTGATTTTTATTCCGACGTTTCGGCCACTTTTCAGTAGACGTGATCATGAAAGACAAAGATGTCAAGTGTCAATGAGTTAATTATTTAGCGTACCCCCAACTTGTTCATTTTAATTATGTAGTTAATTTTTGTTTTTGGTTATTATTTACTGTATGGGAGCCTAATCTAATTTACCACGAAAAGTGGCCGAAACGTCGGAATAAAACAAATAAAATACCGATCTTAAAACCGTTAAAACGTACTTTTATTATGTGTACCTACTAGTTGCAAAAACTTAAGAAAATACTATATGTATGACACATGATCATAAACAGACCGTTTTTAGAATTTTACATACATACATACATACATTCTAGTGACTGTTAGCAAGATAGTTCCGCAGCAACCACTCCAGACTCCATCAGCGTAACGTAGGAACGTCAGGTACCTAATTGGGAGATATTGCGGTGATTCTAGTCCATTGACAGCGTTTTCCTTTCAGTATGAGCGAGAGTGAGAACTCGACCAGCTTACTCGTATATATTGTGTCGAGAGATCGCTTTGAGCGATAAGGCCGCCTGTTGTATTGACTAGACAATATTGTAAATATGGTCTGTTTTTGTAATTGTATATTTTGTTGTGCAATAAAGTGTTATCTCTCTCTCTCTCTCTCTCTCTTGTGTGGTTATTAACAATAGTTGTTGAAGAACTTGTCGGTCTATCTATCGGTAGCTGTGGTTGAGCGAGCTAAGCCTTTGCCGGCCAACCTAACTATAACACAGAGGTTCCGGGCTCGATTCCTGGCATGGTAAATTTCCTAAACGAATTTTACTTTATTTACTATGGTCCGGGTGTCTAGGATCGGACTCAGACTGGTCCGTTGTATATTACCCATAAACACAAGCATAACTTGCCTAATATACAATGTGTGTTTTTTTACTGCCTTATTACTTACTTACTATACTTATTATTTATTACGTATTTATTATTTATTTATTATTATCAGTACCTGATTACTATTTATAATTATATAAAGCATCTTATTTCGCATCTTTGTAATTCGAGAAATATTTGTTCATTTTAGGTCACAACATAATTCTTATATTTGTTGTAAATTAGCGAAAAAATAATTAATTAACATTACCACAAATAGTGAATTATTTTATGAAAATATTATATGTGCTTTTCTTATTTCTACTGCCATAAATATAAATAAAAAAATATGAAATAATATATTTTTATATATGTATAGAGCTCTCCTACTCCCAGTTTTCCCTAACGTGGAACTTGTTTCTTTTGTATATATATCTTAATAATTAATTAATCTTATTTTTACTATATTTACTAACTACCTATATACATTATAAAATATCATAGATTTATGAGCCTAGTGTTCTATACTTTATAATTTCTATATATATAAACATACTCGACATCAAATAATAAGCAGAATCGACAGCAAATTTTTAGATTTAAAATCTGCGCTACTTTTTATCCCGGGAAACCCGCGGGAATTTTTCTGCTAACGATTTAAAATGGCCAGATTGAAAAAAAAATAGAATTCAAATACGATTTTATCAGTGATCAATAGCAAATTTTATGTTATAAAATGTGTGATAATTTTTATCCCGGTAATTCCCCAGGATTTTTCCCTGGAGTGGTTCGAAGTTGTTCGGATGCATAAAAATGATCTTATTTCGATGTAATTTTCATTAAAACGATAGTTTATATTCTTTTTTTAACGCTGCGGTACTTTTTTTAACGCCCCGGTAATCCCGCGGGAATTTCAAGTCAAGCATGGACGAAATCGCGGGCATGGCCTGGTACTATATAAAGATATGAAATGCGATTCGTACACAATTCACGCCGCATTTTAAAGGCGACGGGTGCCTTGTTGGCGCACCTGTAATCTGTCAACGTTGTTTCCTCAAATTTATTTTTCAAATGTTGTCCTCATTACGAGATAAATACTTTAGACTTCAAGGTGCGTTCACCTTGGGTCCATGTATTTCTTTTCTATTAAGAAATTTAAATTTGAAAGAAAGCAAAAGAATTATTTAGAACTACAATTAAAAGTATATAATACTATAAGTAATATAATATAAGTTAAATATAAAAAATATAGTCTTGAATGAATCTTCAAAAGTGGCTGGTTGAGTTAACTAACGATTGATTATAATCCTTTATTCGTGCAGGAACGGAGAAAGAATACAATTCCCTGCATTGGGCGGCCTGTCGTAAGAGGCGACAAAACAACCCACAGCCAGGTGGTAGGGCATTTGCCCGACTGGATGACTACCACCCCTGGTCTAGAGTAAGTCGCCATAAGAACCTTGAGTTGTGTTCATTAGTGACTAGGACGCTTTGGTAGTAAAGTTTGTTTATTTAATACTTCAAATAATATTTGAAGTTTAAAGTTGCAAGCTGCAAAGCTGAATGTTACAAGTTTCCAAAGTAACTTGAAACATGCTGCTAAGAAATTCTATTATCTAAAACACGTTTGACAGATAAAAAAATTCAACAAAACACTTTAAAACGTGAACTATTAAATACAATTAATTTGTAAATGATATTGTTACAACTTAGGCTCCGACATAGACAAATTTCACGTACAGATCTGTCAAAGCACATTTTATTACCAGTCGGCATTTGAAATTATTGTAATCCTTTTGTGATCGTCTTCTTTTGTTCACTCATTTATTGGCATACGTTACTAGTTATTGTGGAGAACAGCCTATAGTCCTATTGTACTCGTTTACGGGCGCTCAGGAGCATCATTAGCTACGTGTTGCGGATTATAAATACAAGCTAATTCTTGGAAATTATGTCGACGTTGCCGGGCGGGCACATTTGCACTCGTGAAATATAAAACGATGGACTGATTGAGAGAGGGGGTCAACTGAGCTACAACTACGATCTAGGCGTGAAGTGTGTACATTCGGGAATCTAATATCGACGGACTTTGCACGTTTTATTTAATTACGACCTTCTGCATTACGTTTGGATTTCTTGTTTTCGATTATATTTGTACCTGTGTTATACGTGTTTGTATAGTTGTAATACTCTATAATAATTCTAACGGCATTTTAATTTGAGTCCCGCAAACTCGTAACAATATTTGACATTTTTTTCTTATATTTAAATATATATAGAGTAAGAAAAAGATCTGCACTGAAAATCACTGTAGTGTCAACCTCATTTGTCCAATTGCGGCATGCAATTATAGAATTGTTTTGCTTCAGTAAATTAATATATTTTGTGTAAGTCGCCTTGGACAAATAAACGTTTTTCTCTCTTTCTTTCTTATAATATTTCAATCACTAAAATATCTATTACTAGCAGTCCCGGCAGACGTTGTCCTGCCCTGAAATAATAAAATATAGAACCCGATTCCAGTGCCACCTACCGGGTCCAATTGTGAATCTAAACCATCCCGGTACCCACTCAAACACTAATTTTTTTACACCTTGAGTTACATTATTGAAGTTTTATTAGGGATCCCTAAATTTTCTAGTAATAAATATAGCTTACGTTAATCTGGGATAATGTTGCATTATAACGGTGAAATATATTTTTTGTAGTAGTAGTTTTTGAGTTTATTCATTACAAACATACAAAAATTCAAATCTTCCCTCTTTATAATGTTAGTATAGATGATTTTTTTTCGAAGTATTCGCCATTTCACCCTTGCTGTTTGGCTCTTAGTATTATCTATTAAGTTTATTGTAATACAATGGTAAATATTAAACTCTAATTAGGGTAAATCAAATTTTATGTATATACTATATTTATATATATGTCTAATAATAATAATTGTAGCTAAAGTCTAGGTACAAGCGTTTTCTTGTAATATAATGACAGCACAAGGCTGTTCAGGAATAAGTCGAGGCAATGGTCATCATTGCTCCGACTTATTCCTTTTCCTGGCGTCCTCTACCACTTTGGTGCAGTATGTTTCCAGACACGACCTGGTTTCTCTTCCAGCCAGCATCTCACACATTGATGACTCCTTCAACTTTATTTTCGTTGCCGATTCCAGATTGTGTCTGGCGACACCGTACTTTGGACAGTCCAGCAGTAAATGCTGGATTGTCTCCGATATATTCGGGTCACATACACATGCTGGATTTTCCTTACATTTAAATCTGTAAAGTTACGTCGAGAAACCGCCGAGTCCCGTCATTGCTTGCGTTAACACAGGGGCTAACTTTATTTTCTTTATTAACGCATGAGCACTTACGGCATCCGGCAGGAATAATTTAGTTACTATTTTATATTAGAATCCTGTCTTTTTTTAACAGTTTTAGATGAAACTCTTCTATTTATTTTACACCGTCCCCGTTAAGTAAATGTCATGTCAATCAAGCATTTCCATCCTTTAATCCTTTGCAAATAGCTGATTCAAGAGGAACAAGTACTCACTAATTGAAATCCCTTCGAAATCCGTTTTAATTAACTCTATAGATAGGTAACCTCTATTTTTAGGTATAATATTTCTCTTTAATAATCCTATTGCTTAATATTACTTTGGGGAAATAAATTGTTCTCCATCTTCGAATATTCTTGAGTTGTTATGATTGTCGTTAAGTAAAACGTGGATTGTTTGAAGTTCACCGACGTCTTGAGATGAGAAGATATCGCATAACTTAATTTATAACCAGTATCGATAATAATGGAGGTGGGCGATAGGGTTGGTTTAAAGTGCAATGTTTATTTTGATTGCCCGATGAAAGGCTGTAAACCTTCTTGCCTATGAACATGTACAACATCAAAGTAAATGTTTTTAATAGAGTAGGTGATGATTGTAATGATTATATAAGTTTTATTTTATCTAAGATCAAATATAACTACACAGCTGATCTATCAAACATATATCAAGATCATCAAAGTATTTCTGAACACTTAGATTACCTTTAGTTGGCCACGTCCCCTGTTATAATATGCAATATACAGTATTTTTATTGCATGAGTTCAGCAGAGAGGCAGACAGCCCACTTGATGGAAATCGTTTACCATCGCCTATGGACATTTGCAAACACCAAAGCTGCTACAAATGCGCTGCTGCTCTCTGAAGGGAAACTGGAACCTGGTCACTAATGCCGGAACACAACTAAAAGTTGTTATGGCGGCATACTCTAGACCAGGGGTGGTAGCCATCCAGTCAGGCAAGTACCCTACCACCTGGCTGTGGGTTGTTTTGCCGCCTCTTACGACAGGCCGCCTGGCGGCAGGAAATTGTATTCTTTCTCTGTTCCTGCATGGAGGAAAGTAGATGCATTGATAACGCAATTCTTGAGGATTTTAATTTAGTAACTAGTTTATTTTTGCAGGTATTAAGTTTCCTTTTACATTAATTAAAGATCTTTTAATCTGGAGTGTCCTTACTCTCCAGAAACCGTGTACACGCTGTGATATAAATCTCAAATTTTAATATTATAATTGAGTATACCATATGCAGAATTACAATTTCAAAGTCACAGTGAAAGAGAATAGGGGCCCATTTCCGATGTTACTATCTCGTCAAAACCCCCGAACACTATCGTCTCAATCGTAGGTTTGACTGATTTCGGTATTCTGTTAATTCCGGTGGCGTTTCCGTGGCACGCCTCTCTATTTTTATAAATATATATAAGCGAAAACTCGTGAAATAACTGTTTTAATTTTTGAAAGCTTTCAAATTATTCAGGCTAACGCCATTTCTCCTCGTGGTATTGCAATTTTTTTCTACTATTATTCCACCGTGGCGATATTGAGAAGATATTGTGGATTTAGTAGAATACGAATTTTTGACACTATCACAATGAAATCGTACTTAAAATATTTTTGCAACACCCAGATATTCAAATAGCAGAATTGTGCCCCGGACGTGAGAGAACGCCGAACAAAAGGAAGGTTACCCGAAGTATCATTAACTGACATTTGTCTACCGAATGTTTATACTTTTTAAATTTTATTTCTTTGATACATAAATAATGTGATGGGTTATATTCTCATCTCTAACATTTTAATTATAGATAATTTAAGAATTTCATCTGAGTCAGGTTGCCTGGAAGAGATCGCTTTTAGCGATAAGGCCGCCTTTTGTTTTACCAAGTAACTATTGTCTTGTACTTTTTTTTGTAATTTTTGATTTGGTGAACAATAAAGTGTTGTCTATGTCTATGTCTATGTCTATTTTAGTTAAGTACACCATCAAATGTTGCACAATTTTCTTTTAAAATCTCTTACAACACTGGGTGGCCTGGAAGAGATCGCTATGAGCAATGAGGCCACCCATTGCTCTAATGCAAATTTATCAGTACCTATTAATTTTCTAGGTGAACAATAATAAGTTTCATTCATTCATTCAAATCAATTTCAATTCATTCAATTTAAAACGTAGCTTTATTATGTATACTAGTCGCGAAAACTTAAGAAAATATTATGTCAAGTAAATGTGTTTAAAAAGCTTAATTATAAGTTAATAATAGTTGTAGCTTAATAATTATAGCAACACCACAGATAAATGTAATATTAAGTAAATATAATAAAACATACAACCTTTAATGATCTAAAGATAATCTTATCTTCTTCTTATCCATTTTATTTTTAAATACGAAGCGGAGGAAACTGCTAGCAACAATTCTTAAAACTCTTTTATTAAGCATGTAATTGAAACAAATAAATTACTAGTAAAGTAGAAACACGTTACAAAGAAACACAAATAACAAGCTGTCTTAGTGAAAAACCTGCGGTCGAACAGAACTTTTCCAATTTACTTAAAACACGTGTAAAATAGCTGAACATGAAAAATATAGGAGAGGCCAGCCTTGTTCAGACCGTCTATATTTTAGGGTGAGCTTACACTGATTAAGGGACAGCGGTGCTATAGCAGTATCTTTAAACAAATAAAGTAAAGATACAGTGGGTTCATATAGGTTTAGTGTGTGAATGGAAACACTTAATTTATTACTAACTATCAGTGTCGGCAGCCTAATTGGGAATCTAAACCATAACGGGACCGACCCAAACACACATAAAAATTTCATTAAAAATCTGGAACCCGATTTCAACGCTATTCTACTAGGTCTAATAATAATTGTGAATCTAAATTCTAAACCATCCTAGTATGTCACTGATTTTCAGTAGACATAAATTATTACAAATAAGTTATAAGCATGCGTGACGTGAGCTCTTAATTGTGGCAGAAGGCGGAGTTCCAAACCTAATATGTGGACCTAAACATCAAACGCATAAATATTACATAAAGAACATATATATTTGTTTCATAAAATCTAAATCGAAGTCTTAAATCAAATGCAAAAAAATCCATTAGGTAATAAACTTATGCTCTTTTATATATCCGTGTTACTATACATTTTTATAGTTTTAAACCTTACAATAAATATTTATGCATTTTATTTATACTATTTCATAAATAAATAGTGTGAAAATTGTTCAAAATCAATTATAACACACAAAAGTGTTGAGCTTTGTCAAATGAACGAAGCAAAAAGATGTGCTTTATACTGAATATTTTTAATAATTTTATATAATACAATTCACAGAATGTTTTCAATTGCTGTCAGATAACAACTGAATGCATAATTTGAGGATTTTCAATCAGAATTAAGATAGAAATTGTTAACACAATTAAAATGATAGAAATATATTAATTACACTTCAGTTAATAAATATTATTTACTATGCGTACATTTAAAATGAATGTATTAATTAATTAATCTTCTTTATTGTATATACAGATCAAATCAAATCCTATAAAATATACAATAGGAGGCCTTGATGCCGCCGGCGATATAAACTAGACCACCTATAATAACTATATATGTTATAGATTATGTTCTGTCAAGAGGATAACAGCGAACCTGTTCTGACAGCATCGACCATTACGACCATAGCTCTATGTTTTTAGAAGTTTATTTACACGAAATCTCTATCGCTTCACCAGTGTGCCTTAGACCTTACGATGAAACCTTCGAGATGTAATTTCTATGCGGGTAGACTCTGCCTGACTGTTCAATCATTTAAATCAAATCCGTGACGTATTATGTTATCTTTGAAAAAGAGTTTTTTACTGTAAAACTGATATGAGGTACAAATATTTGTATGGGAAAAACTGGATATATAAAATTTTCTTCATTAAAAATACAGTTAGATAGATAACACTTTATTGTACACCATTACAGAAAACACAGAAAAACTTATAGCCTAATAATATTCTAAATGTGCACAGTGGGCGGTCTTATCGCTAAGAAGCGATCTCTTCCAGACAACCCGTGACAGGAATAAAACAGATTATATTGGTCAAAGGTGGTATACATCAATATTAGAGGATATGCAGTTACTTACATATTTTTTATTCATTTATAAACATATAAGTATGTAAAATATTATATAAGTAAGAATTATACTTAATAGACATATATAAATACACCTAGTATATTACATGCATAAATATATATACATATACATAAATATACGTAAAAATATCAAACATCAATATGTTGCAGGTAGTGCTTTTTTGTCATGTTCTTAAATATTGTTAGTGATTTAGCTTGTCTATCAGTAATAGATAGCTCATTCCAGAGTCGAATAGCCTGTAAAGTAAAAGAATTATTGTAAAAAGATGAATAATGTTTGGGAGTATTAAGTCGAAGATTCGTAGAAGGTCGTAAATTGTGAGATGAAGAGATGAATTCAAAGCGTTCTTTGAGATAATACGGGTTGTGGAGAACAAATCACTGTAAAGGAGTGAAAGAAAATGAGTATTCAGGCGAAAACGAATTGGCAACCACTTGAGATTTTTTGCGAAATTCAGGATATAATTATATATAATATGTCAGGATTAAATTAAACTTACAGTCAAATGAAGAGGTCGCTTTATAAAATATGCTATTTTTGCAAAAACTAAATCTTTTCTTGCTTTCTTTATAAACTTGTCATGTCCGAAAACCAACCCACCCGTCCATCGGTTTATATATAATATTTATAAAATTCTAAACATGGCGTGTCTGTACATGGTAGCTATTAAAAAAAAAACAAATGAAAACGACTTTATAAACGACGGAGAACAGGATGCAATTTTTTTAAGATTTCTTGTCTGTTTGTTCATTATTCACGTAAAAATTACTGGGCCAATTTCGATGCAGTTTTTGCTGATTGACAGCTAATTCTTTAAATCTGATTTACTTCTTTTTCCGGGAATCCAACGGGAATTTTTCTGCGAATGATTTAAAATGGTCAGATTAAAAACAAATTATGAATTTTAAATCGATTATTTCACTGATCTACAGCAAATTTGATGTAATAAAATGAGTGATACTTTTTATCCCCGGAACCCCGTGGGAATTTTCCCGAAAGAGGTTTGAAGTTGTTCGGGTGCATAAAAATTAGCCTATTCCTATACAGTTTCTACTACAATGATAGCTTACATTCTTTTTGAAATGCTGCTGTATTTTGTATCCCCAGGAATCCTGTGGGAATTTCAAATCAAACGTGGACGAAGTCGCGGGCATATTCTAGTGTAACAATAAGTTTTTAGCAATTTTTTTTAGTAAATTTATTAAAAATTACTCGGTATATATGTATAATATTAATATGTCTTTACACGACGTTGTAGTCTCAGTCTAATCGAGAAAAAAATATTGGGAATGTTCATATAACATGAAAAGGCGATATTAGAACGGTTCATTTCTGTATTTCAATTTGGATGAATGAACCAAAGTGATGCATATAAACAAACTTAAATCATTCAATGTCATTGAATCCCGTCGTGTCCTTTCAGTTCTGTGCTTTTCAATCAAATTGATTCAATTTGGGTGATCCGTCTAATATCAGCATTAGAGAGTTTTTTTAAGCATATACTTAAACATAGTCATATAAAGCCGTGTTAGCTTAGTAATTAAAACATTCACGAGCCAGTTCTAATTCTGACCGTAAACAGGTACCTCTTAAGTAATTTATAGACCTAATATGAATATTGCTACAATTACCACGTGCTGATGATGAAGGAAAACATCGTGATGATACCGATATATAAAGCCCACCAAGTCGCCTTGGACAAGCGTGCGGACATCCTACCTGCTTCCCGTTAAAAAATTGAGAGGCCACATCCTAGTAGAGGGATCTTGAAAAATCATATCGATTTTTTCCAAGAACTTCGCTGTTTAAGTCAAGAAATTGATAGGAAGATATTTACTTTCAAATTTTTTAACATTGTAAATTCAGGTCGCCCATGAATTGCGACATCCGACAAAACTATCCAACAGCTCCTGAAGCAAGGGTCTTTAGTTTGTCAGTGCCTACAAAGTTTTACGCCACCGCACGGTTGTTCAAACATTAATAATTCCACCGAGGTCCTTCCTTTGCAACTCTATTGCAGTTTGGGGCCCTATTTTCAGAAATTGCGACGATATAAGCTACGCCACTTAGAATGTGGGTAGTCTTAGAATCACTTACTTTTGTGTGATATAAGCAATGGATTTTTCTTATTATCTGAATCAGGTCTGCAAATAGGTACACGGCACACCTGGTGGCCTAATGTGGTCGCTTTGGAAGAATCGCTTAATGAAATAGTCTAAAAAATTAACATACATCTATATCTAGATATATGTCAATTTCTTAGACTCAAACTCTGCGCTACTTTTTATCCTGGGAATCTCGCGGGGCTTTTTCTAGGAATGATTTAAAATGGCCCGATTTAAAAATAATAAGCTAATGTGATGTAATAAAATGTGTGACATGTTTTATCCCGGGAATCCACGGAAAATGGAATGACGGGAATCCACGTCAAACGTGGATGAAGTCGCGGGCATATCCTAGTTTGTTACATATAATTTCAGTCTTATGACACATTAGTAAATCTCAAATTGCATTGATTGAAATCCAACCGCACACATCACGCACCCGCCAAGTGCCCGCTTCGCGTCAACCCTGCGCTCTTTTGGTGTACATGTGCTCACGTTGTGATATCTGGAATCCCCTAGGTCACTGCACTACTTGCATTAGTTGTATAAAGGGGTGTGAGATGTACGCGATGCGTGCGCTGACTTTACGCGTGTAGGAGTCCTGTGCGTGGTCGGCGCGGGTCATCTGAACATGCCCTTACGAACAATAAGATGTAAGGAAGACCGTATACTGCGGAGAAAATTATATAGGTAAATTGACTCCTGTCTCCTGGAACTACGTATGTAAGCTGCGGCATGCTGCGGAATTAACTCTCTCTCGCGGTTAACCCAGAATGCTACAATACAGGGTATAATAAGAAGGGCGTAAACTACGGAGTATGCAAAGTATCGAGTCCCTTGGTGTTACAGATGTCCATAGCCATGTCAGCCACTTATCTAATATAATGACAAAAGTCATCATTCATCATTCATTTACATAGCAGCTCACCCCAACCTCTTATACTATGTTTTCTATAACGTTTTTTTTTATCTTGCCAAGCTTGTAAGGAATTTATGGAGATATGTAGCAGCAAAAATTTTTAGTACGTCATGTCATTATTATAATTATAATAATATTTTTCTTTCTATTTATTGTGTCGCTATCTTATTGGGTATGCACTGTTTACTACAACGCCATTAATTTTTCAAAAGTAATTCTGTAACATACGTCTGTATAAAACTTAAAAAAAAACGTGAGATATAAATAGAATAAGAAATATAAAGAAAAACAATTTTTAGCTATATGTGTTGCTGGGGAGTTCCTTGCCACTTCTTCTCCTTAACAGCAATAACACGTTGCGAAGCGGTATACATAGACTAGAAAGTAAAATTAAATTTTAACCTATATGTATGACCTTAAAAAAGTGTTTCTCCGGTGGGACTTATTTTGAATAAAAACTTTTGAATTTCAATTTCAATTTAAATATCAGCAGGTACTTCATCTGTTAATTTGCTGTAGCAAACATAAAGAATAATCTAGACAAGTCTATTGTCTAAGCCTAAGTATCCATTAGTAACATTACTCGTTGCAAAGTAAAAACCCGATAGATTCAACACTTAGACCGTACATTCTCAGTGGCAGACTAATTAATGGTTCTCAGACAAACCGTAACATAGTAGCCTCTACGGAGGTACTCGTGTTTTTTTCTCTTAGAATGGCGAATTCTTTCGACTGGAGTATTAAAAATACATTATTCACAGTGGATTGTCTGGCGATATTTCAGTTCGTTACCATGTAAGTTACTTTTAGAGTTCTATAGTTAAACAGTAAAAAAATCTAGCGTACGGACATAGCTAAAGTAATGGGTAAAAGTAATATTGAAGTCTTTATAAACCTATTGTATCCAATTAGCAGAAATAGTATTTAATAGAAACAAATATTTCTAGACCATAACTTTGTTATATATAACAAAATTTAAGTAAGAGTGTATAAGAAATTACCCGTGCAGGAACGGAGAAAGAATACTCATTCCTGCGGTCGGGCGGCCTGCCGTAAGAGGCGACAAAACAACCCACAGCCAGCCGGTAGGGTATTTGCTTCCCTGGATGGCTACCACACCTGGTCTCGAGTATGCTGCCATAACAACCTTGAGTTGTGTTCCGGCATTAGTATCCAGGTTCCAGTCCGTCTTTAGAGAGCGCCAGAAATTTGGTAGCACCTTTGGTGTTACAAATTTCCATAGACGATGGTAACCGCTTTCCATCAAATGGGGCCGTCTGCTTGTCTGCTGAACTCATGCAATAAAAAAAAAACACTGTCTTTGGTAATAAATTAGTGATGGAAAACATATGTAAAGAACCAATAGCCTAAAGGACATGGTACTCTGTAGATATAATTTAGAAAATATATAATTAAATTAAAGATATATATAATCGATGTATATGAAACCCAGTAGATAAATTACAATGTAAATATGAAACATAATCTAGAAAAGAAAACTGTAATAGATATAACTAAAAAAAAACAATGACAAAGTAAAATATATACACCTAACGTAGACATAAGGTTAGGAGGGTCGATTAAAAAATGTAATAATGAAACTCGTAAATTTTGTCACGGCCGTCTGTATATATGTAGTACATATAATAATAATAATCGGCAGACAAACACACTCATTGTATATCCCCAAATTAAGCAAGTTACGCTTGTGTTATGGGTAATACACAACGGACCACTCTGGGATCGAACCCAGACACCTAGACCACAGTAAATAGCGGAAAGTTCGTTTACGAAATTTACCATGTCAGGAATTGAACCCGGAGCCTCTGCGTTGTAGTGAGGTCGGCCGGCAAAGGCTTAGAACGCTCAACCACAGAGGCCGCCATACATATATTGTACATATATACGATCACGCCTGTTTTCCACAGGGGTAGGCAGAGACGTGGGAGCGTAATGGCTAGCGCACGCGTCCTGTACTCAAAGGGCGCGGGTTCGATTCTGGCCGAAACACATGCACCACTTAGGCATTATTTTGACCTAATGTGCATCTTGTTACAATTACCACGTGCTAACAACGGTGAAGGAAAACATCGTGATGCAACCTGCACATCCATTTAACCGATGTGTCAAACCTGCCAAGCCGCCTTAGACAAGCGTGGCGGGTATACTGTCCGTTCCCCCTATAATGGGAGGCCCGAGCCCAGCAGTGGGACATTTATAGGCAGAGACAATGGATTTTCACTTGCTTCGATCTTGACATACTTTCTTTACTTTATCTACTTTCATTAATCTCTGTATTAAAGTACATACTTTACAAGTATAAACTATAAAAAAATAAAAACTAAAAACAAATTAAGTTGAAGGATTTTACGTTTTTGGCGGTCACGTACAGATGATGGTTCGATGTGCGGTTTGTATATTGTAAATGTATAATAATTATAAAAAAATAAATATTCGAAAATTATTTTTCAAAAACCGATGTTTATTTTTAAAACGAAAATCTTAACTGAGCAGTAAAATGCGACTGTGTGAAAAGTCTCTTATTGGTAGACAGTGAAAAAATTACAATTTAGCTGAAACTGCGTTTTACAACTGAAATTAAAAAGAAAAAACATTGATTAATAACACTGGCTGTTAAGACCTTCTTGCCATGAACCGTAAAACATTAAAAAAGTGCACCTGCTGTGCATTAATTTATCTCTAAAACTGGAAATAAAGAGGTATCTCATTAATTAACAACCTTCAAGTTGGAGCACTGAAAGGAAATTCTTCGAGTTGAAAATGCTTTAAGATTACTCAAGTAATTAACATTTTAGAACATTAATCCTTTTTTTTAGCAAAACTTACTTTATCTGTACTTTTTATTAATGACAAATTTAGTGACTTTTAACTTTGAAGGATTCATTTTTAGATAGTTATCGTCGCCTATCGACTAGAGACGTTTGCAACACCAGGGGCGTATATATATTATATTATAAAATTTCTTCTAGGCCGGCAGCGCGTTGGTGATATCTTAGGTGCTTTTTGTGTTTAACCGCTTTCCATCAGGTTTGCCGCTTGCCTGTCTGCTTTAATCCAACTATAAAAAATACATATATACATATATATATATATATATATATATATATATATGTATATATGTATTTTTTATAGTTGGATTAAAGCATTAATTTTATATGTATATATATATATATATATTCTAGTGTTTATATATATATATATATATATATATATATATATATATATATAAACACTAGAATATGCCCGCGACTTTTTTTCGGTGATCTTCTTCCTCTTGGCAATTTGAGGTGGCGAGGAGGTTGGGGCCATATATGATATGATACGATGAATAACATTTTTTGACAAACACGATAGACAGAGGTTCTGATTTAAAAAAAAAGGCGTGCTGGGATAAAGGAGATAAGACGGGGGAACATGGTATCACATCGATCGAGCTGACTCAGCGACTTTGTGTTCTTACCTTCTGAGTCCTGCAATATAAAAGTTCAATAATAATGTAATGTAAAATTCTTGTATTAATCCTTATAGTTACCAATGAATTCTTAGCTGTGCGATTTCATAACCGGTAAGTGTTTCCCAAGTCGCAAGTCGTGGTAGCGTAATGCCTAGCGCACGCGTCCCAGACTCAAAGGGCGCGGGTTCGATCCTGGCCGGAACGCATACACCACTTAGTCAGTTTTCTGATCTAATGTGCATATTGTAACAATTACCACGTGCTAATAGCGGTGAAGGAAAACATCGTGATGCAACCTGCACGCCGAGATAACCGATGTGTCGAACCTGCCAAGCCGCCTTGGACAAGCGTGGCGGGTATACTAGCCGTTCCCCTTATAATGGGAGGCCCGAGCCCAGCAGTGGGACATGTATGGGCTGATATTATAGTGTTTCCCAAGAAATTTTACAATACAGAGCAATAAAATCTCACGAACTTGAACAGTATGCCATTTTAAAACTATTTATTTAGCTTATTGAGAGCAATGCCAAATTATGATTTAATTTTCACATGTTTTGATAAACACAACTAATTAGAAAATTTCTAACAAGAATGAATGCAGAGCCATTCATTTAAAAAAAACAGTGTCAATTGCTAGCTTCTATTTAGATTCTCTTGATGTACACTGGTTGTTATTTCAACTCTCAGTCACATGTATGTATGTAGTACAGAAGCGACATTTAATTTTTATTTTTCCCTGATTTAACTTCATCGTTATATAGCGGCATATATATTACAAATTCGTATTAAATTTCATTCACATGAGATTGAAGTATTCTCCCCAAAACTTTTCGTTAATGGTCAAAATTTTTTGAGATGTATATCATTTTTATCTGTAGTGTATAAAAGTTCAAGCCAAGCACTAAAATGTATTTAATAACGACGACTGTTTCGATATCAGTTAATTCGGGAATGATAAATTTAGAAATTTGGGGAGGATTTCCAAAAGTCGATCTGGAAATCTTGCACATAAACCCAGTAATTTCCGAGAAATATGACTGAGATTCAAAGAAACATGCACGGAGGGAGGAATATGAAGATTTCCTAAAGATTTCGTTTCTGCCAAACATACTACGGAGCCCTGATAACGATTCGTTGGATGTATTCGAATAAAACCCATTTATCCGAAAGCGACTGTGAAACTAATTGAAGATAAAACACAACATTTACTATCTGTATAATTAACTAACTGATCTATTAAACCTGATCTAAGTACTTGAGAGATAAAGATAAATAGTAATTATCGAAAGAGTGGAGCCTAAACCAACAATTGGCCTAAGAGCGGTCGAGCGCCCTACAAATTGCTTCTTCACCGACAATACTAGAACTAACCGAGTGTTTTTTTGTACTATAGATTCATTCAATAGAGCGGTAATGAGAATCCCCTTTTGCCTGTATACTTCTGCTTGCAAGAAGTCTGAATTTAAACCTTAAATATGGAATAAAATATCAAAAGAAGGAGTTATTTTTGTCCATTTCATGTATGTTTCTTATTATAATTTTCTAAATATGTATATTTTTTGTAAACACCGCATACATTTAGAATAAATATTAATTAATAATAAATTAGAATTTCTTATAAGAAAGCAAGAAACTCTTTAAAGGCTGCCCATAAAATTGAACATCAACATAATAGTTCGTCGTCGTCAGACAATCCACTATTGGACGTAGGCCACCACAAGTTGGCGCCACTTATCTTAGGACCTTGCGCTGGTCTTCAGTCCATCGGGCCGGAGGGGGTCCGACACTAACTACGTTTACCGAGACGCGATATCCACTCCTAGACTCGGCTGCTCCATCGGCCATCGGTCCTGTGATAGATGTGACCGCCCCACGGTTACCTTGGCTCTCTTACGGATGTCCTCATCTCTGATTCTATTGATAAGGACACCTAATATAGCTCGCTCCATAGCCCGTTGGGCGATTTGGAATTCGTGGACTGCTCCTACCGCCAGTGTCCATGTCCCGGCCCCGTGGGTTAGGACGGGGAGGACGCAATGCTCGAAGACTTTTGTCTTCAGGCATTGCGGGATAGTGTGGTACATAATTTGTAATTAGTTTGAAGACTTATTTTTAATATTTATTTATAAAAGTTAGTTTTATTTTTTGATTTAAGTATTTCTCCTTTAAAAATTATTATCATATAAAAAAATATCGTTTTTCAAATGAAATGAAAATATCATCGGATTTTGTATACTGATTACTCTTTTCCAAAATTTCCACCAATAATAAATATTTCGCCAACAATCAACTTCAATTTTTAAAACTAGTCTATACAGCCACGATATATATGGGGATAATTTATACAGCCAACGAACTAATCCTGCCCTCCCCGCTTTGTCCCCGTGTGTGAATTACGTATCCTTTGGGATCAGGGGGTCGATTTGTTAATGCGATGGATATATCCCTGTCCAGAGCCCGGCGACTTTGATCGCAACAATGTACGTGGTTGGAGTTACAAGATTGAAGTTTCTCTACCCACGGTGCGACTATGTTGCAACTTTTTTGATCATATTACACGATATTACACGGAATAGTTTGAAATATAAATCAAATTAATTAACAAATCATAATAATATTCATTTAAGGTAAAAGTGTTAAATTGATGCGCCAGAAAAACGGATAGCACCAATTCATAATTTCCTATCTATATATCAATTTTACTACTCAATAAATAATTCACTGGTCGGCAACCTAATCCTCCTTTAAATAAAAATCCGATAAATATATAGAATTTGACATGCTGAAATTAGATCTGCTTTTAGTTTGTTGTTATCACATATATATATTTTTAAATTTGTACACCTAACGTAATATTTTTTCTGCAAAACTTATTTCCTCTTATCAAGCTTTAAAATGCCACCATGCCAGTAGATTTCTTTTTGCAAATCTTTGAGCAATATCTCATGAATGTGGTGAAAGATTCTAGCAAGATATATTATATATAGATAACGATACAAGGTAAAATGGTACGAATTATTAAATGTTACTTGATTTGCCACGAAATTACAATAGAATACATGAAGATGGAGAAAACTGCAAACTGAAATGACTTTATCAATAATTTAACATACCTTTGATGAGTTTAAATGTTTTCGAAGGAATTAAATCAGCTATTGTTAAGTTATTATTGTTAGTTAACAATAATTAAGCAATTGTCGCAATAATTAAATATACGTTTTATATGTAAAGCAAAAAAAAAAAACGCTTAACATACATCAATTACAAAAAAATGAAAGTGGTACAAAACTTTTACTATATTTGTATTTAGAGTTCTTGAAATTATAAAAAAAACACAATAATTAGAAAGAGTAATTTTTTTAAATATCGTAATTTAATTTTAATAATTTTGTAAATTTAATTTTAAACAAGCCGTCTGCTTGATGATATGTGTTTAACATAACCAACGATGTTCGCAAGAATCAGTGGTCCGGGTTCAATTTCCATTTATTGGTATTTATACAATATGTTTGGCCACCTATTTATTGGAAAAACCAATTGCAGCGGTATATACAACTTTTAAAATACGACTGTAAATAAATAATTCAAATTAAATAAGTTACGGCTTTTCCCATGTAAGCTTGTGTATTGAAGATAAGTTATGAGATTGTTCAAAGTTCATTTGTATGATAACTATGCTAGGATTATATTATTTGGAATCTTACCATTATTAAGATATACATATCATGTCAATATAGTGGATATAAATTAAATAATTAAATCTAAAATCTAAAGTAGATTATGTAGCACATCATTGCCAGCGGGGAGAGTGCCCAGAAGCTGGTTGCATTACCACGCTGTATGTAATTACGGGAAGTGTCAAAGAGTTTCTAACAGATATCTTTAAAGAAACTATTTGCCAATGGACCCCAACGTTCTAATGTTTCAACCTCAAACGGTATAATTATGGAACCTTTCCTAAGGCTCCATATATTGACGTCTTCAGGTGGAGCGGCGGCGTTCCCAGCACCTGACTCGGTCGTTGGATGATGTGATGGGGTCATTGTGTCCACACAAGTGATATCCCACACACGCGGCCGCCCCATCTTCCAAGGGACGAGTGACATTCTTTCCGGTCTCTTGCCATCGTCGCACACCAAGCCAGCGGCGTAGCGTGTGTGACGGCCGCCCGGGGCGGAAGACAATTTTGCCGCCCTTTTATTTAGGTATTTAAATTTAATGCATACTATATCTATTATCTATACTTCTATACTTAATATTATAAAGAGGTAAAGTTTGTGTGTTTGTGACGTTGTAGGGTTAATCTCTGGATCTACTGAACCGATTTCAAAAATTATTTTTGTGTTGGAAAGCCCACATATTGAGGAATGTTATAGGCTACACAACATCACGCTAAGATCTATAGGAGTGCAGTGGTTATGAAAAATCTGCCCGTGTTGAACCGGGAGTGTAAGTAATGAAAAATTCCGTGCTCTTTTCAATCGGTCCGAATTTGTAGTTGCGATAAAAATATGAAATTGTTCAAATATTTATATTATTTATTGTGAAATTTTTGTCGCCCCCTAAAAAGTGCCGCCCGGGGTGGACCGCCCCTGCCGCCCCCACTACGCTACGCCGCTACACCAAGCCATTCGACTAAAATCGAATGGCTTGGTGAATGGCCGGTATGCCGACGCTGACAAGATCCCGGCGGGTAATATCGTTGAGACTGGCATGGCGAGAACTTTTTCATGTTTGAAAAGCGCGGGAAGAAGATAATTGTCATCAGTCTTTCTATTTCATGAACTTCTTCAAATTATAGAAGAGTAGCTACTTCTTAAGCCTAAGTGGATATATCGAAAAGTTTGACTTAATAGGCAAAAGCCTCAAATATATGCCTGTCTACGATTGTTGATGTTCTTTAAAAAATGTAAATATAGTAAACTAGCTGCGCCCGTGGTTTTACCCGCGTGGTGATAGAAAATCGTTATATTTTGGATAATTCACACTATATCTTTAAAAATTGTAGCCTGTGTGTTATTCTGATGTGTAAGCTATATTACTGAAAAGTTTCATCAAAATTCATTTAGTAGTTTTTGCGTGAAAGAGTAACAAACAAACGTCCATACATCCATTCTTACAAACTTTCGCGTTTATAATACCTATTTATAGATATTATAGAGATACAGTACTATGCAATGTAATGTGTGTAGTCGCCATTAAGTAGGTTTTTGTCCCATCACTAAGGGGATGCGGATGATTCCACTAACGCGAACTCCCGAGGATTTGGGTCAAGGATTGCATTTTGTTTTGAGCCCGCATCCCGTCTAATTGCAAGGAATAAATCAGATAACATTGTTACTGAATCTAATTATGGGAATGTAAAAAAACCCCAAAATGTTTCAAGAGGTCTGTTTGTATTACACATGTTTTTGTTGGAAACTATGTCGGCTTCTACTTATTAGTAACAAACGTATATACCAGTTCTAGGAATATAAAATACTAGCTGTGCCCGCGTTTTCACCCGCGTGGTGATGGAAAATCGTTATATTTTGGATAAATCACACTATATCTTTATAAATTATAGCCTATGTGTTATTCTGATGTGTAAGCTATATTATTGAAAAGTTTCATCAAAATCCATTCAGTAGTTTTTGCGAGAAAGAGTAACAAACTTACATCCATTCTTACAAACTTTCGCGTTTATAATATTTATAGAGATAGAGATGATACGTGTTTGTTTAATCGACTTCAAAAAGGAGGAGGTTCTCCATTTGTTTGTATGATTTTTTTTTCTAAGTTTGTTACTCGATTTCTTCGTCAATAGTGAACCGATTTTTTTAATTTTTTTCTTTTAATCCAAAGGCTATATATACTCTAAAATTGATCCCATCGCCACCATGTCAGGATCTGATGAGTGGATCCCAGGGAAATCGAAAGAAACCCAGTTAAGAAAATTGTTAACCGACTATTTTGTTACACGATGTCTCCGTCAATAGTCGAGCGATTTTCAATTATTATTCTCTTATCATAAGTGTAGACTTCCGAGGTGGCCCATATTTTTCTTTTAAGTTTGAAGTCGGTTCTGTTTTTTAACACTAATTAAATTTTCAGCTTTGTATTCTTACAAAATCTACTCAGTGTACTTAAATCTAAATAAAATTTTACTATGGAAAAATAATACATTTTACTATCATTTTCACTTTGTCTGTCCCGTTGACTATGTGTTTGAAACGATGTATTTTTATTTCTTATTAAATGTCCAAATATGCATTTACATAAACCTAATTTAAAGAATTATGGGTCATATTTTACGTTCCCCATTTTACCAACATCAACGTTGTTTTTTTTAGCAAAAAGTAGCCTACACAAAGGCATATGCAAGGACCTAGGACGTAATCTATTTGTATGCCAAATTTCATTAAAATCAGTTCGGCGGTTTAACCGTGAAAAAATAACAGAATTGCTACTAAGAAAACTCTATTTGTGTCGTTCATCGATCATCTACAAAGCAAGGCAAAGTTTATATCCAAGAAGTTGGGAGCGGTAAACCGGTCCAAGCAGGACTTCACCCCACGGCAACGACTTGTGCTTTATAAAGCTCAGGTGAGTCCGCATATGGAAATCTGCTCACACCTGTGGGCCGGAACACCTGCTTCCCAGATTAATCCCCTAGACTATATTCAATTTCGAGCAGTTCGTCTTGTCAATGATTTCATATTAACAGATGGTCTAGATACGCTTGGCCTTCGGAGATACTTCGCGTCTCTCTGCGTATTCTACTGACTGTATAACGGAGAGTGTTCCGACGAATTCTTCAGAATGATGCCTTCATCTTCTTTCTACCAGCGCACCGCTTGTGATCGGCTGGGCGTTCATCTCCAATTCCTTGAGCAATTTCGCTTATGTGCGCAACGGTTCTTTAGAACGTTTGTTTTGCACATCGTGGAGCCTTGGAACGAGGTCTCAACTGCAGTTTTCATAGAGCATATGACGATATGGCGTTTTTCAAAAAGGGTATCACAAAGTTTCTTCGAGGCCGGCAACGCGTTGGTGACACCCCTGGTGTTGCATACATCCACAGGCGATGGTAAACGCATTCCAACAGGTGGGCTAGAAACCGTCAATCAGTCTGCTGTCCTCCAGCTATAAAAAACAATATTAGCATTTATCAGTATGGACTCAATGACTTTAAAATCCTTCATAGAAATACTAGAGATCCCGGAAGACGTTGCCTTCTCTGAAAAAATAAAAATCTAGGACCCGATTCCAGCGTTACCTTCCGGTTCCAATTGTAAATTTAAACCTTTCGGGGACCCACTCAAACGTGTACAAAAAATTTCATCAAAATCCGTAAAGCCGTTCTTAAGTTATGTGCGTACATACATTATACACATTTCTACGATAAATTTTTGTTTATATAGAAGATAGATAGATCGTATACTCTCCATGAGTAAAATAGGATTTCTGCTCCGAGGAAACGGAATTAAATTCTCAAGTGCATACGATTCGTTTACCGATGTGTACACACGAGAGATTTTCATTTCAAAGTGCGGTACTTTCGTTAAACTTTTGAATCGGTCGTGCAAATATTGGCACATTGGATGTTTTTGTAAGGGGTTGTATGTTTAAATAAATCGTCTTAGGTGTACTTTGCATTTATTTTAACATGGCGGGAGTAAATATTACCATATTTTTATAAATTAGTAATAAAGTAAAGAAAGAATTAAATATTATGGTAAATTAAATGTATATATATATATATGGTAAAATTTATATATAAAAAATCTATGATAATTTATATTCTTAGAAGCACCATATACCAATATCGTTCATATATCAATACTAAAATATTGATAGGAGTAGCAGGACTCGAATTAAAATGCCGTTGGAATTATTATAGAGTTTATTAGAACCATACAAACACGTATAACACAGGTACAAATATAACCGAACGCAATAAGTCCAAACGTAATGCAGGAGATCGTAATTCAAATACACGCGCAAAGTCCGTCACTAAATAGATTACCGAATATACACAAATCTTGCTTCGCTTGTGGTTATCGCTCGACTGCCTATCTCTCCATTGGGGCATTGCTTTATACTGCACAGATGCAATATGTCTGCCTGACCTCGTGGACCGAATTTCTTAGAATCACACCTGGATAATGACTACCATAAAAGAATACAATACACAATGGGCTGTTTTACTCACAGAAATCACAAATTTTAAACAAAAAGTAAACAGAAGAAGTCCAGGTGCCGAAAAGGTAATAAAATGTCTACAGGTATGCAGGTGTGAATTTGTCTTTTGTCGGCGTTCAGGCCATAACAATATAAATATAAATATATAAATAAAACAATACAAGTTACAAATTATGCAAAGAAAAGGGCATAACACTGATAATACATGTATTTATCGTTATAAAAAGCTAAGTATTATGTATTTTGTTATTTGATGTCATCGACTTTTTAAGCGGCAGCAAGAGAAAACGGTGAAAAATTTGTTTCTTCAAATATTTATTATATATTTTCAAAAAAATGCTTAGGTACTGATTTTGGTATTCTTTATGTTTATATAAGCATATAAAATATTGTATTTCTTTAAAGGAATTATTCTTTTTGAATCGAGGTATATGATGTGATTTGTTACTAAGATACGAGTCCTGCAATTACTTTGGTTTTATGTCTCGAAATTAGAACGTGATGAATCGTATCTATAAGTAAAATTATCTTGCTTATAAATATCATAATTAAATTTAATTCCTGTTAAACGAACGTAATGAAATAGAAAATTTTATACTTAGTAAAAATACGAAAGCTTTCTAAAAATACAAAGGAGCATTCTTGCGTAACATTGCTTTAAGAACAATAATTGTATAAAGTTAAAAGGAAAATGAATTAATTATATTAATATACCAAGTTTCCAATATTATTTTATTAAGATTATGTCATCTAATAATTCTAAATAATTTAAAAAGAGTCCATTGGTTATATATATGTGGAATAAAATGAGGTACATATACATAGGCATTCTAAAATATTAATGACTTTTAATTTCAGTCAATAAATGGAGTAGAAATGGATTCGTTTCCATAGTCTATGCCTCTTTCACTTTCTTTTTAACTGACTTCAAAAAAGGAGAAGGCTCTTCATTCGTCTGTATGTTTTTTTATATGTTGGTTACTTGATTTCTCCGTCAATTGTGGACCGATTTTCAATTTTTTTCTTGGAATCGTAAAGTTATACTCCCGAATTGATCCCATTGTCACCATGGTAGCATCTGATGAGTAGATTTTAAGGAAATAGAGAAACTCAGAAAAAATGTTAACCAACTTCTTCGTAACACGATATCTCCGTCAATTATAAACCGATTTTCAAATTGTTTTCTTTACTCATAAGCGTATACTCCCGAAGTTGTCCCATGACCACCAAGTTAGGATATGATGAGAACGCCGTGCGCTTAAATTCTTGGAAGAAATCTTATATATGTCTGTAGCTATTACATTTTCTACAGGCGCTTAATTTTTTAGATGCATGTTTCTCGATTTCTTCGTCAATTGTGGATCGAGTTTGATTTTTTCCTTTATTCGTAAGTATGTATACTCCCGAGGCGGTTCCATGGTCACAAAGTCAGGATCGATGAATGGATCCCGAAGAAATCGAGAATTACCCTTAAGGATCTGATTTGTGGATTGCAAGGAAATCCAGAGCAACCCTTGTTGAAGAGCATATACACCGAAGAGCGAGATGACAATTTTGTATACGTGTGCCAGTGGTACAATTTTTACAGGTGCTTAATATATTATTTATAGAGCTATTGAAATATAATATTTGCGCAAGTAAAAAGTAAAAAATGTTTTATTTAACAAAAACATAACCGACCTCAAAACAAAAACCAAAAAATAACATAAAAGAACAACAACAAATTTACAAAATATAGTAACTTTTATATTTTACTTAACACCGACTTCTAGATGTTGCAGAAAGAAGTCGGTTTAATATTTCTTTGTTAATTATTAGTGTGAAGTCGGTTTAGTATTTGTAATTTTTTTATAAACTATAAGGTGGAAATATCTTTAAAAAATCAAGGTGAAATTAGCTTACAAAATACTTAATTATAAAATTTAGGTTTTAACCGTGGGCTTTAACGAGATCAATAGTTTTGTGCTTATTTGGTAATCCACCTGATGCTCTAACACAGAGTTCCGCAAAGTATGTAAAAATAAGGTTATGTTATAAACTTATTTTTCGTAAATAATGTAAGGGTAAGAAAAATACTTAGTTATACATAAAATAAGGTTTGTTGATTAATAGTAATAAATACCTTTTCTGCAATTTAAACTTTAAGTTTGTTAATTAATAATAAATATTGTTTCGATGATTAACAAATAAATGTTGATTAATATTACTTAAAAATTATTTTTATTTGTATTTGTATTTTTATTTGTATGTACCTCCAAAAATTTTCGTTTTCCTAGATGTACCGTAAACACAAAATGTTTGCGGAACATTGCTCTAACAGACCAACAGTAATTCTAAATGAGGTACAATTAGCTTCCTTGTTTTAGTTTCTAAATTATAACTCATTGTGCAAGGTCGAACTACCTATAGATTTATTACAATTTAAATATATATAAATTGTAGATTAGTACAATGTAGAGAACTTAACCGAAATAAATCTAATTAGCTTCATTAATGGTAGGTTTTTATAAATGTAGATCATTAAGTTTGGGTCAATAAACTATTTCAACAATTTATGATTTAAAATGAGTCGAATATTAAAAACATGAAATCTAATTAAATAAATAAATATCGGCAGATAAACACACATATTGTGCCTCCCCAAATTGATCAAAATACGCTTGTGCTATGGGTAATATACAACGGACTACTCTAGAGCCGATCTCAGACACCCAGACCATAGAAATAACTGAAAAATCGTTTTATGAAAGTTACCATGCCAGGAATTGAACCCGGAGCCTCTGTGTTTTAGTGAGGTTGACCGGCAAAGGCTTATCCGGCACAACCATAGAGGCCGTCATCTATTATCTAATACCTCGATATCTAATACCTTCTGCGAGTAACGTACCCAGAGGGCCAAAAGCTGCCATTTCCGACGACGAACATGACCAGTATCAAAATAAATTGAAACTTTATGCTGCTATGTCTTATACCTTCTAGTAAAACTCGACATGTGTCAATTTCACCAAGCGATTCTCCAAGATTCTCGCTGGATTGCCATACTGATCAATTGGCTAAGGTAGGATAACATTCTGATCAACTGAATTATCGATGACACGTTTGGAGAGCTCTTTAGGTGCTCTAACACGAGCAATTTTTGAACAATTATTGGTTGGCAACAGTAATGGATCAATATGGAGCAATTAAGTGGAGCAATTGCAATAAAATGCGGTAATTGTTTCGGGAATATTGCTTGTAATTGCTCCGTATATTTCACATTTCTCAAGGTCACCATATGAGTTACAGAATATCCAATCGGTTTGGAAATTTGTAGGCAATTTTCTTTCTATCTTGTTTTTACGTATAACTACGTCTCGTTTTCGCAAAAGGAATAGGCCGGCGGCGGTAGGGACGGGGGGTGCATATTTTTTAAGTTGTTCCATATTGCATGGTATTGTGTGGCCGTATCTCAGCTTGTAGTTGCTTGATGTAGTCGTGACGTCATAGTTGACAAGAATTGACCGAGATTGAGTAATTTTAGTTGCTGGTGTAAGAGCACCTTAAAGTCTCATATTTAGAAATCAAAATAAATAATTACAGGACAGAAAAATCACAGATATATTAGAAGAGATAAAGGTTACAATAACAATATCCATTTACAATTTCATAAACAGTGACACTGCAAATATTAGTATAGTGATTTCGCGTTGCTATGATGATCCAGGTTATTTGCAGCATTGGCCAACATCGGATCGACCTTAATGCTCATTTATTGTAATCAGATTTCAAACCTCTGGTACAAGTAAATCCCTTTTTTGTGTCGATGGTTAAAAATAATAGACTACAATAACTAATAACTAGCTTCGCGCAAGTCTTCTCGTCCACTATTCCGCAATACTCGAAGACGAAAGTCTTCGAGTAGTGTATCCTACCCGTTATCACATACGGTACCGAGACGTGGACACTGACGGTAGAAATGGTCTACAAATTTAAAGTCGCTCAGAGGGCTATGGAGTGAGCTCTTTTACGTATGTCTACTGTGGATAAAAACACAAATGAGGGTATTGGTAAGAAAACTAAGGTAACCGATATAGCTACCATAGATGATAACAAGTATAATGCAGAAAAGTAGAAAAACAAGATAAAAATGTATTAGGCATAAGAGATTTACTAGATAATAAGTATTGATAAAAACATATAAAATGAAAAAAAGGAAAAGAAATAAGAAAATTAAAAATAAGACTATCCCCATTTATTATCCCTATAATATAATAAAAAAGAAAGTAAAGACGAGAAAAAGAAAATCTCCGTCTTGTACAATGATGGAGGAGGTGGCAAAAAAAACCCGATATAGCTCACAAAATAAGAAATTTGAAGTGGTAGTAGTAGACGGCCAATGGAGCAAACTTATCTTAGAGTGAAGACCGTGTCTCATACGACGTCCTAAATCGTCCTGCTATTCGTGCAGGAACGGAGAAAGAATACAATTTTCTGCGGCCGGGCGGCCTGTCGTAAGAGGCGACAAAACGACCCACAGCCAGGTGGTAAGGTATTTTTCCGACTGGATGGTTACCACTCCTGCTCTTAAGTATGCCGCCATAACAACCTCGAGTTGTGTTCCGGCATTAGTGGCAAAGTTCCAGTTTCCCTTTCGAAAGCGGCAGCAAATTGGTAGCACCATTGGTGTTATAAATGTACATAGGCGATGGCAAACGTTTACCTTCAGGTGGGCCATCTGCCTATCTGTTGAACTCATGCAATAAAAAAATAAAAAAACCAATTCAATTATTTTATACTGAGTTCTCGTAATGCAATGTGGCACGACCGGCATTCTATTCTAAGAGCCTTTAGCCGACTTTACTTTGAGAGTCCGAGACTCTGTCTTTATATTAATGATCTAATGTGTTTTATACCAACAAAGATATTTTGAATTTGGAGGTTAGATAGATAGATAGAAAACACTTTAATGTTACACCATTATAGTAAACTTACGAACTAGTATTCTAATTGTGTACAAAGGGCGTTCTTATCGCTAAAAAGCGATCTCTTCCAGTCAACCCGTGGCAAGAATATTGCTGATTGGGAGTGCGATGGTGGTATACAAAATTATTGTACGATTACTTACACTTTAATAATAAATATATAACATATAACTGTACTATATATACAAATATACATATAAGTTATATGTTTGTATATATAATATAGTATAATATAGAGGTTTTAACCTACAAAATGTCGGACATTGATCGAATATTCACATTTAATATCAATTTTAAAACAATTTTTATAAATATTCTCTCAATGCTTCTGATTTGTGCCACGACAGCATCGTGGGGGGTACGACGTGGGCATTAGATGATGATTTGTGAAAATTAATGCCGTTCTTTATATCAACCTACCATAAATTAATTTTGAGCATAGAAACTACATTATGTGCATAGTAAGACATATAATTAAATAATGTTTAATATATTTTTTACTTTATTAAAAAATATTCTAAACTTTGACTTATTGTCGTCTGTACAAGAATAAAGATAGATTAATCAGTATTAATTTATTTTTTGTTGTGTATATATACGTACGCATATATCTTTACAGCTATATATAATATGTTTTATACCTAGGAGTTAGTTATCTTGTTCTACTGCATGCCAACGCTATCTTTACATTTAGGTCTTGTCCATCTCAAAGTTGCCTGGAAGATATTTCTTTACAGTAAGGCCACATTGTACTACTTTGAAGTGTTTAAGATCATTGCGTGTTTCCTTTTATCATATCAGTGTACAGTTAGAGTATTGTATTATATAATAGGTAATTACTGCACCCGGGAGATCTGTCGTAAGAGTCGTAAGAAAAACCCACAGCCAGATAGATGGTAGGGTATTTGCGCGTCTGGATAGCTACCACCTCTGTTCTAGAATGTGCCACCACAACAAACAATACTGTTACATGCCGTCAAAGATAAGCCGCACAGCCTATTGTAAGCGCAGCTTATTGTCCTCCCGGATTAGGCAATCCTTTGTGTTTTGAATTTGTAAAATGCTATTGTTTTTCTACTTGTTTCATAACCATCATTAGCGTCGAACTAATCCCTATTGTTATTGTTTTCGACTTTGTGGACGTTCGCAGGTATGTAAATTAATATTTCTTAGAAACTCAGTGTGCGCCTCCAATTTCTTTCTACTGTGTAGTTAGTATAAGACGATGCCTGAATGGAGGGGCGGGTGGCAGTCAAGCCACGACTATGAAACGAGTAAGACGTTCTCTAGTACTCTCGATTAGCGATATAGACGACGAACTTTGCGCGTTCGAATTGTATCGAATCGTGCAGTGTGAACTGGTTGCATCCAGTTTTATTTGTATTTGTTTTATACGTGTTTGTACAATTCTAATAAATTCTATAGTAGTTCCAACGGCATTTTTTAATTCGAGTCCTGTAGCTCGTAACAATACGCAAGATGATAGGCTTACAAATGTTACGAACAAAGTAAAGACTGGAAAGACCACTAGGATTTTTAAACGAATGGGAATAAAGTTATTTATTAAATAGGGGAGCGGAGTGGTAAATCAACTGAGATAGTTTTAATAAAACTATAGAACGTCTCAGCCCCATAGATTTTGTACGAGCGTACCTACGTATGACGTCATAAGTTGGTCCACAAAAAAGGATTCAAATAGCGTATTGATTACACCGGCGCACAAAAAATAAAATTTTGAGAGTGTATGAACCAAACTGACCCCACATTCGGATTCAGCGCGTAGAAGTACATAAGAATAAGTAGATGGATCTGGTCAAAAGTACAGACCAATTATTTTTTTGTGGGTCATTGTAATTTATACTTTGCTTGTAGATAAAATCTAGACTTGAAGTTCTACTTCAAAAGTAAGAAAGAAATCGTTTTTAATCAAAATATAACTACGGAAAATAAGTACGTGATCTATTTAATTACGCTGAGGTATTTTGATGTTTACTAAAAAAGGCTTACCTTGAGACCGTCGTGTCTTTATTATTTTTGCATGGGGCTTTTCAGTTAAATGTTACCTGCATCACAGGTATTTATAAATTTAGAGTATCTGGTTTAATCTTTTTAATTAAAATTTTGCTCCTTGGGAAAACAGGTTAAAGGGAAAATTGTTTCCCAATTTCCAGTGGCAAAATAAATTGCGTAAATAATTTCTATCTGATTTTTATTTTTATGATTTGCTTAATTAGGAGGCAAAGGATTTTAACGTGTTATAAAGCAACTAGCTTTTGCTCGCGGGTTCATTAGCTTTACAAAAGGTATCTATATGACATGATATGATATGTGATATGACATGAAGTGGGCATGATAAATACCCGTAACGCCATCTAGAAAAGGTGGAACTAAGTAACCATTACGGCAACACACTAAAATTGTGGCTGTCATTCTTGTTGCCATGACGATGTATTTATTAGTGAATTGCAAGTGTGGTGTCAAATCAATCGCGATCGGAACGCATCTTTTCGACTGTATTCTGATATCTCTCGGAAACAGTACTTTTTGAAGTGAAACTTCTTTACAATCGTTGTGATTTGAAACTCGTTGAACCGATGAAGCGACACTAAAAAGAGAAACATAAATCTATCGGACTAAGTCTGCGAGAGAATGAGATACGAGTTTTACATTATGCAGCACAGATTTGAGAGTCAATAAGACCGATGATTATATTTTTAGACTAAAACAGTGAAAAATTTAAAGTGATAGTTAAGAAGTTAATTTTGAATTATAATATGTTGACGAATGTAGGCTAAAGGAATCATATTGTTACAACTCAGGTCCCGACAAAAACAAAACCTACATAACTGAAACAAAACACATTTTATTACCTGCCGGCATTTAAACTAATGGTAACTCTTTTAGGATCGTCTTCTTTTGTTTACTTTGTGTTTAAAAATTGTTATTAGAAAACAGCCCATTGTTTTATTGTACTCTTTTATGGCAGTTTGCGGCCGAGTCATTAGCAAGGTGTGGCGGATTAGGCCGACTTAGATACGGGGACATTTCATTTGTGCATTATAAAACGATGACCTGATGGAGGGGGAGGCAGTCGAGCGCGAATCACGAGCGAAGCGAGACGTGTGTACTACAATCGGAAATCTAATAAGTGACGGACTTTGCGCGTTTTATTGAGTTACGACCTTCTGCATTACTTTTGGACTTGTTGTGTTCGGTTATATTTGTACATGTGTTATAGGTGTTTGTATAATTCTAATAAACTCTATAATAATTCTAACGGCATTTTAATTCTAAGAATTATCTGTAAGTATATTCTCTGAAGTTTCACTTCTACTGCGTGTGAACTGCACACACATTTTTCTATTTCATTCAATTATAATGAGCCTAGCTCCCGCGGCGATGGAACCATGGGCTAGACTCAACCGCTGGAGGGAAGTACAAAGTAAGACGACATGTGTTGTACTCTCTATGTAATTATTGCTTAGTCAATTTAACATTAAACTTAAGACTATATATACAGAAATTTTAACTGCTTCGTGAAACTATGTAAAACCTAAACATATTCGTAGATGAATCTGCGAAGGTTTTTTGTTTTCTGTATTGACAGATTTTGGCACGTACATGGACTACTCAGTTATAACCTTGCTAATTATTTAGTAATAAATTATTCCATGTATATGACGTAACAAGTATCCTACCATTCCTAGAATAAAAGGAGTAGGATACATTAGCGGAAAAAAAGATAAACTTTAAACTGTTTATAATATAAGACACGCATAAATTTGTTTTCAATTTTATCCACCATTGATCTATATATATTTAGATTCATGAGGATTCCAGATGAATTGTACATATTACATATTCATAGCACAATTTTGAAAATAGAATCATCTATATACTTAATACTAAGTGAAGATATACAATATAATGAGCGGTTATAATAATAAATATTAAATTATAATTATATTACATTAGAAAAAAATGTACACGGGAATGCAATTACAACGCTTACGAAAGTTACGTTAAAGTGCAACCACAGGCAACTTTGTCGCGAGTCGTAAGTGTTAGTTTGAAGGGGAGGCCTCCGCCCGCCCGCCTTTCGTCAGTAGACGGTAGGGCGCCGAGCTGATCACCCACTAGTTGCCTATGGTACCCCCGTGAAGCCGAAACGAACTTTACAGAAAATACATTCATTTAAACCATTTAAGAACAGAACTAGTATTTAAATAAAATTTAACAAATTAAAAAAGAACAAGTATTTAATTGAAATTTAACAAATTAAAAAAAAGAACGATTATTAATTTAAATTGAACAAACTTGAAAATAGAACAGTATTTTTTTTAAGATTCTGGTATTAAAACGTACTTACATAAGTTTGAGAGAAGTATTAGTAAATTTAATTTGTTTTAGTGAGTGCTGTGACTTGTCGACTTGATTTGTGTTAGAACTTTGACAGAAGTTTTAAGAAAGAAGGGGCGGTTGTAGGTAAGTTTAGCATTAAGGAATTTTAGAGATACTGTATGTTTTTTTAAAATATAACACTTCACTCCGTTCTGATATAAAAATACAATAGTAAGTCTGCTTGTAATGTTTTGGATTTTAATGAAATTTGGTAATGAAATATATTGTACCAGGATATATTATATCTCAAAAATAATCTTGAAAGACTGAAATAGAGGATAACAATATGTATTAGTAATAAAAACTCCTTGAGTTAGGGATATGAACATTCATGTTTAGCCTTGTCCAAAATTAATATGTGTATAAGCATTATACTGATATTAGGCGGATCAAAAAAATTTAATCATTTTGATTGAAAGGCACAGAATTGAAAGGACACGATGACTTTCAGTTACATTGAATCATTAAATTTTAAGTTTACCTTGCTCATATTGGGTAATTTATCCAAATTGAATGAAAGAAATGAATTACACTTGAAATAATGAATAACTCCACAAAGAAGTTGCAACAAGAAAATAAAACAGATAGTGTTTTTTTTTATTGCATGAGTTCAGCAGACAGGCAGACGGCCCACTTGACGGAAAGCGGTTACCATCGCCTATGGAGATTTTCAACACCAAAGGTGCTACAAATGCGCTGCTGCTCTCTTACGGTAGACTGGAACCTGGTCACTAATACCTGAATACAACTCAAGGTTGTTATGGCGGCATACTCTAGACCAGGGGTGGTATAGTTATTAATAAACCTTGAGTATTAAATAATTCTTCAAGAAAAATAACATTTAAAAACTGTTTTAAAACCTTGTATTAGGGGAAGTTTAATTAGGTTTAGGCTTAGGGATACGAAATTTCATATTTAGGTTTTTGATAAGAAATCAAAAAATATATGTTTGAGAGTTACAAATTCGATTTAAATAAAACAGTCAATACTATAGACACATATAAAAATACGAACCGAATACCAATTAATAACGGAAAGTCCGTTTTCATCATGCCAGGAATCGAATTCAGGGCGTTTGCGGTCCAGTGAGATAAAGATCACTCAAACATAGCGGCCGACAAATACACATAATACTAGCTTTTTAAAATCCATGGTTATTATGCCTATATGTTTCAAAGAGTCAGTATATGCATAAGATATGGCAAATAACCTTATGCAGAAAATATACAAGAATTCCATTTAATATTAGAATTATTTGTGCAGGAACGGAGAAAGAATACAATTTTCTGCGGCCGGGCAGCCTGTCGTAAGAGGCGACAAAACAGCCCACAGCCAGGTGGTAGGGCATTTGCCGGCTGGATGGCTACCACCCCTGGTCTAAGTATGCCGCCATAACAACCTTGAGTTGTGTCCCAGCATCAGTGACCAGGAACCAGTTCCCTTAAGAGAGCAGCAGCGCTTTTGTAGCACCTTTGGTGTTGCAAATGTCCATAGGCGATGGTAACCGCTGTCCATCAAATAGGCCGTCTACCTGTCTGCTGAAATCATGCAATAAAAATACATACACATATATATAATTTCGTACATCTTATATAAAATCAACTCTATTACAATTTAATTAATTATTTTGGCTTACTTTGCTTCATTACACTAACAAAGGATCTCGCCGTAACACCTTTCATACGGTTATATTAATGAAACCAGTGACTTGCAAGTCTATGCGTATTATTACAACATTGGTTTTTAGTATAAAAATAGGTTTTCGTATCGCAAAAATAACTCTGTCTATCTTTTATGTTTTCACGGAAAACCACATTAGCCATTTTATGTAATTTCAAGGAAAATGCGATCACCATTTTGGGAACACACCGAACCTGGAATCCATTTTTGTTTGTAAATATTTACATATACAGAGTGAATTTTTTAAGTGGGCCTTCGGGGCCAAATTCTAAACTATACTAAACAGCGAAAAATACTCAAAGGAGTCTTGAAGCCGATTTTGGCGAAAACTAAAGAGGTAACATTTAGATTTTTGAAAAATCAATTACTTATGTCAGGACACGTCCCGGCTGATTTTGAAAAAAGAAACACTGTATTATTATATCAAATCATAGTGTAGTTTGTAAGGATCAATTTCTGCGAAAGAACCATTTACCCTCTGGCATGTTTGCTGAAGAGTTTCTTGCGCCGCTTCTTCTCTTCAAGCCACAATGTTGCGAAGCGGTGGTAAATTAGATTAGGCTCCCATAAAGTAAAATAATAACCATAAACAAAATTAGAACTAAATAATTAAAATGAACAAGTTGGTGGTAGGTTAAGATTTATTTAATCTCTAACAATACTCATTGACACTTGACATCTTTGTCTTCCGTGATGCTACTAAAAAATTGACCGAAATGTCGGAATAATAAAATACAAATAAATTACCGCGTTTAAAACCGTTAAAACGTAGTTTTATTATATTTTAGTTATGTCACTATAACTACTTTTTTACATTTTAAAACTTGATAGAAATGCCGACGACAATCGGACTACGTTATCCATACCTTTGTATTAATCCTTATCCAAATAAATCATTTTGTATTCAAGACTGTTTCAATACCTGTAGATTACTTTTTGAATTATTCAAATCTAACATTCCATTTAAAAGATATTACGGATTTAAAAATGTCAATCTAAACATAATAATACTTGGCGCTGGAATCGGGTTCTAGGATTTTGATAAAATTTTATGTATTTGAGTGGGTCCCGGGATGTCTTAGATTCACAAATAGACCCGGTAGGTGGCGTTGGAATCGGGTTCTAGATTTTGATTTTTTCAGCGCATGTAGTCATAATATGAAAACAATCATACGCAATCATCAGCGCTACTTGTAAAACAACTTTCCTTTCATTCTATCTCCTATTATATTAATGTACTCTGTGTGCTGTAACGACTAACGTTTCTAGTCGTATACTTATAAAGACAAGTAAATATTTTTGAATTTAAATCGAGGAATGCCTCGAAAAGCAAACGAAATAACAATATTACCAGGTTTCCTATAACCCTACTGCTCCATTTGAGATAGTGTTATAGTTATTGATCGTTTCACGCAGATATAGCAATGGGCTTAATGCGATATTTTTATTAAGTTTTTTTTAATAGCTGGAGTACAGCAGACAGGCAGACGGCCCACCTCATGGAAAGCGGTTACGGTCGCCTATGAACGTTTGCAACACCAGAAATGTCACCAACGCCCTGCCGGCGTCGAAGAAATTTTATGACACCCTTTTTAAAGAACCCCATATTGTAGCGCTGTGGGAAGGCCACGGCTGGGAGCTCATTCCAAATCCCCGCGGTGCACAAGAGATGTTAAATATTGACAGATAACGTATTTATATGCACTAATGTAGCTAGATATTCGTTAACAACTTTATTGTATCTCTGTAAATAACAATTTAAATCAAAAAACAAAACCCTCATAATAAAATCTATTTTACATAACATTTACCTCGAAACACAAGACCTGCTTGATTAGAATCTTAATTAAAAACAGAGAAATTAAGCCCTTACATATTGACAGAGCAAATGAATGCTTTAAATACGTCAAAGGGGTTCATTACTAGATTTCTAAAGAATTGTATAAAGGGAAAATCGTGTACAAATGGTAATGTGATCTTAAAATAAAAACGGTACGGAATGTACTGATTGATTTTCATATCAAAGACTACGGCGTATCATTCATAATGGGATGTATATATCTACATGTATTTTTTCCTAATCAATTATTTGATTGATGAATATTTTTATTTTAAACAGACGGATAATAAGAACATAATATAATAAATTGACTAAATTATATAAAATTGTTAATAACATTATCTTAGTTTAATTGTTTTATGAATAATATATAACTGAAAGAGACATAATAAATTGTATAGTAAATATTTGTTATGTTTCTAATAGCATCATAATCAGTAACCTAATCAATAATGTAACCGATAATATAATCATAATATCTATAAGGATTACAAATGGCTTGTAACCAAAACTACAAAAAAATTATATGCCTGTCAAGGCGAAACATGTAACTTTTATTACTTAGAATAACATCTGCAAAAATGGCCACGTTTTAAACAAATAAATTACTTTGACTTTGCATTCATGTATAGTTGATAACACTTTATTGCTCACCAAAATAAACAAAACCAAAATGCATAATTACAATACTTCATGGCAAAACAACAGGCGGCATTATCGCTAAAAGCGATCTCTTCCAGGCAACCTAGCTTAAAAGAAATTTTTAACTAATCTGGCGATGTAGTTGGGGCAGAAAAAAGATAGGACTAAAATTTAAATATACATACTAACACTAATTTATAAATTTAATACATATATAGATCCAGACACATTTATAGAATACCAATATATACGTATATACGAAATAATGTAAATAAATATATTTATTAACATTATATATGACAAGCATTTTATATTAATAATAGATAAATAAGTAAATGTTTAATATTGTTACGAGTGCGGGACTCGAATTAAAATGCCGTTGGAATTACCATAGAAATTATTAGAACTATACAAACACGTATAACACAGGTACAAATATAACTGGACACAACCAGTACAAACATAATACACGATTCAATAACACGCGCAAAGTCCGTCACTATATAGCTTATCGAATGTACACACGTCTTGTCTCGCTTGTGACCATCGCTAGACTGCCGATCTCTCCATTGGGACATTGTTTTATAATGCACCGATGCATTATTCTACCTGGCAAGCGCATCGATGCAATTTCCCAGAAAACGTAATCCGCACACCTGCGTAATTATGCTTGCGAACGGCCATAAACGAGTACAATACACAATAGGCAGTTTTGTAATTACAATTTTTTAACATAAGGCAAACAAAAGAAGTCCAAATGCCGAAAAGGTAATAAACTGCAGGTGTTCATTGGTCTTTGTCGGTCGTAACAATATATTATACATATTTATTTAAAAACAGATAGTCCTTCGGACATGAAATTATTTCGGATTATCCGTTAGTTTCGGATGGTTTCAATTACGGATATTAGATTGTGAAGGAATTGTAAGAATAAAACGACACTTGTTATTTTATGTAAGTAAATGTAATCCCACAAGAGTAAATTTCTGACTGGCTATGTCTAAGCAATAGAAAAAATAAACAATGCATAGAGGTACTCGCACGCCTTGTATATCGGTTCGGGCGGGCAAAACAAAACACGTCATAACATGTTACATTTAGACTCCATCCCTCTCCGAAATTATTTGAAATTTTAATATCAGAAAGAAAGAAAGAAAGAAAAAACGTTTATTTGGGCTTTACATAGTGAGACACCAGGCGATAAATTAAACAATGTAGGTATATATCAAAAAAAAAGTCTCGCGATGGTACCAAATAGGTGCAGTTTAGCATATGCCAGGCAACAAGTGCCTGCCGCTGGTTTTCAACTGTACCTAGGATGGATATATATATATATATATATATATATATATATATATATATATATATATATATATATAAATAACAGTGTGACATCTATTATTTATTATTATCATCATTTACCTGATACCTGACGAGTGTTCGCCTTACGACTGCGTCGCATGTTAAACCATAGGCAGTAGCTTTATTTTACTTACACAAAAACTTAATTCGGTTTTTTACATATAAATTCAAAATCAAAATTCAAAATTTATTATTTAAAATAAGTTCCACTGGAAAACTTTTTTGAAGGTCATACATGTAAGTCAAATTTAAATCTACTTCGTATTCTATATACACCGTTTCGCAACGTTTTTGTGTTATCGCTGTTTAAAGGAGAAGAAACGGCAACAAACTCCCCAGCAACACGTCTAGCTAAAAAAGATTTTTTCATCATAATTATTTATATATTATCTCAGGCTCTTTCTTTTTTAATATATATAGAACTTGTATTAAAATTACTCTTGAGAGAATGAATGGAGTTATAACAAACAAAAAATATTGTTATCGTCGCAATACTGACATACTAAGAATAGTGCGACAAAATCTCCGTAGCTTCCTTACATGTTATGCAAAACATAAACGTTATACATCTACATATTATAATCTACACAACTGCCCAGCAAAACATAGAGGCGAGTCATAAGCATCTCTCACCGAGGGTATTCAATTTTTTATTAATTAAAACTTATGTAAGTATAATTCAACGAAAACAAATAGAAATTAACATTATAGGTGTGATTCTAATACTGGTGCCACACCTGCGATAATGCAGCTGTGGTGATCAGTGTAATGTCTTATTTGTTACGCGGTCTTGTCATTAATCCTAATGATTTTTCCGTACAGGAACGGAGAGAGACTACATATTCCTGCGGCCGGGCGGCCTGTCGTAAGAGGCGACAAAACAACCCACAGCTAGGGGGTAGGGCATTTGCCCAACTGGATGACTACCACCCCTGTTCTAAAGTATGTCGCCATAAAAACCTTGAGTTGTGTCCCGGCATTAGTGACCAGGTTCCAGTCTCCCTTAAGAGAGCAGCAGCGCATTTGTAGCACCTTTTGTGTTGCAAATGTCCATAGGCGATGGTAACCGCCTTCCAGCAAGTGGGCCGTCTGCCTGTCTGCTGAACATCTGCAATAAAAAAAATAAAAAAATTGATATTACATCATAAGTCAATAAGCATAACATAGCTATTCGTTATCGGCGTTATTTTTAACTCTATAAGTAAGACGCAATTAGTCATAGACAATAATTTTAACCTTATCGCAGGTGCGGCCCCAGCATTAGGTTAATAAAGATATCAAATCAAATTACTCGAGCCAAATTGAGTAACATGCATATGCCCTATTGGAAAAGAGAAATATCGTGTATAATGGTAATGTTATTAGCTTATTAGAAATAAATCTGGCAAGTGCTAAGTCATTCCCGCACAATAAAAGATTCCGTAGAGATCCAAAACATCCACTGTTATGTTGCAGCTACACCTGCGTTATTGTTAAAGGTTTAGAATGTGGCCGAATGCGTCTTATTTAGAGAGTTAAAAAATAACGTTAACGCATAACCACATTATTGTATATAGATATTGTTACGAGTTGCAGGATTCGAATTAAAATGCCGTTGGAATTATTATAGAGTTTATTAGAACTATACAAACACGTTTAACACAGGTACAAATATAACCGAACATAATAAGTTCAAACGTTATGCAGAAGATCGTAATTCAAATACACGCGCAAAGTCCGTCAACAAATAGATTACCAAATGTACACAAGTCTTGCTTCGCTCGTAGTTATCGCTCGACTGCCGATCTCTCCATTTGGGCATTGTTTTATACTACACAGATGCAATATGTCTGCCTGACCGCGTGGTCCGAATTTCTTAGAAGCAATTTGTATTTTTAAATCCTACTGGCAGTGATCACAATACAACAATAGGCCGTAAAAGATTACAATACACAATGGGCTGTTTTTTTAATCACAAATTTTAAACACAAACAATTGTAAACAAAAGAAGTCCAAATGCCGAAAAGATAATAAAATGTGTTTCTACGGGGCTGCAGGTGTGAATTTGTCTTTGTCGGCACCTAGGTCGTAACAATATGTTATTTGTCAATATTTAGGTCAATAACAAGGTCGCGTATTACATGACGCATTAAATGCATCTATCGCTACGTCTACGAGAAAACCCTAAATTTAACTTTATCCCAGATGAAGCCGCACCATTACAAATAAATCTGGCATGTGCAAAGTCGTCCTCGCAGAATAAAAGATTCCGTAGAAATGCAAAATAGCCACTACTATTGTATTTTATCTACGGAGCTATAAGGAAAACAAATAGAAAATAACCCATATTTTATTAAAAAGTTCTTGCTCAAAATAATTTTCATTTATCATAATTGTTCGACCTACTTGCGAAGATATTGAGAACACCTGTCTGCCTTTAAAATATATAAATATATTCAAATGTATGTTCTACTCTCTGACAGACATACAGACGTAAGCTTACACGACTACCAAGTGAATTGTCTTCCTCTTCTTAAATATGTATGTGTATTTTATTTTTTATTTGCTATTATGTACATTTAATTATATATATTTTAAACTATTCGCACTGAATACCGATCCATTATTATATATGTAAAGTTATCTCCAGAAGGTTGTCTGGAAGCAATTGCTATTAGCGATAACACCGCCGATTGTACTAGCTAAATTGTTTCCTTGTGTGCAATAAAGAATATTCTATTCTATTCTCTTCTCTGTTGTATATAATTTTATACCCTCCATATTATTAATAATGTATTATTATTATAAAATAAGGGTAGATTATAAATTAAACTAAATTATAAGACTGACTTCCCAAATAACATTGTTTTATAAATAAGAAAGAAAGTGATAGTATTTTATTTATATTCATTGAAAGTATTCAAGCTTTCAATACCTTGATTTTTTCAGAATCTTTCATTTCAAAATTCGAAAGTTAGTAACGGAATTTTTTTTTCATGAATTTGGAAGTAAATTTGATTAAAATAAAAAATATTTATTAAAGAACATAGTTATGATTATTTAAAATCTGGCTAACGTTAAGATACGACTATGTATAAAAAAATTGGTGTGATTTTTGGTTTAGTTGAAAATAATATTGCAACCCCTTAGTGGTTGCGCCGAGGAACACCTTGTAAATTCTCCCTCCCCACCTCGCCATCAAGAAAAATAATAAACCTTTCAAATTTCAAAAAGTGTCAGTGTCATCGCAATATATAACTTTGAATCACAACAAAGAAAGTTATATAAATTGGGGATGGACACATATTAAAATAAATTCTAATATTTTTACTTATAAAAGGCGTATAACATCTTATTATCTAACTTAAAATCTCACGATAGAAAGAATTTTAATTACTTTTCAAATAACACTGGCCCATAAAAAATTTGACCACAGCCATTTGATGCGTTGAATACGAATCTGGGAACAGTTTAGGTCCACACACCCTCAAAATTTTGAGAGTATATGGAACACTCAAAATTTTGAGAGAGTATGGACCAAACCTACCCCAGATTCGGATTTAACGCATCGAAATAATAAGAATAGATGGGTCTGGTCAAAAGTACAGACCAATTTTTATTTTTTGTGAGCTGGTGTAACTGATGCGTTATTCCACTCGTTTTTCGTGTACCAACTTATGACGTCATACGTAGGTACGCTCGTACAAAATCTATGAGGCTGCGACGTTCTGTAATTTTATTAAAAGTATTTCAGTTGATTTGACAGTCCGCTTTTAATAAATAACTTTATTCCCATTAGTTTAACTCCTAGTGGTGTGTGAAGCGCGCAGAGATAAGTGAAGTGTGGCTGCGGACTGGTGGTGAGGTAAGTTCTTCTTCCAGTTACTTCTTTTCCATGTGCCTTGGCTTCTATCTGCCATCGCATCTTGCCCGCACTCGGTTACGTGCATAGTGGGCATCCCTAATTTTTAGTTATTTCGCGGTTAAACTATACCATTGTGAAATGAAATGAAATTTATTTGCTTATGACATGGTACATTTATAAACAGGTTTTAAATTATGGTTAGTTCAACATACCATTACCCATAGGGCGTGCAAATATTAAATTGCCTTATTCTACTAATATTGCAAAACTAGCTGACTGTAGACGTAAAATAATTAAAAATAAAATAAGAAAACGGCGAACCGGTGATGACAAAAACAAAATAATAATACACTAATTTCAAATACGTCATAAAATAAATTAATTAAAATTTAAACAAAATAATGTATCGCCATATAGATTAAATCTATCTGTCAAATTTGATCTATATAATATTGTTACAACTTAGGCTTCGACAAAGATAAATTCCACGTACAGACTGTAAACGCACATTTCATTTATTACCTGTCGGCATTTATACTAATTGTAATCCTTTTATGATCGTCTTCTTTTGTTTACTTATTTATTGGCATACGTTTTTAGTATTCTGCAGAACAGCCTATTGCTCTATTGTACTTGTTTAAGGCCGATTGCAGGCTGTATCATTAGCCAGGTGTTACGGATTATAAATACAAGCTGATTCTAGGAAATTATGTCGACGTTGCCGGGCGGGCACATTTGCATTTGTGTAGTATAAAACGATGGCCTGATGGAGAGAGGAGGCAGTTGAGCGACAACTACGATCAAAGCGTGATGTGTGTACATTCGGGAATCTAATACTTTGCTCGTTTTATTGAATTACGACCTTCTGCATTACATTTGGATTTGTTGTGTTCGGTTATATTTGTGCCTGTGTTATACGTGTTTGTATAGTTCTAAAAAACTCTGTAATAATTCTAACGGCATTTTAATTCGAGTCCCGCTAACTCGTAATAATATATTTTTTTTTATCCCAGGCGTTCAGCAGACAGGTAGACGGCCCACTTGATAGAATAGCGGCTACCATCGCCTATGGACATTTGCAACACCGAAGGTGCTACAAATGCGCTGGTGCTCTCTGAAGGGAGACTGGAACCTGGTCACTAATGCCAACCGGAACACAACTCAAGGTTGTTATGGCAACATACTTTAGACCAGGGGTGCTAGCCATCCAGTCGGGCAAATGCCCTACCACCTGGCTGTGGGTTGTTTAGTCGCCTCTTACGACAAGCCGCCCGGCCGCAGGAAAATGTATCCTTTCTCCGTTCCTGCACGGATAAACCTTGATAATCTTAAGCGACAGTAAGATAAACAATGACCGATTAGTAGAATTATTATTTTGCTAATTGGGACCGGCCATAAGTAGTTCCCGAGAAAAATGATTACAAGAACAAAGAAACCAACGGACGGGTATAACGATGTTAAAAGGGTATAATTTTTGTCAAAATAAGTACAGACCCCCAAACAATAACGACATAGGTTTGTGTAAGAAGAACCTTATAGAATTTTTTAGAGGGTAGCAACTCGTTAGCAACTATCGAATAATAGTAGAACGGAAGTCTTCGTTAATCTATTAATGGTTAATGAGTATCTTGTTAACAGACCAAAGTAATGTATTACTGACGAAGGAAATTAATTAATTGATTTACATAAAAGCTTTAACGAAGTGAGACATTAGTGGCTCGGCGTGATTTTGACTACATTAATTAATGGAAAGATAATAATCAACCTAAAGATGCTTTTAGGCGGCAAATTTTCAATTAGATTATCAAAATTATTCATTCGACATTTATTTATTTTATTATTATTACAAGATTTTTTTCTTGATATGTTTTTATAATCGGCACACATACACACGTGTTTTATATCCCCAAGATAAGTAAGTTACGCTTGTGTAATAATAGGTAATAAACGATGGACTACTCTGGGGGCGATCCGAAATATTCAGACTGTGGTCTAGTAAATAACGGAAAGTTCGTTTACTAAATTTACCATGCCAGGAATCGAGCTCGAACCTTCTGCGTAGTAGTGAGCTCGGCTGCCTAAGGCTTAGCCCGCTCAACCACAGAAACCGTCAGATATGCATGTATTCACCATTAGCTGTTCCTCGTGTCTTTGTCCGCATACTTTAATTTCTAATCTAGTAAAAACGCAACTATATATTTTTTTATTTCGACTCTTACTGTTTGTTATTTAATGCTGAACAATGGTTTTTGAGTCATGGTAACCCCATCTCTTGTTTGAACTTCAGTACACATTCTTGATACATGGTATGTATGTATATCTATCTCTATCCCTCCCAATTATGACTTACTTCACGAAGATGCCGCCATTGTGTCGTCGGATTCGTTTTGCGGTGTTAAATAGATAGACATGTAAGAAATAATAAGATTTTTGACAAGTGCAGTGAGTTGTTGAAATAAACTAAATGACAGCCGCCCTGAAAAGTGATTGTTATTGTTTGAGCTGGTTTCAAGATATGTGCAAGATATATACTTCTGAAGCCAAAGGCGGACATAGTGTTTGGACATAAGTTTGGTAAGCCTATCTAATATGTATTTATCTATTGTTATGTGACAAACATTTACACAAAAATTGAAAGCAACAAAATTATACTATTATCTTCAGCGGTTTCGTGTGTACGGAATATCCGGGTTTTTTTTTACTTCGCACATACACATATTTTTCTTTGTAATCTCATAAACTGGAAACTGTAGCTCCACCTTAATAAAGTGTTTTTAAATTCTGACTAAATATACAAACAAAATAATACATAGAACATAAATAAATGCCAAAAAAAACCTAGGGTGAAAAATGTTTTCTAAGAACCGTCACAATCAGGTTCTCATACTCTATTCTTATATGACAAGAAATTTCAGTAATGACTCGTAAACCCGTGTTATCGAAGACCCAATGCGTTGTAAACGTAACAAGTGGGCTTATTCCGTCGGAAAAACGCCCAAACCAAGGGCCAATGTCATTAAGGGCCGTAAGTGGACATTTTGGCCCTCAGTGACCCTTGGGTAAGGTAATAGATTACACGTTCAGTCTAAAGTTTATCGAAGAATGTGGATTTATAGTTTCTTAAGATCTTTCAGAGTCTTTGCTTGTTTAACTTTGGAAGTATTTCCATGGGAATTGTTTGGTTTCTTGGAGTAAAAGGGCCATTTTATTAACCGATTTCAAATGAAAGGAGGAAAATAACCTAGACTTAAGTATAGGTACTATAAAGTAGTTTATAAGAAAATTTAACATAGATATAGATATGGTAGTAAGTATATCATTATACAAGGATAGGATCATACAAATATATCGAGCCTTTACCGCCATTTTATAATAAACAACATTCACCCTAAGTATATTTTTTTGTTGCAAAAGGTATTATTATTTTGTTTTAAGACTTTCACTTTAAGTTAGATTTGACACTAATGAATCAAAAACTGAATACAATAATAGTATAAAATACCATTTGCAACAAAAAATGTAGTTGGATCCAAATGTCGCTTACGATAAAATGGCGTTAAGGCTCGATATGTAACAAATTTTGTTGAACCGTAATTATAATCTTAAAACATATGAAAACATACTGATAAATGTAAAAAAATGCTTGCAGGCACTTTTTTTAAAGATCTATATTTTATTAAGAAGTTCTTCCATTCAAGAACCTTTTTGAATAACTTCCAAAGACGTTTGTTTTGTATTGTATGTTTGTTACGCGATTTCTCCGTCAATTGTCGACCGATTTTCAAAATTTATTTATTATTTAGAAGAAAATACTCTTGAAGTGGTCCCATTGTCAACAAGTCAGGATCTTATGAGTGGTTTTTAGGGAAATTCAATTGTGCCGCGATTTAACAGTGGCTGTAATAAAAGTTGGGACATGAGTCGCATGTATTATCTATGTTGCTCAGTTTAAATTTTTTGACAGCAGGGCTAATCGTTTCCCAGGGACTATAAGTACTGTTTTCATCCCTGTGATCAGGAAACTCCAAACGTACGTTTAGAATATGAGAAATGAAAAATTAATTAAGAACCTCATATTAGAAACATCCTCTTTTTTATAATTTGAAACAATTGTAATAATTACTATTTATTCTGAACTTTATAATTAGTAAACGAAATAGAGACTTAAATGAAAGAGCACGTACAGAAAATTTAACTTACTTTAAATTAATGGACAGTTATTCAACTCTGAGTACGGAATTTAATCTGCCAACAGATCTCTTGTCCTTAGCATATTATTTTTCCCGTAAAAACTTTACACTCCAATGCTAGATGCATTGGAGTGTAAACTTTCAAAATTCATTGCGATATAGAAGTGTATTACAACATAATCATTATTGTTAATATTAATTTGAAAACTTATTATTAACAGAGAAACACTCGTTGAAGAGCGCCTTCATTCACCGAAAGACAAACTTGTATGTATATGCGATAATACGCATGCCAGTGCAACAATTCCTACAGGCGCTTAATATTTTATTTCTAAAGCTATTCAACTAAAAAGTAGACAATACAAAAAAACCAACTTCAAACCAAAAAGCATAAAATAAATATTTTCTACAACAACTTTGGTCGGTGCCAAGTAAGTAAAAGAAAAATAACAAAAAATTGCAAAATATAATTTAGTTATAGTCGATTTTGTTTTTGTTAACAAATTTGATAACATGAATATTAATCATTATTGTTATCAAAAATGAATAATCCAAAACAAATTATAATAAAAACCTGATTGCTGACGATGATGCGTTTAGGAAAATAACCCTTTTATCAAAATTGCTACAAAATCTTAAGAATCAGTTTAATCAATTTAATTTGATTTAATCCCGATGATTTGTATGTAAGAACTAGACACGAGAGTATAATACTTAAAAGGATACAATCTATGAATTGAATGGATTAAGTCTAGACTGTTTTGGGGAACAAAAGATTCCGATAAGACCTGAATGTTAAGAAACTTGAAATATTTTGTCGAATTTATAAAAGATTTAGGTAATCGAGTTTTCTGCAATAGAGTAGTGATTTTAATTTGATTATCAATAAGTAGAGTTCTATTGCATGAACGTGTACTATACTATGATAAATCTGTAAATGGTTCGTGTTTGTACATTGTGTTTAAAAATATGAAAAAAATCACGGGGATTATTCGGAACAGGAGATTCAAAATGCAATTTTTAGATAGGATAGGATATTTTTTATCTCAAAAAATGACGTTGTTCCCGTGGAATAGACGAGAATAGCGAAAAAGATGGCGCTGCGATTGCAGCTTTTTTTGAAAACTAATGAACGTATATGAATGAAACTCGACATACGGCTGGCTTATAACCTGAATCAACACTTAAGATACGTTTTATCCCGATAAAATACGTTGTTTACTTGAAATAGATGGATTAGCAAAATAGATGGCACTGCAATTGCGATGTAGACAACCATCGCTGTAATTCAATACCAAATACGTTGTCAGATTGCCCACGTGTCATTCATTACGTATTAGGTACATCAAATCAGGTTGGCTGTGACTTTCCTTTACGTTTTGCTGTGCAGTTGTCTACACTTTATTGATTTAGTTTGTTTGTAATTGTGGTAAATTCAACAAGAAACTTAAGTATTGAAGATTTATATATATAAAACATATAATTATTTTTTTATGCACGTAACCTAATGTTATTCACGCGTTGTAGCCTTGGTGAAAACTCTAATGTATAAATAAAAAAGTGTTTTAAATATTATTGTGCTTGGAATTGTGGTGTGGTATTAGGAGTTGGTTCATAGTAAAACTGCTTGTTGTTGTGGCGACAAGTGATATCTTTATCCTCTTTAACTTTAATATTGAATATATTATATACTATACTAAACGACCCGTGCCCACTTCGTTGGGTGTCATTAAAAAATACACACGCATGCACACACTCACGCACGTACGCACCCACCCAAGTGAATGTTTAATTAAACTTTGTAACCTTTAATTAATTCATAAACGCGTGTCAGAGGACAATAAACGCTAATTAAATTGGTTCTTGGAAAGCACTAGCAGTGTCTTGTGCTAGGGTATACACAATTCTTGCGTGAAATGTTATTGCTGTTATATATTTGACAGGCGTTCTTGTGCCCACTTCGCTGGGAGTCATTAAAACATATTAATCACAATCAAGTATAGCCTATGGCACTCAGAAATGATGTAGCTTACCACTGATAAAAACGATTTCATAATCGGTTTAGTATTTCAAGAGATTACTTCCTACAAACAAACTCAAAAACGTGACCTCTTTATAATATTAGTATAGATTTAATATTACGTTTACTAAATTCCATAAATAAAGTGCGATGACTCGTTCAATGAAATTAAATAACAAAATTTTATTTAGTGCTTTTTTTTCAGTATGAAACAATACTCCTCTATACAAATACAAAATATGCTTACGTTTACATACTACACTATAAATAAATGTATTTTTGTATGGCAAACTAGCGATCCCGGTAGACGCTGTCCTGCCTTGGAAAATATTTAGAACGCGATTATTTAAATTAAATATAGCCTATGTTACTCAGAGATAATGTAGCATTTTAATGATGAAAGAATTTTTGATATCGTTCCCGCAGTTTTTGAGTTTATTCGTTACAAACATACAAAAATACAAATATTTCCTCTTTATAATATTAGTATAGATAAAGTCGATCAGACACCTTCTTTGCGTTCCAGTGAGTTCGGCCAGTAAAGGGTTTGCTTAAAAACATTTTAATATTCCCTGTACATGCAGTTATTCCTTGGGGACCATACCTCCCATTTGGGAATCTACGGTGAAGGTTAATGTATACATTAATGTAGTTACTTTAAATGTTCGCACTCTATCATAAAGGCACACTTGGGGAAAGTAAGCTTCTCTTACGAAAACTTACACAGACGTCCCTTGCAAAACTTGGACAATTTACTGTTTACTTAACTCCGGGCAAAGCTGGCTTAGTTCTGTAAGTTTTTACTTATGTTGGGCTAAAGTTTCGCCCGTATCGTCATTTGTACGGTTGGGTATATTTAAGAACTGGTTAAATGAAAGAATATTCTGTAGTTATTATTAGTTAATACTTGCATTTTTCCTAGAATATAAAATTCAAATTAATACTGTGAAAACTCTCCCATTTTTGGGGTGTAACTCCTATGTAAAGAAAAGAAAGAAGATATTTGTTAAATTATTATAAAATTCTTTGAGCTTTTGACGCGAGTGAGGTAACCACAAGATACCACGGTTTCTATTACTTTACCATTGACAAAAATTTACTTTACTTATATATAATTTATGTCGAATCTTAACCAAGAGTAAATGATCGGGTATATATTTTATATAAGAACCGTCTGTATGTTGTTTACTAGATTTAATTGATTATTGAAGATATTTTTTACACGATAGATTAGAGAAATTTACATGATGGCTCCGGGTTCGATTCCTGGCATGGTAAATTTCGGAAACGAACTTTCTGTTAGTTACTGTGGTCTGGGTACCTGGGATCGGTCCCAGAGTGGTCCATTGTATATTACCCATAACACAAGCGTAACTTGCTTAGCTTGGGGATATACAATGTGTGTGTTTGTCTGCCGATTATTAAAACTTTTTTTATTATAATACATTTAATTACTATATACATGCATGTCTTTGCAGACCGCGGGCCAAAAAATGGCCCGAACTTTTGGAGGACTTGCGTGGGGCCATAGGAAGGCCAAAACGTAGAGGCCTCTTGACAAATTTAATGTAAATATGGCGTGACACTGACCGGCGATTATCCCTGTCTACACAATTTAAAAATGTACCCAAGAGCAAGCCCCGGTTTACACTTAATTATTATTATCATAAATACAATTCTTTAGACATAAAATAATACTCTATATATATTCTGTTGTCAATTCAATAGTATTTAAAATCTGTTTTATATAAATTGTCGTGTAATGCAATGTAATATTTGTATGTGTTCAGAATGCAACCTTTTAGAATTGTGTCATAGTGTTTATAATTTTGACATTTTGTAATTTGTCGTTGGATTTCAAATATAGAAATGTAACATAGAACTTGATTGTTCCTAAATAAAATTATATATTATGAATAATAACATGTATAATTTAAATTACATTTATAATTTAAAACCTGTATAATTGTTATGTATATACTATAAGCATTCTCTCCGTGCAGGAACGGAAAAAGAATACTAATTCCTGCGGCCGAGCGGCCTGTCGTAAGAAGCGATAAAACAACCCACAGTCAGGTGGCAGGGCATTTGCCCGATTGGATGGCTACCACCCCTGGTCTAGAGTATGCCGCCATACCAACTTTAAGCCGTGTTCCGGCATCAATGGCCAGATTCCCGTATCTCCTTCGAGACCGCCAGCACATTAGCAGCACATATGGTATGCTAATGTCCATAGGCGACGGTGACCGCTTCTCATCACAGTTGGGCCGTTAGCCTGTCTGCTGTGCTTCAGCAATAAAAAAATAATAATAAAAAAGAAAACCATTTGATAGGCGTCTGTTCGCCAACTCTTTATATTTGCAATACAAGCTTAAAACACAAATTGATCGTATAAAATTTATCCAATATACTTTTGCTTATTAACTCTCATCATACGACATAAATTCCGCAACTTATTTCAATTACCATCAAACTTTTCAAATTTAAACAGAATACATTATATGACACTTTTAAGGTTATGCTTGCCAATTTCCCTTTTTCTTGGAAACGAAAATTCTTCATAAAGGCTTACAAAGGTTTCTGGTGAAAACTTTAAGAGCGAGATTTTACTTTGCAATTTTAATTAAGAAAGAAGTAAGTATAATATTTGACATGGTAAGAGACCAGACGGAATGTCGTTGGTGCCAAGGAAGATGGGACCCCCTAGTATGGGACGCAACTTGAGTTGTTACTTTGGCGGGGTCCCATCTTCCAGACACAGCCGTGACAGCCGGGGCTGCTGCCGCGCATCAGGAGCCCCTGAATGTCGCAAATATGTGTCCAATGGTAATGGGTACGTATTTGTGGCTTTCGGGATCGAGACCCTGGGTCCATGGGGGTTTGGAGCTCATCACCTCTATCGAGACCTCTCAAAGCGTCTAATTAAGGTCTCGCCTGACCAAAAGGCTGCCTTGTATCTAGGGCAATGTATTAGCATTGCCATCCAACGCGGTAATGTGGTCAGCATTTTGGAAACGCTCCCTGCCGACAGCGATTTGGAGTCATATTTTTACTTATAGATTTATGTTATTTTGTAAGTATAGTTTTCTATACAGTAGAGTTTAGTTTATGTTTATAGTTGAAGTTTATTTTCTGAATGAAAGGGTTATCTGTTAATATTTATTTTTTTAATATCTACATGTATATTTGTATAGTTCTATAATAAAGAATGATAAGTAGGGGGGGGGGGGGGGCTCCAACTTTGCTAGCTACCCCCGTTCCCCATTGATTGATATCCTATATATATTTTGTATTATGTTTTCTCTTACATTTTTGTAAAATATTTCAAAAGTACATTTAAAAAATACTAACTAACTAAAACTACATATTTCTTTTATAAACTTACGTATAAAAAAAAATTAAATCATTTCTTCGCCGGCAAAGGGGTCTAGGGTCCATCTGTGGTTAGGGCTCTGGAGACAGGACCTCACAACACGGGCCGCGTCCAGTAAAGCTGCCTTCTAGATCCTTTTTATTTTCTCATGCATATTTATTTCCAAATTTTTATTCTTGTTATAAATATTATATATTATTCTGTGGCTGTAAAACAAATTTCTTAATACGGTGTCAATCATTTAGGTGTCGGGGCTGCCAAGAATGGTATTGTTTACCCTATATTATTTATGGTTTTTATTATTCTGGGAGTTTTTGGTGGGAACTAAAAGTAGATGTTGTGCTGTGCAGTTTTATTTTCAAAAAATGTGTAAAATTACTCTAAAATACAATAGATGTAGGATATAGATAGTTTTTTTTAGTAATTATGTGTTTTGTGAGAAATGTGAACTGTATAATCAAATGTGGCTTTTTGAGTTGTCACAAGAACTCCGTTGAATGGCACCAGCTGATAACCTACAGTTCAGCTGTGTTACACATAGGCTTAAGAAAATGAAGAAACTACATTATAATCTAAGATCTGGCTTAAAGGCCTAGCTGCCAAGCCATAAACCTAAATAAATAATAATTTTATTATTTTGAAAGGCTCGCATATATAAAACTAGAATATGTGCGCGACTTCGTACACGATTGACTTGAAATTCCCGTGGGATCCCCGGGATACAAAGTACCGTAGCATTTAAAAAAGAATGTAAGCTATCGTTTTAGTGAAAACTGTCGGAGTAAGCTAATTTTTATGCACCCGAACAACTTCAAACCGCTCCCGGGATAATTCCCGCGGGATTCTCGGGATTAAAAATATCACATATTTTATTATATAAAATTTGCTATCGATCACTGAAAACATCACATTAGAATTCAATATTTTTAATCATGTTTAAATAATTCCCAAAAAAATTTGCGCGGTATTACCAGGGTAAAAAGTAGCGCAGATTTTAAGTTTAAGAATTTACTGTCGATCAGAGAAAACCGCTTTGAAATCGATTCAGTAGTTTTATCGTGAAAACAGACAAGAAATCTATAAAAATAGCATCGTGTTTTCATTGTTTATATAGTCTATTCCAATTGTTTTTTTTAAATAGCTTCAACGTACAGACACGGCATGTTTAAACTTTTATAATATTATAGATATTGTTACTATTATGCTATCAAATTCAAAATAGGTACGTACAGTCTTTCTTTTTTTTAAAATCTATCTTTTTCTGTAAAGTAAGACCATCGTAATATGAAATAATATCGGCCTCACACATACACACACTGTACCCGCTGCGCTTGTCCAAGATAAATTGGCAGATCTAACACATCGGTTATCTTGATGAGCATCGATGTTTCATCACGATGTTTTTCATCACCCTCACTCAGGATGTTCGTAATAGGGATGCAGAAATATGTTACTGACAACAAATTCTAATATTTTTTCATGTAAAAGAATAGGTTAAAATAACATTTTGTAACTTTTAAAATATCATTACAGAAATATTTTAAATTACTTTTCAAACTATTATTATCATTGCGCTACTTTACTACTTGTACTTGTGCCTACTTATGACGTCATATGTATATAAGTTTTTAAGTTTATAACAAGTATCTCAGTTAATATGACATTCCGCTCCCCTATTGTAGATAACAACATATATAAGTACATGAGGTAAGAAAGTTTTATATGTGGTGCATAAATATGCACCGAGAATGGGGTAGCCATTCTGGCCGAGACACACATGATTATTACAATAAATTCTGAAACAATGTTCATGTTTGTAGAAAAGAGTTGGCTTTCAAATACTATATCATCGTCATCCGAGCATTAAATCTCATTTGCGTTCGGAGAGTTCGCTTCGACGCTCAGGGTTTGATTTTCTATTTTTTCTTCTCCACTTTCGCGGTCTTCAGCATCCCCTATTTTGAGACCATTGGTATGTATGTCATTCTTCACAAAATCAAGCCAACATTTCATGGGCTTTCCTCTTCGACCGAGACCTGGCGGAGGCATAAGCGGCTGTCTGGTAGTTTATCTGATTATGTCTATGTCAAGGGTCAGTACTCAGTCCGCTCTTATTATTATTGTGATAGACTATCCTACCAGGAATATACCGTCACCTCTGCCGTGGACAATGTTGTATGCCGACGACATAGTTCTAGCTGCAAACATTGCAAAACACTTGCAGGATCTTTTAAATACGTGGACACACGCTTTACAAAAGTTCGGTCTAAGAGTTAGTAGGAGTAAAACAGAATAGTTGAAGTGTTCTTTCAGCGGTAATTGTATGTACACCAAAAATTATGTACATTGGGTCTACATCTATCCCTAGTGTACAATAGTTCAAATATCTTGGCTCCATACTTACCCCTGATGCTAATGCTGACTCTCCCATCAGGGATAAAATCACCGAAAATCGCCTTCGTTGGTATGGCCATGTCAAAAGACGAACTAAAGATCATTTGGTACAAATTGCCCTACATATACCAGAACTAAAGAAAGGTAGAGACCACCCGCCATTGACCTTGTGGTCGAATATTAAGGGAGACCTTAAGGTAGCTCAATTGTCCGAACCGAAAACCCAAGACCGCATGTGTTGGCGCAGGAAAGTGAGGAGACCCGACCCCAAACAATGGGATAAGAAATGGAAGAAGAGAAGTCTATGTCACGGACATAAAGACTGCCGTGGATGCAAGAGTTCCTGACGCGGTCTTTCCACAAATCCTAAACACCATTTTATTCATCATGATCATTTAAGAGCTGTGCTCTTATCGGCGGAGCCTCCTCCAACCTTTTCTATAAAGGCCAGTTGTTTTACTGCTTTGTACGATACGACACCGACTTTCCTTTATTTGATCCATGAATGGTCGCCTTGGGCTTCCTTTTGCTCTCCTTGCTTCTACTTTACCTTCTATTAACGTACTTAATGCCGTATCCTATGAAATGGCCAAACATCTTCCCCCTTCTTTCTACGAGAGGTTTTAAAATTGTGCGCTTCTCCTTTACCATATCCAATACTTCTTCATTGGTCTTCTTTTCTTTCCAACTTATGCTCTCTATGCGTCTCCAGCACCACATTTCAAATGCTTCTAATCTATCGCGATCTCTTTCTGTCATTGTCCATGATTTACACCCATATAAAGCAATGCTCTAGAAACTTTAGATATACACTTTGATTACACTTTTCTTGACGGGTTGTGTTATTTTAGACCTAAATAAATAGTTTCTAGTATCATTTAACTATAGTAACTTTGAACATCATGATAGAAATATTTTTTCTGAATGTTCAATCTATCTATATTACTAATAAAAGGAGGTAAAGTTTGGGAGTTTGTTTGTAGGAAGTAATCTCTTGAATTATGTACTGAACCAATATTCAAAATTCTTTCACTAATATAAAGCCATATTATTTCTGAGTGACATAGGTTATATTTCATTGTAATTAATAATAACAATTTTAATTTTTATAATGACGCTATAATTAATACGCTATTTGACTCGTTATAGAAAGGACATCATAATTTGTAACGCTTGCACAAAATCTATACGGGTTCGGCGTTTTGCAAGTGTATAAAAAAAATTGGATTTGATTGAACTGTCAACTACCCTATTGGAATTCACGTCGCTTGAATTGAAAGTGAGTTATCCACAAATGGCCGGTCCTACATCTTAACGACCGTTCATTTGCCTTACTGTCGATTAAAATTTGACATAAACTCCTCATAAATTATATCAAAATTTAACCGATACTTGAGCAAGTGAAAGAATAGTAAGATATAGGATCCGGCCATGAGGTATTACGGGCTTATATTAATGGTAACATTGCAAATATTACCATTAATACGACTGTATACGCATCTCTGTCCAACACGCTTTGAATGCTATAAGTGAAAATAGTTCAGATATATGTATTTTATAGTTATTTTATTACGATTTCTATAACTTCAGTTGTTGGTCTGAATTATTACCTTAGATAGAGTCTGACAGCATAATTCTCTTCATCGTCCATACGTGACAATCTGTGAACACAGGTTATTACATGTTGTAAATCGCGTTGTCGTAAGAGATGAGTAAACCATGTTTAGTTTCAGATATATTGTGTCGTAATGTAGCACAACCTCTTTCCATACAATTACTTTATTAATCTCAACCATTTCTCTTAATAATTAGATGTGAAAATCTTTATTAATTATAGGGATAGACCATTAATAGAAAGACGGAGTCTCAAATTCTCACAGTTAAGCCGGCTAAAGCAAGCTGGTTTAAATATATACTGTGTATGTGAATGAATATTTCGCTACAAGTTTTTCGTAATTAGTCAATAAATGAGTATGGCAATTTGTATAGTTTTGTACGAAAAACTATGCAATCTTAGTATACAAAACGACAAATGTACTTAAAATCGACCCAAAATATGAGTTGTTAAAAATTTGCATTTATTTATATATAATAATAAAATAATAACAGCCCATAAATGTCCCACTGCTGGGCTCAGGCCCCCCATTATAGGATAACGGACAGTATACCCGCCACGCTTGTCCAAGGCGTCTTGGCAAGTTATTGTTAGGTTTATTTATATGTCTTCATAAAATATTGTTTCATCGCCAAAATATAGTAAAATATTTATTATCCATACAGCCAGCCGCAAGCCAAAACATAGATAAACAGAGACAGAAAAATACAAGAGACAGTATAGCGGGTGGTCTTATCGCTAAAAGCGCTAAATCTCTTCCAGGCAACCCTTGGCAGGGATTAATAGATTTTTAATACTGAGGGTGGTGCAGTTTATAAATAATGATAAATGACAAGTATACACAATACATATAAGTACAAAAAGAATATATATACATATGTATATAAACATACGTATACACACACGTATGTATAAATATGATAATACTAATATACATACATATATAAAACAGTGTTAGGAATTATTATACACAATAGGGAAGTAATGCTTCTGAACCTGATTTTTAAAACACTGTAAAGATTTGGCTTGTCTTATAGCAATAGGTAGCTGCTCATTCCAAAGACTCACAGCCTGCACGGTAAAAGAGCTATTATAAAACAAGACGTATGTACAGGTTATTATGTACATATACTACATACGTTTACGCATCTAAGTTTGAAAATAATGCTTCACTTAATTTGATGCTTTGAAGTCTAAGATAATGGAGAATGTTATTTCAGCCTATTTTGTAGAATAATTCAAGTTATTTTGTATAAGAAATTAAGTTGAGACCAAATGGGGATGTTTATTTAATTAATTAAAACTAACTTAGTGTTACTTTTAAAGCGGTACTATAAAGTGCTTGTAATAATTAATATCTATTTAATATTATTTTTTAAATTCACAATTGCTCTTTTATATAAAAAAATTATAAAATTACATATACAATCGAATACAATGCAAGAAAACTTAACTTATTTGTATTGTATTCTACCCATAGTCCCTCAAGACGATAAGTAGAATACTGAGCTTAGATCACCGTCGTTCTATGGGTAAGGTGCCCAGAAGGCTGGCTACGTTTCTTCGCTGGATCGCCATACTGATCCGTTGGCCGAGGTAAGCACCAGCCCTCTGATCACCCGAAGAGTCAATTTTAATTGAATTAGTTTTAAATTTTAGTCGTTTTATTAAATACGAACGTTACTGTTAGGTACAATACATGCCTGGATGGTTCAGGAGAATATTATGAGGAAATTGCGCACAGAGAATATCGATGGGCGAAACTCGCTATCTGAATCTGTTTTTCTCAAAAAGGATTTTTAAGAAATTCGTCCGCCTTGAATTCTCGCCTTAATTTAAATTTATCATGATAATACATGAACATAATCATAATAATCTTAAGTATTAGAAGAACAAATAATGTTGAAAAAGAGAACAACAGTAAGTGTGACCCCATAAATACTGTGATGTATTAAACCTGATAGCTTTTCATAAAACTTGACTCGCCACGCAATACCTTTTTGTAAGTGCCGTATTAAGCTGATTACGGAACTCCTCGGTAGGCCATTACGTATTATCGGTTCGTAGAAGCCCTTACCTAATAACTTATTATGAAATAGATGAATCTACGGGGAAAAACAATCGTCATTTTCTACGTTGCTTTTGTTGCTAAGCGAACAATAACATGCGTTGGACGTATTACATTCTTTATAATATACTATTTAATCCTGTAATAATATATAATAATAGCAGCCCATAAATGTCCCACTGCTGGGCTCGGGCCTCCCACTATAGGGGAACGGACAGTATACCCGCCACGCTAATAATAATATAATTAGTAATTATTGTCGATGATCAACTTCCACGAGATTTTTCACTTCACCGTTATTAGCAGGGACGCGTGCGCCATCCTGACCAAAAGGAGAGTTATTTCTGTCCGCTCCGGCCAAGATGGAGTTGTTCGAGCTTACACATCGTAGACTTCTGGATGTAACAAAACTACTTCTCTTACTGGATTATTTCATTTCGACCATTTGTCTTTAAAAAGTCTAATAGATTAAACATTCCTTATTTATCTATTGTTATTTGAAGAAAAATATATTTATTTAGATTATTTCGTAGATATGGTATTCTATAACTCTCTTCGTATCTTTATTTTAAATTTATTTTGATAGATAAGAGAATGACATTTTTGTTTATTAGTTACCAAATATATGTATTTTCACCATCGTTGTCCAGCGTATTATTTCAGTATTTTTAATCTAAATTCATACAGTCCCTAACAGTATCTATACTTAAATTGTACAGTCCTATCATTTTTCTGATCCACCTATAACGCTAGATTAGTTAAGAATTTCTTTTAAACGAGGTTGCCCGGAAGAGATCGCTTTTAGCGATAAGGCCGCATGTTGTTTTGCCAACAAGTATTGTAATTATGCATTTTGTTCTTGTTTATTTTGGTGAGCAATAAAGTGTTATCTATCTACATTCTCGACGGTTGGTATATTCCTGATAATATTCTCACGAAGAACTTAGAATTTTTAAGTTTTTTACTACAGGTACTACACTTTAGATACATTTTATTTATACAATTTTAAACAATACAAGAAACCTAAAATTGAAAATCTACTATACAAGTACTGTAGTTACGTCACGTTTCATGCGACCAATTTATTGATGTATAATTTAGCACAGTTAAAGACTATGGCCAATGCATGAACGTGATACTATGTAAATACAGATAATAGATATCGCTGTTAGAGCTGCCAATAAGATTGGGCGTTTGTTTATAATGTTATATCATCACAAATGTCCAATCACATAAGCGTGTAAATATTATATTTAATAATGATTACAATATTGGTGTGCACATCACGTGAACTATAAGATTGTATATATAGTTTAAGTTAAATTAGGAACAATTAAGAAAGCAATGTACGGCAAGACTAAAACAATTCATCGTCTTTTTAACCAACTCCGAAAAGGAGGAGGTTCTCAATTTGCTTTTTTTGTATGTTCGTTTCTCGATTTCTCCATCAATTTTGAATCTTTTTCATTTTTTTTCTTTTAACCGAAAGGTTACACTCCCGAATTGGTACTTTTGCCACCACGTCAGGATCTGATGAGTGAATTCCAAGGAATTAGAGAAGCATACGAAGATTGATAACAGACTTCTTCGTAACACGATATCTCCGTCAATTCTAAACCGATTTTCAATTTTTTTCTTTAGTTGTAAGTCTATACTCCCGAGGTGATGCCATGGCCACCAAGTAAGAATCTGGTGAGTGAATTCCAGACAAATCGAGAGTAACCATTATTAATTAAAGAACGTCGTGCCCTAAATACTTCGAGAAAAGCTTGTATACGCGTGTAACTATTACATTTCTACCGGCGCTTAATTTTTTATATCTATGTTACACAATTTCTCCGTCAATTGTGGATCGATTTTGATTTTTTTTTATTCGTAAGTATGTATACTCTCGAGGCGGTTCCATGGTCAAAATGTCAGGATCTGATGAATGGATCCTAGAGAAATCGAGATTAACCCTTATTTAAAAACGCCGAGAACCTACATTTTTCAAAAAAAGCTTAAGCTTTCATACGTGTGCCAGTGCCACTTTCTAAAGGCGCTTAATTTTTTGTAGGCATGTTATGCGATTTCTCCATCAATTGTAGACGGGTTTAAAAAATATCTTTTATTTTTTTACTCGCGCGATGGTCCCATTGTCACCAATTCAATATATGATTTGTGGATCGCAAGGAAATCGAGTTCAACCCCTGTTGAAGAGCATATACCCCGAAGAGTGAGATGGCATATTTGTATACGCGTGACAGTTGTACAATTTCTGCAGGTGCTTAATATATTATTTCTAAAGCTATTGAAGTATTTGCCTAACTAAAAAGTATATTTTTTTTCAAAAATACAAAACCGACTTCACACATTAAACCCAAAAAATAAATATTTAACCGACTTCTTTCTACAACATCTTGAAGTCGGTGCGAAGTAAAACATAATAGAACAATACCACTAATCTAGTATTTGCTTTATGAATGTGGGGTTTATTTTTATGTGTGTGTGTGTGTGTGTGTGTGTGTGTGTGTGGTGTGTCAATGATGTTACCCCGTTGGATAGGTGAGGATGACGCACCACTGGCGGAGAGTCCATGGTTCCATCGCCGCGGGAGCTAGTCTCGACCGCTGGAGGGGAGTACAAAATAAGACAACGAGTGTTATACTCTAGATGTAATTATTGCTTAATTAATTTAACATTAAACTTAAGACTATATATACAGAAATCTTAACTGCTATGTAAAAATATGTAAAACGCTAATTAATTAATAATTGTTCGTAGATGCATCTCCGAAGGTTTTCTGTTTACTGTATTGACAAATTTTATATGTAATCTATGTATGAAGAGATTAATGAATGTAGATAAAGCAAAAGATATATGTCAAGATCGTAGCAAGTGGTAATCCACCGTCTTTCCCTACCCCTAGGCTAACAGGCGAGATAATATGTAAAGAAAGAAAGACAAAAAGAAAAACTTTATTTGAAGAAATAGTGACGTAATTACATTCCTTATACATTATCATACACAGAGCATATTTTGAGAATTTGTACGGCGCATTTTCAGCGAACAAGATTTGCACTCGGCATATTGCTGTGCCGGAATTATATCCGACACAACGCTGATTTTCAGTACAAACCTTACTTTTGGCGTAAGACCAAAACGACCCAATTTAGTTAAATAATAATAAATAAGACTAATTCCATTTATGTAATATTTGATTAGTAAATGAAATAAATAAATTTTAATAAAACCAACAATAAAATACTTTGTTACTTCTAAATTAAAATAAATACTCGTGTAACAATTTGTATCGATTCATCTATCCGAATACAATTCGATAAATTGCTGTGTATTACCACACATTCTGTGTGCCATGTATGTATGTATTAATCTTCTATCTTCTGGATGTGGGAAATTCGAGGATCTGTTCAAATCTTCTTCCTATTTCCACATTCTGTTTATTGTTTACGGATTGCATAGCTGCTTACAATTTTTTCTGCAGACAATCGCAGTTTTTATACATTGTCACAAGTGTACTAGTTGGTTGTCACGGCCCATTGATCAACATGACTGTACATTAGTCGGATTACGAGCCGTGACTGATAGCCTCGCGGTTCAGAGAAATCTTTACTAACCTAATAAAACTGGAGCGTATCTTTGTTTTAACAAGCCAGACTTAGGAATTAGTCCAGTTTGAAGTCTATTTAAAAAAAAATACTTTTAGTAAGAAATCTGTATTAATCACGATATAATTCTAAATATTTGGGTGTACTCACTCTACCTATAATACTACGTTGATGAGTATGTGAGACTAAACGTTCATACAGTTACGTGCTGTGGTACCGAGATTGGAAAGAAACACCGATTTAAAGAGAAACTGCCTTTATTTAATTAAAGATTAATTAAATAAGAATACCTCTTTAAATTATGCACACGCTGTTCTCGGTTGACTCACGTTCTGATCCATTCAATCGACGTTCCGGTGTCTTGCCACTAAATGGTCTTGAAGTCTCACGTCTTGATGCTCCACCGTGTCGTTGTCGCGCAGTCTGAAGGCCCATTTGATCCCTTTGCTCTCTCTTCTCGTTGCTTTCGGTTAGCTAGCCAGTGCCAGTCTGCCGCTGTGCGCTGATTGTCGCGCTTATATATCCGGTCGACGGTCTAGAATGAGCTTTTTGACGTAATTCAATTATATGTCTATCCTTGTCCAATAAATACTCCCGGCCTTGTTACTTATTACGTGTTTATTCCGGTTCTTTCTCGAGTATATCCATCTCGTTTTAACATTTGTCTGAACCTATATTTCTATCCTGCTCTTTCGTGTCCTTGTATTGCAACATTGTATTATGTTATTGTTAAGGCGAAGACTACACGCTATTTTTTTAAAGGGAATAAATTCTGCTACGCGTATCCGTCACAATATTTTACATACGACGCAGGTCAACAATTAAAATGGCTTCTTATAGCTATTTGAATTGTTCACCTGTATCGACCGATAATTAACATGTGAACATAATTAAACTTTTTTTTATAGCTGGAGTATAGTAGACAGGCAGACGACCCACCTGATGGAAAGCGGTTACCGACACTTATAGGTGTCTGCAACATCCGAGATGTACCAACGCGCTGCCACCCACGAAGAAATTTTATGCCAACTACCACTAACTATCAAGAAAATCTACAATATTATTTATCTTTAGCTAAGACTAACGTCTCTTCAAGAGAGTTTTTGGCTTTAACTGAAAACTGTTTTATTTTATAAAAATGTGTAAAATTACCCTAAAATTCACAATAGTTGTAGGATATTGATAAATTTTGAGTAGTAATTATGTGTTTTTGTGAGAAATGTGAACTGTACAGTGAAATGTGGCCTTTCGAGTTGTCACAAGAACTCCATTGAATGGGTCAGTTGATAACCTACAGTTCAGCTGAGCTATACATAGGCTTAAGAAAACGAAGAAACTATATTGTAATCTAAGATCCGGCTTAAAGACCTAGCTGCCCAGACATAAACCTAAATAAATAATGTCTTCAATAATTTATTTGTGGGTCACAACTTGTACATTATGGTCCTTCTAGTCGGATGACAAAACTTTTTTTTTAAATTACTCCTTCCTGCAATTTTGTCAGAAACTTGTTTTTTATTTGTTATAATTATGTTTTTCTTACTTTTTTGGGTTTTATCTATAAGTAGATAAGTATTTTATACATGTATTTTTATTTGTTGTTACACATTTATAGGTTTTGTTGTTATCTAATATTACATAATATCTTATTTATTTATTAGACAACAATGAAACATTAATAATAGGCCATGTCAACCAACTATGTTTTCATTGCAGTTTCTATTTTTAAGCTCCGTCCCTACTACCCCGATAGTAAAGCACCACTATAAGTGTGGTTCAATATTATATTTAACTCGCTCAGATGCGTACCCACGGCAGGCCCAATCTCCAGCAGATACGTGATGATCTAACAGATTTCATTATAAGCGGGAACGAGGTAATGGCGTTATTTTTGAACGTAACATAATGTTATTTTCTCAAGCGTTCGTAATATTAAGACCAAAAATTCCTATCAAAGTCTCCAATGAAAAAATATAATAGCTACATATTTTTATTTCTGTAGTTTTCAGAAATTCTAAAGTTGAAATTATTATTATTATAATATTGTTACAACTCAGGTCTCGACAAAAACAAAATCCACCTGCATATCTGAAACAAAGCACATTTATTACCTGCCGGTATTTGAACTAACTGTAACTCTTTTATGATCGTCTTCTTTTGTTTACTTTGTGTTTAAAATTTGTGATTGGAAAACAACCCATTATTTTATTGTACTCTTTTATGGCAGTTTGCGGTCGAGTCATTAGCCAGGTATGGCAGATTTAGTCGACTTAGGTATGGGGACATTGCATTTGTGCAGTATAAAACGTTGACCTGATGGAGGGGGAGACAGTCGAGCGAGAACCACGTGCGAAGCAAAACGTGTATACTACAATCGGGAATCTAATAAGTGACGGACTTTGCGCGTTTTATTGAGTTACGACCTTCTGCATTACGTTTGGACTTGTTGTGTTCGGTTATATTTGTACCTGTGTTATACGTGTTTGTATAGTTCTAATAAACTCTATAATAATTCTAACGGCATTTTAATTCGAGTCTCGCGACTCCTAACTATATTTAATTTATTATATAAAATTAGTTATTAAGCCACTGGAAGAGACTGACACCTAAGAGACAGGCTTGGCCTAGTTTAGGTGTTAGTATCCAAACAGTCTTAATTCTAAAGCGAAATTTGTAGGTACGTAATTTTGGTGACAATAAAAATCTTTTATTATTTTATATATATATCTTTCAAGGCCACGGGCCATGAAAATGGCCCGGTGTCTTGGAGGGTTTGCGTGGGGCCATGGGAAGGCCAACACGTAGAGGCCCCTTGACAAATTTAATGTAAACGTGGCGTGACACTGACCGGCGATTATCCTTGTCTACACCATATAAAAATGCACCCAAGGACAAGCCCCGGTCAGTGTAGGACTATTGTAAGAAATGAGAACAATAGTTACTGGGCTATTGGGATGAACTGCTAGTGGAACTATGGCGTCTGTCCGTCACAATAATCGGGGAACATAGAAAAATGGGCAAACAGTGACGCGCCACTCCCTGCATGGGCCCTTAAAAAATGCTGTACAAAATTGGCGAGGGGCAACATGAGTATACGTCGCTAAGGCGTGTGGAGAAGTGGACTGCGGGTTCACCGAAACTACTTCCGACTCTAGGCCATTTATCACTTCCACCCCTGGAGCTTAAGTCTTAGCTCTAGCGACTTCCACTCCGTGCCGGCCGGCTAAGGCGAGCACGGAGGCGAGGTCCGAGGTGTCACCACTCATCTAAGGCCTCGCCACAAAGCCCCCCTGCGGGTTATTATTATTATTTTATTATTATCAAAAGTTTGCAACTTTTTAATAAAATTCAATATTTCTCTTTAATAATCAATATCATACAATTATTAATTACTTTAAACCATATTTTATTATATTGATCGGACGGTAGTCGTTAAAAGTGGACGTGTTAATAGTTATTGCGTGATATTTAATTACGAAAAGGTGTTAGTTTTTTTTTCGATGCCTTAAAACGTGATCAATAGTTACTTAAACGATAATAGTTGCTTTTGTTTATATAATTCAACTTATAAGTGTTAAATATAAGGTAATATCAGGTAAATAACTTTCTTATTCAGCAATATTTTTTAAATGCAGTGAGTAACATCGCAATACCCGCTTGTGTCAGTTTATACAGATATAATTATATACACAGCAATACTGGCACAAGTCTATATTATAATTTTATGAGTGTCTCGGTAGCACATACGGTGAGAAGTTAACTTTCAAACCCGTCCAGTCAAAGGCGCAGGTTCGAGTCCCAATTTCACTCGCTTTTAATAGTTCTGTTTACTACATTACTTTATAAAGACTCATTTGAAAATCTCACATCGCTTAGATTTATAATATTTATATTGGTGAACTCGTTTCGATAATAGAGAGCACTAGTAGTCAAATCTCAAGTCAAATCTTAGTCAAAAGTAAATCCAGCTACGACACTTGCCAGCCTGTAACTATGCTTGAAACACAACCAAATAAGGTATCGCGCTCTGATACGGATATTCAAATTTTACTCGCAGAAGAGGAAAATGCATCGCTTAAAAACAAACAGGTAAATAGTAAACCAAAGACCCGGCGCGCGGTACCTATTAAAGGAGCTGCAGGTAATGAAATGGACACCTTCAAAAATGACATCAAAGATATGATTCAAGAACTTATTTGTGCTCAAAATTCTCGTATGGATAAGTTAGAAAGCAACATTATGGAAATAAAGAATCAAAATGTAAAAATTGAGAACACTAACCATGAAATAGAAAAATCCATGACATTTGTCTCAGAACAACTAACTTCTCTCGAAACGAAGATATCTGGTTTGGAAAAAGATAGAGAGAGCTTGGCAAGGAATGTTGCTACGAGACAGGAACGAGTCGACACGTTTGATCACAATCTAATTAAAACCTCTATTGAAATAAGAAATGTGCCAAAAAGAACAAACGAATCAAAGAACATGCTATACGACATGATTTTAAATTTATCTAAACAACTCGCTATGAATATCTCTGAATTTAATATACGTGAAGTTGTTAGACACCCATCTAGAAAGGAAAAACAAACATCGAATATTACTGTAGAATTCACAAATACTTTAATAAAAAGCAACTTTTTAGTTGCTGTCAAGCAATATAATCAACTTCACCCTGAAGAAAAATTAAACTCTACCTTACTAGGACTTGAAACTATTCCGAAAGTTCCTATATATATTGCAGAACAATTAACATCCCATACGAAAAGATTATTCTATCTTGCAAGAAATTTCGCTAAATTAAATAACTACAAATTCTGCTGGACCTGAAATGATAGAGTTTTGCTAAAGAAGGAACCTGGTGAACAATACACAGTTATTAAAAATGAAGGGCAACTGCACCAACTAAATTCATCCACAAATAATAAATGACAATTTTTTTCCATCTTAAACTTGTCCAGCACTGATAACAACAGAGATCTTACTATAATATATTCTAGTTTTAAGATACTAAAATTAAGGATTATTACCTATGAAAATTGTTGTAAACAAACTAAAAAACGTCGTGTAGTAAACTTTGAACTTGTAACTACTTATATTTTGTTTTCACTCATATACAATTTACATAACTACTATTTTATAGACATAGTTTATATTCAATACTTCACTTATTACTATTTATACAATACATTTGCAATAATTATTTTCTCGTCAAATATCATAAAATTTTACGCTGCTTATGAAAAAGAATCAAAAAATTCATCTTGTTGTGTACTAACGCATATTGTCTATTTATTCGGCTTACTTCTAGGAGTTGTAATAAGAAACACTATTGTACAATTGTCATTTAGATATGAATTTTACCGTCGACTTATGAATGTATTTAACCTCATATGCATATTAAACAATTGATATCCAAATGGCCAATTCAACAATATCTCTAAATGAAAAGATTGATCAACTTTCTTTATCTGAGACTTATAATTGTACTCCTGAATCCTCCCTTTCAATAATAAAAACTTCTGGAAACTACCTGAAAATTCTTTGTCAAAACATAAGATCAATATGTTGCAATTTCTCAAATTTTGGAACACTCCTAGTCCGTATTCCCTTTGACTGTGACATATTGGTTTTAACAGAATGCTGCTTGACGTGTAATAATAATACTAACATTCCAATTTTAAAAAATTACACAACCTACAGTACTAACTAACATATCAACCAAAGTGATGGAGTGGTGGTTTACGTAAAATCTAGTCTCTTGTCTGTATGTGATGAACCAAACTTTGACATGTCAGCTTCGTGTCTTGTAATTAAATTGTCTACTGATATTGCCCTAGTCTGTATCTACCGCTCTCCAAGTAATGAGAACATAGAACAATTTCTTACTGCTCTTGACACAACTCTTGCATCCTTGGATAGTTTTAAATCAGTCATAATAGCGGGTGATATAAATATAGACATCAAAACGTACAACAGTGACTCACGCTCACCTGAATACTTAAATTCTCTAGCTTTTTATGGCCTTATTCCTGCACATACATTACCAACCAGAGGAAATAATTGTCTAGATCACATTATTTTAAAAACAAAATTACCAACTATTATACTATTATATGATACTACTATAACCGACCACAATTCAACTTAATTTTGTCTTCAACGCAAGTACAATAAACCACCCGTTGAACACTATATCACTAAAATAGACTATGATATGCTTGATAGCTCTATTAATAGTATTAATTTTGAGTAAATTGCTCCTATATTAGATGTTAATTTAGCAGTAGATACTTTTATTGAATTAATAACATCAGCTATAACGAAACACACAAAATATATTAAAATATCTTCACGAAATAAAACCATTAAGCCATGGATCACAACTGGGTTATTAAGATGCATGCGACATAGAGATCAATTACACAAAAAAACAAAACAATCAGCTGATAATGAGATTTTAACTATAACCTACAAATGATATAGAAATTATTGCACTAGTATCTTGAAAAAAGCTAAACGGCAGCATGATACCGAGACACTTAATAACGCTATTAAAAATCCAAAAATACTTTGGGAATCTATTAGGAATATAACAAATACTACAAAAATAAAACTATATCATCACAATTGCTCTCACTGTCTGATACGCCGACTGAGTCCTGTAATGACGTGAACAAGTTTTTTGTTGACATAGGCAAAAAACTCGCTAGCAATATTATACAAAATCAAACTTCATTTCATTCAACTATTCCTCACAGTTCAGCTTACACCAAAATATCTTCTTCATTTGTATTAGACAATACGGATCCAGATGAAATTATTACAGCTATTAAATCGTTACGCTCAAATGCTGCGACCGGTTGGGATGGTATTTCTCCCATAATTTTAAAAAGATATGCCTCGGCTTTGGCACCTTCTTTAAGCCATATCTTCAATCTCTGTATTCAGGCTTCGATATTTCCCTCTGCTTTTAAAAAGGCTATTATACATCCTATTTTCAAGGGTGGAGACAGGAATTCTCCTAATAATTACCGACCAATAGCTGTACTCACAGCTCTGTCCAAAGTATTTGAGCGACTGCTAAACAAGAAGATTACATATTATCTTGAACATTTTAACTTATTATCTACACGCCAATTTGGATTTCGTAGAAATAAATCAACGAATGATGCAGTATTAGAACTGACTAATCACATAGTTCAAAATTTAAACCAGAAGAAAAAGGTTCTAACTATATTTCTTGATTTAGCTAAAGCTTTTGATACTATACCTGTCTCTACTCTTCTACTCAAACTTGAAAAAGTTGGTGTCAGAGGTGATCAACTGAATCTTTTCCGAAGCTATCTTACAAACCGCACCCAAATCGTTAAGATTGACGAATTCACTAGCCATGAGCTCCCTGTAGAATATGGCGTCCCACAAGGTAGTATTTTAGGTCCTACCCTGTTTCTTGTCTTTATCAATGAATTATGTGACCATTCCATCCCCAACGCTACTATAGTATCATACGCTGACGATACTGCGTTAACATATATTGCTGATTCATGGAACGATCTTGAAAATGTTGCACAATATGGTTTTAATATAACACAGAATTAGTTATCTTCAAATTTTTTGACCCTTAATACGTCTAAAACAAAATTTATTACTTTTGCAATAAGCTCTGTTTCACAACCATTAATACCCATTATCTTGAAAGCGCACAACTGTTCCTCTTCCTTATCTTCTGCCTGCAAATGTCCTAATTTAACCTCTGTAGACCACATTAAGTACTTAGGCATTCTTTTGGATAAAAAATTAAATTTTAAACTTCATATTGAGTCCCTTACTAGTAGAGTTCGCAAACTTGTATATATTTTTAAAACTCTTAGACATGTTGCTAATCCTCATATAATTCGCAATGTTTATTGTGCTTTATGTCAATCGATCATAATTTACTGTATATCCTGTTGGGGTGGAGCTTCCAAAACGTATATGAAACCCCTGGAAATAGCTCACAGAGCTATTCTAAAAGTGGCTATTTTTCGTCCAATTTTGTTTCCAACTACTGAACTATATGAAGTTTGTAATGTTTTGAACGTACGCCAGTTATTTATTCTTCATACGGTCCTATTGCAACATCAACAAACACCTTTTAAAATTATTTACAAGCGTCGCAAAGACATAATTTGTGTATTACCCAATATAAACTTCTCATTCCTTAAAAAGTTCTATTTTTATCTTGGTCCTGCACTTTATAATCAAATTAATGCTAAATGTCCAATCTATCACCTAATTTATGCAAAATGCAAAAAATCACTACCAACATTTCTCCAAAACAGTAGTTATGACGACACAGAAAAATTATTAGAATAATACTAGCAAAAATAATATAAAATAATGTATCACACACACAACATATCACAGAATATACTCAAACCAACATACTATAGAATATACACAAACCAATACATGCATATAATAAACACATAACCTACTACCACATCACTTACATATATAACATAAAACATGGACTTTAACATTTTGACTAGCCGTCCCGCCATATAGTTTGATCCTATCGGACTCTAGTATGCTGTTTCTCCTTAACACAGGTTATTTTATAACCTAGCTAGGAAGACAGCGCCACTTTCAACAACTCGGGCAATACAAAGAACAGATTCAGAATTGTTAATGTCGATTTAAATAGGTTTTTATAATTATGATATAGTCATTATAATGTAGTTATTTATGTTCATAACGTTTAGTTTAAATAAAGTATCATTGTAACTACAAGTATCTGTAACATTTTTCAGTTCAATAAAAATTTATTATTATTATTATTATTTATTTGAAATAAAAATACATAATTAAGATACGTAAATGAAGCTTGAATCATCTCTGTACATCTTTATAGGCTATATATAATATATTAGTAAATGGATAACAAAAAAGTTTATCTTTAAGTCTCGGCTAGAAATTATTACACTTTTTGTAGATGATTCTTATTCCTATTGTATGTTTCATGGCCGATTCCTAGATCTTACCAACCGTGCTTTTGCCTTACTATCGGTAAAATTTTGATATCAGCTCCATACATATAATGCGAAATTTCTATCAATGGTAAGGCAAGTAATGACCTGTTCCTATTATATCTTAGTATTCATTATTCACTTGCCTTACCATCGGTTGAATTTTGACATTACTTGTATGGATCTTATGTTAAGTTCTAACAGATAGTAAGACAAATTAATGGCAGGTAAGATATAAGAAGCGGCCAATTAATGTACACATTTAAAAAACCCAAGCATGTTTTGTTTCGAAACAATTAGCGAAATTTCAATTACCAGTCTGTTTGTTTTCAATTAGAGGTGTTTAGTTAATTTCGTATTTATGCCGTTTAAAATGTTCAATATATTACACGCTGAGAATTTGTAGGCCTAAATATACTTTAATTACAGTCCAAAGACTATATAATAGTATAATAACAGCCCACGAATGTTCCACTGCTGGGCTCGGGCCTCCCGCTATAGGGGAACGGATAGTATACCCCGCCACGCTTGTCCAAAGCGGCTTGGCAGGACACAACGATCATCCCGATGTGCAGGTTTCATCACCATGTTTTCTTCACCGTTGTAGCACGTGGTAATTAGAACAATATGCCGTCTGAGTTTGGGACGCATACGTTAGCCATTACGCTACCAGGATTTTAACTTCACGTCCTCCAAAGACTAGTATGAAACTGATTTGAATATTTTTGTTTGCGTAATAAACGAGGACGTAGTTTCGTAATTTTGTTTGCGCTTTCTGATTACGTTTACCAAATTGATGTAGTGTTTGGAGAATGTTCATAAATAATTAATTCATCATAATCAGAAATCTTTTATTCATAATAACGTTATACATCAATTTCTATAATATTATGATCTCAATTGGGTATTTGAAACAATTTTTTTAATAAATGGACAGATCATAATTATTTAAGTTTCATAACAAACTATTTTTATTATTATTATTTTCGCTATAATTAAAAATATACTATAATACATTTATAAATGGTTTGAGTTTGTACAACGCGTTTAAAATGTGAAAAAAATCAGGAAGGCTAATTTGGATTCTAATTAGCAGCAGATTCTAAAAATGCAATTTTTAAAGTTTTTGTCTGTCCGTCTGTTAGAGCATCACGTAAAAACTACTGAACGGATTTAAATGAAATTCGAAATAGAGCTAACTTATATCACGTGGCGTAATTTAGAATATTTTATCTTGATAAATGTCGTCATTTCCCTGGGATAGACGAAAATATCCAAAAACATGGCGCTGCGGTCGCATTTTTTTGGAAACTACTGACCGTATATTAATGAAACTCGCCATAATGCTGGCTTATAACCTGAATCAACACTTAGGATAAGTATTATCCCGATAAAAGACGTTGTTTACCTGGAATAGAATGATTAGCAAAATAGATGGCGCTACAATCGAATTTTTTCAATTCCCTAATAAATACATACGTATTCATAAACAACACGTAATTCATTATTATATTACATCAAATCAGGTTGGCTTCGACTCTTGTTTTGCTGGGCAGTTCTGTATACTATATGGACTTGGTTTCTTTGTTATTGTAGTGAATTTAACGAGAAACACTAAAGTTATATTATAGGTCTAAAAAATTACAGAATGTGGATACATTCTGTAATTTTTTAGACCTAAATAGCATATTTGGTTAAAGGAAATCCTCCTTTAACCAAATATGGTATTTAGAATAATAATATCCCACCAGAAATCATTATATTTCATAAGTTTTTTTTAGTTTAACATCCATAGTAGTATATTATTTCGTTCCTTTACCTGTTATTATACATTCTTTAAAACATAAAAATGACAGTTTAGTTCACGATTTTTTAGCGTAAGCCACTTTTTCTTCTGAAATAATGTTATAGTTATTAACTGTTTCACGCGGTTGTAGTGATGAGCTTAATGCGTTATTTGTGATGTGATATTATTATTAATTGGTATATGCAATAATGTAGCTATGATTTTAAGCGATTTTCACCAAGGTTTATATATATATATAAAAAAAATCAATTAAGTTTTATGTAAGTAACATATCCTAGGATATTTCACGCGACGCAGCCGCGGGGCAAATCTGGTCAATTTTTTTTCCGAACTATCCAAGTACTAGGAACACGCCTAAAGCTCGTGTGACGTCACTATGATAATTTCTGATAACAAGTCATTGTAGCTTCGTAGCACATTTTGATACGTGTGCTACGAAGCTACGATGGTTAATTCTATAATATTATAAAGTTGTAAACATGCCGTGTCTGCATATTGATGCTATTTTAAAAACAACTGGAAATCACTATATAAGTATACACGACGGAGAACAGTATGCGTTTTTTTTATAGTTTTCTTGTCCGTTGGTTCAGGAGTCACGTAAAAACTACTGGGCCGATTTCAATGCGTATTTCGCTGATCGACAGCTAATTATTAGACTTACAATTTGCCGCTGTAATTTTATCCCGGAAATCCCGCGGGATATTTTTTTTGGGAATAATTTAAAATTGTCAGATCCGGCGGAAAGTTTCCCGGGAGCGGTTTGAAATTGTTCGGGGCATAAAAATTTGCTCATTCCGCCACAGTTTCCACTAAAACGATAGTTTACATTCTTTTCTAAATGCTGAGAAATTTTATGTCCCGGAAATCCCCCGGGAATTCCAATTCAAGCGTGGACGAAGTTGCGGGCATATCTTAGTTATCATATACGATACGATAAGTTATAATGATTCAAATACCCCACTAGCACTGCGATAGCATAGGTCCAATACTTTACATGCCTATAAAATGTGTGCTCGACTAACCACTTCCTGAGGCGTGTTTTAAATTAATCGGTGGATGGTGAACGAGTTAATTTTTTAAATAGTTTATTGTATTCATCGGTCCCAAAGATTTTAATTAGGATTATTGATCTTTTTCCAATCTTGCCATACAAAAAATCATACAAGTTTCAAATGTACATACATTAACTTATTACAAGTTCTACACACACTGTACAGGTTAAATTTATCCAAGTGGAAAATACGATTTCACCTTTCAATATGAATATGTGAATAAATAATCTGTGATATTTAAATACGTACCTATATCTTAAAGACGCCACACATAATTTATAAGACTTCCCAATTTCCCTGTGTAATCTGGATTTACGAATGCGTCTTACGTTCGTAAGCCTTAAATCCAAAATACAAATACTAATTCTGATTTTACCAATGTTAGGATTTATTCTGCCAATTCCGAATGTATTTGTAATAAGGATTAATGTCAACTTGATACGTTTTAACTTGAGATTATGAGGTTAAGATTTGGCAATTGTTGTGGTTATAGCGTCTACAACAACATTGGGAAATTTGGGAACTATAGTGAATTTCTTGTCTACAAAAAAATACAAATGGCTCCACTCAACTGAGATGATAATGTTGCGATGGATTTGTGGTGTTACAAGAATGGTTAAGGTGAGAAATGAATACATAAGGGGATCTTTGAAAGTTGCACCCGTGACTGAAAAATTGATAGGAAGAAGACTGTGGTGGTATGGGATGAAATGAGGAGGGATGTGTCACGTGACAAAAAGAATGTTAAACTTCAAGATTGATGGATATAAATGTAGAAAGTAGACTAAAAAAGAAATGGATGGATTGTGTGAAGGATGAGTGTCCTTGGGTGCTCCCCACCATACGATATAAAAATATCACAGCAATTTTTCAGTAGATGCTGTCTGTCTGTCTGTCTGCTGAACTGATTAAAAAAGAAGTGATTTATTTTAAGTTTTTACAGTTTAACACAATCAATATTTATTATTTACTCAAATTGAATTTTTTATTCTTATTTTTATAGTCACAAAACGCCGACCAAAATATCACAAACCTTTATGAAAGTCTTCACACGTAATTAGACTAGACTGTTACAAAAATATATAGAACGATTACAGGGAATGTAATATACATAGCTACGATCGTTAAAACATACACAACGAGGTGCTGATGTTAGTCGTCAAACAAGCTTTACTGTCTCGACCTATTGCCTCTTTTTGCTTTGATCTTCGAATGCTTCTAAGTTCTCATTTTATAGTCATACGCCTTAGGCTGTAGATTTTGTCTACAATTTCGTTTGCTCAATACTACAAAGAAATTCAAGATAATAAATTGGTTGCTTTTATTCACAAGAACGTAGAAAGTGTTCATAATATACTTTTAGCTTGACAGTAAAAGGGCAAAAGTACATTTACGTAAAATATAAAATTTTACTGATAGGTTGTTATTCAAAAAGTATATATTATGATATTTATTTCCATTGAAGAGTATGAAGGAGTACTTTCGATAAGCATATCTGGCATTATTTACGAAAACGTATAGCGCCGGCCACAGATATAATTATTTACCTATATGATGTATGAAAAAAGGCAGGTTTTGTAGATTTTTATTGACCCCTTTTAAACAACAGCCTTAGTATGAATTAACTAACTAACATAAAATTAAGTAGGCATAAGCTATCCAAAAAATGAAACTTCAACGGACAAGTGGAAAAACGAATGGCAACGGATAAGTGGCAAAACGAATCGCAACAAAATTTTATTTGTTTGGCAGATTGTTAATGTGCTTGTCCTATTTGAAAACCTAGTACATTTTATATACATGCATTTTTTATTTAAACATTTTATTTTATCAAACAAAAAACTGAATTCGATCTGGAACCAAAAAACGCATCCATAGTCTACTCTAAAATTATGCCGCCTCTCACCACGTCTAGTCTAAATTTATGTCGCTCCTCCACGCGGCCGTAACAATTTTTCGTAACAGAAAAGTCCTAAGACTCCCCGTCTATATAGAAGTTTCACTTCAAAAGCTTGTATGGAGTATGTCTTTACTTTTGGGATGGCTCAGCAAAATTCTCAAGCAAAACTCTAAGAACTAGAGTCGAATAGGCAGAGAGCCAGGAAGTTGATAGACAACGACCAGTGACAAAATTCAAATTCTCGAACATTAACGTAGGGTTACTAGTTTATCTGTTTTCTATCGGATACATTTTGGAGAGTGTACACTGGACGTGTACGATTTTTAATCTTATTCCACCGTCTCCCTTCCATCTTTGGACAACCAAGCGCACTGGCATGCGGCACCGGTACATGGTGAACGTACCACCTATAAGAACAAAACCTCATTATTCGCACTGCAAAAGAAACCAATACAATAACTCCGTCAGGAGTTATCCGTGCAGGAATGGAGAAAGAATACAATTTCCTGCGCCTGGGCGGCCTGTCGTAAGAGGCGACAAAAAAAAACCCACAGCCAGGTGATAAGGCATTTGCCCGACTGGATGGCTACCACCCCTGGTCTAAAGTATGTCGCCATAACAACCTAGAGTTGTGTTTCGGTATTAGTAACCAGGTTCCAGTCTCTCTTAAGAGAGCATCAGCGCATTTGTAGCACCTTTGGTGTTGCAAATGTCCATAGGCGATGGTAACCGCTTTCCATCAAGTGGGCCATCTGCGTGTTCGAATGGAGTATGGACTATGGAGTTCGGAATCTACGGAAAAAGTTATTCGCTGGGTTACATCCGTCCGTGTGGTAAGACCAATTCGAAAATATGGCGAGATAAATTAATTTTCGATCAATAGGTTTTATATGGGAACATTATCTATTTCGTTCCCATTTTATTTGTTCTTTCAAAGCGTTTATAGTATTATGGCAACTATTATATTGTTAGTAACACTGCAAAAGAAAATGGCGGTCGCATAATTTATTGCTATTCAATGAGTAGGTACCAACTTTTTCTGGCCTACGCTGCTGTTGTAGTTTATTTGCTTACAAATACGTCGTTTAATCCACACTCGACCGATAAACTGCAATTGATATTACACTAACAAAAACAAAACAGACTTCAAATTAAAAAGAAAAAAAACCGACTTCTTTCTATAACGCCTTGAAGTCGGTGCGAAGTAAAACATAATAAAAACAACAAAAAATTTGCAAAATATAGTATTTTTTATGTTTTACTAGATAGATTAGAGAGTCAATAACACCGATGATTAAACGTTAGACCAATTTGGACCGAAATAAAATAGATAATATTTTTTAGACTAAAACAGTGAATAATTGAAAGGGATATTTAAGAAGTTTATTTTGAATTATAATATTGTTACAAATCGTAACAATATTATAATTCAAAATAAACTTCTCCCAGGACTCGAATTAAAATGCCGTTGGAATTGTTAAAGAGTTTATTAGAATTATACAAACACATATAACACAGGTACAAATATAACTGGACATAACCAGTCCAAACGTAATGCAAGATTCAATCACACGCGCAAAGTTCGTCACTAATGTCTTGCTTCGCTTGTGGCTATCGCTAGACTGCCGATCTCTCCATTGGGCCATTGCTTTACACTACACCGATACAATATGGCTGCCCGACCGCGTAGACCGAATTTCTTAGAATCAGTTCTACACACCTAGCTAATCACCGTCGTAAAAGATTACAATACACAATGGGCCGTTTTCTAATTACAAATTTTAAACACAAAGTAAACAAAAGAAGTCCAAATGCGAAAAGGTAAAAAAGTGTGCTTTTATGGTATATAGGTGTAAATCCATTTTTGTCGACGTAGGTCGTAACAGTATGTTGACGGATGTAGGCTTAAGGAATTACATTTATATAAATAAAAGTTAGAGAAGAATTATCTGTGAATATATTCTCTGAAGTTTCACTTCTATTGGAGATGAACATACAATTTAATTTATTTTATTATATAGCGTAGATTAATATTTAAGGTAGATTAGTTTACAATTTTATTAAATTAAATGTTGTAAATATATATAAATAAGCATTGTGATGGATTAATTATGTAGGATAAGTAATAATTATTACAAAAATAAAAACACAGTTTCTCGACACTGGGAAGTCGTCTACAATGCGTGACAACCACTTCTTTATACCATACGTTTCCAGATTGTGGAATGAGGTCCCGCCGCTGTTTTCTCAGAGCGCTATAATATAAGCTAGCTAGCAAATAGCTTATGAACCGAATGGAAAAGATCTGATTTTTTAAATCTAATTTATTTTTTAAATGTGCATAAATGGAGATGGAATACTATTCCAGCTGGATGGCTACCACCCCTGGGCTTGATTATGCCGCCATGATAATCTTGAATTGTATTTCGGCCTCAGAGGGCAGGTTCCAGTCCCCCTACGAGGCCGGCAGCACATTGGTAGCGCATTTGGCAGTGCAAATGTTTATAGGCGACTGAAACCACTTTCTATCAGGTACGTAATTCTCTTCCAAAAGAGAGTAAAAGATTCTTAAGTTCACCAGTGTCTAGGTGTAAAAAACGTTCTAAATTACTGAAGAACAAAACCAGATTTTCCACAAAACTTTACCTTAAACACTTTAATATATTAAGATAATAATTTAAGTTGTTAATGAGAAAATCTCAGACTGTGCGAGGAGCAATTTGAAAAGAAAAACAGAGGTAAATTTGAACTTTATTCCTTGGACTCGAAGTTGTATTAAAAATAATTGCTATTAGAATAGTAAAAAACAATAAGAACGGGGAGGCGAAACTTTCTTAATTCCCCTCAGAAGCCTTTGATGCATTTAAATCGTAAAGTTCCTGGAAGCAAGTTTTTTGACAGACTGATTGGGTGGGTTTTTAACCATAAGACTTTTCTTATTTCCCATTTCACGTTTTTAAAATGTAAAGGAAAGTGAAATCTTTTAGAAATTGGCTAGATAACGCGTTATAATATTTTTCTTTCATATAAATGAATGGCTACTGGAATGCCATACTATTATCTCATTTCTATAAAAAATAAATGTAGCAAAAAAGAAACCGACTTCTAGAGAGCAGAGCAAAAATGAATATTATATATGACGCAGGAGAGACCTCCGTGGTGTTATTAAAGAGTGTGACGTCAGCAATGCCGACGTAACGATTGTTATTTTCTTGGTGACGACCCATATTTTGAGTCCTCGGAATAGAATTTCAAGAGTACTCGGTGTCGTATATTTCAAGAGCGTTACGACGTCTCAGAGAGTCTGTCCCGTTCGGCGGCTCGAGCAGTAATGATCGTTTTTTTTTTTTTTATTGACTTGACTTTATGTTGTTCATCCGAAGACCTCACAACTTTACCGGGGTTTTCGGGGCGAGTGCCTTTGCGAAGCGAAGGCGCTCGAGCCCGGGGGGCAACTTGCTCGAGGGGGCTCCCTAGGGAGTTTCACCTCGGCTGGACTGTTGCCATGAGAGGGGGATGAATCTAATAATGCCCACCATAGGGCGACACAATGCATTAATTGAGAGCGGGCGATGGGTAATATAAAGCCCGAGAGGAAGGATCCCGGCGGACCGGGATCGGCGGTTCGCGGTGGCCTATACTATCTTACTGCCGTTTCGCAACGTGTTATGGTTGGGAGAGAAGAAACGGCGAAAGAAACTCCCAGCAACACGCCTAGTCTATCCTATGGGGGGCTGTGTCTCCTGGCGTCCCTCGCGGGGACGTGGAGAGATCGTGATTGGCGGCGTCGACGCCGCCGTCTGTGTCTGTCTGTCGGTGCCTGCCAGCCTGCCGTCCTAACCGCGGGCGGGCTGATCCGGGCCAGCCGTTTTGTGATATCGTCGACCTTGTCCGTGAGGATGTTACGCGGTCGTCGCACGAGAGCCTTTCGTCGAGGCTTATAATCGGACACGAATGATCGAAAGCCGACAGTGTGGCCGTATTTATAGGGTTCGGCGTACGTGTCGGTGCACGTGCACGTGATCACAAATATTTAGGTTGAGTATTGAAATTACAATAAAATCTTGTTGTTTTACGTTAATTTCACATTATAATAAACTCATGATAATTAAATAAATTATTATTGTTTTCGTAATACGTTAATTGTTGTATTTCCGCCGACAAATATCTATGTTTTTCAAATTTGTCATTGAGCGTTTACGTTTTACTTGGCACTGACTTCAAGAGTTTGTCGAAAATATTGATTTTTGCTTTTGAAGTCAGTTTTGTTTTTTGTAAAAAAACATTGTCTGCTTTTTAGGTAGGTTTAATACTTGAATAACTTTAGAAAAAAAAAATTAAACACTCGAATATTATAGGCACGTACGCCTATAATATTCGAGGGTTGCTCTCGAATTCCCTGGGATCCACTCATCAAATCCTGACTTGGTGTAAGTGGGACCAACTCAGAAGTATACTCTTTTGAATAAAAAAAATGATAATCGGTGCACAATTGACACTCACAAAATAACATACAGTCGAATTTATAACCCCCTTCTTTCTGTCGGTTAAAAACAGAACAGATAGATGCATTGTGATTAGTGTGAAAGAGACGCCGCTTTATTCCCTGTATGACTAGAATAGTACAGTCTCACTGAGGCTAATAAAATAAAATAGACCCACGAGGAAAGGCGTTGACTCAAGATAAAAGATACCCAGGGAAAAATAATACGGTGCATTTATCTCAGACGTTGTAAGCAAAAATGAATGGACACTTGGGCAGTGAATTTGAGGTCTTTATCTCAATAAAGACGTAAGCTGGAATTCGTGCTCTCTTGTTGGTGATTTGATACAATTTGAACTGAATTGTTATTCTTCTTCTCTTCAGAGTAGGTACCGTAGTTGTTTTGTCAAAAATGGTACCTTTATGATTTTGTCATCCCTCGCGTCTGCCTTTGTACGTTTTTATTTTATTGCTGAAGCACAGCAGACAGGCTGACGACCCAATTGTGATGGAAAGTAATTACCATCGCCTATCGGTCTTAAAGGAGAAACTCGAGCCTGGCTACTGATGCCGGAACACAACTCAAAGTTGTTACGGCGGCATACTCTAGACCAAAAGTGATACCCATCCAATCGGGTAAATGCCCAACCACCAGGCTGTAGGTTGTTTTGTCGCCTCTTACGACAGGCCACCCGGCTGCAGGAATTAGTATTCTTTTTCCGTTCTTGCACAGAGACCGTAACAGTCAATTGTCTAACAGCTGCTTCATATATTTTACCAACGGTTAATTTGCCTTAGTATCGGTTAAAATTTGACATAAGCTCCATACAAGTAATGTCAAAATTCAACGGACTCGAAGGCAAGTGAATGAATAGTAAGATATAGGAGCCGGCCATTAATTACTAACTACTGTGGACAGTTAAATAAATATTACATGAATCAACTAAATTTAATCAATTTGGTTAAAAAGTACAGAACTGAAATGACTCGACGACATTCAATGACATTTAATGATTCAAGTTTTTAAAGATCAGTTTGGTAAATTCATCCAAATTGTAATTCAAAAATGAACTGTCTAATATTAGCTTAAGAATATGGATTTCGATCTGCTGAATCTGAATTTCAAACCCATATAACCAATAAGCCCTTAAAAATCCAAGTGAATTGCAAAAAACCCCTGTTTGCTAAAAATTGCAGTTATAATGATATCAAAAAAATGAATAGATTTTGAGGGCTCGTGGGCCGAATGGGCTTGAGATTCAAATTCAACAAATCGAAATATATAAAAATCTAACTTAATTTATAATATTCTCTGAAGTTTTCGCGACTAGTATACATAATAAAACTACGCTTTAACGGTTTGAAGCGCGGTAATTTATTTGATTTTTAACAAAAAATAATTAATATGGACAAATAATAAAGATTTATTTAGCCTACCGCCAGGCTAAATGGAAATTTAATAATACTCATTGAAACTTGACATCTTTGTCTTCCGTGATCACGGCTACTGAAAAGTGGCCGAAACGTTGGACTAATAAAAATCAAATAAAAACTAAAACCGTTAAAACGTAGTTTTATTATACTTGATCTAGTTCCATACTACTTTTTTAATTATCAAAACGGCAATGTTTCGCCATTTTTACGGTTTTTTGCAATTTACTCAAAATTTTGAGGATATATGCACCAAACTGTCCCCTGATTCGGATTTAGCGCATCAAAATACATAAAAATAGACGGGTCTGGTTAAAAGTTCAGATCACTTTTTTGTGGGCTGGTGTAATTAATACACTATTCGACTCATCGATAATATGATGTCACAACTTGCTACGCTCGTACAAAATCTAGGCAGCTTCGGTATTTCGTAAGATTATAAAATGTATTAGGTTGGGAAAAAAGTTTTTTCGCATTTTGTATAAAAATTCAAAAGGTTTTTTTATAAAGTTTATTTACATTTGACTAAAGTATGTAGGTGCCATTTTGTTGGATAACTTTTTACTATCTTGTAGGTAGGGACGTGATACCATTGCTATAAAAATTTTGGGGCTTCTGATCAAAAAACTCCGACAAGTGGTTTTGGCAGTCCTCTCGTGATGTTAACCTGCCTAAGGAATTCTGCAGAGACTGAAACAGATGAAAATCTGAAGGTCAGGACTATACGGCGGATGCATTAACACCTCCCAGCCGAATTTTCGTAATTTTTTCTGAGTGGCTAAAGATGTGTGAGGTCTAGCGTTATCATGGTGAAAAACCACACTCCTTCTGTTGATTAATTCCGGCCACTTTCTCTCAACTTTTTGCTTTAATCGCATCAGTTGTTCGCAGTACAGTTCAGAATCGATGGTCCTGTCTGGCGGTAACAGCTCATAATGAATAATGCCCTTCCAATCCCACCATACACACAGCATCACCTTGTTGCGAGTTAACTCGGGTTTCGCCACAGTCTGTGAAGCCTGACCGGCCTTTGACCACGATCTTTTTCGCACGTTCTTGTCGTACGTGATCCACTTTTCATCACCAGTTATCAGCTTCTTCAAAAATGGTTCGGTTTCATTACGTCGTAATAAAGAATCCCAAATGAGTACACGGTTCATTAAGTTTCTTTCAGTGAGCTCATGAGGCACCCAAATATCGAGCTTTTTTATGTACCCAGCTTTTTTCAAATGCGTCAAAACCGTGTTGTGGTCAATTCCTAGTTCTCCAGCTACATCGTAGCTACTAATATGCTGATCTTGCTTCACTTTTTCAAAAATGGCATCAATTTTGTCCGTAACAGGGCGACCAGAGCAATGTGCATCTTTGATATCAAAATTTGCGGATTAAAAAAGCTTAAACCAAATTTGCGCTATTCTCACAGATACTTCATTAGGTCCATAAACATCACAATTTTTTTCGCGGCTTGTGTTGCATTTTTACCTTTTTTGTAGTAAAATTTTAAAATGTATCGAATTTCTTCATTAGATTCACTCATTTTAACAAGAAGAAAACAAATGAAAATCACACATTTTCCTAATTTGAATTTGGAATTGTCTTCATTAAAAGTAAAACTTTTTAATGATACCAAAACCAGCCAGATACAAATGGTATAGCCAAAGAGATCTTATTACAAGTTCATACATACTATATGCGAAAAGACTTTTTCCCCAACCTATAATATCAATTGATTTACCAATTACCCTATTCTTGTTGAAAAATAATTAAAAACCTACAATGTGCCCTTTGAATAAAAATTGAACGGTTTCCGAAAACAACGCCTAAGCTTCATTTAAAATTTAAATAAAGATAATTATTTTCAGCAACGACGAAAACACACAACATTTAATGAAATTTAAATTAGAGCATCTAATTTACTTAGCTCGCGGCTTTATCCCTTCTAATGTGCAAATAACACCTATGTGAAATGGCTTTGTAAACCGCAAAACATTCACATAAGTACAAAACATTGCGGTGAGGCCACCGATATAACGCCCCAACATTATGTTGGAGGCATCAACAATGTTGGTAGCACAGCCGTGACAAACCACAACTTGTATGGCGTTCAGTATTGCCAGATAGACTAATTCTTAAAACATATTGATTTTATTTACTTTTAGCTATTGTCATGTTAAAGAAAAACGTTTAGATTTTGCATGTAAATTTCTTATATTTACTTAGTTGTTAAGGCGTGTATGACCAAACAAATTTGTTCCGGAAAGCAGTATCCGAATATAGTTGGTCAAATTCAAAATTACTAAGACCCAGGCATGTTTGTTTACGGCGAAAAAATCACAAAAACAACTGAGCCCTATTTTTCGAGGTGTTTCCATTCGGGTAACCAACTTCAACTTCTTGGTATTTTTTTAACATCTTCCTCCTAACTGCGGCTCCTATATTGAAAGTGTAGCCCAGCTGGCTGCAAAAAAGCTGAGTATACTTCTGAAAATGAGACGGTACTTCACTGCAGAACAGCTACTTAATCTTTGCTGTGCTCAAGTAAGGTCTTTTATGGATGGTTCTCACCTTTGGGGCGGCTCAGCTAAATACCAGCTTGACACGTTAGAGTCAATTGAGAGAAGAGCTAAGATGTTGATTGGCAGCGACTAGCTAGTCACTACAAGGCTTCAAAGCCTAGATCATTGACGCCGGGTTGCAGGTCTATCCGTATTGTATTTAATTCTGAGAGTGTGCGGTTGAACTGTTTGACCTGATTTCCCCTATACCATTCCATCGCCGGACGAGAAGGCGCTGTGGTCTAGCGCCACAGCATGCATTTCACTGTTTCCCTTCAATTTTCGTATGAATAAGTATTTTATAGGTAAGCGTACTCCATCTTCGACCATATCATCGTCAAATGTTAGGCGTGATAGTAGTCAAACGTGAACTTATTTATCATAAAAAACACGTTACGGTCCACTGGAGAGGTCTACCTTTGTAGCTGTGGCTCCGATTCTAGCAGTCCCATTGCTATCATATGCGTGTTTGTGATTTTGCTTCAATCCATTCTCTCTATTTGCCCAAACCACCTTAATATTCCTTTTTCATCCCTTGTCACTACATCCTCTTTTAATCCACAACGTTCCGTTATCACAATGTACCTTATCAGGTCGCATAGGTTAACCTTATATATATGTCTCAAAGTTCTTATTTCAACTTCCTTTATCCTACTTTCATACTTCTTCTGCCATGCGTTAGTGTTGGTAACGACACCCCTTGATGGACAGTCAGAGTCTTGACCCGTTATTGTGGTCTAAAAACTATATTTAGACTTCCGTAGGATATTTATTTTGACCTGGTAACATCACTATTACTAAACCGATATTATACACGACGACAACATGTGGGTCATTTCCCCTTCAAACTTTGTCAATAATATAATATCGAACGCCTGAGTTGGTAAGCGCCTCTATTATTGACAATGCACTTAGTTATTGCATGGATTAGAATATTTATTTGTATATTGAATGTCGGCATATTTTTAGGGTTTTATTGTCGTTGTGCTAGGTGATAGGGTTTTCGCCCGTTTGGATGGCTACCATTTCTGGTCTAGAGCATGCCGCCATAACAATTCAATTGTGTTCCGGCAACAGTGGCCAGTTTGCGGTCTCCTTTAGAAAACGGCAGCGCATTGTTAGCATCTTTGGTGTTACAAATGTCCAAGGCGATGGTAACCGTTTTCCATCAGGTGGGCTGTCTGCCTGTCTGCTGAACTCATACAATAAAAAAAGATTATCGCAGTCCACTTCTGGATGCCTTAAAAAATCCCATAACAACCGAAATCAAGACCTTATAATTTAGTCATGTTCCGTCGCCTTTCTATTTTTATGTCTTGTTACGAATTTGTGGGATGTAAATTTAAAATGCCGTTGGAATTATCACAAAGCTTATTAGAAGTACCCACACGTAATTTACAGTTCTTACCGTAAAGCAGAAAATCGTAGTGCTCGAGATTCACGTAAAAACTAATGGGCCGGTTTCGATGGTCGACAGCTAATTTTTAGACTTAAAATTTTCACTGCTGTTTATCCTGAGAATCCCGCGGGAATTTTTCTGGGAATGATTTAAAATGGCTAGATTGAAAAAATATCGCATTGAAATGCGTTTTTTTCACAAATCGTTAACAAATTTTAAGTAATAAAAATGTATGATACTTTTTATTCCAGGAATCCCGTGAGATTTTTCCCGGTTTGTAGTTTTACGGGTGCTTAGACAGCTTATTCCGACACAGTTTTCACTAAAACGATAGTTTACATTCTGTTTTAAATACTGCGGTACTCTGTGTCCCGGGAAACCCGCGGGAATTTCAAGTCGAGCGTGGACGAAGTCGCGGGAATATCCTAGCTATAAAATATTATAATAGAGTAATTGACTCGCACACAGGTCCTTTGTATCAAAAGCATATAAAATTTCCTCAAATACGTTTCACTATGAATAAAACAAAACCATTACCTATCTATACTTAATATTATAAAGAGGTAAAGTTTGTGAGTTTGTGACGTTGTAGGGGGTAATCTCTAGATCTACTAAACCGATTTTAAAAATTCTTTTACTGTTGGAAAGCTACGTTACCAGGGAGTGTCATAGGCTATATAACATGACGCTATATACCACGGGAGCGGGACAGAGCACGGGTGAAACTGCGCCGGGCCGCTAGTAAATAAAGTGTAATTTAACGCTCATTACGTTTTCAATTCGCATTGACATTCGTAACTCACTGGAATCCTCAGAACATGTCCATATATTTAAATTGGTATTCTTCGAAGACGTTTCTCAATTTACATATATTTAAATAATTATTAAGTAAGCCACAGGCTCTTGTTAACCAACTTTTATTGAAGTTAAAACACGTGAAAATCGTTCTGGGGATTCCAATTGTGTTTTTGATATAAGGCGGTTAGGAGTGTTGTTACTAACGAGTTCAGAATTGAAATTGGAATTATTGTTGATGCTTAAGGCTTGTAGCAACGCCAACGCCCTTGAGGATTTTCTTCATCATTTTTCATGCGATAGCGTGGATTCCATAGACGCGGTCATTTTTCAGATGCATTATTACTTAATTGTGAATAAAATAAAGCTGTATTTAATATTTTTGAAGTGAAATAATGGTGTGACGGATAATCCGAGAGCGATTTGTGATGTAGTATGACAAACTACAATAATACGGTTTCTGCCCTAGGCCAAATTATTATAGTCATATATAAATATAAAAATAACTCTTGTAATGGATTCTGTTGATTTTTGGGGTGTTTTTTAGTTACTATTTGCACGCCTGATAGGGCAAAAACATGTGAAACATAAAATAACATATTTTCATTTAATTTTTTTCATGTTTTTAAGCAAATAAATTATTTGATTTGAAACTCGATGGAACGAAAAAAGCGATACTAAAAAGAGATGTGTAATCACATAAAGGTAGAGATGGAAATATTTTGAAGTTTTGAAGTTCATAAATCAAATTGAAACTAGGACATTTCTTTCCTATTTTAGTTATCATAAACCTCTCGTGTCATTTGTTCAAAGTAAAAACATGGAATCTTATAATATATCTTAAATCTTCTACTAATATATAAAGCTAAAGAGTTTATTTGTTTGCTTGAACGCGCTAATCTCAGGAACTACTGGTCTGATTAGAAAAATTCTTTCAGTGTTAGATAGCCCATTTATCGAGGAAGGCTATATATATATATATATATATATATATATATATATATATATATATATATATATCATCACGCTAAGACCAATAGGAGCGGAGCAACAATGAAGAATATGTCAAAATCGGAGTTTTTATCCTTTTGAGAGCTTCCGCTGCGTGCGCTGCGTAAACGGTTAAAGTTTCACAAAAATCATGTGACAGAATTGTTACCCTTTAAAAGTTCTAAAAATAAAGTCCGCAACAGCATATGTCTACTTTTAAGGTTGGCTTACTATAATAACCTTTTTTATGCTAACCAAATTTGTTCTAAAATAATGCATTATGTGCGAAGGTGTTTTTATAAACATGATATTAATCCTTATCCAAATAAATACGTTATTCGTCACAAGTATTTAATTTAAAACAAAATTGCCATTTACATAATTCGATTTCAATGAATAACTTAGGAGATATCGCAGTTTTAAAATAACATCGCAACAAAATAATGATTAAGTACTGCGCGCGTATTTATGATGTGCAAGGCCGGCGGTCAGTCCTGAGGGCGAAGAGCGGTTCAGAGTTTGCGTTAGCCCAAAGTAACTATTCCAGTCTCGGGCAGAAGCTAGTGTAAATATAAACTTGAATTATTCAATGTAATTGAATTAGGTCGTGTCTCTTTAGTCCTGTGCCTTTCAACTGTATTAATTCAGTTTGGGTAATCCGTCGAACATCGGCAGTGATATATCTGACACTAAGGTTGCAGCCCTATGCATAATGTGACGGTGGGGAGCGTATTAGGGTTATATCAAGATATTATTGTGTTGGAATTTTTATATTAAAATGTGGAATATATGTAATAATGCTTTTCCCAAGCTACTTTTAGATATTATTTAGTTTCTGACTTGGAATGTGGTGTTATTTTTAATAATATGAATTCTGTTTCTTACTACAATTTTGTATGTAAAAGCGTATTTGTATAAGGGGTTAGTTACAGATTACGTCACACCTCTTTCATGATTTTTGACCACTCTCCTGTCCTTGTCACAGCTGGCCACATTCGTAAGACTCCTCCACCCTCTCTACTAGGACATCGCAATTTTGCAATTTTACATCAAAAAATATTAAATTAAAACAGCATTTCCGTAATTATTTTTAGTTTCATTAAAATTATTTTATAATCATTTAAACACTATAATACAGATAGAGTTGAAACCATTTTGAAGTTTCTCGTTAATAGTTCAAATTTCGTGTTAGCTTAAATATTTTGAAAATTGACGTCACGAAACTTAAGACCCCTCCCACCCCTTGTCACAGAATGTTGCACTTCGTTGACCCCCTCCTCCTCCTAACGTGTGACGTATATGGATGGCCCCTAATCGTTTTTGAAAGTAAATTTAAAATATTACATGTTGTGTTTGTACATCTATTTATTTTCTTGTTTATTGCTATTTCTCTTGTTTTACCGTTTTCTATTTTATTAATTGTGATCCTGGGAAACTGGCAGATGACCCACCTAATGGCAAGTAGTTACCGTCCTCTATAGACATTTGCAACACCCGAGTGAAGCCAATGCGCCGCCAGCTTTTAGGATGAGATAGAGAAGTTGGGATAGGGGGGATGGGGTTCCCGTGCGGTGAGTTACAGACCGCCCCACGCATAGAGAGCATGATGATGCCGGGGGATAAAGCGGTCCCCCGGCAGTGAAAGAGGCCTCGCGAGGCCCACGCCAGCTAGGGCTGCGGAGAGGCTAGGTCATATACCCGTAGCCCTGGCATAAGGCGAAGTACAGAACACCCAGGAGTTTTAGTGGGTATCCCTAACCGGGGAGTGGCAATAGCATGGCACCAGTTCTGACTAGGCATGCTAGTGCCACCCCCGATCTTGTGAATCCCACACTAGGTTGCGAATTATCACCCCAAGGGTCTGCCCTTGTAGTGGCTTAGTTCTTAAACGGATTTCCCCTGGATAAAAAAACCCTTTCTTTTTTTTGGATGGAATTTTGGAAGGATGGGGTTAAACAGATCAGGGTCTTGTCGAAAGAGGCCTTGATAACCAGGTGGCAAGGGGACCGTGAGGCCCCAGTGGCTGGCAACGAGACGGTGGAGGCTTTCCGCCCCTGTCTCGTTGGGTTTTGTGTAAGAGCGGGACCCTGACGTACAGGATGGTACAGATACTTACCGGGCACGGCTGCTTCAATAAGTATCTGTACCGTATAGCGGGACGGGAGTCAACGTCTGAGTGCCACACTGCGGCGCACTACTTAATATACAGCGTTTCACACACTAGAAGAGCGCGCCTCGCTACGCCTCATAGGGTCTAATTGGAAATGGAGATCGGTCCAGTTGTTTCTCTGGGGAACGTGGTCGAGGCCAAGCTCTTCAACAAAAAGAGATGGCAGGCTACGGCCTCCTTCTGCGAGTCGGTCATGACCCAGAAGGAGACGGGGGAAAGAGAAAGAGAGGAGAGTGCGTACGTAAAACCCCATTTGCAGGAGGCGGCCTCGGGGTCGGAGGCGCCACTACGCGCAGCTCCTCACGTAATTCCATCACAGGGGGCCGCCTGGCCCAGTGGGAGATCCTGCGGACTCCCCCCTGTTAGTGAAGAGGGTACTCTCCTCCGGGGCTGCCCTAAGTGAAATAGCAAGCCATCGGAGTGTCACAGATGTAGTACCTATGGTCCAGTTCCTGTGGTAGTCCATAATAGCGCATAGGAGAGAAGCGCAGGTTAGGTTTAGTGAGTGGTTTGACGGCCGACATGCCCTTGTGCTCCGCTGGGAAGACGGTCAATCAAGAGTTCCAAGCATCCTTCGGTGTAAAGCCTTCCTCCCAGGCCCGAGAATGGTGTCTCAAGAAAAGAAATTCTCACTGCGTAATAAAAAAAATGAGTGATGGAATAGAGAAGATAAGATAGAGGAAGGAGGAAATGGACCACCTGAAGTCTCACTCATCGTACTAATTAAAATTATGTGCAATTTATATCAAAAGTAAAAAAATAACAAATTTTAAATTATTATAATTTGAGATTGGTATCTTTTCCTTCCATACTCCTCTATCACATAACAAATCATCATGTAAACCTATACAAAGTTCATTTATCTCTTTTTTAGCCTACCATTATTCTTATATTCATCAGTCTTCCACCCAGTCGATATAACAAACCGAGAAATGTAGTAAATCCGTTTTCTTTATTTCCAAATACCAGAAGAAAGTTGTTCTTACAGTAGCCATAAATAAATTAGCTACGTTGATACAATACATACATATACAGGGCTAAATACCCTTTGTTAGTCTTACTTAACCTATTTACATTATTAATCAGCCTGTTAGGTGTTCGTATCGATCTTTTGCAAAAAATACACACATTCACGAACTTCCTCAAATGAAGGAAAATTGGTTGTTTATTAGGTTTACATTAAACTTAAAGCAAATGTTAGATAGTTAACAAATTGTTTAGAAACTCTTGTTTACTCTTATCAATACAAACCCAAAGTGAAATATTTTTAATAGTGTTTATTTTCATTTAAACTTACTGGTTGCGCCGAGGAACACCTCCTATAACCTCATCCCCCCCATCAAGAAAAGAATAAACTTTTAAATGAAGAATGCGCAATACAAGACGTTTCAACGAAACTATCAGTGCTGTTACCGCAAACCGCAATGTATATAACGATTGTTGGACCACAATAAAGAAATAAACTGTTATAACCTAATTTAATGCTCATAAACCATATCTTAGTGAGTGTGTGAACCCCCGGGGGACGAGTGCAGTGTGGCGGTGGACGGGTGGCGAGGTAAGTGACTCTTCCCTTGCTTCTTCTTCCACGTCCCTTTGCCTTCTCCCGGCCATCTCACTGCGCTCGCACTTACCGCCTTATTAAGTCTTTTTTCAGGTTTACAGAAAATATATATTAAGTCACTGGTCAAATTATTAGATTTAAGTAATTTTTTGTCGAAAAAATCTAACATGATATGTTGACATTAACTGCCTAGCTCATGGAACGCAGAGATCCCGGAGTAGATTCCTACCACGGTAAATTTCGGAAAGAAAATGCGTTATTTCCTACCTGTGACCTGTGTTGATGACGGCCTGCATTCAGCTTTTTATTACCTTGAAATATTTCTAAATTATAAAGTTTGGTTGCTAGATTGCAATCATTAACAAGAAAAAACAATCTGTAGAAGTCATTAACAAAAATAATAATACTCGGCAGACGACAAACACACATATTGTATATCCCCAAATTAACCAAGTTACGCTTGTGTTATGGGTAATATACAACGTACCACTCTGGGGCCGATCCCAGATACCTAGACCATAGTAAATAACGGAGAAAATACGTTTCCGAAATTTACTATACCAGGAATCGAACCCGGAGCCTCTGCTTTGCAGTGAGGTAGGTCGGCAACGGATTAGCCCGCTCAACCACAGTGGCCGTCAGCCGTCATTAAACGTGTACATATCACGAAGCTTAATAATTTTCTTTCTAGTCTAGTCCACACCAAGACCTACAGTCACCCAGAGTTATCCGTAATATATTATTACCCATAACACCGACGTAATTTGCTTAGCTTGAGAACATTACACGATGTATGTTTGTAGATTTAAAAACAAAATATTATGTTTTAGACGATCTCACGTAACACACGTAAGTAAATTAAGCAAGTTCCCTTGTTAAAACCATAAAACAAACCAAGGTGTAAGTCGTGTAAAATGTTATCTCATTCTACAACGACGTGCAGCCTTCACGTGTATTAAGTTAGCGACACACCTACCGAAAGTACAACGCTAAAAATTCGACTAAATACGCTCGTAGTGTTTGTTAAGTAACCCATGACACATCAGTCGAAATCACGTAGCGTTCGGCATAAAGCCGAACCTTCGATTAGCGCCTGTTTCCGTGAGAACGTATTCTATTTATTTTGAATAGCAATCAACAAATCATGTAACGTGTCTATGTACACGCTTCGATATTTTTATTGATCTAAAAGTACATAATTTCACCTCTTTATATTGCCAAAACTGATAAACTACCGTGAGGTGTAATGTAACGTAGTTACGAATAAATGAGTTTGATTTACAATTAATACTTTAAAGGAATAGGTAGATTTATATAATACAATAACATGTTTGGGAAAAGGTTTCATTCCATAATATTTTCCATCGCGTAACCGCGTAATTCCAACTGTTCGGCGCGTTTAGTGTGTTATGCCAACCGAATACTAAGACTATCGGTCTTAGTATTCAGACGCCGAAGTGTCGGCGTCGTAGCTTCGGTAGGTGTGTCGTTATACTAAGAGCGTCGACTCAACCCATATAATGACTTCTTAAGGTTATAGTACGAACACTTAAATCTCTTTAGGAATTTACTGAGAATGTATTTAAGAAGATGAGAAGTGTATAATATTTTTTAGAGTTTTATACCCATTATGCCAAAACTTATCGGTCTACCTGCCTGTGTATACCTTTGTTTATGTATAGGTGCGGCCTACACGTGTATTAGTGCCGTGTTAAGTTTATAAGTAGTTAACACTTTATTGCTTACCAAATAAAGAATTACAATAATATACGATAATATTTCCTCGGTAAAAACAACAGGTGGCTTTATCTTTTATGGTCTGTTCTTTTATCTTTCTATTCATTCACTCGCCTAATCATCGGGTTAGTCTTGACATTACTTGTATGGAGCTTATATCAAATTTTAACTTTAACAGTTGCTAAGCTATAGGAACGGGGCATTAAAGCAATCTCTTCCAGGCAACCTAGCTAAAAGAATAATTTAAACTATTCTGGCGATATAGATAGCGCAGAGTTTTAGATAGGACTTAAATACACATACTTAAACTAATTTATAAAAGAAATACTTAGAAACATACTTATGTGTAAGATATATATTTTTATTAGTAAACAGTATTAGGCATAATTATTAAAATATTATGATGATTAAATTGTTTTTTTTTTGTTTAAATATCTCGAAATAGCTCATCACTAATAAATTAATTTACATACATATAATAAAACTGTAGAGGTCGAATTTCTGTACAATGAAAAAAAATGCTAAATACCGAGTCAGGGGGATGCAAGAAGTGAAATAGAACGAATTTAAATTTCTTTCAATATTTTTGTTTCTTTGTTTGTCTGTCTGTCTGTACCGGCTCATCTCCGAAACGACTGGAGCGATTTAAATGAAATTTTGTACGGTGGTAGCTTATATCCCTGGTCAACATATAGGATACTTTTGATCTCGAAAAATTAAAGAGTTCCCGTGGGATAGTTAAAAAACCGCACCACGCGAACGAAGTCGCGGGCATCAGCTAGTTAGTAATAATTGTGTCAAATGCCAGACTGCAATTAAAATCCTGTTAATTTTAAACCGTCATTCACAGACGCCATCTGCATTTCATTATAAATGCGCTAAGACAAACAATTTGATTCGATAAATCCAGAGCGACTCGTTAAGTTATTAGAATATTAAATATTTGAACTGACAACGGCCATGTTTCAAACTGCTGCTTTCAATTTATAACATTTTCTCAACTTTTGTTAGTTTTTCAAAAAGGTGTTATAAGTTTGTTAGGTTTATTTTGAACTAATTAGTTTGTTTAACCTGTTTACAGTCTGGGGTTTGATGAGTTTTAATAAAGTTTTAATTAAGTAAGAGTTTTATTTTATGTTGATTGAGTTTGGTAGCTATTTGCGGTTTCGCAGACATTTTGGCAAAGCCGAAATCGATATGTCCGTCCATTCACCCCTTCATTTATCTTTCTATTGTTACGAGTTACAGGACTCGAATTAAAATGCTGTTAGAATTACTATAGAATTTATTAGAACTATACAAACACGTATAACACAGGTACAAATATAACTGAACACAGTCAGTCCAAACGTAATGCGCGATTCAATAACACGCGCAAAGTCCGTCACTACATAGATTATCGAATGTACACACGTCTTGTCTCGCTAGTGGTTATCGCTTGACTGCCGATCTCTCCATTGGGCCATTGCTTTATACTGCATCGATACAATATGGCTACCCGCCCGCGTAGATCGAATTTCGTAGAATCAGTTCGACATACCTGTCTAATGGCTGCCATAAAAGATTACAATACACAATGGGCTGTTTTTTTATCACAAATTTTAAACAGAAGGTAAACAAAAGAAGACAGTCATAAACGCCTGCGGGTAATAAATGTTCTTTGTTTACAAATATGCAGGTGGCCGAAATTGTAACACTATTTATGCAATGTGGCACACGGATCCCGCACAGCTGGTCGACGGTTCGAGTAATTTTGTTTATAGTGACTGTGATATTACTTAGTGCATATATGGAAGTGGGACGTATGTCAAATCCTGCACAAAATCCAATGGGGTGGTATGCACGACCAACCTCCAAATCCATCTTCAATAGGGCAGCTATTGCAATAGGGCAGCGGCACACGTTCACACAAAAAAGCAAGCACGGTCTGTATTAGAGTTTAATGCGATATTTAATTAGAAGTGAAACGTTCGATCTGGCCCTTGCACTGAGCAGGCGGAACATTCGGACTGAATTCTCGTGCCTTGATGACTGGTTTCGCAGCCACGCAATGACGGCAAAAGCCCTAGCCCAGCGGTACTTATACAACTACCCACATCAGTAACATTCTTTTTATGTTTTCTTATCTTTTTAGTTTCTCTTTTTTTTATATAAATACATATCTTACTTCCTAATATATATTTCTTATTTACCACTACAGTTATTTATCTATCTATTTAATTAATTCTATTTGTTATATGTTTGTTTATTTCTTATCGACATACTATTACATATTAAATCATTTATTCTATCTACTTGTATTACTACTATTTTTAAGTAAAACCGTTTGAATCTAGTAGGTATGGCGATCCAACGATCAAACGTAACCAGCATTCTTGGCACTTTATCCATAGAAGTTGGTGACCTAAGCTCAGTTTTCTACTTATAAACTTAAAATCTTAAGAGAGTATGGGTAGAATATAATGTAACTTTAAGTTTTCTTTTATGGCATTAGTTATCAACTACAACCTAACTATTAAGCTCAATTAAATAAAAATAATAGTAGGAATATTGTAGTCTGTATGACGCTATAATACTGTAGGGAAACGGCAAAACATAAAGATTGCGGTTAGCCCATGTACATGTAACTAAAGTTTGAAAACAAATTCAAACAATCTTAGGAGTATTGTTATTTAGATTTTGAAAAATAGTGGCGAGATATTCGATTCTAAATTCATAAAAACTCACCATTTCACTCCAGCTAATTATTTACCGCTGAGTCTACATAATGGAAGAAGAATATTCTGTAGTCTATAGTTCTACACATAGCTTTAAAACATCTGTGCAGGAACGGAGAAAGAATACAATTACCTGCGGCCGGGCGGCCTGTTGTAATAGGCGACAAAACAACCCACACCCAGGTGGTGACTCGAAGGCTACCACCCCTAGTCTGGAGTATGCCGCCATAACAACCTTGAGTTGTGTTCCGGCATTAGTGACCAGGTTCCAGTCTCCCTTCAGAGAGCAGCAGCGCATTTGTATCACCTTTGATGTTGTAAATGTCCATAGGCGATGGTAACCGCTTTCCATCAAGTGGGCCGTCTACCTGTCTGCTGAACTCATACAATTAAAAAAAAATAGCTTTATGCCGCAATGTAAAACCTCCTTAAACTAAACCGTCTTACTACTCTAACTATGTTCTTAAAGCCTTCAAGAGTCTTGAGTGTTCTGTCTAGAACAAAAGGTAATATTCAATTAAATTGAATAAAATAAAGATAGAATGTAAAGGTGAAGCACGTAAACCGAAGCGTGTGAATACCGACCGTTCCGGCGTATAATTAAAACAGGCTAATCCTCTACGTGGTGGATTTTTTACACAGCTTATTTAATTTATTGTGAACAAAAAATATACTGTTTTGTATTTTTATTGTTGAAGTGAAACTTCGAACTTGAATTTCGAGTGAAATTTGAACCTCGGTGAATCCAAAAAGCAACACTAAAAAAAATAAACACATAAATCTATATGACTAAGCCTGCGAGAGAATGAGATATGAGTTTTTAATTGTGCAGCAAATATTAGAGAGTCGATAAGATCGATGATTAAACATAGGTCCGATTTGGACCTAAATAAAACTGATAATAATATTTTTTTGACTAAAACAGGGAAAAATTGAAAGTGATATTTAAGAAGTTTATTTTGAAGAATTATTTGTGAGTATATTCTCTGGAGTTTCACTTCTACTGCGTATGGACTACACACAGACACACACACACAATTTCTGTTTTTATTTTTTCTAGGAAGTTAAACTACTGTTTATGCAACAATTTCGTAATATTTACTTCTATATACTTTAAATACGACAGGTATGACGGCATTACAAAAGTTCCATTTAAACCAAAATAACTTGTTGATTTCCGTTGTCAACCCACAGCCAGGTGGTAGGACATTTGCCCGTCTGGATGGCTACCACCCCTGGTTTAAAACATGCCACCATAACAACCTTGAGTTGTGTTCCGGCATTAGTGGCTAGGTTCTAGTCTTTCTTCAGAGAGTGACAGCACATTGTTAGCACCTATAGTGTTACAAATGCCCATAGGCATTGGTAACCGCTTCCCATCAGGTTGGCCGTCTGCCTGTCTGCTGAACTCACGCAATTAAAAATAGCCAATTAACTGCCACTGAACATTAGACAAGCTAAGACAGTATTGTCCTTCAAAGTCATGGTTATTAATTATTTTTGGTCCTTATTATATATTATGATAAGCTTTATGTTGTCTATTATTATTTTATTTATTTATATAATATTTTGAATATTTCATATCATTTGTTGTACACCACCACTGTCATGTTTTAATATTTTTACTAATCTAGGGGGTTTGCTGGAAAGATATCGCTTTAAGCAATAAGGCCTCCTTTTGTTATAAAATTAATGTACCTTGTCTTTAAGGACGTATTTTCAATTTTATTGAACAATAAAGGACGTTATCATTCATTTCAATCATTCGCTTATTCAAATATGAAAAATTAAAAATTAATGTAAAATTTTTTAAGAAGGTTTTCACTGCATTTTAATCGGTTTAAAATTAAACTAGATTTCCTGTAGCCGTAATTACTGGTACTAAATTTCTATACTCCAAGTGGCCGGCAGGTGCAACTCTTGGCAATCTTGCTATCATGTGGATATTTATTGCCTATTTATAGCGGCAATGGCTCCACGGGGAAGTTTTATAGTACACCGCATATATACTTGGAAATACTTTGGCTAATTCTACCTTCACCATTCTATCGCCAGACTAGCAGGGCCCCGAGTCCGTAACTCAAATTGGTAATCGCATCGAATTGGGATCGTAACTTGACAGTTTTGGTAGTCTGTAAACAATCCGGGCTCAATATTGAATAAATCTTGATTTCACCCAGACTCTAAATTAGTCTGGTTCATCTGTCAGTCGAATGGGCCTTAAATCGCATTGGGATGGTTTTTGTTTGTTTTTTGTTAAAGTTGCAGAATTCGGGCCTAGACCCCAGACCTACTTGCCCACGGTACCGATATACCTATTGTTTTGGTCGGTAAAGAGAGATAATGATTTGTAATAAGAAATATCCTGCTTTTTGTGTTATTTATATAGTATTAACATAATAAACACAACAATGTATAATTAAGACGTTTATTTCTCTTAATAGTTTTCACTCGACAAAAAACAGAGTTTGACATGAAAAATATCAATCATTTAAATAACAGTGTATACGAAAAACATCAATCAAGCAGACGAAACGCTTTCCATCTACTTTTTATAAACTCTATACCTTTTTAAACACACTGAATATGGACCGTTGTCGATTGAACGAATATCAAGTGACTATAGTCGACGCATTATGAACTGAGGCTTCGGGTCATAAATCATATTTATCTGTCTGTCTCGCTCGCACTTACAGGTCTTATGGAGAGGTGTAGTGATGTGCGTAAGAATTGTAGGGGTGCATATCAATAACGGGATAGGTACAATTGATATGCTAAATTATGTTAAGTATTAATGGGAATAATTTTTCGCGAAAATAAAAGTTTTTAATTTGTAAGATAAAATGTTTGTTTCGACGTAATCATATAGAAACTGTATAGATCGTTATGTGGCCCTGAAAAGGAAAAAAGAGCCACGCTAGAAACTAAATTCTCCATTGTGCGTATTGCGTAACGAAGCGTAAGTAATGTAATGAGTGTCACAACAAAAAATATTATATTTATAGAAAAACTGTTGTTTTTCTATAAATATAATATTTATACCTTTACTCATAACGACCACTCAGGAGTCAGAGTGCTAATGAAGGTCACGATGACGCATCGACCCCGCGTGCGCAGGTAACTAAGTATCGATAACGGGTTGCATTGTGTGCACATTCCTACTGTCAGTGACATTTATTGCCCGACGACTGAGTTTAAATTGCGCGAGTATAGCGTTCACGGCACACGTTGTCGTGCCCTGAATAATAAAATCTAGAACCCGATTCCAGCGCCAAATATTTTGTTTAGATTGATGGGTTACATTATTGAAGTTTTAGTAGGTTTCCCTAATTTTTATATAGCCATATTTATCAGTGATAATGTAGCATTCGAATGGTGGAAAAAAATGAATTCGGTCCAGTAGTTTTTAAATTTATTCATTACAAACATACAAAAATACAAATCTTCCCTCTTTATAATATTAGTATAGATGAGAGTTGAAAAAAGAATGTTAAGTTGATTTGAGCACGTAGAGAAAATGGATAAAAGTTTCTACTGTCATTTTTGTGCTTCTTCAGAAAACAAATGTATAACAGCAGAGTGAATTTTAGCGTTGGTGCCAGAAGACTCTGTATTCCATCTTAGAAGGCTACTTACACGTTGGCGTCGCCCTTAATATTCCAAACGTTTATAGAAGATAGTAACCACATTTCCTCAAGTGAGTCATCTGACTGTTCATCTGCAGTAAAAATAGGTAGCCTTGAATAGGCTCCAGTACAGCTCAACGACGACGCAACCGCGGCAGTCTTCATGTCCGTGGCATAGCAGACAAACTTTAAGACAGTCGCTGGCACTGGTACGGCCATTTTTACGGAGACCGGCTAATTATGTGGGAAACAAATAATGCCATGCCTCCTCCACTGAGTCCCGGTCGAAGAGGATGGCGCAAGAAATGTTGGATTGACGTTGTGAAGAATGACATGCGTACCAATGGTCTCAAAACGAGGGATGCTGAAAACCACGCGAAGTGGAGTAGCAAAACGAACCCTGGGCGTCGGAGCTAACGTTCCGAACGCAGCCGGGATTTATCGCTCAGATGATGATGACAGCTCAACGACTTTCAATGAAAAATTAGAAATTAACATAAATACTTTATTTTTTATGAACTCGTTTGTTGCTTCATTTTGATAGTTTCTTATTTTTCCCAAATTTTAAAAGTGTATTTATCAGATATATTAGTTGGTATGACAATATACAGGAACAAAATAAAATTATAACTGTTTTTACTGTAACTTGTTCAAATATCCCCAGTTTACTCTACCTTACAGGGTTCACAATATTCTAATAATGTACAAATCTTGCACGAAAAAACTGACGAAAACAGACAGTAATAAAAGTAGTTAACTACATTGTAAAAGTAGAATTATTAATAGAATTTTAATATTAAAATATCTTAAATGGCGAAATAGAGCACTATATGGGTAATATAGTGCTCTATTTCGCCATTTTAGAGTATAATACAAATTGATGTAATTTAGATAAAGCTGGAATTAATTATTGTTTAAATTAGGTCTGAAATATGTTATTAAAATATGTGTTAAACGCGAAATTTCCAAAGTGTTTGCTTTATGTCTATTAGAAGTTTAATATCACATGTAACATGTCCTATATTTTGATGGGGAATGATTTAAAGTACAGTCTTATTATTGAATATATTTTGTATTAATAACTCGATACTATCCGTGCAGGAACGGAGAAAGAATACAATTTCCTGCGCCCGGGCGGCCTGTTGTAAGAGGCGACAAAACAACCCACAGCCAGGTGGCAGGGCATTTACCCGTCTGGATGGCTACCACTCCTGGTCTAGAGTATGCCACCATAACAACCTTGAATTGTGCTCCGGCATTAGTTGCCAGGTTTCAGTCTCCGTTTGCAGAGCAGCAGCACATTAGTTGCACCTTCGGTGTTGCGAATGTCCATAGGCTATGGTAACCGCTTTCCACCAATGGGCCATCTGCCTGTCTGCTGAACTCATGCAATAAAAAAATAAAAAATAATACTTGCCATAATTGAGTTTTTGTGTAAACAGGATTTAAGAGTCCCATAGCCAATTGAAAAAAACACATGTCTGTCTCTCATGTTTGTATTAATAATAATTTTTGTCAAGGCGTATTTGGCTTTATATGGATGATATTTTGTGTAAAAAAATTAGGGGTAGTGCATATGTGTAACTCATTTACATGTCTTTCATTTTATTCGAGATCAATCTCCTGATCTTTTGCTTTAACGTAATATCTCTGCTATAATAAATATAAAGATTTTTTTATTTGTATGAATTTAGCAGACAGGCCCGCCTGATGGAAAATGCTTACCATCGCCTATGGACGTCGATGAATATGCTGCCGCTCTCTAAAGGGAGCCTGGAACCTGGCCACTAATACCGGAACACATCTCAAGGTTGTTATGGCGGCATACTCTAGACCAGGAATGGTGGCCATCCAGACGAACAGATAGCCTACCACCTGGCTTTTGGTTGTTTTGTCGCCTCTTACGACACGCCGCTCGGCCGCAGGAAATTGTATTCTTTCTCCGTTCCTATATGGATGAAACCGGTTCTGAACCGGTACCTCTTACCAAAATTCTTCTTAAACAATGTTGATATTAAAGCGCAGACGTTAAAATATCACATTATCATCATATCCCATCCCTTTTATCCTGTCCCCTTTACTCCATGCTTATTATCCCATCCTAAAGGTGAGTAACGCGTTTGCTTCAACCCTTGTAGTACAGACGTCTATTAGAGATAGAAACCCCTTTCCATTAAGTGGATTGTCTTCTTGTTTAGCAGCTTCGCAATAAAAAACACTTTGAAATGTAATCATAGATTTTTTTTCATAATCCCAATCTTATACTGATATATAAAGCTGAAGAGTTTGTTTCTTTGATTGATTGAACGCGCTAATCTCAGGAACTACTGGTCCAATTTGAAATTCTTTCAGTGTTAGATAGCCCATTTATCGAGGAAGGCTATAGGCTACTTACTATCACGCTAAGACCAATAGGAACGGAGCACCAATGAAGAATGTTTCAAAATCGGGGGGTTTTGAAAACAAATTCCACGCGGACGACGTCGCGGGCACAGCTAGTATATAATATATTCCCAAATTAAGCAAGATACGTTTGTGTTATGGATAATATACAACGGACTACACCGGGGCCGATGGAGTACAAAAACTAGGAAAGCGGATCCTGGGCGTCGGAGTAAACAATCCGAACGAAGAACGAAGAGACTGCTAGACTAGTTTATTTTAGTTAATTTCATAGTGTCAAGTCCTATGGTATTTTGCTTTGGGGCAACGCTGTTGACTTAGAGACCATATTTGTTTTACAAAAAAGAGCCGTAAGATCAATTTACAACCTCGGCCCTCGGGAGTCTCTTAGAGAATGCTTTAAGGAAATCGATATTATGACGGTCGCCTACCAATATATCTTTAATAATATAATTTATATTCGTAATAATTTGAGTGCCTATAAGCAGTATAAGGATGTTCACAATTTCAACACCAGGTATTGTAATAGACTGATATTGGCATCTTTTAGATTACAAAAAGTACTGTCCTCTTTCTTGGGGGTTGGTATACACTTCTTCAATAAGATTCCGAGTGAAATGTTAGATCTGCCATTCACTAAATTCAAAACCAAATTAAAAAGTATCTTGCTAAAAAAGGGATACTACACTATTGAAGAAAACTTAAATGACAAAAATTCATTTACATAGCAGCTCGCTCTAACATCTTATACTATATTTTGTATAACGTTATCTTGCCAAGCTTGTAAGGGATTTATGGAGATATATTGCAGCATACATTTAGTACGTTATGTCATTATTATAACTTTAATAATATTTTTCTTCCCTTTTATTGTGTCTTGGTCTTATTGAGTATGCACTGTTTGATACAACTCCATTAATTCTTCAAAAATTAATTCTGTATAAAACTTATTAAAAAAAGACAACTTGAGATATAAATAGAATAAGAAACTTAAAGAAAAACAATATTTAGCTAGACGTGTTGCTGGAGAGTTTCTTGGCGCTTCTTCTCCTTAACATCAATAACACGTTGCGAAGCGGTGTACATAGAATAGGAAGAAAAAATAAATTTTAACTTATATATATGACCTTCAAAAAGTGTTCGCCAGTGGAACTTATTTCGAATAAAAAACTATGAATTTGAATTTGAACGCAACCGGGATTTAACGCTCGGATGATGATGATGATTATGACACTGGGGCCGGTCCCAGACACCCAGACTGTAGTATATAACGATGAAAATTCGCTTCAAAAATTTATCATACCAGAAATCAAACCCGGAGGCTCTGCGTTGCAGTAAGGTAAGCCGTCAAAGGCTACGTTCACTCAACAACAGACGCCGTTTTATTCTAAGACACACGCCGTTAAAGAAACGACGTCATAACTTGCTACGCTCGTACGAAGTCTTGGCAGCATCGGCGGTTTGTCAAATGATGAAGAGTACGTATATCTCAGCTAATTTAACCGTCACTCTATTATAATGTTGTATTGAAACACATTATTACGAAAATGCCTGCGATACAATAATTATAATACAAAATTGTAATGGAGAGAAATGTTAACGCGCAAATTTCTAATGAATGCTACCTAGGGCAATTATAATTACGGATCCGCAAAACGGTCAAGTAAGGGCACATCCAGTTACAAGAAGGAATCTTGGAAATTTAATATCCTAAATTCATAATTAAATGTAAGGGTATGACGGAGTTATTATTTATCGCGATACCAACGACTGACTCGTTTTAAATTAATTAATGACTACAATACCTGTACCTACGCAGTTTTATATAACTAGCATATGCCCGCGACTTCGTCCACGCTTGACTTGAAATTCCCGCGGGATTCCCGGGACACAAAGTAACGCAGCATTTGAAAAAGAATGTAAGCTATTGTTTTAGGGGAAACTTTGTCGGAATAAGCTAATTTTTATCCAGCCGAACAATTTCAAACCAGTCCCGGGAACGTTCCCGCGGGATTTCCGCGATAAATAGTATCACACATTTTATTACATCAAATTTGCTATCGAACAGTGAAAAAATCGCATTGTATTTCGATATTTTCAAATTTGACCATTTTAAATCATTTCTAGAAAAAATCCCGCGGGAGATGGCACAGAAAGGTAGCGTGAATTTTAAGTCTTAAGAATAGCTGTCGATCAACGACAACCGCATCAAATTCGGCCCAGTAGTTTTTAAGTTAATCCCGAACAAAGAAAAAAAACCAACCAACAGACAAGAAATGTAAAAAAAATACATCGTCTATTCCAGTTTTTTTAACAGCTTCAATGTACAGACATGGCATTTTTAGAATTTTATAATATTATAGATTTTATGATGTTTCTTAGATTATGGAGTATTTTCAAGAACAATTATGTGTTTATACTATAAAATATTGTTGTGTACAATTAAAAAAAGAATTAAACTTTACAATATAAATAATGAAAACGAAAAATCTTTGTGTAAAATTAATTATTAATCAATTACGTAAAGTAAATATTACTGTCTAGCCTATAGAGAACGCTTTCTAATAATTTATGTCTCATTTCGGCTTAAAACATCACCTATCAAGTACCAGAATACCCGCAAAATACGTTAAACAACTCTATTAGAAGCTTGGATTCCATATTCAAATACCATCAAGTTCCATAAATAGCGTCAGGACCCCAGCCCTTTTGCCTGGCAAAAACTCTCCGTCCAGTTAATTATATTCCAAATTCAAATACCGCTAAATCAAAATGGGTTCTATTTCAATAAATCCGCTCCACATTGGAATGTCCACGAGCGTCAAACAAATTTCCAGAAGAGCATGGAAAAGAAATAAAACAAATTTCCAGAGTGGAAAATAAGTTCAAAGCGCGTCCCGTGTGCTTGGGCGAGAAAATCCATTGGAATGGAAAGGGTTTCCACTAGAATGGGTGGCAGGGGCCTTCGCAGATACTAAAGGTTCTCATTCATATTATATACACACGAAAAATATTGAGTTTTTTTTAATATTTAAATTTGCGGTAAACGACATTTAGTATGTTCACTTACGTCGAATATATTTCGCTTGTGCTTAAAAGAAATTCAGTTCAAAGATTAATGAAACTTTACCACCGAGATTTGGTTTGATTAAAAGAAAATGGATTTATTAAAGTGCAAAAAAAAACGTAACATTGAAATACTCGAGCGCGTCAGATTAATATACAGACGGTTATCTTGATGTCCTTGTCGTGCTGACCTATAATCTGACAATTATGTGGAGAAATTTCCTTAATCTGACGGTTTGAAAAAATTTTTGAAGAATAAAAAATACCCCCATCCCGTATGAAAGGTTAATATATGGTGGGGGTACATAATAGGGTGCAAGGTTTCTTATGTTATTCTGCCACGCTCGAGTAAATCCCAAAATCCCCGCTTGGCCTTCCCTGCTATGAAGAAAGATGTTTTGTTTTAGTTTTATTAAAAAAAAATATAGTGTATTATTAGTTATCATAAAGAAGGTAGTTTACAATTCTTTTTTATCGAGTCAGTTCGGATTAAAACTTTGCAAGTGTAAACATCGTTTCTCTTGTCCCAGACTCTGAACCTTTATGTATAGATTAAAAGTGAGCAAGCGTTGTTGAATTTTTAATTGTTTAAATCAAGAATTAAGTGTTGGTATTCAAAACCTCAACTGTTTAGTAAAATGTGTCAAATTTCCTTGTTTGCGGTCAGACAAAGCCCTACAAATTCGGTTTGAATATTCATGGATACTTGACACTGACTGGATACACAAATCGTTAATAGCCAATTTTACAAAGACTGACATACAAAGTTAGAGTATAAGTGATCTGTGATACAAAGTAATACACGGATCAGACATTACAAATGTACAAGAATTCCCTTGAAATAAACAAATTACCAATATATTACTGTATAAGGATAAAAATACAAAAGAAAAAAATATATTCAAAATTGCCCAACATTACAGAAAGAGTCGCTGTGGCTCGAGCTCGAAGAACAAAAAAATTCACTGCTTTAATTATTTTGATAATTAAGCTGAGTTCTTAAATTATTGAAACACAACAGTAATTGAACTTCTCTTAACTCCAATCCAGAATTCAAATTACACCAAAAACAATATCCACAAAATTGAATAGGCTTTGATGGCAGATTAAGGGGGCCAATTAAGCATTTAAGAAGCGTTCTTACAGCCTAAATGACTCGTTTACATTCAAGAATACATAACCGAAACATTAGCTAATGGATACTGTTATAATCTGTATTCTGCCTGAATACTAAGGCTGTAATAGTTCTTATTAAGGCTCCGTAGGTATTTTAACAAAAATAGAACCGTTATGATATTGTAGCAGCGAGAGGTAGAGGTTAAACGATACTTCAGATGGCAGAGAGTAGTAGTGTTCACTGTCGAGTGCTGGTGTGAACTGAAGTGAACAAATTTATATTGGAAACGGTAACCTTAAGTACAAATATTAACAAGTCGTACAGATAGAACAATATATAGAACAATGTGTGAGCGGGGCGGATGATGTGCGAGCGAGATAGAGTAACTATTAATATGTGCGCTCCCGCGTTGCGCTAGTCAGTAGTGCTGGGCAGTACATGATTTTAAAATGAGTTTGCAAGAGTAACATGACATTTTGTACTGAACCAGTTGTTCTATTTGTACCGTGGCAGTACATTTGTACCATGCCAGTACATTTGTTGCGTAGCGGTACATTTGTACCGTGCCAGTACATTTGTACCGTGCTAGTACATTTGTAGCGGAGCAGTATATTTGTAGTGCGGCAGTACATTTGAAGCGATAGTCGTCATTCCCTCGTTTGTACCGTTTCTCACTAATTGTACCTATATATTACAGAGTGATGTTGTCCCTCTTTGTCATGTGAATATCCGTAGAGGCGTTATTGTACTATTGTAGCTTATGCCTCGTTCCGTTCTTCCTCTTACATTTGAGGCGCAAGTAGTAGTAGTAGTAGTAGCACTGAGTAGTAGCGGGACAAAATATTTGAAACATTACTTTTTTAGATTTTGTACCGTATCATTACAATTGGATTTTGTACGGGACAAATGTACCGGCTCGTACGTGTCCGACGCAACTCTACTCGTATGCAGCTCCCATAATATGTTATATCGCACGCTTAATCCAATACTGACATTATCCAAAAAATGAATTTTACAAGAGAGCTAAAATACAATACTTAAAACTTTATTGATTGATTGTTCAATCAATCAATAAATATCTTTATTTAAAACAATATAGTTTATACAGATGTTATACAATTGTAGATGCACAGTACATTCTACCATATAATGATGTTATATAAATTAATTTAAATGCTAAAGGTAAACTTACATTAATATTCGAATAGTTTAAAGTTTTAGAGGGTTGCCTGGAAGAGATAGCTTTAAGAGATAAGGCTGCACTTTGTTCAACAATCATTGTACCTAGTTTTTAAGAACGTAGTTTTAATTTTAGTGAACAATAAAGTGTTTTAATTCATTAATTTTAAGTAACGAACATGTGAACTAAGTTATTGATCGATAAAAAATGAAGATATTGGAAAAATTCACCTGCATATGAGAGATGGCGTATAGTGCGCATTTGGAACCCGTCCGATTTTTCCTTATTATTTCATCATGAGGCGTGTAAATAAATAATTTGTTTGAAGTTTATACGAATGTGAGGCTTGGACCCTAACACTTAAGGAGGAAAACAAGCTGTTGGTGGCTGAAAAAAAGGTCCTAAGAAAGATCCTGGGTCCAACACTGGGAAGCGATGACAACTGGCGGATCCGAAAAAATGCCGAAATCGAAGAGCTGGTGGATGAATCCAATATCATAGGCGAGACCAAGGCACATCGCTTGCGCTGGCTTGACCACCTACATAGAATGGGGGAGGATCACGCGCTGAAAAGAGCCTATCTGGGCAAACCAACGGGACGGCGACCAGTTGATTGGCCCAGGTATCGCTGGAGTGACTAGTGGATGCTGATCTGTGCAAGCTTCATGACTATGACTGGCAGGAGACAGCGCTGAACAGAAAGGAGTGGAGTATTCTCGTTTCGAAGGCCAGGACCCATTTTGGGTCGCTGAGCCGTAGTAGTTAGTTAGAAGTTTTAATGATAGTACGTTCATATTGAGGCACTACACAGTATTTACAGAATTAGGAATACATTTTAGAATCAGTAATTTCTATCTAATATATCAACACCAAAAAAATATTCTTAACCATATAGAAAAATTATATAATTTATTATTTTTTGAACAAAATGAAAGTTATTATTTTAACGTCGTTTCAAAGAGTTATGTGTTTTGTGGTAAAAATCAAAAGAATATCATTTCGATAGAACACAAACAAGGTTATAAAAAATAAACAGTTTTTATTTAAAACACATACTGTGAAAAAAAATTGCTGATAGATAGTTTTCAAAAACTCGAGATAAAAAATATTGTTACATGCCGTCAAAGATAAGCGCATAGCTGTCTATTGTAAGCGCAGTTTATTGTCTTCACAACGGATTTAGGAATTCTTTTGTGTTTTGAATTTGTAATTAAGAAAAACATGCTATTGTTTTTCTACTTGTTTTATAATCATTATTAGCGTCGAACTAATCCTTAGTGTTATTATTTTCAACTTTGTTAGCCGTTCGCAGGTGTGCAAATTACTATTTCTCGGAAACTCAGTGCGCGCGGCCAATTTTTTTTGTACTGTATATTGATATAAGACAATGCCCGAATGGAGGGGTGGGCAGTCAAATGACGACTACGACGAGTAAGACGTTTGTAGTACTCTCGATTAGCGATATAGACGACGGACTTTGCACGCGAATTGCATTTAATCGTCCAGTGGGAACTGATTGCATCCAGTTTTATTTGTATTTGTTTTATACGTGTTTGTAAAGTTCTAATAAATTCTATAGTAGTTCCAACGGTATTTTTAATTCGAGTCCTGTAGCTCGTAACAATATATAAGTTTGATTTTATTTTAAAAAAATCGGCTTTAATCTGGGAATTATAACAAAAATATTATTTCATACCTTTCACTCCCAAGTATTGGTGAAAAATTCATCATGAGTTAATGTGTAATTTTACTCTTAAAAAAAATATAAACTGAAAAATAGATTTTTTTTTAAAAACTCAAAAAATACTTCAGATAAAAAGCTGAAAATTTGGGTGAATTATTTTTATTTGATAACAAAACGATCCCCATAGTAAAAGTAAAAAACGCCACGGGGGCAGTTTTTACTTAGAAACCCTGCTATATATACCCTTTTGCTATTTCAACTATATAGATACTAGCCACAGTGGGAGATTGTGAGATTTAAAAACCGGTTTGCATGGCATGAAGGCATGTTTTTGGGCTATGAAAACCCTCGCATCATTAGGGTAATTCCATATATTATGATTCTGTCATGGATTAATGAGCAGATATAAGTGTGATAGACCGCCAACACAGTTTGTAAGGATGTATACGGTCTGATTTTTTTAATAGCGACGACAAAGCTATTAATTTTATTACAAATCATATATAATATAGTCTTTCCACAATAAATGAGGGTCAATTTGGATTCCCAGGAATTTTGTGCAAATAACCTGTTCTATGTTTATACTGTTGTTACGAGTTACGGGACTCGAATTAAAATGCCATTGGAATTATTATAGAGTTTATTAGAACTATACAAACACGTATAACGCAGGTATAAATATAACCGAACACAATAAGTCCAAACCTAATGCAGAAGGTCGTAATTTAATAAAACGTGCAAATTGCGTCACTATTAGATTCCCGATTGTAGTAAACACGTCTCGCCTTGATCGTGGTTCTTACTTCACTGCCTCCTCCCTCAATCAAGCCATCGTTTTATACTGCACAATTGCAATGTGCCCGTATGGTAGTCGACATAATCCAAAACACCTGGCTAATGAGTCGGCCGCAAGTGGAAATAAACGGGTAAAATAAACAATGGGCTGTTATCTAGAAACGCATCCCAATAAATAAGTAAACAAAAGAAGACGATCATAAAAGAATTACAACTAGTTCAAATGCCGACAGGTAATAAAATGTGTTTTTTTACAGATATGCAGGTGGATTTTGTTTCCATCGGAACTTAAGTTGTAACACTATTATTATTAAAATTTAGACGATAAAATTTACTTCTTTTTGTTGTAAAATTATCCTAAACAAAAATAATTCAATTGAATTATTTTTGTTTAGGACAAATTTATCATTAATTTATTAGAGTTGAGCCAATTAATAATATTAAATAAATATTTCATAACATCATTTTCGTAGTCAGATAGTAGAACATTTTTAATGATTACCTACATTATTACAATGCCTTCTTAGTGGATATATTCGTTATTTTTTTAAATCAGGATTAGCGCTATTACACGTATTTCCAAGTTTTACCATAGATGGCATTAATAGTCTGGATTTAGAATTTGGATAGTGTAAGTATTAGATTAAGCGTGCGATACATGTTTTTGTATTTTTCTCAAAAATTACTAAATTTAACTAAATTAAATTCAGCAGGGAAATGTAACTTATATAGCGCTATGAATTGGTGTAGTAAAACCGTGAAATAAATGAAAGGTGTAGGCGTCGGTAGCTTCTAAAATGGTAAAAATTGTGTCCTCCATCTATTTTGATCTATGGAGCGTAAAATTCTGAATAAAAAAAATGTTATTGTACAGCTGCAACAAAATCCTCTAATAAATTTAATTTGAAATATATCTGCTTGAGTTTTCAGATAAAATATGAGGCATTTTCAAATAAATGTTTTAACAACTCTCGGAGTGACCAGAGTTGTCATGTAAGTGTAGTCTCTGATCACATCCACTATTATGTACAGTAGTTGCAAAGCGTCTTCTTACTCCTCAGTCCCGGGTTCAATCAGATACGTTGGTTCGTTGCGTAGGTTATTTATTGCAGATAATTACAATATTAAAGCCCACTGATTTTACATTACTCAAGGGGTACAAGTTGGTATTTTAGAGACTGGCTTTTGGAATAACAGAACTTCAACGGGCAGAGTGCCACCGTTGCATTGCGAGATTACGAAGCAGCGTGAGGTCTCGATGATGATTTTGCTCTATGCTGCTGCATGCCGAGGCATGCGCCCTTATATACGGCGTCGCTTGTTGTTGACGATGCAGGTGGCCCATGCAGTTGAGTCATCGCACCACAGGACCGCACTCGAAGCAGGACCGTCTTCGGTTTGTTACTATGGAGAATGGATTGACATGATTATGATTAAATTGATAAAAATGGTGGATACCTAGTGCACCACCATACAACTATGTATCCATGTGATACAAACTTTTAGTTTCATAAAACACAATTTAATTAAGAAATATCTTCTACTCTGTTCTAAACTTGAAAATGACACATTAATGGACCTTTACCATACCCACAAAATAAGATATTTCGAAGCAAATTGTCCAATATTCGTAATTCGAATTGCAATTTACGAATTTTAATAATTAAATTAATCTGTATTCATATCATACTAATACCTACATAATATTTGAATGTTTTATAAAACACAATGTAATTAAGAAATACCTTTTGTTCTAAACTTGAAAAGACATTAAAAATAATGACACAGATGAAATTTCACCATACCCACAAAATGACCAAAACTTAATCCATCTTTGAGATATAGATGGATATTTCGAAGTGAATTATCCAATATTCGCAATTCGAATTGCAGTTTACCTCCGTTAAATTTCGCAGCGGTTGATCCCTGGTTCGTAATTAACACTTCCAAGTGTAAGGCCACGTAACTACAGAATATCGTAATTGGTGGTCTGCGGCTTGTTATTGATGATATAAATTTAGCAATATCGAGAAATTAGTTTAATTAATAAAAGGAATTATTCCGTTGTATTGCGTGCCATAGATAGAGCTAATGATGTTGTTGAAATCCATTCAATAAGTTCCATATGACGCTCGAGCAGATTGATAAATAGATAGGAAAAAATTGTAAAAGTTACGTGTTAGGGATCGAATTCAGAGCCTCTATAGGTCAGCAAAGGCTTCACCTACCCAACCACAAAGGCCGTCGAAGTTGTAATTGTATCCATATGGATAAAGATGCGGACAAATGTTAAAATAAATTCTATTTTTTAATTTTTATTACATGAGTTCAGCCAACAGGCAGACGGCCCACTTGATGGAAAGAGGTTACCATCGCCTATGGACATTTGCAACATCAAAGGTGCTACAAATGCGTTGCTGCTCTCTTAAGGGAGACTGGAACCTGGTCATTAATGCCGGAACACAACTCAAGGTTATTATGGCGGCATACTCTAGACCAGGGGTGGTAGCCATCCAGTCGGGCAAATACCCTACCACCTGGCAAAATTATATATGAAAAACGATTGTTAAAATGAGATATTATTATCTAACTTTTAAAATATCATAATAGAATCATAATCATAACAACTTTTCAAACAATAATAAATAAACTATTTGACTGAATTTACTTGTACCTCCTTATGACGTCTCAAGTACTTCCAAAATGTATGGGACTGTGACGTTTTGAAAATATGTCAGTTTATTTTACTTGCCGCTTCTATAGTGCTTTAGGCTTGTCTTCCTCCATGTGACGGCTAGCGACAGTTGTAGTTCAACGAAAATTATAAAATGTGAACATTCCCGGCGCTGTCGTCAGTCGCCCCACATCACCTCCCCGAGTCGGTTCCGCAATGCATCAGTATCAGTAATATCATTTCATTAAAAGAGATATACATATACATACACACAACATTTCACAGTTGCACATACACACCACACTTCACACTTGCACATATACACAGAGGCACACTCAAATAAAACAAAGTCGGAAAGTATACGAACGTGAATATAGTAAAATTAAGGTTATATAGGCCCCGAAGAACATCGGGGGTAAACAGGCGACACACAAAAATTAAAAGCTATTTAAAAAAAACAACTGGAATGGGCCATATAAACCATGGAGAACACAATGCATTTTATTTATTTTTTAGAAAAAATTGTCTATTTGTTCGGGATTCACGTAAAAACTATTAGGGCGATTTCGATGTGGTTTTCGCTGAACAGCGGAGGACCAGGATAGGTAGGACAAACTTGGGGAGACCTAAGCCCGGCAGTGAACAACGGTCAGCAAAAGACAATAAATTATTGTCAATGGTGGTCAGACTTTTAACTCATTGCACTTCTCATCGAGATGAACGCAACGTTTAACAAGTTAGCTTTAACTTTATAGTAAACAATAGAAATATATAGAAGTCGGGGTAGCGTAATAGCTAGAGTACGCGTCCCAAACTCAAAGGGCGCGGGTTCGAATTCTAGCCGGAACGCACCTCTTAGCTAGTTTTTCCACCTAATGTGGACATTGTTACAATTACCACGAGCTAACAACTGTGAAGGAAAATATCGTGATGATACCTGCACATCGAGATAACCGATTTGTCAAATTTGCCAAGCCGCCTTGGACAAGCGTGATGGGTAGACTGTTCGTACCCCTATAGTGGGATGCCTGAGCCCAGCAGTGGGGCGTTTATGGGTTTTTATTATAAAGAATACGTTTTTATTTATTCTTTCACACATAGATTGAACCTTGTCTATTATAGTATTCGCCTAAGCTCTCGAGACGATCTTCCAACTCGCGAGTTTAAGTGTGCACTTTATTTTACAGCAATTTTATCGCTTAACCGTTTATAGCTGTGTCATTTAATGTTATCATAAATACTAGTTACGGGTTTTTAAACGCGATGATTTTGAACAGACAGACATTCACATTTAAATAATTAGATCAGGTTTTTAAAATTCCGCCGTTGAACTGATAACACTTAATAATAACAGCTCATGCACGTACCGCAGCTTGCCTAGAGCCTCCCATTTATAGAAGAACGGACAGTATACCCGCCACACTTGTCCAAAGCAACGTGGCGGGTTTGACAAATCGGTTATCTCTATGTGCAGGTTGCATCATGATGTTTTCCTTCACCAGCACGTGGTAATTATAACAATATACACATTAAGTCAGAAAACTGCCTAAGTGGTGCAGGGTTTTCCAGTTTGGATTTGAACCCGCGTCATTTGGGGTTGAAACGCGAGTACTTTAGCCACCATGCTATCACGGATTTCGAGTAATAACAATATAAAAAAGCTAGAGGAGAAAAACCTGTGGCGCCTTTGCGCCGAGTTCCTATATCATTCTACCCACTCAATTGCCTTATATAATAAATATAATAAAAGCCTATTAATTTCCCACTGCTGGGCTCGGGCATCCCACTATAAGGGAAGATACAGTATACCTGCCACGCTTCTCCAAGGCGGCTTGGCAGGTTTGATACATCGATTATCTCGATGTGCAGGTTGCATCAAGATGTTTTCCTTCACCGTTGTTAGCACGTGGTAATTGTAACAATATGCATATTAGGTCAGTAAAGTGCACCACTTGGGGCATGCGATCCGGCCAGGATCGAACCCGCGCCCTTTCAGTTAGGGACGCGTGCACTAACCATTACGCTACCACAACTTAAATTGACTTACCACTACTTAAACTTCATACAACTAATGTCAGTTTTCAACCAATGGAAATAATGAAAAATAATTAATAGAAAGATGTTTATTACGAAGCTATCATGGCTTAGCTGAGGTCTGCCATTTCGTAATAACAGACACTATACACAGCAATGTTGATTGGCAGGTTTTATACACCAATAATATCCATGTACAAGATGGTTTTAATTTGAATTCAATAACATATTGTTACGAGCTACAGGACTCGAATTAAAAATGCCGTTGGAATTACTATAGAATTTATTAGAATTGTACAAACACGTATAAAACAAATACAAATAAAACTGGATGCAACCAGTTCACACTGCACCATTCAATGCAATTCGACACGCGTAAAGTCCGTCGTCTATATCGCTAATCGAGAGTACTAGTAACTTCTTACTCGTCTCGTAGTCGTCGCTTAACTGCCCACCCCTCCATTCGGGCATTTTCTTATACTCATTACACAGTACAAAAAAATTGGCCGCGCGCACTGAGTTTCCGAGAAATAGTAATTTGCACACCTGCGAACGTCCACAAAGTCGAAAACAATACCAATAAGGATTAATTAGTTCGACGCTAATGATGGTTATAAAACAAGTAGAAAAACAAAAGCATGTTTTTTTAATTACAAATTCAAAACACAAAAGAATTCCTAAATCGTCGGAAGACAATGAACTGCGCTTACGATAGACAGCTGTGCGCTTATCTTTGACGGCATGTAACAATATTAATGGAATAAGTTGCGGGAGTCATAGAGATACTAAAACGCTAAAAATGCACGTGTAGAGGTATGCATGTCGAGGTAACCAATGTACGAAACCGGAAAATTACACAAGCGTGGCGGGTAAGTATACCTACCTACTACTATCCATTTCATTAATATAGCCGCCTCGGGCTCAGTAGTGGTAGTGGAACGTCTAACGTTTATGGGCTCATGTTATTTATTATATAGAGGAGTCTTATCGGCCCCATGTTATGAAAAACTAATATTAGGATTATTATATTATACACGTCCATGAGATTGTGAATATTTGATGGCGAGGACAAAATTAATCTCATTTTCATCTTTGATAGCGTATCTATTTTCTGTTACAATTTGGGATCGCGTTTGTGAAGTGCTAAAAGTCGTGTCTAACAATTTCATGCACGTGATTTCAATGTATAAACTATTATTTTTTTCTGAAAAATCTAAATACAAATGTACAGATGCAGACAACATAAACAAAAGCGCCAAATGAAGTCTAGCATTTTTTTAAAACTTGTGTGCGTAGACTTATGTAATATACGTGGTTTGAGTCCACCTCTATCCGTATTCAATCGATTAATTTAATTCGATTTAATACTGAATTCTCGTAACGCATTGAGGAGCGATCGGTATCCTATTCTAGGATCGGCATCCTTTGCCTTCACTTTGCAAGTTCCAGACTCCATCTAATCTGATCTATGTTGAAAGACTTAAAAGAATTGTTTTAAATATATTTTACAAGCAAAAAAAACTATTGTACGGTTCAACGTACAGTGTGTTGATGACGCTGCGGCCTTCTTTAGGCTACTTTAATCTAATATATGAAATGCTCGTGTCCCGGTGTTTGTTACCAAACTCCTCCGAAACGGCTCAACCGATTTGTATGAAATTTTATGTGCACCCCTAAATATTTTTTTTTACTTTTTATCAATTTTTATTTTGATTTTTTTATGATTTGGCATTAAAAAATACATACAACCCAAAATTTTCACCCTTCTACCACTAACCACTATTTTTTAATAGCGATATTAGTATTTTAATATTTTTCTACTGGGATGATTTAGATTCAAATTTGAACCGGGTAGATGGCGCTGCAATCGGGTACCAGATTTTTTTTTGTTGTTGTATGTGTTCAAGTTTTTCCCGGAATAGTTTAAATTAACGATTGGACCCAGTTGGTGGCGCCGCGATACTCTTCCTAAGCAGTGGGCCTGATTTTGATGAAATTTTTTGTTTGTTCAGAAAAAGAAAGAAAGAAAAACATTTTATTTACGACCAAAACTAAGTTAAAATAAATAGAAAAAGAAACAAAATAAGTCCTAAATTGGACCCAGTCTCAGCATAATGCTAGCCCACAAGGACTAGCGCTATTCTTTCGTCTAGGACCATATAGATTTGAGAATAGTTTAGATTAACATTTGGTCCCGGTAGATGGCGCTGGAATGGGGTTCTAGATTTTTATTTTTTAAAGGCATGACAACGTCTGCCAGGTACAGCTAGTATTATTATAAATAACTGTCACAATACTTTGTAATCGAGTTGCTATTACATCGCTACGAGTTGCTATTGAGTAGCTAAAAACAGCCACGAGTTGTTATTAATTAAGTTGAACCCAGGGATCAGCATCCAAGCTCAACTACTACGAGAATAAATACCTGTAACCAACAATGTGTATTTTCCTACTACAAGAAAGCACCAGCATTCCACCAACTACTGCCAGCATCCACCACTACAAACAAGAGCAAGTGTACAAACTGTACAACAATTAAAGCACAAATCTCGCTTACAATAAGTCGACGCTAATGATTCGAGTTTACAATATAAATAAATAATGTGAAATGTAAAAAAATAATACAAAGCTACTTATTCCCTATTCTGAAGTAGAACACCGACACAATCTTATACTATCTTATACTAATATATAAAGCTGAAGAGTTTGTTTGTTTGTTTGCTTGAACGCGCTAATCTCAGGAACTGCTGGTCTGATTTGATAAATTCTTTCATTGTTAAATAGCCCATTTGTCAAGGAAGGCTATAGGCTATATATAATCACGCTAAGACCAATAGGAGCAGAGCACCAATGAATAATGTTTCAAAATCGGGTGTTTTTTTGTCTATTCCACGCGGACGAAGTCGCGGGCATAAGCTAGTGTGAAATATGATTATGTTTAAAGACAAAAGTTGAACAATGACTGTACAAAAGCTGAATCCTTTTATCTTTTCATCAACAACTAAGCTTCAATATCAGTATATCCCCGGTCCTAAGGGTATTATTATTTTAACATTTTACCTCACAACCGACCCTTGCTCTGAAAAGTAATTTTCTGCTCACATAAACCTTTGATACGAAGAGATACGACTTAAGGAATCTTGGAGAAATCACTCTTTATTCCCATACTGAAATTGAACACACGCGGCAAATATAAATGACAGGTTTATGCGTTATTACTATGTAATAACATCATTTTATAATATGATAATTTAAATAGAAGCTATACAGCGTGAATTTTTTACGTGGGGCTTCAGTTCCAAATCCAAAACTATACGGAATAACGAAAACTACTCAAATGAGTCACGAGGCCGATTTTTGAAAAATCACTAACCCTTGTCAGAAATAAAATAGGCTGATTTTGAAAAAATAAATGCATCAAGTTATTATACTACATCATAGCGTTGCTCGTTAGGATCAATTTTTGTGAAGGAATTACAAACGGCAAACCAAGGGAAAGGGTTGTTTTTGCACAAAATGTTCTATTTTTCATACACCTTTGAGTGTTTTTTGCTATTTAGCATAGTTTATGATTTAGCCCTGAAGACCCAATTGAAAAATGCATCCTGTTTATACAAATTAATATTGAACACAAAAAATAAGCTGTGTATATGTGTATATTTAAATGTGATTTGAAACTGAAAACGCCTGTCAACAGAACAAGTTTTTACAACAAGTCTTTTATCGTGCAGGCCATTCAACTCTGGAATGCACTACCACTAAACATCAAATAGACACGATAATTACCTTCTTTTAACAGATTAGTTATAGATTACAACCTCAAGCTATAGTGTTATTGTTTACTTTTGTATGTATATAATATAATATGTGTTTTTATTTATGTATATTGTATATATATTATCTTATATATTACTATTTATTAATTAATAAACTAAATTATTATACGAGTGCTGGTTTAGTAACTACCGACTTTTGTTGTCCTTCCTATACTCCATCTAAAGGTTGTCTGGAAGAAATCGCCATGGGCGATAAGACCGCCGATTGTACTTGTATATTAATGTTCTTGATTTTATGTAGCATTTTTGTACAATAAAGTATATTCTATTCTATTCTATACTAGCTGCTGCCCGCGACTTCGTCCGCGTGGTGTGGTTTTTTAACTATCTCACGGGAAATCTTTAATTTTTCGTGATCAAAAGTAGCCTATATGTTGACCAGAGATATAAGCTACCACCATACAAAATTTCATTTAAATCAGTCCAGTAGTTTCGGAGATTAGCCGGTACAAACAGACAGACAAACAGAGAAACATAAAATTAAAAAAAGAATCTAAATTAGTTCTATTTCACTTCTTACATTCCCCTGACTCGGTTTTTAGCATTTTTTTTATTGTACACATATTTGACCTCTACAATTTTATTACATGTATGTATAGATTATATTACAAACCAGTAAACAAATTTACTTCACATTTATGTATTAAGTATGCATAATTATGATCGACATGTCAAAAATAATAGGTATTGGATATGGTAAAGGAGAAACGCAGAATAATAAAAACTTTGGAGGAAAGAAGGGGGAATATACTTGCCTGTTTGCTACGACACGACACTTTTTTATGCACACTGAACGAAGGCAAAGTGGAAACAAGAACAGGGAACAAAAGGCCAAGGCGAGCATTCATGGGTTACATATAGGAAAAAGGGGGTGTCGTGTCATACAAAGAAGTAAGTCAACTGGCCCCTAATACAGGAGATTGGAGGAGCCTCCACCGACAAGAGCACTGTTCTTAGATGATAGATAGCTATATAGGTGTCAAAAGTAAACGCTAAGGCGGAGTAACAGTAACTAGAATAATATATATAGGTATAGACATAAGGCACACACTGCACATGCACTTCCTCACAACACCAGCATGTAACAGATACACTCTACATTAGTATAAGTTTAGTATTAAAATTAGAATTATAAGCGTGTACAACTTCTTAACTTCTTCTTAAATTTAATTGTAAAAAAAGGGTACGGAACTAGAGACCGTAGAGTTGTAAATAAAAAAAAAACAGTAACTAGAACATGCCCATGACTTCGTCTACGCATGAATTGGATATCCCGCGGGATTCCCGGGTCACAAAATACCGCAGCATTTAAAAAAAGAATTTAAGCTATCGATTTAGAGGAAACTGTCGGAATAAACTAATTTGTATGCATCCTAACAACTTCAAACCGCTCCTGGGAAAACTCCCGTGGAGTTCCCGGGATAAAAAATATCACACATTTTATGAGATTAAATTTGCTATCGATTAGTAAAAATCAAATTGGAATTCGTTTTTTTTAAACTGGCCAGTTTAAATAATTCCTAGAAAAATCCCTGCCGGATTCCCAGGATAAAAAGCAGCGCAGAGTTTTAGAAGAATCTAAGAATTAGCTGTCAATCAACGAAAACCGCATTAATATCGGCCTAGCAGTTCTTACGTGAATCCCGAAGAAACAGACAAAGCTGCAAACAGATAAGAGATCTAAAAAAAAATGCATCGTGTTCTCCATTGTTTATATAGTTGTTTTTTTTAATAGCTTTAAAGTAAAGTCATGGCATGTTTAGAATTTTAAAATATTATAGATAGATAAATTAATTGACCTCACTGACTAACTGATATATCAAAGCACAGAACAAGCTACTTGGGTTAAGACCATGAACATTTTCATACGGGCTTTTTTATACTGTAAGTGAGCACTAAGAAAGAATTTTCGAAAATTCAACCTTTAAGTGTGTGAAAAAGGGGATGAAAGCTTGTATGAAAATCCGTCACATCCAAAGTAAGAAGCACATGATTTTATGTATCTGCTTCTAGTTAGATACAAATGCATATATCGATCGGCATTTATGGAAATTCTACCCCAATGTACGGAAAACGACGACCTTTTAACTTGTTTACTACCCAAACTATGACTATTTTAATATACGCGTGCGAAGCTGCGGAAAACAGGTAATGAAATATAAAAAGAAATTCAAGTTTTATTTTACAGCTTGTTTTACTTACTTTGTATTAGCCTTAAAATCAAGGTTAAAACATAAATGAAACTTCTGGAAATCGACTAACAAATTCAAATAAAGTGTTACAAACACCCGAGGCTTTTAAAAAAGTTACTTCAATCGTAGAATGAGAGAACTTTGTGGTATAAAAAAAGAAACAAAAGAGATTCGAGCAAAATTTTTTCAGTGTCTTAATTAAGATTCCTTGGTTCTCATTAAATGAACAAACAAGACAAGTGTTTGTTTGACAAGGATTTGTTGATGTAAAGTTTAATTACATTTGTAAAAAAGGCCTTAGAGTGATATTTGATTACTACAGTTTCAGGATTTTGTTTTTTTTATTGCAAATCCGGCAAACAGGTACACCCCCCATTTATTGGACAGTGGTTATTGCTGCCTATACACGTTTTGCAACACCAGGATCGAATCCAGCGTGTTGCCAGCCTTTACAATGGGATATAGGGGATGGTATACGTATGTATATGTTACGGGCAATTGTATGTTGATTAATCGGGCAGTATTAATATGGACCAAGAGCGTCGGTCAATTTGATATATTTATTACTTTGGCTGGCCTGTATGAATAACGCACAACGGCCCGTGGTCCATTAAAAAAAAACGGTTTAAGATAACTTGAACTTATCACTTGGACCGAGCAGTATGAATGCTTTCCTACTTCTAACCGGACAATGTGATAAATTCGGTTGCCTATCCCTAAAGAGTTATGTAAGATTAATTCATTTAAGGGTGAGGTATAGTTAAATGGCACTTTTATAAATTATGAACAGATCTGCTTTTTAAATATAGTTTAGAAGGCTTCGTGGTTATTTTTTATTATAACCACCCAAAATTCAATTCTTATCTCAAATAATAAATAAATGTGCCATATAACTATACCCTAACCTCATTTAATAAACAAAAAACTATAGTTCATCTGTGTTTTATTATAATGCCCAAAATAAGGGTGTCACTATTCATACTGAACGGGAAAAGTGATTGATCATGCAGTTTTATTTATATTGCCCACTTGATACGGGCATTATGTATACAGATCGGCCATTATTCATAGTGACCGGATTTATCAAATTGCCCATAACACACACATTTATTAATCCTTTTACACATACACATATATAATATTGGATAATTTAATTTCAAAGTGTCGCCATATATTATAACTTCTATGTGTATTGCACGACATTGGGGCACGAATAAACCCATAAGGTAGGAACCTTATGGGCTTATAAAACATATTCGACGGTGGCACTCCCGTGCCACACACACACACACACACACACACACACACACACACACACACACACACACACACACACACACACACACACACACACACACACACACACACACACACACACACACACAGAGACACATACACACGAAGTGCGCGCGGGCGCGCGCTCAGGCACATCTACGCGCTTACCCACTACACATAAAAACACTGTCGGCAACAGTGTTTTTATTTATATTTGCTGTGTGTTTAAAACTATATACTACTGTGAGAGGGCACTGATTCCCGAAACACAGGCTTACGCCTAGCTCGAGAGTCAGGGACTTCCATAGTTATTGTATTAGATTTTTGGCAATAAAGATTTATTATTATTATTATTAATATATATATATATATATATATATATATATATATATATATGTGTGTCGGCTCAGTCACGACGAATAACACAATAATAATTTGAAATATTATAATCAAAGTTTATTACACTAGAATTATTACAATTACAATATTAAATACAGCAAAATAATACACAGAAATATTAGGACAACTCCAAGAGTTGCATCCACGCTTGTCAGGTGTCGAGAAGTAATTTGCCCTCAAAGAATACTGCTATTATCGGACAGTAATTATTGACCACAACATATTATGTGCTCCTTGTCCAACAGAGCTTTCGCTCTCTTCAACCAACGAATGTAGAATGTTGAATGTCGAATGTCCCGTTTAGGCGATTTCACCTCCTTTTATACTGACGAACCAACAACACTAAAATCAAGTGCAGTTACTTTGAGAAAAACATAAGTACCCTCAATTTAAAGTCGTTACTTTACGAAATTTTTACAATTATATCGCAATCTGCGACACATATATATATATATATATATATATATATATATATATATATGTATATATATATGTATATATATAACATATATATAACATACATATATATATATATATGTATATATATAATATAATACACACACATATATATATATATATATATATATGTGTGTGTGTATTATATTATATGGTTATATATATCTATTACATGATTATTATCACACTTTTTAGTATATTGTTACGAGTTACGAGACTCGAATTAAAAATGCCGTTGGAATTACTATAGAATTTATTAGAACTATACAAACACGTATAACACAGGTACAAATATAATTGGACACAACTAGTACAAATGTAACGCACCATTCAATAAGACGCGTAAAATCCGTCACTATATAGCTTATCGAATGTACACGTCTTGCTCGTATCGTAATCGTCGTTTGACTGCCGATCTCTCCGTTCGGGCATTCCCTTATACTCAGCTTACAATATGTCACGACCGTGTAAACAAAAAAAGTCCGAATGCGGTCAGGTAATAAACTGCGCTTTATGGCCGGCAGGTGTGCATTCACATTTGTCGGCGTGCTTCGTGGAATTTTGGCTAAGTTGTAACAATATTATTGTATATTATATTATATATATTATCATTAGTATAATCCTAAGCTGCACGCCAACAAGTTATTGTAATTAAGATCCTTATCCATCCAAATGTTGCCTGGAAGAGATTGCTGTAAGCAATAAGGCCGCCAATTGTACTACTACCTTCTAATTTTAAGATATGAAAATGTGTTACTGTTTTTATGTTGGTGTAGAATAAAGAGTATTGTTGTTAAGGAATTAAGTTTTCTTTATTATATTAGTATCTATATAATAAAATTTATGACATCCTTCCATAACAATATCGATATATAGAATCTTTACCACCATTTCATCGTAAGCGACATTTGGACAGAGTTTATTTTTTGTTACAAAAGGTATTTCGAAATATTATTTTGTTTAAAGAATTACAGTTTTTGATTCAGTAGGGTCTAAAGTAACTAAAACTGAAAGTTATAAGACAAAATAATAGTTCGTAATACCTTTTGTAAAAAAAAAAATTGAACTGAGATCCAAATGTCGCTTACCACAATGCTGTAAATGCTCGATATATCAAGCCTGTTATGGGCGAACATCATAAGCGACAGAATTGGGATATTTTATTTTTTGAATGTAACATACAGTTAAAATAATTTTGATCTTAGTACAAAGATACTTATGTCCATATCTGAGAGAATAGCAAAATTAGGAACATATTAAAAATAGGACATGTATGAGTATTGTATTAAAAATTAATTCATTTGTAAAGTAGTCCTCGAGGAAAATATTATGTATTACGTCGCTTGCGATGTTGTTTCATGACAAGCTCAATATTTTGGTATATTTTGATGCCAATAAATTAATGTTCTAACTCAAAACCTCATTCACATTAAGCAAATTCCATGACAGCGAGCAGGTAAATGGTGAGGGAATTGGGCAGCACGTATATATAATTATAAACACAACATCTCTTTTCTTTCACCTTCTGCCAATTATTTGGGGTCAGCACAATGTTTTTTCGTTCCGTACTCCTCTGTTCTGACATACCTACGTCCCCTGTCACACCGCAAATCATCATATCATCCTTCACACAATCCAGCCATCTCTTTTTTGGTTTCCTTTTATATTTCTACCCATCAATCTTGCAGTTTAACATTCTTTTGTCTCGTGAGTTTCCTCCCTCCTCATTGCATGCCCGTACCACCTCAGTCTTCTTCCTCTCAAATTTTCAATCACGGATGCAACTTTCAAAAATCCCCGTTATGTACTCATTTCTTACTTACAAACACAACATATGCGGTCGTATAATTTTAACACTGGCTAGATAGGTACAAGAATCCTCCATAAGTAAATTCAAAAAGAAAAACCATTTTTACGCAGCCAAATAATATGAAAATCAGTGCGTTATATATGTCGTAATAAAACATACATAAATGTGATATATACTTGATACGCCGAAAAGCTTTTTTGATACTTCCCATTTGCGACATATTACTTATCCTTTCGCTGCGTATCAAGCGCGAATTTGGCAAATTAATAAAGTTGTAAAAGTTCAAATACGTTACGGATATGGTTTAATTCGTAGAATTTTTATTCTAAATACATATGTGTATGTCATATATATTGCCGGTTGACTTAGGAGATGAATATTATTATCTCCTCTACGTCAAATTTTAGAGCTCAGATACCTGAAAAGGAATACTTTCATCTAACTTTAATGTCTGTTTGTTTCGGTACGTAATTCTTCGACACATACCGGTTTAGTTGGTCCGATGAGTCGGTGAGGAGGCTGCAGCTCGGAGGGCAACTACCCTACTACATTCTACACCAAATCCTTCGCTGTGCGGGCTTTCCGGCTGTGAAATTCATCCCGAAAACGTAAGACAGGCCAAGTCACTACCCACTTATTAAAAACTGGTACGAGAATATTATCTCACACTTTAATAAATACTCAATTTTAATACCTAATTGCAAGTAAATTTACTTATTCGTATATGTATTAATATTGTGTATATTAGTATTATTTATATAATATTAATATATTATGTATTATTACTATTATTATATAGCTAATGATGTCTCTATACCATATTAATAATGTATATATTAGTACATATATAACATTAATATCTGTTATTGTTTATTTATTGTAGGTATAGGTATTGTGTAATATTTATACATCCTATTTATATATGTGTGTATTTAACGTGCATACCAGCGTCATACACTTGTGATTCCGGTTCTAAAATCCATAGCCCGGATTGTTTGGATCGCTCTAAAGCGATAAAACCGCCTATTGTTCCTGCCTTTACTGTTTAATGTGACTGCTTTAAATTGTTAATTTAATGTGTATGTGGTGAACAATAAACCGTGTTCTATTCTATATCCTCTGGTAACGTTAATGGGAGCTGCAGGGCCAATCAGCGGCGTTCATTAGTTTTCGCGGGCGTCAAGTTGGCTCCGCCAGCAGTTTGGTTGGTCGAGCTCGGCTTTCAATGGCTGTCCCGGGCTTCTATCATCTTTGGCGTCTGGTGGCCTGTCTGCGGGTTTAGGGGCTTGATTCGCGACCTCTTAACATCACCCTTAACCTGGCGAATGAGTTCACGAGGGGTCGATAGCCAGAGGCGATTCTCTGTCTCATTAGGTATTCGCGCGTGTAACGGAGCTATCCCGTTCATGTGGCTGTGTTGACAATTTTCGGCGCGGTGTCTGTTTGTGTGTAACACTTAACATTACTTAGCGAACGAACTAGCGATACGTTTGAATAATTACAAAAGTCTCGTGTGTTTATTAAAATATACAGGTTTACTGGGAACTCCACGCATTCCCGTGAGGATGAGCTAGAGGAGCTCAAATGCAACAAATTTGACCCCTATATATATGGCCGAAAGTTCACGGTTTTCAATTTCTTCTGAATTTTGTGATTTCTGAAAAAAATATCCAATTTTGCTCCTTTACTGCATTTTGAAAAAAGTGCCATGCATGCTCGTTGAATGTCACGCAACCTAATTTCTATTTGTAGAGGACTTGATAACAAAACATAATGACCCACAAAATACTCATGAAGGCTTAACAAATCATAGCTATGACTAAAATATTTTATTTGAAAATTTTTACTTGAGTCACTTGAGTTAAAATGTTATGTAGCTTAAAAACACTATCGGTCTTATTACTTATTCACAAAGAGTTAGAGTAAGTATGAACGCTTCTTTATAGTTCTTAAAGAAGCGTTCAAACTTCTTCTAAACCTCTATGAATAAGATCGTACTATTATAAACTTGTATCTGTTTTTACACTTTTTATTACGCATGATAAAACGAAGAGTTTTACGCCTGTATATTATTAATATTCCAAAATTATGAACGGAACGTCAAAGTGCACGGATAGATTATTGGCACGCTCAAACTATTATTTCCATACAAAAGTCAATCTTAAATCTCAGATTGACCCTCCCAAGGATAGATTGATTTTAAAGATAGCTATTTCAATCTATGGATTGATTATTGGCACGGGTTTTGTGAAAAATTGATTGAAATATCGATCTTAGATAGCAAAATTTGGGTCAGAATTGGTCTTTCGGCCATTACTTATAAAACTTCCTCGTCTAATAAGCAACCAAGAATAAATAGTAGATTGTTACACAAGGGATGAAAGCGACCTGTTTAGGGACAAGATGGTTTGGCATATGAGCATAGCGAGGGCGCTAGTAGTTTGAGTTCAAGAAGTTTTTATTCCACGCTATTCTTCATCCAATTTTACTGAAAAACTAACCAAAACTGAACCGTAACATTCAAATCTAAATTCTCTAAGCCACGTCATACATTCGAAATTCGAATGTACATAATATGACGCGCTACGAGTTGAATTTCGAATTTAGTCTCAATTCGAAATTGAAACGGTGTAGCTATTCGTGGTATTGTTCGCGCGTAGTCTATATCGGTTTGATATGGAATTTCAATCAAAGGACTTTCTAGGCCGATTGGGATATTGGAGGAGCTTTTACGCACCTGTCGATCCCCAAATATGGATTATTAATATTCGCCGCAAAACTTTTCCACGGTATTGGTATACTGTGAAGGGTTTTATGGATGATTTAAAGCTTTATTTATGACGCGTGTTGGAATGTACGCTTTTTTACGGTTTTGAAATGCCAGGTACTCGTATCTTATGAAATTCGACTTTTTGCAAGTGCAGGTTACATACGCAGTGACGTAATCGAATTGAGTAAATAATTTTGTCAAGATAGGGCTATATGTGGGATAATTTTACAGTTATAGGCGGTATCACGCAGTTTTGACGATGGGTGTAGTGCGTTATTTGTGATGATATATCGTTTTTAATATTTAATAACATTACATATAGACAGATAACGTATGCTTATACACTAATGTGGCCATTGGTTAACGGTGCTATGTTTGACCGTATAAATAATAACTTTTTGAGTCTGATCAATGCCCTAGATTGATGAGGAGAGTGGTGTGGTGACTAGTATCTAGAACCTACCTAATTATATTCTAGCTTTTAGTACATTATTCTACATCATTAGGTATTAACTTTATTTTCAATAAAACCGTTTAACTTAAAAAAATGTATGTGTGTGTGCAGTTCACACGCAGTAGAAGTGAAACTTCAGAGAATATATTTACAGATAATTCTTCTCTAACATTTATCAATATAAATATAATTCCTTCAGCCTACATCCGTCAACGTATTTATAATTCAAAATAAACTTCTTAAGTATCACTTTCAATTTTTTACTGTTTCAGTCTAAAAAATATTATTATCAGTTTTATTTCGGTCCGGACCTATGTTTAATCATCGGTCTTATTGACTTTTTTATCTGTGCTGTACAATGTGAAACTCGTATCTCATTCTCTCGCAGGCTTAGTCCTATAGATTTATATGTTTATCTCTTTTTAGTATCGCTTTTTCGTTTAATCGAGTTTCAAATCACAACGATTCTAAAGAAATTTCACTTGAAAAGGTTTACATATTTTTTTTAATTTAGCATTTCAAATACTTATTATATAAATATTCTTAATGGGTATACAAGCTTTATAAGTACATAAAAAAGTCACCCGTCATCTATGGGTCATGTGTCAAGAAGGGTAGCTATTCTATTTAGGGTTGATTTTTCAATCATCTGATAAGTTATCAGTCGAGTAAATTACATCTTGTATGAATTAAAAAATGAAATAATTCAAGTGTTTTATTAATGCAACTAGCGTAATGGCTAGAGCACGCGTCCCAAACGCAAAGGGCGCGGTTTCGATCCTTGCCGGAACGCAAGCACCACTTAGGCAGCTTTCTGACCTAATGTGCATATAGTTATAATTATCACTTGCTAACAACGGTGAAGGAAAACATCGTGATGAAACCTGCACATCGAGATAACCCATACGAAACCTGCCAAGCCGCCTGGCAAAAGCGTGGCGAGTATACTATCCGTTCCCCCTATAGTGGGAGACCCGAGCCCAGCAGTGGGATGTTTATGGGCTGTTATTATTATTTATTATTAATGCAACTGTTATTTTTAATTTTTCAATATTTTTTTTATCCTATGAATAACTTTGATCTATTGATTGAAAAATAGGTCATTAACCAGATCGCTATACAGGTAAATAGGCTTCAACAAGTTTTTGCGTTTGTAGTAATACGGTAGAACCTCTTTAAGTCGAACCTAAGTCGAAAATCGAAAAAAAATTGTGTTGCCTTCGCTTCAATCCTCAAAACCTCTGTTGTTCGAAATCTGAACCCTCTGGATTTAAAAAAGGGAGTGGAATTAGGTGCTGGTTTTCTTTTGGTTTGGAAGAGCGTAGTGTGCGACTTACTTGTTGTTTTCGATGATGTGATCTTCTTTGGGCCGGCCCGTGTTCTTGCTTCTTTCTAGATCATTGAAAACACACACACACACACACTGAATTTGGGATTGGAACACGGACAAGGCACTTTAAATTATTATTTTATATTATTAAACTTGCGGGAGTGGTCAGCGAAATGTAAATTACATCAGCGCGGGCGCGGGAAGAGAGGAGGCGGGAAAACGCCTAAAAGATCATAAAATGTCAGTGTCAATGACAAGTTTTTTTTATTTCTTACGCGGTATAAGGCTTTGGCCATAACACCTTCTATAAGTCGAAATAATTAGTGAGTCCTATATAATTAAATAAGCAATTATTTATTTTCCCTCTGTAACCCGAAAAAATAAATTGGACATCTGTACCTCGAACTTCTATAAATTTTACAACTTCTATAAATATAATAATAGGTTGGGGAAAAAGTCTTTTCGCTTATAGTATGTATGAACTTGTAGTAAGATCTCTTTGGCTATACCATTTATATTTGGCTGGTTCTGGTATCATTAAAAAGTTTTAATTTTAAAGAAGACAATTCCAAATTCAAATTAGGAAAATGCACCACAAGTCGCGAAAAAAATTTGTGATGTTTATGGACCTAATGCAGAATCTGTGAGAGTAGCGCAAATTTGGTTTAAGCGTTTTCACTCCGGAAGTTTTGATATCAAAAATGCACGTCGCTCTGGTCGCCCTGTTACGGACAAAATTGATGCCATTTTTGAAAAAGTGGAGCAAGAACGGCATATTGGAAGTTACGATGTAGCTGGAGAACTGGGAATTGACCACAAAACGGTTTTGGTGCATTTGAAAAAAGCTGGATACACAAAAAAGGTCGATATTTGGGTGCCTCATGAGCTCACTGAAAGAAACCTAATGAACCGTGTACTCATTTGTGATTCTTTATTACAACGTAATGAAACCGAACCATTTTTGAAGAACCTGATAACTGGTGATGAAAAGTGGATCACGTACGACAAGAACGTGCGAAAAAGATCGTGGTCAAAGGCCGGTCAGGCTTCACAGACTGGCGAAACCCGGGTTAACTCGCAACAAGGTAATGCTGTGTGTATGGTGGGATTGGAAGGGCATTATCCATTATGAGCTGTTTCCGCCAGGTAGGACCATCGATTCTGAACTGTACTGCGAACAACTGATGAGATTAAAGCAAAAAGATGAGAGAAAGCGGCCGGAATTAATCAACAGAAGGGGTGTGGTTTTTCACCATGATAACGCTAGACCTCACACATCTTTAGCCACTCAGCAAAAATTACGAGAGTTTGGCTGGGAGGTGTTAATGCATCCGCCGTATAGTCTTGCCCTTACACCTTCAGATTTTCACCTGTTTCAGTCTCTGCAGAATTCCTTAGGCAGTGTCAGGTTAACATCACGAGAGGACTGCCAAAACCACTTGTCGCAGTTTTTTGATCAGAAGCCCCAAAATTTTTATAGCAATGGGATCACGTCCCTACCTACAAGATGGCAGAAAGTTATCCAACAAAATGGCACATACATACTTTAGTCAAACGTAAATAAACTTTATAAAAAAACTTTTTGAATTTTTATATAAAATACGAAGAAACTTTTTCCCCAACCAATATTATAAATCTTAACCTCTACAAGTCTAATGTTTTCTTACAAAGAAAACTCTAAAACTCGAAGTTTTTGGAGTCTCCCTTCAAGTTCGACCTACAGAGGTTTTACTGTATTTGTATATTTACAGGACTTACTAATCTTGACATTTAAATATTCATAAAATTTAGTTTTTAAATTATTTTTAATATTAATAATTATTATTTTAATATGGTTTAATATTGTTACAACTTAGGTTGCAACAAAAAACAAAATCCACCTGCATATCTGTAAAAAAAATTTGTATTACATGTCGGAATTTGAACTAATTGTAACTCTTTTATGATCATCTTCTTTTGTTTACTTATCTATTGACGTACGTTTCTAGAGAACAGCCCATTGTTTTATTGTACTTGTTTATGGCAGCTGGTGGCCAAATCATTAGCCAGGTGTTGCGGATTACGTCAACTACGATACGGGCACATTTGTGTTTGTGAGGTACAAAACGACGGCCTGATGGGGAGAAGGGGCAGTCAAGCGATAACAACGATCTAAGCGTGACGTGTGTACACTCGCCAATCTAATATTGACGGACTTTGCGCGTTTTATTGAATTACGACCCTCTGCATTATGTTTGGATTTTTTGACTTTGGTTATATTTGTAGCTGTGTTATACGTGTTTGTATAGTTCTAATAAACTCTATAATAATTCCAACGGCATTTTAATTCGAGTCCTGCAACTCGTAACAATATAATTAGTTTCATAATATTAAATAACTGCCTATAAAAATATATAAAAAGTATTATTTTATTTATTTATTTGCTGATAGTATACTACTACAAACGCAAAAATGTCTCGAACTTGATTTACTTGTACTCGTCTTTTATCCGTGCCAGCCTTTTAATCACCTAAAAGTCGATTACGTGTTTTTTGGAGTTTTAAGAATCGATTTTCATATAACGCTCTCCGATATGGAAATTTTATGAGTAGTAAAATAATACAATTGTAACTCAACACGTTGTGTTTTTTTTTAAACCAGGGGTCGTATTACAACGAACAGAAACAAAAAATATAAACAATTTGATCAAGCCATTTTTGTTAATTAAAGTAATTTAAATGTTATTCTGTATGTCATGTTAATTTTCACCTGTCTTAGATTATTAAGCTTGCTTTTCAAGATGAGTCTTAACAAAACTACTATTATATTTCTGTCAGGCGCTCTGATATTAGAGTGTTTTATATTTATATGTGTATTTGATACTAGGAAAATAGTTATGTCTATCTGTATGTTTTTTTTATTTTCTTATAACAGCTTTTATTCGGCCGCATTCGGCCACGGTCGCCGCGCACATGCACATGTTTTTTAATGTAATAGTAAACTCTAGCCGTGCGTCAGAGCTGACACACAGAAGTCTTTAACTTTGTTTTCTGTTTCTTTAAAGATATGTGATTTTGGACAAAATGGCATCGCTACACATCGCGTGGCGGACCCATGGCCAGTTAGACAGCTTCCTCCTTAAGGTGGATACCAAGACCTGAAGACCAAGCCATGCACCCGTATAGTGTAGCCGGTTAAAATGGAGTTCGCCTCTGTTATACCTACAAATGTAAGTACATACTACCTTTATGATGTTACGAATTTGTGGGATATAAAATCGAAAATACCATTGGAATTATCACAAAGTTTATTAGAAGTACACACACGTAATTTACAGTTCTTAGAAGTATAACTGAATACAACATAACCTTAAAGCAGAAAATCGTAACTCTATCCCTTTTTAAATTAGACATGGCCTCTTAGCAATATGCCTCCCACCGGTCGTTGGAATTATTAACTTCTCGGCTAATAGCTTCTAAAAATTCTCATGAAATACAAACAAAAGAAAAGCAGGGTTCATGACGCCTTACCGGGAGGCGTACAAACAGGATTAACGCGGACAATAGATCACACAGATTCGAAGAGGTAATAAAGTCTTAGTTATAGGCTCGCAACAATGTATTAAGTATATTTCTTCTGTTCGGGTGTGTGTCACTGAATTTCTACTAAACGGTTGAACCGACTTTGATGAAATGTTTTGTGTGTATTCAAGTAGGTTCGAGAATGATTTAGATTTACAATTGAACCCGGTAGGTGGCGCTAAAATCCGATTCCAGGATTTTGATGAAATTTTTATGTGTTTGAGTTGGTTCCGGTATGGTTTTGACTCACAATTAGACCCGGTTGGTGGCGCTGGAATCGGGTTCTAGATTTTAAATGTTCAGAGCTGGACAACGTCTGCCGGACCCACAAGTATACTTAGTCTGGCCATAAATACTCTTATAATTAAAAAGAAACAAAATATTACAATTGAATTCGGAATCTGTCATTTTTATATGATTGTTCATTGTGTTTTCTCATTTTGGCGCCAATACATTGATTAAAATGGAGTGGGGCGATAAAGAGAACCGAATCGCTGTGATTGCATTACACAAAGTAGGTATGGAGCCAAATGCAATTTTTAAAACTCTCCATACGCTGGTTATTAGTCAAATGTTTGTGTACCAGGCTATTAATAGGTACAATGCGACCTCCTCTGTTTGTGACAGAAAAAGATCTGAACGTCCACGTAGTGTTCGTACGAAAAAGGTGGTGGAAAGAATTCGAAGAAATCCTATCCGAAAGCAAAAGATTTTATCTCGGGAGATGAAGATATCACACCTAGAACCATATCGCGTATTTTAAAAGGTGACTTAGGACTTGCAGCCTATAAGAGACGCACTAGTCATTTCTTAACTCATAATTTAAAAAAGAATAGGGTGGTAAAATCTAAACAACTACTGAAGCGGTATGCAAAGGGAGGTCAGAGAAAAAAATTGTTTACGGATGAGAAATTTTTTACAATTGAGCAACATTTTAACAAACAAAATGACCGTATTTATGCTCAAAGCTCTAAGGAAGCTTCTTAATTAGTCGACAGAGTGCAACGTGGGCATTATCCGTATTCAGTGACGGTTTGGTGGGGTGTTAGCTATGAAGGAGTGACTGAGCCATATTTTTATGAAAAACGTATCAAAACATCGGCACAAGTGTATCAAGATACCATTCTTGAGAAGGTAGTTAAGCCCCTTAACAACACCATGTTCAATAACCAAGAATGGTCCTTCCAGCAAGACTCGGCGCCGGGTCATAAAGCTCGGTCCACGCAGTCTTGCTTGAAAACGAACGTTTCGGACTTCATCAGAGCTGAAGACTGGCCGTCGTCTAGTCCTGATCTTAATCCACTGGTTTATGATTTATGGTCAGTTTTAGAGAGTACGGCTTGTTCTAAACGCCATGATAATTTGGAGTACCTAAAACAATCCATACTATTGGCAGTAAAGAATTTTCCCATGGAAAGAGTGCGTGCTTCTATTGATAACTGTCCTCAACGTTTACAGGACTGTATTACAGCCAATGGAGACCATTTCGAATAAGCTTTTTATATTTTAAATTATTTTATATTTATGTATTTAACTAACACACTGTAAAACTTTTAAAATGTTATTTGCAATAGAAAAAAAATTCTTTGTTACAATATTTATGGCAAGACTAGGTAGGTATGTATAAAAATTCAGCTTTCATATGTCTGTTTGCAAAACGTAATAAGTACTCAATAGAATGGACTAATTTGAAAAAGTTATAATGATACATGTTAATAGAAGAGTGTTGTTTGTATACTTTTTATTACATACACAAAAAATGTGCTTCTGTGTTTTTGACTCCGCAACATTCATTTAATGTGAGTAGCAGCAAAGTGTGGCCAGGTGTAGCTAGTAATTACATAAATTCGTTTTTTTGTATTATTATTTGTTATTTAGAAATAAATCAGTTATTTGGCATAATAAGGGGCTAATAGCACAGGAGCCAGAGGCTGAAGATCGACCTTCACCCATCTGATAACCAGATGAGATATTTTTTATCAAATTATATTGATTTATATTGATGATAATTTGTTCATGTTAATTTTTAAGTTCGTGATAATTTTTAATTTAATTAATTTTAATCTTTTTTTTTTCATAACCTTCAACTCTTTTTATAACTGAACAAATCTAGTTTCAATTGATAGTTTTTAACTTGGAGAATATGCCTGGATAGACTTGCCAACTTATTTTTGTTCATCAGTAAGTATGAGCAAGTAAATTAATATAGGTAAGTAACTACACCGTCCTGTTCTTAAGAAACAAAATTTAATTACATAAATTACCACCGTATAGGCCTAAAAAAAAACTGTCCATGGAATATTATTGCCATGCTTTGAAGACTTCAAAAATAGCCATGAACACTTTTCAATTGGCATGTTATCATAGGCGTCTTTAGAAATCGATATAATTTGATAAAAAATAGGTCTCATCTGATTATCAGGTGGATGAAGCTCGATCTTCAATGTCTCTTAGACTATAAAAACATTAGAAATTACCATAAAATATAAAAGAACGTAAAGAAAATTTGATTCAATTTGAATCTACTATAATAGTATATAATAACAGCCCGTCCATAAACGTCTCATTGCTGGGCTCGGGCCTGCCATTATATGGGGAACGGACAGTAAACCCGCCACGCCAGGTGGCGTGGCAGGTTTGTTATCTCGATGTGCAGTTTTAATTATGATGTTTTTCTTCACTGTTAGCACGTGTTAATTGTAATAATACATTAAGGCTCTTCTTGCCGCAAAAGGTCGAAAGTTGAAACAACATTTCGTGTTGCTATTTAACTAAACAATAATTTACAAAAAAATATTACAAAATTTCACGATATGAGACAACGTAATTTTTCTTATTCGTAATTTTTCTATAGCTATTTCATGTTTAATTCACCAAATCACTTCCAAATTTGTGACATGAAATCATTGTACCCCTTCAGTTTTTATCAAAACAGGTTAAAGAAATATCTACGTCTTTATAAAAAGAGATAAAATAATAATTTGGTTTTCAAGCAATCAATCAATAACTCTTTATTGTGCACCAATACAAAAAAGAACTTACAGACTAAAACTATCTCTCATTATGCACAAAGGGCGGTCTTATCGCTAATAAACGGTCTCTTCCAGACAACCCCAATTAATTAGGTTTTATTATTTTAAATACTACTTTATTTTATTCACAATATTTTTATTTTATTTAAATTAATTGAATAACAAATATAACTTAAAAGAATATTTACTTAATTTACAATAATAAAATTACATATAATCGAATACAATAAAAGAAAACTTACTTGTATTGTATTCTCCCCATATAGTCAATACAATAATACAATAAATATTATTATTCATTTTACAAAATAATAATGCATCTGAAAAATGAACGCGTCTGTGTAATCTCTGCTATCGCCCTAAACCAAAACCGAAAATCCTCAAGGACGTTGGCGTTCCTACAAGCCTTAAGTCAGAAAGTGGTGCATGGTTCGGCCAGGATTCGGACCCATGCCCTTTGAATTTGGAACGCTTGCGCTCAACACTAAGCTATCTCGGATTTTTTCATCTATGTTGAATTCCATTCCATTCCATCATCTTATTAGCATAAATAAATATGCAAATATAAATACAATACACTCTGTTAAATATAAGTACCAATTACAAGCAATTCAATACGGTGACAATAATCAGTAGGAAATTCAATGAAATGTTTCCGCATCGTTTGCGTAAACACAATCCTGCCATTTACGCATTTATCCGTTGGATCACTGGTTCGAGTTGAAATATTACTCGGTTCGCTATAAACATCCATTCAACCGTATTTATAGTGCGTGTAAACAATAATCATATTATTTTTGCATTGATTTCGCACTGATTTGGGTCGAGAAAAATGTGGGAGTAAGAATTTAGTTGATATTTTACGTACGATACTTAAATTGAAAGAAATATGGGTATAATCATGGAATAAGATCTACTAGGAATATTAATCGCCTAATAAAAGACATGTCGGCGATAGAAAAATTCTTTGATAGTTATACTTTAACATGTGAATTGTGACATCGTCTATTGTAAAATTGAAAATTCTTTTTACACGCTGCTATCGAAAACTGTTTTAAATAAAATTATTCCACCTCATCCGCTATGACGTAATTTGATTTAAATTTCACAAAAAAAAAATCAGTGTGCATGATTTATGTTTAGTCCAAGATCCCAGTCACCCCAGACTTACGTGATTTTAGGAAAGATGTAATTTTTAGGATCGGTAGTTTAATATAAACTTAGAAAGGAATGGATACTCGCTAAGCTGACAGCGGGGCCGTTTTACAGTTAGCAGGTATTAAAGATGGAAAAAACCATGCTAACTTACGACAAAATAGCAAGGCTAGTTTTTACATAAGTCAGATATGATATTGTTATAAACAAAGATATACAGTTGCCAGACACTTCCTGTGGGCCATAACTTTTGTCAGACACTTAAAAAAAATGTGAGAACTTACGGCATTTTAGGAGGCTGAATTTTATATATATTATCAAGTATAATATGTTAAAATATTTTCCAATGAGCCAGATAAATCTCTTAGCGAGTCTGGGAAGATGTTTGGCCCGTGAGAATTCCGATGGCCCACTTCCCCCTTCACCAATCCCATATTCGGTATCCCATATTCCCTAGTCCACCCTTGCCATCCGTAAGGCTGGAAACGTCTACAGATGTCAGTGACCACTTTCCATAAAGTGGGCCGTCTGCTTGTGTCTCGCCCTTGGCGGCCTTTGTGGTTGAGCGGGCTGTCTTAGCTGCTGAACTCGCTGGAACGCAGATCCTTTGGGTTCGAATACTGGCATGGTTAATTTCGGAAACGAATTTTCTGTTATTTACTATGGTCTAATTGACTGGGGTCGGCCCCAGAGTAGTCCATTGTATATTATCCATAACACAAGAGTAACTTGCTTAGTTTGGAAATACAATGTGTGTGTTTCTATGCCGATTAAAAAAAGGTTATTGGAACGCTTTGAAAACGAAGTTGTCTTTGATTAATAATCAAGGAATTCGTCTAAAAGGTTTCTGGATTTAGATCCATATATCAGCAGTAATAAAAGAAAAGTAAGCTATTCATTTATTACTGCTGGCATCTGCTGATTATATGGAATCATTTTAAAGATTTATTGAATCCAGCGCAAGAAGATTTATCAAAATCAAATCGTTTGCTAGCTAAGTAATAATGTTAAAAAATTCTACTTGTACAAGTGGATCATGATATTAACTTGTAAGAACGAAAATAAGTGACTCTATTATTTATAGATTTTATCCGTATCGCTGTATAAAGACACCCTTCTGAATAATCAATGCGGTTTCGCAGGTGGCGATATTGTTGAACGAGACGACTATTGAATACGACGATGGTGATGAGCCTGACACGGTGACGCTACTCTCTATATTGCTTGTTGGTGAGTGTTTTCTTATAAATATAAATAAAAGATGTTTTTAGCTAGACGTGTTGCTAGGAAGTTATATTCGTGCAGGAACGGAGGATGAATACAATTTCCTGCGACTGGCCGGCCTGTCGTAGAAGGCGACAAAACAACCCAAAGGTGTTAGGGTATTTTCCCACCTGGATGGCTACCAACTCTGAATTGTGTTCCGGCATTAGTGGCCAGGTTCCAGTCTCCATTTAGAGAGCGGCAACACATTGGTGTTACAAATTTCCATAGGTGATGTTAACCGTTTTCCACCAGGTGGGCCATCTGCCTATCTGCTGAACTCATGCAGTAAAAAAGAATAAAAAAGAGTTTCTTGCTGCTTCTTGTTCCGTAAAGAGCAATAACACGTCTAGAAGTGGTGTACATAGAATAGGAAGTAATTTTTTAATTTATATGTATAACCTGAAACAATGTTCTCCAGTAATTTACACTATTAAAGGAGAGTGACAATAGCCTAGTAAAAGTAGTAACTCTAAAGGTGCACATGTTATTCATTCTTTTCTAGATCTTTTATTGCCTGAAACAGGCAAATAGGCAGACCACCACCTGGTGGAAAGTCGTTACCATTTTCTGTGGACGCCTGAAATACACGGGGCGTCACCATTTTGTTGCGGGGTGTAATTCTTAAAAAACCCGATGCCGTAGCGTACAGAGAAAACCTCGTCGGGAAGTTTCGTCTATAAATAACGGTCTTTTTATTCATAGAGAGTTAAAGTAAGTTTGATCGCTTCTTTAAGAACCATAAAGAAGCGTTCAAACTTACTCTAGTTCTTTATGAATAAAACCGTTGAATTACATCTAATTATGCACTAAGGGCGGCCTTATCGCTTAAAAGCTATTTCTTCCAGATAACCCCAGCCCATATTATTGTAATAACGGAATAAATGCTATACAGAATAGTTGCTTAATTTTTTAAGAGAAAGAATATCATAATTGTTTTTAAAATATTAACCCTTGTATGTAGAATCTCTCTTTTTATTTATTTCTTCTCCCAATTATTTGGGGTTGGCACAATATGTCTGTTATTTCCATACTCCTCTATTCTGATATACGTCCTCTGTCACACACAAATCATTATATCATCCTTCCACGCAATACATGTGTTACGTCATGTACATGGAATAATTTATTGCTAAATAATTAGCAAGGTTATAACTGAGTAATAATGTACGTACCAAAATCTATTTTTTTTCTAATAAATCAGCAGACGAACACACTGTATATCCCAAAATTAAGCAAGTTACGCTTGCGTTATGGGTAATATAAAACCGACCGCTCTGGGGCCGATCCCAGACACCCAGACCATAGTAAATAATGGAGAAAATACGTTTCCGAAATTTACTATACCAGGAATCGAACCCGGAGCCTCTGTGTTGCAGTGAGGTAAGCCGGCAAAGGCTTAACCCGCTCAACCATAGAGGCCGTCATACAGAATCTGTCAATACAGAAAATAGAAAACCTTCGCAGATGCATCTACGAATATGTTTAGGTTTTACATTGTTTCACGTAGCAGTTAAGATTTCTGTATACATAGTTTTAAGTTTAATGTTAAATTAATTAAGCAATAATTACATAGAAAGTAGACCACCTCATCGTATTATTTTGAACTCCCTTATCGAGCGGTCGAGCCTAGCTCCCGCGGAGATTAAGCCATGGACGTCACTCTATCGAACGGGTAACATCATAGACGCACCACACAACCCCTACACACGCATCTGTTTTGTACTAACCTTAAATTTGTACCCATCAATCTTCAAGTTTAACATTGTTATTGTCATGTGAGTTTCATCCCTCCGCATTACTTGCCCATACCACCTTAGTCTTCTTCCTCTCAATTTTTCAGTCACCTTTCTCACCTTATCCGTTCTGCTAACACCACAAATTCATCTCAATATTCTCATCTTAGCTGATTGGAGACGTTTATGGTCTATCACTCTAGTGATCCAACATTAAGACCCGTAGGTATAACATGAGCGGTTGTCTGACAAATTTATATAATTATTTGACCTTTTACTTTGAGTAGCATTAGTTTGTCGCACATTCTCGGGACATTATTATCGATATAATATTAGTTAAGAAGTTGGACTAGCTATCCTGTATAAGATTTTATAGAGTAAATTCTCTTTCAGGTATATTCCTGTCGCTACTAATATTCCTGAGTGTTGCTGGGAACATTTTGGTCTGCATCGCTATATACACCGACAGGGGTTTGCGGCGGATTGGCAATTTGTTCCTTGCTTCACTGGCCATTGCTGACATGCTTGTTGCTGCTGCTGTGATGACCTTCGCTGGTGTCAATGATTTATTAGGGTAAGTGTTGTGACAAATTGTAAACTTAACTTCAAACGTCGATGACCTAGGCTCAGTATTCTAGTTATAGCATTATATTACTAGGATTTTCCCTGCGGCTTCGTCACTGGTCAAACTCTAGTATGTAATGCTTGTATATTTATCTAGCAAAGTTTCTTTCGCACCGGTTACATTACTCACATAAAAACTTAATTAGGTTTTTTATATCTGTAAGCCTTCAGTGAAAAATTATCTAACTGATGGTGGAAACCGCTTAAAACTTCGTTGAGTGACTTAAGAAGAGTTAGCGAATATACAGACAGATAGACGTAGAAAACGACTTTGTTTTATACTATGTACAGATGGAGAAGAAGAGATGTAGGTAGATTTTTGTATTACTGGAGTACAGCAGACAGGCTGAGTTTCCACCTGATGGAAATTTACCGTCGCCGATGGACATTTGCAACACTAAAGGCGGAGCCAAAGTGCTACCGGCCTTGAAAGGGGGTCTAGAACTTGGCCCCTGATACAGGAACACAGCGTAAGGATATTATTGCGGCATACCAGCGGTGGTGGCCATCCAGACGGGTAAATACCTACCACCTGACTGCTTAACGAATTTCAATGAAAATTAAAATAAGAATATTATCTTAGATTTTTACGTATGTCTCATTTTATTTTTATTTTTTTAATAAACCAGCAGTCAAATTATCACATTGTAATAAGCTAAGCAAGTTACGCATGTGTTATGGGTAACATATAACGGACCACTCTGGGGCCGATCCCAGACAGTCAGACCACAGTAAATAACGTAAAGTTCGTCTACGAAATTTACTATACGAGGAATCGAACCCGGAGCGTCAGCGTTGCAGTGAGGTCGCCCGGCAAATGCTTAGCTCCCGCCACTACAGAGGCCATTTAATGACTGAGTTATGATACATGGTTCAAAAGATATGAATATTATGGCGAGCGAGTGTGGAACGGTCTAGTTGGTTTAAGGAGTTTCAGAGAATATAGAAAACTCCAGAAGAAAAAGACAAGGACAGATACATTTTAATAAGGGATAGATGATGAACAATAGAATAACGAAATGACGATCGAAATTCTAGAATAGAAGATTCAGGAAGGAAAAGACAGAGATAGATGTTTAGAAAGGGATAGATAGTAAATAAAAGAAAAACGAAATTATGGGTTCCATAAAATTCTTCCCGGTATATAAGCAACGTAAGGCGCGCCTAGAGGAGAGTTCACTTGAAGACAGCGAAGCGACGAGTGCGATATGAGAGAGTCGGAGAGTTTAATAGAAGACAGTGACGAGTTTAGTGAAAAATTCAGTGAAGGAGGAGTTTAGTGTAGTTTAAGAGGAGATCCAGAAGCCAGCTACGCGCGGTAAATTCGGAGGTGAGCACCGCAGTAGTAGAAGGTGGTCTACACAATATTGGCGACGGTATTGTGAGTAAAAATTTTATCGTAGGGGCAGTGCGCCGTTAATTGTGCGTGAAGGGGCAACCCTACAGGAAAGAATCATGTGCGGTTGTGTAAGTCAACAAAAGCGTTAAATTGGAAAAACATGGTGCTTACTTTTAATCCGAAGTGCGTACCCCGCTCGCACGTAACAATATTATGAACCACTCGAAAGAAGTGGCAGCCACAACTAGTTGTGACATAAGAACACGTTAAACAAAACTACCAAGTCGTACGCATATCCTTCTGTGTGACAGACCCTTTATTCAAACGGATTGCTTTTACGTGACGTGTAATAATGTCTTTTATTTTTATCTAAGCTGTTTCGAAACTTTTTCCGAACCACATTAAGTTTCAAGGGAAGGTTTTTTGAATAAATTTTCTTTGATATCTTTTATGGTAGAATTTTTTTTGGCAGTGGATTAGATTAGCAAGGATGGAAGAATTAGTCGTAAATTTAGTCATAAAGTAGCGTACTGAGCATCTTTCACACGACATTTCCTAAAAAATAAGATTTCTATCTTAAGAAAGAATACCAAGACTTTTTCTCGGAATTTCTTGGCGAAATGTTTTGTAGCGTAATATTGGTAGTGATGTTGCAAAAATAATAATAGTTAAGGGTGATAGTCATACATCATACATGCATATAATTCAGAAATTTCATAAATTAACTACCGGGCCTAGCAGACGTTGTCTTGCTCTGAAGAATAAAAATTTAGATTTGTGGATTTATTAAACCCACCGAGGGATCTATTCAAAGAAGGACAAAAAAAACGTCAAAATATTGGTACCCGATTCCAGCCCCCCTACCGGATTTAATTGTGAATATAAACTGTTCTCGAATCCAGTTGAACACATACAAAAATGTCATCAAAATCGGTCAAACCGTTTAGGAGGAGTTCAATGCCATACACACGTTTAGGGATGTCTCATAGGTGGCAAATAGCACCTAGCTCCACCGCACCGCTCGTCATGGACGGGATGTTCACCCCCATTACCTGGAGCTCCCAAGCTCAACTACGCAACGGTTCTCTGTAACGTCTATTCCGCGTACAACAATGATCTGGAGGGACCGTCTCGCCCATGTTTTCCCTCTACGCTACGACATGGAGTCGTTTAAGAAGGACGTTATAAAATTTCTTAAAGGCCGGCAATCCGTTGCCAACGCCCCTGGTGTTGCAACCGTCCATAGGCGACGGTAACCACCTTCCATCAAGTGGGCCGTCCACCTGTTTGCCTGCTTCAGGCAATAAAAATACCTTGATACAATATTTTATAATATAGTATTTAAGAAAAATTCCTCGTTCCCATCTAATCTAAAAAGACCAAATAAGTAGAGTAGTAGAGTAATTTAAATATAACCTAAATTATTTAGAAACGTTCATACTGTTACGAGTTACGGGACTCGAATTAAAATGCCGTTAGAATTATTATAGAGTTTATTAGAACCATACAAACACGTGTAACATAGGTACAAATATAAACGAACGCAATAAGTCCAAACGTAATGCAGGAGATCATAATTAAAATACACGCGCAAAGTCTGTCACTAAATAGATTACCGAATGTACACAAGTCTGGCTTCGCTTGTGGTTATCGCTCGACTACCTCATCTCTCCATTGGGGCCTTGCTTTATACTGTCGATGCAATTTCCTAGAAATCGTAATCCGCACACCTGGCTAATGACTGCCATAAAAGATTACAATACACAATGGGCTGTTTTCTAATCACAAATTTTAAACACAAAGTAAGAGTACAAAAAGAAGTCCAAATGCCGAAAGGTAATAAAATCTGTTTCTACAGGTATGCAGGTGTATTTGTTTTTATCGGCGTCTAGGTCGTAAGACAATTATAAAGCTATGTCGTCCCATTTATACACTCTTTTTTATTTCTATGGACGATTCATCACCTGGTCTTGTTAAACTTGGTGGTGTCTGTCGCTACTTTAAAATAAAAATGTTCCAGGAGTGGTCTGGTCTTTTTATCGGCCATCATCTGGCATAATGAGGAGTCCAACAATTTTAATACAATAATACAACAGTTCTTGATACAATACTAATAATAATAACCCTGACTAGATCCATAATAAATTACAAAATTACATTCTTTGCTATTATAATATTAAGAGAAGATTGTGTCACGATGTAGTGTCCTCTAATGTTCTATTAATGGCCCGTTAACTTGAAGCAGAGCTGCGACTATTTTATTTCGCGAAGTACATAATCTATCTCTTGTGTTCGCTACTCTTCATCGTAAACCCGGGAATCTTGTTTCTATGAACATCTCTGAAACGCTACTGAATTTAGGTAACCGTAATATTATACGTAGGGCAATGTAACTCGTATGAATATTTGCATTCTAAAGGGTTAGTTTGACCAGCGGCGAATCATCGTGAAAATCTTGGTTCAGAATAGAATAGAATATACTTTACTGTACAAGAAAGAATGCTACTTAAAATCACGAACTTATAAATTCAAGTATAATCGGTAGTTTTATCGCCTTATCACCCATGACGATTTTTAGGCAACTTTTGGATTTAATATACGAAAGTTAACAAAAGTCGATAACTACTAAACCCTAATTTTGTGTACAGATTATTAAATAGTAATACAATATGTTACGTGTTAGCGCCAGGCCACAGGGACTGCACTGGAAACCCAGACCCGACGCTAAGCACCAATTTCTTTTTTCTTCTCACCAATCTGTGCCGCTTAAGACGTGTATTTTTATGATCTAATGTGTTTATTGTAATAATTACTATACTGGTTCTGAACAAATATATCTCGAGACATAATTAATAAACAACCATGGAAAGCTGTGAAACCCTACATTACGTCATATACATATAGAATAATTTATTGCTACATACTTAGCGCGGGTAAAACTGGGTAGTCCATGTACGTGCCAAAATCTGTCAATACAGAAACCAGAAAACCTACGGAGATGCATTTACGAATATGTTAAGGTTTTACATAGTTTCACGTTGCAGTTAAGATTTCTGTAGAAGTCGTAAGTTTAAAGTTAAATTAATTAAGCAATAATTGCATCTAGAGTACATCTCTCGTCGTCTGATTTTGTACTCCTCTATCTACTAGTTGAGCCCAGCTCCCCTGCATGGTGATAGAGCCACGGGCTTTCGTCAGTGGTGCGTCGCCTTATCCAACGGTGTAACATCATACACGCACCACACAACTTACTTAAACCCCCCAAACAATATTTAGTTATAATGCTCAAAGTGCTACGGTAGAACCAAACATCCATTTGCAGCCATATATTAATGAAGATCGTCGTTATAATTAAATTATTGATTCAAAATCTAATTTTACACCTGTCGTACAGGTACTGGGTGTTCGGCGAGCAGTTCTGCGACACTTGGGTGGCGTGTGACGTCATGTGCTCCACGGCCTCCATACTCAACCTGTGCGCGATATCTCTAGACAGATATATCCACATCAAAGACCCTTTACGGTAAGCATATTAAGGGTTCTTGTTCTTTCGTGTATATGACTAAATTTAGAAGCTAGGATTTAATTACTTTGAAAATCGGCCAAATACGTGTGGAATTACGCAAATTTAAAGAGTGCCGTGGTACTGAAGTCGTGATAGCGTAATGGCTAGCGCACGCGTCCCAATCTCAAAGGGCGCGTAATCGAGCCCTTGGAACGTATGGCAGCACTTAGGCAGTTTTCTGACCTAATGTGTTTATTGTTACAACTAGGATATGCCCGCGACTTCATCCACGCTGGACTTGAAATTCCCGTATGATTCCCGTGGGATTCCCGGAACACAAAATACCGCAGTATTTGAAAAATAATGAAGGCTCTCGTTTTAGTGCAAACTGTGCCGGAATAATCAATTTTTTTTCACCTGAACAATTTCCAACCGCTCACGGGACTACTCCCACGGGATTCCCAATATGAAAAGTAGTTCAGATTTTAAGTCTAAGAATTTACTGTCGATCAGCGAAAACTACATCGAAATCGATCCAGTAGTTTTTACATGAATCCCGAACAGACAGACAAAAAATAAAAAAAATTGCATCGTGTTCTCCATCGTTTATAGAGATTATTTCAGTTGTTGTTTTATTCAAATAGCTTCAATGTACAGACACGTTTAGAACACATGTTTCGAATTTTGTAATATTATAGAATAGAATGGAAACTTTATTGTTAAGCTGTGTACATAAAGGTGGTATCGTTCGAATGAAGAAGCAACAGTTGGCCCGATGAGAGCGTACGTGTAGATTACAAGGTGATAACAACGGTGACAACGGTGGTAATAACGGTGGAAAACATCGTCATGTAATCTGCACATCGAGATAACCGATGTGTCAAACCTGCCAAGCTGCCTTGGACAAGCGTGGCGGGTATACTGTCCGTTCCCCTATAGTGGGAGGCCCGACACCAGCGGGACGTTTATGGGCTGTTATTATTATTAGATAAGGGGTTCCGATGAGATGACAAATATCCAATGTTTTATGGACGGTTCCTATATGTTAGGAGTTAATTTAAAAATTCATGTATAATAAGGTAGGTATTTAAAGCCTTAACGAGTTAGGAACGAATCGGCTCCGTTGATGTTGCATATATCTATGAGTTACGGTAGCCACTTGCCATCAAGTGAACCTGTTAGCCAGTTTGCCTGCAAGCAAACATAAAAAATATTAAAAATACTACAAATCTCAATAAGTACTAAACAGATTTTGCAGAAACGAATGTTAGTTGAAAGTATTTTTCACATTTTTACGACTTTGAAAAAAAACATCTCCTCACTTATTGATTAAATAAAACAAAAATATTGTTACGACCTACACGCCGACAAAAATAGATTCACACCTACATACCATATAAAGCACACTTTATTACCTTTCCGCATTTGGACTTCTTTTGTATACTTTGTGTTTAAAATTTGTAATTAGAAAACAGCCCATTGTGTATTGTAATCTTTCATGACAGTCATTAGCCAGGTGTGCCGAACTGATACGCCCCAGGTTATGAGCTAGCTGTGTGTCGAGTTTCATTTAAATCCGTTCAGTAGTTTTCACGTGATTCTCTACAGACAGACAGATATTCTAGAAAAAGCATTTTTGGAATCTACTGGTCCGAATTAGCACCCCTGATTTTTTCACACTTTTAAACGCAATGTACAAACTCGAAACATTTACAGATGTATTATAGAATAGATAGATAGATATAGATAGATTATATAAGTCGAAATTTTGTAAACACCAAAAAAGGAAAGTAAGTTTCCTCTTCATGGCTTTAAATATAAACATTTTTATACATTTGGTGTAACAAGTACTATAAGAATAGAGTAAAATTACTGCTGATGAACATTATATAATATAGGTACATTTATATGAATAAAGTAGGTTCATTGCCATACTACTAGTAAACTGAATGAAATGTTGTACCTAAGACTTTATTTACAATAAGCTTTAATTTGTTTTGATATTTTATATTCTGAAAAATGCAAGTCCAGCGGAAAACGAGCTCGAAGATTACCAAAAGCCGCGGGAATTCCTTTGATAACGAATAAAACAATATAAAATTTAGGTTTTATATATCCTTGTAGCTGACGAACCAGCAATATCCCTTTGCGCAGACAAGCTATCCTCGTAAATTCATACAGAGGCCGAATGTACAGCTACTAAAACTATACGAGCAGAGCTTATGACCTTACCGATTTATTGCCACGTTTTATAGGGCTTACTAATCAATTTTTTTGTTGGGCATAAAAATGATGACCTTTTGTTATACCGCTTATACCTGTTTATCATGTATTTGTTCTGTCCCTGCTCTATTTGGGTAACATTATTGCTGGTGACTTTGACCAAATCGTCTTGTTTATAGACTTAAAAATAACACAGTTAATAATTAGCTACATCTTTACATAGTGTAAAACAAAGTCGCTTTCCGCGTTTGTCTGTATATCCTCTAACTCCTCCTAAACCACGCTACGGTCTTTTAAACGGTTTTCACCGTCAGGTAGATAATTTTGCACCGAAAGTTATACTTTGTAAATCGGCTGAATAACACACATATTGTATATCCTCAAATTAAGCAAATTACACTTGTGTTATGGGTAATTTACAAGGGCCTACTCTGGGGCTGATCCTAGACACTCAGACCAACGTAAATAACGGAAAAAAATCGTTTTCCAAAATGCACCATACTAACAATCAAACCGGGAACCTTTGCATTGCAGCTAGGTAAGCCGTCAAAGGCTTAGCTCGCTCAACCACAGAGGCCGTGAAATTTTATTTAAGTTTATGTGTAAATAGAAAAAATAATATTTTGTAACCTAGTCGCTGAAGCGCGCCTGATAACAATATAATGCAATGTGTAACCTTTGTAAATGTTTGCTCGCTAAATACATAAGGGGTAAGGACTAAGGTTTTCTTCTTATACTTTACTTAGTGTATATACATGAGTTTACGTCTCAACGTTTAACGTCATTACAATGTTGAATCGCAAATAACGCATCAAACCCTTAGTTAAATCTGTGTGACACAGCTGCTGAAACTAATATTATCCCAGGTGTAGTATGGACATAAGTGAATTGTGAAGTCACGACCGCGGCACCATGTTTTCGGATATATTCATTTATCCCACAGAAACATCATTTAAAGGGTTAAAAAGTATCCAAAGTGTTGACTTGGGATATAAGCTAACTCTGTGTCGAGTTTCATTTAAATCCGTTTAGTAGTTTTCACATGATAGTCTAACAGACAAACACAAAGCAATTCTACAGGTTTCATTTTCGAAATCTGCTGGTCCGGATTAGCTCCTTGATTTTCTCTCATTTTTAAATAAATATGTTGTACAAATTTGAAACCCCAAAAATGTATTACAAGTATATTTAGACTTCTTAAGGGTTTAGGGAAAATGTTGATTATCATTAAATTCATAACTACACAAAATTAAAAACTTTAATTAAAATCAATTGATTTGGTATTATATTAAAAGAAACTTAGGTTTGATTCTGTTAATATATTTTGTGATTTCACAGGCCTTTTATTATGTTAGATTTATAGAGATAATATTATGTTGTTTATGTTAGACGTATGTAAGCCGAGTGACGTTTGTCATTTATAATAATATAATGTAATGAGGTTTTATGAAATGGAGAAATTGCGTTAATCGCAAACACCAATTACTATTTATAATGGAAAATTTCACAAAGAATTCGAAAAGATTTTTTATATTGGACTAATATATAATAATCATAATAAACAGCTCAAAAATATTTATTTTAGAAGTTGCTCCAGACATTGATATACAGTTACGGAATAAAGCCTTCAGATAACCCAAGAATCTAGTAAATCCTCGTATTCGATAATATACCAATGAATCAAATTCATGTGATTGCGTAACGAATGAGGTGACAATTGAAATACAAAATAATACGATGCAATCATAAATAACGAGATCGATTTCAAAAATTTTCCTCTGTTAAGACCGATTTTTCAACCATCAGATAAAAGTTATCAGTTGAATAAATTATAACGTGAATTCAACAGTGAAATCATTCAATTGTTTTACATATGCAACTCAATTTTCAATTTTTCCCTGTTATTTACATATGACTACATGACTACATATGATTATATTATTAAATAATATAATCATATTTAATTATGTACTATATTATTATATATTAATATGTACTATATATATATATATATATATATATATATATATATATATATATATATATATATATATATATATATATATCTTCTGTAGGTGTGTTGACAGTGAACTCCTCCTAAAGGGCTGGACCGATTTTGATGATATTTGTTTTGTGTGTTTGAATGGGTCCCCGGGTAGTTTAGATTCACAATTGGAACCGATAGGTGGCGCTGAGATCGGGTTCGAGAATCCTCCTAATCACCTGGAGCGATATTGGCGATTTTGTTTTTGTGTGTTTGAGTGGCTTACCGGATGGTTTAGATTTGCAATTAGAACTGATAGATGGCGCTGAGATCGGGTTCTAGAATCCTCCTAATCATTTGGACCGATTTTGGTGATTTTGTTTTTGTGTCATGAAACCAAGTCTTTTAGGAATTCAGAAAATATGGCGGTACGAAATTCGCCGGGTCAGCTAGTATATTATATATATAGAAGTCGTCTAGCTAATGGCTAACGCATGCACCTCTTGGGCAGTTTTTCGACCTAATGTGCATATTCTTACAATTACCACGTGCTAGCAACGGCGAAAGAAAAGACCGTGATGAAACCTGCACATGGAGGTAAAGAATGTGTCAAACCTGTCATGCCGCCTTGGACAAGCGTGGCGGGTATAGGTACTGTCCGTTCCTCTATAGTGGGAGGTCCAAACCCAGCTGTGGGACGCTTATTGGTTGTTATTATTATTATTTACTATACTGCATATGTGTAGTTATAAATTTATTATGTTTAAATAGTTGCATTGTATTGCTATCTTGTATATATAAGTTGTGTGTATATTTATATGTATACAATAGTTATATATTTAATATTAAAATGTAAGTAATCATAGGTTATACCAAAGAGAATTGTTGCCTCATGTCAGTGACGTGGCAATAGTAGACAATCGCTGTATCGTGATCATATTCGATTAGACGATACGATACACGTAGTTATGCGCAATATACATACAAGCATGTTACAACATAGACCAACATGAGTTATATTTTTTATTTAAATCATAAAGTTAACAAAATAGTTATACTCTTTATTCTATGTACGTATATATTATTATTTACAAATTAAATAGTTTTTAAATTAAATTCACAAAATATTCGGGTCGTTTTAGTGTTACGCCAATAGGAAGGTTTGCACTGAAAATCAGCGTTGTGTCGGATATTATGCCGGCACACCAATAAGCTGAGTGCGAACATTTTTATTTTTAAATACATGTCAGCAATGTACGTACGTCGCTATTTCTTCAAATATTTTTTTCTTTCTTTCTTTTTTATACAATAATTATGTATACCACCATCGCCACTCCTAACCAGCAATATTCCAGCCACGGGTCATCTGGAAGAGATCGCTTTTTAGCGATAAGACCGCCCCGTACAAACTATTAGAATAGTACTACTTCGTAAGTTTTCTGTAATGGTGTACAATAAAGTGTTATCCATCTATCTTTATTCTATGAATAACTTTTATCTGGTGATTGAAAAATAGGCCCTTAATCTGGAAGATTTCTTTTAATAGGCTTCGAAACAACTTAAGTAGCTTCTTTTTTACTTTCTTTTGTTGCGAAGTTGGCAAACATGGGATAAAGACGATGGGATAGGGGGATGAGATAGTGGATCCCGCGGACTTCCCCTCCTGTTGTTGAAAAGGGTATCCTCCCCCTGGTCGAACACCCTGGGTTCATCGACAAACGTTGAAGCGTCACAGATGCAGCACCTATTGGTCTAGTGCCTGTGACGCCCCGTAAAAGCGCGTGAGCTAGGGGCGCAGGTTACGTTTAGTGGGTAGTCCTCTGCTCGGAGGCCATGGGGGCAATACGGCCCATCGAGAGAAAAAAGGGGGGATGGGATACAAGGATCAGACAGGAGGAATGGGATATAAGATTGGAATAGGGGGATGGGATGGGGATGGGATAGGGGAGAGGGGGGAGGAGGAAGTGGGCATCGCAACTCTCACTCATCGTACGAAACACCATTAGCACAGGGATGACCGCTTCATGCCGATATTCTGTGAAAGCATTAGTATCACACTGATCGAGCTGGTCCTAGGAGCTAACCTAACCAATAACAATCTGTATCCTAAAAGCTATATATAGCTTGTATATAGTCAGCGTCAAGTCCCGATGTTCTTTCACCAACAATCCTTTTCAACGCTTTCAGCAATGCTTGCTACAATTATCCCTTCCAAATACACAAGAAGCACGCACGGACCCTTAAGGATATACGAACATACACACACATATGCACATGCACATAAAACTCATTGTTAATATTAATATAACTAAATTTTAACTGTTAACCCAGTATTAGAATATATTATTATTATATAGATCTTTAATGCACAAAGACATCGCAGCTATATACTACGTCATGTATAGGACTATATGACCGAAGCGAATTCAACTGTGTTACACAGGCTCTAAAATGACCTAGCGCGGGCATCAGAGTTTCCTTTGGGACGCCTCTTGTTCTAAATGTTCTTTGTATTTTAGTAATATTGTATGAACCCTGTATTGTTTACAAGTCTATAAATTTTCATTTCCTGCTAACAATATTTCTTTTGAAAAGATTTCGGTTTACATATTCCAAATAACCGGACTGCATGTCACACCGAAATGAATTTCAATTTTAGCAGAAAACTACAATATCGCACGCGATCTCGCAGTTCAAACAGAAACAATTCAATACATTTCAAACGTTGAAGGATGAATAAGAAAAAGGCGGGAAATAGGCTTACACCGTATCGGAACCCATTGAACAAACAGAAAATACCGTTTTACATTTAGGCAATATTTGTTTTATGTAGACACGCAACGATAAAATGTGGGTTTCGCGATGGGATGAGAAAAACATGTGTATTGTATGTATTGTTTTTGTTTGATGTTAATCTTTTGAACTAAATACACTTTTTTAGTACAGACTCGAAACTGAGAATGAAAGAACAAACATGAAAGATGAATCATCTCTATTCTAGGTTTTATTGATTTTTATTAGGAATAAGTTAGGTAATATTTATAGATATATGAGATGAAACGCTAAATACTTGCGGGTTACTAATACGATAAGATGGTGAAAATATGTGTATTGTATTATTTTTGTTTGGTATCAATCTTTTGAACTAAATACAGTTCTTTAGTACAGAATTGAAACTGAGAAAGAAAAAACAAACATGAAAGATGAATAGTACATCTCTATTCTGGGCTTTATTGATTTTTATTAGGAATAAGTTAGGCAATATTTATAGATATATGAGATGAAACGCTAAATACGTGCGGGTTACTAATACGATAAGATGGTGAAAATATGTGTATTGTATTGTTTTTGTTTGGTATCAATCTTTTGAACTAAATACAGTTCTTTAGTACAGAATTGAAACTGAGAAAGTAAAACAAACATGAAAGATGAATAGTACATCTCTATTCTGGGCTTTATTGATTTTTATTAGGAATAAGTTAGGCAATATTTATTGAGATATGAGATGAAACGATAAATACGTGCCAGTTACTAATACAATAAGATGGGGAAAATATATATATTGTATGGTTTTTGTTTGATGTTAATCTTTAGAACTAAATATTTATTTTTTTAGTATAAAATACAAACACGGATACAAAAATACATATATAAAGCTGGATACGTAAAAATTCTGCGCAACCTCCAGGGGCTAATCCGACTTGATAAGGACTAAACCTACTTACAAATAAGTGCTACTAAAAGTACTAGTAATATCTACTCAGATAATTCAGACGATGTTAAATTATAACTAGACTGTATAGACTTAACTCCTTTGCCAGCGGTTGTGACGTATTAAACACCAGCATGTTTATGTGATAAATGTCATTATTACGACGATAATATTTTTTTCTTATTATGTTTTCGTCTTAGTATGCATTGTTTGCCACAACTACATTCATTTATCAAACAGTAATTCTACAAGACACTTTTGTATTTTTTAAAAATGAATCTAGACATGATGCTGGGGAGTTTCTTACCCATTATTCTCCATAAACAGCAATAACACATTGCGAAAAGGTGTACATATAATAGGAAGTAGAGTTCAATTTCAACTTATATGTATGACTTTTAAAAATCTGACAAATAAAATATCCGTGCAGGAGCGGAGGAAGAATACAGCTTCCTACGGCCGAGTAGTCAGTCGTAAAAGGTAACAAAATAGCCCACAGCCAGGTGGTAAGATATTTGTCCATCTGGATGGCTACCACCCCCAGTCTAGAGTATATCGCCATAACTAGCTTGAGTTGTGTTCCAGGATTGGTGGCTAGGTTCCAGTCTCCCTTTAGAGAGCAGCAGCATTGGTAGTGGCTTTGGTGTTACAAATGTCCATAGTCGATGGTAACCTCTTTCCATCAGGTGGACTGTCTGCTTGTTTACTGAACTCATGCAATAAAAAAAAATGTTGTTCAGTGGAACTTATTTTAAATAAAAACATTTGAAATGGAAAATGCTAAGCGTCATTCGTTTACCCCCCCAGGTATGGCCGTTGGGTGACCCGTCGTGTGGCGATCATAACAATTGCCATGATCTGGCTACTAGCCGCCCTCGTCAGCTTCCTGCCGATCTCTCTCGGCCTTCACCGGCCTGATGAGGAAGCCCTCGCCACGCAAAGACCTCCAAGATACCCAACATGTGCCCTCGTGCTGACACCGACGTATGCCGTTGTATCGAGTTGCATATCATTTATACTGCCGTGTATTGTCATGATCAGCATATATTGCAGGTGAGATAGTATTAAGAATTTTCATAATAAATCTAGTGTATTAGCCATATATTAAGCAATTGGATCACGTAATAGTCTTTCCTTCGCAACTTTACAGTTCCAAATAACCCTCTCCTTATCCCATAATTCGCCAATTAAAAAGGCCACGCCACCTAGTGGTCAGCCCAGTCGTCGATCTTTTACGGCGGAAAGATTACGTGCCCGTGCCCCACCCTCGTTACTAACCTTAACAAGTGCTGTGCAATTATTATCAAAATTCAAACTGTTTTGTACCTCCTGGCTACGTCATCGGCCTCAAGAAAGGACAATTTGGTCAGTCCTCTCTGTGTATCTTATCCTGGTCAATAGTGGGTTATTTGATTTTACGACGTGATTCATACTGCCATTCTTGCCAATGCGACGAGATCATTGCTAAAACCAGCGTGTAACTATCTACTTTAATTATAATGTTGGTTATAACTTACATATACTTATATATGTTATACAAAAACGCGATCGCAGCCTTATCTTTTGGCTATATTTGTCTATCCTACAGAAAAACGTCGTCATTTAGCAGGATAAAGGTGTCCTAAATATTGATCCGGGATTATAGGCTAGGGTGTGTCGAGTTTCATTTAAATCCGTTCAGTAGTTTTCATTTCATGCTCTAACAGAGAGACATACATTCAAAAAGTTGCATTTTCGAAATCTGCTGGTTCAGACAAGCTACTCCTGAATTTTTTGTCATTTTTCAATTCATTGCACAAAACCGACATCCCGAACAGGTTTATTTTGTTATAGATTTAAATCCTAGGCTTTTAATTTGGCTTCGATCGCTTTAGTATCGGATTCACACCGTCTTCAAATCATCTAAGTATATTTCAATCCATATAGAGTTAAAGGTAACGTGCCAATCGTCAACTCTTTCTTTACTTGACTACGAAATAATAATAAAAAACTATCAAACGAGTTTTATTAATACTATTTCTATTATTATTTTGTCTTTATAGAGAACTTCTTCAAAAATGATATTTCTAAAACCAAAGATCAAAATAGTAATTTTAGCACATTGTTAAAAATCTTAGAGCTGTTACATAAAGCCTCATTCACTCACATCGTCATTTGTATTTTTTAATAATAATAAAATGTTTTAGTTATGTTCAGCATTTTACGGGTTTAACACTGATGTCGAAAATATTTAATGACAGTTAATTTGTAAAGAGAAAATGTGAAGAGTCAGTTTAAAACACGGCTATAGAATTATTAAATATTAGTTTAACCCGCGGCTTAAGTTGCTATGTTTTACCAACATAAAAACTTAACTAGGTTTTATATATCGCAAGCGAAGCCAAAGCCAAAATCTAGTATATACACTTACATGAAACCTTCCTTGAAAAATTATCTAACTGATGATGGAAAGCGATTAAAAATCCGTTGCGTGGTTTAGGAGGAGTTAGCGAATATTCAGACAGATAGACGCGGAAAGAGATTTTGTTTTATAATATGTAAAGATTAGTATAAATATACTACAGTTAATATGCATATTATAAACTACACTGTACGAAATTCCAGCCAAAACTAATTGCTACTAAAAGTTCCCTATAACACAATTTGAATACTAACTTTGGTACCCCCAAGCATTGTACCGCAGAAATTGGCTCTCGCATGTAAATTTCCTTAAATGAAACATGTAAATATACGAGAAAGTAATACCAAACTTATCTGGAGTTAGTCGTACGTTTTCGCCCGACGAGATAAATCAGTTTTGAGTTTAGTTATTCGGTTGCAAAACTTAATGTCCCTAATGAAATTAATGGTAGACGTGAATTTTGTTTTCAACTTTACCATCGCTTAAAGTAATTATGAAATAAACGATGTTTTTTTTATTTTGACGTGGTAGAGCCGTCCTGGAATCAGTATCTTGATTATATCGGCGTGAAACGGTTAGCCTTGAATTCATCGTATGACGAGTGAGGATTCCAATGGCCCACTTGCCTCTTGCCTTATTCCATTTTCTCTATATCTTCACACTATCCTCCTATCCCGTCCTGTCCACCCTATTCCTCTTGTTTGACCCTTTTATCCAATAACCTATATGCTATCCCTTCTATCCCCTCTATCTTATCCTAAAGGCTGGCACTATCTTATTCAAATACAAAAGTGTTTATTCAAATGAAGTTCCACTAAAGAGAAATTTTGAAGGTCATACATCTAAGTTAAAATTAAATTAGATCTTCATGTTCTATGTACTGTACACCGCTTCGCAACATGACATTGCTGTTATAAGCAAAAGAAGTGGCAAGAAACTCTCCAAGAAGACGTCTAGCTAAAAATTATTCTACTTGACATTTCTTTGTCTTAGTCTCTTCTTTTAATTTATTCATTTTAATTTATAGAATGTTCACCGCAATTTTATTGTAAGCGTCATTTGGACCGAATTATATTTCTTGTTGCAAAATGTAGTTTAAACTATTGTTTTGTTTTTTAGACTTTCAGTTTTTCATTCAGTATAGTGTAATCTAACTAAAGCTCAGTCTCAAAACAAAAAAATGTACTTCGGTCCAAATGGCGGTTACGATAAAATGGCGGTACAGGCTCGTTATAAGATTGATCCTCCCAAGCTACACTATGATTTAGTATACAGGTTGTGTTTATTTTTTTCAAAACCAGCCGATTCGAATCCTAATAAGGGCACCTAATTGATTTAAAAAAATCTAATGATACTATTTTAGTTTTCTTCAAAATCGTCCTCGAAATTCCATTAAGTGTTTTCGCTATTTAGCACAGTTTAGGATTTAGCCCTGAAGGCCTGCTTGAAAAATTCACCTGCATACATGTGTGACTACGTATGTGTACATAAATATTTATATATATATACACATTTTTTGTACTTATATGCACTGTGTATACTTATTATTTATCATTAGTCATAGACTGCACTACCTTTAGTTTTAAAAAAAGAAGAGAAGAAGAGATCTCTTTTTAGCAATAAGCCCGCCCGTTGTGCTACCTTTTGTATTTTTCTACTTCTGTTTGTATATGCTTTGGTATACAATCTATCTATCATAATGTTGACCTATTTGAGATCAATATTTCGGGAGCCATGCAGTGTCTAATATTTTTTCCCATTACTACTCTCCTAGTGTACCTATTGTATGTCTGCGTGTTACTGTATTTCTTGACTTTTTTATTGTGTGAGTGCAGCAAACAGGCACACGGTCCACCTGATGGAAAGTGGTAAACATCGCCTATGGACATTTATAATATCGAAACCTATCAATATGCTACCACTCTCTAAAAGGAGACTGGAACCTGGTCACTAATGCCGGACCATAACTCAAAGTTAAAAAGTTTTCGCTGCATACATTAGACTAGGAGTGGTAGCCATCTAGACGTGCAAATACCCTAGCACCTGGCTGTGGGTTTTTTGTCGCCTCTTACGAGAGGCCGCCCGGCCGCAGAAATTCAATTCTTTCTCCGTTCCTGCACGAATAAGGTCTTACCGCTAAAAAGCGATCTCTTTAAGATCACTTCAGAAATTACAGCTGTGGTATGTCTGATAATGATTATAAATATTTATTCATGTTTATTATTAGCTGTAATTTTTACATCATTAAATAAATAAACATTACCTAGTTATATTAAAAACTCTTTTAGAATGTATATGTCGCTCAAGGAGCTCGAACTCTTTAAAATACGGTCTTAAATTGATAACGCTTTACTGAACATCATACAGATTACTCCCTGTAAATTACTCGATTAAATATTTCGATGATTAATCAGTCTTATCGTTAAAGGGATTCAACATCGATTAAGCGAACTTCAAATTCCAAATTAATCGAGTTCCCGAGAATTGTCTCCAAAGTTTTATCACTTCGATCTTAACCTTTTGAAATGAAGTTTTGAGACGTCAGTTTGTTGGATCTAATACTATTTTGGGATTTTGTAAAGTACAAGCGTCTTTCAATACTAAATACAACGCATTCCTGTGGTTAATACTGAGAAAGTTTACAACTTGTGACTACGACACTTTGTAATGGACTTTAAAAAGGAGGAGGTTCTCAATTTGATTGGTATTTTTTTTTATGTATGTACACCGATTACGCTGAGATTTATGATTCGATTTACGTGATTCTTTTTGAGTTTGATGCGTAATAGTTGCCATTTGATCCCCTAAAAAATTAACATAGTTTAGCCTAGTAGTTTTCATTTAATGAACATTTTTCGTTCCCGTTTCTTGGGACCTATATTTTTTAAGGAGCGCGGCACCTTTCGTAGACCTACCCATAACTAGATACTAAAAAGTAACAATTAAAAAAACTTCGTTTAAAAAAACCGACTTCAAAAACTAAAAGGTATAAAATAACTTAATAAACATGTTTGACTAAGAATTTATTTAGTTTATTAAGATACAAAATAATATAAAATTTTCTACATCTTGAAGTCGGTGCCGAGCAAAGGAAGTTTTTTGTATATTATTTTTTTACACAAGAGATATTTTTTAATATGTTAATCTTATAAGTATAATAAGACGTTAAAAGAAATTAAAGAATAATAAGCTAGATAGTCTTCATGAATTCAATACTTTGTCAGAGTAAATTTTATTCTTGGCGATTGTCATTGTCTTTGTTCAGACACAGACAATGAAAATTCAATGAAGTACTGAAGTACAGCAGATAAACTAACAGCCCGCCTGATGAAAAGTGGTTACCATCACCTATGGAATTTGCAACATCATGTTGTGTGTGTGTTTGGATATTTATTAGGTTTTATTAAAATAATTTATCTATACTTTCATTTTGCCAGATATACTAACAATACACTATACTATTATATAACAATACTCTTACCTTCTCTCAATTATTTAGGGTCGGCGCAATACGTCTTTTCCTTCCATACTCCTCTATTCTGACATACGTCCTCTGTACCACAAATAATCATGTCATTCTTCACAGAATCCGTCCATTTCTCTTTTGGTCTGCCTTTACATTTGTACCCGTGAATCTTCCCGTTTAACATTTTTTTTACGTAATATCCTCTCACCACATTAAATGTCCACCTTAGTCTTCTTTTTGTCTTTTTGTCTCTTGTTTAGTTCTCTCAATTTTTTAGTCTCGGGTGCAAATTTCTAACAAATTACAGAGTTTATATACCTAGGGTGAATGTTTACGAAAGATGGAAGGCATGAGAGTGCTATTGAAAGAAGATTAATAGCAAGTAATAAGGGGAAAAGAGTGCTAAACTCTCTTATGAACAGCTGGAAGATATCAATAGAAGCACGCCTGGCTGTCCATCAAGGAGTGTGTATGACCAATGCTAATGTATAGCAGTGAAAATTTGGTATGGGTAAAGAAGCATGAAAGTAGTATAAACGTAGTTGAAATGAGAACTTTAAGAAGTATATGTAAGGTTAATGAAAGTGATATAATAAGAAACAGTGTGATAAAGGAACTTTGTGGAGTGAAAGAGGATGTATTGACAAGAGTTGGAAAAGGAATATTAAGGTGGTTTGGGTATGTAGAGAGAACGAATGAAAGCAGAAAAACAAAACAAGTATATGATAGCAATGTGACTGCTAGAGTCAAAGCCGATACACTGCGACGTACTGGCTATAAACAAATTGAAGATATATTGAAGAAAGCTCAGGTTTAAATAAGTAAGTAAGTAAGCACTTTAAATAAGTATGTATGTGTGAAGAGATTAATGAAAGTAGATGAAGCGAAAAGTGTTTGTCAGGATCAGTGTTTTTCGGGATCGTAACAGGTGGAGATCTATCATCTCTGCTTACCCTAATGAGCAAGAGGCGCGTCTATATGTATTTTATACATATGTTGCTTCATGTGCAAATATGGATGAGAGCGTAACATCATTTAATTTAAAGTAGCGTCGATCGATTACTCCCTCCCTCCTTTGAGAGTAAACAAACTGTGATTAATGAGGTCTTTGTTACTTTAAGGTCCACTTGGTTTTAATGTTTATTAATTAATACAGTATTTAAGGTCATTGATCCTTACTTTCATATTATATATTAATAACTCAAGTAATTTGTTTGTGGAACTGTTAAATCTGATTTTGATTTGATTGATCCAGCTACTGATTTGGGGTGCGAACTGACTTCAAAATACTCATTCGGGAATATTGAAATCAACACTGACATGGTAGAGCTGTACTGACTTCAAATCAATTTACACGATGCCAGTATGAAGTCAGCACTGCCTTCCTTCGAATTGAAACTTGAAGTCAGTAGCTGGATCAATATAAATTAGATTTTATGTCCCTGCTCCATCTGGAATAATATTAGCATCAGTGACTGTGGCCAAATGCGTCTTGTTTATAGCGTTAAAAATAACACCTTTAGTGATTTAGCTACATTAGTGTATATACGTTACCTGTGCAGGAACGGAGAAAGAATACAATTTCTTGCGGCCGGGCGGCCTGTCTTAAGAGGCGACAAAACAATTCACAGCCACGTGGTAGGGTATTTGCCCGGCTGATTGGCTACCACCCCTGGTCTAGAATATGCCACCATAACAACCTTGAGTTGTGTTCCGGCGTTAGTGGCCAAATTCTAGTCTTTCTTTAGAGAACGGTAGTACTTTGGTAGCACCTTTGGTGATACAAATGTTCATAGGCGAAAGTAACCGCTTTTCATCAGGGCCGTCTGCTTGTCTGCTGATCTCATCCAATAAATAAATATATATATATATATATATATATATATATATATATATATATATATATAAATATAATATAGCATCACAAATAAAGCCTTTAAACTCTTGGCTACATCTGCTTAACACTACTGTGTTACCTAGCTAACGCCAATTGTGATTTTTAAAATTTGTAATTATACTGTTACCAGTTGCAGGACTCGAATTAAAATGCCATTGGAATTATTATAGAGTTTATTAGAACTATACAAACACGTATAACACAGGTACAAATATAACCGAACACAACAAGTCCAAACGTAATGCAGAAAGTCGTAATTCAATAAAAAGCGCAAAATCTGTCACTATTAGATTCCCGATTGTAGTACACACGTCTCCTTTGATCGTGGTTCTCGCTTGACTGCCTCCTCCCTCAATATGGCCATCGTTTTATACTGTACAAATGCAATGTGCACGTATCGTAGTCACACACAGAAAACACCTGGCTAATGAGTTGGCCGCAAGTGGCCATAAATGAGTACAATAAACAATGGGCTGTTTTCTAGAAACGTATACCAATAAATAAGTAAACAAAAGAAGACAATCATAAACGAATTACAATTAGTTCAAATGCCGACGGGTAATAAATGTGCTTTTACAAATCTGTACGTGGAATTTGTCTTTGTCGGCGCTTAGGTTGTAACAATACTATTATTTGGGCGAGCAATAAAACCAGTATTCAAGAATAAATAATTACATATATTTTATTTTCTTTTTAAACCACACCTAGAAATTACTTAAAGATAAAATACTTAATACAAGCAAAGGTAAATAAACGTAAAGAATATAAATGGTAGCTCGCTAACTGTTAATATTGCCCAGAGATCATGAGACTCGTAGTGGTCCAAATCTCTCTCATCCTTATCCCCGTGGTATTTGTAATATTATACTTGAAAAATTGAAGTACAAGAAAAATAAAAATTCCCCGAACGCCTGAAATCCAAATAAAAATCTGGTTACAAAAAGAATCAACAACATTCAATATTTCTGGATGTCGTCATCATCATCAGTAACTAACATTAAGGTTATCCCAGATGTGGCAGGAACATTACAATGATACCGCAGATGTTAAGTTATTTTTTAATTTATTTTTGATGCCACCTTTTCTTTTTAATAACATTCTGATCTATTTTATATTAAGTTTAAAAAAACCTTTATATCATTTAACCTCCTTGCACAACACAACAAACACTAGGCTGCTACCGATCCTAAATAAAAGGAATAGTAAATTACCGTGTCAAGTGTCCATGAACACTCAAATTTTAAGAAAAACCTCCTATAAATTGTAGGTCGTTATAGGGCTCGGGCCTCCCACTATAGGTGGAATGGACAGCATACCCCGCCAAGCACGTCCAAGGCGGCTTGGCAGGTTTGACACTTGAGTTATCTTGATGTGCAAGTTTCATCACGATTTTTTCCTTCACGGTTGTTAGCATGTGGTAATTATAACAATATGCACATTAGGTCAGAAAACTGCCTAAGTGGTGCATGGTTTTCAAGTCTGGATTTGAACCCGCGTCATTTGGGGTCGAAACGTGAGTGCATTAGCCACCATGCTATCACGGATTTCGAATAATAACAATATTAAAAAGCTAGAGGAGAAAAACTTGTGGCGCCTTTGTGCCGAGTTTCTATATCATTCTATCCACTCAATCGCCTTATGAATTCCTAAAAGACTTTGTTTCATGACACAAAAATAAAATCACCAAAATCGCTCCATGTGATTAGGAGGATTCTAGAACCCGATCTCAGCGCCACCTACCAGTTCTAATTGTGAATCTAAACTATCCGGGAACCCACTCAAACACACAAAAACAAAATCACCCAAATCGCTCCAGGTGATTAGGACGATTCTATAACCTGATCTCAGCTCCACCTACCGGTTCTAATTGTGAATCTAAACCATTCGGGAACCCACTCAAACACACAAAAACAAAATCACCAAAATCGCTCCAGTTAAAACGTGATATTATTATTTATTATTCAATCAGAATAACTTTCATCTGATTATTTATAAATTGACCCTTAATATAATAGTAATTTATTGACAATGGCCAAATAAATAGCCTACTCACGCGTGAAGAATTTAAAATTAAAGTTTTTGAAAAGAATTATTTCCAACTCTTTAAAACTTAGTAAGACCATCTTACCGGAGTATTTTTAAGAATTTGACTGGCGAAATAAACATACTTGAACAAAATATTGAAAATCATTTACTTCAGGTTTCTTGTTAAAAAGTTGGAAAGCTCAACGGCCAAAGAATTTGTGGGATGAAAGGGATTACTTTGGCTTTTAGGGTAGTAAGCTGCGAGAAGGGCTTGGCCAGCAGCGATTACAAAAGAGGTTTTTTAGCTTAACAGGTACCATATTTCGTGTTTTCGTGTGATTTCTTGGTTAATGGACGTTACTTAAGTTACTAAGGAGGAAAATGTATATAGGAATGACATTTTGTATCTTTTTAGCGGAAGAGGCAGGTTCTTAGAGTTTTACCAATGATGTTTTATCGATTCTCTAGATAAAAATTTTACCTCACAAAATAGGTTATTTTTTGTCTATAATATTATAACATTCTAAACATGCCGTCTCTGTACATTGAAGCTATAAAAAAACAACTGAAATACACTGTATAAACGATGGAGAACACCATGCAATTTGTTTAGATTTCTTGTCTGTTTCTTCGGGATTGACGTAAAAACTGCTGGGCCGATTGCGATGCGGTCTTCGCTGATCGATAGCTAATTCTTAGACTTAAAATCTGCGCTACTTTTGATCCTGAGAATCCCGTGGGAATTCTTCTGGGAATTATTGAAAATGGCCAGATAAAAAAAAATGGAATTTCAAAGATGATTTTTGCACTGATCGATAAAAAATTTATGTAATAAAATGAGTGATATTTTCTATCCCGGGAATCCCGCGGGAATTTTCCTACAAACAAATTTTACCTCTTTATAATATTAGTGTACATAAAAGATATTCTTTATGGCTATAGCAGAACTTTGGTAAATTGAGTTAGGAAATCTTAATAGCCAAGCGTTGATATAGCAAACAAGTCGTGGTAGCGTAATGGCTAGCGCACGCGTCTCAAACTCAAAGGGCGCGGGTTCGATCCTGACCGAAACGCATGCACTACTTAGGCAATATTCTGACCTAAAGTGCATATTGCTACAATTACCACGTGCTAAAAACGGCGAAGGAAAACATCATGATGAAACTTGCACACCGAGATAATGTGTCCAACCAGCCAAGCCGCCTTGGATAAGCGTGGTGAGTATATTCCTCGTTCCCTTATAGTGGAAGGCCCGAGCCCAGCAGTGGGACGTTTGTGGAATGTTATTATTACAATCGATATAATTAATTTCCAATCACTTGTTACCTGTACGTCAGTAACCTATTATCGTTACTTTTTCTGTAATTTCATTTCAGCACATAGATTGTATATTTGTATACATGTTTATTATTTGTATATATCAATTCAGTTTTCGTATTTTTATATCCGTAAAACCTGAAAATCCGTTAATTTCAAATTGAGCCGCAACAAAGCGTGACCGGGTTTAGCTAGTTCCTACAAAATTGTATCCATATATACAAACAGTAGTTTTTGAGAAAAATAGCTGTGAAATTGAAAGACAGATGAACGGACGTGTAATATTTGCAACAACTCAAAAGGGTTTATGGTAATAAAAGAACAGCAACTGGTTACTATATTTCATTTTCCTATAGGCAAACAGTGAACTAAGTCAGATGTAAACAGTGAACTAAGACAAAGGTAAACAGTGAACTAAGGTAATTGCAAACAGTGAACTAATCCACTTGTAATAACATTTACCTTACTACCATATGATTTTCTCATAATAATCCTGTTTCACTTAAAAATATTTTCATGTGATTTGAGCCCGCGAAAAAAATTGATATTTATTCAGCGTCTACCTGTCAAGGTTTCCGTTTTGTTTTTTAAATTATAATAAATTTTCACTCTCCCGAGTATTATTTACCATATATTACCTGAGTTTTTTCTCTTACGGAGTCCATTAATGAAAGGCCCTGAACTGTTCCTGGCTAATTTTAGTATACTTATAGGTGCGTTACCGATCCAAATTTTAAGTTGTTGCAAGTATTAGGCCCACTTGCACGCAGGCAGTCAGGTTAAATAAATAAATGTAAAGTTTTTAAACTCGGGGTTTGTTAATTAAAGATTTGAATATTTAGAAGTTAGGATTCGGTTTACTCCTAACTTTTGATGGCGCAAGATAAATTGATTATTTAACCCTGTATTAGCAGTTAACTCCAAGTTAATTGAGCTAACCCAGGAACGTTCAAGTGGGCCTTACAGATGGTCAGAATGAAAACATAAGGATTTTATTTGTACTAAAACGGTTATATAGCTAAAAAGCAGCTGAAAGTCGTAATTTAATGTTAATATGGTATAAGAATACTTTTTGCATGATATTATATTTGCTTTTCGACTTAATTTCACTACAACAAGATGTTATTTTTAACCACCACCTATTTAATAACGATATTTTCCAATAGGCTCTACTGTTACGCCCAAAAGCACGTAAAGTCCATCAGAGCAGTTACTCGGACAGTCCAAATGCCAGACAACCGGACCAAGTCTGTCCGTACCAGAGTCCACACACACGTTCACTCGTCTCCATACCACGTGTCAGATCACAAAGCTGCCATCACTGTTGGCATTATAATGGGCGTCTTCCTACTTTGCTGGGTGCCATTCTTCTGCGTCAATATCGTGGCTGCATTTTGCAAAACTTGTATACCTGGTAAGTACTTTACATTTTTGAAATTTACTCCTTAAGAATCGATTTTCATATAAGGTCCCCGATATGAACATTTTATGAAGAGTTAACTAATACAAGCATAATCCAAAACGTAATGTTCTTTTTTTTTCTTTTAAATAAAAAAATATTAAAATTTGTCAAGCAGCTTTTGTAAATTAAAGCAATTTAAGTGTTAATCTGTATGCTATGTTAATGTTCACCTGTCCATTATTCAACTTGCTTACCAAGATGAGTTTTAGTAAAACTACTATTATTGTTCTGCCTGACGCTCTGATATTGCTTATATGATTTTAATACTTAATTAATATGGTTTGTGAGTGTATTTTCTACTGGCTAAATAGTTATCTGTGTGTTTGTATGTTTTTCTTCAACCGCCCTAATTCAGCCGCTGTCGCGGTGCACGTGCATATGTTTTTTTATTGTATTTTTATAGCTGGCAAATACAGGCGGCCCACCTGACATAAAGTAGTTACTATCGCCTATGAACCATTTCAAGCCGATATGGTATCACAGCGGCCGGTCCCCTGGAGACGGGTTCCCATCCGCCGTTAATGCCGTCAAGATTGGAATACGCCGGTGTTTCCTCACGCGCGCACTCAGCTCTCCCTCCGTGGGGCGCGTCTCAAACCACCCCACGTCAAAGAGAGAATGAAGTCGCCAGAAGCTTGATTCATCCCGGTAATGGAAAGTCCTTGGGACGCTGCCTGCCAGAGCCGACGACATGGCAAGGCTAAATACTTGTTATCCTAGCATAAAGGCGAAGGACGGAACTCCGAGGGTTTTTTTAAATATATAACTAGCTGTGCCCGCGACGTCGTCCGCGTGGAATTTGTTTTCAAAACCCCCGGATTTTGAAACATTCTTCATTTGTGCTACGCTCCTATTGGTCTTAGCGTGATAATATATAGCCTATAGCCTTCCTCGATAAATGGGCTATCTAACACTGAAAGAATTTTTCAAATCACACCAGTAGTTCCTGAGATTAGCGCGTTCAATCAAACAAACTCTTTAGCTTTATATATTAGTATAAGATATAAGATTATAATCGACATACAAACACACATATTGTATAGCCCCAAATTAAGCAACTTACGCTTGTATTATAGGTAATATGCAACAGACTTTTCTGGGGCCGATCCCAGACTAGTAAATAACTGAGAAAATTAGTTTCCGAAATTTACCATACCAGGCATCGAACTCCGAGCCTCTGCGTTGCAGAGAGCTAAGCCGGTGAAAGCTTAGGCCGCTCAACCATAGAGGCCTTGACCGTGGGTATCCTTGACCGTGGTGTGGCAATAGCGCTTCTTGCTTACTAGTCATCGCAACATGGTGAAGCCCACACTCCTCACCACGTTTCCCTCACGGTGGATACTCCTCAAACAGATTTACACTCGTTAAAAAATGGTATCACACCGGTCGGGTTGACGGGACCCAGTGAGCTGTTTCTCCTTCAGGCCGGCAACATTGGCAGCAACTCTGGTATTGCTAATATCCATAGGCGACGGTAACCACTTTCCATCACAGTCGGGCCGTCAGCAATAAAAAAATTAAGTTTTTGATTCCAGTATGTGTCTACCACGTCAAAATCAACTGGCAATGTACGAGTTGGATTCGTGCATGAGTGTTTCTTCTATAAAATACACATTATACATTATACAGGACGGCATACAGCCTGGTGAAGCGTGTATCTGCTCAAGGTCGTCAGTAGGGGTAGGTGAGAAAAATAGAGAACAGGAATATGGAGCGCAAAGTTGGGAGGCCTGCATCCAGTAGTGGATATCGATTGGCTGAGGATATATTTGTTTCGTTTTTTTATAATCGGATAATATTTTTTAATTTTTTAATAGTCTGTGCGTTACATGACTCACAGAATATCACTATTACGTCACCCACAACAACAAAGTACGACAATTACGTAATTTGTTTCATGTGGGCTTTACTGTCAAGAAATATGTAACTTGATACACGTGCGAACGTTAAAAGTAAAATAATCGCTTGGCAGTGGGTATAGGTAATCTAGGCTTTTATTTTGAAAGTACAGACAGATACTCTTATTATATTTAATAATGTAGATTTTCAGACATATTAATGTCTTTTCCACGCACAACGTGCAGACCTATTTAATATCAAAAAAATGTTAATTTTATTGAAATAAATTCTGCTTACACAAAAGAACAAAGTAATGGAATATAATACAAAAGAAAATAAGTAATAATTCTCGTACTTATAATCCTAATTGGAAATATTAAAGCTTTACTTACACGAAATATACAAAGGCCAAAAAAATTATTTGAATTAACAATAGTAGTGGATACATTGCTTATTATTTTCTCTTATTTATTTAAGCAGTAATTAATTATGAGTCTTTATTTTATTGCTAAATTTGGCAAACTGGCAGACCGCCCATTTGATGGAAAGTAGTCACCGCTGTGTATAAACGTTTGCAACGCCAGGACGTTGCCAACGCTTTGCCGATTTATAACAAAGTTTACAACGCCCTTGTTAAATGACTCCATGTCGTAGTACAGAGGAAAAACCTCGGCGAGCAATTCTCTTCAAGTGGTTATTTTACGAGGAATAAGCGCTCTAGGGAACGAACGTATGATTCAGCTAAAGATTGTTGTATTTACTTTTTTACTATTCATGTGTATTATATGTAAGCTCGTCAGAGCCTTATAAGCTCAGGAAGGCTTTATTCATCAGAATTCATCATGGCGTGGCATGAATGTGTGCCTATATTTATGAAATTAACATCTTTTATAACGTCCAACAACTTTACCTTTCCAATCCTACAAGATAATATTTCTATTGCAAAAATAACAATTATCACTCTTGAAATTCGGCGGCCTCTGTGGTTGAGTGGGCTAAGTCATAGCAGGCCGAACACGTTGGAACGCAGAGGCTCCGGGTTCGATTCCCGGCATGGTAAATTTTATGAGTATGCACTGTTTGCTACAACTCCATTTATTCTTCAAAAAGTAATTCTGTAACATACTTCTGTATAAAACTTATAAAAAAAAGAGAATTTGAGATATAAATAGAATAAGAAATATAAAGAAAAACAATATTTTGCTAGACGTGTTGCTGGGGAGTTTCTTGCCGCTTCTTCTCCTTAACAGTAGTAACACATTGCGAAGCGGTGTACATAGAATAGGAAGAAATATTAAATTTTAACTTTCAAAAAGTGTTCTCCAGTGGAACTTATTTTGAATAAAAACTTTTGAATTTGATTTTGAATTCGGAAACAAACTTTCTGTTATTTACTATGGTCTGGGTGTTTGGGATCGACCCCAGAGTGGTCCCTTGTGTATGACAAGCGTAACCTGCTTAGCTTGGGGATATACAATGTGTGTGTTTGTCTGCCGATTATTATTATTATTATATTAAATTAACACTAATTGCGTTATAATTGCCTTTGATTAAGGCAATGGAGAGTGATTCGTCTATTACTTGGTGCACTGGCGACCGCACCCAAGAAGAGGTTATATTTCATCATCATACGGTCAACCTCGCTTCCATAGACACGACGTTCCGCCAAAGTGACGTTGACAACATATCACTCATGACAATGACATTCCAATGATTTGTCTACAGCTACGTTCCACAAGAGGCTCACTATGACCATGTTCACTACCGCGATTTTTCCCGTTCCACTGGCTTACGGGCGTTATAATCATAAACTCTAGTGGAACGAATTATGGAGCGTTTATGTCATTAAAGAGGAAATATACAAATGTCATTGGTTGATATGACAATCACGCCTCTTTCAATTTGTCGATAGAGAGGAATTAATGCTCTGTGGTCAACGTCCACTTCGACCCACCTCTTGATATGGGTCGTTGTGAGCGCGGTGTGATCGAAAATGATGACGTCATTAATGACGATTTCGCTACGATCATAACGACCGTGGTCGCCATATGGAACAGCAGATGGAGCATTTTGGGCCTTGTGAGATACTAGAGGAACGCGCCTTACATATACTTTATGTGTATGTGGTGCACACTAGAGAGTTTTCTAACTATCTATCTTTCTTTGTTTTTCGGACAAAACTATATGTTTTCAGGATTATAATTATTTTTGAAAATATTTTAAGTTTCTGGCCTTTTTTTTAACTACTCGTATCAGTATTTAACTGCTGAAATTTACTTATAGTAAATTTCAGCAGTTAAATGCAGTTTCATCCAAATTTTAAATCTTTACCCAACGTCTAACTATACATTTTGTGGTAACTCCAAGTCACATTTCACTTAACAGTTCATTAAAAAAAACAGTACCTTTAAATTACAATCAAAACTACTATTATTATTTATTCGGACCATAAAATCTGAAAAAAAGGTTTAACAAACTCTGAATTTGTTAATAATTTTAATAAAATACATTTAGAGTTTAATGGAAGAAGCAGATAAGTTAGTAAACTTTGCTTTTATCTTACATTATCAGAATAAAAAGAACGTTGCTTCAAAATTTCAATTCCTTAAAACCAATTCTTAAAAGTTATATATTTTAAAGTTTTTACTTAACATAATGAAATGGAGTACTTAAGTACTAATTTCTTTATAATATTATTAAGTTAAATTATTATAGCTTATTGGCTAAAGGCATACATTTCGTTGTACAATTTTCGGACAGTTATTTTTTATATATTAAAATATTTTTTTATCTCTAGCAGCGGTCAGCAACAAGCGGCCCATGAACTGCCTCCATGCGGCCCGTGACTGTTTTTATAAATAAAACTTTTATAGGTACCTACCAAAATAAATAATTATTACAATTATAACGTAATTATTAAGTAAGCGGGAAATTGAAGCAATCGTGCATTACAGTGAACTTGCTAATGAGCGAATTGGAAAGGTTTGCTCAGCAATTAATTTAAATTTTTGGTAGTATATATTTATGAAAAAAATTCAATATTTAATTACCGGGAAAATAAATATGCTTCTCGTCTCACAGATGAGTATTTAAGAGCCATTTTACGAATTGCAACTATTGACATGATAGCTAACGTACAACAAATAGCCGCTCAAATACAGCCTCAATCGTCACACTGATGTTTGTAGTTACACTTTGGCAGCGTTCCTTTAGTATTTCACAACGCCCAAAATGCTCCATCTGCCGTTCCACTAGGCGACTGCGGTCATTATGGTCGTGGCGAAAATGTCACTAATCACGTCATGATTTTCGCTCACCCAGCGCTCACAACGACCCATGTCAAGAGGTGGGTCAAATAACCGTTCCACTTGGGTTTACGATTGTAACGCAGGCAAGTGGAACGTGTGAAATCGCGGTCGTGAACGTGGTCGTTGTGAGTCTCTAATGGAACGTAGCCTTTGTGGTGTATTTCTGGAAATGATTAAAAATGACCAGATTAACAAAAAAAAATCGAATGCCAATGTGATTTTTAACTGATTGATAGCAAATTTTATGTAAATATGTGTGATATTTTTTATCCCGGAAATCCCACGGCAATTTTCCGGGAGCGGCATGTAAATGTATAAGCTAATTCCGACACAGTACTTTTTATCCCGGGAATAACGCGGGAATTTCAAGTCAAGCATGGGCGAAGTCGCGGGCATTTTTTTATTGCATGAGTTCAGCAAACAGGCGGACGGCCCACTTGATGGAAAGCGGTTACCATCGCTTATGGACATTTGCAACACCAAACGTGCTACAAATGCGCTGCTGCTCTCTTAAGAGAGAAAACCTGGTCACTAATGCCGGAACACAACTGAAGGTTGTTATGGCGGCATACTCTAGACCAGGGGTGGTAGCCATCCAGTCGGGCAAATACCCTCTCACCTGGCTGTGGGTTGTTTTGTCGCCTCTTACGACAGGCCGCCCGGCTGCAGGAAATTGTATTCTTTCTCCGTTCCAGCACGGATGAAAATATCCTAGTAATCCATAAAATTAGAGAAGCGAAATAAATATTTATAAGAGATTATAGACCGTTACCTTGTAGTCACGTATTTCAATTAACAAAAACAACTTTTACCGCCATAAGCGGTCTAGTATCCACTCGCATTACTAAAAGGTTTTCACAGAGTTTTAGGTTTATGATGAGTATGTAATAAACAAAATGCTTACGTGTCCCTATTATCATTTATATGAAAACTATTTCGTAAACTGCTTTTTCTGTAGATTTTATTATCTGTTTCTTCTACTATTTAGCTAATAATAATAAGAAAAGATATTAGTGATCATCATTTGAAGAATAACATATTTAGGTATTACAGCGAGAGGGAAAGAGAGTGAGAGAGATTACAATAAAGAAATATATGTCTATAATAATTAATTATTCTCTCTTTTTCTTTCACCTTCTGTATCTCTTTTTTGGTCTGCCTTTACATACATACCCGTCAATCTTCCGTGTCACTTGACGTCATGTCTATAATTATTATGCATGATATATATTTTTCATTTCTCATATTCTAAAAGTACGCTTGGAGGTGACTCATCGCAGAGATGAAAACACTATTTTTCGACCTGGGAAAAGATCTTCCCTGTTGTCAAAAAATTTGTAAACTATGCGAGCCATGTCTAAACTTTTTATACAGCTACTATTAAACTGCGGCATAAAATTGTAATTAAAAAATATTATTAATTTTTTAACATGATTTACTTATTAAATTACTTTTCGCTTAATTATTATTTCATTTACATAATATAAAACTTTAACAATACTCATTGACACTTGACATCTTTGTCTTCCGTGATCACGTCTACTGAAAAGTGGCCGAAACGTCGGAACTATAAAAATCAAATAAATTACCGCGCTTAAAACCGTTAAAACATAGTTTTATTATGTATACTAGTCGCGAAAACTTAAAACAATATTAAGATTTATCTAATAAGACACAAACAAAAGTTGAGGGTAGATTAAACTGGCGTTTATTAATTAGGCTGTAGATTAATCTTTATGAATAATGCTCTCATAAAATTATTATTTATGAAATACTCGGGCCATTATACTAAATATTTTAGCGCTCTAACTTAGATAAATCTTTTAGAGTAAACAACATTAGCCACAATGTTTACTGGGTTCATTACAACATTGCCATAAATGTTAAATTCATTTTGAAAATTAGCCAAGTACGTTTTTGACTCTCAGTGAAGGATTACTTAGAGATAATTAACGTTCAGTCTTATTGTCATTTAGGCAGGGTATTTTAAAAAGCATTTTACCGACATAATACATATCTCAAGAACTGTTTTAAGAATCCTATTTCAACTAATTTTTCTCAACTAAATTTTAGAATTTTCCACTCGATATTTACGATTTTGGAAGCATATAGAATCACTGAAAAATGTTCTAATAGTCCATACTATACTAATTTATTTGTTATCCATCCATACATATCCATAAATTACAGTATAATGGCCATCCCTAATTGTGACTTCAGTATACCACTGTGTAGCGGCATATATAGTACTATTAAATCTTTCTTCCCAATACCATCCATGTAGATACAGTAGTTTTAGACTAATATTTTTGTGGTACGATATTGCCTATAAATTAAATAATTTTATTAAAAACGTTCTACGTATTTATATGTATAGTTTTCTTTCACTTATAAAAATATTACACGATATTAAGAGAAAAAATTGTTACAGATTTAGCCTTCAAAATCCTCACGTGGCTCGGCTACTCAAACTCAGCATTCAACCCGATCATTTACTCCATATTCAACACAGAATTCCGCGAGGCATTCAAGAAGATCCTAACATCAAGGTACCCGCTCTGCTGTGGGTATCAAAGCGTCCGTGCTAATACACCCACCAGAAATGATAATTTCGTCACCGACTACGGCACCAAGACTTTAGTTGTTCGTAGGAGTGGGTCTTTGGGTTTGTCTGGAGTGGATCCTACTCCAAGGTCATCAGCAGAGTCGGTGCGACCTTTGAGAGAGTATCATATCTGACAAGAAGACGGCAATAGCAATAATGGGCTTCTTGACAAAAGTGACGTGGTCTAAGCCCAGACTGTCCCTTTGTAAGTATTGGTTTGTATGTAGTATGCTTAGTTGTAAACGAGTTAAAATATAATACTCCTAATACTATTCAATTGGGTATTATATAAGTATTAACATTATATAGAACTATATTGGCTAGTGACTAATAATTATCTACTGTATTTAAAGCCTGATTTACATTTGGATTAGTTAAGTAGTTAGATAATTTACGACACTGGAGAATTAAGTCCGTATTAAGTAATAAGTTATCGATTAAGTAGATGTCTGTCCATACGATAATAAGGCGTCATTCATAAGTTAACTAACTACGTAACTAGTGTAAGTGTAAAGGCTTACTAACTTCTAGAAGAATCAGTAGAATTTTTGACATAGCCCGATTTAAATGTGCATTAGTTAAGTAGTTAGTTCACTTGCGATCTTGCGAATGTCCTTATCATTACTTTCTTTATTGTATTATAGGTTCACGTTTGACCATGATCTCGTCTGATACTAGGTGGTATATGGTCTAATGTATTCACACGGGATTTCACTCTTCAAGTGTAGTTCTTCCTACTTGTGAATCTACACGTGGGTGTGTTTACCCACGTTGTAGATATTGGGAAAGACAGACTCCGGCAATGAATTCCACTCTTTTGCAGTACGCATTTTAAAGGTGGGCGCAAAGCGCTTATCTGCAAACATTTACTTAATCGACAACTTCCAAACGATAATACGGCCTTCGCAAGTTAACTGACTACAAAAAATGTAAATCAAGCTTTACATTACAGTATTTGAAAATCGATTAAAAAGCAAAATTAGGTAAAAATTACTTTAAACTGTCGAGCTTGATAATCTAGATTCAAGCATTGATCAGATTTTCACATTGAATGTAGGTCTAAATGTTTTAATGTAATAATTAAGGAGCTTTGAACATCGTGTTCAAAAATAATATTTTTGTTAAAATTGTAGGAAGTACCTATTATATATTTAAAATTGTTGTAAATACCAATCACTATTAGGACCTTATGGAAAATAATAATCAATTCGCATTTAGAAAAAATATTTTTAAAGTAGTACCATAAAATGATTCTGTCATCAGTATCTCATTAACAATAAAATAAAATAATTATTAATGTTTTATGAATATTACATACTACAGATAAATATGTCTTCTTAATAATCGATAATACTGATGTTCACATATTTGTATTTAATCAACCTAATTAATAGAAAGAGTAAATGATTTGTAATTGTAAAAACAGTGCAACATAAAAGTATATCTAGTCATGGAACTATCAGGGTGTCCTGAATATGTTTAAGCATACCTTCTATTTATGTAATTAATCAAACAAGAACTTTAACTGTTGTACTTAGTGTTTAATAGACAATTAACTTAAGCAATTATTTCTTTCCTTTTACGTTTTTCCAATGGTTTTAGTTTGGCATGGTAGGTATGTATTAGCCTTTTATTCTGGCATACGTCCTCTTTAATAATTCTCAGAATAAATCTTCAAGTCATCCTTCACACAATCTATTTATCTATTTTTTGATGCTACCTTTATGGTTGTAGGAACACTCACAAATACACAGTTATCTAAATACGACATTTACGTAACTGTATCGAGTGGTGTGCATCTTTCCCATTTTCCATTCATTTTATTATATTAAGTCAGTCCGCGCCGGTACACTGCTGTCCATTGTTGTACTATATAAACCTGATTAAAGAATTATTAAGTAAGTACACCATGTGTATACGCGGATCCAAAGTTAAATAAAACCCGGATATTCCGTACAGACGAAGCCTCTAAAGCTAATAATATAATTTTGTTGCCTCCAGTTGTGTTGTAATTGTTTGTTAAACAATCTATACATATAATAAAACTGTAGAGGTCCAATTTCTGTACAATGAAAAATAATGCTAAAAACCGGGTCAGGGGGATGTAAGAAGTGAAATAGAACTAATTTAGATTATTTTTTAATTTTATGTTTCTCTGTTTGTCTGCTTGTCTGTCTGTTTGTACCGGCTAATCTTCGAAATGACAGGACCGATTTAAATGAATTTATTTATATGGTAGTAGCTTATATCCCTGGTCAACATATAGGATACTTTTGATCCCGAAAAATTAAAGAGTTCCCGTGGGATAGTTAAAAAAACGGCACCACGCGGACGAAGTCGCGGGCATCAGCTAGTAATAAATAATTACAGAAATTAGATACGCTCACCAAGCTCATGTCCAAACACTATGTTCGCCTTTGGCTTCAAAAGTATATATCTTGCACATATCTTGAAACCAGCTCAATAAATCACTCTCACCAAATTCAGTACTTTTCAGGGCGGCCGCCACTTAAAATAAGTTCATCAACTCACTGCACTTGCCAAAATCCATTATTTCTTACATGTCTGTCGTCTTAACACCGCAAATGAATCCGACCACACAAAATGGCGGCATCTTCCACAAACCCAAGAGAAATTGGGGGGACAGAGATAGATATACATACATACCAGTATACAAAAAGAGAAGGCAATATGTATGTATAAAGAATGTGTCTGTGAAGTTGTGTAGTTTGAACAAGAGATGGCGGTACCATGACTTAGAAATCGTTGTTCAGCATTAAATAATAAACACCGTGTTTATCTCCAATCTCCAACACATATAGAGAACCCAACTGGAGGCAAAATACATCACTGCATCACAATGATTATATTAATAAATCTTCCACTTTAGCATTCTTTTTATCACAAAATTTTCATCCCTTCTCATTACATGCCCACGTCGTGTTAATATTCTTCCTCTTAATTCAGTCACGGCTTCAATTCTCAAAGATCCCCTTATACGCTCGTTCCTCACTTTATAATAGGGAAGTAATTGACTTTTTCGTTACTTAAAATAGTTGCAATACGGTGTTAACAGAGTAAAATAAAAAATAAATCGTCGCTATTTGAATTATAATACATTCCTTTTTTATGTTTATGATATATTTATAATTAAGATTTACAGGCACTTAAAAAAAAACAAATAATATATCCTACAGCTTAATTATAAAAAATAAAAATAGGTCCAAATCACCGTTAATTGGAAACATTCCCAAAAGACTAGTCGCGTTACCATGTCAAAATACAGACCAGCCTTTTTATGGTCAACTGAAACTTCTTTCTATCAACCGTGTACCTTCGCCACAGTTGACCAATCTAACGTCGCTATGAGTATACGCCATTATATATATATATATGTGTATTACATTTAAAAAGTCAATTTGTCTATAATTTAAAAACATTACTCAGAATGATCATATAATCGTAAATAATTTAAAAGTATGAATTCCTTTTCTTTTCGTTTCCCTTTTGCTCCAAATTAAATTAATCACTTGTAATTCCTGTGATACTTATATAAATAATTTTGTTAAATCCATTCACGGAATATTGTAAATGAACGTTAAATAAATTATATTAAAGTTATTAATCTAGATGAACGAAATTAAATTGTTTATAAGTTGAGTGTTAAGTAGTTAGTTTTACGCTACGGACTTTGATTCTTAGGGATTTTTTATTTAAATGAAACATTTATTGGCAAGTGGTTATGCATCAAGAGGCTCTATTACTTCGTGAATACGTAGGCGTAGAGTAGTCGGTGACGAGAACAAAGCCACTGTAACTGTAATATTCAACAAAATAATGAAATAAACATTTTCAAGAGCGTATAGTGATTTAATTGTCCAATCCAAAACAACACTCTTCCTGACAGGTAATGCGCGAGTAAGATCTTGTAGATAAAGAGTAAGATTTTAACGGATTGTCTCCTCAAAAACGAATAGCAAACATAGATATCGTAATACACCATACATAAAAAGGGTAACTGTTCTCTATGACATTATATAATATACACTATGTTCGGAGTTGTGTCAGAATGATATAGACAACTGACAGCTATGCAGTGCCACTCTTTAAAAATTTATAAGTAATCCAATTATTGACTAAAAATTACAACTTCGTAGAACTACTAGATATCATAGTATCTTCATATGTATAGGCTTTAATAAAACTATATTTTAACGGTTTTATGAGCAGTATTTTATATTATTTTTATGCCGACGTTTCTCACGAAGTTTCGACGATGTAGGCTTAAAAAAGTTTACATTACTCATTATCACTTGAAATCTCTGTCTTATGTGATCACGGCTACTGAAAAGTGACCCAAACGTCGGAATAAAATTCAAATAAAATGCTGCGATCGCGTGTACTAGAAGAAGTGCGAAAACTTAATAAAATGCATTGTTTATTCATTTTACTTGATATTAATAGATATTTTGTTACATTTAAGTATTACGTTTTAATTGTAGGTACGGACATTTTAAGTCATATCTATGCCTAATGTTTTAAAATATAAATAAAATTTATAATAAACTATTTTGTTGTGTACAGCGTACACAAAAATCGTGGTCAAATTTAAAATAAAAAGTAACCATTAGAAATTAAACCACAAAGATAAATCACTCAAAAAATCAAAACTCTGTATCAAATGTCTGCCTGGAGTAACGTAAATGATAAGAAAAAATATTATTGTAGTTCGGCTCAAACAAAATAGAATAGTGTTTTTATTAAAGTAAACTCTTGTAATGTTTATTGTTCTCCTCCAGTCATATTGGGATTACAATACAAAAAAAGTATTATGAATTTTAGGCATTGATCTTTTCTCATGCATAATCCATGGTAATGTTTATTATTTATTTGAGATCTAACATTTATGCTTATTTTATTATACTTGAAATTTATTTTTGTTTGTTTTTTAAGGTTAAATTTCAGATAAACTTAAAGATGGTAAACATTAATTTACTTGTTTGAGTCATATCTTGCTGGACGTAGGATGGAGGTTGGTACTGAAAATCCACGCTGTGTTAGCTCCTGACACAGCATTACGCTGAGTTACCGTCCTCAATGTCGTGTATGTAATGTACATTTTGCTAAAGTATTTACCTATTTTCGTACATTATATATGGTTGCGCGCGTTTGATTATATTGAAAATTCTTAAAAGAATAATAATATAAGCTGCGCGCAGAAGGTTTGCCGATGACTACTTACTATTATTGTATATACTTATGTAAAGGATATACAATAATAAATTAAAATAATAAGTTTATTGCAACAACTATTTATGTAACCTTTTTCGACAAGCCCACTGACCATCGACGCATGACATCATGAGGCTATCGGCAAACCTTCTGCGCACGGGTAGTACGTTTATATCATGTAAAACCACCTCCTATCTGTCTTTCTCTATACATACTTAAGCCAGCAGAAGAAAGGAGATGGCATGCGACGTTAATAGCATCGCAATAGCGGTCGCTTTATGAAATTCACTTTTAGCTAACGAACTGCAACGCGTACGCATCGTTTTGAATATTATTAACATTATTTTCGTCTATATACTTTATAAGTATAATATTATCGAATTAGTTAAATTCGGGTAATTTGATAATTTGTGTGAGTCATGCTAACTACTAAGAAACAAGAAAAATTATCGCTTCACTACATAAAGGTCCAAAGAAATCCTTCCTTTATATAACTGCTTGTATTTCCCTGTGTTCTATTCAGCTATATTTTCCGTCATTGTGGTTTTACCACAAAAGGATATAAGTAAAAATTTTACCAAGTCACATAACCAATATAATATTATCATAATAATATTGTATTGTATTCTGTGTATTTATTGTTTTCTGTGCATTATTTTGCGCAATTAATATTTTTCTTTACTTTTTCTTCTTTCTTTACATTTCCTAGGTTTGTTGTTAGAAAAGTTCTGTACATATGTAAATACTATATATATTAAAATGTGTATGTGTATCTCGTTTCGGTAATATATATTCGATATATTCGTATTAAATTGAAAATGGCCATGTCTACTAATTCGTTTTTTTAAGTGCTTTGTATATTTTTAACCTATTTAAAATATATAAATATATATATGTATATAAAAATGACTATATTTTGCAAAGGAAACGGGGACTTTTGGGTCAAAGAAATGCAATGATTTTGATGTATGGCTTTAAAAAAGCGTTATATTTTTCTATTACGATTTTTTTTTTTTTCTATAGAAGAAAGTTACAAGATCATACAAATAATTACATTGCCAAACTGCAGCGCAGTTTGTCGGCAGCGTTCTCGTGGATCGCATTAAATTATACCTTATAACTTCTGTTTTATATACTGAAGTACACTTTTTTAATGTAAATTATAATATAAATTAAATGAAGTGATTGGATTAACCAATTTTTGTATTAAGTCTTGCTTTAATTACCACCGTTATCTAAAGTACATATACACCAAATTTCTTGTGAATTCATTTAAAACGTTAAGTGGAAAACATCAGCCTTAAAATCTATCTGGAAGACAAGAAATCTTAAAATAAGGTCAGAAATAAAATAAGTTATCAATTATCATAATCGATTTATGTGAATGTTTTTCAACATATGAAAACACACCACACAATTAATTCATTCAAAATAATCTTAAAACCAGTCTCATAATTTTACAATCTGGGCCCAAAAATCTATGAAGGCGTATCCGTCTTCTTTGTTGTTATTTTTTTTACACACGGCTGCGCTTTGATGTTGTTTAGAAAATCTTTTTTAATCAATAAAACCTATTCAACGAACTTTTGTTACAAAAAAATGTTATAACGGTTGGTTTTCTGTTCATAGACTGCATGAACAGAAAACCAACCGTTATGCCAATTATGGAATATGCCCTCCCATCATGTGATCCGAGATAGTCCGTCAGAAACCATCTTTAAAAGAAGAGTTAAAGAACACTATCTGTCCTAATTTACTGATATATACCTATATGTATATGTATTTTATATATGTATATACTAAGTATGTATAGATAACTATATGTTTATATAGTTTAAAATATAACTTTTATGCAATAACTTTAATGTACACAACCCTGTATCTTGTTTTCCACTCTCGCTAGACCCATAGGTTTGCTGGAAGAAAAATCTTTTTAGGGCTAAGCTCGCCTTTGTACATCATCACTATTTTGTATTTATATTTGTAACTATTTTGAGTACAATAAAGAATAAAGGAAAAACCGTTTGTATGAGATTAAAGCTAGAACAAAACCGAAAAGAAAAGTTCCTAAATAACTTAGGCTGTATGTAACCAGTTCGACTTTTTTGAACGGTTTCCAAGCCATGGATATATGGAGTCGTGGAAAAGGCTCGCGTTAGAAACTCCTGTATCTGCGGCAGCCTTCATGTCCATGATATAACAGTCAAACTACATAAGAGCCTGCGATGTCGGTTTTCTTATACGGAAATTGTTAATCATGTGAAGAACAAATATTTAGCCTAACTGCATCCTTTAGGTCCTAAGCAGTGCTTTTGGACAGAATTTGAACTGACCTCATTTAAAGGGAAGCGAAGCAAAATATTAGCTTGAAAAACCTTTATGGCCTATTCCCTCCATTCCCACCAAAAGTGGAAGGTCCGAGCCCAGCAGTGAGTTGTTTAAAGGCTGATGTTATCTTCACTATATTGTTAGAACTCTGGTCCCGACAAAAACAAAATCCACCTGCAGCTCTGAAACAAAGCACATTAATTACCCGTCGGCATTTGAACTAATAACATTCAAATTCTTTTAAGATCGTCTTCTTTTGTTTACTTATTGGCATACGGCCTATTGTTGTATTGTAATCATTAGCCAGGTGTTACGGATTGTAAAGTAAAAGCTGATTCTAGGAAATTCGGTCCACGTTGCCGGGCGGACATATTACATTTGTGCAGTATAAAGCAATGGCCCGACTGAGGAAGAGTTAGTCGAGCGATAACCACCAGCGGAGCAAGGCTTGTGTACATTCGGTAATTTATTTAGTGACGGACTTTGCGCGTGTATTTGAATTACGATCTTCTGCATTTCGTTTGGACTTGTTGTGTTCGGATATATTTGTACCTGTGTTATACGTGTTTGTATAGTTCTAATAAACTCTATAATAATTCCAACGGCATTTTAATTCGAGTCCCGTAACTCGTAACAATATTATGTACAAATAATAAAATCATAACTTGACCAAAATTTAAAGCAAATTCAGTATAATATGAATATGTCGAAAACTATCAGCATTTAATTGTCTTATAGTATTTCCCTTAAGGATCTACCTAAATGTCTAAATACACACGCTATCTCGTCCGCACATTACCATATTAATGAACATATGACTGAATTTACTTACGACAAACCTGTATTCTATGAATCTCAACAATAATATTACGAATGTTTAAAAAAAGTCATGTTGACTCAATGTTTTATACACAAAAATGTAATCTATTTTTTTTCACACGAATAGATTTTCGAACTGAAAACTTTTTTAGGCACTGAACTGACCGTCACGCTGAAATATTATACAAAGTTTTCATTTCTGACGTGCAGTCTTATGACTGATAGTTTTTTTTTTTGCTTATATATAGAAATGTAACTAAATTAGAATTAAACTATAAAACATTCGTAATATTATTATTGACATTCATAGAATACTTTGAGCGCGTTCCTTTAGTATCTCACAACGCCCAAAATGCTCCGTTTGCTGTTCTACATGGCGACCACGGTCGTTATGGTCGTGGCGTAAACGTCACTAATGACGTCATTATTTTCGATCACACAGCGCTCACGACGACAGACGTCAAGAGGTGGGTCGAAGTGGGCGTTGACCACAGAGCATTAATTCTCTCTATCGATAGACATTGAAAAAGGCGCGTGATCGATGAGTCTCTTGTGGTACGTAGCCTTTGTCGTAAGTAAAATCTGTCAGTGTACATCTTCCATAATGTGGGAATACGCGAGCATGATAGCGAAATCTATTTAGGTACCGTGAAATATGGCAACTTAACCAACGGTTGACAATTTTGCCATTACAAGCCTTCGATTTTCGTTTACGAGATTACAATAATTACTTTTAACAAAATTACAATTACCTGTAACAAAATTATTTTTTCGAGCATATAATGTCCCTCAAAAAGACATTTTGTGAGAGGTAATAGTTAATATTGCAAATGAAAACGTATAATGGCAAAATTGACAACCATTGGTTAAGTTGCCAGATTTCACGGTACTTAATCCAAATAATTGTTAATTATAATTAAATTATATAATGTACTGTTAAATATAGAATTTTAATTAATGGGGAAAAGCGCTAATGAAAATTAATAATGTAAATTAATTATTAGTAATAAGTAAATATTTCAGTATTATATCGTAGAACATATCACGATGCATTAAAAATGGTATAATTAAGTAGATATATGTCTTTATTTTATTACGCTTATTATGCTAAAATGTATTATTTTGTATTCTATTGACAGTCCCCGTTTTAGTGGTGTAAGCGATGACTTAGTTCACTGAAACGTAGAGGTCCCGGGTTTGATTTCCCGGCGGGGTACACTTCGTAAACGAACTTTTCAGTGTTTACTCTGGTCTGGTCGGTCGGTATCTCAAATCCGCAAGAAAGTCGGTTGTATATTAACAATAACACAAGCATAATTTGCTTAGCTTGAAAACGTACAACGTGTTTGTATACCAATCTTATACTAATATATAAAGCTGAAGAGTTTGTTTGATTGAACGCGATAATCTCAGGTACTGCTGGTCCCCTATAAAAAAATACTTTCAGTGTTAGATAGCCTATTTATCGAGGAAGGCTATAGGCTGTATATCATCACGCTAAGACCAATATAAGCGGAACACTAAGAATGTTTCAAAATCGGGAGGTTTTGAAAACAAATTCCACGCGGACGACGTCGTGGGCACAGCCAGTTTTTTATAATATTATTGTATAATAAGTAAATATATACAATAATTGTCGTATACTAGTTACACACGATTTTTCCCTTGATTTTGGAAGATTTGGTTAAGAATTATCTATATGAATATCAAAGTTGATGGAATTAATCGAATTTAGAATTTACGACAAAAGTCATTTAATAAAATCTTTAATAAGGATATCAATGTGTCTTCAGTATTACCATTTTTAAACGTGGTTAATATAGTTAAAATTGAATGATCAACAAAAAAATCGTGTATATCCAATGTATAATTAACTATTGTGTTATAATTGATCTCATTGTAAATAAAATAATAGTGTATTTTATTGAACTGGCAATTTAGTGTTACATGTTAAGAAATAATAGAAGCATACTTCCTTAACCCGAAATATTTGATAAACCCTTACAATATCTATTTATTTGAATAAGATTTGATTTATTAAATTCTATAGATATGATATACCTAAAATATATTATTGTACCTTTATCTTCTCAAAATTAAAAAAAAAAAAAATTACATTTACCTACCTAAAGGCAGTTCGCTATCTCGCTCCCTCATTAAAACATTTTTGAAGATATAATTTATTTACGATAAATCTGTATTACACAAAATTACGAATGTTTCACAAAAAACAAACATTTTCAACCGACAAGGTTTCAACATGTTTTTCACAAAAACTGTTTTTTTTGTATTTTTATTTTGTTTATTATATTAGTAAACACGTGTTTCCACATGTCTAAAGGTAAAAATAATACAAGTAGTAGATTTATACCAAAGGTGAATACTTATCTAGATAGTTTAAAAGAACAGAAATAATAATAATTTAAACTTAACTTAATTGCACTAAATATATTAAATAATTTATTATCTGTGTTATTGTGACACTTCTGATAGGAAAAATAACAAATAAATAGTTAAACCTATATTAAACTTTTCCTTCCTTCTGTAACTTATCGATAACTTTGCTAACAAGTGGTGATTAAAAATGTCTATGTCGCCAAAATATTCATTGAAGGTATTTGTATAACAACGTATATAGTCATTTTGTCTATAGTTTGTTTTCGAAAAAGCAAACAGTTTATGAGTGGAAGAATTTCGAGGGTAACGCTTTGGTACATTGATAACTAAAGATGAAGTAAGACCCTTAGAATTGATAATATAGAAATGTATATGAAATCAAAATCAAATTTATATGAAATATTCGTAATTTTATTGTTAAGATTTGCGTAATACAGATTTTTTGTAAGTAAACTCTGTCAAACTTCATTTAGGTAACTCCTTAACTAGATAGAGGAGTTGTTGATTTTAAACTTCTCTTAAGTACATGTAATGTCTTTTATAATATAACCATGCAATGGTAACTTCAAATTATATCTGAAGTGTAAATAATCTAAAGACATAACCAAAATATTAAAGCAGATTTACATATATCCAGCTACTGACTTCAAAATGGCGCCAGTACTGGCGCCGACAACTGAGAATCACTCATGCATTCAGTCAATCAGTAGTTTTAGTTATTGAAGTGAAATATCTTTACAACCGTTGTAATTTTAAATTCGATGAAACAAAAAAGCGACAGTAAAAAGAGATAAACATATAAATCTATAGGAGAGAGGAGGAGCCTGCGAGAGAATAAGATACGAATTTTACATTGTGCAGCACAGATTAGAGAGTCAGTAAGATCGATGATTAAACATACGTCCAATTTGGACCAAAATAAAACTGATAATAATATTTTTCAGGCTAAGTAGTGAAAAATTGAAAGTGATACTTAAGAAGTTTATTTTGATTTATAATATGTTGACGGATGTGGGCTAAAGGAATTATATTCTTATTATAGTGGAACACTTACAAGCCAATAGAGTGCGCTGTTCAATCATTGAGGTCGCAAACGTTTCCCGAAATGTACAAAGAATATATACAAATTTTCAACAGTAACAGATGATCCTAAGCCTGCTAGGAACAACAATAGCCTCGTTGGAAGATCTTCCTTTCAGCCGGAGGAGCATTCCATCTCGCTCTTCCACCCTATACGGGGCAACCCCTCTTCAATATTAATAAAAGTTAGAGAAGAAATATCTGTGAGTATATTCTCTGAAGTTTCACTTCTACTGTGTGTGAACTGCACACACAGTATTAAATATTTTTATTTAGGGCGTACTGTGACAGCCAGCGAGTTTTCAACTGACCAAAATCTTCAAATGAGAGACTTATATAACTTTATATTCTTTCCCAAGACACTTTTACAAGAGATGTATTCTACTCGCGGGCCGATACAATAATGATTTCTATTGTTTTGGGTGGCATTACACTATATAACATTTAAATGAATTATATTTCTTAATATATTATAACGGCTGTTCTTGAAGTCAGCAGGGAAAAACGAATTCTCGACAACGGCAGAATTTGATACGTTTAAATTATTTGTTGAGGAAATTTTCCTATCTACTATTGAAAGAGTTGTCGCAAATGTTAGAAGAAGAGGTGTTTAGAAAGACACCACTTTTGGTAAAAAGGTGGATAGACGATACAAATGAAACTGAAGGTTCTGTTTTGTTGGTAAAACAATCGAGATTTGAAGATCCTGCAAATCGCAATTGTTTTAATAACAAAGCAAAATCTCAAGTCTCAGTTGCTTGAATTTCCGATACGTAGCGACGTCACACTACACGCGAGTTTCAGCGAATGGCTTATTGCTGACTTCCTCGTTTACACGAGGCCAGTGTCGTTGGCGCGGGTACCGGGGGGACCGGACTGATTTTAAAATATTCAATCGGGAACATTGAAGTCATTACTAACTTAGTGGCGCTGTATTGACTTCAAATTAATTTACACTATGCCAGTATGAATTCAATACGGGCTTCCTTTCGAATTTCAAGCCAGTAGCTGGATCAATGTAAATCAGCTTTTATGAGATACTTTAATGATAAATATGTGAACATGCGCTGTATTTATATATTACATATCCTTAACTCTACTGTACAGCAAAATTTAATACTAATTTCAAGCCCGCATTACCTTTGACGCGTGTTTCCTAAATATTTCATGCAGGTAGTATTCGTAAAAGAGATTGTTTTGTACTGACTTGTGTTTAAGTACTTAAAACATAATTATGAAACTTAAAATAATATCCGGCCAAAATAAAATAAATGGCCCTGGCAATTTCACCGAACTACATGCTTACTTTTGTCTTCCGACTATACACCATTTTGAAATAACAAACTTTCACTAAATAGTTAAAACGCTTAAGCCGGGTACACACCAACGAGCCATAGTCGTTGCACGTTGCTGTGACCAAAATTTATAAGGGTGCTTATTCATCAGCGAGTGTAACTATAATCGAGGGGACACAGTAACGTCATATCAACTGTGGTAACGTGCTCTAATGGGAACGCCGGAAATGACCTTCGCTCCCGACGTCCAATGAGCCGCCTTAGGCTGCGTACTCATTAGCGAGCTTTACCTGTAAATGTAACTGTAAATACAGTAACGAGGTTCTAGTATACACGTGATTCGCTAGCGCAACGCGAGCGCACTTTGATACGCGTAATTATGCCTTATACGGCCGTCTGCCGCGGCCTTTGATTTGCGGCACAAATCAACAATCATGAGCTTGCTGCGAGCCGCCCGCGTTGCGCTCGCGAGCCCCGTACACTTTACAATTAATGATTACAGCAACGTGAAGTTATTACAGTTATAAAATAATAAATAAAAAGTAATTGGCAGACAAACACACATATTGTATAACCGAAATGAAGAAAATAATGCTTTTATTATGGGTAATATACAACAGACTACTCTGGGGTAGTAAATAACGGAGAAAATTTGTTTCCGAAATTTGCCATACCAGGAAAAGAACCTGGAGCCTCTAGGTTGCAGTGAGGTAAGCTGGCAAAGCCTTAGTCCGCTCAACCACAGCGGCCGTCAAAATAATTACGGGGTTGCCCTTGGTTCAGTGGTAGCGCAATGCGTTCCTCTCGCAGCAGGCTCGTGAGCTACGTTCACATTATGGATTTTGGTTACATTAGCTGCAACGGTTACGGTTACGGCTTGCAAGTGAGTAACCAGCTTAAGATGAGGAAAAGTATCTTAATTGGTTTGATTATCAACTACCGTATTCTTTATATTGAATTTATAAGGTATCGAGGATGTAGTAAGTTCCTCACAAAATACCTATACGCTTAATGTAAACTGAAGCCAATGTTTGTCAGCTCCCACTAAATCCCGAAATTTAATACAATACATTAAACTCGCGTAATTTTATTGCAAGATTAGAGAGTATCCTTAGTAGCTTTATAAGAAATACACAAGTTTTCAAACGGATCAAAATGTTGTATTATAGATATAGTTACACTTATATGAAATTATTATTGTAAATATTTCTATGATCTAAATGTCTCTCAAGTGGCAGCCTGTTATGATGCCCTGAATGGATTGTCAAACCAAAGCTGGTATTTGGTATTATTAAGAGTTTTTAGGCAAAATAAAGTACACTGAATATTATGCAATTGTGTTTTTATTTATTTCCTTCTGATATTGATGAAGAACAAGTAAAAATCAATGACCTTCACAAGTTTGCCTACAGTCTATTTCAACTAGGACTGTAAGGGAGAAATTACGTAAATAGATAAATAAATTTAATAATTTAAATTTACGACAACGCTGTAAGTTACGTTTTTAAGATGTGTCAGACATACCGTCCTATTTAAAATGGCAAATGAGGAGATTTACTCCATAGATTTAAAGCATTATGGAGTTGGAATTTAGGATCGTTTACTTCAAGGAGTCATGAGGAAACCGTTACTACATTTACTTGCATTAGTGCAAATTACATATTTAAAAAAGGATCAAATACACTGGTCGACAAAATCACTCCTAACTATTGTGATTTTTTTATAATTTCGACACATCTGAATATAAATATAGTACCTATTAAAAGTTTCGTGTCACATCCATTTTTTTGTAATTAATGTTTTAAATTAAGCGTTTATTTTGCTTTATATAATTTAATTATTGTGACAATAGCTGATTTAATTCCTCCGAAAATATTTAAAATCTTCAAAGGTATATGACAAATTATAGATAAAGTCATTTCAATCAAGTAACAAACATTTGCAAGTAATAATTCTGACCATTTTCCGTTGTATCGTTTTTCTATATGTAATATATCTTGCTAGAATCTTTCAGCACATCCATGAGATATTGCTTAAAGATTTGCGGAAAAGAAAATTAAATTTAATGACGTGACGATATTTTGGAGCGTGATAAGAAGAAAAACGTTTTGCACAAAAAATATTGCGTTAGGAACAAAAATTAAAAAAGACGTGATAGCAAGAAACTAAAAGCAGATCTAAATTCATCATGTCATATTCTATATATTAATCGGATTTGGTTACCAGTGACATTTGTAAGCAATAATATATACCTAATACCATGGAAAAAGAATAATGCTAGTACAAAATATAAAGTAAAAAGATGTTGTTGGAGAATTCGTTGCAAAGCCTCTACTGTACTGTAACAGTAACTAAAATTGCTTTGGAAGTGGTGGTAAACTCTTGACTCTCAATAAGTAACAGGTAAGATTTAATTTTGAAATAAATATATTCATTGTCCTATCTCGTAGCGCGGTTCCTACGTCGGTGAATGTACTGATCGTTTTTAATTTTGATTAATGCTTTTATTTCTGTAACCTACTCTGAAATCTGCATTGAATACTGAGACTTGGGTGACCTTATTTCTATTCCCTATTAGGATGCTCGACCATTATACATATACATACATACATAGCTAGACTCCAGCGTTTTGGCAATCTGAGACGTCAACCAGGATTTTGAAGCTTCTCATACAGTAGAAGATTTTTATAAAAAAATATATTAATTTTCTATCTCCTGACGCACACACTTGTCAGGGTTATTTCTTTTCTCATCTTTTATATTTTTATCTTTCTTCTTATTTTTTACTTTCATTTTCTTTTCTTGTTACTCTTTTGATTACCAAAAACTTATTACTAATACCTACTTTGTTATTATTACAACATTTCTCGCCAAAACTTTTCTACTTCTTATTTCTAGTTTATATGATACTACTATTTATACTCTTACATGTTTTATACAACTATTTTATTATACTATTTACTGTCTACAAATTTCCTATTTATTTTTTATATTAGGTTGGGGAAAAAGTTTCTTCGCATTTTATATAAAAATTCAAAAGGTTTTTTTTATAAAGTTTATTAACATTTGACTAAAGTATGTAGGTGCCATTTTGTTGGATAACTTTTTACCATCTTGTAGGTAGGGACGTGATCCCATTGCTATAAAAATTTTGGGGCTTCTGATAAAAAAACTGCGACAGGTGGTTTTGGCAGTCCTCTCGTGATGTTAACCTGACACTGCCTTAGGAATTCTGCAGAGACCAAAACAGGTGAAAATCTGAAGGTGCAAGGTCAGGACTACACGGCGGATGCATTAACACCTCCCAGCTAAACTCTCGTAATTTTTGCTGAGTGACTAAAGATATGCGAGGTCTAGCGTTATCATGGTGGAAAAACCACACCCCTTCTGTTGATTAATTCCGGCCGCTTTCTCTCAATTTTTTGCTTTAATCTTATCAGTTGTTCGCAGTACAGTTCAGAATCGAAGGTCCTGCCTGGCGGTAACAGCTCATAATGAATAATGCCCTTCCAATCCCACCATACACACAGCATCACCTTGTTGCGAGTTAACCCGGGTTTCGCCACAGTCTGTGAAGCCTGACCTTTGACCAAGATCTTTTTCGCACGTTCTTGTCGTACGTGATCCACTTTTCATCACCAGTTATCAGCTTCTTCAAAAATGGTATGGTTTCATTTTTTCGTAATAAAGAATCACAAATGAGTACACGGTTCCTAAAAACAGTGGCACTGAGCGTAATAACATATGTGCTTTTTCTTTATTATTTTCTTACACTACCGCTAATGCTATTTGTTTATTGCTAATTAAATTCTACTCTTGTTAAATATAATCTATATAATATATTGATTGTTACGAGCTACAGGACTCGAATTAAAAATGCCGTTGGAACTACTATAGAATTTATTAGAATTGTACAAACACGTATAAAACAAATACAAATAAAACTGGATGCACCAGTTCACATTGCACGATTCAATGCAATTCGACACGCGTAAAGTCCGTCGTCTATATCGCTAATCGAGAGTACTACAAACGTCTTACTCGTCTCGTAGGCGTCGCCTGACTTCCCGCCCCTCCACTCGGGCATTGTCTTATACTCACTACACAGTACAAAGAAATTGGCCGCGCACACTGAGTTTCCGAGAAATAGTAATTTGCACACTTGCGAACGGCCACAAAGTCGAAAACAATAACAATAAGGATTAGTTCGACGCTAATGGTGCTTATAAAACAAGTAGAAAAACAATAGCATGTTTTTCTTAATTGTAAATTCAAAACACAAAAGAATTCCTAAATCGTTGAAAGACAATGAACTGCGATTACGACAGGCAGCTGTGCGCTTATCTTTGACGGCATGTAACAATATCAACAACACGTAAGTTATATATCTATCTGTTTTATAGTTCAAGATTTACCAAGTGTGGGAAGTTTCATCTCATCTGGTAACGATGTATTATATGCTATTAACTGTTGCTCGCGGTCTTTCTCGTATGGGTAAAAATAGTCAAAGGTTGAGAAAACTTTCTACACCCTTTTAACCCCCTTAGGGTTTGAATTTCCATAACCGCCGATACACGTGTAGATTTATTTCTAACCAGAAGCAGGTAGATATATAAAATATAGTGCTTCTTACTTTAAAAACGACGAATTTTCATACAAACTTAATCGCCTTTTTCTCCGATTAAATGTGGAATTTTCAAAAATACTATTATAAACCTAGAAAGGGGTCCTTTCTACATGCAAATTTTCACGATCCTAGTCCCAGTATTTTGAGCTGCGCTTTCATATGTCAGTCACTGGGTTCAAGTAATTATATATTATTACTAGCATTTGCCCGCGACTTTGTACGCGGTGGACAAGTAACAAAGATTACAGTTAGTTTGTTAAATATAAAATCAAAGGTTATTTTCAGCAGGGTAGTGGATTTTTTAGTACGTAAATACACGAATTACGGAAATTCCCGTAAAAACTCAAGCATAAAAAAATACATTTTTTTTACTAAAATATTCTATCGATCTGTGAAAATTTCGCATCGGAATCAATTTTTTTTCGACCTGTCCACTTTAAACCACTCCCAAGAAATTTCCCGTTAGATGCTCGGAATATAAAGTACCGTATATTTTAAGTCCGGGAATTTACTATCGATCAGAGAAAACCGTATCGAAATCGGACCACTAGTTTTTACGTGAATCCCGAACTTACAGACAAACACAAAAAATTTAAGAAACAAAAGACTACACCTTTACAATTTTATAATATTACTAAGATATACCCGCGACTTTGTCCACGCTTGACTTGAAATGACCGCGGGATTCCCGGGACATAAAGTATCGCAGCATTTGAAAAAAGAATGTAAGCTATCGTTTTAGTGGAAACTGTGTTGGAATGAGCTAATTTTTATGCACCCGAACAAATTCAAACCACTCCCGGGAAAATTTCCGTGGGATTCCCGAGATAAAAAGTATCACACATTTTATTACATTCAATTTACTATCGATCAGTAAAAAAATCAAATTGGAGTTCGTTTTTTTTTAATCTGGGCACTTTAAATCATTACCAGAAAAATTCCCGGGATAAAAAGTAGCACAGAATTCAAGTCTAATAATTAGCTGTCTATCAGCGAATACCGCATCAAAATTGGCCAAGTAATTTTTACATGAATCCTGAACAAACAGACAAGAAATCTATAAAAAATTGCATCGTGTTTTCCGTCGTTTATATAGTCTATTCCAATTGGTTTTATATAAATAGCTTTAATATACAGACAGCGAGTGTAATATAGATGTATAGATACATTCAAAGGAAGATCATTCTTTATGCAGCCTATCTAGTTATAAATACTACATCCGACTACCACACTACATCCACCACAACCACATCGGACGAGCGGTTCAATACACAACAGATCCAATTTAGCCAAATCGAACGTTGCGAGGCGGCGACGTGCCAAGAATACTGTTGGTACTGTTAATTAAAAAACATTTATCATAAATTAATACTTTAGAGCAGTTCTTTTCAATCTTTTTGGATACGCGAACCCTTTATAGGTTGAAAAATTTTGGCGACCCCCTTGGGTCATAGACAGACAAAAAGTTAGTAGTTTAAATGACTACGTTTATGTCTACCTCTATTTTGTTCCCTATATTCATTATTACGGCTTATACTCTGCAAGAAGCTGCTGAGCTTAGAAAGTACCTAAGTATGAGGTATAAACTTAAATTGCCTTTTCCCTTTTGCCGGCGACCCCCCTAGGGGTCGCGAACCACAGATTGAAAAACACTGCTCTAGAGATTTGCCATCCGCGAACATTATGAGTATTGTAAGTAAATAATGTAACTTTTATGACATATTTGTTTATTATTGGAGTACTATACTCCAGAAACAAAAACGTACGCGTGTTCCGCGTTCGTTCGTTGTGCGTGTGTGCGTTCTGTACGCGTGCATGTCACTGAACTCCTGCTAAACGACTGGACCAATTTTGATGAATTTTTTGTGTCTTGTTAGTTTGAGTGGATCCTTGGGTAGTTTAAATTCTTAATTGGGCCCAGTGGGTGGCGTTGCAATCTGATTTCAGGATTGTTTGTATTTTCTGGACAGGTCTTCGTTACCGGGGGCGGTTTGGTGGGATCTTAAAGATCTCGAAATTACAAAAAAAGACTTAACAAAATATTTTTTATTTTAATTGCTGAAGTACAGCAGAGAAGGTAACGTTCCACCTGGTGGGAATTGCTTACCGTCGCCTATAAATATTTGTAACACCATAGGTGCTACTAGTGTGCTGTCGGTCTCGAAGCGGAAACCTGTTCATTGATATCAGAACACAACGCACGCGAGACTTGAAGACAACTAAAATGTACAGTTCAGGTGAAATAGACAGTAAAGAATTTCATTACTCAGCGTTATGTACATATTCTAAAAGTATAGCGGTGTGCCTTGTAAGAGGCGACACCCACAGCCAGGTGGTAGGCTAATTGCCCGTCTGGATAGCTCCCACACCTGGCCTAGAGTATGCCGCCATAACAAACTTGAGTTGTGTTCCGGCATTAGTGGCCGGGTTCCACTATCCCTTAAAAGAGTAGCAGCGCCTTTGTAACGCTTTTGGTGTTGCAAATTTCTATAGGCGATGGTAGCCATTTTCCATCGGGTGGGCCGTCTGCCTGTGTGCTGAACTCATGCAATAAAAAAATAAAGTGCAAGTAAAGCATTTCGTCCGCTTAGTTGGTATTTTCAACATACGTGCTCTTTGTATCCACTATATATATGAGCTCGTACGTCTGCTTATCCGGTGGTAAAAGCGTGGAGAATTAACATCGTTCTTCAGTTTTATCAAAAACTCAAGGCTAATTATAATTCACTAACGATCTCGTTAGATGTTGTCCTGCACTGAAATGATAAAAGTCTAGAACCCAATTCCAGCGCCACCTGCCGGGTCTAATTGTTAATCTAAACCACCCCGAGAGCCACCCAAATACACATAAAATTTCATTAAAATCGTAGAGCTCGATTCCAGCGCAAAGTACATTGTTTAGGCTACATTATAGAAGTTTTAGTACGGGTCCCTAATTTTATATAGCCTATTTTAATCAGGGATAATGTAGCATTCGAACGGTGAAAGATATTTTGAAATCAATTCAGTAGTGTTTGAGTTTATTCGTTACTAACATACAAAAATACAAATCTTTCCTCTTTACTTTTACAAGCTGCAGGACTCGAATTAAAATGCCGTTGGAATTACTATAGAGTTTATTAGAACTATACAAACACGTATAACACAGGTACAAATATAATAGAACGTAATAAGTCCAAACGTAATGCAGAAGATCGTAATTAAAAAATACACGCGCAAAGCCCGTCACTAAATAAATTACCGAATGTACACAAGTCTTGCTCCGCTGGTGGTTATCGCTCGACTGACTCTTCCTCAGTCGGGCCATTGCCTTATACTGCACTAAATATGTCTGCCCGGCAAGCGTCGACGCAATTTCCTAGAAATTGTAATCCGCACACCTGGCTAATGACTGCCATAAAAGATTACAATACACAATGGGCTGTTTTCTAATCACAAATTTTTAAACAGAAAGTAAACAAAAGAAGTCCAAATGCCGAAAGGTAATAAAATGTGTTTTTATAGGTATGCAGGTGTGAATTTGTTTTTGTCGGCGTCTAGGTCGTAACAATATTAGTATACATTGTATTTCTTTAAACCGTTTAGACAAGCGTTTTTGTGTTTAGAACTATAAAGTGAGAAATTATGAAAATGCATCAAGTGACAGAACTTATAAAATACTTTCAGCATTTTTTTTATAAACAATACAATTACTTATACTATATATAAATTATAAACTAGTGCAATGAAGAAATTTATAAATAATCTAATGCAATAAAAGAAAACTTAATTTATTTGTATTGCATTCTACCCATAGTCACTCAAGACTATAAAATTTATTTGTACAATATCCGTTGTCTAGTTTTTGAAATATGTGGTATTTTCGATTTCATGTATTTTATAGTTCCTTAGCCAAATTATAAAATCAGCAAATATCCACTTATACCAAATTTATTATAAAATATCCTCTGTCAATAAACGTTATTGGGTTAAAGTCCAGTATATTCCATCTTTATAAAGATGACAGTGAGCTGGGATATCCAATATTGAATGGCGTACCAACAATTTTCGAATACCATCAAAATACTCTGCGCGCGATTTATGAAAGTTATTCGACAGACAGTAAATATCAAAATAATAAATCCTTGGATTGGCTGCGATGGATATATTATTATTAAAATTGTTTTTTCCAAGTTATAAGATACTAGCTGCGCCCCACGGTTTTACCCGCGTGGTGATGGAAAATCGTTATATTTTGGATAATTCACACTATATGTTTATAAATTATAGTTTATGTGTTATTCTGGTGTGTAAGCTATATTATTGCAAAGTTTCATCAAAATTCATTTATTAGTTTTTTCGTGAAAGAGTAACAAACATACATCCATACATTCTTACAAACTTTCGCGTTTATAATATTAGTAGGATCACAATGTTTTATTTATACAGTATTTTATTAAGGGCAAACCTTAGGAAAATACTTTAAACGCGCGGTGCTTGTGCGTGAGATTCGTTTGACGCTGATAATGCATTTACCAAAGAAAAAAACATGCGACTAGAAATGAAAAAATCTTGGAAAGACTTAACTAAGATAATAGCTCTAACGATAATGTGGAACCGTGGAAGAAATAGTAGAGGAGAACTTAGATTCTCAATCTGTAATTGTAACAGGCAGAATTACAATTACAGATCCAGCAAGAAGTAGCGTCTTATACAATACAAAATGTAAAAAAGTTTTTTCATAAAATACTAAAGAAGGAAGTGACGCCATTTGATAGTGAAGGAGTTCGAGGAGAATACTTCTGCTGTTCAAAGCCGATAAGTGTAGAAGCTGAGAGAGCCTTCTCGGACGTAGGCTATATTTGTCGCTCTATTAGAAGTCGATTGGCAGATGAGGCAATCAACACAATTTGTTTCCTAAGATCGTTTTTGAAACCAAAAATTGATTGTCTGTTTATTATTTATACTCTTTAAGTATAAATAATAATTGTTGTCATTGTTGTGCTATTCATTTGATAGGTTCGGTAGTCTGAATTCCTATTAAGAATAAAATTGAGTAGTACTCTAAAATAGGTAGATTAATTAATATGTTATGTTATATATATATATATATATATATATATATATATATATATATATATATATATATATATATATATATGTTGTATATGGCCCTAGCGGAAGATCAGCGCTAGTTAACTTAACCAGCAACATGCTGAGCTAGGACCAATTTAGAGCTACACTTGCTTCGTTTTTTTTACTGCATGTTGCATAGTACATTTATTTATTTATACTCGTGTATTGCATTCTCATTTGTGTTGTAGTTCTAAATAAATGATTTTTTCTTTCTTTTCTTTTCTTTCTTTCATGTTTAATTTTATAATTTTGATTTCTATTTTATCTTTAAAATCTAAGAACACTGAACCATAAGCTGCATTACATTAAAGATAAAGACACTGTTTTTCTTTTGGAATTTTACTTTTATAATAATTTGTGATTTTATTTGTCCTGATACGATGAATACCATTTTTTTTCTTTTTAAAATTAGTCATAACAAAGTTGATTTCGTATATGTATCGTTTTATTTTTACACTTCATTGACGCCCACGTTGGAACGAAAAAGGAAAGTTAAGTTATCCAGGTCAAATCAATCCGGTCGGATCCGGCCAGACCCGGCCGGATTGACGTAAATCCGGTCTGGATCCAGCCGGATTGAAAACGAGGCCGGATTGCAATCCGCTAGCTCCAACGCCTTCGGCATTAATTTTGCCAATTTCAAAGTTAGAAAAGATGCAATTTTAGCCACATAATTATGGTCGGTGATTTATACGCGTTTTTGCGATGTGATCACGGCTACTGAAAAGTAGCCGAAACGTCGAAATTAAATTCAAATAAAATGCCGCGCTTTAAACTGTTAAAATGTAGATTTGATTATTCTATTGACAGTTTTATTTTCATACTAGGATATGTCCGCGATTTCGTCCACGCTCAACTTGAAATTCCCGCAGAATTCCCGGGACACAGTATATAAAAAAGAATATAACCTATCGTTTTAGTGAAATACTTAAACAGCTATCTGTACCTCTAATGAAGAAGCCGCACCTGGAACAATATTTTATACTTTAAACACCTTGTCCTAGAAAATACTCCATAATCTAAGAAACTCTATTAAATAACAATTAAGCAGACAAAAAGTTAAAAATCACTCTTGAAGAAGTTTTTATTTTATTTAACGATACAACAACTATATCACAAACTTTAACCATGGTAACAAAACTATCTTTAACTTTTAGAAACTGTCATAACTTTGAAAATTGCATGTAGGGATGCATTTTGTGAAATTCTCCTGCGTGGAAAGAAGTTGTAACATAGTTTTATGGACGAAGTTAGGAAGTCTCATCATATGACTATTGAAAGTTTCAAGTTTTATACGACGCCTTTATATTAATTTACTACCGCCCCGTCCCGGCTTCGCAAGGGTGGACATTAATTTTTAAACATTTTGGGATACACGTATAAATAAAAAAATAGCCTAAGTTACTCAAGAATAATATAACATATAATGGTGAAAACATTTTTGAAATCGGTCCCATAGTTTTTGAGTTTATTCGTTACAAACATACAAAAATACAAATATTTCCTCTTTATAGTATTAGCATAGACGACAGTAAAAATACTCTATAATAGTTCATGTTTTAAAACCTCAAATGTCGGCACCAATGGTGTGCACACTTAAAATTAATATAATGAATTAGTGAACACAATGAAAAATATATTTTTTTCATTTTTATTATAAAAAACATTTGTTTATTATTTACCTAATTTTCCAAAAAAATTGTTTCGTACGCCCGAAAATCAAGATGTGCCTACGACTTTTTCGCGCTGGATCTCTCTTTTCTTTCACCTGCTCCCAATAATTTGGGATCGACTCACTATATTATATCCTTTTATACTCCTCTATTCTGACATACGTCCCCTGTCACACCACAAACCACCAAGTCATCTTTCACACAATCCATCCATCTCTTTTGTGGTTTACCTTTACATTTGCACCCATCAATCTTCCAGTTTTAGATTATTTTTGTCACGTAACTTTCATCCTTCTTCATTACCTCATCACACATGCAGTTACCACCTCAGTCTTCTTCCTCACAATTTTTCAGTCACGAGTGCAACTTTCAAAGATCCTCTTGTGTACACATTTCTCACCTTATCCTTTCTTGTAACTTGTAACACTTCTATCTCAACCTTCTCATCCCAGCTGAGTTGAGACCTGTATAACATGACCGGTCACATGACAGATTTATATATCGCGCTGGACTATAAAACATATCTTTTATGTTATTATATGTTAGCATATGTGTTTTTATTATCATATGTATATATACGTGTGTGTATATGTATGTGTATATACATATGCATATATATATATATATATATATATATATATATTGTTACAACTTAGCCAAAATTCCACGAAGCACGCCGACAAATGTGAATGCACACCTGCCGGCCATAAAGCACGGTTTATTACCTGCCCGTATTTGGACTTCTTTTGTTTACTTTGTGTTTAATATTTGTAATTAGAAAAGTCGTCTATTGTGTATTGTAATCGTTTATAGTAGGCAGTGGCCAGGTGTGATTCTTGGAAACCATTGTTTACCCGGTCGTGACATATTGTAAGCTGAGTATAAAGGAATGCCCGAACGAAGAGACGCGACGTTCTCTTCTCTCTTCGGCAGTCAAGCGACGATCACGATACGAGCAACACGTGTACATTCAATAAGCTATATAGTAACGGACTTTGCGCGTGTTATGGAATCGTGCAGTTTGTACTGGTTTTGTCCAATTATATTTGTACCTGTGTTATACGTGTTTGTATAGTTCTAGTAAAATCTATACTAATTCCAAACGGCATTTTAATTCGAGTCCTGTAACTCGTAACAATATTAATATTATTTTGTACTTATATTATGTTGATGTTTGTTTATAATTCTATCAATCCCTGCCAGGGGTTGTCTGGAAGAGATCGTTTCTTAGCGATAAGGCCACCCGTTGTACTATTTTTATCTTTTTCTATTTCTGTTTGTATATGCTTTGTTGTACAATAAAGAATTATATATTATTTTATTGCGAAGTTGCCAAACAGGCGGACGACCCATTTAATGGGACGCTTCCCATTAAATGGGTCGTCTGCCTGTTGCGTTGCAAACGTATATAGGCGACGGGAACCACTGTTCCCGTCGCCTATATACGTTTGCAATTGAAACACTAGGGGCGAAGCCAAAGCGTTGCTAGCCTTTAGGATAAGATAAAAAGATAGGATGGTGATAAGATAGAGGGATTGAATAGGAGGAATAGGATAGAGGGGATGGAATATGGGATTGGAACAGGGGGATGGGATAAGGAAGTTAGTGTAGGGGACCTCATCCGCAGGAGACGGCTTCGGGGTTGGAGGCGCCGCTACACACAACAACTCCTCCCACCATGATCTCAGCACAGGGGGCCGTGTGGAACCGGGGGATCCCGCGGACTTCTTCCCCCTGTTGTTGAAGTCCTCCCCCACAGGACAGCCCGGACTCGTCATACAGCGTTGGGGTGACAAAGACGCAATACCTATTGGTCTAGTTCCTTTGGCATCCAGTGAAAGCGTGTAAGTTAGGGGCGCAGGTTTATGTTAAGTGGGTTATTTGACGGCCGATAACCCCGGAACCTCCGCTGGAGGTCACGTTGGGTATATGGCCCGTTGAAGAGTCCCACACATCCCTCAATGTAAAGCCTCCCCTAGGCCCGATGATGGTGTCCCAAGACTTTTCTTAATGTCTTTACATTCCCTTGCGTCAACAAAAAAAGGGGTAGAGGGAAGTGAGTCATCAGAACTCATTTCTGGAGTACAACAAAAAGGCTGACGGAAGGAATATGTGCTTTTAAAATACTTTTTAGAAACATTCATAATAAGTAAGCCTCCATAGACAGTAAGGCTTAGCTATAAAAATACTTGATCCCTATAAGCCACCCCTAACCCCTCTTTACGCGTTAAGACAGATTCGTTTCACAGATAACGCATAAACAAATCAGTACAATCCAATGAATACTAATAGATTTCCTCTGAGAACATTAAATCGCGGAAAGAAAATAAAAAAAATACCTTCATTAATCACTTTGATAAACCATCTAGAACGGACAACTTGCTTAGGGCGTTTGTATGTGACGTACTTATTGTATTGTCGAGTTTAATATAAAATAAGTTATGAGGCACTTATTATAGAACACATTATGAAAATCCGTTAAAATTTGTAAAGTAACAAGAAGGTGGTAATCAGAAGGTGGAAAAGGAATGTACACAGTAATGATTTCATTATTTATAAGGTTGTTAAGCAGTTTAAATCAAGACTAATACATCAGTGTTTTAATTTTAAGTAGGTGCAACAACCACATTAAGTTGATAAGTTCACGGACATCATGTATTTTTAATTTGATAGCACAATTAGAACTAAATCACGAATTTGTACGACTTGTGAATATTAACTCGTAACTCTGTAAAAATAGAAACTTTAAATGTTTTTGTTTCACTCACACCCATGTATACTATATTACCTATTTTAAATTGCAAAGCTGACAAACAGGCAAATGGCCCCTCTAATGTAAAATGGTTACCGTCGCCTATAGGCGATCGCCTATGTTGCAGAAGTCTATAAACTTCTGCAACACCAGGGGTGAAGCCAACGCGTTGCCAGCCTTTAGAATGGGAATAGCAGGTGTTGCGGACTGAGAAAACCCCCCTGACCCGCCCGCTGGAACATAACTTCTCTCCGCGTCCCGCATACCGCCAACGCCCATAGCTCACACGGTTAGCAGCTAGGCGATGGACGGAACATGGGATATAAGAAGCGGCCTTGGAGGCCGGAGATTGCACACATACATATTGCACAGGCACTTGCACTTAATCGCACTACTCTCTCTCTCTGCCATTCAGCATTATATTCTCTGTTAGTCGTCTATGCATAATTTTAAATTAATTGTAAATATCAATATAATAAGTCACAGAATGCAGGAACGGAGAAAGAATACAATTTCCTGAGGACGAGCGTCCTGTTTTAAGAGGCGAAAAAACAACCCGACAGCCACGTGGTAGGGTATTTGCCTGTCTGGATGGCTACTACCCGTGGTCTAGAGTATGCCGCCGTAACAACCTTGATTTGCGTTCCGGTATTAGTGGTCAGGTTCTAGTCTCCCTTTAGAGAGCGACAGCACATTGGTAGCACCTTCGGTGTGACAAATGTCCATAGGCGATTGTAACCGGAGGGCCATCTGTCTGCTGAACTCATGCAATAAATAAATTAATTAAAAAATATCGTTTCACATCGATATCGAGTCGTCCTTAAGAGCTATAATGATGGCTTTACCACGTCACCTTATGATAATAAATAATTGTTTCGCTTGTTTTATTTTGGCACGGTTTCTATAACTTTAGATATTTTCAGATATATCTGCAGCTGATAAAATAAATGTCAAATCAAAGAATAAGAAACAATTTACATTGACTACCTGACTTGCTCACTTCGCTGGGCGTCAAACAAACATAAGCCAACATATAATTGCCCATGGGAAAAACATTTTTTTTTCATAGAGTATTTATTGTTTATTCAGCGCACGCCGATAAATCAACGCTTCAGCCCGTTTCTCGGAATTGATATTTCACATTAAAAAATGTTATTAATCACAATCAAATATAGCCTATGTCAATTAAGAACAATGTAGATTTTTATAATGTGAAGAACTTTACATGTTTATAATATTAATATAGATTAGCCAAGAGTAGTAGTCTACGAAGCCAATTCTGATGTATAAGTCTTCGTATAGTAGCGCAGTGTAATGGTGAGCTACAACTGACACCATTCAACGGAGTTCTAGTGACAACTCGAAAGGCCACATTTCACATTTGTCACAAAAACATTACTACTACTACTATCAATATCCTACAACTACTGTTCATTTTACAGTAATGATACTCGTTTTTAGAAAATAAAACTGCACAGCACAACGTTCTCTTTCAGTTCCGCCAAAAAACTCAAATATCCGACAGTTGCGTACGCCTTAAATGTTATCGGATTAGACGATTGTTGGCAACGGTCGTGCCCTATACAGCCTACCTGTCACTTTGACAGCTGAACTAAAAGAAAAATTGATTCTTGTCGCTAGAAATGAATTAGATTTATGTCATTTTCTTTTCAGTTGTATTTCTTTTCATCAGCAATGTACAGTAGTGGGGGGTGTGTGTGTGTGTAACTTCATACAACTCGATTACCCAAAACTTACCTTTAAGAAACTAGCGACCAAAAGGCTGAAAGCGCCATTCATCGGCATTTACAAGTTCTGTTCAAACATTATTAGTGTCTCTATAAATTAACTAGCAACTAAAAGGTCGAAAGCGCCATGAATTTATTGGCTTTTATGTTTTTTATTCGTGCATATATTATTACTGTATTATTATCTCTTACGCTTGACGGCTTTCCAGACGTATTGGATGAAATAGCAACTCATAACCCGATCGGGCACAGACTTTTGTTTCAAAATATGCGGTGTTTGCAAAATTAAAAATACGAATTGTAATAAGAAATCACATCGCGAGTCAGACGATTTTATTTAGAAGTTAGTTTTATTTACAAATGTATGTTTTTTTTCAATTGATTTACCGTAGCCGAATTCTCCCATCCCGCACCAGTGTACAGTAATTTTGATTCTATATATATTTTAAATTTGAATTGAAATTACATTAATTGTTTTATTTATAGGTAGACTTTTTCATAGCTCGAGTACAGCAGGCGGGCTTATAAGACGGGCTGCGTGCAAATGTTTCTGAAGTTGATTTTTGAATATAAAAAATTCAGTGGATGCTTGAATTGGACAGTGACAATTTATTCTGTAATTTTAAGATTTATTTTTATTATGTTGATATTTTTTATAATTGTAGTGGGTTTAGTTATTTTGAATGAATTAATCGTATGGTGAAGTGTTCCATGTTATTAATTGTTGAAATTCAATCATGTACATTGATTATGGTAATAAATAAATAAATAAATCGGCAGACAATCACACACACTGTATATCCCCAAATTAAGCAAGTTACGCTTGTGTTATGGGTAATATACAACGGACCACTCTGGGACCGATCCCAGACACCCAGACTATAGTAAATACGTTTCCGAAATTTACTATACCAGGAATCGAACCCGGAGCCTCTGCATTGCAGTGAGGTAAGCCGGCAAAGACTTAGCCCGTTCAACCACAGAGGCCGTCAAACGTAATCAATAACGTATTTAATTTATGACCTTATTTTTTAAGATTTCTGGTGTTCCAGATAGAAGAATATAAAGGTTTTTTTAAGCTACATCTCAACTCAGTACCTACATCTCTTTAAAGTCTTCGTTGCAAATGATATACTTTTTATATGTATATATTTACATAGTCAGTATTTAGTATTTTGATACCAAACTACAACAATCTCACAGCAAGCAATGCCGAAAGAAATGCGATCTGGAGGAAAAAAAGAGGAAATAACACTATATAGCTTTCGCTATGGTTTGATAATTATATATCTCTGTTCTGTGCCACTGCAGAAAATCACATAATTTCTCCTAATAATATAATTATGAAAAACTAGCTTCTGCCCGCGACTTCGTCCGCGTGGAATAGTTTAAAAAAAAGTAAGTTAAAAAAGCCCTCCCGATTTTAAAACATTCTTCATTGGTGCTTCGCTCCTGTTGGTCTAAGCGTGATGATATATGGCCTAATTGTTTTTTAATGTATAAATTGTTTTAATGTATGATGATGATACCGGCAATATCAATATTTAATTAGGTGCATAAGTTGTATTATAAGCTGTTTAAGTAATTAAAGTTTTTAAACTATCCCACGGGAACTTTTAAATTTTTCCGGATCAAAAGTATCCTACGTGTTGACCAGGGATATAAGCTACCACCATACAAAATTTCATTTAAATCGGTCCAGTTGCTTCGGAGATAAGCCGGTACAAACAGACAGACAAATAGAGAAACAAAAAATTTGGAAAAAATCTAAATTAATAACATTTCACTTCTCACACCCCCCTGACTAGGTTTTTTTTTTTTTTCACTGTACAGATATTTGATCTCTACAATTTTATTATATGTATAAACATACGTGTATTATAATTTTTAAAGGCATTGTACAAATTTGAACCCTATACAGATATCTATAATATTATAAAATTCTAAACAATCCGTGTCTGTACATTGAAACTATTTAAAAAAGCAATTGGAATAGACTATATAAACGACGGAGAACAAGATACAATTTTTTTTAAATTTCTTGTTTGTTTGTTTGTTCGGGATTCACGTAAAAACTACTGATCCGATTTTAATGCGGGTTTAGCTGATCGATAACAAATTTTATTTAATAGAATATGTAATTTTTTTATCCCGGGAATCCCGTGGGAATTTTCCGGTAGCGGTTTGAAGTTGTTCGAGTGCATAAAAATTTGCTTATTCCGACACAGTTTTTAATAACACGACAGCTTACGTTGTTTTTAATGCTACTGTACTTTGTGCCCGGGAAATCTCGCGGGAATTTCAAGTCAAGCGTGGACGAAGTCGCGAAAATATCCTAGTATTTAATATAGATAGATTGAATGTCATATAGATAAGTGACAATGTCACGTAGTCTACACTGACATTTTTGCACTAAAATCTTAAGCGCGAGAGGTGTCAATTTTGTTTGCGCGACGACACCTCAAATAGTAATATAATAAATACAGCATGACATTGATGTCGAAGACAGGCCTGTCACACGCATACACTTTTACGATTCCACGATAATAGTATTTATTTATAACCTATAAGGTTGTATGAGTGACTTTGTTGTTTCAGATTGTTCATTCAAGTGCTTGTTCACATACAACTTGCAGAAATAGGGGCGGCAACGGTCGCGGTGATTAAGCGATTTCGTGTTTACATTTCAATTTAATTTAAAATTATACAATTATGAAATAATTACGTGCTAACAATCGTGAAGGAAAACATCGTGATGAAACCTGCACACCGATGTGTCAAACCTGCCAAGCCACCTTGGACAAGCGTGGCGGGTATACTGTTCGTTCCCCAATAGTCCGAGCCCAGCGGTGGGACGTTTATGGGCTGTTATTATGTATAGACTTTCCACTATTGGTCTCAATCCTCTTAATTTTTTTAAGGTATGGACAGCAACTCAAGTAAACGAGCATGTATGGAGAAGTTAATTAAAGCCATGAAATTCATTGCAATTGGAGGACCAAAGTCTCTGCCTATCCCCATGGGAAACAGGCGTAATAATATGTATGTATGTAACCACTCAGCTACCAGGGCTATAGTTAATAATAAATTCATGAACCTGCTAAAAAAATGAGAGTAACCAAAGAAATTCTAAGGTAATATTCTTGTATAGTAAATGAAGGGTTGATACTAGGTATCCCATCTTACGAGTGTTTTATTCCCGCTATAAAAGCTCCGGTACACTTAAGCTCACTTAGAAATTCAATGTCGCCACCCGGACTGTTTGTGGGTTGAATTTCTATCAGGACCCTTTATTCATTTCATCTTGTTAGTATATTTGTAGATACAGATACACGCTTGTTATGACACAAATATTCTAAAGGGCTAGATAGAAAAAATCAAGCTCCACGGGTTACAATTTTGAAGTGATATCTACTTTACCTGGGTAAAGGCCTCCTCGAAAGACGGCTTTTTTATGTTCTCTTCCCAACGCGTCAATGGTCGCCCTCTGCTTCTCTTGCCTTGTGGGCCTGTCCACAGACTTATTTTTACGGTCCATCTCTGGTCTGTAAGCCTTATTATTTATCTATATATAGCTCAAGGCATTAGTTGCTTTTGTTATCGCTCTTATGGTTGTGTGTCTAATTTAGCCTATTTTCTTTACCTTGATCATGCTTCGTTCGAGACCTCGTTGGCAGGTGGCTATTGCACGTCTGGCATCCATATTTCAATCCCGGTATGAAATGTTGCCAATATATAATAGTATATATTAGCTAACATAAGATAGGAAAATAGAAACTGTCAAATAGCCTTTAGATTTTAAGAAATAGCAAGTAAGATAGAACAGATAAAAATGTATTAGATATAAGAAAGTTGATAAAAGAAAAGAAAGAAAACACATAAAAATATAATAACGTATCGACGCCCACACTTATTTACCCCTCGTAAAAGTATATAATAAGAAAATAGAATAAATAAAAATAAAAAAGATAAAAAACGATATTTGCCCTGAACTAGGCGGAGGAAGGCGATAAATAAAAAATCCCGGTATGCGGCTAGAGTTCATCATTTCTGCGATTCTTACATAAAATAAGCCAACTAACAAACAAACTAGCAACCACAATACTAACAATTAATTTAAAATTACTAACCAACACACTAAGAACCTATACGTAATGCAAAAAGTAAGAATTAAAAGGCTTTTTTATTTTATTTATTTATTTATCTACTTTACCTGAATTGCTTCTTCGCGACGATAGATTTAATTTACTCCAAACTGTTTTTTAAATTTTATAAAGTATTACGATCTGGACACATTCCACGGAACAAATTTTTGCACCAGATGAAATTAGCACCTACGCTAAATTGTTCTTCATGTTAGATATGTAAGATAGATGATGACTTTCACGTATTAGTGGAACGTCTCCAAACAGCCTTAGAAATGGTATAAATTTATTTGATATAGGCTGGTGCACCAGCATTTTAGCAGAGCCTTTATCATACTCTGCCAAAAATATTATACATATCTTGCACACGCCACCTTATTTAAATATATGTTGATTGTTAATTATAAGGCGACTTAGCCAAGTTGTGGCTAAGCCTTTAGGAAGAATAAAAAAAATATAAAAACTATAATCCGCGCGGAAGGTTTGCCGATGCCTACTTACTATTATTGTATAATTATATACAATAATAAATTAAAATTATAAGTTTATTGCAAACACTATTTATGTAACCTTTTTTGTCAACCCTATTGACCATCGTCACGTGATATCATGAGGCTATCGGCAAACCTTCTGCGCACGGGTAATAGACTATTGCATCCGGCACACTTTCTCCTGCTTCGAAAATACAAAATATGAAATTAGATCACAGTGCTACCTATTGAGTATGACTCTAAATCATCACCCACTCGAACACATACAAAAAAATCATCTAAATGGGTTTTTGAGTTTTAGTGAGACTAACGAACAGCAATTCATTTTTATACGTGTATATAGATAGATAAGAATAAATAGATGTAACTTGACTTCGGGTCGATTTTTCAATCAATAAATAATAATTATTCATAGAATAAAGAACATAACATAACATGAAATATGTTTTTCATGTTATGTTATGTTCTTTATTCTAATACATAACATAAATAACATGAAAAAATTAAAAATGTCAGAGCATGAACAAAACAGTTCAATGGTTCCACTTTTAAATTCACCCAGGTTATAATCTATTCGTCTGACAACTTTATCTGATGATTGAAGTCGCCCCTAAGCCATGATTGTAATTATAAAGCAATAACGTGTTTATTCGATAATTTGTATTGCGAGTCTGTCAAGCTGACAGACAGCACACTTAATGGAAAATGATTAGATGGATATCGCAGTAAGAACGTAAATTAACTACATAATATTATTACGTGTATGACATTAGGCTCCATCCGTAAATTACGTTACATTTTAAGGGGGGTCGACTGAGTGTGACATTGTGTGACAAGAGTTGGAAGGGGTCCTAAATTTCGTGACGAAACGATTCAAAATCTAATATATTTAAGCTAATTACGGAACTGCTATTTTAATTTAATATTTTCTTGATGTAAAATAGCAAAATATGTGATTTCACACTAGGGAGGGAGGAGTCTCACGAATGTGACCTGCTGTGACAAGGACGGGGTAGGGGTCAAAAAATAATGAAATTCGTGTGACGTAATTTGTGAATGACCCTTATGAATGTAAACAATTAATGTTTTATTTAATTTAAAGTGTTTGTAATACGTAATTATATTACAGTAGAACCTCTTTAAGTCGATACTCGATAAGCCGAAAACCTACCAAACTAAAAAAAAACTTTTCCCTTCCCTTCAAGCCTGAAAACCTCGGTTGCTCGAAATCTGAACCCTCTATAAGTCGAAATAATTAGTGAGTCTCTATAAGCAAATACAGTGCCTATTTTCCTTCTATAATTTGAAAAAATAAATTGGACCTTTCTATCTCGAACATAACAATATTTGAAGATGTTTTTCACCTCTATAATTAATAGGATTTTTATTTATTTCACCTATCTAACTCGAAATCAGTTAAAACAAATCTTAACCTCTACAAGTCGAATGTTACTTTACAAAATTCGCTAAGTCGAAATATCCTTCAAGTTCGACTTAAAGAGGTTTTACTGCATATAAATTTTAGCTCATGCTTACATTAGACGCCTGATGAATTGCAAGTTGAAGAAGCTACATAAAATTAAGAGCGCACGAATGTAAAGGCACCTTTAAAGATTTAGGTTGTCTGACAGCAATAGTCAACCAGTTTATTACATTTTTAATACGCTTGATATTTTAGACACTTGACGGGTTCATAGAAAAAAATTATAGCAATAATGCGAGACTGCAAGTTACTATCGCTTTTTACAAGTAAAAATAAGACAGACAGTCTTGTAATATTTGAGATACCATATTTATTTTCTCATATTTCGTAATCTTAAATAAGAACACGTAATCAAATCATTGAATCCTAAGTAAATTTTAAATGGTGCTTGATTATTCAGTCACGTCTCGGGGATTTGGTTTGATTTTTATTTGTGTTTGGAAATATTTTATTTGGTTATATTTTTAGTGGTGGAGCGGTTGGAATAATATTAGATAATATTAGGTGGTTCACATCTATCTTTCAATTTGGATACGTTAGTCAAAGTGATAAAGCTTTGGTAGCTTAATAAAAGTTTTGGTATTTAAATAGGTAACTTCAGTCTGTTTCAAAAGATAAGTGGATTCGAATCCTGGCTGAATGTGATACATGGGCCAAACACAAAATAGTTTTAGAAGTCTGCAGGAGAAAACTACAAATGTTGGAACTATGTTTATATGTTTTGTTTCGCAAACAAGGATTGCTATATAAAAAGTTGTTTAATTTTTACATGTTTCTATAACTAAAAAGTTTATTTTTTGGTATTGAATTATTTTTCAAAGTCTACCAAACCGAGGTATTCAGTATCCGAACAGTCTACAGTAGGAGACAGTTCGGTTTAAACGAGAGTAATAAAAAATTATTTATTTGTTAAAATACGAAAGCCTGTCAAATCTAACATACCCACAGTATAATCTTATATAATAAAAAAAATACATGAACAAATAATGTAGTACATATAGAATTTATGTAACTTGAACACGTTATCTTCCATTTTTGTGTTTGACCCACATGCTGTATCACATTGGCAGTCTTCTGACATAATGGCATATTGGTCTTGTACATAAGCTGGGTTTATTTTTTAGTATTACTATTGTTACAAGTTGGGCCACCTGCATACCCATTGTCACATACCGACAAAGATATGCTGCGCACCTCGTTTATTGCTCCTCCCGCATTCGGAGTTCTTTTTATTACTTCGTATTTAAATTTGCAAGTAGACAATAGCCTATTGTTATTGTTTTCGACTTTGTTGGCCGTTCGCAGGAATAAATAACCAGGTGTGCAAATTACTATTTCTCGGAAACTTAATGCGTACGGCCGATTTTTTGTACTGTATAGTTAGTATAAGAAAATGCCCGAATGGAGAGGTGGGGCAGTCAAGCGACGACTACGGTACGAGTAAGACGTTTGTAGTACTCTCGATTAGCGATATAGACGACGGACTTTGCGCGTCTCGAATTGCATTGAATCGTGCAGTGTGAACTGGTTGCATCCAGTTTTATTTATATTTGTTTTATACGTGTTTGTACAGTTCTAATACATTCTATAGTAGTTCCAACGGCATTTTTAATTCCAGTCCTGTAGCTCGTAACACTATTTTAAATACAGACAGATCATCACCTCAGAGATACTCACCACCTTTAAAAAAAGAATCGCCTAATAAATATAAACAGATTTATTTACATTACGGCCAACGAAATAATGTACTTAGTTGTCCCATATATGATAATTCAATACAAAGAAATACTTCCGTCTGTTTTAAGTAAATCATTTTTGAAGTGGGCGTAATGGATCTGTCTCCAAGATGCTGTTATTAGGAATCAAAGAATTCGGAATGATTCACAAATTGAATCATATTTTACTTGGTAACGATGGAATGGTAAAATTTGTCTAATGGTGTTTAGACTTTTTAGTGCTTGTTCACGTATAACTCGCGGGCGTGGCCCACTAATAAGTTCGAATGCACTTTGGCTGCCAAGTGTTTGCACAGATGTGGCGCAGTTCTACGTCGGTCGTGTGTCAAAAGTTGTTGGGCGGCTTTTGAGTTAACTGCAGCGACACTCAAATGTAGAGCTGTTTAATTATAGATATACTAGAGTCAGCTTATAGGATTTAGGAGCTTTTTGGTTAATTTTTTTATATATTTTTTTAATAAATAAAATTTTGTTATATTTTCAAGTACGTAAAAAACAGGGCGGTGGTCATTTCTAGTATTCTTCTTCCATTAGGTATTAACAGACCACAGAGGTCGGGACTCGGAAAGTCCAACAGCCCAGCCACGAACTTGTCGTTATGAGCGACGGCTAAGTATGACGTGACGAGCGGCAATATTAAAATGTGTGAAATAGGCCACAAACCATCGCACTCAGAGTCTATACAGACGCATCATGATTTGTCGCGGCACTTGTCGCTAAGTCAAAGGTTGTGGTCGAGCCGTAAGCGAATAGAGCCGCAATCAAAGACAATTTTTATAAGATAGAAAGATGAAAGAAAGTAATTTTATTTAGGACAATTTACATTTATCCCTATTAATATTATAAATGCGAAAGTAACTCTGTCTGTCTCTCAGTCTGTCTGTCCGTCTATCCGTCTGTCTGTTTCGTCGTCAGTATATATATTTTCAATTTCGAGGATGAACATAGGATACTTTTTATCCCGAAAAATAAGATAGTTTCCGGGATAAAAATATATTTGACTCTCTGTTTGTTATCCTTTTATGGAAAGACTATTGGACCAACTTAGCTGAAACTCGGTACATATGTAATTTTAATACCGAGGGTGGCAAAGGGATACTTTTCATTCCGGAAAATGGGATCGATTTTGGAATAGATTTATGCAAAGGTTATCCCAAAAAGTGGGATAGGTTTTTTGTGATTTTGTCCATTTCATCCACTTGGTCCCGTTATTCCCGTTGGTTACGCTGGTCCCGCTGGTCCCGTTTGTCAAGTTTTGTCACTTAGACAGATAACGTAGCTTACAGATTGATGGGGAATGGTATAATTTGCGATATAAAATGAAGTGAATCTTCTGGGGGAAATACATAAAATATTAAATACAATGTAACCTGTACCGCCTGCTTTAAAGAGCAGGCGGTACAGGTTATATTGTATACAAGAGATACGCACTAGACGTTAAACCGCGGCGCAGTCTAGTAATAATACTATAAATATGCTAACAAATTTAAAACTAATCTATGTATAGATTTACTTTTTAGAACTAATCTATCTATAATAAAACTGTAGAGGTCGAATTTCTGTACAATGAAAAAAATACTAAACACCGAGTCAGGGGGATATAAGAAGTGAAATAGAACTCATTTAGATTTTTTTAATTTTCTGTTTCTCTGTTTATATCGGCTAATCTCCGAAACGTCTGGATCGATTTAAATGAAATTTTGTATGGTGGTAACTTATATCCCTATAGGATATAGGATATAGGTCAACATGTAGGATACTTTTGATCCCGAAAAGTTTTCCCGTGGGATAGTTAAAAAAACTTTCCACGCGGACGAAGTCGCGGGCAGAAGCTAGTGTACAATAAACTAGTTCTAAAAAGGGGCAGCAGTCTCAGCGTAATGCTGGTCTGTTAGGACCAGCGCTGATCTTTCGCTCAGCCCTTAAGGTATCGTTACAGCAGACATTACATCATTGCAAAGCATAAAACTAAAATCTTAAACAAAATATTAGAATTAGAATATTTAGCAAAATCAAAACTGTAGTAAATTAAAAGTCTAATATTGAATACTAATTTATACTCAGTTAATTGTTTTATTAAATTTCTGAATGCGCTTATTGTTCAATAAATATTTAGATTTTAATCATTCAAATATCAACGCGCATAATTGAAAAATTAAATTAAATGTGTGTATAAATTAAAAATATTGTTCTAATTATCGCAACAATTTATCAAAGTTAAATTTGCTCTAATTTACTGTTCTGATTAATTAATTATAAATGTCGCTCATTGGAATTTGTTTTCACACCAAAATACAATTTGCACGAGCTTTGACAAATTACAAATAAAGCGTTTTTAAAAGGAGTTTAAAAAGTGTATATAAAATTGTGTGAGAAAATTTGAATGAGTATGTAAGAAGTATGCAGAAGGTAAGTAGAGATGATGAAAGTCTATAGATTAGTTATTTGAAACCCTATATTCAGACACAATACGCCTATTTTGGTTCTGGCTCCAACACCTTTGGCTTTGTGGATAATTGCCATCAACAACAACAACGACATTCAACATACGTAAACATCACATGAAGAGTGATAGATAAAATGTCACTTTACTAACTTATTATGTCACTTTGTATACGTTCAAATATACCAGCGTAACGATTATTGTGAAAAAACCGAATTATACCAATTAAAACGAAAAAACCTATCATTTCGGATATCCTCCGTTGCGTCTACACGCTATACGACTAAAGCACTTAATTGAAAAGAAATTCTTGCAAAAAAAGAAACCGACTTCAAGGATAACTAAAAAGAAAAAATAAATATTTTCCACAACGTCTTGAAGTCAGTGTGAAGTACAACATGAAAATTGCTATATTTTGGAAAGGAGACGGGGTTTTTTGGGCCAAAGAAATGTTTACAGTTGAGATATGGCTTAAAAAAGCGTTACATTTTTCGATTACAAAATGTAAAACATCAGCCCTAAATTCTATCTGGAAGACGAGAAATCTTAAAAATAAGGTCACAAATAAACTAAGTTATCGATTTATATGAATGTATTTAAACAATTAATAATATGGAAAACACACTACACGATTAATTCAAAATAACTCACTACAATTATAAAAAATATGAAAATAATAAAAAGAAATCTTAAAATCCGTCCCAAACTTTTACTATCTGTGTGAACGTGTATCCGCCTCCTTTGTTGTAATTTTTTTAGGTTTTACTTGGCACGAACTTCAAGATATTGTCGTCGTCGTCAGGCATTCGCAGTCCACTGCTGGACGTAGGCCTTCCCAAGTCGGCGCCACTCATCCCTGTCCTCTGATTTCCTCCAGCGCCTGCCGGCGACCTTGCACAGGTCGTCGGTCCATCGGGCTACAGGGCGTCCGACACTACGTTTACCGTGGTCTCCACTCCAGCACTCGTCTGTTCCATCGGTCCTGTGGTAGACGTGACCGGCCCACTGCCACTTCAACGTTCAACGTTGAGCGACTTGGGACTTGTGGACCAATCCTGCTATCAGTGTCCATGTCTCGGCCCCGTAGGTCAGGACGAGACCAACGTCAACCAGGAGAGACGGTCAAGATATTGTAGAAAATATCTATTTTTAACAGCCTTAAAAAAGGAAGTTCTCAATTTTCCGTATAAATATTTTTTATAGATGTTCAGCTATAATAAGTTTTTTGTTACTGAGCCGATTTCGACAATTATTTTTGCGTTGCATTTAATAAAACTTCAATATGATTCCATATTAATTTTATTGCTATTAGACGTTGGTTTCCGGACATACAACGAATCGATTTTGATCATTCTTTTTGCGATAGAATCATTCTATTTTCATACAAATTTCATTTTTAGTACCAAATACTGTATGCGTAAATTAAAAGAGAAAAAATTTTTTTTATCAAAAAATAAACTAATTTTGAATTTAGTTTAGTTACTACTAGCTTCTGCACGAGACTTCATCCGCGTGGAAAGTTTTTTTAACTATCCCACGGGAACTATTTAATTTTTCGGGATCAAAGTATCCTATATGTTGACCAAGGATATAAGCTACCACCATACAAAATTTCATTTAAATCAGTCCAGTCGTTTCCGAGATTAGCCGGTACAAACAGACAGACAAACAGAGAAACAATAAATTAGAAAAAAAATTAAATTAGTTCTTTTTCACTTCTTATATCCCCCTGACTCGGTTTTTAGCATTTTTTTTCATTGTACAGAAATTTGACCGCTACAATTTTATTATATGTATAGATGTATAGATAAAGAGCACCTAACTAAAATGCAAATAAAAAAATTCAAGCAAAAAAGAAACCGTTTGTAAAACAGTTGTAAAACTGTTTGTCTTTTTTTCACTCTCCGAAAATGAAGGTAAAAATTTGAAACCAATCTCGATAGGTGAAACGTTTGTCTAATAGGTCGAGGGCTGTCGACCAGCCTACATTCAATCAGCCTGGTTTTACTCTACGAAATTTAATTCCGCCTGATACGATTTTCGACTCTATATAATAGAAGATAAGTTCTAAATTCAATAAAAATAAATACATGGTTCAAACAGCAGTGAGATACCAATACACCGAATGAACAGCATTAGAATTTGAATTATGAATCAAGAGGATTAAAGATCGTTTTCAAATGTCCATGACATTTTCCTTAGATCAATCAAAACGTTCCCGACTGCGGATCAAAAAACAAATTAGTTGTTAAAAACGTAAAAAACCGATATAAATGTAGTCAAATTGAAACAGACGATTTGCTATTTGATTTTTGTCTACTGTTTTTAGAATGTTCGAAAATGATTTCATAATTTTTATTTCAATTTCTGTTTCGAACTAGGATATGTCCGCGACTTCGTCCACGCTTAACTTGAAATTCGCACACACAGTGTCGCAGCATTTAAAAAAAAGAGTGTAAGCGATCGTTTTAGTTGACTATGTCGGAATGAGCTAATTCTTATGTATCCAAACAACTTCACACCGCTCCCGGGAAAATTTCCGTAGGATTCCCGAGATAAAAATTACACATTTTACTTCACTAAATTTGCTATCGAACAGTAAAAAAATCACATTGTAATTCATTTTTTTTTTAATATGGCTATTTTAAATCTATTCCAGAAAAATTCCTGCAAGATTTCCAGGTTAAAAAGTAACGTAAAATTTAAGTCTAAGTATTAATTGTCGATCAGCGAAAACTGCATTTGAAATCGGCCCAGTAGTTTTCACGTAATCTCGAACAAAAAAATGCAAATGATTCTCTGTCGTTTATATTGTCTATTCCACTTGGTTTTTTAAATAGTTCCAATGTACAGACACGGCATGCTTAGAATTTTATTATATAATAGATATCAGGGTGAATTTTTAAATTGGGCCTTCAGGGCCAAATGCTAAACTATACGAAATAGCGCAAAACTTTCAAAGCAAAGCAAAAGTCTCGGGGTTGATTTGGAATAAAACTAAACTGGCATTATTAGATTTTGAAAAATCAATTAACAAAAACACAACCGCATTATGCCAAATCATAGATTAGCTTGTAAAGGTCAATTTCTATGAAAGAATGTCAAACAGCAAGCTAAGTAAAAGGATTGATTTATATTTTCAAAATATATTCATAGACTAAGCTTTAACCTATCAATTTATTTGAAGCAATGTTTATTTTCTTGACATGACTTTTTTTAGCACATATTTACGGAAAATTTAGAACATGAAACTGGACTGGCAATTTAATTTTTAAAACAATGTATGTTATAGTCAAAGGTCGATATGCAGTCTCTTCCCCAAATGACTGGTTTATCCTAGGTTTGACCAAAGCCTTTCGACGAAACCCGAAATAAATTCAAATTTCGGCCTTTGACTAAAGTATTTTTAGTTAAACCTAGAAATACCTAACTTTTTAGTCAAACGTCGAATGTAAAATAATCTGTTTCGGGCTTTGCCTACTCGATTCTAGAAGTGACTAAGGCAGATTCGGTCAAACGTTGATTCGCACTGCACTTGTTACATGTTTAATGACTGTATAGTCTCTCCTAGGTTAGACAAAAATTCGTTAGTCCGAGGCAGAAAAACGATATTTATTTCGACTTTGACTGAAACTTTATGCCAGACCTGAGGTTTGACTAGTCAAACCTAGAAGCGCCAGAGCTTCGATGTTTGACTATAACATATATTATTTTGTGGTGTCTAGGTGTAGTATGACCTAACACGTCGTAGTTCTTAAGATCGAGGAGAGAAATGAACCTCAACGCAATACTTACCCTTTGATTTGATTGATTGGGGTAAAATAACTTGTGTTTGAATTATTCGAATCACCTAATTTATATATGCCTATTAATAATAGAATATTTTTTTTTATAATTTCCATATTGGATAAAATTAGGAGCGATTAAATGACAGTGCAATTTAATGTTTAATTAATTTAGTAAGGAAAATAATAGAACATTTTGCTATTTGACATTCATTCACGGAAAAGGATCCTTACAAGCCACACTATGATTGGATGTAATAATACAGTATGTGTATTTTGTTCAAAATCAGCCGATTCGATACCTGGCAAGGGAAATTGAATTTTCAAAAATCTAATGATAATTTAGTTTTGGTCAAAATCGATCTCAAGACTCCTTTGAGTGTTTTCTCTATTTCGTATAGTTTAGGATTTAGCACTGAAGGTCCATTCTATAGTTATATAGCTTTAAATTTGATTATCCAACGAAACTTATGTGCTCAATCCATTACACGACGGCAATTCCCCTTCAAACTTTCCCATATTTCAACACGTACAAAATCCTTTATGATCTGAACTCAATTTTGCTTGTGATTTATTTTGAATCCTTTTTATGAGATGCCCTCCATATTTTTGTATATTGATGTATCGCCGCCTGGCGTTTGTAGATAGACACACAATGAGTTATTGTACGCGCCAGCTATTGTTATGCGACGATCGATGTGGTGTGTACAACAGGGCTACCGTAATTCTGTCATACTTCTACTGTCATACTACCTGTTACTGTTAGACAAGCTAAATCACTAACAATATTTAAGAACATGACAAAAAAGCACTACCTGCAACATAGTGATGTTTGATATTTTTACGTATATTTATGTATATATATATATTTATGCATGTAATATCAGTAGGTGTATTTATATATGTCTAATAAGTATAATTTTACTCATATAATATTTTACATACTTATATGTTTATAAATGAATAAAATATATGTAAGTGGTTATCCTCTAATATTTATGTATACCACCTTTGACCAATATAATCTGTTTTATTCCTGTCACGGGTTGTCTGGAAGAGATCGCTTCTTAGCGATAAGACCGCCCACTGTGCACATTTAGAATATTATTAGGCTATAAGGTTTTCTGTAATGGTGTACAATAAAGTGTTATCTATCTACTTCATCTAGAAACACGAAGTTTATGGTTGCTGGACTATATTACGGTAATCCTAAGGTAAATAATAATTATATGCATTGGCTTGCAGTTATGATTGCCATACGTCCTGAATTTTTCAGCCATGTCAGATAATAAAAAAGTCTAAAGATAGATATATATATATATATATATATATCAATTGCTGTTTGTTAGTCTCGCTAAAACTCAAAAATGCCTTGACGGATTTGAATATTATTTATGCGTGTTTGAGTCGGTTTCGGGGTGAATTAGATTCACAATTTGAACCGATAGATGGCGCTGGAATCTGGTTTAAGTTTTTATTATTTTTCAGGGCAGGAGGACGACTGCCGGGCCTGCTACTATTACACAAAAGTATTAGAAATTTTACAAGTGTTTATTTTATGTGTATTTGTTTTTGATTATCTGAAAACAAAGCATAGTTAACCAAATACTCAAATCACTGTGTGTTTACAGTTCACATGCAGTAGAAGTGAAACAAACTGTGACAAGGTGTAGGAGGGATTCTAAACTTCGTGATGTCATATTTTATTGTGTTGTGTCGGATATAATTCCGGCACAGCAATATGCTGAGTGCAAATCTTGTTCGTTGAAAATGCGGCGTACAAATTCTCAAAATATGCTCTATGTATAATAATGTATAACGAATGTAATTACGTCGCTATTTCTTAGAATAAAGTTTTTCTTTCTTTCTTTCTTTATAATATTATATCGTTATATATTTAAGCTTTAAAACACAAAATATGAAGTATTAACGAAAAACTTCAAAACATTTCCAACTTTATCTGTATGAACATAGTGTTTAATTTTTTTTTTATAATGAATAGGTTCGCGTTTGACTGACATAGCGCCTGATGTCAGGTGGAAATGCAGCTAAGGTGAAACACACTTACCTAGAAGATACCTGTTCACGCAAGACTTGAAGACATCTAGATTGTATTCTTCAGGAAAAACAGACGTATTGTTAAATAAAATGTATTATATCTCATTCTCTCGCAGCCTTTGTCCTATAGATTTATGTGTTTATCTCTTTTTAGTGTCACATTTTCGTTTTATTGAGTCCAAATCACAACGATTCTAAAAAACTTTCACTTCAAAAATTCCGATTTTCTTGTATGATCATATTCCATTTGTTGTAAAAGCAGATTTAAATAAAAAAAAGCTGTTTGTACTTTTATACAAACAGCTTGTTGTATACCTATATGTACAATTCAGTATGTTAAATTGGATTTCTAAAAATAATTTTCACATTTATTGCATGTATTGAGAGGCTACTAAGCCGTACAACATCATAATTATTATTGGCAAAAAAGAAAGTGATATTGTGGGCAGGGGACAAAAAGTTTCGTGGTGTAATAGAGCATGTATGAAAAACAAGTCAATTGTAGAAATAAAAGCGCGAACTCTAAACAGCCCCGATCTTGATTTTTTTCGAGGGGGGCAAAAACTGGAAAATGCCGCTCGCCTATATTTTATATATACCTTAATCATCATCATCATTTTAGCCATCAGACGCTTACTGATTGATGGACACGCATGCATCTGTGGTTTTTAACCTATACCTACGTGCCCTGGGAAAAGTAATTTATGTGCTTAAACTATTGAACGTCTCGGTGGTCAAAGTTGCGTTGATGATGAGTTATGTATTTATCTGTAAAGCTTGAATTTGGCGCCCTCTGAATTGACCGCCCAGGTCATGGGCCCCGCTTCCGCGCCCCCCTCCCTAGATCGGGCCCTGACTCTAAAAGAATCACAAAAAGTCAAAAGATAGAAAGAGTTAATATCGTGCTATGTTTCAAAAGTGTGGAGAAGTAACTGAAATGTCAACCAAGAAAACTATTACGCGATACGAAACCTAATAGAAATTGTTTTGTATTTTTCAGTCAATAGGCGAGTTAATCAGCGACATAACCTAAAACATCTACGCACCCTGATAAATCTAAGGTCATTACCCAGAATGACTTTTTTGACCGACATTAAAAAGTGTCAACCCTTACAATGCTTTCGTTAATAGGGATAAATAGCTGTAATGATGCCTCGTGTCCATAAAGCAACGCGTTCTTTGTTGCCAAGCCTCAATAAAGGGAGTCGCCGAAATGTTTTCTAGAATAGAGCGCATGAATGAAGAATAAGAGAATGAGGCGCGGATGAGAAGTTACAAGTTCTTCTTCTAGTCTCTAGGTGCAGTAGATCCAGAAGTCATCTGAAAACTGCTATACAAATTTAAGTCAATGAGCAGAACCCTTTATTTAAATTTATTGCACTAGTTCAGTTCGCCTGGTGGAAAGCGGTTACCACCGCCTATGGACTTTTACAGCACCTAAGGTGCTACAGATGTGCTGCTGCTCTCTAAAGGGAGAATGGAACCTTGCTACTAATGCCGGAACACAACTAAAGGTTGTTATGGCGGCATACTTTATAGACCATGGTTGATAGCCATCTAGACGGATGTGGCTACCCGTATACCCTACCATCTGGCTGTGGGTTGTTTTGTCGCCTCTTATGACAGGCCGTCTGGCCGCAGAACATTGTAGCTTTTCTCCGTTCCTGCACGGATAACCCTATCGGAATTAATGATTATGAGGTATTAAGAAAAAATACCACTTTTGGAGAGCTTTTCCTAAAAAAGTAAAAGAAACAATCAACAGAAATAAATATAAATATGCTAGATAGACTTAACTAGGTAAATTAGATACAACTAAGGTCTGACATGCAAAAGCAAATCAATAAAAATAATCTATTAGTGTGCTAATATTTTAAACAGGTAAAGTTTGTGAATTTGTTTGTAAGAAGTAATCTTTTGAACTACTGAACCGATTTTGAAAATTCATTCACCAGTGGAAAGCTATATTATGCCCGAGTTATTAGGCTATATTTCATTGTGATTAATTATATTTTTAATGACGCCCAGCAAAGTGAACACGGGTCAGCTAGTGTAGAATAAAATAAGAACATAAAAGATTTCAAAAGGGCCCTGGCTATGTTAGGGGTAGACCTCAAAGGCCTCATAGGCCTTATTAAAAAAAAATAAATCAGAGATATATGTATGTATAGGTATACCTACCCCACAGCCTGGAGATTAATAGTGAAGTAATATGAAACTCGTGATTACTGCAGGATATGGAATATAATAACCCAGTATCTATACAATTACTAATGCAGATTCGCGAGACACATGTGTTCCGTTTTCATAACTATAATAGTGGGTATATTGCTTTCATTTCGGCATAGAAAATACTATACACGGAATTTGTTCATGCTTTAAATTAGAAAAGAATAAAATTAGAAATTTTAATTAAAAAAATATTTAATCCAAAAAACATTTAAAACTAGCTGACCCGGACAACTTCGTACCGCCTCAATTTTTAAATTTTTTTATTTACCTACTTACCTTTTAAACCTTCCCTGGACTTCCATAAATAATTCAAAACCAAAATTAGCCAAATCAGTCCAGCCGCTCTCGAGTTTTAGCGAGACTAACGAACAGCAATTGATTTTTATACATAAGATTTATGTAACTACTTAACCTAAAACTACTTATCATACCATACGTGTATTAGGTATGGATTGATAAATTTTCCTAGGGCGCTACTATATATATGGGGCTCTTCAAAAAGGACGTTAACTGGTCATTTCAACCTCATCGACACTCTCGTTGTTGCAGATGTCTATATGCAACGGTAATCACTTAGCATTAGTTGCACCGTTTGCCAGTTTGCCTGTCAGCAAATATAAAAAATCTATAGGCTCACTAATAACATATACGATAAAAGGTCATTACTATTTCAATTGGCTATTCCAATCCGTGTTCCTCATTATCTGTGACTTACATTTTGTCGTAACGAACTCCGAAGGGACGTCCCTTTGTTTCGAAAATGGGTTGAGTTAAGGGAAATTTTTGGAGTAAGCAAAATGAAACATTAATCGAATGTTTTGTTGCTTAAAATAATTAACTTGTAAAGTTTTTGGCATTTTGCCTTATTTATTGAGTATTGTTTCTTTATGTGTATTTCTTAGTACTTAATTGAAGATTGTTTAGATGGAATTTTGTACGAAAAGCAGTGAATTTCTAACTGTTATTTAGCTATCTAATAAGTTTATCTGAAGGCGTACATTTTTATACTCCTCATAAACATTATAATTACGTAGTTGATAAATTTACCAAGCGGGTTTTCGATAGGGGTATGCAGACGAAGGACTTTCACGTGCTACGATATTAATCCTAAAATTAACATGAGATATAAGAAAGAAATGAAGTGGTTTATTGACTTACAAAATGAGGCATTACATATATGGAGAAAATACATAATATGTTCACAATAATTTTTACACAATAACTTAATAAAGATTTTTCATTAAGAATTTATTTAGTTTATTAAGAGACAAAATAATACAAAGTTTTCTACATCTTGAAATCAGTGCCGAGCAAACCATAACAATTACCATATACACTGTTATAACAACAAAATGTTGCAAAATATTGCAATTTTTATGGTTTACTCGGCACCGACTTGAAGGTGTAGAAAGTTTTATATTATTTTCTCTTAATAAACTAAATAAATTCTTAGTCAAAAATCTTTATTAAGTTATTTTATAACTTTTAGTTTTTGAAGTCGGTTTTTTTAAACGAGGTTTTTGTTTATTTGTGACTTTTAAGTGTCTAGCTATGGGTAGGCCTACGAAAGGTGCCGCGCGCCTTAAAAATATAGGTCCCAAGAAACGGAAACGGAAAATTTTCATAAAAAATGTTCATAAAATGAAAACTACTGGGCCAAACTATGTTAAATTTTTAGGGGACCAAATGGCAACTATTCCGCATCAGACTCAAGAAGAATGACGTAAAAAAGTCCTAAACACATAAGTAGTGTTGACAAAATGTTTATTTTAATTATGATCTTAATAAAGTACCCTCCATTTTTGCACATTTATAAACATTTGTTACTGAATTTGTATATGAAGACTTTCCATAAATTTCTTGCATCTTTTCAAAGGCGTGGTTTCGGTTATGGCTTAAACATGTTAAAATGAATATAATAAACAGTATCGGATCTCCTGATGTAAAGAATGCAAAAACATTACTATGTTTTTATCAGATTATTTAGTAGTAGTAAAAAAAAATGAGAAAATAATAATTTGAACAAATATCAACACTAAAAAAATTTAGTTCCTTTGGCCAACTTAACAAATTTAAAAGCATTTGGAGATATAATATTATTACGCGTTGCAGGACTCGAATTAAAATGCCGTTGGAATTATTATAGAGTTTATTAGAACCATACAAACACGTATAACACAGTTACAAATATAACCGAACGCAATAATTCCAAACGTAATGCAGGAGATCGTAATTTAAATACACGCGCAAAGTCCGTTACTAAGTAAATTACCGAATGTACACAAGTCTTGCTTCGCTTCTGGTTATCGCTCGACTGCTGATATCTCCATTGGGGCATTGCTTTACCCTGCACAGATGCAATATGTCTGCCTGACCACGTGGATCGAATTTCTTAGAATCACACCTGGCTAATGACTACCATAAAAGATTACAATACACAATGGGCTGTTTTTCTAATCACAAATTTTAAACACAAAGTAAACAAAAGAAGTCCAAATGCCGAAAAGTAATAAAATGTGCAAAAAAGGTATGCAGGTGTGAATTTGTCTTTTGTCGGCGTTCAGGTCGTAACAATATCATAGAACTAATATTTGTATTCTTTAAATTGCATTTATGATTTTTTTAATACCTTTTACGCGCTACTGTATAACGGGGAGTGTTCCGAGTAACTGTTCAGGATAGTGCCTACGTCTTCTTTCTACCACCCCACCGCTCGCCATCGGCTAGACGTTCATCCCCACTTCCTCGAACCACGTCGCTCATGTACGCAGCGGTTCTCTAGAACAATTCTCTTGCACACAGTAGAACTAATGAACACAGCGCTACGATATGAAGTTTTTCAAAATAGGTGTCATAAGATTCCTTCGAGGGCGGCAGCGCATTGGTAACACCTCTAGTGTTGCAGATGGCCATAGACGACGGTAACCGCTTTCCATCAGCTGAGCCGCCAACATGTCTACTGAACTTTCGCAATAAGCAAAAATGTTCAGAAAATAAGAAACAAAAGGTGGTAATTCCAATTTTACAATTTGCTGTAAATTGCCAAAATAAAATGAGTTGTCCCCAGTACAAAGTTAAATGAGAAAGTTGATGCGATTTCAAAGATTGGCCGCTATCGTAATTTGGACAACCAAATTCGTTCTAAAGGTTGATAAACAAATTTTTTGGTTCTCTTGCTTTTACTCTTAATGGATTGATGGAAGGGTTTTCCCCATAATGATTCTATGTATGTATGTACAGTCGCGGAATTAAAATGTTCCTCACCTTAAAAACCGACCTTTGCTTGCACAAGTACAACAAACAATAGTGCCAACATTTTAATAAATAATACGTTTATAAAATTTAAAAAAAACGAATATTGCAATGTTGACAATGACAGACGCTGCGATTAATAATAAGAAAAAAAGAGGATAGAATCACTATGCTAAACATAAATATTAAAACCAATAAAAAGGTTTTGCATGTCTAAACAATCTTCTTAAACAAAATAGAAAATCAAACAACTTTGATCTAAGTAATTTTAAACTTTATCGTCAAATAGTTAAACATAATTTTCTGTGGAACAGTCTGTAATGTGACTTAGTTTGAAAAGGTAACATGTGCTCGCAGAACGTTTAATGTATCAATATGAAAACTGTCGAACATTTTTATGCCACAACTGTACTTAGAGTTATAATAGGTTCGGGAAAAAGTCTTTTCGCATATAGTATATATGAACTTGTAATAAGATCTCTTTGGCTATACCATTTGTATCTGGCTGGTTTTGGTATCATTAAAAAGTTTTAATTTTAAAGAATACAATTCCAAATTCAAATTAGGAAAATGTGTGATTTTCATTTGTTTTTCTTAGTGTTAAAATGAGTGAATCTAATGAAGAAATTCGATACATTTTAAAATTTTACTACAAAAAAGGTAAAAATACAACACAAGCCGCAAAAAAAAAATTGTGATGTTTATGGACCTAATGAAGTATCTGTGAGAGTAGCGCAAATTTGGTTTAAGCGTTTTCAATCCGGAAATTTTGATATCAAAGATGCACGTCGCTCTGGTCGCCCTGTTACGGACAAAATTGATGCCATTTTTGAAAAAGTGGAGCAAGATCGGCATATTAGTAGTTACGATGTAGCTGGAGATCTGGAAATTGACCACAAAACGGTTTTGGCGCATTTGAAAAAAGCTGGGTACACAAAAAAGCTCGATATTTGGGTGCCTCATGAGCTCACTAAAAGAAACCTAATGAACCGTGTAATCATTTGTGATTCTTTATTACGACGTAATGAAACCGAACCATTTTTGAAGAAGCTGATAACTGGTGATGAAAAGTGGATCACGTGCAACAAGAACGTGTGAAAAAGATCGTGATCAAAGGCCGGTCAGACTTCACAGACTGTGGCGGAACCCGGGTTAACTCGCAACAAGGTGATGCTGTGTGTATGGTGGGATTGGAAGGGTATTATTCATTATGAGCTGTTACCGCCAGGCAGGACCATCGATTCTGAATTGTACTGCGAACAACTGATGAGACTAAAGCAAAAAGTTGAGAGAAAGCCGGAATTAATCAACAGAAGGGGTGTGGTTTTTCACCATGATAACGCTAGATCTCACACATCTTTAGCCACTCAGCAAAAATTACGAGAGTTTGGCTGAGAGGTGTTAATGCATCCGCCGTATAGTCCTGACCTTGCACCTTCAGATTTTCACCTGTTTGGTCTCTGCAGAATTCCTTAGGCAGTGTCAGGTTAACATCACGAGAGGACTGCCAAAACCACTTGTCGCAGTTTTTTGATCAGAAGCCCCAAAATTTTTATAGCAATGGGATCACGTCCCTACCTACAAGATGGCAAAAAGTTATCCAACAAAATGGCACCTGCATACTTTAGTCAAATGTAAATAAACTTTATAAAAAAACCTTTTGAATTTTTATATAAAATACGAAGAAACTTTTTCCCCAACCTAATATAATATAAGCGCGCGCGCACGAACACATGCACATGCACACACACACATACCCACAGCACACACACACACACATTTATTTATTGTTGGTAAATTGTTGTGTAAGAAAATAAGTAAAGTTTACTTGCTATGATTTTTAAGACCTGTCTCCACACGTTAAGTGTACTGAAATTTTATTTTATATTCTTCGTTTATATGATTCTCGTCACCCTTAATTTTGTTAACGATATTATTGCACCTTCACTATGCGTAGAATGATTATGAATTGATTGATTTAATTATCGCAATTTCAAATGAAAAGCAGTGAATATCTATTTTGCTATTAAATGTCCAATTTATAAATTTTCCAAGTAACAAAAGTTTTATAAGTTTACTAAAAAGCAACACTGGATTGAGCAATTTATTCAAACTGAATTATTTAATCGAACTCATTTTACTTTCATTATTCTGTGTACTTTAAAATTTTGTTTTCACTTTAAAATCGATTGAAGAACATGGATAAGTTGTAAAAAAGTTTATGATTACATTTCAGTACATTATTTTGTTTTAAATTATTTTTATATTCACAAATTGATAGAGCTTTATCAAAATTTTAAACAGGTCGAATTGCACATTATAGTAATTCATGATATAATTCATGTATTCCAACAATTTTATTCCGGTTACCATAGACATCCAGGGCCGTCTTTTCCCGTGGGTATAAAGGATGCGTAGCACCCGGGCGCAAGGAACTAGGGGGCGCAAACTGATCGCCTTATACCTACCTATCATACCACGCGTAATTTGTTAGTCTTGAAATTACTTTGCAGTCTTTACATCTATAAAATAATAAGCAAATATTCTTTATGAATACACCTCCAACAGCTTGCTCAATTGCTTTTTGGAAAGTGCAATCCAATTTGGATCTTATTATTATAAGTAATAAATTAATATTGTAGCAAACACGAGCTGAAATTTAATATTGTTTCAATCCTATCCTTTCTATTCCATTACTCTTGTCTGATCCCTCTTTCCCATAATCCTATTTCCTCCTCTTTATCCCATCCAAAAGTTTAGCAAAACGTGTGGTACCTTTCGCCTGCAAAGGTTTGCAGGCGAAAGGTACCCCTTAACACGAGCTGGTTTGTCTACTTGTTTACCAGCTTCGCAATAAAAAAAAAGCCTTTAAACTCCGTAGAACTGTAATAAATAAGAAGGTTGAGTTTAAATCATACACTTGCAAATCTCCCGTCCATAAAATCTATAGCCCGGGTTGTCTGGAAGAGATCGCTCTAAAGCGATAAGGCCCCAAATGTTCCTACTTTAACTGTTTATTGTGACTACTGTAAATTTTTGATTTCATGTATATTTGGTGAACATTAAATTGTATTCTATTCTATTCTAAACAGGTAATGTGGATATTAGTGGTGTTGCAAAATAAACGACGCGTTATGTCGCTTATTTTATTTATTTTCGACATAAACGAGAGCGTGACTCGTGTTTTATAGTCCTAGTACTCTGACACCTTGATGAATGGCCGAATCACATATACCCCAACCGAGAGTAAGGCTTCGGTCATACTACAAATAATTTATAAATTGATTTAGGTGGCATTTATGCAAGGAATCGCTTATTAGCAGTGATCGGGCATTTGGTTTGTATTGTTAAAATGAAGGTATAACGGATATTAAATACCCAAATATTACTACATATTTGGGTAACTTAATACATTGCACGATAAGGTGAATGAAAAATTGGTGTCAAAGATACAAAATTTTGACATCTAGATACCAGTGCCACTACAGCCTCTTTTTAACACATAAGTATCAATAAAACACAAATTAAAAAATACAAGACATATGTTTTTATTGCACAATTAAATTTATTTATTGTTTTATATAATTTTGATGTCGGTGCCAAATAAAATGAAAACTCATTTTGCTTGGCACCGACTTAAAAATACAATACTGGAGGTTTACCAGCTTTTTATTAAGTCGGTTAAGAATGAAATCGGTTAATCTGCAATCTAGGTTATAATATTATTAGTTTATGTAAACAAAAATAATGTGCTGCGAAGAATATGTATTTAGATGTAAAATTTACTTTAGCTTTAAACGACAATCGAAGAAAAATTCTAAGAACAATAATAATTGATTTTAAAAGGTTTTTAATAATACAAGACTAGATGACGCCACAGGCTTATGGCGTTTTATTTTTTAAACGTGATTTTTACTTAAAAGTTATTTTCTAATTCCGCCATCTATAGCACCGCAGCCTTTACAAAGATTATTAATGCGTTTTCCACCAGTTAATTTTGGGTATATGTAGCAGTTTTCAACGACTTGTGCCGAACATTGCACGGGGACCGAGCGAGCTGTCAAAATAATGAGCAATTACGGGGTTAACTTTAATTTTGAACATAGTTAAGACTTTATTAATCACACACTCTGGAGAGTAAGAGAGCCGATTACAACCCAAAAATGTATGTCGAGAATATTCGTGTTGTATTTTGAAAATTAATTATTTTAGCAAAAATTGTATGGATCAGATAACTTTTTTTAATACGGGAGGGACACTACACCCCTTTTTTTGTTAAGGCTGGGGGAATACTTTTGCGCATACTCTATATGATAGAAAGAGTTACAAGCACCGACTGCCAGGCTATCCACTAAACCTTGCAGCGTCCTTCCACACCATAACGGGGTGCAACGAGACCGTAATCATAGGTATGACTGCTGTGACGCCTAGATGCAAGCCGACAAGGAGGAGTGTCCTTGGAACCAGAACCATACACCAACGGCACTGGGTGTAGCTCGCCGGGAGGATCCGACCCTCCCAGCTCCACTACCTTATCAGGAGAGAAAATGGACAATGCGACTCCTGTAACCCCTACTTCGTCGTCTGCAACAGGAGCCTGCCTGTACTAAAATACAGTACAAATTAGTTTAGGGGATAGTAGAATCAATAAATTAATGTTTATTAAATAGAAAGTTTCAAACAAATAAATAAAATGTTATAAGAACTAGTTATATCTACGACTTCGTTAGCGTTGAATTGACAACTGAGGGCCTATTAGCGCTAAACGAATACAATGAAAATCTGTGAGAAAACAAAATACTTAGCTTAATAATATGTCATTCTTACCTATATATTTTCTATTCTCTCATCTCAGTCTTGTTTACTAATGATGCAGCGGTTTTAAAATATTATAAAATAGTGACGCAGGGTCATTAATACTTCGAGAGTGTGTATGTCTTTTTTATTACCTGAAGCAGGCAAACAGGCAGACGGCCTACCTGATGGAAAACGGTTACCATCGCGCGTGCGTGCTATGCGCAACACCAGCGTACCACACGCGTTACCAACCTGTAAGATATTTTATTACGCCCTTCTTAAAGAACCCCATGTCATAGCGCAAAGAAAAAACCACGGCGGGAAGTTCCCTTCAGATCATTGTTGTACGCGGAATAATGTAATAGAAAATCTTGGCGTAGTTGAGCATAGGAACTCAAGGAAATATGTGGTGGCTTAAGGGTGATCATCCCGTCATTGGTGTAGGGTGCGGTTCTAAAAATGAGCCAATGACACTAGATCAATCAATACTCGGAACACTCCCCGTTGTACAGGCGGTTGAATACACAGAGAAACGCAATATCCTGGACGGTTCATATGTAATGGTTATGTAATATTTAATATTATTATATACCTTTAATACACCGTCACTAATAGGCTGTTCTTAAAGAAGCGAGTTGAAAGCGTCTTTTTGAAAGCGGAGTATCTGGAATCATCATATCATCATAAATGGAATGAGGATTCTCATACAACTTCATATAAATAAACCAAACGAGTCATTAAGTAACAATCCAAATGAGAATTTATGAAGTGACAGAATGCTTTACTATAATGGGACGAAACTGCCTCTAGCAGCAAATTCCATTGTAAATTGTATGACCACAGATCGCGATGACGTCAACATGTCAACACAAAACCACCACAGACCGCAAAATGTTGGTTTGCCGTAAATCGTTAATCACATTCTATTTTGAAAGCGTCTTCTGCAATAAAATGTACATAATGTAATCGTATTAGTAACGAGATAGTGTAAACTTGCAACAACTCAGAACTGCTTATGGTAATAAAAAAAAACAGCAACTGGTCACCATTCTTATAACCAGAGAACCTCAACCACAACACTCGATAAACATTTTTAGAACACCTTGCCATCCCTCGAACAATTTTACAATATAAAAAACTTAGCCAAGGCACAACCGATAGCGGATTGAAGTCATTGATAAAACATTTTAATTAAATGGGTTATGAATGATAAGAATTTATAACATTATTGTTTGGAAATTTTAGATAATATTTTATATTTAAAGTTATACATGTAATAAAATAAATCGAACACAGTAAACAAATTGATCGCGTCTACCAAAATGAAAATAAAATGTAATGAATACCGTCTATATACAATTGAGAGATTTCGAAATATAAACTACACATTTACAACATCATATTAGAAATAAATATTGTTACATAAAATTATGGTGAGAACTACTCTTTATACAAAACAGGCGCTAATCACAGTATAAATAAAAATATAACATTATTATTCAATTAAGGAAATGGCCGATTATATCGTTTAGAAATAAGAGGGTACATAACAAAATTAATTATTAACCTTAAAAAACACATGACAAGAATAACTATGCAAGTAAATAAATGTAACAGCAGTCTGTGAGAATTTATATCTGTTAAGTTATCACGCAAAAACTTCGAACATTGATAAAACTTTTATGTACCTATTTAATATAGCTTATAACGAGAACACCACGTAGGCTATCATTTAGATAAGATAAAATTTATATTGTTACGACCTACACGCCGACAAAAGTAGATTCACCTTTCCGCATTTGCACTTCTTTTGTTTACTTTGTGCTTAAAATTTGTAATTAGAAAACAGCCTATTGTGTATTGTAATCTTTTATGGCAGTTATTAGCCAGGTGTGTCGAACTGATTCTAAGAACTTCGGTCTATGCGGTCGGGCAGCCATATTGTATCGGTGCAGCATAAAGCAATGGCCCAATGCAAGACGTTAGTGACGGACTTTGCGCGTGTGATTGGATCGTGCATTACGTTTGGACTGGTTGTGTACAGTTATATTTGTACCTGTGTTATACGTGTTTGTATAGTTCTAATAAATTCTATAATAATTTCAACGGCATTTTAATTTGAGTCCTGCAACTCGTAACAATATGAAAGCATTTCATATAAATTGTACAAAGTATGTAAAATAGTCAGCATTTTACAAGTAAACAACTGGGGCCTAATACTTAACAACACATTTATATTAGTATATTTTCGGTAATAAAATCAGTGTTTGTTAGCGCTCGTTGGGTTTGGTATTTCTTACATTTTACCCTTCCCTCCTGAACTAAAACTTTATACACATTGCATTGTTTTTTTTAAATTTAATCAATTATTAATGGTCTTCTCATCGATATTAGATTGAAAGGTGTAAAATTAAATTGTGAACACAGACTTATTCCTTGCACATCATATAAGCTTCCCATAGAGACTTCATATTTAAGGCTTCTTTCATTCTTTCTTTAAAATAGCCTGCACTAGTTCACTATACCGTTATTTTCTATTGCTTCCTTATTGCAGGTACAAAACTCTATTCACACATGTCACCTTTGTGTTAGCTCTTATAGGATGATTTTGTTATTCGAGCAAAGCCTTAAAGATACCCTTACAAAAGACATATCATGATAAATTACGGTAAATAATTTCAAAAACATACCTCAAAAACGAATATATTGTTACGAGCTACAGGACTCGAATTAAAAATGCCGTTGGAACTACTATAAAATTTATTAGAAGTGTACAAACACGTATAAAACAAATGCAAATAAAACTGGATGCAACCAGTTCACACTGCACTATTTAATACAATTCGAACACGCAAAGTCCATCGTTTATATCGCTAATCGAGAGTGCTAGAAAACGTCTTAGACGCTTCGTAGTCGTCGCTTGACTGCCCGCCCCACCATTAGGGCATCGTCTTATACTAACTACACAGTACAAAGAAATTGGAGGCGCACACTGAGTTTCTAAGAAATATTAATTCGCACACCTGCGAACGTCCACAAAGTCGAAATCAATAACAATAGGGATTAGTTCGACGCTAACGATGGTTATAAAACAAGTAAAAAGACAATAGCATGTTACAAAATCAAAACACAAAGGAATTCAATAATCCGGGAAGGACAATAAAGTGCGCTTATCTTTGACGGCATGTAACAATATACTAAACTCAACTAATAATATACCAAGCACAAGTTCGATCCTGCATAGAGTACTGTTCTCATCTTTGAGACAGGTCAGCCAAATACGAGTGGGAGGTATTGGAATCAATTGAGAAAAGAGCCAGGAAGCTGGTCGGCAATGATCTTCTTTTTTATGCTCGACTTCGGAGTCTAGGGCATAGATGCAAGATCGCGGGGCTAACTGTCTTCTATCGGATACATTTCGGGGATTATTCTTTAGAATCGCACGAGCTGATTCCTCCATCCCTATTTTACTATCGGACAACCAGACGCACCGGTTTGCGCCACCGTTACATGGTGGAAACACCACCAGTCAGAACCAAGCGTTTCACTTCACCTTTTTTGGTGCGCACTGCCGAAGAGTGGAATAATTTGCCGGAGTCTGTTTTTCCTGACAAATACAATCTTGAAGTCTTCAAGTCACGAGTGAATAGGTATCTTCTAGGTAAGCGTGCTCCATCCTAGACTGCGTCATCACTCAACATCAGGTGAGACAGTGGTCAAACGCAAATCTATACTTCCATAAAAAAAACTAATCTTCGAATCTTTTTCAAATATTTTTTTGTAAAAGTATATTTTCAGTTCTATCACCTTGACTTTTTTTCTGAGTTTTCCACTTAAGATACAACTTAGAGGGGTAGTAGTATACACAATTTTTACGAACTTGGAAGTGTCTATCTCACCACCTATTGCCTTAAATAAAAAAAGTAATAATGGCTTCCACCCCTAATCTTCTTGTTACATTCCCATTCTACGTTAATGTTCGTCCTCAAAATTTCATTTCCTTTTTTGAGTTCAGCAGCCATTTTAGAAAATAGAAACACGTCCGTTCGCCCGTCTCTATACATTGTGACATTAATATTGTATTATAGCATAGAATGACAGTTATTTCTCTCGGAAACAAATGAATAAACGACCGATCGAACGAATGAAAATGATGAATGATGAATGATCGAATTTGACGGCCTCTGTGATTGAGCGGGCTAAGCCTTTGCCAGCCGACCTCACTGCAATGCCTCTTCGTTCGGGTTTGATTCCTGGTATGGTAAATTTTGGAAAAAGATATTTCGTTATTTACTATGGTCTGGGTGTCTAGGAACGGGCCCAGAGTAGTACATTGTATATTACCTATAACATAAGCGTAACTTGCTTAATTTGGAGATATACAATGTGTGTGTTTGTTTGCCGATTACTATAATTGACGATTATCTATATAGGTATAATATTAAGAATATGTAACTAAATAAATAAATAAATCGGCAGACAAACACACAGACTGTATATCCCCAAATTAAGCAAGTTACGCTTGTGTTTTGGGTAATATACAACGGACCATTCTGGGGCCGATCCCAGACACCCAGACCATAGTAAATAATGGAGAAAATATGTTTCCGAAATTTACTATACCAGGAATCGAACCCGGGCTGTAACTGTTGGACACGGGTGGACACGCGCGGAGGACGAGGGGCCGCACCACGAGCACGGCTGGGCCGCAGCCCGCGGATGCCGTGGGATCGCGGACCACTCGCCCGCACGACAGCTAGTGCGACGGACCATAGTAAATTGTATATACATAACTTCGAATAAACCAGCATTTCTTTTATATACAGTCCATAATAATTTAACTACCTTATTTATCAGTGTGTCTGCTAGAAAGACATACTCTTCTTCAGTAACAGTAATTAGTATACGCGATTTTTTAAAATTATTTATAATTATTATTTGCTTTCCTCCGTCTCTTGTCGAGGCAGAGATCCTTTTATCTTTTTATAATTTTCTAGGATAAATTATGGGATATGAACTCTTATTTTCTATTATACTGAGTAATTCTTATCTCTATCTTATATTAATAGATATACATTTTTACGAGTTACTATGTCTATATTCTACTTAATAAATGGGAATGTTGGCCCATGGATGGTATAGAATAGGTTATTTGTTCAGAATGGCGTATGATACTATTTGTCCAGAAAAATTGTACTGATCCCGAGGGATAGAAAAAACCTGAATGTATTGAAAAAAAATACTTTAACGCTAACGAAGCCACCAGCAAAAGCTAGGCTATCAATAGTTTTTGTTTGAGTATTTTTGAAATGGGGTATTTAGACATAGACAACACTGTATTGTTCACCACAACAAAAATTACAAAAATGCACAACAAAACAATAGTTACTTGGTAAAACAAAAGGCGGCCTTGTCGCTAAAAGCGATCTCTTCCAGGAAACCTGACTCAAAGGAAATTCTTAAATTATCTGTAATTATTATGCAACAAAGAAAAAGGAAAAAATATAGAAATGTAATTTTTTATTAAATATTTTTATAAGATGCCGTATAGTCAAACAACAAAAAAAGTAGTCGATTGTCACATTTGTGGAAAGCTTAATGTTCATGGACTTCCCACTCGCTTGCTAGAGATATTAAAATATTTGGATATATTAATATCGGGTGAATATTTTCATTATAATGCGTTCCGTGACAGAATGGCAGGTACAACATTCCTTCAACGTTCGCATTATGTCACAAATTCATTTATCTCCGAGCGTTTTAAGCAAAATTCCATTAATATTGATTTGACGCCTTTCTGGGACAAGCTAGTAGCGGCGTCACGTCGCGCCTTGTCGTTTAGCATTAAAAATACTATAGGATTATGATGGAACATTTTCATTGAATATATTTTTCTGAAAAATAAACTTTTATTTTCGTCTTGTCTGTATATATTGTATTTGTATAAATGATACTCATCATCATCATACGAGCGATAAATTCTGGTTGCGTACGGGGCATTCGCTTCGACGCCCTTTTACTTTTTCTTCTCCACTTGGCGCGATCTTCGGTCTTCTTTTATTGATACCATTAGTACGCATGTCATTCTTCATAACGTCAAGCCAGCATTTCTTGAGCCTACTGCTTCGACCGGGACTTGGACCAAACATTTAATGCCACGTAACTAGCCGGCTTCCGTAAAACGTGGCCGTACCAGCGTAAGCGACTCTCTTGCAGTTTGTCTGCTTTGTCACGGAGATGAAGACAGCAGCGGATGCTGGAGTTCCTATCGCGGTCCTTCCGTGTCGCGCATCCATTCATCGCAGCATATTCATTTCCGTGACACACAGCTCTTGCTTACGTCGCTCAAGTACAGGCCACGCTTCATTGCCAATATGGCGTTATGCAATGGAGTCGTAAAATCACAAAACAACTCAAAAATATAATTGTCGACAGACGTAAGTGAGATTATACAATATTAATGTACATAGTCGGTATTCAGATTTAGAAGAAATATCAAGATGTCTTTTTTATTTAAATCAACATGTAGATGGAGAAATGTTAGCTTCCAAAGCTTTTTAAGTATAAAGTTGAAAATTCTAAAAAAAGGAGATTCTAAAGCTTCAAATATATTAAAAAATTAATTGATTTAAACAGAATCCGTTGTGTAGTTTATAAGACAATGGGGAGTTATTTTGGTTGGTTTGGTTTTTTATATGGTTAGTGGTCGCCCGTGGTCAAAATTCGACCATAATATTTTGTTGTCATATAATCACAGATTTCGCCCAGGCTACAATGTTAATTTGACTTAAACAATAAACAAAAGAGTATATATGCGTGTGTAATGTGTGTAATGTTTTTTTATTGATTTAATGTATTTTTATGCATAATTTAAAAAATATATTAGCATTCGTCGCTTCATCTCTATATAAACTATAAGTATGCGAAATTACATACTCCTCCGTCCGCGCAATTTTCGTAAAAAGGGGTACAAAGTTTTTGCTTCACGTATTAATATATATATATTTCATTTATCACAAAGAACAACGGTACAGACTTGAATAGGTACATTTAAAAAGAAAACGTTATTAAGCTTGAAGTACGGTACAACTTGGTTCATTAACAATGACTTTTTCTTCGCAGTTTTTTGCTAACTTAGAATACTGAGTGTCTGAAAAGTTCTTCATAAAGTTCCGAAGATATTCTAGTATTTTACATAAATATTTATTTGAGAAAGGTTTAACAACGTACATTTTTTCAACTTAAATAATGCTTTTAACGAAAATTGGTTTGACCAAATCCATTTAATTTTTGGGAGAAGAGGTATTTTCGATTAGATGTTTAATTTTGGTTTCATAGCCAAAAGACAAAAACAACAACATGCTTAGCATGGAGATACACAATGAGTGTGTTTGTCTGCCTATTATATTATTATTACTAAATGTTGGCGTTCCCATGACGTCAATTATATATTACGGCATATTTGTCAGTGAATTATAATAATAATGTTACATGCCGTCAAAGATAAGCGCACAGCTGCCTATTGTAAGCGCAGTTTATTGCCTCCAACTCGTATTTGGCTGACCCCTCCCAAAAATGAGAACAGTACTCTATGCAGGACCGAACTTGTGCTTGGTATATTATTAGTTTAGTATATTGTTACATGCCGTCAAAGATAAGCGCACTTTATTGTCCTTCCCGGATTATTGAATTCCTTTGTGTTTTGATTTTGTAACATGCTATTGTCTTATTACTTGTTTTATAACCATCATTAGCGTCAAACTAATCCCTATTGTTATTGTTTTCGAATAGTGGGGCGGGCAGGCAAGCGACGACTACGAAGCAACTAAGACGTTTTCTAGTACTCTCGATTAGCGATATAGACGACGGACTTTGCGCGTATCGAATTGCATTGAATCGTGCAGTGTGAACTGGTTGCATCCAGTTTTATTTGTATTTGTTTTATACGTGTTTGTACAGTTCTAATAAATTCTATAGTAGTTCCAACGGCATTTTTAATTCGAGTCCTGTAGCTCGTAACAATAATAATAATAATAGTAATCGGCAGACAAACACACATATTGTATATTCCCAAATTAAGAAAGTTACGCTTGTGTTATGGGTAATATACAACGTACCCCTCTGGGGCCGATCCCAGACACCCAGACCATAGTAAATAACGGAGACAATAAGTTTCCGAAATTTACTATACCAAGAATCGAACCCGGAGCCTCTGCGTTGCAGTGAGGTAGGCCGGCAACGGCTTAGCCCGTTCAAATACAGCGGCCGTCGAATTGCAAGAGTGGCAACAACCAAAAAATTGGCCTGGGGCATAAAGTAGGTCTATGTCGAGTTTCATTTAAATCCCTTCAATAGTTTTTACGTGATGCTCTAAGGCTCGGCACACACGCACCACCGACTACAGGAATCGGTGGCCAATGACCAGCAGTTGACACGCTTTTTCATGCATTTTGTAGTGACTCGCTACACACGTGTGACCGCGAACAAAAGTGGCGGTGGGGCGTGGCCGCCACGAATAGCTGTGGTCGGTGGCCCGTTTGCACCCACACTAACAGACAGCCAAACAGACGGATAGACAAATATCCAAAAATTATAAAAGTTGTTTTTTTCGGTTTTGTTTGCTCTACAGAGACGGTTTTCGCCTCTCCCTAGAGGCAATTTGATATGCGTGATTCATAACCCACTTGGCCAATTTTCGCTTCTTCTTCTTCAGTCAATCAATGTCGACTTCTGGACGTAGGCCTCCCCAACTCTGCGTCACAAATCCCGGTCTCCTTCCTCATCCATCATCTACCGGCAACCTCAGGCAGGTTGTCGGTCCACCGGACTAGAGGGTGTCCTACGCTACGCCTACCGAGACGCGGTCTCCACTGCAGAACAGGTTCGCTCCATCACCCGTCGGTCCTGCGTCAGATGCAACCGACCCACTGTCGCTTCAACTTGCAAAGTTTGTCAAATATGTCGGTTACATTAGTTCTCTCTCAATTTTCGCTATTTGGCTTAAAAAAAGCCCTTAAAACAGTTTACGAAGGACTGTAAATTTTATCTCCCCATATATCTATCCGTGCAGGAACGGACAAAGAATACATTTTCCTGCGGCCAGACGGCCTGTCGTAAGAGGCGATAAAACCACCCACAGCCAGGTGGTAGGGCATTTACCCGTCTGGCTACCACTCCTGGTCTATGGTGACCCCTATGCCGCCATAACAAGCTTGAGTTGTGTTCCGGCATTAGTTACCAGGTTCCAGTCTCCCTTTAGAGAGCAGCAGTACATTAGTAGCACCTTTGTACACAAGTTCCATAGCCGATGGTAACCGCTTTCCATCAGGTGGGCCGTCTGCCTTTCTGCTGAACTCATACAATAAAAAAATCAAAACAACATGACAAATATATATTTTTATACACCAATTTACCAGAACGATGGCTAAAATTAATATGTTTATGCAGAACATTATGATGGCATAATACGTAGTGTATGAATATTAATCAACGCAGTGAAACGATTCCGGGATACCAAAACGTTAATTATTCAACACATATTAATGTCAGACATTCAGGAATTGGGATTGTTTTGCTTATTTGAGAGTGAATTGAATGGAATACGTACTCATAAGGTAGTTTTCAATTACACGCGGATCGGAGAAATGACTACATTCATAATGCATGGAATTTTATGTGATACAAAAAATTCAAAATCGTTTATTTGCATAAAAATTGGATGCTTTAAAGAAGTTACATTTTAGTTTAAAACGTATAGTGTATTCTTGGTAAATTGTGTTGGTATGTAGTTAGTATTGTTACAACTTAGGTTCCGACAAAAACAAAATCCACCTGCATATCTGTAAAAACGCATTTTATTACCTGTCGGCATTTGACCTAATTGTAATTATTTTATAATCGTCTTCTTTTGTTTACTTATTTATTGGCATACGTTTCTATAGAAGAGCCCATTGTTTTATTGTACTCGTTTATAGCCGCTTGCGGCCGAATCATTAGCCAGGTGCTGTGGATTACGTCGACTACGATACAGGCACATTTGTGTTGGTGAGGTATAAAATGACGGCCTGATGGGGAGAGGGGGCAGTTGAGCGATAATAACGATCTAAGCGTGACGTGTGTACACTCAGGAATCTTATATTGACGAACTTTGCGCGTTTTATTGAATTACGACCCTATGCATTATGTTTTGATTTGTTGTGTTGGGTTATATTTATACCTGTGTTATACGTGTTTGTATAGTTCTAATAAACTCTATAATAATACCAACGGCATTTTAATTCGAGTCTTGCAACTCGTAACAATATTATAAACGTAGCAAAACTAAACATCTATTAAAATGTTGGTAGTACTCTTTCTTGTACTCGTGCAAGCAAAAGTCGACTTTAAGGTGACAAACCATTTCATACCGCGACTGTACACCAAAATAAGGAAAATAATACACTTACTTATGGTCTTTAACACTATGAGGTAGTACAATGGGCGGCCTTATTGCTTAAAGCAATCTTTTTCGAGGCACCTTTGATGACATGCGTACTAATGGCCTCAATACAAGGGATGCCGAAGGTCGCGCAAAATGGAAAATTAAAGTAGGAAAGCGGACCCTGGGAGTTGAAGCGAATACACCGAATGCAATCGGGATTTAACGCTCAGATCATATTGGCTCTTGACCAGGTGTGGTAGCCATCCAGACGGGCATATTGCTACTACTACCTGTCTAAAAGGTAGAATTTTGTATTAGATCAATGATTTAATAAATTCAAAGTAAGAAACTTAACCCCTTGCAAACTCGTTACGACAGTTTATTGACAAAACTTTAACTTGCTAACAAGTTATTCCCTGTAAATCTGTTATAGATTTACAGAAGAGGGACTCATGGAATTGTTGTTAATTTAATAGTTTGGAGCATGTTTACTAAGTATATCAAAACTATTAATTGCTCGAGTTTTCCCCTGTTCTTCTGTTAGGGCTACTGGTAATAGTCGATTGTTAAACAAAATGGCGTAGTAAGTAATGCTTACATTATTAGAATAATGAACCAAATTGAGTCAATGGGTTGGACTATACAGAATTGAAAGGACACGACCGCATTTAACGACATTGAATTATTTGAGTTTATATTTAAGTGGATCACTTTGCTTCATTCGTCCAAATTGAAAGACAGAAAGGAACCGTCTATATGTCGTGCGCAGAAGGTATGCCGATGTCGCCCCTTCTACTTCCTGTGATTGCGACCGCGGCTTGTCTAAGTAGTACTAAGAACAAGACGACCGCGGGTCGCGATTTTGGGAGGCGGGAGGGGTTATAGCGCTGACATTAGATGGATCAACCAAATTGATTAAATATGGTTGAAAGGCGCAGAACGGAAAGGAAGCGATGACATTTATTGACATTGAATAACTCAATTTTAAGTTTACATGGATCGCTCTGGATGCTTCATCTAAGTCAGGGTTTTCCAAACTATTTCGGGCAATAGGCCCCATTTCCAAAATGAACTGATACCTCAGAGCCTTATAGCCAAATTATTTTTAAAATCCTATCTCTAGTTTTTTTCGTGTTGATACAAAATACTTACCAATTTAAAATCTTTGCGGTTAGTTAAGTGAGTAAACTTGACATCATTTTCTCATCAAAATTTAACAAAGTAACCAGAAGTAAAATTCAGAAAATATCAAGTGTAATTAATATTTTCTTGAGTTTTGAGAGTAGTAGTATACATAATAAAACTACGTTTTAACGGTTTAAACGCGGCAATTTATTTGATTTTTATTATTCTGCCGTTTCGGCCACTTTTCAGTAGATTTATAGCCTAACTTCATTAGAGAAGTAGTTAATTGTTTAACTAATCAGTTTTTATTTACTTTTCTGATATTCGAAATGAAAAGCAGCCTATTAACCTCGGGTGAAAAATCTATTTAGGCACTCGAACTATTAGCCCCATCGCTACGCTACTCGTACGCCAAACCATCTCGTGCCTAAATAGGTCACTTTAATCACTTATGTAATGGTCTGATATTTCAGCTCTACCTGCATAATTTACATGAGACGTCAACGAAATTTTTTTATGGTTTTGAAATATAATATTTCCTCATCTATTAACTTAAATAAAAAACATCGAAAAAGAGTTTTTCAAACCTTAACTGTACGTAACCACATCTAATTTTGATTTGTGTTACAATGATACTGTATTATTGTATAAGACCATCACAGACTGACTACACATCATTGTTCACTATAAACATTCTGCCATTTAATCTTCTAATCATGTGATAATGTATAGGTATGTACCTATATGTTGTTTTTAATAATTGTGAATGTGGTCTGGAAAACTGATATTAGACTGATCAACGGAGATGGTAAAGGCGACAACGGTATCCAATACCATTGAATGATTCAATTTTTTTGTTATATGAATCACTTAGGTTGATTTGTCTAAATTGAATAACAAAAATAACCCTGACATCGGCTGAAGACAATTGATTGTTTTTTTTTGTTTTTTTTTTATTTATTTGATTCAATTAATAGTAATAAGACTATTGATTATCGTACTGGTTGATATTGTAGATATTATAGTTATGTTTACGTATATATTTTCTATTATTTTATTATATAGGATAATGATTCTTTTTATTTTCTGTGCGAGTGTTTGTTTTATTTATTTTATGTTTCATATACTGTGTTACTTTCTTACTACATTTACTGTTACTTAGTTACTTCCTGTTACTTGTTACATTTACTGTGGTGATGGGTCAAATATTAATCAATGAGGCGGGGTCGGCACTGAAAATCAGTGCTGTGCTGGAGGAAACTCCAACACAGAAATGTAGGTATAAATTATTTATTTCTTTCTTTCACAAGACTCCATAAGAACATACAAAAATGTTATCTGCTAAAATTATTCTTTTTTATGTGGAGTATATTAAAATTAATATTTATTAATATTCAAATTAATGCAGAGCAAGACAGTTTATTATAGGTATTTGCTTATGGCCGGTTCTTATATCTTACTATTCATTCACTTGCTTTATCATCGGTTTAAATTTGATTATTTGTATGGAATTTATGTCAAATATTAACCTATAGCAAGACAAATGAACGGTGGTAAGATATTGGAACCGGCCAGTACTTAGTGTATAAAAAACGCATCTCTGTCCGTATGTCAAACAATCGAACATACATATTTGGATGAATATAACATTCTATAGCTGCCGGGTGTTCTCAGTGTATGGCAAGTAGTAGTTTCCAAGAAAATTACTTACAAAACTAAAGACAAACTGTCTGACGGACATAAGGAAAACAAAGATTTCGCGAAACCTTAAAAATCGTAACAGATAAATCCTAATGTATACAGATACCTAGTCACGAAGGAAAACAGTGGTGTAGGTTCCATTAGAGGTGATATTTTTCCGAACCTCGTCTTAGAGAGCACGTAAGCCAATAAACCTTTTTTACGGCTTGACCACACATTAGCTAGGTCGGCCCACCGAGATAAGAATAAGTACAGTAAAAACTATTTTATTTGCCGGAAGTTTCCTTTAATGTTTTCTGTATAAACTGTTCACACTAAAAGACAGCCCGCATAACACTAGATATACCTGTTCTTCACTATTTATGGTCTCCAAATTAGGGAGTTTTCCCCAAAATTTTTTTTTTGCGTCATAAAATTTTGCGGTAGGTATAAAACCTAATATTGACAACGTGTCTGAATGCCATATTACTTATGGCGTATGGGGGCAATAATGGTATGGTTTCTGCTAGAGGTATGATAGAGACACTCAACAGTGGAAAACAGGCAGAAAAATACATACACTTAGGAGTGATTTCCATCAAACGGCTCGCATTGCATCCAATCAGAACGGATTTTACAATGTTTAAACGATATTAAATCATTTACATAGTATTTAAAGGGTATATTACCAAGCCGCACACAGGCTTGACCTCGGGTCATTTTCGCGGCACGCGATCGTAGCCGAAAGTATTGTTACGAGCTACAGGACTCGAATTAAAAATGCCGTTGGAACTACTATATAATTTATTAGAACTGTACAAACACGTATAAAACAAATACAAATAAAACTGGATGCAACCAGTTCTCACTGCACTATTAAATACAATTCGAACACCCAGTCTGTCGTCTATATCGCTAATCGAGAGTACTAGAGAACGCCTTACTCGTTTCGTAGCCGTCGCTTGACTGCCACCCGCCCCACCATTCGGGCATCCTCTTATACTAACTACACAGTATAAAGAAATTGGAGGCGCACACTGAGTTTCTAAGAAATATTAATTTGCACACCTGCGAACGTCCACAAAGTCGAAAACAATAACAATAGGGATTAGGGATTAGTTCGACTCTAATGATGGTTATAAAACAAGTAGAAAAACAATAGCATGTTTTTCTTAATTGCAAATTCAAAATACAAAGAATTCTCTAATCTCCCGGAGGACAATAAGTTGCACTTACAATAGGCTGTGCGGCTTATCTTTGACGGCATGTAACAGTATGTTGCAACGCGCAATCGGCTCCGTTCGCCTGTCGTAAATAATCAGAACACGTCAACATGTTAGGAATGGAACTATTCGACTAGGCCCAGAAACGGATGCGTTCGCAAGCGACGGTATGAAGTCGATCGTATGCATCGACATCCTGCCGGACGCGATCAGCTGTCACCGTATTTGATCGTGTCCTTTCCGACCGTTGCGATACGAGCCGTTTGGTGGAAATCATCCCTTAGGAAATGAACATGTTTCACTGCCTAGTCTAAAAAAATGCCATAGCACGAATGTATAGCCCGTGTGCGGCTATCCTAATAAAACTTATTGATCGACAGTAGTGATCAGAAATGAAACAACCAGTAATCAGATCTAATTCAATTACAGATCACGACGGGGCCGAAACAAGATTATCTGGGGAAAGTCAAACGTATCTTTGTAATTATAGGGGATCACAGTGATCTTATTAGATTGAGGGCTGGCACAAAAATGTATTTAGAAAGAATCTTTAATGTCTCGTTATCAAATGGTAAAAACCGAATACTCGTAATTCAAGTATTACATCGGTTTTTTGTTTTGAAATCTTTATTTGTCGAAATCGTTTAATGGAAAACGGGTTCTTTCTATTAAATTACAAAAACTACTTGACAAATATTATTCAGTCAGTTATACCTTGGTTGTAAGTATCTTTGAACCATGATTTTTTCCACCCGATAGTATAAGTTATTCGAGGGAGAGAAATATACAATTTTAACGACTTTAGTATCTTGACACCTATTGAGTTGATTAAAAACATCTTTAATGAATATTCTTATATTTTTCCTTTTCCTTTATGCAAAATACGAAATCCAGAAAAGTGTCTAACTAATGCATACTTCCCTGGATTAAAATTCGTGTCGTTAGCAACGTAAGCGTATTAACTACTAATTCTCCTGATTATTTGGGGTCGGCACAATATCGAGCCTTTCCCACCATTTTATTGTAAGCGACATTTTTACCTAAGTATATTTTTTATTGCAAAATGTATTTTATAATATTGTTACAACCTAAGTGCCGACAAAGACAAATTCGACGTACAGATTTGTAGAAGCACATTTATTACCCGACGGTATTTGAACTAATTGTAATCCTTTTATGATCGTCTTCTTTTGTTCACTTACTTATTGTCATTCGTTCTAGAGCCTATTGTTGTATTGTAATCATTAGCCAGGTGTTAAAGATTATAAAATTACAAGTTATTCTACGAAATTCGGTCCACATGGACGGGCGGGCACATTATACTTGTGCAGGATAAAACGATGGCCTGATGGAGGGAGGAGGTCAGTCGAGAGAGAACCACGATCGAAGCGAGACGTGTGCGCGTTTTATTGAATTACGACCTTCTGCATTACGTTTAGACTTGTTGTCTTCGGTTATATTTGTAGCTGTGTTATACGTGTTTGTATAGTTCTAATATAACTAATAATTTATTAAACTAAAATAACTCTATAATAATTCCAACGGCATTTTAATTCGAGTCCCGTAACTCGTAAAAATATTATTTTGTTCTAAAACTGTCAGTTTTTGATTTAGTAGGGTGGGTCTAAGTGTTAAAACTAAGTCATAGATTATAATACCTTTTACAACGAAAAATATAATTATGTCCATATGTTGGTAACGATAAAATGGCGGTTAAGGCTCGATATGTCTCTCCTCTATTCTGACATAGGTAATTTGTCACACCACAAACGATCACGTCATCCTTTACACAATCCATCCATCTCTTTTATGGGTTTAATACAGCATAATAAATAATAATTTCGTTAAGCATTCATTTCCATTTAAGTAATTATCAATATGACCCGAGTAATAAATAGGATTAAAATGAGGTCAATAATAATTTTATTCATTTCATACGTAATGAAACATTCTGATTAATGGCCACACACATTTTCACATTAATTAAATCGTAGCTCTTATGAACAGTTGCTAGTAATTACACATCGCCCTTTATTGGCAATAAATTGGCTGTTATTAAAATTATTTTACGCTTTATCTATAGCGCTAATTGACGTTGTACTGGACAATTTTATTTAAAAACAATGTATTAATATTGCATTATTAACGAACCAGGTCGGAAATTAATGAAAATAAATGAATCTTCATTATAAATGAGAATATTATGAAAAAATAGTTAGGATAACTTATAGATTATAATTTTAACAAATTTTTATATATTCAAATTCAAATTCAAAGTTTTTTATTCAAAATAAGTTCCACTGGAGAACACTTTTTGAAGGTCATATAAATATATAAGTTAAAATTTAATTTTTCTTCCTATTCTATGTATACCGCTTCACAACGTGTTATTGCTGTTAAGGAGAAGAAGCGGCAAGAAACTCCCCAGCAACACGTCTAGCTAAATAATGTTTTTCTTTAAGTTTCTTATTCTATTTATATCTCATGTTGTTTTTTTTTTTTAATAATTTTTATACAGAAGTATGTTACAGAATTACTTTTTGAAGAATTAATGGAGTTGTAGCAAACAGTGCATACTCAATAAGACCAAGACACAATAAGAGGAAAGAAAAATATTATGAAAGTTATAATGATATGACGTACTAAAATGTTATGCTGCAATATATCTCCATAAATCCCTTACAAGCTTGGCAAGATAACATTAAACAAAATATAGTATAAGATGTTAGAGTGAGCTGCTATGTAAATGAATTTTTGTCATTTAAGTATTCTTCAATAGTGTAGTATCCCTTTTTTAGCAAGATACTTTTTAATTTGGTTTTGAATTTAGTGAAAGGCAGATCTAACATTTCACTCGGAATCTTATTGAAGAAGCGTATACCAACCCCAAGAAAGAGGACAGTACTTTTGTAATCTAAAAGATGGCAATATCAGTCTATTACAATGCCTGGTGTTGAAATTGTGAATATCCTTATACTGCTTGTAGGCACTCAAATTATTACGAATATAAATTATATTATTAAAGATATATTGGCAGGCGACCGTCATAATATTGATTTCCTTGAAGCATTCTCTAAGAGACTCCCGAGGGCCGAGGTTGTAAATTGATCTTACGGCTCTTTTTGTAAAACAAATATGGTCTCTAAGTCAACAGCGTTGCCCCAAAGTAAAATACCATAGGACATGACACTATGAAAATAACTAAAATAAACTAGTTTAGCAGTCTCTTCGTCAGTGAACTGCCTAACTCTTCTGACCGCATATGCAGCAGAACTAAGTTTTCATATATAGAAATCCACAATCCATAGGATAAAAACACTAATATTACCTACAATGCAACAGTTATAATGCAATTGAGAAACATCAATTTGGTTATTTGTGCAACAAGTCTAACAGACGTCCGATGCGTTCGGCAGTTGAATAATAAGTGAACGTACAGCATCGTTGCCGCCACTCAGTGTCTCCATGTGTCAATCGTGAGTTTCCGTGTTGCAAGGGTAAAAATACGGTGTTTCTACATAAAATTACGGTGTTTCTACTAAAAGTGTACCGTGTAAATTACCGTGTAATTTTTCAAGGAAAAAAAACAATACTATTAACCAAATCAAGTCTGAATATATTTTAAGAAAATTTACGCCATTTATTAACGTAATTTTACATCATTCATTCATCACACTTACAAATTTCACTCCTTCCTATATTAAAATAAGGACGAGAATAGATTGCCAAGGCTTATTGGTAGTTTTATTTAAGTGTGAGTGGAGATAAACTTTTGGATATTGGTGCATTTCTCTGGGATTCCCGGCAACCAGGAGCAGTGTTGCTATTACAATATTTGTTAAGTGACTAAGATTTGTTTTACGCAGTACATGATGAAATTGTTACAACATAATTTATAACGCTAATACAGTGATATATGACACGGTAATACATTATTACCTTGACGGTAGATAAAGACCGGATTACGGTGCATCTACCGTAATTACCGTGTACATGGAGACACTGCCGCCACTACTCCGTTCACACCACTCGAATGATATCAACGCTAGACTACCTTCTTTCTGGCAGATTATTTATAACAGTTGCTTATTAAAAAACAACAACTGTAGAGTATTATTACTTTCAAGCAGTAATATTTTTCTTTGTATTGAAAATCTCAATTATGCTTTTTTTAGGGAACCGTGCTCTTTTTTGCAAAAACGGAATGGCCCGTCTATGTATGTCACTCATTTTTCTCAGTAACTATAAATACTTAGTGTATTTGGATGAAGGATAGGAAAGTATATTACTCTATTGCAACGTCATTACTAAGGGGTGATTTTTGTTTCATACTCATGACGTCTTCAAAAATCGTAACAATATTTCTTCATGATTTTTTATTGAAATCAATACATTGGGAGACATTTAGTTTCATATTAATTAAAGTATGTCTACTTTTAACACTTAATCTATTGAAAATTCAGAAAGAGTCAAGCTAGTAGAACTGAAAAAATACTTTAACAGAAATCGATATGGCCACATTGATATTTTCCATTAAAAGCTTTTTTGGGCTTCCGTATCCGAATGAAATAAATACAAGGCTTATACACTCAGTTGCCAACCTCATCTTATATATAAAAATGAATCGTAGAAATGTATGTACGAGCATAACTTGAGAACGACTTTACCGATTTTGATGATATTTGTTTTGTGTGTTTGAATGGGTTCCCGGGTGGCTTAGATTCACAATGAGAACCGGTAAGTGGCGCTGAGATCGGGTTCTGGAATCCTCCTAATCACCTGGAGCGGTTTTAGTGATTTTGTTGTTGTGTCATGAAACAAAGTCTTTTAGGAATTCAAAAAATATAGCGGTACGAAGTTCGCTGGGTCGGCTAATTTGTTAAAAATATGGCGTACAAACTACCGCCATGTTTTATTTGATTTGTACTGTCACTTTTTACTGAAGAAAGAAATTATTAATTTACATATTTCCTTAATCACCTCCGCGGAACCGTGAAGTAACTAATTTTTTTAACAAAAAAACCGACTTTATGACTAAAAAGCAAATATAAAAAACAATAACAAATGTGCAAAATGTAGTAATTTTTATGTTTTACTTCACAACGACTTCAAGATGTTGTCGAAAGAAGGCGGTTAAAAATTTATTTTATGCTTTTTTTAGTTTGAGTCTGTTTTGTCTTTGTTAAAAAAAAAATTCTTACTTGTTTATTGCGCAAGCATTTGAATAGCTTTAGAAATAATATATTAAGCGCCTGTAGAAATTGTACTACTGGCAGGCGTATACAAGGTATCTTACTGTTCGGTGTTGACGCTCGTTAATAAGGCCTGTTCTCGATTTTCCTGCGGTCCACTCATCACATCCTGACTTGGTAATCATGCTCAACTCAAATCATGCTGTATAATCTGTATAACATGTAAATTATTGGTGACTTCGATAAATATTGTTATTATTAATGTTAAATACATATTCAAAATTTCAATATCACCGTTATGAATAGTATTGGTACGGAATAAATAAGTCTTGATGCAAACTATTACTCATATAAATAAAACATGTCTTGCTAACGATCCTCGACAAAGCTTTTATATTTTACTAGCTGTACCCGGCAGACGTTGTCCTGCCTTTAAAAAATAAAAATCTGGCACTCCATTGCAGCGCCATCTACCGGGACCAAATGTTAATTTAAATTATTCTCGAATCCACTTGAACATGTACAAAAAAAATCATCTGAATTCTGGTACCCGTTTGCAGCACAATCTAGCTGGTTTAAAATTGAATCTATACCATCCCGGTCGCAAACCTAAATATCGCGATTAAAAAACAGGGGCTGATCGTAGAAGGCTGAAAATTTGAAGTTGTATGATTTTTTTCATGCTAACTCATAATAAAATATAAATAAGAAATTTCTGTCAAAAAAAAATTTCGCGGTGGGTCACCCTTATCATTTAGGGGTATGAAAAATAGATGTTGGCCGATTCTCAGACGTACCCGATATGCACACAAAATTTCATCAAAATCGGTCAAGCCGTTTCGGAGGAGTATGGCAACGAAAACTGTGACACGAGAATTTTATATATTAGATGATAAATATTATATACAGGTGTGTGTGTGTGTGTGTGAGTTCGTGCGCGGGTGCGTGCGTGTGTGTGTGTAGCTCTTCTGGAATGCGGAAAAGCACCGCACTCGCGTGACCGTCACGCTCAAGTCTCACAGTCTTCAATTCTGACGTGCAGTCGTGCAACTGTCAGTTTTTATTAGAAGTGAGAAAGAAAGAAAAAAGAAAAGACGTACGCAAGTGAAACTAATTTAAAAAACATATACAGAAATTGTATGCCGCAGTTTTAGAAATTAGGTTGGCACTCATTATATTGATGTGCCGAAACGTGGTCCGGCACAGTACTGAATTTTCACTGCCCACTTCCTAAATCACACATATAAGAAAGACCCTTTGTAAAAATGAGAAAGATAATTTACAAAATTTATTACTATAGAAATAATAGAATAATGTCGATGAGCTTAATAATAATAATATTTTTATTTCAGGAACACATGCTCAGTAGTTAAAAAACAGTAAATTATACCTTACAATCGTCAATAGTTAATTAAACATATGATACACTAGCGGTCCCGGCAGACGTTTTCTGTCCTGAAAAAAAAATTAAATTCTATCCAAATTTTTCTAGTAATAGATATAGCCTATGTTATTTAGGGATAATGTAACATTCTAATGGTGAAAGAATTTTTGAAATAGGTCTAGTAGTTTTTGAGTTTATTCGTTACAAACATACAAAAATACAAATATTTCCTTTTTATAATATTAGGGTAGATTACATATACATACATACACAAACTATTACATTAACTATCACGGCTTGGATATTATCCACGCTAAATTATAAAGCAAAAAGCGTCTATTACTATTTTAGGTTATTTAATTCTAAATATATGCCAGGGGTGAATGTTAACTAACGATAGGGGTGGTCCGACCTCACGACCTGTTTGCTCAGTGGATTGGAGAAGCCTGTCTGAGAAATCATTTATGGCAACGGCATAATGGCCATGCAAATACCTAAGCATAGACAAAAGTGACAAACAAGAAAATATAGATAATCAAATTAATATAATATGGAAACCAGAACATTTTGTTGATGGTTTTGGTTTTCCCTTGGTTTGCCATTTGACATTTCTTCACAGGAATTGATCTTTACAAGCTACACTATTGGTATAATAATACAGGCTGTGTTTATTTTCCAAAATCAGCCTATTCGGTTTCAGTTTTCGTCAAAATCGGCCTTCGAAATCCCTTTGAATGTTTTTCGCTATGTAACAAAGTATAGGATATGGCCCTGAAGGCCCACTTGAAAAATTCCCCTTAATACAATAATATTTTTAAATACTGTATACAAGATCCAGCGTATATAAAATTATAATGAATAATAATTATTGCCAGAAACAGTATATTCTAAATTAAGAAAGACCAATAATTTGTACAACACTTTTATAAGGGTGGCAAGAGGGTGGCGCACGCGCACGTAATCGTTCCGCCGTTATAGATTGACGACTGGCACCGTCCGCTAGATGGCACTACGTTTTTAATTGGCGAATTTTGGACGGCCGAGAGGCGTGACTTACAACGTACCTGGATAAGGAAAGTCCATTGAAGTGTACATATTATTAAGCGCGGGTTCCTATATGTTACCGACCGTTCAATTGCCTTGCTATCGGTTAAAATTTGACATTTAGCTCCATACAACTAATGTCAAAATTCAACTGATGGTAGGGCAAGTGAATCAATAGTAAGATATAGGAACCGGCCATAAGTCGTAAGTCACGGACGTGACCTTGAGCGTTCGGACATCGTAAAGCAATCGGGAGAGATTGTTACGATTCTAGAAACTGCAAGGGTGTGAAGAAAAGGCACATAGAAGGCGATCGTATTATTACGTGATCCAATTCCTTAATGTATGGCCAATATAATGTGGCTGCGACGTTTTGTACGTTTCTAAAAAGTATCTCAGTTGATTTGATTGTTCGCTTCCCTATTATGTAAACAAAATTAATGATTTAATCAATAACACTATATAGCTTCCAAAAAAATCAAGGAGTACTGGTGATTAATAATAAAATATACATTTTGTCACGATGCGGTTTCCAGTCAGGCAGCTGACATGCCTATGTGGCAAGAGTCCCAAATAATTAAAGAGAAAAAAAAAGCTAGGTAATTGATTTGTTTATTTATCCTAGTAAGTTATTATTATCTTCTATTGAAACTTGTTGAACAAACACAGTAGAGTAAAACGTGGTATAAATCAATATGGTGCATACAGACATGAAACATATCTAGTATATGTATATACAAAGCTGTACGACAAGCTTAATTGGGAGTTACTGTTTTTGTTACTAATTGCCTATGTACAAACAAGACCCTGGTTTAAAATATATAATTAAATTCATTTTTTTTTCTAATATCCTTAGCCTAATAAAGAAACTTTGTCCGTTTATTATAAAAAACATCTATACCTTATACCTGTCGAAGATTCGAATTTTTAATTAATATTGATGAATAACTTTAACACATTTCTGAATATTCCTTAAACATATTCAAAACAATAAAAAAACCACACATTATAGAAAACATTCGTTTACCTTAAATTATTTAAACTTCAGTATAAAGTTAATTTCTTTGTGCAAAACTAGATGTCGCTGTACGGAAATTAAACATGGTATAGTTAAAAATATACAAAAAATATACTTTGTTATCTGACAACTTACTATCTAACTCTGGTTTCCCTTCAAAACGTATAAATCTTTCGCCTTTTACTAAAGATTTCCGTGGAGGGGAACACTCAAATGAGTCTATAAGAATTTTTGAAAGCCTCGCTCTGCGGGGTTAAAATACTGAACGGAAATGCTGTAAAACATAAACGCTACTAACATACTAGATGTGTGTCAGTTATTTAGTAGCATCGTTGTTCTTGTCGTGTTTCTTTTTAAAGTTAATAATTAATTTTTTTATGTACCTTCTTATTTCTAAACTATATAATCTGCTATTTCCTTAATTGAATAATAATGTTACATTTTTATTTATTCTGTGATTAACGCCTATTTTGTTTAGAGTAGCTGTTTATAATTTACCATAATTTAATGTAACAATATTATTCCTTTATATGATGAAGAAATTGTGTAGATTATAATTCAAACCCTCTCAATTGTATATAGACGGTATTCATTACATTTTATTTTCATGTTGGCAGACGCGATATATTTATACTGTGTTCTGTTTTTTTATTACATGTAGAACTTTAAGTATAATATTTTATATAATATCTTATATAAAATATTATCTAAGGTTTCCAAACAATAATGTATTAAATTCTTTTCATTCATAACCCTTTAATTAAAATAGTTTATAAATGACTTCAATCCGCTATCGGTTGTGCCAATTTGCTAAGTGTGATAGACTGTAAAATTGTTGCAGGGATGGCGAGGTGTTCTAAAAATGCTTGTCGAGTTTGAATAGTCAGTGTGTGTAATATGTTAAAACCGTAAGGTTCTCTGATTATAAATATGTGACCAGTTGCTGTTCTTTTATTACCATAAACCCTCTGAGTTGTTGCAAGTATTACAGATGACATGACAATTGACAGGTAGAATATCAACCAGATTTGCGCAAAACGGCTAACTAAAAAGAAATATATTTTTCGCTCTAAACATATGTATCATTCCCATAGCTCTAGCTTAAAAGAGATACAGAGAAGAAATCGGAACGACGGCTCTCGTTCTAGCTCTTTCAAAAGCTAGAGCGAACCGTGTTGTGAGTTGTGAGTTGAGACGCTCACGGCGGAAATAAAGATAATTATGCAATACTAGCTGACCCGGCAAACTTTGTACCGCCTCAGAATCATGTTTTTTCATATTTACTCACCTTTTAAACCTTCCCTGGACTTCCACAAATAATTCAAAACCAAAATTAGCCAAATCAGTCCAGCCGTTCTCGAGTTTTAGCGAGACTAACGAACAGCAATTGATTCTTATATATAAGATGTTAGTTGTTATATATCAACAGAAAAGTATATCATATATAAATATATGCACTTGGCATCAACTTTATTTTTATAAGCACTAAGATCTATTATTTACACTGTACATATTGACGACATTGTGCTCTGTGTTAGCCGTGGAGCTATGTGTTTACCGAGTGAATGAGAGTTAGCTCATTTTTATCTCTCATTAGCGAGCTAGACTACCCAAGTCTGATGTCAACTGTCATATATATATATATATATAATAGTGTGTGTTTCTGCTTTCTTTTGTGATTCGTCGTGTGTAAATAGTCACTATTCACTAAGAGTCAGATTTAAATAATGAATATGGACATATAGATAATTTTATTACTCACCAAAATACCAGACCCAATACAATACTTAATTAATTTTTTAAAGATTTTTGAAGTGATACTTCTTTAGAATCGTTTTGATTTGAAACTCGATGAAACGAAAAATCGACACTAAAAAGAGATAAACACAAATCTATAGGACTAAGTCTGCAAGAAAATGAGATAGATTACATTATACTTAATAATTTAAACTCTATGCTCATATGGATAGAATTGGAAATGTTTTGAAGTTTTTCGTTAATGCTCCAAATTTCGTGTTTTAAAGCTCAAATATATTAATTATCACGATATATTATATGAAATGTGACGTCACAAAATTTAGAATCCCTCCCACCCTTTTCACACTGTTTCAGCTCTACTGCGTGTGAACTGCACACGCACACATTTTTTTTAAATTTTTATGTATTTAACAAACTACAGGAAATTATTTACAATGATATAAACATAGCATAGACAACCTCTGGGGTTTATATAAGTGCTATGGATATATCCGTCCGTAACATTTAACAATTGTAGCATCAGATTAGGCTGTTTAAAGAGACGTTTTTCATCGTTATAAATTCCTCTTTTTTAATTGTTGGTGTAACTAATTATTTAAGTATTCTTAATTGATGTTTATAAATTTGTTTAATATAAGTGCTATACGTCCAACCGTAGCTGGTTAGGCCATACTGTATAAATGATTCACCTAAAGCAGATAAAACAATAGGTGACCTTATCGCTTAGAGCTATCTTTTCCAATAGAATATTCTTAGCTAATCTGATGACGGAGGTGGTGCATAAATTCAGATGTACCTAAATTTTTAAAATACATATTTATGAGCAATATTAGCATCCATATAGAAGAGAACATATAGATAATACCGTCCCCGTAATGACTTGAGACATTATGGCTTAAAAAAAGCATTATATTTTGCTATTATAAAATGGAAAACATAGGCTCTAAATTCTATCTGGAAACAAAAAATCTTAAAAATATCATAATAAAGTTAAATTTTACTTAAATAATAAGTTATCAAGTACTATAATTGATTTATGTGAATGAATTTCAACTACTAATAACATGAAAACACTTAGGTACACCAACGATTATTTAATTCAAAATAACTAAACCTACTACAATAAAATAAAAAATATCGTCATAATAAAAAGAAATCTTAAAATTACTCACTTCTATTTTTAACCGACTTCAAAAAGGAGGTTCTCAATTTGATTGATATTTTTATTTTATTTTATTTTTTATGTATGTACACCGATTACCCTGATATTTATGATCCGATTTACGTGATTCTTTTTTAATTTGATGCGAAATAGTTGCCATTTGGTCCCCTAAAATTGTAACATAGTTTAGTCCAGTAGTTTTAATTTTATTAACATTTTTTTATGACAATTTTCCGTCCCCATTTCTTGGGACCTATATTTTTTAAGGCGCGCGGCACCTTTCTTAGGCCTACCCATAGATAGACACTAAAAAGTAACAAATAAAAAAAAATTCGTTTAAAAAAACCGACTTCGAAAGCAAAAAGTATATAACAACTTAATAAAGATTTTTGACTAAGAATTTGTTTAGTATTAAGAGACAAAATAACATAAAATTTTCTACATCTTGAATTCGGTGCCGAGCAAACTATAAAAATAACTCTTGGAATCTCCAACAAAAAGTTTTTATTCATTTAGTGTGGCATAATACTGGCCACCAAACATACTAAATGTTTAAATTTAGAACATAGATTTTTTTTATGTTTTTTCCCTCCATTGCTATTAAAATCGTGCAGTTTTCATTTATAATTAAAATATTCACAGTCCACAACGAATTAATATTTAAAGAAGTGTTTAACAATTACCATATACACTGGTATACATGGTCCGAAGACCTCACAACTTTACCGGGGTTTTTGGGGCGAGTGCCTTTGCGAAGCGAAGGCGCTCGAGCCCGGGGGGCAAATTGCTCGAGGGGGCTCCCTAGGGAGTTTCACCTCGGCTGGACTGTTGCCATGAGAGGGGGATGAATCTAATGATGCCCACCATAGGGCGACACAATGCACTAATTGAGAGCGGGCGACGGGTAATATAAAGCCCGAGAGGAAGGATCCCGGCGGACCGGGATCGGCGGTTCGCGGTGGCCTATACTATCTTACTGCCGTTTCGCAACGTGTTATGGTTGGGAGAGAAGAAACGGCGAAAGAAACTTCCCAGCAACACGCCTAGTCTATCCTATGGGGGGCTGTGTCTCCTAGCGTCACTCGCGGGGACGTGGAGAGATCGTGATTGGCGGCGTCGACGCCGCCGTCTGTGTCTGTCTGTCGGTGCCTGCCAGCCTACCGTCCTAACCGCGGGAGGGCTGATCCGAACCAGCCGTTTTGTGATATCGTCGACCTTATCCGTGAGGATGTTACGCGGTCGTCGCACGAGAGCCTTTCGTCGAGGCTTATAATCGGACGCGGACACGACGAGGGGATTTCGATGGTGCGGCGCTAGATCGAAATACTTACGCGAGAGCGACGTAATGTAGTTTTTGATGGAGGGAAGCTCCAGATCGCGGTGGATGTCGACGTTACGCATATAGAGGGGAGCACCGACGGCTCTGCGCATGAATTTATTCTGAACGATTTGCAGTTTCTTTAAAAGGGAAGGCTTGGTATGGCCGAATACCACACTCGCGTATGTCATGATCGGGCGGAGGGCGAAATAGAGTGAAACTTACGCCGTAAAAAGTTTATATTTACAGAAAACGCAAACCATAGCGCGATTTAGAGAAACAGTGTTGCCCTCTAGTATCTAACTAATGAATACAAAATTTGAAGAAAAATACTGTTACAGTTATCGAGTAGCATAATTGTTCTTGTCGTGTTTCTTTTTAAAGTTAATAATTGATTTTGTTATGTACCCTCTTATTTATAAACGATACGATCGGCCATTTCCTTAATTGAATATTATTGTTATATTTTTATTTATTCTGTGATTAGCACTCTGTTTTGTATAGAGTAGTTGTCTATAATTTACCGTAATTTTATATAACAATATTTATCTTTTTTATGACGTCGTAACTGTGTAGATTATAATTCAAAATCTCTCAATTGTGTATAGGCGGTATTCATTACATTTTATTTTCATGTTGGCAGACGCGATAGATTTGTACTGTGTTCGGTTTATTTTATTACATGTAAAACTTTAAGTATAATGTTTTATATGATATCTTGTATAAAATATTATCTGGAATTTCCAAACAGTAATGTATTAAATTCTTTTCATTCATAATACTTTAATTAAAATAGTTTATCAATGACTTCAATCCGCTATCGGTTGTGCCAATTTGTTAAGATTAATTTACTGTAAAATTGGAGGGATATCGAGGTGTTCTACGAATGCTTGTGGAGTTTGAAAAAGTCAGTGTATTCAATGTGTTAAAACCGTAAGGTTCTGCAATTATAAAGCATTGTGACCAGTTGCTGTTTTTTTACTACCATAAACCCTTCTGAGTTGTTGCAAGTATTACAATACAATTTTGTATTTTATCTCTAACAAGAAATCTTAAAAATTGTGTCGTGTTCTCCATCGTTTATATGGTCTATTCCAGTTGTGTTTTTTTTTAATAGCTACAATGTACATGTATATGTTTATTTAGAATTTCATAATATTATAGATTCAATGAAAATAAATAAGTTTTGGATCGTAATTCCGAAAATAGACCGTTCATTTTTCACCGACTTCAAAATGGAGGAGGTTCTCAGTTTGATTCAGGATCTGATAAATGGATCCCAAAGAAAAGGAGAGCAACCCTCGAATATTATTAGCACCTAAAACGTCTTCCATATATCTTTTTCTAAGGCTATTCAAGTATTATAAAAAGTTGAAAATAAAAATATTTTAACAAAATTCAAACCAACTTCAAACTAACAAGCAAAAAAAATTTTGTTTGTACATTGTGAAGTCGATGCCAAGTAAAACATAAAAAAACTACAAATTTGCAAAATATTGTAATTTTTATGTATGTACTACGCACCGACTCAAGAAAAAAATATGGCTTTTTATTAGAAGTCGGTTTTGATTTTTGTTAAAATGTTTTTATTCTATTTACGTTTATGGCTTGGTAGCTAGATCTTTAAGCCAGATCTTAGATTACAATATGGCTTCTTCATTTTCTTAAACCTATGTATAGCTCAGCTGAATTGTAGGTTATCAACTGACGCCACTCAACGGAGTTCTTGTGGCAACTCGAAAGGCCATATTTGACTATACAACTCACATTTCTCATAAAAACAGATCATTACTATTCAAAAACTATCAATATCCTACATATATTGTTCATTTTAGAGTAATTTTACACATTTTTAGAAAATAAAATTGCACAGCACAACATCTCCTTTCAGTTCCCGCCAAAAAACCAATATTTTTTCGTTATTTACACCTTACTTCGTACATACAAAGCCTCAGAACACTATCTTAATATTCGTAGAAGCGTAGCGTAAAATCAGTAGCCGAAATTCCTTTTGTGCCTTTACAATACACCGTCCTCCCAAGATCCCATGCGAGCATGCATACATCGAACGCTTGCATATGCATGTGCGGAAATGTTTACATATGCAAGTGAATGTTTGCATATGCTCTTCAATCTATGGTCTTGTACAAGACACTGTTGAAAACAAAGATGGTATGTGGAGTGATCGAACGTTGCACAAACGTTTACTGAGTACTTTGAACAATTTGATTGGATACTCGGAGTAAATTCAGTCATTATTCAGTTTACTACATTTCATCGATTTGGTGTCTGAATTCAAACTGATTGTGCAAGTTGAGTGCGAGGAATTCAGACACTATTGAAATTGGATTCTGGTTTCTGTTCTATTGTGTTAGACGGTTAATTACGTAGTAAGGGTACATGTTTATCAGGAACGGAAAGCATGTAAGTGACTTCAAAAGAAGAGTAATATAATAAACATTTTTATGAAAAGCCAAAAAAATTATCTAAAGCCACGTCTGGCTGTCCATCAAGGGGTGTTGGTGGCAACAATGGTGCTTGAAAGTGAAAGTTGGGTGTGGCAGAAGAAGCATGAAAGTAGAATAAACGCAGTCGAAATGAGAGCTTTGAGAAGTATATGTGAGGTAAGCATGAATGATATGATACAGAATAGTGTAATAAGGCAACATTGTGTAAAGGAATGTTAAGGTGAAGATGTAATAACAAGAGTTGAAAGAGGCATGTTAAGGTGGTTTGGACATGTACAGAATCACAAAACAAGTACATGATAGTATTGTAAATAGTAGAGTTTGTACCGGTAGACCGCGACGTACATACACATCATGATCAAATAGCAGAAATGTCAAAACGATGTCAGGTAAAAACCATCAAAAATAAACGTGCATATATGAAGAGGTTAATGAAAGTAGATGAAGCGAAAGTTATTTGTCAGGTTCGTCGCAAATGGAGATCCATAGTCTCTGCCTAACCCCATGGGAAAGAGGCGTGATAATATGTATGTATGTACTTGGAATGTACTGCCTCTTACCGTCAGAGATGCCAAAACGTTGTCTACATTATTTGTTCTTATAACAACTACATCTCAAAACCTAGCAACTGATATTGTTTTTTAAACAAATGTTTCTCCATTTATCCTCTTGTTTATATATTGTCCTTATCAAAGCATGTTTTTGATACAGTCATTACGACTGTATCAAAACAGGGTATAGCTGCCTATAGGGGGTTTTCCTACATAGGATGTTGTATGTTAATGATAGAGGTTTGTAGATGTAAAATGTTAATTGCTAAATTATGGTAATGAAAATGATAGTGCTTATGATTATGCTAAGATCAGTGGCTGTTTTGCCTGCTAACCGAGTACGGTGCTAAATGAGTACTGAATGCGAATGCTTTTTAACATGCATTTTAACATGCGAATGATATGTTAAAATGCAAGTGTCGGCGTTTACGCCGAGCGTTTTAACGCTGACACGGCTGTTGCTAGCTCGTACACTGCCAATAAGCTTCATAAATAGTTGAAATGGTATATCGTTGCAGTTCATGACAATTTATTGTGCTGTAGTATGAATTTTTTTTAGAATGCACTTACTAGCTTTTGAATATGGAGAGCTGACCTAATACGGATAAGCTAAATTTTATGTACCCGAACAACTACAAACCGTTATCCGGAAAATTCCTGCGGTATTCCTGGGATAAAAATATCACACTTATTATATTAAATTTGCTATCGATCAGTAACACCAAAACACATAAAAAATAGATTTTTTTAAATCTGGCCATTTTAAATAATTCCCCGAAAAATTCCCGCGGGATTCCCAGGTTAAATAGTAGCGCAGAGTTTAAGTCTAAGAATTAGCTGTTGATCAACAAAAACCACATCGAAATCGCCCTAGTAGTTTTTACGTGAATCCCGAACAAACAGACAAACCGACAAATAGACAAACGGACAAGAAATCTAAAAACAATTGTATCGTGTTCTCCATCGTTTATGTAGTCTATTTCAGTTGTTTTTTTTTAATAGCCTTAATGTACAGATATGGTATGTTTAGAATTTGATAATATTATAGATAAACAAACACTTTATTGAAATGTATGTAAGTGTTTAAGTGTGTGTTTTTATTATATAACAAGTTTATATATAATATCAGCCCATAAATGTCCCACTGCTGGGTTCGGGCCTCCCATTATAGGGGGAACGGAGAGTAATACCACGCTTGTCCAAGGCGGCTTGGCAGGTTTGATACATCGGTTATCTCGATATGCAGGTTGTATCACGATGTTTTCCTTCATCGTTGTTAGCACGTGGTAATCGTAACAATTAGATTCAACCAAAACTCTCGATTCAAATCAACTGTGTAATTTTAGACGTAGATGGAGGCGGAGGCGGAGGCATAGGCGGTGGCGTAGGCGGTGGCGTAGGCGGAGGCGTAGGCGGAGGCGTAGGCGGAGGCGTAGGCGGAGGCGTAGGCGGAGGCGTAGGCGGAGGCGTAGGCGGAGGCGTAGGCGGAGGCGTAGGCGGAGGCGTAGGCGGAGGCGTAGGCGGAGGCGTAGGCGGAGGCGTAGGCGGAGGCGTAGGCGGAGGCGTAGGCGGAGGCGTAGGCGGAGGCGGAGGCGGAGGCGGAGGCGGAGGCGGAGACTGAGGCGGAGACTGAGGCGTAGGCGTAGGCGGAGCCGTAGGCGTAGGCGTAGGCGGAGCCGTGACGTAGGCGGTGGCGTAGGCGGTGGCGTAGGCGGTGGCGTAGGCGGTGGCGTAGGCGGTGGCGTAGGCGGTGGCGTAGGCGGTGGCGTAGGCGGAGGCGTAGGCGGAGGCGTAGGCGGAGGCGTAGGCGGAGGCGTAGGCGGAGGCGTAGGCGGAGGCGTAGGCGGAGGCGTAGGCGGAGGCGTAGGCGGAGGCGTAGGCGGAGGCGTAGGCGGAGGCGTAGGCGGAGGCGTAGGCGGAGGCGTAGGCGGAGGCGTAGGCGGAGGCGTAGGCGGAGGCGTAGGCGGAGGCGTAGGCGGAGGCGTAGGCGGAGGCGTAGGCGGAGGCGTAGGCGGAGGCGGAGGCGGAGGCGGAGGCGGAGGCGGAGGCGGAGGCGGAGACTGAGGCGGAGACTGAGGCGTAGGCGTAGGCGTAGGCGTAGGCGTAGGCGTAGGCGGAGGCGTAGGCGGAGGCGGAGGCGGAGGCGGAGGCGTAGTCGGAGGTGAAGCAGAACGCGAAGGCGCTATAGCGCCATGTTTGTTACAACAAAGTCAAAACCGTAATGAAAAAACTGAGCAACAACGATATGTCTATTAGGTGTTAAACAACAGTTTTTCAACTGTCAAACAAATACCGCACGAGTCAAACTCACAGGGAAAGTTAAAAGTTGCTATGCTTTGCGCTACTCGTATTATCTGCGGTGCACGTTATCGTAGTCTTTCTTTCTTCTTTCCTTTTCAAGTACTTTCCTTTTCTTGAAATATTTGTTTCAAAACTCATATTAAAAAAAATTGCATTTTATATATTAGATGGTCAACAAGTTGCTTTATGGTTTTCAATTTTTATTTTATAATATTAGTGTAGATATATACACATACATACATACACAAACAATTAAATTAACCACCACGGCTTGGATTTATTCTTTTATTTTAACATTTTAGGTTATTTAATTCTAAATATATGCCAGGGGTGAATGTTAAGTAACGATAGGGGTGGTCCGACCTCACGACCATTTGCTCAGTGGATTGGAGAAGCCTGTTTGAGAAATCATTTATGGCAACGGCATAATAGCCATGTAAATACCTAAGCATAGACAAAAGTGACAAAAAAGAATATATATAATAGAATAGAGCATATAGAATAATATAAACAAATTGATATATGGAAAATAGAAAATTTTGTTGATGGTTTTAGTTTTCCCTTGGTTTGCCATTTGACATTTCTTCACAAGAATTGATTTTCAATTACAAGCTTCACTATGATTTAGTATAATAATACAGGCTGTATTATTTTGTCCAAAATCAGCCGATACGGTTTCAGTTTTCGTCAAAATCGGCCTCGAAATTCGTTTGAGTGTTTTTCGCTATTTAGCGTAGTTTAGGCTCTGAAGGCCCACCTAAAAAATTCACCTGTATACATTAATACTTTCAGATACTGTATACAAGATGCAGCGAATATAAAATTATAATGAATAATAATAATTACCAGAAACAGTGTAATCTAAACTAAGAAATACCAAAAATTTGCACAACACTTTTATAAGGATATCAAGTGGATGACGCACGCGCACGTAATCGTTCCGCCGTAATAGATTGGCTACTGGCACCGTCCGCTAGGTAGCGCGGTACTTTTAATTGGTGAGTTATGGGATAAGGAGTGAGTTATTAAGGTGTGTGCATATTATAAATCGCGGCTGACGGACGCGTCTGAGGAGCGTGGCTTACAAAGTATCTGGATAAGAAAAGTCCATAGAAGTGTGCACATTATAAGTCGTAAGTCGCGGACGTGACCTTGAGCGTTCGGATGTCCTAATAAAGCAATCTGGAAAATGTGTTACGGTTCTGGTGTGCACATTGACCCGTCCCGTAATGTGTGGGCACCTTTGTAAAACAATAGGTGGCCTTGTCGCTTAGAGTTATACTTTTCCAATAGGATATTATTAGCTAATCTGGTGATGTAGGCGGTGTATAAATTAATAAAAAAAATATCAACATAATAAGAAGATATAATAATTTATTTACATAATTTACAATCATAAAATTATATATAATCGAATACAATAAAAGAAAACTTATTTGTATCGTATTCTACCCATAGTCTCTCAAGACTATAAGTAGAATACTCAGCCTAGATCACCGTCTTCTATGGGTAAGGTACCCAAAAGGCTGGCTACGTTTCCTCGCTGGATCGCCATGCTGATCCGTTGCCCGAGGTAAGCACCAGCTCTCTGATCACCTGAAGAGTCAATGAGTCGTTTTGATAAATTTTGATAGAGGCTAATGGCCTCAAGATCCCACGGTCCAAGCGTCTCGACAGCAAACCGCGCAAATATATAACTCTCACTGAGGGTTGCATATTTGCGCCGCTTGAGTGATTCAGCTGTTTCTGCCGCCGAACCGGCTGATCTAGACGTGGTAAATGGGATGAGGCCAACGCGTCTACGCAAGTCGCATCCCACACCAAATGCTTGCCACGCCGCCAAGGAATTAGAGTCATTCCGTCAGGACGGCTACCATAGTCACGTGCAATAAAGCCGGCACGTTAGCGGTGGCAAGCGCCTTCCGTAAGACATCATTCAAGGCGGCGTGGCGTGACTATCTGCCAGCACTGCGCCGGCAAGAAAGACCGTGGTAACCCGGGTTCCTCTGTTCCACAGACACGTGTGTGGTGGACATATGCGAGAACCCAAGCGCAGATTTAGAGCCAAAGAAAATGAAGTATTATCCATCAATGTACCTATATTTGGGGATTGGGAGGATAGCTTGGAGCCAGAAACCAGACTCTTTCAAATCTTGTGGTGAAAGGCCGTCTATTCCAGCAGCTGAACTACTTTTAAATGACATTATTGCTGAATAGACGCCTTTAGTTGATGCTTGTAGAAACTTTGTTTGTGAAGAGGGAGGATCTGGCGGAGAAGTCGGTGAAGTAGTTGGCATCGGATGCTTATTTTTTAATGCCAAGAGGGTGTCCGCTGAGTCCGGTGCTAGGTTATCATTAGAAAAAAGTAAGCAAGCTGCCCCTTTAAAGTCTCCCTCGCTTACTTTATTTTCAAGATTTTTTAATCATTTACTGCAAATTTATGGCCTAATAAGGGACGTATCTAAATTTTCAATTATTGGACGGCAGCAGTTCTGTTTGATAGTTTTAGTCAAAGATTTTTTTTTGTCATAGCCGGTCGAGTGGAAAACTTGGAACGAGAAAAATAGGTAGCTTTCCCAATTAGACGGGGAATTTTCAACTAGAATTTTTGCCAATATTGTTATTAGATTTTCTGCCACCGTGATGCACGCCCCCCGGGGAATACGTCGAATTAATGGAGTGTTATTTTTTAAGCAGGTCAAACGTTCCCATAAAGGGGTAAAATTAGTTCGAGGATTGGGAGCTGAATCTGTTAATGTGGTGAAACACGCAGAAGAATTTGTTTGGGTATTTTGGAGGTGAATTTTATGGATATTTAGACCCCTGCTCCCTTTAAAAAAACGCGGGGTAGGGCAATGAGGGCGTTGAGAAAGTGTAGTAGAAGTATTTAGTGAAATACTATGGGTGTTGGAGCATGTCTGCGACATAAGTTTTACGTGGTATGTGCACCGTGTAAATTTATTCCTAATTAAAAATAAACCAGGAGATTCGGTGATTTAAACTAATAAAAGTTATTTTATATAATAATAAACTTAAAAAATAAATAAATACTAGGAGAACGTGGTGGAGCAGGCCTGGAGGCGGAGATCGTACCTCTAGGGGGACGTCTTTATGCCGGCCGACGCTCGACGCAGCGTCGCTGGTGGTTTGTGTGGAGTGAAAAGGAAAAATAATAATAAAGACCTGTAGATCTTGACGCAGAAGCTCCCTCCCCGTCAGGTAGGTGGGTTTAATTTTCATTGCGGGCGGCGGCCGACAACACGAACCCCGGATGAGTCTGTTTTAGTCTTGATTGCACTTTTAGATTGTATTCAAACACCAAAAATAGTAAATGTTTACCAAAAGTTACGTGTTTCTCTGTTGATTATTGTATAAAATAGAATTTAAATAAACCCTTTTCAATTCTATAGGTATTTCAAAATGTTTCATAATTTGAAAGTTTTATTAATTTTCACGTGTGATATGGAAGATTTTCAATTAAGTGTTCAAATCATAAAATTGGCCTTCTTCTGCTGACACAATATCAAAGTGGGTACTTTTTGCATTAAACTAAACCTAAGAAGTTTTAATTCTGTTTACGTATTTGCAGTGCGTTAGGCCGTGTCTCCATTAGAAGAACAGTGACGGCTGATTGTTTGCTGGCTGCCGATGCCGAGTTAGCAGCGAACTGTGTAGCGTATTAGCCGCCAAGCACTAACGCTCACGAACTCTTGGGAAGGAAGGTAAACAGTTAGTATATAAGTGTTAGCGCTCCGGCGTATTGAGCGAACTACGCCGGCGACCGCGCGCAGCGTTTGGTGCTAATCGGCCGCTCACTGAATGAGTCGGAGGCAAAACGCAGCAAGCTGTATACATTATACGCTATATAGACAATCCATTTAAAAAATTTAGGGAGAGAAACTGGAAGCTAACAGTTAGCCGATGATTGTTCGTCTAATGGGGGCACGGCCTTACTGTTTCAAGTGTATTACGACACCTTTTCATATATCGTTCAAAACAATTTTCTTTGAACAAGTAAATTATATAGCATGAAAACAAGCTGAAACATTCCACGAAACCTTTTAAAATTAATTAAGATAAGCAAAATGAAAACCGAGTTAATTTTAAGAAATGTGATTATTCACTAAGATTATATTTGTTTGTAGAGGTTTTATATAAATTTTAACTCTTCATTCATATGAAGAGTTAAAATTTTCTGACGCTAATTTGAAAATGGAACTGTTTTTGTATTTGACTTTAAATTAAATGATGTTATGACATATGTTTATCTGATATTATTAATTGGCTCAACTCTAATAAACTAATTACCAATTTATCCAAAACAAAAATTATTCAATTTAGAACAAAACGTTCGTGACGGCCTGTGTGGTTGAGCGGGCTAAGCCTTTGCCGGCTTACCTCACTGCAACGCAGAGGCTCCGGGTTTGATTCCTGGTATAGTAAATATCTGAAACGTATTTTCTTCATTATTTACTATGGTCTGGGTGTCTGGGATCGGCCCCAGAATGGTCCGTTGCATATTACCCCTAACACAAGCGTAACTTGCTTAATTTGCGGATATACAGTGTGTGCGTGTTTGTCTGCCGATTTATTTATTTTTATTCATTTATTTAAACGAAGTAAATTAAATCATCTAAATATTAATCATAATAATATAAACATAGAACAGGTTAATTGTACAAAATTCCTGGGAATCCAAATTGACACTCATTTATCATGGAAACAACATATTGACATGATTTGTAATAAAATTAACAGTTTTGTTTTCGCTATTAAAACAATTAGAACGGGTACATCCTTACGAACGGTGTTAATGGTTTATCGCGCTCATGTTTGCTCATTAATCCATTACGGAATCATAATATGGGGAAATCCCCCTGATATTGCAAGAGTTTTTATAGCCCAAAAGAAATGCCTTCGTGCCATATTTGGAATGAAATGGTCAGAATCGTGCAAACCGGTTTTTAAATCTCACAATCTCCTTACTGTGGCTAGTATCTATATACTTGAAATCGCTAAGTTTATCCAATTCAATGGGTCTTTGTTTGAAGAATTTAACAATGTTGTGTAAAACTAAAGATGCCTGTGCCTTCTCTGGATCTCTTCAGAAGGAACTGTATTTACATGGCTCCTCTTATTTATAACTCTTTGCCAACTAATATTATAAACGTATCCAAGAAAATTCACTGTAGTCTTAAAAAAGTGGCTGATTAAGGAATGTTTCTATACTGTAGATGAATTTCTTAAAAAAAAGTTCGTGTCGTTATGATCTATACGGAAAATCTTAGTGATCTATGTGTTATTTTGTTTTCTTGACATTAATTGCTTATATAATACCAGAAAATGACATGCTAATTAGAATAGATAATAAGAATATTTACGTAAATTATAATTTTTATTTTATTATATCTTAATTTTTAATTCATCTTGTACACCACTATGTGACAGAATGTACTGTTCATCTCCAATTGTTATAACACCTGTATAAACTACATTCTTGCAAATAAAGATATAGATTGATTCATTAATTTTTGAATCTTGGCATGACATTGATGACGAAGCTTTGCTATACAGTTTTTTTTTTTAAGTACTCAATATTAATTAAAATTTAATAATAATAGGGATGCTGACAATCTTTACATATAAAACAATGATCTATTAGGTCGGGGAAAAAGTTTCTTCGCATTTTATATAAAAATTCAAAAGGTTTTTTTATAAAGTTTATTTACATTTGACTAAAATATGTAGGTGCCATTTTGTTGAATAACTTTTTGCCATTTTGTGGGTAGGGACATGATCCCATTGCTATAAAAATTTTGGGGCTTCTGATCAAAAAACTGCGACAACTGGTTTTGGCAGTCCTCTCGTGATGTTAACCTGACACTGCCTAAGGAATTCTGCAGAGACCGAAACAGGTGAAAATCTGAAGGTCAGGACTATATGGCGGATGCATTAACACCTCCCAGCCAAACTCTCGTAATTTTTGCTGAGTGGCTAAAGATGTGTGAGGTCTAGCGTTATCATGGTGAAAAACCACCTACCTTCTGTTGATTAATTCCGGCCGCTTTCTCTCAACTTTTTGCTTTAATCTCATCAGTTGTTCGCAGTACAGTTCAGAATCGATGGTCCTGCCTGGCGGTAACAGCTCATTATGAATAATGCCATTCCAATCCCACTATACACACAGTATCACCTTGTTGAGTGTTAACCCGGGTTTCGCCACAGTCTGTGAAGCCTGACCGGCCTTTGACCACGATCTTTTTCGCACGTTCTTGTCGTACGTGATCCACTTTTCATCACCAGTTATCAGCTTCTTCAAAAATGGTTCGGTTTCATTACGTCGTAATAAAGAATCACAAATGAGTACACGGTTCATTAGGTTTCTTTCAGTGAGCTCATGAGGCACCCAAATATCGAGCTTTTCTGTGTACCCAGCTTTTTTCAAATGTGCCAAAACCGTTTTGAGGTCAATTCCCAGTTCTCCAGCTACATTGTAACTACTAATATGCCGATCTTGCTCCACTTTTTCAAAAATGGCATCAATTCTGTCCGTAACAAGACGACCAGAGCGACGTGCATCTTTGATATAAACATTTCCGGATTGAAAACGCTTAAACCAAATTTGCGCTACTCTCACAGATACTGCATTAGGTCCATAAACATCACAATTTTTTTTCGCGGCTTGTGTTGCATTTTATCTTTTTTGTAGTAAAATTTTAAAATGTATCGAATTTCTACATTAGATTCACTCATTTTAACAATAACAAAAACAAATGAAAATCACACATTTTCCTAATTTGAATTTGAAATTGTCTTCTTTAAAATTAAAACTTTTTAATGATACCAAAACCAGCCAGATACAAATGGTATATCCAAAGAGATCTTATTACAAGTTCATACATACTATATGCGAAAAGACTTTCTCCCCAACCCATTAGATGGAACTTCCCGCCGAGGTTTTCCCTCGGGTAAAAGAAAGAAAAAAAAGTGTTACAATAAGTTCAAACTTTAGATCACATCTTTCGTGTTTACCCATCTTTCGGCATCCAGTGCCTTCTGCTGAGGGATGAGCAAGACGAGGATAGATATAAATAGCAATATATATAATATAAATTACCAGTATAATAAAAAGTATTGTCTTAAATACTATAATATGGTAGTTTAATAGGCGGCCATATTACTTATCGCTGTATTTTCCGGGAATATTTTTGATGAATATTTCGATATCCTGCAAAGCTCAAAAGATATGAAAATAATGGAATCTGAATTTCACGAACTGGCGTCCATAACTAGTTGAAAATGGATCTAAAATAACCAAATAAAATGCAAATATAATCCTCGGATGGACAATTTTCAAGTCGACAGTTTTTGATGAAGCTCACATTCAATTGCACGTCGAAATCGGGGATGGCAAAAGTCAAAGGCAAAGCGTGGAGAAAAGGTTATAAAAGCAATTTTAAATGCAATACTGTTTTTCTAGACACTACTGTATGCTTTATTGAGAAAATTGTTCGATACTTTGTGAGCTTGTGAAAGGGTACAATAATATGTCTTTTGTTCTATGAGAAAAAGTATTAAAAGTTTTGAAATGATTTTATATAAAAGAATTCTTTGTGACGTATTTAGAAGGAAAGAGAAAGAAAAAAATTATTTGGTAGAAAAGCGACAATATAAGGATGTAAAAATATGTATACATACAATTTTTTGATTAAATTCAATATGTTCTACACCACATTTCCTACAAATGAGGTCAGCAACTCAGCTTTATGCTGTGCTGGAGTTTCCTCCAGAACAGCGTTGATTTTCAATGCCGACCCCGCCTCATTGATTTATATTAAACTCATCACTACAGTAAATGTAACAAGTGACAGGAAGTAACTAAGTAACGTATTTCAGTAAGTAGTAAAGTATTTAATTTCATTCCTACTAAGGCTATGAAGTAAGAGTACAATAGTACACAATTATAATTTCGATCGGCCGCGGCAGTTGACGTTTGCAGAGTGGTTGTCGACATATGAATAATCTATATTGAACTTTACACGCAAGCCCAAAAGACAGAGTGTTGCTTGGTAAACATTCTTAGCTCTGTCCCGCTTACACGATTCGTACACTGTGGTTGTCTATTAAAATTGGTCTACTGCATAGGTACGTAGGTAGGGAGGCACTATTTGTTGTGTAAACCTGTACTAGGATTAACAACAACAACGCCATGTAAACCTCCTTTCGTCCTATACAAACTTTCTTCTAATATATTTAAATTTTCACTTCAAATATGACGGCACTGTCTCTTTTCACATGCATGTCAGTCATTCATTAACATTTCATCAAAAAAATAATTAAATACGCTCCGCACATTGTAATTATACACCATAAAATACAAGTAAAATAATATAAATGGTACCGCACCGCACAGCCTTAAAATAAATAAATATAGTTCAACGTTTGATTATAAATAAATATCAAACAAATATATACACATAAAACTAAATACTTGTAAATCATATTATAACAAATAAACTGAAGTGAAGTGGACTGAGGAGAAGAGGTGCAGCTACATTTCATGCCCATTAACCAGGTACATGTGTGCTCATTCTCAAATTCCCATCAAAATTGTCCCATTCTCCTTCTTTCTCATTTTAATACAGTTTGCTTATCGCTAAACCCAGCGCCGCCGCAACAACTCCAGTATTTTAAACTTGTTCGATACAAGTAATTAGTATAAATTTGTACCCGTGCAGGAACGGAGAAAGGATACAATTTCCTGAGGCCGAGCGGCCTGTCATAAGAGGCGATAAAAAAACCCACAATCAGGTGGTAAGGTATTTTTCTAGAGTATGCCGCCAAAACAATCTTGAGTTGTGTGGAGCGCTGTAGCCCACGGGTAAGTTGCTGGTTCTCCAGAAGCTCTACCAACCTTGAGATCCGCCCTATCCTGGCTCGGTTCAGGTTGCACACACGAACAGCACACGGCACTAAATTCCACTTTGGAGCTATCGCTTTGTACAAAGTCTAAATATGGTAAATGTTCTTGGCACGGCCAGTAACATTGAATTGAGAGAATTCTGTCCAAAACAAGGATGAGCGCACGGAGCGGTATCTCCCGTTAAAACGTTAATAGCTAGTCCCCAAAAAAATGGCTGCCCCTACCCTGCTCTGTCTTTGCTCTCGCCTAACACAGAAAGAGGGTAGATAGCAAAATTGATGAAGCGATGTTCTACCTACTTCATACTAGGCAAGGACCGAACAAGTTGTGTTCCAGCATTTGGAACTAGTGGCTAGGTTCTAGTCTCCCTTTAGAGAACGGCAGCACGTTGGTAGCGCTTTTGGTGTTACATATGTCGATTGGCGATGGTAACTGCTTCCCATCAGGTGGGCCGTCTGCCTGTTTGCTGAACTCATACAATAAAAAGAATTGTAATTCTAGTGACATTTAATGATGCGGCTTCATCTGCGTTCATGTTAAATATTTATACTATGGCCGAATTGCATCTTGTTTAAACATTAAAAAATAACGCTGCTAACGCATAGCTACATTAGTGTTTATTTGTACATATAATGTTATCTGTCAATATTCATTAACAATGTCACATCTTAAACAATTCATTGAAGCCATCGCCATATCTGCGTGAAACGGCTTATATCTCTAACATTAACCTAGATGAAGCCGCACCATATGGAAAATTATTTATTTACTTGTCTACCAAACTATGTCAAACAAGTACTACTTCAGTTTACAAACGCACGCCGGCGTGAGCTAAAAGCGATTTCAAACTTGCGTTTTTTTGTGCGTATACGATCGTTTCGTCATACGCGCGCTGCATAATTCCGTGCATTCGTACACAGGCTTATTCCGGCGAAAGATCGAACTAAAATCAAAATTTTTAATATTTTTTTATTTTGTAAGCCTACAATATTATTATCATTCTATGGCTACAAGATAAAAAATACTGAAACTTCTTAAAGTTTTTAACAAAATAATGGACTGTTAGCATCGTAGTAGTATAGTTCCTACTATACAATTATCATCTACTCAATTTTGAGTTCACAAACCGCCTGTGAATATACTATTTGTATAACAGTATAATACCGTTAAAATAACAACTCTTGTTATTTCAAATACTGTCTAAAGTACCAATCGAATTCGAAGTAGATATAGAAAATCGAAAAACAACAATTGAAATACTCATCTAATCAAAAAATTGAAATGTCGGAAAATACCATAGTATTCTTGAAAAATAACTCCGAGCTCGATTTAAAGTCTCTTATAAAATCCGTAGAAATATTATTTCAATATCCGTTCGGCTTAAAGTCATGTGAATGCTTCGTTGCATTTTGAACGATAAAAATATTGTTACTTGCCGACAAAAGTAAATGCACACCTGCCCGCCATAAAGCACAATTTATTACCTTCCTGCATTTGGACTTCTTTTGTTTACTAAGAAAAACCGTCTATTGTGTATTGTACTAGTTTATGGCCGTTCGCAGGAATAATTAAGCAGGTGCGCGTATTACGTTTTCTGGGAAATTGCGTCGACGCTTGGCAGGTAGACATATTGTATTTTTATAGCTTAGTATAAAACAATGCCCGAACGGAGGGTTGAGGCAGTCTAGCGAGAACCGCAATCAAGCGACGATTACGATAGATCAAGACGTGTACATTCCATAATCTATATAGTGACGGACTTTGCGCGCGTTATTAAATCGTGCAGTTTGTACTGGTTGTATCCAGTTATATTTGTACCTGTGTTATACGTGTTTAGATAGTTCTAATAAATTCTATAGTAATTCCAAACGGCATTTTAATTCGAGTCCCGCCTCGTAACAATATAATACATATATACCTAGCTGTTATTTTACTTATGTTCTGGTAAACAAGACTTAATAGATCTCATACTCCTCGGACCTTAAACATTTCGCATTCAATTTTAATTTAAAATATGTTTTTTTAATAATCAATAAAAAAAAACGAATATGAAATAATTATTAGAATATATTAAATAAAGTGCCAATGGAAACATTCTATCGAGCCTTACCCCCATTTTATCGTAAGCGACATTTAGACCTAAGCATATTTTTTTGTTGCGAAATACATTTTAAACTATTATTTTATTTTAAGACTTAGTTTTAGTTATATTAGAAACTACTGAATCAAAAACTGAGTCTTAAAATAAAATAATAGTTAAAATAACTGTTGGAACAAAAAATATGCTTAGGTTTAAATGTCGCTTATGATAAAATGGCGGTAAGGGGTCCATAATATCTAACTTAGTACAATGACCTTATAAACTAGTACAATAAAAAAAACATAACTTAGTTATATTGTATTCTACCTATAATCCTCCCTCATGACTATAAGTAGAATGCTGAGCCTATGTCACCGTCTTCTGTGGGTAAAATGCCGAGAAGGATGACTACGTTTCCCCGCTGGATAGCCAAACTGATCCGTTGTCCGAGGTAGGGCAGCAGCCTTCTGACCGCCTGAAGAATCAATGAGTCGTTTTAATAAAACAATTTCACATTTTTATAAAAAGACACATTCTTAGATGTATTTTTTTATTGCAAGAGTGCAGCAGACAAGCAGACGGGCCGCATGATGGAAAGCGGTTATGGTTGCCTATGAACAATTGTAACATCAAAGGCGTCCAAGGTGCTGCCGCTCTCTAAAAGGAGACTGGAACTTGGCCACTAATACCGGAACACAACTCAAGGTTTTCACGTCTAGTATACATAATAAAACTACGTTTTAACGGTTTTAAGCGCGGTAATTTATTTGACGCGGTATTTTATTATGACGTTTCGGCCACTTTTCAGTGGCCGTGATCACGGAAGACTAAGATGTCAAGTGTCAATGAGTATTGTTAAAATTTTATTTAGCCTACCGCCAACTTGTTCATTTTAATTATTTAATTATAATTTTGTTTATGGTTATTATTTACTCTATGGGAGCCTTAATCTAATTTACCACCGCTTCGCAACATGTTGTGGCTTGAAGAGAAGAAGCGGCGCAAGAAGCTCTTCAGCAAACATGCCTAGCTCGGATAATTTTATACAATATAATTAATCTATATTTTATATAATAATCAAGTAAATTACCGCGCTTAAAACCGTTATAACGTAGTTTCATTACAAATCAATTTTGTTATGACGGAATGCTCTAGACTAGGTGTGATAGCCATCCAAACGGGCAAATACCCTACCACCTGGCCGCCCGGCCGTAGGAAATTGTATTCTTTCTCCGTTCCTGCACAGATAAAATGTGATTGATTGGCTGTCTGCACCAGTCTAATATGTCGTATTTTGATTGATTGTGGTGTGAAGGTTTAAAGTCTATTTAGACAAATTTTCAAAATATCGCTTAAAACAAATAGCCTTTCATCCTTCGATTTTTTTAAATGAAATTATTATCAAATTTTTCTTTTGTCAGAACTTTGAAAATATCGTGTGGTAATTATTATCACATGTCTTTTACGAGAAATGTTTGCTTATTAACCGATTTCCTTAAAGGGTCAGATTTGATACAATGCTGGAGGGCACAGAAACTCATTAAAGAAGCGAAATGAAATATATGGGCAATGGAATGTGATTTGGGAGCCAATACGGCGTTACGAGAAATTTTCATAACTTTTTTGGGTATATTCAGAATTTTGTGTAGTAGAAGATTAACCTGAGTCGTGGTGGCTTAGCTATCCGAATTTTATTCCAACAAAGTCTATTTAAGTTCTATCAGCAATAGAACTGCTGTATACTTACGACTTAGTAAACAATTTTTCTAGACTATTGTATATTATAGAATGGAAAAAAACTTTTTTCTTTTCTTTCTACTAAAAATAAAAAAAAATCTTTTTGATAATTCTTCGTATGTTGATTTGTTGTTGATTGGTGAATGCTAAAAGATATATAAATAACATAAAACTAATTCACCAAAGACTACACAGACGTCATATTGTTAAAAAATACTTTTTATATTGATTAAGTTCGCGTCTAACCGACATTATACCTGATGTCAGGTACGAATGCAGTCTAATATGGAGCACGCTTACCTAGAAGATACCTGTTCACGCGAGACTTGAAGACACCTAAATTGTATGTTTCAGGAGAAACAGACGACGTAAGGAATTCCACTCCTCAACGGTACGTATTATAAAATTAGAAGCAAAGCGCTTCGTCCGCTTGTTGGTTTTTCCACCATATATTAGTGGCGTGAGCTCGTATGTGCTGTAAAAAGGTGATCTATCACCGTATAAATGGGAAATAATCTGTATAATTCCACGGCACACATTCACCGAAGTATATCCTTTACAATACCGATAAACTTACGACTCTGCGTCAATGATCTACGCTCTGAAACCTCTTATCGACTAGTCGGTTGTCACCTATGAGCTTCCTAGCACTTCTCTCAATTGACTCGAGTGCCTCGAGCTGGTATATGGCCGAGCCATCTCAGAGATGGTAGCAGGACTCACTGCAAGAGCATACTTGTGCTTAGTAAAAATTTAGCAACTGAAGTGGTGTGAAGTACAGCCTCTTCTTTGATAGTATCGCTCAGGGCCGGATCTTGGGGGCAAGTCGGGGCCAACTCAGAGGGTGGCGAATTCAAACTTCGTAGACAAATACACAACTAATCAATAACACAACTTTGATCAAGGAGACGTTTAGTACTTTAAGCACATAATTACTTTTCGCGGGGCACGTAGGCATAGGTTAAAAACCACAGACTCACACGTGTCCATCAGTGGGCGTCTGATGACTGAAATGATGATGATGATTAAGGTAAAATATAGGCGAGCGGGGGCGGCATGTTTCAGTTTATGCCGTCTCGGAAAAATTCAAGATCCCGGCATCTCTAGCTTATATTTCCCTTCAAAATCTGCATTAAAGTTATTGGTTTTTAAGAAAAATGACTGTGACATACATAAACAAACAAATGAAGAAATTACGTGGATTCTATTTTCACGATTTGGCTATGAAACTCTATAAATCGATAGTCGGTCCAATCAGACAAATATACCACGGAACAGAACATTCGATATCACACCAAAACTCTCTAGGGAGCTGTGCACTTTCAACGGATAAAAATTTCGAAAATTTAATTTCGTATTGGATAAAATATAGACTGGCATGAGGAGTGGAAACCTGCACGTAACCCGGTCAATGCTCAAAGGGAACTTTAAAGCTCATTCGATCGATGTTGAACGAGACAAATTCTATTTCGATAGGGTTAGACCCGGAGGCAAATTTGTTCATTGAGTTATGGATACGATCTTCAATTCCCAAATATTTCTGAATATTCTCATATACATTTTTTTTACTTTAATTCAAATATCGTGTTGTGGTCTTCTTCGTCTTTGGCCATTAGAGGCGGCGAAGAGGTGGTTGGAGCTTCGAGGAAAACCTCTTTGCCCCGGATTCCACTGGGTGAGCGAATACTCATCGGTTGGGGCTTAGAGCCGTTAGAGCCTTCCTGCATAACAGTGGTCCCATTACGTATCAATTCAAATATCTAATTTTTGGTTTCCAATCCAATAAGTTATTTTTATTGCGTAGTTGGTAAACGGAGAGACGGACCATCCACGAATTACGTCACACGAATTTCATGATTTTTGACCCCTCCCCCGTCCTTGTGACAGCTGGTCCCATTCGTGAGACTCCTCCCTCCCTAATGTGACTTCACATATTTTTCAATTTTACATCAAAAAATTATTACATTAAAACAGCATTTCCGTAATAGGCTTAAATATATTAGATTTTGAAACATGACGTCACACAATTTAGGACCTCTTGTCACACAATATCACACTTCGGATACGTTCCAGAAGGGCCTCACAACGACTACGTTCACGACCGCGATTTTTCCCATTCCACTGGCTTGCAGACGTTACAATCATAAACCCTAGTGGAACGGATTGTGGGGCGTTGATGCCATAAACGACGACATACACAAATGTCATTGGTTGATTTGAATGTCGCGCCTTTTTTAATGAAGAGAGAGAGAGATAGAGAATTAATGCTCTGTAGTCAACGTCCACTTCGACCCACCTCTTGACATGGGTCCTTGTGAGCGCTATGTGATCGAAAATGATGACCTCATCAGTGACGTTTTCGGCGCGACCATAACGACCGTGGTCGCCTTGTGGAACGGCAGACGGAGCATTTTGGGCATTGTGAGATACTAAAGGAACGCGTCCTTCGTCGACCTCTCCCCCCCTTACCGTGTGACGTAATTTATGGATGACTCCTAATGGCAAGTGGTACCGTCGCTTATAAGACATTTGGAACATCAGGTGTGAAGTCAACGCGTTGCCAGCCTTTATTTATTCTTCAGAGAATTTCAGAGTTCTTTTCGAAGATTTCGGCAGAGTTCTTTTTTTTCTTTTCATTTTTTTTATTTCTTTTCTTTTATATTCTTTTGGGGAAAATAGGTGTGGGCGTCGTTTTTTTTCTCTTTTTAACCGAATTCAAAAAGGAGGAGTTTCTCAACTTGATTGGTATTTTTTTATGTATGTTCACCGATTACGCTGAGATTTATGATCCGATTTACGTGATTCTTTTTTAATTTGATGCGGAATTGTTGCCATTTGGTCCCCTAAAAATTTAATATAGTTTGGCCAAGTAGTTTACATTTATGAACATTTTTTTATGAAAGTTTTCCGTTCCCGTTTCTTGGGACCTATATTTTTTTAGGCGCGCGGCACCTTTCATAGGCCTACCCACCCATAGCTAGACACTAAAAAGTAACAAATAAAAAAAACCGACTTCAAAAACTAAAAAGTATATAAAATAGCCTAATAAAGATTTTTGACTAAGAATTTATAGATAGAATAAAAATAACCATATACACACTGTTATAACAACAAAATGTTACAAAATATTGTAATTTTCATGGTTTTCTTGGCACCGACTTCAAGATGTAGAAAATTTCATAATATTTTGTCTCTTAATAAATGAAATAAATTCTTAGTCAAAAATCTTTATTGTTATTTTATACTTTTTAGTTTTTAAAGTCGGTTTTTATAAGCGAAGTTTTTTTTCTTTTTACATATATCATTGCAAATATTTGGAATGGAATAAGATGGACGTGATAAAGGGATTGGGATAAAAGTGATAGGATAAATGGATAGAATAAAGTACATGGGATAGTGGAATGGAATTGGGAGACGAGATAAGTAGGGGATAGTGGGCCACAGGAACTCTTACTCATCGTACGAAACATGGTTAGCTCAAGGCTTACCATTTACTCCCATATTCTGTAAGACTGTGGTACCACACCGAACGAGCCGGACCTAAGAGCTGTACTCAAGATAATGTTTCTAGCATGTTTCTATCCTTTTTTTTATAGATTAAAAAGGTTTGCGTTTGACCACGATCACATCTAATGCCGGACGATGATGCGGTTGAAGATGGAGCACGCTTACCTAGATAGTATCTATTCACACGAAACTTGAAGATACCCGGATTATACTTTTCGGGAAACACGGACTCTGGTAGTGCATTCCACAATTCTGCCGTACGTAGAAGGAACGTGGAGGCGAAACGTTTAGTAAGCACTAGTAGCGTTTCCACTGTGAAACGATGGCGTAGACCAGAGCGCCTTGTGTTCCATGTCAAGGTTATATTTAAACGCATTAAAATATAGAATTCAAAATAATATGCGGTGTACAATATTAAAATTTAAGATGTTGTACACCGCTTATTTATATCCTTACCTCTGCATTCTTCTTGGTTTTTACATTGTAAAATCTAAATGAGAAGGTAAATTAAAAAACTAAAATATACACTAAATAAACATTGAATTACACTATCGATCTATATTTATAGTAGCATTTGCCCGCGACTTTGTCCACGTTGGACAGGTAACAGAGATTACAGATATTATGCTAAATATAAAATCAAAGCTTATTTTCAGCAGGGTAATGGTTTTTTTTGTATGAAGATACATGAGTCCCGGAATTTCCGTAAAAACATGGTTTAAGTAATGTTTTTTTTATTTTTTTTATTACAGGAGTTTAGCAGACAGGCAGACGGCCCACTTGATGGAAAGTCGTTAACGTCGCCTATGGACATTTGCAACACTGAAGGTGCTACAAATGCGCTGCTGCTCTCCTAAGCACAAGGTTGTTATGGCGGCATACTCTAGACCAGGGGTGGTCGCTATCCAGTCGAGCAAATACCCTACCACCTGGCTGTGGGTTGTTTAGTCGCCTCTTACGACGGGCCGCCTGGGCGCAGGAAATTGTATTCTTTCTCAATGCCTGCACGAATAAAAAAGTAATGTTAAATAACGGCATACACAACTACAATTGTTTTTAGTAATGATTTTATCGATCAGTGAAAATTTCGCATCAAAATCAATTCTTTTTCAACATGGCAACTTTAAACCTCTCCCAAGAGACACAGAAGCGAAAAACAACACATATGGCACTAGTTAGGTTAATATATATAGGTAAAGACATAAGGTACACACTGCACATGCACTTTCACAAAATACCAGTATGTAACAGATACACTCTACATTAGTATAAGTTTAATATTAAAATTAGAATAAATTAATATAATAAGTTATTCGTAAGGTACACCACAACACAAACATACATTCAATAAATATCACACACAATAACAAAAATAACAAATAAGCGTGTATAAACTCTAAAAACTTTATTCTAAATTAAGTTGTAAGAAAGGAAACTAGAGTCCGTAGAGTAAAAAAAAACAAAAATCTCTTCCAAGAAAATTTTCGTAAAATTCTCGGGATATAAGTACTGCAGATCTTAACTCCGAAAATTTACTATCGATCAGCGAAAACCGCATCGAAATCGGCCCCGTAAATTACGTGAATCCCGAACAAACAGAGAAACACAAAAAAATGTAGGAAACAAAAGAACACTTTTACAATTTTCTAATATTATAGATAAGTAAGTTCTTCATACTTATGTAGTGTGCACACTTCGTGTAAGTGATGTAATCCAAGTTATTTGCTAAGTCGTCTGGCAAAGTTCAAATTCACGTATTCCAGGAAGCTACGTTAGCATAAAGTTTTGACATGGAAATCCAATAAAAGTTGGCGACATCACCTATTCTCTATAAATTGAAAATTCGAAACTTATCTATACAAAGAAAAACTTTGAGGAGACGGCGGAAATAGCTTCTTTTAAGATGACGAATTTGAAATATTCTGAATTGTTCTTTGAACTTAGAGATAACTTTTGTTACGTTTATAATTCTATTAGGAATTAAAATGAATATATATATATATATATATATATATATATATATATATGTATATTTGTTACGTCACGCACATGAAGTCATTTATAGCTACATAAAAGCAAGGTTAAAACTGAGTAGTCCATGTACGTGCCAAAATATGTCAATACATAAAACAGAAATTCTATGAACATGTTTAGAGTTTTACATGTTACAACTCAGGTCCCGACAAAAACAAAATCCACCTGCATATCTGAAACAAAGCACATTTATTACCTGCCGGCATTTAAACTAATTGTAACTCTTTTATGACCGTCTTCTTTTGTTTACTTTGTGTTTAAAATTTGTGATTAGAAAAGAGCCGATTGTTATTGTACTCTTTTATTTAAGTTTGCGGCCGAGTCATTAGCCAGGTGTGGTGGATTAATCCGACTTAGATACTTAGTTCTATTTCACTTCTTACATGCCCCTGACTCGGTTTTTAGCATTTTTTTCATTGTACAGAAATTTGACCTCTACAATTTTATTATATGTATATGTATGTATAGATGATGTGATGTGTGATGTACAAAGGCGAAGTCTTATCCGTCATTTATGAAATTAGATTGTAATATCATCGTAGATGGTATTTTGAAGTACCACATTAAAAGATAAACATTATTGTTCTTTAAAACAAAAAAACACATGCAGTAAGTTGTGATTATTTATAAGAATTGTGAATAGTTGTACAAATTCTCAGTAGTTGTTATATTTGTTCTATGTCTTTGTCTGAAGCCAAACGACGGAGTTCTAGTGACAACTAAAAAAATGACATATTATTGAACAGTGCACATATTCTACATTTTTCTACATAAACAAATTTTGTATAAAACGATCAATAGCTATCTATTATTAATACTAGACGCCTGGTCTATCTTTGAGTACATAAAGCTCTAACATACGTCTCAGAGGTGTACACATATTAAAAACAACCTGGAAGCCTAAATATTGTGTCTTATGTCCTATATGTCGAAGGAAGCTTAGTTTGGGATATAAACTAATAATAAAACGCAGTTGTAAAACTGTAATCTATAGTCACAGTTATTTATTACGACAAAATAAAAACACTTGCTTATATTCAAGAAAAAAAATGGACTTCTAAGAAATCAACTAAAATTTGTATATTTTTTAAACAATCTAATATTTATTAACATTAATTTCTTATTTATAACACAAATATTAAAATATGTTTAAGTTTTTTAATCATAAGTTACAACTCACGGACATTTTATAGTCCATATAAAGTTGCACAAAGCCTAAACATACGTTAGCGACACAGGTGCCATAGACAAGTTGCCGTCGGCCCATGGGATGACTAAACAGCACAAGGTGCTTATTTCACCAGTTACAAAGATATAGAGTGTTTTTAAAAACATGTAGCAACAAGCCTCGTAGACGTAGATAAGGCTTCTAGGGTTAAACATATATGAACTAAAAACTGCACAGTACAACTTCATCCTTTATGTTTATAATGAAATGGGAAGTAGTGCTGATATAAGACGGATCAGTCGAATTGAATCAGTTTGGTTCAAAGGCACAGAACTGGAAGAATACGACAGCATTCAATGACATTGAATGATTCAATTTTATGTTTACTTGAATCACTGGCTGCGCACGCGGTGTGATGGCTGGCAGAAGGCAAAGGGACGTGGAAGAAGAAGCAAGGGAAGAATAACTTACCTCGTCACCAGTCCACCGCCACACTGCAATCGTCCCCCGAGGGTTCACACACTCGCTAGGCTTTGCTAGGAGAATTAAATTATTAAATTCAAATATTTTCTTTGTGTCGTGTTTCAACAATCCTTTCACTATCTATTGCGGTGACAGTACTGACACGAAGTTGAATGTTTGTCTTGTATTGCGCATTCTTCATTTGAAAGTTTATTCTTTTCTTGATGGCGAGGATGGGGAGGAAGAATTTATAAGGACCTGTTCCTCGGCGCAACCACTGATTGTAATAGCCGATTTAATTAGGTCACTTCTCGTACAATAATCAGCCACCCTAGAGCGCTATGACAACACGTGCGTTGGACTAAAGCCGGAGTGAGAGTCTGCACTCGGCCAAATTCGAAGTGCTAATGTTGTCTGGTTTTTATTGGACTTGACTTAATGTTGTTAGTCCGAAGACCTCACAACTTTACCGGGGGTTTCGGGGGCGAAGACATGTTGTCCGGTGTGTATAATGAATAGATACTTCTCTGTTTTTCCTGAAACATTCAATTTAAATTTCTAGGTAACCGTTCTCTACCTTAGACTAGGTCCAATGTCGGTCAAGCGCGAATCTATATAATATAAAAAACTACCCTCTTTTATTATACTGTCAGTAAACTCGTTAAAATAATACAATAATATAACACTGTATTCTTCAAAATTGAAAGAGAGAAATGAACCGTCTAATATCTGCTTGCTGCTTCCCGTATATAAAAATAAATCGTGTAGTAACGATAAAGGCGAGGTCGATTGACAAATGATATATTGCTTTCTCAAAATAGGCACCACAAAGCATTTATCATAATTTGTTCCTCATTACTTACTCGATATTCAAACTTTTATATATCATAAACGCTCAGATTATATCATAGGAAATATGTGTCTAAGTTAGAAATTATGCATAAACGTCTTGATAAATGCCCAATACCACAAGTACGGATTAGTTTTGCTCAAGGACATTAATTTTACAGCTCCTTTTATGTCCAACCAATTAACTGAAATGTAAAATAAGTAAACACATAATTATTTCAAAAGTTTTATGGAAATGGAGCGAAAATTTTCCGAAAATATACATACAATATTATTCAAGATATCCATAAAACTTCATACGCACAGGCAAACGCACACACAAACTTTTGTAGAAAATAACTTTATAATATATGTATTATATGTTACATGTTTATATAATATTTATTTTATGTTAAAATGTAATGTTAAATGCATTTAATATTATTGTATTCACATTAAGGGAGAGAACAATAAAATAGGTCCATGGGCGATCCCAGCTTTTCAAATGAGTTTCTTAAGCCGTGTCCCCCACGCTTGTTTTGCCTTACACATGTAGTGGAACACTTACAAGCCAATAGATGGCGCTGTGCAATAATTGAGGTTGCAAACGTTTCCCGAAACATACAAAGAATATATACAAATTTTCAATAATAATAGATGGGCCTAGGCCTGAAGGCTGAATATACTGAACATATAGTATATGGTATAGGCCTAGAACAGCACCTATACCCTATACTATATGTTTTCAAAAACCCCGATTTTGAAACATTCTTCATTGCTGCTCCGCACCTATTGGTCGTAGCGTGATGATATATAGTCTATACTATAGCTTTCCTCGATAAATGGGCTATCTAACACTGAAATAATTTTTCAAATCAGACCAGTAGTTCTGAGATTAGCGCGTTCAATCAAACGAACAAACAAACTCTTCAGCTTTATATATTAGTATAAAATAACATGTCAAAAACTTCAAAACAATAACATGTCCAATATATGCAATCCGCTCTCAACTTACCCGCACGCCCATAATGGGTGCGCGTCTTATTCGTAACGTGACTCTGGCATAACCTTTATCAACAACAGTAGGTACGTTGGCATAAAATCCAGGGGATCAGTTGCCCTCTTCTGCCCCCATGGATACGCTTTTGTATAGGACATGGGTACCTAACATCAAATAAAAATTACTGGTCGCGAGGGATAGACGAGTATATACAGTCGAAGAGATTGCGCTGCGATTACGTGTTATTGGCTCCACCGTTGCAATTCAACTAACAATTACATCGTTAGGGCAACGCAAATATGTTGCTCTCATGGTTGTTTCCACCTTCGTTAGATGGTGTTACAGGTCTTCATTCAGTGTTCCCGAAGGATAGAAAATTATTATTAAAACTAGCGGTCCCGGCAGACGTTGTCCTGCCTTGAAAAAATAGGACCCGATTCTGGTGCCTCCTACCGGTTCCAATTGTGAATCTAAACCATCCGGGGAGCCACTCACACACGAAAAACATTTAAATCGGTCTAGGAAATTAGGACGCTCCTATAACCCGATCCCAGCACCACCTACCGGTTCATTTGTGAATCTAAAGTTTTTATCTAAATCGGTAGTCATTCTCAAATTATGCGCGTACAACATTTCTACGATTCATTTTTATTTGTATAGAAGATAATATGTATTGCTGATTTGATTATTGTTAAAAAAGAAATTCCAAGAGCATACATACATATACCTATTGTTAGTGGGGCATTTATACAGAAAAACACGTAGAACGGTTTGTTCAACTTCTGAAAAAGGAATGCCGATCTAAAGTACAATTTATTGTAACTTGTTTCTCGCACAACTATTATGACATATGCATCCGACGAAATAATAGCAACTACCCGCGCTATTACAATAGTACAGTAAGTAAGTAAGCAGGTGGCACTACTTGGAAAGTTGGAACTAACGTTATTAAAACTACCTTTATAATTAATGTTTAGGTGTTTTTAAAAATAAAACACTGTTTCATCTATCTAACCGTAACGAAAAAGGGACAACGTAGAATGTAAAATGTTGCTGGAATTTTTGTTCGAAATGTGTTTACTGTACCAATAAATAAATGTCAAACGAAATCGGATCCTTTATTGAAATGCGCTGGAATCGAAATGCAATAATGTAGTTTTCATTGTATTTATAGTTTCTTTGATTTATGTCCACTATAGGTAATGTGCAGAGCTTGCTTGGAGGCAAAAGAAACAATCGCCCATGTCCTACTAAAGTACAGAGGAGTGACCCAATAGAGGGCGAAGTATCTGTACGCCCCAGATAGCCTTCGAGGTGTATGCAACGTTTAAAACCTGGAGGACTTCGTGGCGGAGTTGGGCTGGATGTAGTAACCCCTCACCCGCGTACGCAAAATAGACGCTATGCGTCGAGTTGCGGAAATCGCTCGCTTGCAGAAGATGAAGGAAGTAGTTGACAGTGGAGTGAACTGAGACACTTATTATCTTACAAAAAGCCACCGACGAGATGTTCATCCCCATTTCCTTGAGCTCCCACGCTCAATTACGCAAAGGTTCTAGAACATTTATTCGGCGTACAACAATGATCTCTGGAGGGAACTTCTCGTCGCGGTTTTCCCTTCGCGCTGCATGAGGGTTTTTAAGGAGTAATAACTATTTTGCGAGGTCTGCAACCCGTTAGTGGCACCCCTGGTGTTGCAAACGTCCATAGGTGACGGTAACTGCTTTCCATCAGGTGGGCCGTTTGCCTGTTTGTCTGCTTCAGGCAATAAAAAAAATCAAGTTTTGGCGTCATAACTTAAACACACACAAGAAAAAAAGACCCCGAAGTTTTATTTCTCAAGTGAAAGTATATTAATAGAAATTATATTCACAGCTTGGTAAGTTGGTTGGAAAATCCTTTTCGCCCATATTTCGATTTTAATATGCCTTTCATCCGTCAATCTTTCAATGTATCGGATTTTTCTCTATCTGTGCTTAGCAGGCCGGCTTTTGTTTGGGGGTGGGAAATGCCGCATACCTTAACAGCGGGCTGTACATAGTCAATATGGTTTGTTTCAATTTTATTTTCTTTGAAAATAAAAGAGTAAAGTTTAAAACAATATTTTTTTAGGCTTAAGCCGAAATTTGACGAGATTTATTGATGTCTTTTCATTTGAAAAATATGGCACTGGAACCGAACACCTCGGAGTGGGACGTCACCACTCCAATCACGCCAATGGAGTGATATCCCCGCTAGACAACCCTCTTCCTTACAAATCATTTGTAAAATTAGTATTAGATGTGAATTTCTTAAATGGACTTTCTGACGTGCTAGAGCCATGCTTTTTCATGATAAAATTATTATTATATAGATTACAGCTCAAAATATAGAACATCGGCATGAAACGGTTAGCCTTGAGCTTGTATCCTATTTCTGCTGTCCTATTCTTTTTCCCTATCTTTATTCCACCTCTTCTATCCCTTCGTAAATGCTGGTGTGGCGAGGCAAATACAGCCGACGTGCGCTCGGAAATGTTCGTTTGTTCTCGCGATAACGAACTCCGATGCACCGCAGATCCCCGCCCGTAGCCGAGTCCTGGAGGAGCGAGTCAGTCCTTATTGTACTGATAAGCAGTAAACCCGAGCGCATTCGCTCCCACGGCACGCGCCAGGGAAGCTTTAATGTATAGCAAAACGGCACGACATTGTCTAAGTGTATAACTCTAATAATAAGTACCTAAGGCGGCGATTTGTAATATAGACAATTAATTAGAAAATATGGTGGTTTCATGTTTATCGACTCCCATACTGGCATCAAGTTTGCTTCGTTCCTGGTGTAGCAAAACTTGCACTTACCATTAGATCAGTCGTTTGCCTGTTTCATAGCTTCTTAATAAAAAAAAAGATTATAGATATTATCATTTAGATTTTAAAATTGAAGTCGCTTTGATCGTGTATTAGGCCCTTTATATAAATATCTCGGCAACATCGGCATCCAGTCGTTTATTTCGGAGAATATTGAATTCTATTGTAATTCTGGGCACCTTCACATTAAAGATTTTATCTAAATAATTGATGGCGAACGTGACTGACTGTCTAATCAATGACAAGTTCACAACTTTTATGCAGTATTAATTATAAACCCGAAGAAGTTGAATTAATAACAGCACAGATCGCCATTAATAACAGCAGATAATTGTCCCAGTGCTGGCCACGGACCTCCCTAAGGAAACAGACAGTTTACCAACCACGCTTGTCTAAGGCGGATTAGCGAGTTTGATACATTGGTTATCTCTATGTGCAGGTTTCATCGTGGTGTTTTTCTTCACCGTTAGCACAGGTAATATTTTTAAATAATCATTAGACTAGCACACACATTGTATATAGCTAATTTAAGCAAGTTTATGGGTAATATACAACGGACCACACTGGGGCCGATCGCAGACACCCAGACTATTGTATATAACAGAGAGTTCGTTTACAAAATTTACCATGCCATAAATCGAACCCGGTGTCTTTGCGTTGTAGCGAGGTCGGCAAAGCGTAGCCCGCTTAACCACAGAGGTCGTCAAATAATTAAATAAATAATAAATATAACAATATGCACATTAAGTCTGAAAATCGCCAAGTGGTGCAATCTTTCCAATCAATATTTGAACCCGCGCTTTTAAGTTTAAGACGACTACCATAGATACCCCTACTTGTATCAGCGGTATGTTTACCCTCATTTCCTTAATCTACCAAATCTCTCAAGTACACAAGTACAAGCGTTTCTATAGTCCGCATACATCAGTCTAGCGATCTAGAAGGAAATGTCTGCTGTTTTCTATAAAATTTCCCTCTGCGTAAGTCTTTTTAAGAAGGTCGTCGTGAAATTTATAGGAAGCAGGTAATCCGTCGGATATGCTCTGGTGTTGCCAACATCTATAGAGACTACGGTGACCTCTTCTTAGGATTCCAATGGTCAAAGTTGTTGTAATAAAACCTTATTATGGCTGATGACGTCGAAAAATTATTTTATTGTATATTAAATTTAATTGAATTAAGTAAATTTAAAATTTCTTTATTAAAAAATATTTCTTTAAAGATTTTTCCAACATTCGTTATTCGAAAAGATTGTACTTTTAGTATGATATTTTTAAATGAAGTAATTTTAAATGAGGCTTTACAACAAAAGGTAATAAAGAAACTTATGAACTCATTGCTGTATCTCTGTCTACGTCAGATCTGATTGTTTCGAGAACTACCTGTTAAGGCTAGATATGACATTTGGCAAACATGTAGAAATTTCGTGTGTCTACAAAATGTAGCGTCTTTGTAAAAATATACTGTTGCAAATTTGTGGTATTTGAATTTAAAGTATTGGTATTTGAACTACGAAGCAGAAAATCGTCACAACATAAAATGCGTAAATTCCGTAGATGAGATTCCCGTTCCAAATGTATAATTAGGAACGCCTCGATCGCAGTTGAAACTCAACTAACTCTGGCTCAATCGGGTCAACCTTATATCGAGCCTTTACCGTCATTTTATCGTAAGCGAAATTTGGACCTAAGTGTATTTTTTGTTGCAAGACTTGTTTGAAACTATTATTTTGTTTTCAGACCTTCAGCGTTTGAGTCAGTAGGGTCTTATCTAACTAAAACTGAAAGTTTTAAATTAAAATAGTTTGAAATATCTTTTCCAACAAAAAATCTACTTAGGTACAAATGTCGCTTACAATATAATGGCGGTAAGGGCTCGATATATTCGTAAAATAGACATGAACCCTCTCGGCAACATGCACACAATTCATTGGAATTCTCGAACTCGTAAACTTATTGGCTTCTCAGAATCTGAATTGAAATTTAAACAATAAAAAGGTTTATGACATCTTTGACTCGAATACAACACAAAGACTTTGGCAATAGCGAATCAATTTCATTACTTAAAGGAGTTACAGATAATTTAAATTCCAATGAGTAATAAAAGAGGTGTAGCAAAGGATTATATGAATTTGATCTTCTCGGAACTTCAGTTGTAATAATACATATTATCCAAAATGGAAAAAGGAGTCTAAAGAGAAAATTGAAAAAAAACTTGATCGTTATCTCTCTTTCCTTTTACCTTCTCTCAATTATGTTGAAGAAAAAGATATGTCGCTTCTACGGAACACTAAACCGCACGTGAAGTGATACACATTACGACTTTTACCTAAATATAATAAAATAGAAAACACTTTATTGTTCACCACATACATATAAAATAAACAATTTACAGTAGTCACATTGAACAGTAAAAGTAGGAGCAATGGGCGGCCTTATCGCTTGAGAGCGATCTCTTCTAGACAACCTGGGCTATAGATTTTATGAATAGGAGATTCGCAAGTGTATGACGGTGGTGTGAAAATTAAATACATATATAATATATAAATAGGATATATAAATATCACACAATACATATACCTAAAATGAATAAAAAATAAAATGTAGAATAAACAATAACACATATTAATATTATATATATACTAATATATACATCATTAATATGTGTATAGCAACAGCAATAGCTATCAATATTAATAATAGTATTAATACATAATATATTAATATTAGGTTGGGGAAAAAGTTTCTTCGCATTTTATATAAAAATTCAAAAGGTTTTTTTATAAAGTTTATTTACATTTGACTAAAGTATGTAGGTGCCATTTTGTTGGATAACTTTTTGCCATCTTGTAGGTAGGGACGTGATCCCACTGCTATAAAAATTTTGGGGCTTCTGATCAAAAAACTGTGACAAGTGGTTTTGGCAGTCCTCTCGTGATGTTAACCTGACACTGCCTAAGGAATTCTGCAGAGACCGAAACAGGTGAAAATCTGAAGGTGCAAGGTCAGGACTATACGGCGGATGCATTAACACCTCCCAGCCAAACTCTCCTAATTTTTGCTGAGTGGCTAAAGATGTGTGAGGTCTAGCGTTATCATGGTGAAAAACCACACCCCTTCTGTTGATTAATTCCGGCCGCTTTCTCTCAACTTTTTGCTTTAATCTCATCAGTTGTTCGCAGTACAGTTCAGAATCGATGGTCCTGCCTGGCGGTAACAGCTCATAATGAATAGTGCCCTTCCAATCTCACCTAACACACAGCATCACCTTGTTGCGACCCAGGCTTCGCCACAGTCTGTGCAGCCTGACTTGCCTTTGACCACGATCTTTTTCGCACGTTCTTGTCGTACGTGATCCACTTTTCATCACCAGTTACCAGCTTCTTCAAAAATGGTTCGGTTTCATTACGTCGTAATAAAGAATCACAAATGAGTACACGGTTCATTAGGTTTCTTTCAGTGAGCTCATGAGGCACCCAAATATCGAGCTTTTTTGTGTACCCAGCTTTTTTCAAATGCGCCAAAACCGTTTTGTGGTCAATACCCAGTTCTCCAGCTACATCGTACCTACTAATATGTCGATCTTGCTCCACTTTTTCAAAAATGTCATCAATTTTGTCCGTAACAGGACGACCAGAGCGACGTGCATCTTTGATATCAAAATTTCCGGATTGAAAACGCTTAAACCAAATTTGCGCTACTCTCACAGATACTTCATTAGGTCCATAAACATCACAATTTTTTTTCGCGGCTTGTGTTACATTTTTGCCTTTTTTGTAGTAAAATTTTAAAATGTATCGAATTTCTTCATTAGATTTACTCATTTTAACAATAAGAAAAACAAATGAAAATCACACATTTCCTAATTTGAATTTGGAATTGTCTTCTTTAAAATTAAAACTTTTTAATGATACCAAAACCAGCCAAATACATATACAAAGAGATTTTATTACAAGTTCATACATACTATATGCGAAAAGACTTTTTCCCCAACTTATTATTATATATACTAATTCACATAATATTAATATACAAATACACTAATAAATAAACGTACATGTAATTTTTTTAAAGTTTACGTTATTAATATATTCATTAGTATATATAAAATAATGTAACTATTAAAAACTAAAAATAAACTAAGTTATAAATAGTATACGCTATTATAGACTGTGTAACAAATGGCTGCCAGGTGGGAGCGTGCCCAGAAGGCTGGCTGCATTGCCGCGCTGTATGGCGATGCTTATTTGTTGGGCGAAATATGAGCCAGCCTTCTGATCACGGGTGGCATCAAAGAGTTTCTTGCAAATCTCTTTGAAGAAACTCTTTGCCGATGGACCCCATGGACCTTATGTTTCAACTCCAAACGGCACAAATATGTAACCCCTTCCTAAGGTTCCATATTTGCGCCGTTTGAGAGCTTCAGCTTTTGAAGCAGCGTTACCAGCTTCTAACTCAGTCATTGGACGATGTCACGGCGCTAGAGTGTCTACACATGTAATTAGGTATTGAATATTTATTATAAAGTGAGATAATATTCTCGCACCAGTTTTTTAAAACTTAGTAGAGAATCGCTATACCATATATCGTATGTAAACAACTCATAAAGCCTCTTATAGCCAACGTGACAAATCTTAACACACTATCCAACACAGAGCCATCAGAATCAGATATAGACCTCAATCCGACATCTCCAAGACAATTGTCAACAACTATTGTTCAGTGGACCAACGCCATTGATAGACTGTGCTATTGTTAGAGAAGTAAGATGCTTAATGGATTTGCATTGAATGCACAAAGCAAGGACTTACTATGCACTTGTTTCTGTATTTGCAACTTTATTATTTTGACGTGTATAATATGTAGCCTAAAAATATTCCGCTTCTAGTCCCAGTTTCCCCATTTATATAGTCTTAGTGCGGGATTTATATAATGAAACACGTAGAACTTTGAGAACTGTTTTATTTGAACTCAGAAAGTAGGATCTAAAATACAATTAATTATAAGTTATGATTCTTGCACACTAATTCAGAATCCTAGAGAGCTACTTATGATATATGCATCTGACCAGTCGAATTGGGTATGATCTTTCTCTACTACGTCCGCTCGCTTTTATAACCGATTAGTAAACAGAAATACCCGCAAATATTACAATAGTACAGTAATATGTGGCAACTTGGAACAAATGTTATTAACAATCGGTAGAGCCGTACTGGGATAATTATCTTAATCACAGCTCTTAGCGCCGGCTAACTAACTAAACCTGTCTTACAGAATATCGGTGTGAAACCGTTAACCTTGATCTAATTGTGTTTCGAACGTTAAGCGAAAGTTCCGAAGGTCCACTCCTGCCTCACCCTATCCCATGCCTCAATTCCATTCACCTGTCCTATTCCTTTTACACCATACCTCTTGTAAACGCGGATCCGAAGTAAAAAAAAACCGCGGATATTCCGTACACACGTAGCCACTAAAGCGAATAGTATGATTTTGTTGCCTTCATTCAGTTTTTGTGTGTTTATCGAATAATAATAAATAAATACAATAGACTATTATATAGACTCATCCAAACCCCCGTTGACTAAGATTGTTCATCTTGGCTTCTCAAACGCAGACATCACACTTGCACGAAAATTAAAACCCCATTAATCAATCATTCAAACAATAACAAGCACGTTTCAGGGCGATCGCCATTTAATTTGTTTCAACAACTCACTAAACTTGCCAAAAAAATTATTATTTCTTACATGTCTGTCTATTTAACACCGCAATAAAATCTGACGACACAATGGCAACATCTTCCATGAACCAAAGAGCAATTGGCGGGACAGAGATAGATATACATACATACGAGTATACAAAAAGAGAAGGAAATATGTATGTATCAAGAATGTGTGTGGTACCATGACTTAAAAATCATTGTTAAACATTGAATAATGAACACCTCTTATCTTAAAGTCTGACAACACATCAGCTTGGCTCTTGGTGCTGCATTGCTGCATACGTCTATAGACTGCGATAACCTTTCCATGGATTTTCATCCGTACAGGAACGGAGAAAGAATACAACTTCCTGCGGCGGGCGGTCTATTGTAAGAGGCGATAAAACAACCCCCAGCCAGGTGCTAGGTTATTTGCCCGGCTGGATGGCTACCACCCCTTATCTAGTGTATGCCGCCATAACAACCTTGAGGTGTGTTCCAGCATTATTGGCCAGGTTTCAATCTCTCTCTCTTTAGATCGCGGCAGCACATTAATAGCACCTTTTAGTGTTTTTTACAAATATCCATAGGCGATCGTAACCGCTTTCGTGTCTTTGAATATCACAGTATTTTTTCTCAGGAAATACCAAATACTGAATATTACTTAATTCAGGCGCCCTTTATTTCAACATTGCCTCATGGAAATCTCTAATAAGAAAACACAAACGCAAAATATCTTACATAAATATCCTTTGTATAATTTTCTTTGAACTTCTTGCTTTCGTTAAGAAGTTTCGAGAGTAAAAACATTTTGCTATTTAACTTTATGTGTTTTGATGAGTTCGGCATATTTATCTGTTATATCTAAAGTTTAATGATAATAAATGTACATTGTTATACATTTTATCTAACAAGGAAAGTGCATTAAGCGTTAAGCGTGGACTGTATACAAATATAAGAATAAATTGGTTTCAAATCGAAGAATACATTGGTTTTAAAGACGAAAGAAAGGAAGTCTAGTAGCGTTCTAATTACACTAATGTCCCGATGTCGACGGAACAAAGGACTAACAACAACCTACCTTTCCCCTTTCTTCTTAGGGATGTGATACTAAGGTACGCTCCAGATTGGTTCCTCGCTAAGCGGCTTGAAAATAATAGTCACGAAAAAGTACAGCACGATATGAAAATTAATTATCAACTGTTTCATGATTTGGATTAAAATCGGGTTGATCATAGATCATGTATGTTTAATATGACTGTGGTGCTACAAACGACAACTATTAGGTCAGCATTCTTTAACAACGATTTTATTTATAACATTAAGACGTCTGCTATCTTGACTTAACCGTAGAACAGCTAAATAAACTTGAGCGACTTCAGAATTTTTGCATTAGGTTCATATTTGGCTTGCGAAAATATGACCATGTCTCTGAATGTTGTGAAAAACTCAAGTGGCTCCCTATTTGCTTTCGCCGGAATACTCACATTCTCGCACTACTCTATAACATATTATTTATTCTTTGTCTTCTGTAGGGCCTAAAGAACCGGTTGTTGCAAGTAAACCCCATCGACCGGCGTCACGTTCACGAAGATAATCCTTAGGCCTCTGAACCAGGAATATTAGCTGTATTAAACTCTATTTCTTGTTAACTTCTTTTCACAGTGTATTTTTTCGTCTATTATTATTCTTATTGTTGTAGTTGGGCCGTTGTAAGTACTTTTTAATTCTTGTCTTTTTTCTTTGTTTATAACCTCATTACTATTTTATTATTGCATTTTTATTTTATTTTTATTCTTAATGGCTCCATCAGCTTACTTTGATATATTTTAATTGTCTATTTATTTATATTCCGACTGTTTAATGTTTATATGATTCATTTAATCTACATGTAGGTACACTGAAATATGCAGGTAAACGTCGTAAACATAAATACTACACAACCGTCAACTACTGTCAATGTCAATGTTAATTGTCATTACTTGTATTGTATTTATGGTCTGGTAACAAGTTTTTTTTTTTTGGGAATTATGCGATTTGTTAATGAATATTGTTTAATGTATTGTGTTGTTAACATTTATATCCGCTATCTCATCCACACACATGGCAGATGAATTGCGATTTAATCGTATATTGAATTATATTTATTTATTTATTTTTCACGTATATATTTTTATTATTTTTTTATTTTATTTTTATTATTCTAATATTTATAATTTATGGCTCTTGATTACGACAGCGTTAGTGATTCTGAAGCAGATTTTTGTTCTTGTTCGTCTACATCTGATAGTATGTACGACAGTGTTTCCAGTTTGATACCACTTCATAATGTTATAGAAACTAATTTTTCGGAGTTTTCTCATAATTTCAATATAGTACACATAAATGCGCAGAGTATTCCAGCTCATTCCCCAAACATGTTGGCGTCATTTAATCAAAGTACCTTGCACGCTATATTAGTGTCAGAATCCTGGTTAAAACCCTGCCTTTCCTCTAATTCGTATACCTTACCAGGATTCCATCTTATCCGTAATGACCGTGTCGGGAGTGGAGGTGGAGGCGTTGCTATTTACCTTCGATCTCATATTCCCTACAAAATTATAAGCACGTCTCCACAACTCCCAACTTCTGATGCTGGGGAACATTTATTCATAGAAGTAGAACTTGCTCATGCCAAAATTCTACTTGGAGTCTTTTATATCTCTTCCCTTCGTATCAATTACTTTTCTTCTTTTGAAACACTCTTAGAAAATATCTCAACTTCATACTCGCATACCATCATCATGGGCGACTTTAATACCTGCCTTCTGAAACGGAACCATCGGTCATCTTCCTTAGAAACTTTAGTTCGATCTCTAAATCTCAATATTCTTCCGCTTAGTGCAACGCATCGCTTTCCTAACTCGACCCCTTCTCTTCTTGACTTGATGATGGTCTCGTCACTTTCTCACGTCTCCAAACATGGCCAGTGCTCGGCGGACGCTTTTTCATATCATGATTTGATCTACCTTTCTTATAATGTACGTCCGCCGAAATTCAAACCCAAAATTATCCTGCAGCGAAATTTTGGTGATATGAATCTGGACGCACTTCTTAAGGAAGCTCGGGAATTCGACTGGTCTGAGGTGGCTAAGGCAGCTACCGTTGATGAAAAGTTGCATGTGTTTAATACTGCTTTACTGAGGCTTTATGATTCACATGCACCTTTACGCCATATAAAAATAAAACATCTGCCAGCTCCGTGGCTCACCGATGACATCAAATCACTGATGCACAAAAAGTCTAAGGCTAAAACCAAATACAAAGTTAAACCTATCGAAGTCAACCGAATGGCGTTCGTAAGTTATCGTAATCGCTGCAATAGAGTGTGTAGGGACGCTCAACGCCGTTACATTCACGAGTCAGTCGAAAGTCAAAGCCCAGCTAAAGTTTGGAAATTTCTACGATCGCTGGGAGTTGGCAAGCAAACAAATAGTCCAATTCCTAAAGAACTCAACATTGACGATTTAAATCGACATTTCTCAGCTACTTCTGACTTTGACGTTGTGTCTAAGTCTAATACTTTAAATGCTCTTTCCGCCTTGCCAACACCTGATTATCCTCCATTCTTATTAAGTCGATTTACTGATAGTGATGTCAAGAGTGCTGTAAAATCCATTACCTCAAACGCCGTCGGTAGCGATGGTATTAGTCGCAACATGATTCTGCCCATACTGGATGTCATCAACCCTATCCTCACCCATATATTTAATGCTTCTGTAGTTTATGGTACCTTTCCAGTCACCTGGAAGGAAGCCCAGATTATTCCTCTTCCTAAAAAACCTAATCCTATTTCTTTCTCTCAGTTCCGTCCCATATCTATTCTGCCATTCCTTTCTAAAGTCCTTGAACGCCTAGTCCACCAACAATTAAGCGTTTTTCTTAATCGAAATTCTCTCCTTAATCCCTATCAATCTGGTTTCCGTCCTGGCCACAGCACAACTACTGCCCTCGTGAAAATCACCGATGACATCCGTTATGGTATGGACAATGGTTTATTGACTGTGCTATCGCTACTCAACTTCAGTAGTGCTTTTAACAACGTTAACTTCGAAATATTACTTGGTATCCTAAGCTCTCTTAACATATCTCCTACTGTAATCGACTGGTTTCACAGTTACCTGTATGGCCGCCGGCAGCGGGTTCGCGTCGAGGATGATTATTCGTCATGGTGTGAACCCACTGCTGGTGTTCCTCAGGGCGGCGTGCTTTCTCCCTTATTGTTCGCTGTTTTTATTAACTCCATCTCTAATCAACTCACTTCAACCTATCACCTCTATGTAGACGATTTACAAATTTATGCACAATCACCGGTCACCACCTTGGACAAAGCAGTTTCAACTATAAATATAGATTTCGAACGCATCCTGCAGTGGGGCAAGTCTTTTGGGCTTCATGTGAACCCAGAAAAAACTCAAGTCATCGTCATCGGTAGCTCACGGATGCTTAATAAGGTCAACTGGAGTACTATACCTAGCGTAATGTTTGACGGAACAATCATTCCTTTTAGTGATAAGGTAAAAAACCTTGGTGTTATATTTGACAGTGAGCTGTGTTGGCGACCTCATATCACCGAATTAAGCCGGCGGCTATATCTCTCATCCAGATCCCTTAGAAGGTTGAGAAACTTCTTGCCCACTACCACCAAAATTAAGCTAGCAGAGTCCTTATTACTTCCTATCCTTGATTATGCTGACGCCAGCTATCTAAATTTAACCCAAGAACAACTTAATAAACTTGAGCGCCTCCAAAATTTTTGCATAAGGTTCATATTTGGCCTACGCAAGTATGACCATGTCTCTGAATTCCGAAAAACTCAAGTGGTTGCCAATTCGATTTCGCCGGAATACTCACATCCTTTCTTTTCTCTATAGTATTTTATTTGTCCCAAGTACTCCTAATTACCTTAAACAACGTTTTGAATTTCTTTCGTGCTCTCATAATTTACGCCCTTCTACTAAACTTAAATTGAACACTCCTGCGCATAACTCAACTTTTTACAACAATTCTTTTACTGTTAAGGCTATTCAGCTTTGGAATGAGCTTCCTGTTACTATCAGACAAGCAAAATCGCTAGCGATATTTAAAACCATGATCAAAAAATACTACCTGTCGTTGGAATATGATACTTAAATTCATTTATAAATATTTATATATTCTGTAGATATGTATTTGTATGGTATGTATATTAAGTATATATCTATGTAATATATAAAATATCTACATATATATATATATATAATTTATGTATTTATTATTAAAATGTAAGTAGTTCGTACTATATGTTACGTATACCACCATCGCCATTATCATCTCAATTCATTCCTGGGGTTGTCTGGAAGAGATCGCTTTTTAGCGATAAGACCGCCCTTTGTACACAACTAGATATAATTTTAGTCTTTAAGTTCATTTTTGTATTGGTGTATAATAAAGTGTTATCTATCTATCTATCTATATATATATATATATATATGTATATATATATGGTTGCCTAGAAGAGTTTGCTTTAAGCGATAAGGCCGCCTATTGTTTCTACCATGACAATATTGTAATTGTATATTTTTGAAATTGCATATTTGAATAGAATATAGAATAGAATATATTGTATTGCATAACATTAAGATACAATTCAAGAAGTTTAAGTACAGAAGACAATCGGCGGTCTTATCACTAGAAGCAATTTCTTCCAGACAACCTTAGGATGGATTAGAGAAAAATTGTGTAACATGTGGGTTTTACAATATAACTAGAATATAAAAGTATATATATAAAATTTTGAAGTGGCAAGTATAACACAAAGATATACATATATTGATATATATAAATAAATAAATAATCATACTAATAATGTATAAAATTAGGTACGTAAATATGGGAGAGATGAAGATGTTATGATTGGCTTTAGAGCCCGAGGTAATAATCCTTCACGGGTCCGTTGAACGGCTGAAGAGACTGGGCACGCCTGATTTTCACAGGTAGCGCATTCCAAAGACACACTGCATGATCTGTGAAAGATTTGTTGTAAAATCGCGAATGATTTACAAGTGTTTCCCGACGTATGTTTTCCGATGATCTGACTTGACGAGTGTGGCTAAGGTGTAGATGTTTAAAACGCTCCTTGAGATAAGGAAGAGCTTTTAGATTAAATAGTACATTATATAGATGGGACAGAATATGAGCATTCCGACGAAGACGGACAGGAAGCCACTTGAGTTTAACACGAAATTCTGAGACATGATCATATTTACGCAAACCAAATATGAATCGAATACAAAAGTTATGGAGTCGCTCAAGCTTATTAAGTTGGCTTTCGGTGAGGTCAAGATAGCTGACATCGGCGTAATCTAAGATGGGGAGTAGGAGGGCTTGTACAAGTTCAATTTTAGTGGTGTGAGGTAAGAAGTTTCACAACCTCCTTAGTGCATATTTGGTGAGCAATAAAGTGTTATCTATCTGTCTAGTGTTATCTAGATATCTATCTATCTACCTATCTATTAAGAAATTTTAATACTTATTTTATTTTGTAGTCATACAATGACAGTAATACATACATTAATATGTCTTTTTGTTGAAAGTTGATCAAGCAGAAGTCATTAGTCAGGATCGTCGCCAGTGGAGACCCATCATCTCTGCCTACCTCTATGGAAAATATTCTTGATAATATGTATAGGGACACTATACTAATAAACAACAGAGGACCTAGAGGTCATTTTCGCAGATTCGTATGATGAACATGACAAGTATCAAAACAAAGTAGAACTTTGTGACAAGTGTCAAAATAAAATGGAACGTCGTGACAAGTGTCAAAATAAAATGGAACTTCGTGACAAGTGTTAAAATAAGGAAATGTTATTCCATGTTCTGCCCCTACCAATACAATTATCTAAACACGTGTCAATTTCACTAAGTGATTTTGCAAAGGCGACTACTTTAGGCCTAGAATATCCGTAGTACATTTGAAAATGGCAATTGCCATATTTCCTCCAGAGAATGAAAGGACATTACGAACTTGAAATAAAAATTTAAATTATGCAAATAACCCTTTTGCACAACACGAATTGGGAATAAAAAGGGTTTAATTTACGCCTTTCCGATTCCCTATCCAGAGATCCACGATGAACGGCAATAGTCATTTCCTTAGAGATTAATAAATAATGGATTTGTGTGAATATAAGTTTAATTTTAGTTCCGTAGCCGGTTTGACTAAAATGAGAACCTTTATAACCGATGGCTGATAGAGCAGGCGGGTTCTGGATTGGATGTTGTATCTCTTGTCTTGCTCAAGGTCTTCAGTAGTAGCTGCATAAAGAAAACAGACAACCGGGACATGTGGCGCAAACTCCCTTCCATCTCCCTGCCATCATCGGACAACCAGACGCACCGGCATGCGCCACTGAAATATGGTGAATATTCCACCTATAAGAACGATGCGCTTTGCATCTAGCTTCATCATACGCACCGCAAAGGAGTGGAGCATATTGCCGCAGTCTGTCTTTCCCGATACTTATAACATGGGTGCCTTCAAGACCCGTGTGAATAGGTACCTTCTAGGTAAGCGTTCTCCGTCCTAGATCACATCTTCGCTCCATATAGGGCGAGATTGTGGTCAAACGCGAACCTATACTACTACAATAAAAAATAAATAAAAAAGGTTTTTATGTTTGCTTAGAGGTATTGACATGAAATGAAATTTATTGACATGTAAGTAAGTAGTACAGGGTACATATAAAATACAGTCCCCCTTATGAGAGCAGCAGCGCATTTGTAGCACCTTTGGTTGTTATAAATGTCAATAGGTGACGGTAACCTCTTTCCATCAAGTGGGGCATCTGCCTGTCTGCTGAACTCCAGCAATAAATAAATTACTAAAATACAGAGAATAATATAAAATGTGTCCCAAAGGAAACTGTTTCCCATGCTAGGTCTCCTTAGAGCCTGTGTGGCGGACATCAGTAGGATTCGCCTCGGTCATATAATTCTTATCATTGAAAGTACAGTTGCGGAATGAAAGAGTTCGTCAGTTTTCAAATTGATTCATTGATGATGCATGTTTATTTATATTGTGACGGATACGCGTAGTGGAAGGTTAGAGTCACGCGGAAGGAATGACGGCGGACCCTGGAACGAGTCCTGGAGCAGAGCACCATGGGTGCTCTGACGCTACGCATGGGGTCATCGGGAACGGCGCAGAAGGCGATGCGGCAGGGTAACTTGTTGGAGAGCATCGGGCATCCTCCGAGTATCGCATTGGTAAGGGAGTGCTGGAGTGGCCATGCGTGAAGGTGTAGTCGCGCATGCCAAGGAAGAAGACTTGTCGTCGTGGAAGCATTGTAGGAGTCATGCGTGAGAGTTAAGTGACGTACAACGGATAAGAATAAAGAAGTCTACGAGCTGGTTTGTGTTATCTATGGATTCGTGACTGTCGTCGAGTGTAGTTCTCTTCCGGACTTGGACAACGTATCGGACTGACTGTTCAGTGTGAGTTATACTTGCATTAGCTTAAATAAAGACACATTCTTTTAGATCGGTGTTTCTTTCCAATCACGGTTCCCACATCACGTAATATTCGAATATGAATGAGGGTGCATGAATGTGCGTAATATCTGTTAGGCGTTTATAGTAGTGTAAATGATAAAAGTAACTATTTTGAAATGACGGTCAGTAAAAGATCACTAACTAAGAAATCGTAAAATTCTTCAGCATCTTTATTATTGTTGTAATAATGTTGGAATCACAATCTTGATTACAGCTCTTAGGGCCAGCTAGATTGCTGTGTTACGACCCTCTCACAGAATATCGGCATATAACAGCTTTGACCTAATCGTGTTTCGTTCCCATATCCCATCCCCTCTATCCCATTCCTCCTGTCTGATCATCATATTTCCCTCCTCTTTATCCTAGACTTAAGGCTGGTAACGCGTTGGCTTTGCCATTGTAGTGGAACACTTACAAGCTAATAGATGGCGCTGTGCAATAATTGAAGTCGCAAACGTTTCCCGAAACGTACAAAGAATATATACAAATTTTCAACAATAAAGATGGCAAGAAGCATTCCATCTTGCTCCTCCACCCTATACCGGGCACCTCCCTAAGTCCCTACACCATTGATGTTTAAATCGTCATCGTCTATAGACGAGGGTAACCTCTTTATGAGCTGGGCTGTCTGTCTATTTGCCAGCTTCGTAATAAAATAAAGAAAGGTGAACTGGTTCATCTGATGATAAATGGCCACCGTCGTTAGGGACACTCCCAACAATAAGGCAGCTGATGTATTATCTACCTCGTCGCGATTTTAAATGAGACAGACGGCCTCTATGATTGAGCGGGTTAAGTTTTAGCTGTCGAACTCGCTGGAACGCAAAGGCTCCGGGTTCGATTCTTGTCATGATAAATTTCGGAAACGAATTTTCTGTTTTTTATCATGGTCTGGGTCTCTGGAATTGGCCCCAGAGTGGTCCGTTGTATATTACCCATAACACAAGCGTAACTTGCTTAGCTTGGGGATATACAATGAGTGTGTTTGTCGGCCGATTATTTAAAAAAATAAACGAAAATAATAACAGCCCATAATAACCACCTCCTGGGCTCGGACCTCCACATTGATTTATTTTTATTAAAATACAAAATATCTGTTTCCACCTTTTTAGAAATAGTAGGGGAGGCCAAGTGAGGATTTTGGGATTTACTCGAGCGTGGCAGATTAGCATAAGGGGAGAAACTTTGCACCTTATTATGTACCCCCACCATATATTAACCCTTCATATAAGTAGGGTGGGGGTATTTTTTATTCTTCATTATTTTTCAAACCGTCATATTAAGGAAATTCCTCCACATAATTGTCAGATTATGGGTCAGCACGACAAGGACATCAAGATGAACCGTCTGTATATTAATCTGACGCGCTCGAGTATTTCAATGTTACGTTTTTTTTTGCATTTTCATAAATCGGCCATAACTTTTGGTCGCGTCCAAATCGTCAGTCTTTTGAATAGGAGTTCCTTTAGGGTTTACTTAACATCCCTTTTGAATATCTGATGCGCTTGAGTATTTCTGTGCAAATCTTTTTTTTTTAACTTGTACACGCTCCCCCACCAGGGAAAGGACATACATCATATAACCTTTTTTCTTTTTAGCATCTAATCTTCACAATCCAAAAGTCCTCGCGACGCTCGAGTAACTCCACATCTTGGGCTCCCCTACTAAAAGCCCCATACACACCCCATATTTTAGCGCTCTGAAGCGCTTGGAGCTTTGAACTATGAATGGCTGACGATGATGTCTACAAATCCTTATAAAATCGTCATGTTTGTCCGTCTATCTAAGGCAGTCGCAGTCATTTTTGAAATAACGAAAAAATTACAATTAATTAGGAGTGGCAGCCATACACGTAAACTTTGGGATATTTTTTATGTATATAGTCGTGTGTACCTTTAGTCAGGGCTTGACAAATTATACGGATGTTTCTTAATAGAATTAAATTTAATTTAAAAAAATTTTTTTCAAAATTAAATTTATTATTTTTAACCTGTTTATTTATAGCAGCAGTTTTTTCTTCATGATATTACATTTTATTTCTATAAAAATTTCAAATTGAATAAATATTTCAAAATTTGATTAAATACAATTTAGAAATAAGGTAATTGTATTTCCAACGAACCCTTCATTCACGAGTTCAACTCTGAGACAGCATCTTGCTTTAAACTTCCTGAAATCACGTAGTCTCCAAAATTCACTCACATATAAATGTATCCATAATGACAACATTAAAACGATTGCCTGTATGAAACTCAGCATTTCTACACAAACAGCTTACCCGCAGGTATAATGGTCCATACATAATCGGATTTTGCACGACCGCCTTCGGAACAGAGCTACCTCACTTTATAGTATTAAGGTGGAATGTGTACGCGCCCTTAGACCTTACATAAACCGATTTTATGAGCAATTGCATAAGCGGCGTTATTTATTGCTTGTTATACAGGGATCTGGTTACAATTCATACTGCTACCTATAATTTGTTAAAAAGATGATAATTGTGGCAGCTCACTGTCTTGAAGTTTCGATTTTTTTCGATAAAATGTACTATAGATAATGTCGCAGTTTTATTATGTACTACTGAGTAAATAAATATTTACATGACGAATTTGGAATCTCCTCCTTTTTAATCAATTTCTAAAAGGAGGAGGTTCTCAGTTCAACTCTGTTTTTTATATGTTCATTACGCGATTTCTCTGTCAAATGTGGATCGATTTCCATCTTTTTGAAGTGATAACTTCTTTTGGGGGGGTAAACCGCTTCGTTACGTAACACGTTACGGTGCCAGTCTGTCTAGCTTCTCTTTCTCTCACGCATACGGCAGCGGTAGGCAGGCTCCTCCACTCTCACTCTAACCCACGCGCTATATACATAAAATTAAAATAATAACCTAAGTTTTTCTCAAAATCGTTCAACTTAGATTAGTTTAAGTTATCACTTCTGTCTGGCGTCCCGAGACACACACGTCTTTTCTTTATTCGAAAGAGTAGGTAAACTTCACACGTAGCCCCATTGTCACCAAGTCAGGATTTGATGAGTGAGAAGTTTCTCAGGAAAATCAGAGCAACATCGAAAGACAAACTTGTATAAGCGTTCCAGTGGTACAAATTCTACGGGCGCTAAAATATTATTTCTAAAGCTATTCAAGCAACTAGAAAGTAGAGATATTTTTTTAAACAAGACAGACTTTTCTACATCTTGAAGTCGGTGACAAGTAAAACTTAAAAACAATAACAAAATGCACCGACTTCAAGTTGTTGTAGAAAATATTTGTTTTTGCTTATAAGTTTGAAATCGGTTTTGTTTTTGTTAAAAACAATTAAAGTCGATTACAAAATAATTAGGAAACAAACACCACCCATATTGTAAGTCTAGGCTTTTAATGAAACGTTTAATCTAGAACCTGCAATCTGTGTTCCAGGCCAAATGTAGTTTATTGCCAGTTTAAGCTAGCGTTAGTTAGTGCCTTTCGAAGCCGTCTCACAAAGCTAGCATCGGTACTGAAATTCAGTTCGTTTTTGTTAGCATATGAGCAAGTTCTGAGCTAGTTTCAAAGCCTAAATTTAGTTTGGGAACTAGGTGCTATAACAAACTTTTAACCTTGTTTTTATTTCGGTACGAAATGAAATGTATTTTCAAACACTCCATATATAAATTTTAAGAGAATATATTTGTTTTGTATGTATTTATTAACAATTTATAATATTTAATCAAATTAATAAAGTATTACAATTTAGTAATATAAAATACTAGCTGACACGGCGAACTTCGTATCGTCATATTATCTGAATTCCTAAAAGACTTTGTTTCATGACACAAAAACCAAATCACCAAAATCGGTCCAGGTGATTAGGAAGATTCTAGAACCCGATCTCAGCGCTACCTACCGGTTCTGATTGCGAATGTAAACCATCCGGAAACCCACTCAAACAGACAAAAACAAAATCACCAAAATCGCTCCAGGTGATTAGGAGGATTCTAGAGCCCGGTCTCGGCGCCACCTACCGGTTCTAATTGTGAATCTAAACCACCCGGGGACCCATAAAACACACAAAACAAATTTCATAAAAATCGATTAAGTCCTTCTCAAGGTATGCGCGTACATATCTACGATTCATTTTTGTATAAATAGAAGATAGATTATGACTATAAGAATTTTTTTACAAATTGGTTATTATTGAAAACATATAAATATTCTAAGTTTGTAAACATAACACAAACACAGTCTCATACATCTACACACACATACAGATAAAAATATTTATATAAGGATTAAATTCTTGTATGTACTTTTGGAACAAAATAAACAATTATTATTATTTCACATATTTATTTGGCGTCAAATTATTTTATTTTTTCTTTAAATACATACTATATACAAAAAAACATGTATTAAAAAAAATTAAGAAATCGATGTCCGCCGGTAGCGGGGCCTAGGGTCCAAGCTACCGGTGGTTAAGGCTCCAGAGACTCTATTATTATTATACTGTATTTATTTATTTTCCAAAATTTTACATTGTTTAAAAAAATATAAAGTTAGTCTTGAGGGACTATGGGTAGAATACAATACAAATAAGTTTTTTTTATTGTATTCGATTATATGTAATTTTATAATTGTAAATTAATTAAATATTCTGTTAAGTTACATTTGTAAAAATATATAATGACATTTTATTTATAAAAATATAGCTGACATTATTCTTTTATAAAAATACATCAAAAATAAAATACATATTCAATAAAATAAAATAAAAACTTGCACCTCACCGCTAGCGGGGCCTGGGGTCCAAACTACCGGTGGTTAGGGCTACAGAGACAGGAACCTCATCACAAGTCGTACCGTGTCCAAGAGTGCTGCCTTCTATATCTGGCCCTTCACCCAGCTTCCTAGCGACAGCCTCTCTAGATGATGGTCGAGGCTTTTTGACTATAAGACCCTTGACGGTGACAACTATCGGCACAATGCTAGTTGACTCCAGATGCCACATAGCTGTAACCTCGTGATCAAGACCTAAGTATTTACTTAGTTTCTATTATTACTATTATATAAAATGAAGATCAAATAAACAATACAAAGAATTATAACAAACTGTATTTTTTATAGATTCCGTAGACATTTTGGAAAAGAGCACTCTTATTAAAACGTAATATCCGTCTGAATGCCTTCGTATGCTAGTTATTGTTCTCGAAAACGATTAGACAAAACTTAGTAGAAATATGTAATATATATGCCCGCTATACTTTACAGTAGTTAAATTGCAAAAAAAATGAAATTCGAGATGGCCACCATACATACAATTGAGATTTGAAAACAAATTCGTAATTCAGAACATTTTCAGCATTTTAAAAAAGAATTACAGCCCTCAATTCATGTATGGTGGCCGCCTTTATTTTCTAGTTGTTTCCCGGTTTTACTATTGTGTAGTCAGTGTAGTGCCATACAGATTTCGCCTCCCTGTCAAATCTCATCTATATGTAGTTAGATCCAGTAGTTTCTGCAAAAAATAGCTGTGATATATTATGAAGACAGAAGAATCTGACAAATACATAAAGATTTCATGTTCAAATCAAATAATTTATTGCTCAAAAATATATATACTCGTAGAATATGTGGTATAAAGACGTTTCGACAGAGATCAACATGTCTTTTTGGACATGTTACGGCGTACAAATGTCGTTACAAATTATTATTTATACATAATTTTTTATTATTTATTTTTTCATCGCAATTGTTATTAAGAAAATGTATCTGCGTCAGTCATACTTATTAAAATGAAGGAACCATAATAGTTGATTATAATTAATTACTGTAATAAAGTACATCAATAAACAGGATCAAACTTAATTTTTACAAAAAGTATTAAATTATGAATTATACAATGAAGGAAACTACTACATTAGTATTAATTATAAAATTAATTTTACTCTGTACATACAATTTATTTTCAATGTTAGATTTTAATTTGTAAATACGCATAAATAATTTCAAAAATAGATATATTAGTTATTATTAAACAATTACAAAAACAAAATGCATAAAAAATTGCTATACTATTGAAATCAGTATGTGTATTATTATATAGTTTATTTTTAATGTTTAATTTATTATATATGTAATTTATTTTGGTTTATAACATTTATAGCAGACAGGCAGAAGACCTGCCTGATGGGAAGCGGTTACTATCGCCTATGGTCATTTGTAACATCAAAGATGCTATCAATCTGCTGCCGCTCTCTAATGAGAGACTGGAACCCGGCCCCTGAACACAAACCAAGGTTGTTATAGCGACACCCTTTAGACCAGGGGTGGTAACGATCCAGACGTACAAATACCCTACAAATTCGCTGTGGGTTGTTTTATAATCACAATAAACTTGTTATACACCTAGTGAAATTTATCAGTTGAAATTAAATCTATTTCTTAATGCATGTATATTCTCACATAATACAAATATTTAATATAGTAGAAATATTATTGTAAAATAATCGTGAGTTAACGCTACGGAAGTTATTCCAAATCAAATATATCGATTACAACATGGTTACGTATTTCGGAAACCCTCTTGAGACCCAAGAGCGACCCAAACTCATAAATCCATTATACAACTTTATTGAATCACGGAAAGGTCAGAACTTATTCACTTTTTTTGGCTAATGAGGTGTCAAATTGAAAAGTTTATATACATAAAAATCATGCTGGTGTGTGTGTCTGTCAAGCCATGACGAATTCCGTATACGTGACTAAAGATTACTTCTTTTATTGCTGGAGGTTCAAGTAGATACAGTAAACAGATTGAGGGCACACCTAATGAAAAGTGGTTACCATCGCTTATGGATATTTGCAACACAAAAATTACTAATGTGCTGACCGCCTCGAAGGGAGCATTAGAACCTTATCACTGATACCTTTTTTAATGACGCAGGAAGGATTTACACCGAGGGATGTGTGGGACTCTTAGCCGGCCGTATGCCTACCGTGACCTCCGAGCGGAAGGGCGGGAGAAGCTCCGCTGTCAAACAACCCACTAAACCTAACCTGCACCTGTTTCCTATGCGCTTTTATGGGCTGCCACAAGAACTAGACCATAGTTACTACATCTGTGACACCTCACCGTGGAACTATCTCACTTAGGGCACCCCGTACACACGAAACACAATTCAAGGTTGTTATAGAGACATTCTCTAGACCAGGGGATATAGCCATCTGTAGATTGTTTAGTCGAGTTTTCGTATTTAATATATCTAATTTTCTTCAGAATTTGTCACCTCATTTAAAAGTGAAGAACAACATAATGTTTATGACTTTCGAAGTATATTTATAAAGGGATATTAAATGCACCTTTCTGTCATCTTTCGTTCATATATTTTTATACGTGCAGGTACGGAGAAAGAATACAATTTCATGCCGCCGGGCGGCCTGTTGTAAGAGTGGATAGAACAACCCAGAGCCAAGTTGTAGGGTATTTGCCTGTCTATAGTATACTGCTATAGCAACCTTGAGATGGGTTGCGGTATTAGTGGCCAGGTTCCAGTCTCCCTTTATAGAGCGGCAGCACATTTAGTGTTAAAAATGTTCATAGGCGATGGTAATCGCTTTCTATCAGGTCTGTCTGCTAAACTCATACAATGAAAAAAAAAATATACACACACATATATATATAAGTCCAATAGTTTTTGACAAAAATGACTGTAACGTACAAAAACTGAGGGGCTGATGGACAAAATGACATGATAATTTAATAAGGATTCCATCTTTGCCAAAATGACTACGGAACCCTAAAAATTGGGAATGAACTAATTTTATATTACTTTCCAGTTTTTCTTTTCATGTAGCCCTTATAATTGGCTTAACGTTTTGGGGTTCCCTAACAATTTTGTTAAAACTGTTTTTTAACAAAAACTAAGCATCATCATATTATTTAATTGCAACAGTGTGACATCCACTCTAACGTTTGAAATATGTAGTTAAAACTCTGATAAAATTGAAAAATCAAGGTGGCATTATACTTAGTACAAAAATATACTTTCAACAAAAATTGGTTATAATAAAATTCGTTAAATAATTTTTGAGCTAAGGGACTACTTTAGAATATTATTTTTTTGTTTAAAAAGCTAAAAAACATACTTTTCTAGTAATCAATTAAAACAAGAATATGCCCCCCGACAGGCAGCAGTTTGAAACTAACTTTCCTATTTTAAATATAAATTATATTTGTACTCATATATTTTTACTTTTAGATTATTATTTTTTGTTTTATTCTAATCATATGACTATGCTCGGACTATCACCCACTACTCTATTGTAAATTATAGTTAACTCATTTTTTTCTTTATTCATTTATTCTTGATTGTATACAAAAAGTTACATACAAAACTATAAGACAGTGGTAATGATAACTCTAAAGGAGTTTTCTTCCAGCAAAGCTATAAGTATAGCCAAAAGTGGAGAACCAAAAATTTGTTTTTAAGATAATCGTTGTTTAAAAGCTCCGTGTGAGTTAGTGAGTCTTGAAAGTAACAAATTAATTTCGGAACGAGAGAGCAATATTTATAAAGTAAATTGAACCTTCAATAAAATTCATTACTTAGAGAAAAAAATATTATGCTCACTCATGCGTGCGAGAGAAGCGGGGATACGGGAATTTATTAAATTTGCGGCTTAATATCGATTTAATTTATTTCCAACGTGTCAGATAGCGATGGGCATTAACGAGATGTTTTAAAAAATCGAAAGAATTACAATCAATTTAAAATTATAATCAAGTCAACGAATTGACTCGCTTCTCTACTGAGAACAATCGAGTGATTGTTTCGATTCGTATTAGTCACGGCGGACAAGTCCATTCGTGACTCGGTATAAGTAGTTTCTGTATCCTACTATACAATAAATAAATAATCTGAAGGCAAACATACTATGGGAAATGCATACGTCTAGTCATCGCAGCGGATAACGAACTACTGGCTAGCGCAACGCGGGAGCGCACATATTAATAGTTGCTCAATCTCGCTCACACACTATGCTATACATTGTACTAGCAGTACGACTTGTTAATATTTGTACTTAAGGTTATTGTTCTCAAAATAATTTATTTCACTTCAGTTTACATCAGCATTCGACAGTGAATACTACTGTGCCATCTGAAGTATTATTTATCCTCTACTTCTCGCTGCTACAACACATACTGTATAAACCCAAATTAAGCAAGTTAAGCTTGTATTATGGTTGAGATACACAGGCGTAACTTGCTTAATTTGTCGTTATACAATATGTGGGGTTGTACAGTAATTGTATTCAATACGATATGACACGATACAACACAATACAATATATGTATTACTCTTTATCGAATACTAATATGATAAAAGACACCTTTTTTTTAAATACTATAAGGTAGTACTGTAGGCTGCTGGTTGTATACTCGATGAAACACCGCTTTCCTTATATATGGACTGTATTTATTATAGGCGCTTACAACAACAATAGGGATAATTAACACTACTGATTTTAAACGGCACGTTAAAGTCGACCAACACCAGTAAGCACTAGAACGCGTATGTTCTTCTGAACATTGATAGCACTAATTGTGTTGATTTCATCTATTAATACTATAATAATCACTAAATAAGAAGCCCGATTTGATATATGTCATTACAACGTATTTAAGGATTGAGACCTCGAAATCGTTAACTAAGTTAACTGATTAAGACGTGAAATGGACTAAAGATGATATGACTTTGTGAATAGAATAAGAAACTTAAAGAAAAACAATATTTAGCTAGACGTGTTGCTGGGGAGTTTCTTGCCGCTTCTTCTCCTTAACAGCAATAACACGTTGCGAAGCGGTGTACATAGAATAGGAAGAAAATTAAATTTTAACTTATATATATGACCTTCAAAAAGTGTTCTCCAGTGGAAGATGGATTTATTTAATTTTAATTATTTTTTCTGTCACATAAATACCTTATGAAATCGAAATGAAACGCGAAAGTTTTGTCTTGCATCGCATTTTGCGTACCGCATGCATTTATCACGCAACATAATTAACTTATGAGACAAAAAGGATTTATGTGTAATATGCAAATACCGCGTACGTATTCCTAACAAATGCTTCGATAGTCATTGTATGTGCCCGGATTTCCAAAGAATACTTAAGGAATGTTTCCGGGCATCCGAATAGTAGTAACCGCTGGTTAGCAAATAGTTCAACTTTGCGCGTCCGTTGTGGTGTATTCAAACAGTAATAAATATGAATATTTATAAATTACATAGCACGTAGACTAGTGAGCTTACGTAGACATACATTTACATCCGCTAGCACTTTACACAATCACATAAATAAAGTCGAATAGTTCACTGGGCCGGCCTTTGATATTGTTATATATATATATATAACAATATCAAAGGTTTTAAAGATTTTACAACCGCTTAAAGATTTTTACAATTAATCGTATTTGGTTGCAATATGCACTTTGCCAATTGACGATGCCTTTTTCTTTTGTATTCTGCTCGCGATTTGTTTAGAGACTTTGATTTTAATACCCCCCCTGTAAAACCCGAAACAGGTTTCAATAAAACTCCGCCCCTTAAAATTGTTAGCGAAAACTTTTGCCAGGAGATTTTAGCCTTATGGGTGGTTCATCGTGGATTTGGTCCATTGTACATGTATGTAGATATTTTCAGACCAGCTGTTACTCAAAACTTAGTCTAGTTTTATTTACGTACTTTTTAAATGAAGTTTAAACTGCACGCAGCTGTAACGCTGGAACACTTTGTAAAGGCCTGAGCCTGTCGAGACTCCGGTTGTACTTTGGTGAACTGTATGTTGAGGATTGAAGATAAATGATGAACGGTTTATCCTACTAATATTATAAACGCGAAAGTTTGTAAGAATGTATGTATGGATGTATGTTTGTTACTCTTTCACGATAACCGATGTGTGAAACATCCGAATCCGCCTTGAGCAAGCGTGGCAGGTAGATAGCGTTAGGTATACCGTCAGTCGCTGTAATAATAAGCATAAATGACCTGATAAATAAGCGATATATAAAGATTTTTTTTTAATGAAGATCAATTTATTAACAACTACCAGTCCCGGCAGACGTTGTCCTGCCCCGATAGAATATAAATCTAGGATCCGAACCCAGCGCCACCTACATTCACAAAAAAATCATCAAAATCAGTACAGTTGTTCTCAAGTTGTGTGCGTACATACATTTCTATGATTAATTTTTATACCTTTTAAACCTTCCTTGGACTTCTACAAATATTTCAAAACTAAAATTAGGCAAATAGACTAACAAACGTCAATTCATTTTTATATATATAGAAGATTAGTAACTGAATATTTCAATATGAGTTTGCGCGGTCAAATTCGGTACTAGGTACGCGCCTTTTGTCTTACGGGAACTGGATCGCGCAATAACAATCGTTCGTTATTAGCTTAAGTTAACCATTGTATGCTTAAACACTTTAATAAATTAATATTAACAAATAATATGCGATTATTTGTACTTTTACAATCCTTTTTAAAATTATATCTTATACTAGAGATTACCCCGCGGCTGAGCCGCGGGTCAAACGCTAGTGCGTGCTTCTAGTTTTATATTAATTTTTCTGTTAGTGCTATTTGCCCCCGGAAGATTCACATTTGTTGTTTGTCATTTTATATCGCAAATAATCCCATCTCCCGGGATGAATAGTGTCTATGTACATTCGGTATTGAAACTACAAAATGACCAAAATTACCAAATTGACCAAAATGATAAAATAACCAAATAGACCAAAATTACCAATTGACCAAAATAAAAAAATAACCAAGATGGTCAAGATTACCAAAATAATCAAAACTATCCCATTTTTCGGGATAAAAAGTATCCTATGTTCATCCTCGACATCGCAATTATATATACACAGTTTCAGCCAAATCGATTCAGTAGTTTTTCCGTAAAAGAGCAGCAGACAGACAGAGTTACTTTCGTATTTATGATATTAATAGGGATTATAAAAACAATAACACGTGTATACTCTTTGGGCTATGATTCGAAATCACATAATAAAATAAAAAAACTTTAGTCATTAAACCACAAAAACATGTAAAAGAACTTACTAACAATACTATCAAATTCAACATTATTCTCAATGTAATTAAAATTTTAATAAGACTCTTAGATAAATTTGAGAACGTTTTCAAAATAAATCGTAAGTAAATTTTTAGTCTTAAATTACATTGAAACAAAATTACTAAGCACTTAAAGTTACCCTTAAAACAAGGTATCTAAAGGATGTTAAAGTAATTATTTAAGTTTAGGGAGGCGTTAAGCTGGCTGAACAAAAATATTAGCAGTGCCGAGAACATAACTTCAAGTAGTATAAGCGACACTCAAGTTATAAAGTTGGTTCTACCTAAATATTTACAAGAATAACATTCGAGTCAAGAAGTAACTCTTTGTACAATGGAGGAGGCATTAAAATCGTTGTATTCAATTTAAAAACTGTAAAAAACTTCTAATTAAAAACTGAACATCTCAGACGAAGAACCAGACCCCAAAGAACCAAAATTATTTATATTTAAATGGGATTAAAACAATTTAAGCGGCATTTGTTTGATTCGTTCGAATCGCAACCAACTTGATTTTTACAAAAACAATATTAAAATGAAGTAGCCATTATTATAACATATTATAAACAAATATGTTTTTAATTTACAGCAGTAATGTATCAATTGGAAACTATTCCACATACATCCCTACTAATTCGATTATATAATACTAAGTTCTCGTAAAGCATTGTGACGTAATCGGCTTTCTCTTCCGAAATCGGCTTCTTTTAACCGGTTTCGCTTTGAGAGCTCGGGGCTGTATCTATTTTATTCGTTTATGCTGAATATATAAACAAATGTTTGTTATGTATTTTCCCGCTACACTAAAACGTGGGGTTGTTTAAGAGAGATCATAAAATTACTTCAGGTCTGCAACGTGTTGCCTACATTCCTGATGGGGTAAATGTCCATAGACGACGATAATCACTTTTCCTCAAATGGTCCACATGCCTGTTTGCCTGCTTTAGGCAACAAATAATCGGCAGACAAACACACACATTGCATGTCCCCAAATTAAACAAGTTACGCTTGTGTTATGAGAAATGTACAACTGACTACTTTGGGGCCGATCCCAGATACCTAGACCATAGTAAATAGCGGAGAAAATTCGTTTCCGAAATTTTCTATACCAAGCATCGAATCCGGAGCGTCTGCGTTGCAGTAAGTTATGCCGGAAAATGCTTAACCCACTCAACCACAGAGGCCGTCATAAAAAAAGAATACTGAGCCTTAGTTGCAGTCTTCTTTTTGTTCCAAAAGGGTGATTACGTTATTGTGTTGAATTGTTGTACTAATTCCCTGTCCGAGGCAGCCATCAGCCCTCCGATCACCTGATGAGTTGATTAAGTGTTTCAAAGCTCTTTATGAATACTCATAACCTCAAGACGCCACACAGTCCAAGATCTCAATAGCAAACGGCACATACAAGCAACCGTCACTACGAGTCGCATATTTTACGTCGCTTGAGTGATTTTGCTCTTTCTGTCCAATTTCCAAATTAAACATTTACAAAATAAAAATCACCCACTGACGATACTTTTTCATAAAAGTTAGTATTATTATAAGTATATGTATATTAATTATTATAATATGTGTTTAACAGGTTATCTATGGTTTTTGTTATCTGTGGTGAAATAACAATGTTGTGTGATTACAGTCCACATGAGATTAAAAGAGTTTATATCATACATTTTTCGTGTGAGACGTACTTGGAGGAAATTATTATTCTTTACTTTGAGAATATTAAAAAAATATCTTGTCCAGACGTTTAATATTTTTAAATCTATGGCATCAAATATTGCTTAGTCAAAATTGTTTCTGAATATTGCGCAGCAATAGGGAACATTATGTTATTTTTCCATTTCTTTCACACAGACAACACTTACACAGCAACAACAGATACATTCATTACAAGGCATGACTGTTTTATGAATTTTGTTACAGGCCAAGGCAAAGCCTCCGCCTTCGTGCTCGCTTTGCCAGCCGGTGTGGAGTGGAGATCGCTAGAGCTAAGACTCAAGCTTCAGGGGTGGAAGTGATAAATGGCCTAACGTTAGTAATTTCGGTGAACCTGCAATCCACCTCTCCACACCCCTTAGCCTCTTACACCCATGTTGCCCCTCGCCAATCTGGTCCGGATTTTTTTTTTTGGGGGCCCTGCCGGGAGTGACGAGACACCGTCTGTCCATTTTTCCATGTTCTCCGAACATTGCGACAGGTAGACGCGACAGACACCATAATCACAGACACCTAGTTCCACAAGCAGTTCATCCCAATAGTTGTTCCCATGTTGCCTTTTGTTTTCATTTCTTATAATAAAAGTCCTACAGTAGCTGGGGCTTGTTCTTGGGTGCATTTTTTTATTTGTTATTGCTGTAGTACAGCGGACAGGCTAACGGCCCAATTCTGATGGAAAAATTTTACCGTCGCCTATAAACATTTGCAACACTAGGTATTACCAACATACACTAATGTGGCTATTCGATAACAGCGTTATTTTTAACGCTTTAAATAGGGCATTCGGCCACAGTCAATATCTTTAACAATATCGCAGGTGCAGGCCGCAACATAAAAGTTGACGTTATTTTAACGCCTGTTCTTTTATATGTAAAAATATTAGAATTAAATTTAACATTATGTCCGCATCCCTATTGTTACGAGTTGCAGGACTCGAATTAAAATGCCATTGGAATTATTATAGAATTTATTAGAACTATACAAACACGTGTAACACAGGTACAAATAAAACTGAATACCACCAGTCCAAACGTAATGCACGATTCAATAACACGCGCAAAGTCCGTCACTAAATAGATTACCGAGTGTACACAAGTCTTGCTTCGCTTGTGGTTATCGCTCGACTGCCTCATCTCTCAATTGGGGCATTGGTTTATACTGTACAAATACAATATGTCTGCTCGGCCGCGTGGACTGAATTTCCTAGAATCACACCTGGCTAATGACTACCATAAAAGATTACAATACACAATGGGCTGTTTTTCTAATCACAAATTTTAAACACAAAGTAAACAAAAGAAGTCCAAATGCCGAAAAGGTAATAAAATGTCTACAGGTATGCAAGTGTGAATTTGTCTTTTGTCGGCGTTCAGGTTGTAAAACTATTAACATCACAGAAACGAAGAGCTAGTGTATTTATCACTAAGCTACCACGACTTTAGCATCTACAATTTTCAGGTGAAATATTACGTAGAATATTTGCTACTTCATAACTATTACAGTAGCGAGTGCCTGTAATGCTCTAAATGAGCGTGTGTTCAGAATAAACAATGACGTCACGGCTCACTGGTCGCACCGAAATTGGTTGGCTGTGAACAAGCACCGGTAATTTATGTACCCGCGCCGTCAAACCGTTTGGGGTCTCTATTTGATTCGCATCTCATTGAATTTGGTGAATAAATCTGCCTAATTCAATGGTGATACGACAGAACTGCAATTGTTTAACTGTATTACCTACTTTAGATACAGTATGGAAAAAAGGCTGTGCTTACAGGGAATGTACCTTAGGAAACATAGCTTCCTCTAGTTTTTACATAGTAATTATTAAATATGGATTTAAATCAATTTTTGCAAACAGAAATTTATAAGAACATTAATTTGGTTCACTATCCCTTTAAAAAGCGCTACATGCTGCGCGCCATCCTACTAATATTATAAACGCGAAAGTTTGTAAGAATGTATGTACGTTTGTTACTCTTTCACGCAAAAACTACTGAATGGATTTTGATGAAACTACAATAATATAGCTTACACATCAGAATAACACATAGGCTATCATTTATATAGATATAGTGTGAATTATCCAAAATATAACGATTTTCCATCACCACGCAGGTAAAACCGCGGGGCGCAGTTAGTATTTAAATACAGCTGCAAATAGCACGAGATCTCCTTATAGGTTTTCGTCACGTGATAACGTGTAAATTAGATGTTACGTCACGTACATGGACTAAATAATTGCTATATAATTAGCAAGGTTAAAACTGAGTAAACTAAGCTAACCTAAAAAAAAGAATATGTAATTAAAATATTACCTAAATTAACTAGAAAAGTTTCGAAGACCATCGAATACTATCGAAGAAATTGTATAGTAATAAGGGCAATTAAACCTTCTAATTTCAAAACACCCTATATTACATTGATTGATATTAATTTTATTCTTATCTTATCTTCTCTATGTCTTATCTTATCTTCTCTTATCTCTATCTCATCTTATTATGCATTATAGTTCGAAACTGTATAACAATATACAGCGGTCAGCATTTTTCTTTTCTGTTATACTTTTTTCGTCTAGCTCCCATCCGCAGAGTAACGTTCCATAATATTCATAGTAAGAAAGAGTCCCTTAACACTTTTTATAACTTCGACCGCGGCAGTTTTAAAAAAGCTATCGTGAGAGATCACCTGTTTTAGAAAAAAAAAACTTGCTCCATTGTGAATATTTTTACAAAGCTTTTGTGACGAAGACATCTCGTCAATTTTAGAAAAAACTTGCCTTCTTTTCGTCCATTGTGAATATATTTCCGCGAGAACTTCCGACAAGAGTCTTTTGAGTTATCTCTTAAAATACCGGCCATTAGTTCGCTAACAATGTCGATACCGCCTTCCACTTTGTCACACCAAAGCCTTTGAGACGTATGCTATCAATTAGGCTTTTGTACTAATACTCAAGGTGTTTCTTCACAGTTCACCTTCCATTGACAATAGAAGAAGATTTGGTAGATTAAATTTTCGAGTTTATCGACTCAACTGTCAAATGCTTTTTGAAGGTCTCGTGAGTCCAAATGACAAGTTTATTAACCGCCACCGCACCGACGCCGCGCTGCTATTCTGTGATTTATTTTTGTATATGGGAACGTTGTCCACTCTCCTATACCGCCACCCTACCGCTGAAGCTTGCTCAACAGCGAAAGTGGTGCTATGGTGGTATAGCGATGGCGTGGTTGCACCTAGTCGTCACAGTTTGGCGGCGCAGCAGCGACGAAGTGGCCATGTCACGTACATGTACGCATAAGTGATGCGGTGGGTCTGGATTAATGATAATAATGAACTGTGTCCACTTTAGGGAATGTCGGACAATTTAGATGAGGGAAATTGGAAAGGTAGAGCACGCACGCACCTGATTGATGGTAGATTGAAATATCGGCGACTCCTCAGCTTCTCACTGCACTTTACTTATTATTGTTACGAGCTACAGGACTCGAATTAAAAATTCCGTTGGAACTACTATAGAATTTATTAGAACTGTACAAACACGTATAAAAGAAATAAAAATAAAACTGGATGCAACCAGTTCACACTGCACGATTCAATACAATTCGAACGCGCAAAGTCCATCGTCTATATCGCTAATCGAGAGTACTAGAGAACGTCTTACTCGTTTCGTAGTCGTCGCTTGACTGCCCCCGCCCCTCCATTCGGGCGTCGTCTTATACTAACTACACAGTACAAAGAAATTGGAGGCGCACACTGAGTTTCTAAGAAGTATTAATTTGTACACCTGCGAACGTCCACAAAGTCGAAAACAATAACAATAGGGATTAGTTCGACGCTAATGATGGTTATAAAACAAGTAGAAAAACAATAGCATGTTACAAATTCAAAACACAAAGGATTCCCTAATCCGGGAGGACAATAAGCTGCGCTTACAATAGGCTGTGCGGCTTATCTTTGACGGCATGTAACATTATGTTGCTATAATATGTTTATTTAGTCTATTTTTATAGTCATATGTTTTTATTGTTGATGCTGACTAAGTTAATGTATTTTACATTAACAATATATATTTAAGCGGCGCATTGAGGTGTAGTACAATTTATAATGTAAGTATTTAATTATTTTATTTTTTCATATGTATATTTACGGAGTCATTTTCAATGACATGACATGTATAAATTGACGTTGCGTGCTAAAAAGTGAACACCCCGTCCAATTTAAATGGAGTAATTAAATGGAAGAAAAGTTTATGTAGCCAAAAAAGGTTATATGGCGGTACCACTTAAGCGGTGTAATATACATAGTCCAAATGTGGCCATCTAGAAGCGGACATAGGTTTTAAACTGGTTTTAATTGTTTAAGGTTCCGTAGCTATCCCTCTGAAATAGACGATACTTGGAACGGGATACAAGAGTTTATATTTTATTGATTACAAACTGCAGTACAAGTTCGAACTCACGGCTATCGAGGTAACCGACGCGTCAAACGCGCCAAGCCGCCTTAGACAACCGCGGCGGGTATACTTACTGTCAGGTCCCCTAAAAATGGTAAGGCCCGAGCCAAGCAGTAAGACTTATTGAGTTAAGTTATTAAATTACTATTATTGTATTGCATATATGTATATATTGTAAAAAAAAAATTGTTTCTAAATAAATAGATATGTATTTATTTATTTTCAAAAGATTTTCAAAATAATTTATTTATTAAAAATATACAAACCTTGAGCCGCGTCGGCAGCGGGGCCTGGGGTCTAAACTACCTATCCTTAGAGCTGCAGAAACAGGAACCTCCTTACTATTCATGCCGTGTCCACGATTGCTTTCTTCTGAATTCGACCCTTCATCCAACAGCCTGTCCGGATAGCCCAGTTCTCCCTCCCATTCTTTAAAAAAATATTTCCATTAGTTCAGCAACAGGCAGACGGCCCACCTGATGTAAAGCGATTACCAACGCCTATGGACATTTATAACACCAAGGATGCTACAAATGCGCTGCTGCTCTCTAAAGAGAGACTCGCACCTGGCCACTAATACCGAAACACAACTCAAGGTTTTTATGGCGGCATACTTTAGACCAGGGGTGGTAGCATCCAATCCGACAACCCCTGGCTGTGGGTTATATCATCCCGCCCATCATCCGCTACATCATCATCCCCTTATTCCCTTTATCCGATGCTTCCTATCCAGCTTCGCAATAAAGATTTAAATAATATAATCTGACCATAGCGTCTGAACGAGAACTATTTTTTTTTGCCGTCTGGCAATATTCCATTTTATCTGTAGTCAAGGTCAGTGAATCATAAACAAAGCGAATTTATCCATGTTATATAAATTTTAACGTTGATCCGAGTCTAAAATCCGCTAAAAATAAATAAATACGCATGTAACATACCCCAAGTTTCACGTGAGAAGTCATTTTTAAACTTTGTCAAGGATGTCTATAAAAAAAAATATTTATAGTATATATTTATAGTTTTATTTAGTATAGCATAATACAAATTCCAATTTATAGTGGAATTTGAACCAAAAATTTTTTCGTTAAAATTCGACGATATTTACCGAAAAACATAAAAGTCTGTAATGGTTAATTTAGCTTCTTTTAATCACATAATTGTTCTGTTAACTATCATAAGTTGTTAAAGCTTTTGTTTCCAAAAATATAGTTATTATTATTTAAGTATACATCATAGGCTATCTTGACAAAATGTGTACGTCGTAACTAAAGCAACTTGATACTTCCAGGATGTTGTAATAAAAAACAGTAGCAAGTATCGGAATCACTCTCGACCTAATATTGGAGTTGCTACGGTTTAGACAAATTTGCGAAAGTGGCTTCCCCTATTATTTTCTACTTTATTTTTCCACCCTGTGATTATTAAAAGCCTAGACAGGCTCTCGCTAGGATTTTTTTAACTCGACCGTTGCCTGCAGAGGTAACGAACGCTCTTCTCTATAAGACCCTTATGGATGTTTTGTTAATTAAAATCGTGCATTTAAGTGCCACAATCGAATTTCAAGCATTGTAAATGTATTTCGTTTCATATTTCAAAGTCAGCGCAACTAGAAATAAATTGAATTGTTAACTTTAAGTCTGTCCAGTAAATTATGTTAAAATATTGTCTTACCTTAAGCATGGTACAAATAACTTCAAATTTAAATATACAATTAATATATACTACTAGACCCTTATTAAGTTTATTGTTAAGTTCTTTATTACTATTACTAGGATATGCCCGCGACTTCATCCACGCTTGACTTTAAATTCCCGTGGGATTGCCGATACACAAAGTACCACAGTTATCGTTTTAGTGAAAACTGTGTCGGAATAAGATATTTTTTATATACCCGGACAATTACAAACTGCTCCTGGAAAAATTCCTGCGGGATTCCCGGGATAAAATAATATAAATTTTATTAGATAAAATTTGCTATGGATCAGTAAAAAAAATCACATTAGAATTCGTTTCTTTTTAATCTGGTCATCCCCAGGATAAAAAGTAGCGCAGATTTTAAGTTTAAGAATTTGCTGTTGATCAGCAAAAATTGGATCGAAATCGACACAGACGTGAAACCCAAACAAACAAGAAATCTAAAAAAAAATGCATCGTGTTCTCCGTGGTGTATATAGTCTATTCCACTTGTTTTTTTAATAGCTTCAATGAACAGACACGGCATGTTTAGAATTTTATAATATTATAGATGTGCTCTGCGGTTCTTTATTTGAACTTTTTGTTATATTTGCAGTTTTCTTTTTCATAAAATAGGTAGTGTTCTAAGTTTATAAAAGCGTCGTTAATTTGTAAAATACAATACAAAATATGACCAAAATAAGCTTTATAATAACCAATGGAATTTATGTTAATACAAGTAATCCAGTAGGGCGCTCTGTTTATTTTCACTTAACAATAAATGGAAAAAGATGACGACGACACTGAGGAGTTGTTTGTCTTTTATAATTTGCCTCTTTGTTCTTTGTTTTTATTATATTGTCCTACAAAATTATAAAAGACTAGCAGCATCTGACAGCGAAACTTCGTTCGCGTTTCCATGACGTTGATGCATACAGTCGATGTAAAGCACAAGTCTCCTTCCTATTTATATGAGAAGCTCCCTTGGGCATCAACACGGCAATGTGCAATAAAACTAGTAATGGAACGACGACACAGTACGGCAGCATTCAGAGGAAGCCTCCGGTATGCAGCATCGAGATGCTGGAATAATATCCCTCCATCTTTTAGGAATGTACCTTCAGTTTGATTGTTTAGGATCAAACTTAAGAAACTTCTTAATGCTCATTAAAACGCACAATGCGATCTTAGGCAACGCACAAGTGCTATATGACTTTTGGAATTTGTTTATTTTAATTAGTTATAATTTGGTTAATTTATAGATATATATTTCGTTGTGTGTGTTGCTACAATGATTTTATATATAATATGTATTTGTTATTTAAATTATTGCTTTATTATATTGGTTTTTACTCTGCAATTCATTTACCATTATCAAACTTCATTATATTGTATATATTGTTGTTATTATGTGTATTGTATTGTCCACCGTGACTTCGTTTTATGGTCTCAGACGGAAGAACAGCGCTAGTCCTTGTTGGCTAGCATTATGCTGAGACAAGGTCCAATTTAGGACTTATTTTGTTTCTATTGTTTCTATTTCTATTTAAATTAAATTAGTTTTTGTCCTAAATAGATACTAGAAAGAAAGAAAGAACATATTTTCTTTCTTTGTTTCTAGTATCTATTAGTATATTACAATGGCAGCAACAAAATACACGATCACAGCGCCTACCTTTTTCGCTATGTTCGTCTACCGCGGAACCATCATCATTTATCGGGATAAAAAGTACCTTAACCGTTGAACTGGGATACAAACCAGGGATGTTATGGAGCCCCGTAACTGAAACCGAAACTATCGGATATCCGAACTAAAATTCTATCGGTAACCCTAACCGAATCTGATATAAAAGTTTCAAATAATTTCGGATCAGGGCGGAGTCTAAATAAATGTTGTTTGTTTATTTAATAAACTTAGAACATTTTAATTTCATAAAATCACAATAGACTTTATTATGATTTTGTTTATGCAGTCGATAGGTAACGCTTTAAAATGAGTAGCTATGATAATTACTTATATAACTATTTGGTATATCAAATGATAACCTAAAAATAAAACCCAATCCTTATCTACTTGTATTTTACTTTACAACTTAAACTATCCGCAACTGACGGATAATCCGAAACAACTTCATATCCGTAACCGTATCTGACACCGATCTAATATTATTCATATATCCGTATCCACATTCAGATCCGAAATTTCCTATCCATAACATGCCTGATATAAACTAGCTGCTTATCGCGTTTCACTTAAATGCAGAATGATTAAATGCATAGAGCCAAATTTCAAAAGTTATATTTTTAGAATCTGCTAGTTACAAATAGCACCCCAGATATTTTATTTTTAATTTATTCTTCAAACTCGACTGCTCTACAAATTTATTCTATTAAAACAATGCCATTCTTGCGACAACTTAAAGATACATACATTTCACTAAACATTTTGCATACAAACACAGAAACCTTGCTTAAAAAACTATTCTCCATTCATTGTACAGCATAACATAAAGAACAGTCGAAGCCAACCTGATTTCAAATAATACTTAGAATGACAGGTTACCCATGACAACGTACGGCGGCGTCAAACAATCGCGATTCCAGCGCCATCTATTTTGCTAATTCGTTTATTCCACGATATTAATATAATTTATTGGGATAAAAAGTATCTTATGCATTGACCGGGTGTATAAGCCAGCTCTGTATCAAGTTTCATTCATATCCGTTCAGTAGTTTACCAACTGTTACGCTGTATTCGTCTATCCCAAGGTAACGACATAAGTTATTGGGATAAAAAGTATCCTGTGTTGACCCGGGATATAAATTAACTCGTTATCGAGTTTCATTTAAACTAGTAGTTTTCACGTGATGCTCTAACAGACAGTCCAAAATTCTGAAACGTATATTTTCGGAAAACGGCAATCCGAATTATTACCTATAATTATGCCTCTTTTCTAAATTCGTTGTACCAACTCAACTCCTCTACAAATTTATTATAATATAGATATATACAACACAGACTCTCGAGAATGTACAAAGAAGGCTCATTTAGGCTAAGTGCTGGTAATGGTGTACTACATACACTTGAGTTTATGTACTGCTTTCGCCATAAATTATTCCCCAGCTATTCCCGGATGTTTATAGTGTATAAGTATAGTTTGCTCGATAACGACTGAGATTAATAATACAACAATTTTTTTAACTGAAAAATTGCGTGTTTATTTTAAATTTATATAATTAAGTTCGGATGTTTCGATATTGGACCTAAAGTATTTATCTTTGATTGATAGTTATTAAATAATTAAATTATAAACCACTTAGCATTAGAATCCTGGGGCTTAAACGAATAAAAGTATATACGGAGCCTACGTGAACTGACGTGCCTCAAATGAAATGACGCATTTTTTTAAACTTATGTATGTTTTTTTTTTATTAAATAGGTTGGCGTTTAAGCACGATGACGTCCAATTCCGGACGATGATGCGGTCGAAGATGGAGCACGGTTACTTAGATAGTACCTATTCACACGAGACTTGAAGATACCCGGATTGTACTTTTCGGGAAACACGGACTCGGGTAGTGCATTCCACAAATCTGCGCAACGTAGAAGAAACGTGGAGGCGAAACGTTTAGTTCGCATTGGTAGCGTTTCCACTGTGAAACGATGGCGTAGACCAGAGCATCTTGTGGTCCGAAAATGGAATAGTATACACGTGGTACGCGTGTGTGTGGGTTATAAAAATATTACCATAGGAAACTATTGCACCGGTATTCCGTATTAATTTACTATATCTTAGAACCCGCCCCTTAAAACTTAATTTTTACTTATGCTCGTGTTATTACGCTGTTAGCGAATCTTTGGCAGGCGATTTTATCCTTATGGGTGGTGCATCGCCGTTTTGGTTGATTGTACTTAGGCTGTAACTGGTTCGACTGTTTTACCGGTTACCAAGCCTTGCTAAACAGTTCTGCAAGTTTTATGTATTTTGCTGTATAAATCCCCAACTAACACATAACATTAGCTTAAAAATATTCTTCACTAGCTGACCCGAGGCCACTTCGCTGAGCGTCATTAAAAAATACACATGCACGGACGCACGCACACGCACAAACGCACGCACGCATATCAAGGCTTAATTATGCTTTGTAACCTTTAATTAATTCATAAATGCAGAAAGTACTCGCTGTGCCTCGTACGAGGATGTGCGCAGTTCTTGCGTGGTACCTTATTGCTGTAACATATTTGACAGGCGTACCCGTGCCCACTTCACTGGTCGTAAAATATGTTTAGTTTTTTGATTTATTAATTAAAATCAAATATGTCACTCGGGAATAATGTAGCCTTCAGCTGGTGAAAAAATTTTCAAAATCGGAACAGTAGCACCGGAGATTATCCTGAACATCCAAACTCACAAACTTTACTTCTTTATAAATATTAGTAAAGAAGTATAGATTAAATAGTTTACTTGAAAATATTGACAAGATACTCAGAACAAGGGATCAATAGAAGTTAATAGAGCATAACGATCACCCATCATTACGGCCCCTTTACGTCACCGAGTATTATTATTTACCGCTTCTGACCCAGATAATCAATATTGAAGAATTGTAATATACCCCTCAATTCTGAATACCTCCTCATTATTAAGGTCCTGATAGTGTTGCACGAATCTAAATATTCTATTAGTAATAGGACGTAGCATAGAATTGCACTTTATTTTTATATTTGTCATGTTCGTCATACGAATGTATTGTGGCGACCGAAGGTAGAACTTTCTGGCAGCGTAAGCCAGTCTCAAGACTTTTAGAAAAAGGTAGAAAATTCTGGAAGAAAAAGAAAAGAACAGAAACATTTTAGAAAAGGATAGATGATGAACAAAAGAATAACGATATGAAGATCTAAAGTCTAGAATAGAAGGTTCCGGAAGGAAAAGACAGAGACAGCTAAATCTTTAGAAAGGGATAGACAGTAAATAAAAGAATAACGAAAAGAGGATCGAAATTATGGGTTCCAGAAGATTTTTCCAGGTATATAAGCAGCGTAAGGAGCGCCTACGGAGGAGTTCAGTTGAAGACAGCAAAGTGACAAGTGCGATACGAGAGAGTTGGGAGAAAAGTTAAGTAGAAGACAGTGACGAGTTTAGTGGAGAGTTTAGTGGGCAATGAAGGAGGAGTTTAGCGTAGTTTAAGAGGAGACCTAGGCGAGCTACGCGCGGTAAATTCGGAGGTGAGCACTCCAGCAGCAGGAGGTGGTCTACGCAATATCAGCGACGGTATTGTGAGTGAGACATCTTATCGTCGGGACAGTGCGTCGTTAGTTTTGCATGAAGGGGCAACCAATAAAAGCATTTGATTAAAAAACTGGTATTTCCTTCCAATCCGTGCGTACCCTCGCAGGTAACCGTATTAAAGCGACCGTTTAAAACTCTTTGATCTTTTAGTCACTGAAAAATTAAATCTAATAAAAATTAAATCACTGAAATTTGCGTCGAGTTAGACTTCTAATAGTCGTATTGTATTTTACATACGAATTCCTTAAATACAAGTTCGACTCGCGCACGACCACTTGTTGGTATTTAGGTACGGAATCGTGAAAAAGTTTAAATTAACTAATGGCCGGTTTCTATACGCTACTATTCATTCACTGGCCATACCATCGGTTACATTTTGCAGTACTCGTATGAAGCTAAACCGATAGTAACGCAAATGAACGATCGGTAAAATATAGGAACGGGCCATTAACGTGTATGATTTAGGAGGAGGGCACTGATAATCAGTGCTGTATCGGACTACATTTCGGCACAGCAAAATACTGAGTGCTAACCTCATTTCTAAAATTCCGGCATACCTACATTTTTCTTTTTTAAATATGTTTTTTGTCATTATGTGTTGTGTTGTTCTGTGTGTGTCGCATTTTAGAAATAAATCTTTTCTTTCTTACTTACTTAAATAAGTCAACAAATGACTCCCATGTGATGCTGATACAGAAAATAATTTTGCTATTCACGATACAGAAGATTTTTAGAATAATACAAATTGGGTAAGTGTTTAGTCCATACACAACGATGGGTTCCGCAGAGGTGCCTAACATCCTCATGTTTTCGTTATTTGCCTACTTAAGAATTACTCAGCGGATATTTTTTTAAAGCCATTTTTATTGAAAGTATTCTCGAAGCTCTACAATCGAACACGAGGTAAATTATGACTCCAGCAGTCATGCTGGAGTATTGGAGAGTCTTGATTACAGCTCTTAGAGCCGGCTCGATTGGTGTAATACCACGCTCTCACAGAATATCGACGTGAAACGATTAGCCTTATGCTAATTGTGTTTCGTGCGATGAGTGAGAGTACTGATGGCCCACTTCTTCCTAGCTTCCCTACTCCATCCCTATATATATATCTTTTCTTGTGAAACCATCCTCAGGCCTGAGGGAGGCTTTAAACCGAAGGCTGTGTGGACCAAACCGTGGCCTCCAAGCGGAAGACAGAGGGATGTCAGCCGTCAAACTACCCACTAAATCTAATCTACGCACCTCTCCTAAGCGCTTTCACGGATCGCCACAGGAACTAGTTCTGAGACACTACATCTGTAGCGACTCCACGCTTGGCTTTTCAAATCTGGCGCCGCCATTACCCAAGAGTGTATATGCTCCTTATTGTTTATCAATGTCAAAGTGTTATAACCTTATTTTAAAAAAAATGAAAACTTCCTCTTCCGTTTTGAACATTCGATCGCGTCGTTTCATTTCTTGCACTAAATCACCATTTCACCATGTAGAGAGTCCAAACCTTAGCCAAAAGCACGAACCAACTACAGGTCCTCCCTCTATCTTTTTTTTTGATAACGCAGGGGGAATGTCTTTGGACACCATCCTCGGATCCTTTGGGGGAAAGGCCAAAATGCAGGCATAAGGCCTGCATCGAGGGTGTGTGGGACTCTCAGCGACCGGTTCTTCACGCTCGCTTCTGCAACGAAGCTGTCGCGAGAAACGGCCTCCAAACTACCCACTAAACCTAAACCTGCGCCCCATTTATAGCGCTTTTACGGGACGTCACGGGATCTCATACAGAGTAACTGCACCATGACGCCCCAACGCTCTGTAACTGGGCCACCCCGGGGAGCAGAGTGACCCACTTCGTACAGGAAGGGGGGGGGGGGAGACCGCTGTCACCCCCGTGACAGCGGCCCCCTGTGACGGTAACTATGGGAGGAGAAGATGCGCGTAGCGGCGCCTGCGACCGCCGGTCCGCGTACGCGTCCTCCTCCCTCGCTCTTTCAGCGGCCTCCTTCTGTGACATGATGGATTCGTCCCTCTATCTATCCTAACCCATCGTAACGGCTGGCAACGCATTGGCTTGACCCTGCTGTTGCAATCGTCTGTAGGCAACGGTAACGTCTTCCTATGAGCTGGGACGTCTACCTGTTCGCTAACTTCGCAATAAATAAATAAAGGTATTTATATCAAAAAAAAAAAAAATTTAATTTTGTCTCTCTGTCTGTTTGTCCCCGCTAATCTCTGTAACGGTTAGACCGATTTTGTCGGGACTTTCACTATCAGATAGCTGATGTTAGAAGGAGTAACATAGGCTACTTTAGTTTTAGAAAAAACATTTGAAATGCCCACGCGCAAGCCGCCGCTGTCGCCGTACGGAAGGCAAATTAAATTAAATTACACGCGGACGAAGTCACGGGTAACACTTGGTGGAAAATAAGTTCTATGCTGTAGAGGTAGTAATTGTTTAGATAACTGATTGTAGCATATGTAAATAGATGAACAGATAGACGGATGGGTGTTACTATTTCACAAAAGTTCGTTATTTTTTCAAAATGTCTATGGAACCCTAAACAAGTAAATGTTTCACTGGGAAATTAAAGAAGCGTTATTTATCTTCAATCCGTAAGTTCTGTTACTTTCCTTTGAATCCGAAATCACACTCTTGGGAGCCATTTATCAATTGCGATAAATGGCTATGAAGCGATATTGTAGGATTTTTCTCAGAAAATAAGGAATATCTATAATATTTAAAAATTCTAAACATGCCGTGTCTGTACATTGAAGCTTATATAAATATATGTAAGAACATGACAAAAAAGCACTACCTACAACGTAGTGATGTTTGATATTTTTATGTATTATGTATTTATGTGTACGTATATATGTCTATATAGTATATTTCTTATTTATATAATATTTAACATACTGTTACAATTTGGGCCACCTGTATATTTGTAAACAAAGCACATTTATTACCCGCGGGTGTTTGAGCTAATAACATTGAAGCTCTTTTATGACTCTCTTCTTTTGTTTACTTTGTGTTTAAAATTTGTAATTAGTAAACAGCCCATTGTGTATTGTAATCTTTTATGGCAGTCATTAGCCCGGTGTGATTCTAAGAAATTCGGCCCGTGCGGCCAGGTAGATATATTGCATTTGTGCAACAGAAAGCAATGCCTCCATGGAGAGGTCGTCAGTCAAGCGATAACCACTAGCGAGACAATACGTGTGTACATTCGATAATCTATATAGTAACAGACTTTGCGCGTGTTATTGAATCGCGCATTACGTTTGGACTGATTGTGTTCAGTTATATTTTCATCTGTGTTAGACGTGTTTGTATAGTTCTAATAAATTCTATAGTAATTACAACGGCATTTTAATTCGAGTCCTGTAACTCGTAACAATACTTATATGTTTATTATTGAATAAAATATAATGAAGTAACTGCATGTCGTTTAATATTTATGTATAACACCTTTGAAAAATTGAATCTTTATTATTCCTACTACGGGTTGTCTAGAAGAGATCGCTTCTTAGCGATAAGACCGTTCATTGTGCACATTTGGAATATTTTTAGGCTATAAGTTTTTCTGTGATTTCTGTAATGGTGTACAATAAAGTGTTATCTCTCTCTCTCTATTTAAAAAAAAACAAACCGGAATAGACGATGTAAATGACGGAGAACCCTACAATTTTTTAGAATGTTTTTAGTCTGTTTGTCGGTTTGTCTGTTTGTTCAAGATTCACGTAAAAACTTCTAGGCCAATTTCGATGCGGTTTTCGCTGATTGACAGCAAATTCCTAGACTTAAAATCTGTGCTACTTTTTGTTCTCGGAATCCCGCGAGAATTTTTCTGCGAATGATTTAAAATGGCCAGATTAAAATAAACCAATTCCAATGTGATATTTTTACTGGTCGATGGCAAATTTCATCTAACAAAATGTATGATATTTTTATCCTGAGAATCCCGCGGGAATTTCTCCGGGAGCGGTTTTGTAGTTGTTCGGGTGCATAAAATTTGTGTGCATTTCATCCGTGCAGGAACGGAGAAAGAATACAATTTCCTGCGGCCGGGCGGCCTGTCGTAAGAGGCGACTAAACAACCCACAGCCAGGTGGTAGGGTATTTGCTCGACTGGATGGTGACCAGCCCTGGTCTAGAGTATGCCGCCATAACAACTGTTGCGGCGCAACACTAGGTCAGTGGCGCGGCACTAGCTTCGCGTCTGCGCCCTGCTTTGTTATTTTTTCATTTGTTTTTTCTTTTGTTTATTTTCCCTAGTTACCGTAATGTATTGAGCACGGAAAACATGTTTCTGTTAAAAATTATCTATATTATAGTTTTTCCAATTGTTATACGTTTAATTACTGATATCATTCATAAACATTTTTGGTGACCCCGACGTGATAAAGGAAAATATCCTATGACATGGAGGAAAATGTTATAAAGTGAAGAAAAAAGGCATTGAGTTATAATATACTGAAGAAGGAAGAAATATCATGAAAATTAATACATTTTATTAAAGCGGATTTTGACTGCATTACTTTTAACCAGCATTGCATTGGAATTCTGTCCACGCCCAGTATTGTGCCTGAAAATCAGCTGCTCTTCGCGGGATAAGTACCCTCAGCGCTTGACTGCCGCACTACTACCTGGGTGTTGGAGCGTGAGCTGGTCAAATTTACGTATTTTGTTTTTCTTTCTTTATCTTTTTTGTCTAATAGCTTGTGTTTCGGTTACAATATTAATATGTCTACTGAAGGCGACGTACGTTTAAAAGAACTGAATACCAAACGTAGTTCTATAAAGGGTCGCATTACAAAATATAGAAATTTTTTAGTTCCATATTTAGAAGTAGATTCCAAAGTGGTCACGCGAACAGAATATCATATAATTACTCAGCGACTTGATAGGTTCCGTGAAATGTTTTTAAAATTTGGTGAGTTACAGTCTGAAATAGAATCCTTAAACCAAGATTATTTGGATAATGAGCTTAATATTAGAGAAGTGATTGAATCTGAATTTGTTTTGCTTATTGCGCAGACTCAAAGTTTAATAGAAAATCAAGAACATTATAAATCGAATCGGTCCGAATCAGGGGGTTCTGCCTCGAACTGTAATATCACGTGTCAAAATAATCATACTATGGGTTTCAAATTACCAACTATTAAAATTTCAAACTTTGATGGTACTTATTATAAATGGCTAGAATTTCGCGATACATTCTCTTCGCTTATCCATACTAATGATAGAATCGAACCGATTCACAAGTTCTACTATTTGAACTCATACCTTGAAGGAGAAGCTTCTCGTGTCGTCAGCAATTTGGAAGTTAGTTCAGTAAACTACATACAAGCATGGGATATCCTCTGTGAGAGATACAATAATAAAAAGCAGTTAATAGGTAATCATTTGAATTCTTTGTTTAATATTCAACAAGTACATCGTGATTCTGCTAAAGGTTTACGATTTGTAGTTGATCATGTGTCTAAGAATTTACGTGCATTAAACTCGCTGGGTGAACCAACGGAATCATGGGATACCTTGGTCATCCATTTGGTCTCAGCAAAATTAGATAGCCTCACTAGTGTAAAGTGGGAAGAATATAAAAACAATTTTGATAAAATGCCTTCTTTAAATGACTTCTTTAAATTTTTGAAAGGTCGTTCGGATGTTCTAGAGTCCATCCATAATAATAAGCCCGAACGTCATGTTATTTCCAAAGGCGAGTCAAACTCGTCAACATTTTGTTACAGACCTGAAAAGTCTCATGTCAAATCTTTTGCAATTTCAGCTGAGTCAGCAACCTCATCAACTTCTTCTATGGCATGTGTCCTGTGCAACGGCAGCCATCTCCTTTATGACTGCGCTTCTTTTGGACAAGCCCGTTAACGACCGAATCTCTGAAGTATTGCGTTTGAAGCTGTGTCTCAACTGCTTACGTAAGGGACATTTCTCGTATCAATGCAGGTTGAGTCCTTGTTCTACTTGTAAAAGACGCCATAATTTTCTGTTACACAGGAACACTCTTCAGGCTGTAAATATGTCTAACACTAACACTATTATAACCACCACAAATGAGGCTGAGGTTGAGCAAGAGTCGGGTGACAATTTAATAAGTATGTCAATGACCTCCAAAGATTGTAATAATAATATTTTGCTTTCAACGGCTTTAGTTACAGTATGTAATCCAGTCACAAATGAGAGCTTGATTGTCAGATGCTTGTTGGACAGTGGAAGTCAAACGTCTCTAATAACAAACAAATTGAAAAATGATTTGAACTTGACTTCCACCCCAGTTCAGGTGAACATTCTAGGGGTAGGTAATAAACCTCTTTGTAATGCTTTGCATCGCTGCGTTTTAAAATTAAAATCAAAGTACGATGATTTTGAGACAAACATATCTTGTCTTGTATTGCATGAAATTTCAAGTAATTTGCCTAATAAAACCTTTGATGCATCTGTAATAAAGTTACCTAACAATATTCAACTGGGCGATCCTACATTCAATCAGAGCGCACCAGTAGATATGCTTATAGGTGCCGATATATTTTGGAATCTTATTGAAACGGAAAAGATAGTTCTTGGCCAAAATCAACCAATTATGTTGAAGTCAAAACTCGGTTGGATATTATCAGGGCCATTTTCAACAAATGACAAATGCAATGTTGGTTCAGTACGTTGTCATCACCTAGCTTTAGACTCAATTATGAAAACTTCTGTTTCAAATGATGCACTGAATAATGAACTAGTTAAATTTTGGGAATTGGAGCAAATTCCTGAAAAGGCTATTCAGTTATCGGATGAAGATATTGAATGTGAGAATCATTTTGTAAATAATACTTATCGCGATCAAGAGGGCCGTTTCTGTGTTAAGTTGCCACTAAAGTCGAGTCCAGAATGTTTAGGAAGTTCATTCAATCAAGCTAAAAGACATTTTCTTTCACTTGAAAGACGTTTTGAGCGAAATCCACAGCTTAAAAATATGTATTCAGAATTCATACAAGAATATGCTGACTTAGGTCATTCACCTGAATCCTGCCGACTTAGCCTCGCGTGGTGTAGACACAATAAAAGATGATAAATTAAACTTATGGTGGAATGGTCCTAGTTATTTATTGAAACCTGAGTCTTTATGGCCATCTTCCGATTTGAATAAAATGGCTAATTCTTATGAATTGCCAGAGGTCAAAGTGAATGTTAGTACAGTAAATGAAAATGGTAAACAATTTCTAATTCATTTTGACAAATATTCTAAATTAATGTTTTTGCAACGAACAATGGCTTATTTACTTCGTTTTATTCACAATTCTAGAAATCCTAAAAATAAAATTATTGGTGTTTTACAGCCTGAAGAACTCTCAACTTCATTTCGTAAATTAATTTTTTTGTCTCAAGCTGAGACGTTTGCCAAGGAGCTCATTATTTTACGGTCTAAAGGAGTTCTTCATCCAAAAAGTCAATTGATCGCTTTGAATCCCTATTTAGATAAAAATAACATAATAAGAGTTGGTGGACGCTTATCGTTGTCATGTTATTCGTATGAGAAGCGCCACCCAATGCTACTTCATGCTAAACATAAACTGACTAAGTTGATATTCCAACATGAGCACTTGCGTCTTCTTCATGCTGGGCCACAGCTTCTATTAAGTTCTGTAAGAGAATTCGTTTGGCCCATAGCCGGCAGAGACTTGGCTCGTACCATCGCAAGACAATGTGTAAAATGTAGGAAGGTTAGCGGTAAAACCACTAGTCCTTTAATGGGTTCATTACCTGAACAGCGTGTTAATCCTGGGTTTCCCTTTTCTAGTGCGGCTGTTGATTTTGCAGGGCCATTTTTAATAACTGATAGAAAGGAAAAGGATGTAAGATAACTAAATGTTATCTATGTATTTTTGTGTGCCTTAGGTACAAGTGTGTGCATCTAGAAGCCGTAAGTGAGCTTTCTAAGGATGCCTTTATTTTATCTTTACGCCGTTTTATCTCTCGCAGAGGAAAACCAATCGAGATCTTTTGTGATAATGGTCGTAATTTTGTTGCTGCCTCTAAAGAGATCAGAGATTTTTCAACTTCTCATGCTGACGATATAAGTGAGTTTACATCTGGAGAGGGTATTAAATTCCATTTTCAACCGGCTTATGCTCCTCACTTTGGGGTTAGCAGAAGCTGGCGTCAAGTCAGCAAAATACCATTTAAAGCGCATCTTAGGGCAGACACACTTGACATTTGAAGAGCTGGCAACACTATTTAGTCAGATTGAGGCAATACTCAATAGTCGTCCCATTTGTCCTTTGTCATCTAGCGCCGACGATTATAATCCGCTCACTCCAGGGCACTTTTTGATTGGAAGGCCATTGACATCTTTACCTTATCCAAACTTAGTTGAAGGTAGATGGAACAAGTCTGATCGCTTTCTGCGACTAGAGTCACTACGTCAACATTTTTGGAGTCGCTGGCAGCTGGAGTACATTACTGAACTACAACAGAGAAATAAATGGCGCGTTCCTAGTAGACGATTCCATATCGGAGATTTAGTTCTGTTAAAAGAAAAGAATGTCCCACCCATGCATTGGAGGTTGGGGCGTATTACGACTCTGTTCCCAGGGAAAGATGGAGTAGCCCGTGTAGCCGAAGTCAAAACTGCGATTGGTACATACAGAAGAGGTGTCAAATACTTAAGTCCCCTCCTGGAGCAACAAGAGGAATCTGCATTGGAAGCAGCAGCTTCCAAGGCCCCGGAGGATGTTGCGGCGCAACACTAGGTCAGTGGCGCGGCACTAGCTTCGCGTCTGCGCCCTGCTTTGTTATTTTTCATTTGTTTTTTCTTTTGTTTATTTTCCCTAGTTACCGTAATGTATTGAGCACGGAAAACATGTTTCTGTTAAAAATTATCTATATTATAGTTTTTCCAATTGTTATACGTTTAATTACTGATATCATTCATAAACAACAACCTTGTGTTGTGTTCCGATCATGTGATCGGCATCAGTGACCAGGTTCCAGTCGCCTTTAAGAGAGCAGCAGCGCATTTGTAGCACCTTTGGTGTTGCAAATGTCCATAGGCGACGGTAACCAGTTTCCATCAAGTGGGCCGTCTGCCTGTCTGCTGAACCGCTGCAATAAAAAAATACAAAATTAAAGTGAGCTTATTCCGGCACACTTTTCAGTAAAACGACAGCTTACATTCTTTTTTTAAATGTTGTGGTACCTTGTGACTCGGGAATTTCAAATCAATCGTGGATGAAGTCGCGGGCATATCCTAGTTTTTATATTATATAGAATTACCAGCAATGTCAGCAAAACTTCGTAAATCAGTTTTACTTATGCTAAACAACGATAAAAGTAGCGCAGATTTTAAGCCTAAGAATTTGCTGTCGATCACCGAAAACCGCATCGAAATCGGCACAGTAGTTTTTACGTGAATCCTGAACAAACAGACAAGAATCTAAAAAAAAATGCATCGTGTTGTCTATCGTTTATATACTCTAATCCAAGTGGTTTTTTTTAATAGTACCAATATATAAAAAAAAATATGTTTAGAATTTTATAATACAGATTTGAAGTTAAAAATTTTGACAAGGTATTATTAGTTCATATTTGCTATCAACTAAAGTTATGAGAAAGTTCACATTTTTTTTATTGCTGAAGCATAGCAGACATGCCGACGGCGCAACTGTCATGGAAGGTGGTTACCGTCACCTGTGGACATTAACAATACTAGAGGTCCTGTCAATGTGCTGCCAGCCTTGAAGGAAACGCTGGAACCTGGCTACTGATGCCGGAACACAGCTCAAAGTTGTTATGGCGGCATAATTTGGACCAAGGGTGGTGAGGGTATATTAACAGGACGGGAAAAGTCATTGGATAAAATATAGTCGAACCACTGTCGCGGCGAATAAAAGCCGCACTCACCTGGCAAGAGTTTTTTTGCGCTGACGAGAGAACAATAGCACGGCACACGCAATCTTCACGTCCAGCGGATGTCCATAAATAATTGGAGTCTACGTACATCGCATTTGATGGTACCACAATGAATAACGAGTAGTTTTAAATATTTTACACCATTCGCAAACTCAAAGAACAGCTGCGCGTTCAGACGTAATAACGACGTTCACACAAGCCCGCCTCGTAACGAGGAAGAGACTTCTTAAAAAAATGGCAGCCCATAAACATCTAATCAGTGTCAAGTTTTCAGTTACAGGAGATGATGGGGCTGACATGCCTATGTGGCAAAGTTCCCAAATAAATAAATAGAAATAAAATATTGGAAAATAGTACTGTGCATTGGATAAGTGGCCACATATCGATGAATACTAATGCATCTGACTCGCTACCAATTGGTGGTGTCAACCGGGCCTATTAGATTTCTTTTTTACTAAATACTAAGTCAATTTTTTTGCTATATTAAAGTATGTATTAACTTCTGCAAAAGTCATCAAAACGACTCATTGACTCTTCAAATGATCAGAGCCTACCTCAAATAACGAATCAGTACGGTGATCCAGCGAGGAAACGTAGCCAGCCTTCTTGACACCTTACCTATAGAAAATGGTAATCTAGGCTCAGTATTCTACTTATAGTCTTGAGGGACTATGTGTAGAATACAATATATTAAGTTTTCTTTTATTATTTTAGTTTGTAAAGCCATAGTACATGTATGCGCCATTCATTTAATTCGTTCGCTCCTTCCTGTTCCGTACTCAAAATCTCCCCCTTCTATCCGCTTCTGTTCCAAAACTCGCCCGCTACGCACGCTTATGAACTCTAAAAGTTATACTCAAAATCTTTAAATGAGAGCTCAAAATAAATCCATCGCTCCGCGACATGTGTAAAACTTTATAATAATTATATTAGATGTGAGAGTGTGATACTGGTGCCTGGCTCATTTAAGTTATCTAGAGACATACTGCAAATTGTGCAAGGTACGTACCCTTTTATCTCACAATACTATTTGTACCGTACACGGCGGGATCGGTAAACCGACGGCACAAACACACAAGGTAATTTTTGTAATTATCTGCCACTCCAACCGGCGGTGGTGTGAATAGGAACTAATCCGTCAGTGTTTTAAGGGAGGGGCGCCCCTTGAGAGAAAATATATAAAATATCCTACTACTAAAAGGAAACACCACGGGGGATGGATAAAATGTCCGTCCAAATACACCCGCGCCTCGTCCTTTTCCGATACAACTTCCTGGGTATAATATCGTCACTATTATAATGTTCCACACACTTGCAAATATGTGAAATTCTCAATAAAAACTCAAATATTGAATTATATTACGCGAGAACAAAAGTCAGTTAATCTTCAAGCAATTCCGCGGCTTACCCGGTTTTCGACGCGATGAAAAAGTGCCCTCGTATGAATCGCATAACAATCGAAAACCGGCGTTCGATATCTCTATTCCGAACACTATTTCTTTAATAAAGTTACTTATCTGTGCCAATTCACTAATAAATAAGTCTTCGTCATGGAAACGCGATAATAGTTTCGCGGGTAGATGCCATAACTCCGATTTTTAATTACCTAGACTAAAATGACAGCTGCGATCGACCTTTTTTTGCTTCATAATTGAGTTGTGTAAGTTGAATCAACAACTCACCACTGTAAATTGAATCCTACAGAGCTTATATAGAAATTCTATAGGATTCAACTCATAATAAGTTGCTCCAAACTTGCAACATAAAAAAATGGTCGATTGCAACTGTCATTTTAGTCCAGGTAATTACAAACCAGAGAACCCTGGAATGCTGGATTTTTTCTCTGAAATGAGGTAAACAATAAAAAAAAAATATATAAAAATAAACACCTTTCAGTTGAATTCTTAAATATATATCACAGAAAACATAACCAGTGGCAAAATTCGGAATTTTTCCATCGCTCAAAAGTTGGCACGCAATATGAGGGTAGTTAAAAAATTCACCACACAAACGGTTCTGTCGTCGACACTTCAGGTTTTAAAGAACACAAAGCCTTCTAATCTATAGAGTAGTAAGTCTTCTACGAACTGCTTTCTTGGAACCATAACAGGTAAGTTGTGTGGTAAGTATAACACAGTTTAATTAGTTCGAAAACTTTCCACAGAACATTTCTCTCTAACTAATATCACAAGCTTGCAAGTAAATTCGTCTGCAGTGAAAAATCTCAATTTCCATGCATTTCGAAAAAGCCTTTGTTTTGCAAATTCAAAGGCTTCTTGAACTGCTGGTGCGGAATTAAAAGCAGAACTGCTCGTTAAATCCTTTAGTATTTTCTTTTTAAGTTGAAATTTTTAGCTCGTATGAATTAGAAACTAAGGATTATGAGTACGAAAAAATGACTTCCCGCATGACTTTTTCGAACTTTGTAGCATCCAGTCATTAAATGAGTTTATTAAGAAATATTCCAAAGTAATGTATACGTACTGTTGCGAGCCGATAACTAATCCTTTGCAGGTGCTTTATTACCCCTTTTGAATTTGAGTGATGTATTGTTTGCGCTAATCCCTTTCTTATATTGCGCTGCAGTAAGACGTTATAAACCCTTATTTCTTTTGTTTGTATTTCAGACGAATGCTTAGAAGCCAATAAGCTGACAAGTTAAGAATTCTAAGGACCAGTGGGCACGTTGCTAGGCTATTTTACAAAGATATAAGATCAATCAGTCGGGAGAATGAGTTAGTCATCTTTCGACTGCGATCGAAACGTTACCTTGTGTATTTTCGGAACGAGTATCTTATAACGACGGACTTTGCACGATTTATGTAATTGCAGCTTTACGGTTTGGTTTTGCTGTATTCGGTTGTACTTGTAAGAACTGTGGATTACGTGTGTGTACTTCTAATAAGCCTTGTGATAATTTCAACGGCATTTTGAATTTACATCCCACAAATTCGTAACAATGCCCCTGCCCCACCTGCATTACTTATAGCGTTAAAAATAACGGATTAACGACTAGGTATATTAGTGTAGAGGTACACAAAAGTTATCTACCAATGTATAACATCATTGACAATGTTGAGTCTCAAGTAACGAATAAAGCCCTTGCCTACAGCTGCATAATACTAATATTAACATTATCCCAGATATAGGAGAGGCATTAGAAGCGTATATGGCTATGTGCAGCCACTAATTAAGTATTTCTTTGGCTCCTCTGATTGTTGCATTATTCTACATTATTATATGCATATCGTCACGTCTGTTTCACTTGTCACGTTCTTAGTACACATCTTTAGCTTCATCTACTTTCATGGACCTCTTCATGCATACAAGATTTTTACTTGATCTTTATTCAAAATATCTGCGATGTGGTCATAGTTAAAATGTCGCGGTCTACCAGCACCAACTTTACCATTTGCAGCGTTGTTTATTATGTATTAAATTCTGGGTAGGCAATAAAAATGAGTTGCGGTCTGACTAACAAAGGGTTCATTTCACCATCCACATTGCTTTGTTATATAAGTTTTGTTAGTCTCCTTTCATCCATTCTACTCTTGTTATTACGTTATCTTTCAATCCACAACGTTCCTTTATTACATATTATCCGTGCAGGAACGTAACGGTCTGTCATAAGAGGCGTGAAAACAACCCTCTGTCAGGTGTTAGGGTATTTGCCTGACTGGATGGCTACTACCGCTGGTCTAGAGTATGCCGCCATAACAACCTTGAGTTGTTTTCCGGTATTAGTGGCCACATTCCAGTTTTCCTTTAGAGAGGTAGCGCATTGGTAGCACCTTTAGTATTACAAATGTCCATAGGCGACGTTTATTGCTTTCTGCTAGGTGGGACGTCTGCCTATCTGCTCAACTCATTCATTAAAAAAAATGATAGTATAGAGAAATAATCTATTAGTGTATATTGAACAGTCTTCTAAAACGTTACATTCAAAATCGAATATTCAACATTGTAATGGTGGCACTAATGCACTTTTGAAATGAACTAGAATTAACGTACAGACTTAGTTTGAAAACTTTACCCTACGTGAACGTTTGTGAGTCTGTTGTTATATAAGAAGTGTTTTCAGATACAATTTGAAAAACCGGGAATTATTTAAAATAATATTTCCAATACCTCTTAAATTAGTGCTCATACACATGTTTTCAATTGTCCAAAATTTGTTTGACATATTTTTTGAAGATATTAACCATAACATATTTATAATGAACAATTTTGTCATCTTATAAGTAAATAATCTACATAGTTATTTATTCACCTCGTCGAGTTATAACAACGCCAGACGAATGGATAGCGTAGGTGTTTTTCTTATAATAAATACATAGTGTTAATAGGCATTTGTTACTAGTAGTGCCTTCTACTTATTTTGGTATTAAAGGCTCCATCTTTTGTTATGGATATAAACAAGTGGTTGCTTTATAAGCATTTGATTTCTGTAAGTAATAACTAATGAGAATAAATTGTAGTGTTTTATATTTTAAAATAATGAAGATACTTTTGTATAAATATTGCAAACCCACTATGAATCGAGTAGTCGTCATTCTGAATTTAAATAAAACAGTTCACAAAGTTCTACGTGTTTCGTTATATAAATCCAGCACTAACAGTAGGTTCACGATTGATCACGATCACGCCTAATATTAGACGATGCTGCTTTTGAAGCTGAAGCATGCTTACCTAGAAAATACCTACTCGACTTGAAGACACTCGGAGAGTACTTTTTGAGAAACACGGACTCTGGTAGTGCATTCCACAGCTCTGTCGTACGCAGAAAGAACATGGAGGCAAAAGTTTCGTTTGCACTGATGGTGTTTCCATTATGAAACGATGGTGTAGACCAGAGCGCCGTGTCGTCCGAAGATGGTGTGAATCAGGTTGTTTACATAACTTTTATTATATAGTACTTTTATTTACTTCAATGTCCTATAATTAGGACACTCCCTTATATTTTCTTCGAATTGTATTAGTCCCCTTCGCTCAAAACTTGACTGCGTAGTAAACAACCCTGTTTGTAAATAATTAACATACTACAAGTACTTAATAAACAAGTGTTTATATAAGAATTGTAGCAAAAACGCTGTGAAATTAGTAATACTGGCAACATTGATAGAAAGTTTCAAAGTGTCCTGAACTGGCTCATTAAAGACGTACAGAGATTGTCCTGGGGAGGAAGTTTAAATAAGGTCTCGATTCAAGTTGTTTAAGCTTTGATGGAGTGTCATATGACTTAAACTTGTACTTAAACATCCTTGCAAAATGCAAGTAATTATTCCGCTGTTAATCAATCTAGTCGCAAAGCTTGCATATATAATTATTAAGATCAACATTATTTGTACGTTTTACAGAAACCAGAGATGTTAGCAAGGCATAAAAATAGAAATATCTTTTTGATCATGTTTTAATTTCGTGTATATAAGTGTATATATATTATATTTGTCAAATAAATGCCGAAGACGTGCGAAAGAGTGCGTTCGTAAAGGTAGCACGGATTTTTTGCGGGTTGCGAGGTTGGTTCGCGTTGGCAAACGTGACGCGCACCAGTAGTCCTTTTTGGTCCGCGACGAGTGTTTTTTAACCGAGTTTAAAAAAGGAGGAGGTTCTCAATTCGTCGTGTAACCATCTTTGTTTGTATGTGCAGCCACAACTTTGTTGTTTCTCAACCGATTTTGATGATTCTATTTGCATTGGATTGAATAAAACTTCAAGATAGTCTTATAATTTTTTTTTGTTGCTATCGGACTTTGGCTTCCGCAGATATAGCTGAAAACCTTTGAAATCAGGTAGAAGTGTGAATTTTTTGCGATATTTCAGCCATTATTTTTTGTTTCTGGACCGGTTTCGGTATTTTTTTGCGTTCTATTGAGTTTAGATTCAGAATAATATAAAAACTTACTTTGGAATTTAAATTAAAAATAATTTTACTTTAGCTTTGGAATACTGTGCCTCTTACTATCAGAGAGGCCAAAACATTGCCTACATTTAAGAACGCACTCCGGAAACACTACTTCTCCTTAAATAATTATGCCTAATTCTTATACTATGACTTATAGTATGTATTTAATTTATAAAGTAATTTAAGTATGTGTTTTAATTTATAAAATATGTAGTTTAAATATGTTTAATTATGATATACCTAATAATCTGCACCACCTACATCGCCAGATTAGGTTAAACTATTCCTTAAGTTAGGTTGCCTGGAAGAGATTGCTTTAAGCGATAAGGCCGCCTATTGTTTCTACCATGACAATATTGTAATTGTGTATTTGTGAAATTGTATATTTGGTGAGCAATAAAGTGTTATCTATCTATCTATAAAAATTTCATTCGTATTAGACTTTGGGTGCCAAGGATATAGCAAAACATCCTTAAAAACAACTAGAAAACGTAGTGATTGACGATTGTAACTTTCAAGATGGTGTAGACAATTTTATTTTTTGCTGTTTAAGTCGGTTTCTTTTTTGTTAGAAAATTTTTATTGCCTTTACGTACATCCGCGTGCCACGTCTTCTTAGTGCGGTTAAATTATTCTCCTTGTTGCATTTGGTGGGGTACAAGAGATATATATAGGTACGGACGGCGCCGACGTCAGCCAATCGATGTCTGACGCTAGATGTAGGCGATCGAACTTCGCGCTACTACCATGGAAGAACGGACGGACGGAGATCAGAACGGATTAATGGCGCCAACTGTAATTGGAACGTTTGTTATTAATTACGTTTTTTACTGGACTATGGTCATTCCTTCGGCCACTTTGATTTGATGCGGAATCGATATGCTCGATATGGTTCAATATTTATCTTCTGCGGCCGGGCGGCCTGTCGTAAGAGGCGACAAAACAACCCACAGCCACAGCAGATAGGGTGTTTTCCCGTCTGGGTGGCTACTAACCCTAGTCTAGAGTATGCCACCATAACAACCTTGAGTTATGTTCCGGCCAATCTACTTTTAGAGAACGGCAGCACATTGGTAGCACCTTCAAATGTCCATAGGCGATGGTAACAGCTTTCCACCAGGTGTGCCGATCGCCTGTCTACTGAACTCCTATAATAAAAAAAATCAAGAAATGCTCATAGAAATATAGTAACAACAAGTAACAAACGCTCCAATTACAGTTGGTACCACCAGTCCCTATTTGTATGGGAAATCTCAATTAAAACTTTCCATCGAGTCTTATTATTCAAAATATTTTTATTTTATTAAATCAGGCATGATTTGAAATTCCTAACGAGATTTTATTTATTTTATTTCTTTCATTTCATTAATTGAAAAGGCCTTAAGACGTTTTTATTAAATACAAATTTTCAAAAGGCGATTGGAAGTTTGCAAATCAACATTTTATTTTATTTTTATAATTATTTCGTCTATAAATTTTATCAATTTATAATATTATTATTATTAGTATTTTAGTTAGAGAAATTGCAAGTTTTAATAATACTGTCTTTAAGTTAATAATGGCTTCTTTTAGATAATAACCTAAGTGAAGGAAGTCTTCAATGAAGCACCTCAAAAAATGCGTGTATTTTAATATTTTACAATTTTGTAATTAAATTTGGTTGCGCGTACGGTCAGTTTACATTCAGTAGATTTCTTTGAAAATTGGCGGTTGGCCGTAGACTTTGAGCGATTGTCAAACTAAATTTATGATATTGCGTGTACACACCGGCGCAAGCGTACTGATTGCATACCCCACTGGACCGGTGTGTACCTTCGTTGGTCAATCGTAGGCCAACAACTTGCTAGTTTTAGCAAAATATACCGGTACAATTACTTATTTAGTAGTTTCTTGTAACTACGCAACAAAATCGTCAGCAGCAATTTTCCCCATGCTACTGATTTTTATTGAGCAATTAGTTAACCGGCGTGTAATGTTTTCTGAACGTTACCTTTTATTGGTAACTAAGCCACTTTTAGGACCACAATCGCAGATTCATGGACGTTTATTTGAAAAAGTGGATATAATTATTGATCTGCTGGTACTAACTAGTCTTAAGATAATTTAAGAAGATAGGCAGAGACGAATCTCGATTCGCGACGATTTTGACAAACACCATTCGCTTCATCTACTTTCATTAATATCTTTATACATTGACATTTCTTCGAGGTGCTTTTTACCTCACCTTTCTGTTATTTATATTCTATATATTTATGTAATACCTATAAATCTTTATTTTTTATTTCATTCGTGCAGGTTAGGAGGCAGAATACAATTTCCTGCAGCCGAGTGGCCTGTCGTAAAAGGAGACAAAACAACCCACAGGTGGTAGAGTATTTACCCGACTGGATGGCTACCACCCCTGGCCTAGAGTATACCGCTATAAAAACTTTGAGTTGTGTTCCGTTAATGGCCAAGTTCCTGTCTCCCTTAAGAGAGCAGCAACACATTGGTTGCACCTTTGGTGTTACAAATGTCCATAGACGACGGTAGCCGCTTTTCATCAGGTGGGCCGTCTGCCTGTCTGCTGAACTCATCCAAAAAATAAAATAAAAAATCTACAGTTATAAAGGTGCACGCTTTCTCAATTTTTTAAAAATGTTGTCTAATTTGAGACATTAAAGAAGTATGGTATTAATGACATCTAAAGCGTTTATTAATATTATATTAACTCGATATAATTAACACTTTATTTCCAGGCTTCAATCAAAGGAGAAAATTGGGTCCGTAACGATATTTCTGTTTCATTGCTCACATTAAAATTACATGTAACAGTTGGTTGAGCTTTAATTAATAAATGACTATTTAATGAACAAACCGTACTTCAGATGTTAATTAAAGACATCACTAAAATTATGATATGATAGTCTTTTCACCGCGCTACCCACTCCGGTAGCGCGGTGAAAATAGCCTATCTGGACAGACCAACGGGACAGCGACCAGTTGGTCGGCCCAGATATCCCTGGAGTGACGGAGGCTGATCTGCGCGAGCTTCCAGCCTATGACTGGCAGGAGACAGCGCTGAACAAAAAGGAGTGGAGTATTCTCGATTCGAAGACCAGGACTCATTTTGGATCATTGAGCCGCAGCAGTTAGTTAATTAGATATAGTCTTTGGGAAGATTTTCTAGGATCTAGTTGTAATATGTCAAAATTATTATTTTTTATTATTGTTTAATTTTCTCTGAAAGATTGTCCGGAAAGGTTTTAAGGCTTTTTATTGTCTCTAGCGAGAAGTTGCACTTTTCATCAAATAAATTCCTATTTCACTACGAATCGATGAAATTGAAGCATAAAGTGTACATCAAAGAGGCTAATTCCTTGTTCCTGTTCAAATATAGATAGATAGATAACACTTTATTGCCCAAGTATATAGTTTTAAAAATGCACAATTACAATATTCTCATGGTAGAAACAATAGGCGGCCATATCGCTTAAAGCAATCTCTTCCAGACAACCTAACTTATGGAATAATTTAACCTAATCTGGCGATGTAGGTGGTGCAGATTATTAGGTAGATCTTAAACAAACATACTTAAACTACATATTTTATAAATTAAAAACACACCTACTTAAATTACTTTATAAATTAAATATATACAAACATATTTGTAAGATATATATATTAATTGTTGTATAGTATAAGAATTGGGCATAATTATTTAAGAAATAGTGTTTTCTGAGTGCCTTCTTAAATGTAGGCGATGTTTTGGTCTCTCTGACAGTAAGAGGCAGCGCAGTCCAAAGTTTGACAGCCTGCACTGTAAAAGAGTTATCATAAAAGGATGAAGTGTGTGCAGGTATATATATAGGAGAGCGCAAATTGTGGGAAGTAGAAAGGCGAAGGCAAATATATATTCCTTGATTTACACATCTACTAATTACTGAAGGACACGACGTGTGTTGCCGGATAGAAACTTGTATGTATTTAGTTCTGTCGAAATTATTGCAGTTCAAGCGAGAGGTTAAAAGCGTTTATGATAAACGCATTTATCGTCGTCAAGGATAATCCTAATTTATTTCAAACACTGGCACAATAGTGACACGTACCTACTCGCAGGGATTAGAATTAATTATGTCTAGAAATCTCAAGAACAGAACTTAAGAACACATATATATTTTGTATGACTTTATTAATTTAGAATAAGTTACCTAAAGACTGGAGAGATTTGAAACATATCATGTATATATAAAAAATAAGGACATTTTTATTAAATAATATGACTAGACTTTTAAGTAATACATTTTAACCATTTTCAATTTTATATATTAATCTGGTATTAATAAAGTACACGACGTGTTATCGTTTCGGGGGCCAAGACACATTTTGGGTCGCTGAGCCAACGGAGTTAGTTATTTATTAATAAAGTAATAATTGTAAATAGTTTAGGAATATTTTTATGACATTATATCAGGACTTTTAATTCTATTTAGAATTTTTGTAATTTTTTCTATGCGTGATTTGGGGGTTGATTAAGTTGAGTGGTGCATCAATAATGGTTACCCCGTTGGATAGGGTGACGCACCACTGGCGAGAGCCCATGGCTCAATCACCCAGAGGGGAGTAAAAATAAGACGACGAGTTGTTGTACTTTTGCAGTATATTAATTTCTTCATATACTGCAAGTTATATATTTGTGCCGTTTGCTGTCGAGGCGCTTGGATCGTGGGGTCCTGAGGCCATGAGTCTCTATCAAAATTTATCAAAACGACTCATTGACTCTTCAGGTGATCAGAGGACTGGTGCTTAGTTGCTTACCTCGGGCAACGGATCAGTATGGCAATCCAGCGAGAAAACGTAGCCAGCCTTCTGGGCACCTTACCCATAGAAGACTGTGATCTAGACTCGGTATTCTACTTATAGTCTTGAGGGACTATAGGTAGAATACAATACAAATAAATTAAGTTTTCTTTTGTTGTATACGATTATATGTAATTTTATAAACATTAAAAAAAAGAATTCTTCATTGTTCCTAATTTAACATAGATTATATATACAGAAACCTTGTCGTTTACGTGATGTGCACATCAATATTGTAATCATTATTAAATATTATATTTATACGTTTATGAGATTGGACATTTTTGATAATTTATACAAATGCCCAATCTTACCGGCAGCTCTAGCACCGATATCTATTACCTGTATAGCATCACGTTCATGTATTTGCCATAGTCTTTAATTGTTCTAAATTATACAACAATAAGTTGGTCGATGAAACATGACACAACACGTAACTGGCCAAACATGATGCACCCCAACTATTGCGCCTACTATAATAATATGTTGAAATTAATCCAATATTGTGCTGTTTGTAATAATAGATAATACCATAATTATAGATTTTCTAGATACGCCAGGGCTTAGGAGATACTGTGTCTCTCTACATTTTGTATCATCTGTATAATTATGTCCAGAAGAACAGTCACAGCAACTTTCGGCCATCTGTCTCTTCCACGTAATTAGTTCTCAAGTAAGTTTGTCTTCGAGTTTGTGTTGTAGTTGTAGTGAAATGAGCTTTCAGTTCAAGTATTTCTAAAGGACATGAGATTGTTCTTTGAAAATCTTTCCAGAAGCAAGCTTGCCATCTCTGGAGTTAAAAATGTCTTTAAGGGTTTACACCAACTTGACGCTCGAAAAATAAGCATAAAAATCAACTTTTATGACTCGGGCATTAAAATTATGTTTTTTTTTTTACAAAGAACTGGTGTGTACCCCGCGGCTCCGCCGCGTGTCGAATTCCAGTCCGTACCTCTTGTTTAAAGAACAGGCGTTAATACAGGATACATTGTATTATATCTTTATGTCGGTGCTATTTGCCCTGGGAAAATTTACTTCATTTTATATCGCAAACTATTCAATCTCTCTAGATGAAAAGTATTGATATTCAGATAGACAGATCGAGTTACTATCGCATTTTTTTATAGATTATGATTTTTATATCTATAAACTTGAGAAATTATTGGTCTCCCATACAAACTTTAATCCCCTATTTCAAACCGTTCTAGTTTTTTTATATATCCCCGTCTATCTCTCCATAAACTACACAAACGACCAAAACTACAAAAACTACCACAACTACCAAAACCACCCAAACTACCAAAACTACCAAAACTACCCAAACTACCAAAACTACCGAAGCTACCAAAACTACCAAAACTAACAAAACTATCAAAACTACCACAACTACCAAAACTACCTAAAGGACCAAACTGACCAAAATAAACAAAATGACGAAAATGGCAAACCACAAATAAAAAACCTATCTTAGTTTCCGGGATAACCTTTACATAAATCTATCCCAAAATCTATCCCATTATCCGTGATGAAAATTATCCCTTGGCCACCCTCTATTAAAATTACACATGTACCGAGTTTCAGCCAAATCGGTCTAATAGTCTTTCCATAAAAGGATAACAAACAGAGAGACAAATATACTTTTATCCTGGAAACTATCCCATTTTTTGGGTTAAAGTATCCTATGTTCATCCTCGGCATCGAAAATATATATACATATATACTGAGTTTCAGCCAAATCGGTCCAGTATTTTTTCCATGAAAACGGAACAAACAGGCAGACAGACAGACAGAGTTATTTTCACATTTAAAATATTAATAGGGATTTCCAATATTGAAAAAAAAATATTGCGGAGATATTAACTCGCTCAGTGGAACCCTCTTTTTAAAATCCTCGCAGATTGTGTACATGATTTCTCCAGCTTGGTTTGAAAAAATTATTATATTGCTTATTCAGAAGAGTAGTAGGTAAGACGTAACAACAGCTTTAAAAAAAAAATACTTGAATTTTCATCAATATTTTAAGTTTAAAAATATATAACTTAATAATTGCATAACAATACACAATAAAAAAATCCTACTTCACGTTTTAGGTAATTTATAAAAAATAAGTGGTGCAAATTTCAGCCAAAACGGTTCTTTATATTTTGAGATATCGTGTACACCAGATTGAAAAAAGTAATTTGGAGAAAAACTTGAACAAATAGTTCGACGTTAACGCCTTGTACGGTTCAACGTACAGCGTTTTGCTGACGTTGCGGCCTACTTTAATATTATAACATTAGTATAAATAATGCTCACAAATACTTTGTGATTGAGTTGCTAACAAGTTGCAATCAAGTCGCTACGAGCTGCTATTAGACGTAACATACGACTTCAACTACCACTAAGTTGAACCCAGGGATCGGCATCCAAGCCCAAGTACTACGAGAATAAATCCCTGAAAGCAACAAGGTGTATTTTCTTCATCCTACTACAAGAAAGCACCAGCACTCCACCAACTACTGCCAGCATCCACCTCAACAAGCAAGAACAAGTGTACAAACTGTACACGCCTTATAAGATTTTTTTTAAATACCTTTAATCTGTAATTCCTGGACCGTCCATAAGGTCTTCTACTGCTTTTGCAATTCTTATTAAGCTAAAAAAAACATTATTGGAAAATTTCATTGTTGATTAACTGCTAGTAAATGTCTTTACCCATTTTCCATTGAGTGTGTTAAAATACAAGTAATAGTAAGTAATGTGCGGTGAGTCTAATAGTACTTATTTTTCCAACTCGTCCAAACTCCCTTGCGGTTTGAACTAAGAGATATTGTGCAACTTATTTGTCGTCTAGGGGCTTAGAGCAAACCATTTCTCTGTCTGGCATCAAAGTGCAAATATATATAAGTATTATTATTGGCAAGGAACAAGTTATTACAGCTGAAACTAGTTCGTATTTTCATCATTGAACAATCAATAGTAATTAGGGTTGCCAGTCGTACTATAATATATAGTATCGTACTATATTTTATAGATTGTAGAAGAATAATATAGTACGAGATATACCATATTTTCATCTACATTTGACGCATTTAGGAAACCCTTCACTGCACATGCACTTTTTTGATATTGTGGCGACCGAGGGTAGAACTTTCTGGCAGCGTAAGCCGGTCTCAAGACTTTTAGAAGAAGGTAGAAGATTCGGGAAGGAAAAGACAAGAACAGATACGTTTTAGAAAGGGATATATGGTTCTAGAATAGAAGGTTCATGAAGGAAAAGACAGAGACAGATAGACGTTTGAAAAGGGATAGACAGTAAATAAAGGAATAACGATGAGACGACCGAAATTATGGGTTCCAGAAAATTCTTCCGGGTATATAAACAGCGTAAGGTGCGCCTTCGGGGAAGTTCAGTTGGAGACAACGCAGCGACAAGTACAAGCTTAGAGAGTTGGTAGAAGAGTTTAGTAGAAGACAGTGATGAGTTTAGTGAAAAGTTTAGTGGGCAGTTGAGTGAAGGAGGAGTTTAGCGTAATTTAAGAGGAGATCCAGAAGCGAGATACGCTCGGTAAATTCGGAGGTCAGCACCGCAGCAGCAAGAGATGGTCTACGGCAAAATCGGCGGCGGTATTCTGAGTGAGACGTCTTTTCGTCGGGACAGTGCGTCGTTAGTTGTGAGTGTAGGGGCAACTCTGTGGAGAAGAATCACGTACAGCTGTGTAAGGTAATAAAAGCGTTTAGTGCAAAAAACTGGTGTTTTCTTCCAATACCAAGTGTGTAACCCCGCTGGCACGTAACAATATTGATCTATAAAGCAAAATACAAATATAATTAGAAGTTTTTATTCAAAGTTATTCTCTGAAACAGCGTTTTTATTGAAAAGTTTTAAAAATACATTTACAGTACATTTTCACATGAACTCTCCGATAAAAGAAAAGCAATTTAGCATAGTTTCAAGAAATACTTGGAGCCACTGAGTTTTGTCTCAAGTTTTGCCCATTTGCATAATATTTGAATAATGTAATGGAAAGGAAATCGTTATTGGAAGAAAATCCAATGTTTCCTATATAATAAATTGAATGAACATCAAAGGTCGTGGTAGCTGAGTGGCCAACAGCCAACGGCCAACGACGCTTAAACAATTTCCTGACTTAATGTACTTACTGTTATAATTATCATATTATCATTGCAGGAATGGAGAAAGAATACTAATTCAAGACTAAATCGTAGGAGGTGCCAAACAAACTTACAATCTAGTGGTAAGGCCTGTTTGTATGACTACCACCTTTAGTCTAGAGTATGCTGCCATAACAAACATGAGTTGTGTGTCGATATTAATGACCAGATTTCAGTCCACTCTACGCGACGGTAGCCACTTTCCATCTGGTGGATCATCAGCTTATTAACTATATTCCACTAATAAAAAATGCTGACGCTGAAGTACAGCATCGTACAGCACCCGCTAGCCAGCTTTGGACAAGCGGGCGGGTATATTATTCCTACCCCTGAAATGGGGACGCCCGTGGCCAGCAGTGGGACGTTAATGGACTAGTATTATTATCGCGACTTCGGTACAACACTCCATTATATAGCGGCATTACATCTTGCTACCAAACTCAATACATATAACGTTAATGTTGAAATAGTAAACTAAGCCAGTCTTCGAGAAAAATAACTATGATACGCAGAGAAAGGCGGAAATGAGGATATATATCTAATAATGAGTAAGTACATATATTATATTATATAAAACCTAGGAAATTACGTGGTTTTTCAAATGAATGTTTGTACTTTTATCATATTATTAGGCATTTGCTAAATCTATGGTGTTTTGCTAAAATATGTAAAGACTATCAAAATATGATATCGGCCCAATAAGCTTGATAAATAGTTTGAAATTGGCATATCGTTCAAGTTTATGACATTTTGAGCTCTGATATAAAATTTCTTGAAAAGAAAGAAAGGTTTTTTTTTATTTAGAACTATGTACGAAACAAAATATACTTATCTATAATATAATAAAATTCTAAAAATGCCGTGTCTGTATATATATTGAAGCTATTTAAAAAAAACAACTGGAATACACTACATAAACGATGGAGAACACGGTGTATTTTTTTTAGATTTCTTGTCTGTATGTCAGTTTGTCTGTTTGTTCAAGATTCACGTAAAAACTACTGGGCCGATTTCGATGCGGTTTTCGCTGATCGATAGCAAATACTTAGACTTAAAATCTGCGCTTCTTTTTATCCTGAGAATCCCGCAGGATTTTTTCTGGGAATGATTTAAAATTGCCACATTAACTATTTTTTTTATTACAATGTGATTTTTTACTGATCGATAGCAAATTTTATGTAATAAAATGTGTGATATTTATTATCCCGGGAATTCCGCGAAAATTTTCCCAGGAGCGGTTTTTAGTTGACCGGGTGCATAAAAATTTGCTTATTCCGACATAGTTTTCACTAAAACGATAGCTTTGATGATAGATACTTTGTGTCTCGGGAATTTCAAGTCAAACGTGGACGAAGTTACGGGAATATCCTAGTAAATAATAAAATATAACTAGGAAATGAAGTTTTAAACCGGTCCTACATCAGCATGATGCTGGTTGAATCACCCAGCACTGGTCTTCCGCTGGCGCCTCAACAGTGACTCACGGAAAGACAAAACGACACAAAAAATAAAGAACGTACGGCCAGTAAGTATTATTAGAATACAAAATATACTTATGTGTACCTAAATTAATATTACGAAGCGAATTTTTAAACAAGAACATAATAGTAAAGCTTAAAAACTTAACAATATCAAATTCTACTACCATTCAAACCATGGCCATTAGTAACCGTTTTTAATAGTTTGTCTGGGATAATATATATAGGTATAGACATAAGGCACACACTGCATATTCACTTCCTCACAACACCAGCATGTAACAGATACAATCTACATTAGTATAAGTTTAGTATTAAAATTAGAATAAATTAATATAATAAGTTATTCTTAAGGTACACCACAACACAAATATACATTCATTAAATGTCACAGAAAATAACAAAATAACAAATAAGCGTGTATAACTTCTTAACTTCTTCTTAAATTTAATTGTAAAAAAAGGGTACGGAACTAGAATCCGTAGCGGTTAAAAAAAAAAGTGTCTGTCAGTCTTTAGGTGTGTGTTAAAGTATGCACCAAAGAGGAAATGTGTAAATTGAGATAGAACATACATAGACAGGTCAGGGAGGAATACACACAGGATGCACATTACACAGCTGATATAGTTAGAAAATTGTAGCTAACAATATAAAAGGCGTTGTTATCGCTATTGCAATCTGTTCCGAGCAAATTTTAAACTAAGTACAAGTATATACAAGTTTTTTCGCATCCTCACAATTCATTAGAATATTTCATGCACTCTGAATAAAGCCTTCAAAGCGGCTGTGAGAAATGTTGAGAATTCCTTAAATAGTTCATCAACTCAGTTTTCATCGCGTCAGGATTCCGTGGCACTACTTTATTGCATTTTCTCCAGTAATCTTACTACATTTTCGAACGGCGCTAGGAAACTTTGACCGTCTAATGTAAAAGCAGAAGCGATTTAAACTTTTATAATAATAAATAAATAATCGGCGGACAAACACACACATTGTATATCCCCAAGCTAAGCAATTTACGCTTGTGTTTTGGGTAATATAGAATGTACCACTCTGGGGCCGTTCCCATACACCTAGACCATAGCAAACAACAGAAAGTTCGTTTCTGAAATTTACCATGCCAGGAATCGAACCCGGAGCCTCTACGTTTTAGCGAGTTCGGCCGGCTAAAACTTAGCCCACTCAACTACAGAAGCCGTCAATATAATTGAATAATATATTCAATGCGCTTCACGCGACATCGCGTGTTGGGGCTCCTCACAAAACGGACGTTCACACATGAATGTGTGGTCGTAAAATGTCGTTGCTATGCTATTTTATCTCGTAGCTACAACGAACTTCATAATTAAAGTTATAGTTATATACATATATATATATATATAATATAAGTTTTTATTTATGAATAATACTTACCCCTTGAATAGAAGCTTGGTTTTTACTTACGAATTAGCATTGCTACCCAGCATGGCATGCAACCAGCCTTCTGGATACGCTTCCTACTGGCAGCGATGTGGTGCATAGCTTGTCGTTTTTTTTAATATTTATTAATGTATTTATTTTTAGGTTATATATAACCCACCATTTGGACGTTTAATTGAGATTTTTAAATGAATACAATTTTCAACGTTTAATTTAATTCTTATAAGTTTCTGCCACATTTATCGTCTTACTGTAAATTTTTCAAAATTATTAACATAATGGTAAGTCGGTCCCCTGAATTTGCAGATAGATGTTTGAAAGCGGTGAATGTCATGTATTATTTGCCTTATCAAAATATAAGTCGCGATTCGCTTTTTACTTGCATCATATTTATTCCTACTAAAGTCTTGAAATCTCAGTTGTGCTTATAAACAGATTTTACTTAATAAAGTACAACTGCACGAGGTGTTGAAATATAAATAAGTTTCTTTAAGACTTGTCTGTCTCAAATTTAAATATTTTACAATTTAAATATTGACACAAGAATAATGCTGTAAATTGCAGAAGTGGACACTTCAGAGGAAAATATACTTATTTTATGCTTCTTGTTGCGTTTAATTAAAAATAATAATTAATTTCATTATTATTAATTAATAAACTATTAATTTTGATTTTTTTTAAGGCGAAGCTGGCAAAGAGGTATTCTGCGCAGGTCTACCGTTAACTAGACAATAATATATATACTTGCAACAACTCAGAAGGATTTGTGGTAATAAAAGAACAACAACTGGTCACTGTACTTATAATCAGAGAACCCTAAGGCTTATATATATTTCATACACTGAACTGACACACCCAACAGATATTTTTAGAACACCTCGCCATCCCTTCAACAATTTTGCAGTATACGAAACTTAGCAAATTGGCACAACCGATAGTGGATTGAAGTCATCGATAAACTATTTTAATTAAAAAGGTTATGAATGACAAGAATTTCTTACATTATCGTTTGGAAATTTCATATATTATATTAATTATATTTAAAGTTCTACATGTAATAAAATAAATCGAATACAGTAAAAAATCTATCACTTCTGCCAACATGAAAATAGATTTTAGTGTATACCGTGTATATACAATTGAGAGATTTCAAATTATAATCTACACCATTACCACATCAAACTAGAGATAAATATTGTTACATATAATTATGAAATTATAGAAAACTACTCTATAAAACAGGCGTTAATCACAGAATAAATAAAATATAACATAACTATTATTCAATTAAGGAAATGGCCGAGTGTATCTTTTAGAAATAAGGGGGTACATTATAAAATTAATTATTAATCTTAAAAGGAACGTGACAAGAACAACCACACAAGAAACTAAATATAACACTACCCTACTACAGGCACTTGCAGTAATCGAAATTTTTAGATTTTTCATTTTTGCAGTAATGGTATTCCAAGGCGCTAATCTCTACATAAAGCTGGTGTTTTTGTTTGTTTTTTAAATACAATAAAAAGTTACTAGGACGGACATGTTGTTTAGATTAAACTATATCATCGAAATAATTTTGAACAGAAGTATACAGTCAGCTATATCCCGTCGACCCTTGAGTGGTAAAAGATAAAACTTCTTACAGAGGTCTAAATATAATTCGCCAGAATATAGTCTTTATTCTAAAGCATAAATATCGAACGATTATTATCTATTATAGGTTTTAACCAAAATTACACCATATGTTATAAACTACACTACAAATTATATTCAAACAAATATGCCTTTTTATATTACCGGATTACAGCACACAAGTTGACGGGCCACTTGATGGAAAGTGGTTACCGTCGCCTATGAACATATGCAAAATCATAATTGCTACCGCTGTACTGCAGGCTTCGAAGGGACTCAGACCTGGCTACAGTACTGTACTGATTCCGAAACACAACTCAAGATTATTATATTCTAGACCAGACTCCAGAGGTGGTAGCCATCCATGCGATCAAATGCCTTACCAACTGGCTGAGGGTCATTTTGTCGCTTTTTACGACAGTCCGCCAACCGCAGGCATTAGGATTTTTTCTCCGTTCTTGCACAGATGAAATGCCTCGAAAATATTTTTTAGATTTTCTTCTTTTTTTATTTTATTTTTTTACTATTTCACTACACGATTATGTAGTGATCTATAGAATACATTCTTTATTCGAATTTAATCAAAACCAAAGTTTGATAAACACAATAATATATAACACATAAACAGATAAAAGGACAAGCCGATTTTATAAGAATACTCCATGTCAAAATAACTAACTATAAAAAAGTACCGAATGCTTTCAAAGGCAGCAGTAGATATATGATACAGTAGGTATTAAAAATATGTTACTTAAGCATATTATGTTCAATTTCTTTTTCATCGCATAATATGAAGTATACATATGTATATTGTTTGAATAGAGTTCTACTAATCACCCTTGAAAAATCATTACCCTTAAGCAAATAACATTACACATTAAGCTTACGAAACGCTTTGCATTAAATGTGAGTAAACACGTTTCAAAATAAACAGATTTAACACACAAAACCGCGGTCCTTTCATGTTTAATGAGATGAGAAAATTCTTGGCTGGTGAGCGCCTGTCAGCACGTTGCTAAATTAGGACGTTTGCACATTACCTATTTAGTGTGCATTTTCGTCGCTTAGCTACTCGAACATATTGTTCTGTGTCGCTTTTAACGTTTGCACATTACTTGTTAAGCGCGCATTTTCGTCGCTCAGTCGCCCGAGCATATTGCTCTTCGTCGCTTTAAACGTTTGCACATCAATTATTTAGTGCGCATTTTCGTCGCTCAGTTACCCGAATATATTGCTTTTTGTTGCTTTGAACGTTTACACATTACTTATTTAGTGCGCATTTTCGTCGCTCAGTAGCCCAAACATGTTGCTCTTTGTCGCTTTGAACGTTTGTTCGTTCGTAGTTTTGCGTGAATATAAAAAACTTTTAGTTGTTCGTGAACATAAAACCCTTAATCGTGCGTAAACATATAAACCCTTAGTTGTGCGTGAACATAAAAACTCTTAATTGTGCGTTAACATATAAAGCCTTAATTGTGCGTGAACATAAAACTCTTAATTTTACATAAACATATAAAACTTTAGTTGTGCGTGAACATAAAAACCCTTAATTGTGCGTAAACATATAAAGCCTTAGTTTCGTGTGAACATAAAAACCCTTAATTGTGCGTAAACATATAAACCTTTAGTTGTACGTCAACATAAAAACCCTTAATTGTGCGTAAACATATAAACCCTTAGTTGTGCATGAACATAAAAGCCCTTAATTATGCGTATACACATAAACCCTTAGTTTTGCGTGAACATAAAAAACCCTTAATTGTGGGTAAACATATAAACCTTTAATTGTGCGTGAACATAAAAACCCTTAAATGTGCATGAACATAAAAACCCTTAATTGTACGTAAACATATAAAGTTTTAGTTTTGCGTGAACATAAAAACCCTTAATTGTGCGTAAACATATAAACCCTTAGTTGCGCGTGGACATAAAAACCCTTAATTGTACGTAAACATATAAACCTTTAGTTGTGCGTGAACATAAAAACCCTTAATTGTGCGTAAACATATAAACCTTTAGTTGTGCGTGAACATAAAAACCCTTAATTGTGCGTAAACATATAAACTCTTAGTTACGCGTGGCCAGATACGCATTAGTCTGATGTATATATTACTCATTTATCTACAACTACTGCCCTGCAATAGAACCTTGTACTGTTTAAACAGCGATTTAATTATGTAGACGCTGAACCTTGTTCCCTGTGTAAGTGTGGTTTAAGTATATACAACACATTTAATTACTTTCTTTTGACATGCAACATGTCGAGACATGCTAATTAGCGGTATTATAATGCGGGTTGCGAAATACTGAACAAAAATGTGTAGAGTAAAATAGTATTTTTAGGGTTTTGTGGTAATTTTAGTCAAAATGGAACAGTTAAGTCGTCATGACAGACCGTTTATCCATTTATCTTTGTTTGTCAGAGTTATTTTCATCGAAAACTATTGGGTGGATGAAATTTGACAAGAGGGTATGTCCCCTAGATAATTTCTTAGTCCGTGCAGGAACAGAGAAAGAATACATTTTTTTGCGGCCGGGTGGCCTCTCGTAAGAGGCGACAAAAGAACCCACAGCCAGGTGATAGGGTATTTGCCCAACTGGATGGCTACCACCCCTAGTCTAAAGTATGCCGCCATAACAACTTTGAGTTGTGTTCCGGTATTAGTGACCAGATTCCAGTCTACCTTAAGAGAGTAGCAGCTCATTTGTAGCATCTTTGGTGTTGTAAATGTCTATAGGCGATAGTAACCGCTTTCCGTCAAGTGTGCCGTATGCCTGCACTCTTGCAATAAAAAACAATTAAAAAAACCTACGAAAAAGTTAAAATTAAAAGTCAAGGGCTGCCATACACATTAATAATATAACATTCTTAGTCAGATCTTAAAAATTCATAACTATGTTTTTTAGAGTTTTTACTGAAGTAAATATGTGGGAAACCACTATCCTAAATTTAATCCCTGTAATTTCTGAACCATAAGGCAGTAATTCAAAAAATATTTGGACTGTCGCGGTCAACTGTCTTAATCACCTATATCTAAAAAAAATAACTCGGTTATAGAGTGCCCATCCCAAATTTTCATTATTTATTGTTTTATGGACAATTTTATGTATATAAACTGTGAAGCATTTAGTTACTTATTAAATATTTGTCTTGGCTTTAATTACTACAAGTTATTTGAATAAATTTTTCCTAGTAATCCTAAAATCTCAGGTGAAAAGTATCTTTTAATGTAGCGACACACCTGCCGAAGGTAAAGTGCCCGACACTTCAACGAACGAATGAATGAATCGGTCTTACTATTTGGTTTAGTATGACACACCAAACGCGCCGAACAGTCGAAATTACGTGGCGTGTGATTCAAAAATTACGTAGTGTAGTCATCGGTCGGTGTCGATGCCGCTCTTCGCTTGCCGCCTCCACGCCGGCCGCATCGGGAGCGCGCGCTGAATGAAGACATAGACAACACTTTATTGTTCACCAAATCAAAAATTACAAAAAATGCACAAGACAATAGTTACTTGGTAAAACAAAAGGCGGCATTATCGCTAAAAGCGATCTCTTCCAGGCAACCTGACTCAAATGAAATTCTTAAATTATCTATAATTATTACGCAACACAGAAAAATGAAAATAAAAAAGACATACATGGAAAGCAGATTACAGTCTATTGTAAATTAGCACATACATCATTGCGTAAGACTTACGTAACGATTCCTAAGTGAATTTTTGAATATGGCAAAAGATTTAGCTTTTCTGACGTCAGTGGGCAAGGAGTTCCAAAGTAAGACAGCCTGCATGGCGAAGGAGTTGCAATAAAATGTTGAAGAGTGTGCAGGTGCTATTAATAGGAGATTATTAGTGGAGCGTAAATTGAGTGTATGTGACGTATGAAGGAAGTTGAAACATTCCTTAAGATAAGGAGGGGTATAAGGTAGAAACAGTATACGATATAGTAAATTGAGAAGATGAGCATTCCGGCGAAGTGAGATAGGCAACCACTCGAGTTTTTTTGCGAAATTCAGAAACGTGGTCATATTTTTTTAAACCAAATATGAACCTTATGTAAACATTTTAAAGACGCTCGAGCTTATTGTTCAACTACGTTCGCCGAACTTTCGGTCACGTTACACGTCGCATGATGTGTCGATTGCTATGTAAAATAGATATATATTTGTATTATATGTATATTAAGTATATATGTATTTAATTAGTTAATGTCTGTATATATAACATTTGTTTATTTATTACTAAAATATAAATAGTCGTACTATAATTTGCGTATACCAGCATCACCATTATCATCTCAGTTTATTCCTGGGATTATCTGGAAGAGATTGATTTTTAACGATAAGACATAATTAGGTATAGTTTTAATTTGTAAATTCATTTTTTGTATTAGTGTAGAATAAAATGTTTTCTATCTATCTATACATTGGATGCGTTTATATGTAAATAGTCGCTAGACGAAAGGTTTGGCAGTACGTCTAATGCCGTGTAATATCGGCAGCTGTGTTATAGATGACTAAAAATATAGAACGAGCACAATTAGCCAAACTTTTAGCACCATACCTTTTGCAGGTGTGTCGCTACACTTAGGTTAGACTGCTCTTTTTAGACAGCGTCATCAGAGACAGTGACCAAACGCGAACTTATGAAAATATAAAAAAAAACTCAAATTACCTACATACATTTACAAGTACGCTTCGATGTTATAATACAGAACACTCAGTTCAACCGATTTTTCATTGTATTATCGGCAGACCGTTCCGTACTTTGTTTTGTGTTTTTACGATCGAACAATGTAAGCTCAATTAAAAAACGTGTACGCTTCAGCAATCACTGTCTTTGTTCGTAGATAGTTAACGAACGGTACCATAAAAATTGTGCTGATTTTATTTTAGACTACACGTACCAGAGCTGGAAATTTCAAACTCCATTTCTACTGTTTTGTCACGTGAAACACACTAGAATCTGAATTAATTTCAATATTTTTTATTCCTCTTCGCAGTATTCGTAACCTGTATTGTATATATAATCTTAATATATATAAATTACGTGTCACGTTGTTTGTCCGCGATGGACTCCTAAACCACTTAACCGATTTTCATCAAATTTGCACACCGTGTGCAGACAACTTGAAAGATAGGATAAGTTTCATTTTAATTTATAATATTTTTTTAATTTACTGAGCCACAGCAACGCGTGGGCGGGTCAGCTATTCAACAAGTCGAATTACAAAATAAATTAAATATTAATTTTTCACAAATATATATACATAAATATATATATATATATATATATATATATATATATATATATATTTATATATATTTATATTTATAGTATATATATTTATTAGTGATGAGGTTTATAGGTTCTTTCAAAAAAGTTATTTTTCAAGAACGGGTCATAAAAATGGACCCGGATTTTTGGCGGGCTTCCTTGGGCCATAGGAAGTCAACACGAACAGGCCCCTTGACAAATTTAATCTAAATATGGCGTGACACTGACCGGCGATTATCCCTGTCTACACCGTATAATAATGCACCCAAGGACAAGCCCCAGCCAGTGTAGGACTATTGTGGGAAATGAGGACAAAAAGTACCAGGCTATTAGTGTAAACTGCTAGTGGTACTAGTGGTCTGGGAATATGGGGACTATAGCATCTGCCCGTGGCAATGTTTGGGGAACATGGAAAAATGGGCAGAAGGTGACTCGCCACTCCCTGTATGGGCCCCAAAAATGTCTTTGTTTGTTTTTATTTTTTTATTGCATGAGTTCAGTAGACTGGCAGACGGCCCACTTGATGGAAAGCGGTTACCATCGCCTATGGATATTTGTAACACCAAAAGTGCTACCAACGTGCTGCCGCTCTGTAAAGGGGGACTGGAACCTGGCCACTAATTCCGAACACAACGGCCACATACCCTACCACCTGGCTTTGGGTTGTTTCGTCACCTCTTACGACAGGCCGCCCAGCGGCAGGAAATTATATTCTTTCTCAGTTCCTACACGTATAATAATAAGTAAGTAAAAATAAATAATCATAATGGCATTCCATGAAGAATATTTTTTATTCATAATCGCATTTCAAGACACTATTAAAGAGCCTATAAACATCATATGACTATTGTGTATAAAGGGATTAAAATTAAATAAATATAAACTACAAAATTAACAAAACCTTTCATTGTGTGTGGACTGCCAACCACTTGCTCGATTTATTTTATTTTATGCTTTAAAGGAACAGTGAACAATTAAAAAATATATATATAATACACAAAAAGAGGGGAACAATTATATCGGATAATTTACACATTGTTCACAGAAAACTTTTTAAAATACCGAAGATCGGATTGGCGTGTATAAATGCAGACGCAGGGTTATGTTTTAGGTAAATTTCACTTTTTCTGGAAATCCGCCAAAAAGTCTGCAATACTTATACGCCAGATGGTGAACTGCGGTGGCGGATATTGAATTCACACTTCCTTATAACATTTTTTTATAAGATTTATGGGTTTGAGTTGATATTTTTGTATTATGTCTTGTACTTTGACGTGGCTTTATAAAGGGACATTTCTTTAACAACAACCATGCCTAGTAATAAAACTGTATTTTAACGGTTTTAAGCGCAATATTTTATTTGAATTTATTATTCTGACGGTTTCGATATTTTTCCGTAGCCGTGATCACGGAAGACAAAGATGTCAAGTGCCAACGAGTATTGTTAAAGTTTTATTTAGCCTATCCCCAACTTTGTCACGTTGTTTTTCGCGCCCTTCGGCGCGCAACCGCGCAAAGCGGCTTTCTTAAATTTGTCACGAAACATCATACGATGATTGTCGTTAGACTTTTTAATTTGGATAAGTAAAATCACGCCACTATTTAAAACGGCTTCTCCCCTGCACGGAACGGCTGGAGGGCCGATCTGCCCCCGCCCCCCGCGTCTATATGTGACAATGTATCAGCGATACCTCCTTTTCGTAAGAAATACTTTTACCCATTATTCACTGGAATCCGTTCTCGAATTCCAGGGGGTCACGTTCGGACGAGAACAGCCTCTCGTAATCTACGTGGTCGACCAGCAATTGAGTCGACCCATCGACACATTCGACATCACATCACCTCACATCTTCGTACATCTACGTTTTCCACGTGCTCCCGACTTCTGGCGGCTGCTTGACGAAGGCCTCGGCAGGCAGCGCCGCCTGCGATTGCGTCGGGGCAGATACTTCCCGTGATACGTGGACGGGATGGCGCCCTTTTAAAAGCTACTTAAATCAAACTTAATCTACGATTATTCTAATATTTACGACGTAACTTTACGTTATATTTCACACGTTAAAAGCAGTTTAGATTCCCCATGCCCTGATAATCCTCCAGAACGGTAGTCCGTTGGTTTCAGAGCAGGTGACTAGGGATTAAGACCCGTGAGTCTTCCCTATTTTTTAGAATAGATTAATGATTAATCTAAGGCCATATTCAGTGCGTTGCCTGACTCCCTAAGGAGGTAAATTAAAGAGAAGAAGCCTCAGCTCTGGTTGTTTGATTTCTGTCTTCCCTTGTGTGGAAATCGACGGTCTATTCCCGGCCGCCGATTCCCATCCCGCTAGCCATGGTTATAAAACCAATATTAAGTCATACAATCGCGTTTGTTATATACAAGAATCCCTTATATAACAACTTGTTTATTTTAATTTTGTTTAGGGTTATTATTTACTCTACAGCAGCCTAATCTAATTTACCACCGCTTCGCAACGTGTTGTGGCTTGAAGAGAAGAAGCGGCGCAAGAAACTCTTCCAGCAACATGCCGAGCTATAATAAAACTGGGTGGGAGGTAACTGTTGGAGCACCATATACCATTGTAAATTGTATTCATATCTTCTGAATAAACCAGCATCATCAAATATACCGTCCACAATCATTTAACCACCTTATCAGTGTGTCTCCTGGTCTGCTAGAAAGGCATACTCTTCTACAGTGACTATTCCTAGCTTTGTCTTCCGTGATCACGGCTACTGAAAAGTGGCCGAAAAGTCGAAATAATAATCAAATAAAATGCCGTGTTTAAAACAGCAAAACGTAGTTTTAATTATAACTATTTCTAGCCCCAATTTAAGAGAGAGAGGGTATATCCATCACACTTGTCCATATTGGGTTGGCGGGTGTCATACATCTATATAAAACCTAGTATATAAATTATATATGAAAAGATTATTCATTTTCGAAGTTATATTATAACACTTTCTATTTGTGTAATAGAGGAACCCTGAATGCGCGTGTCCGCCTCTAACAGTTGTTTATTACCCGTATAAAGCTAATATGCGGATGGCCCACCTGATGGAACGCATGTCACACAGGAAAAATATTGATATCATCAAAGTGAATGAATGAATGAATGAAAACACTTCATTGTTCACCAAAAATTAAAATATTGTTCTTAAAACTAAGTACAGTAAATGGTGAACAAAGGGCGGCCTTATCGCTTAAAACGATCTCTTCCAGGTAACCCCCTAAAGTGAGGAAAATATTAAGACAACAGTTGCGGTGAAGACAATAAATAGTAAGAAACATTCTAAGAATAAGTAATAATAATAAAAATAAACACCGCTCTCTCTTGCAAAAGAGAACTGGCTCAGACCTTCGGTATTGAGTACCTCCGAGCGGATGGACGTATGGAAGAGCAAGAAGCTGCACGGCTGGTTTTACCAGGCGTTATATGGGCCCGATATAGACTTGCCGGCATCGGTGAACTGGCTACGTTTCGGTGACCTCTTTAAGGAAACCGAAGGGTTTGTCTGTGCAATTATGGACGAGGTTATCAAGACGAACAACTACAGGAAGTACATCCCGAAGGACGGCACGCTCGACGTGTGCCGGGCGTGTCATCGCCCGGGTGAATCCATTAGGCATGTTACTTCCTGTTGTTCTCGTCTTGCTAACTCCGAGTACTTACACAGGCACAACCTAGTAGCCAGGATCATCCACCAGCAACTTGCTCTTCGATACGGTCTGATAGGGACTGAGGTACCTTATTATAAATATACCCCTGAGCCAGTTCTCGAAAATGATCATAGCACGCTCTACTGGGATCGATCTATTATCACAGACAGGACTATTGTTGCCAATAAGCCTGATATTGTGATAATAGATCGATCTGAGAGACGAACGATGCTTGTTGATATAAGTATCCCACATGACTGTAATCTCATAAAAGCTGAAACTTACAAATTAACGAAGTACCTAGACCTCGCGCACGAGATTACTGACATGTGGCATATGGAGTCAACGATCATCGTACCGATAGTGATGTCCGTTAACGGTTTAGTAGCGAAGAGCCTCGACTGACATCTAGAGAAGCTCTCGCTCGGTAAATGGGTGAAGGGCCAGATACAGAAGGCGGTTCTCCTGGGCACGGCATACTTTGTGAGGAAGTTCCTATCTCTGGAGCCTGAACCACCGGTCGCTTGGACCCTAGGTCCCGCTGCCGACGGACGTCATCTTTTTATATTTTTTTAATGTGATTATTTTATATATATATATATATATATATATATATATATATATATGTATATATATATATATATATATATTATATTATATATATATTAAAAACATAAAAAGAATATAAATAAATATATGTGAAATAATAATAATAATATACTTCATACACACAACAATAAGACATATACTATTTAGAGAATCAGCAGCATGTTTTAGACTTGCCATGATCAAAGTATTCTTTTTATCCGACTGCCAAGGAAGGGTTACGTTTTTCGCGCGTATCTTGTATGTTTAAAAAAAATATTACCTCGTATCTTCCAAGCGGCTTGATGGATGGACAGTTAAGATATCGTTATATTCGTCTTAAAAACCCCCGTGTCTTTGGATAGGTGTTTGAAACAAATGGCGGATTTTTGTAGTGAAATAGTAATACATTAACAAACAAAAAATAACCAAACCTATCGATTAAGGTATCAAAATAATGTAAATTAAAATGGTATAATTAAAATATATATATGAATTATATTTTTCCATTTAATTAGGAATAATAAATTGGTTTAAACAGTTTTTCATAGCGTAAAAATGGGCCCCGTTTATCTCGGACCTCGTGCTATCATATGAAATTTAGAATAGTTATAAATATCTGTAGCCCATTAATATTTAAAACGAAACAAATCAATTGTTTTTGTTTATTTATCAATAAAATGCTGGGCCACTAAAAAATCTAAAACAAAATAAATAATTTAAAAAATCAAAAACCATACTGCAAAAAGGACAATTTACAAGAAAAAGCACGAAAAAGACCGAAATAAGATAGAGAATAGAAAACAAAATTAAGATAAACTATAAACAAATTAAACTCTACTTCAGTTTAACAGACTATATTATGAGCTGAAAGCCTAAGTTAAATACCCACATTAAGTTTAGTAGCAGGCGGGACCCAATTGCAAATTATAAACCGAAAGAAAATTAATGGGTTCCGTTTGCTACTAATATAATCTGTTAAACCGAAGTAGAGTTTACTTTGTTCATATGTTATTTTTTTATATTCTTCATATAATATGATTCATTATATTCTTGTTTCGGTCTTTTCAGTGCATTACTTTTAAATTGCTTTTTTGCAGTCGTGTATTTGGTGTTTTTAAAATCTTACTTTTATATTAATTTATCTGTCTGTATGTGGGACGCAATAAATATAAATAATTATTTATATATTACCAATTTTCTACAAATATTTACATCTAAAACAATATATAGAAAACATAATAAATATATAACTACTATGCACATACATACAAATATTTTTTTAATAAAAACAAAACGAACTTCAAACTAAAAGGCAAAAAATAAATATTTTTATAACACCTTGAACTCGGTGCATTTAGCAATGTTATTATTGTTGTTTTTTATGTTTCACTTGGCACCGACTTCCGGATGTTGTAGAAAATAGAAGAAGATATAATAATAGAATAGAAGTCGGTTTTGTTTTTGTCAAGAAAAAATCTACTTTTTAGTTGAATAGATTTAGAAAAAATAGAAATTGTACCACTGGCACGCGTATTGCGCTTATACAAGTACAAGTTTGGCTTTGGGTGAGTATAGGCGCTCTTCAACAAGGGTTGCTCTCAATTTCCCTGGGACTCACTCTTCAGATCCTGACTTGGTGACAATGATGATCACCTCAGGAGTATCCTCTGACAAAAAAAAATTGAAAATCGGTTCACAGTTGACGGAGAAATCGTGTAACACAGTCAGTTGGTGGGGAGCTTTCTCAAAATGCTGGCTACGCTGTATGGCAATGCTAATGCGTTGCCCAAAATACAGGCCAGTCTTTTGGTCACGCGTCTATATTTTCATATATATAATATTCCTGGTAAGGATATTGTGGGGCGCTATATCCACGGGTAACTTGCTGGTTCAATTGTTACGGATTGATAGAGATATATGACTTAGATCCTTGCACTAGAAACGTACAAGCTCCAACAACCTTGAGATCCGCCCTTTCCTGGCTCGGTTCAGATTGCACACAAAAACAGCGCACGACGCTAAATTCCACTTTAAAGCTAACAGAATAAATTTAATAAAAGTTCTGGGCGTGGCCAATCACAATAATTTGAGAGAATCCTATCCAAAAACGATGAGCGCACGGCGCAATGTTTCTCGTTAATCGTTGACAGAAAGTGTTCAAAATGGCTGCCCTTACCCTGCTATGCACTGACCATCGCCTCACACAGAAAAAGGGTATACAGCAAAATTCATGGAGCGATGTTCTACCTACTTTGTACTGGGCAAGGACTGAACAGTTATATTTAACTATGAAACCAGAATTAACACATTTCAGATCATTCATATGTGGAATAATTGCACGTATAAATATCACTTTGACCCAACCAGAGGCAAATTCGCTAATGAACACAAACAGAACATGGCCGAGATTGTTGACAGTGAGAATGGAACTTCCATCCAACGGATATGTTGATCCAGTTGCGGTTTTGCCAATCAATTTTGAAATTCATTTGATCCATATCCTAAAACGGTATTCAAATTTGAACAACTCTCAAATATAGTATTTTTATTGCCTTTTTTAACGAGGAGAAGTCTGTTTGGGGACTAACAGCCCCAGGGGAAATGTGGTGGAGAGTGTAGGAATCGCCACGTTGCGGTGGCACTAGCACCACATACAAGAAGTGCTATTGCCACGCCACGCCACGGTCGGGGATACCCACTTAAACCCCTCGGTGTTCCGTCCTTCGCCTTTATGCCAGGGCCACAAGTGTTTAGCCTAGCTATTCTGCAGGCCCTGGCAGGTGGTGCGGCCACCTATAAGGCCTCTTTCATTACCATAGGGAAGCAAGCTCTTAATGATTTCATGCTCCCTTTGGCGGCCCCATTCCGCGAGAGGAGAGGTGACGTGGGTCTAACGCCCTCCGGCGCCGACACGTCCTCCTTTGGCGGGAGCGAAGCAGGCTGATGCGTTCTCGCTCCCGCTCCGCCTCCTCCTTAGCAAGCGTGACCTGCTCGCAAGAGAATGAGACAGTATATAATAGTGGTAACACTGAAATATCATGACTAATTGTGAGTCAAACTTCCCAAAGATGTTTGATTTTCCTTTACTGAAATTGATCCTTATAAGCTACACTATGGTGGTTGGTGTAATAATGCAGTTTTTTTTTTCAAAACAGCTGGTTCGATTCCTGACTAGGGTAATTGATTTTTGAAAGATTCAATGATATCTCTTTAATTTTCATCAAAATCAGCCTTTATATATCGAATTTGGTCATTGAGGCCCACTTGTAAATTTCAATTTGTATCACCATTTCCATATTTAATAAAATGTGGTGAGGTTTGGAAAACAGAACATTTTGTTCAAAAACAACCCTTTCCCCTGATTTGCCGTTTGATATTCCTTCACAGAAATTTATTCTAACAAGCTACACTATGATTTCGTATTGTAATACAGTATTTACAAAATTAGCAAATTTGATTCCTGACTAGGGTATTTGATTTTTCAAAAATATAATGATTCCACTTTAGTTTTTGTTAGACTCCTTTAACTATTTTTCGCTATTTTGGCCCTGAAAGCCCCCTTGAAAAATTCTCCTGTATATGGGAACACGATATTTATAAATATAGGTATAGTGTATCTTTAAATACATATTATCACGCATGTTTTTATGGGGGTAAAAATGTCAAAAGATCTCAACTAGCCACGGTCCTGACAAATACCTTTATCCTACTAATATTATAAACGCGAATGTTTGTAAGAATGTATGTTTGTTACTCTTTCACGCAAAAACTACTGAATGGATTTTGATGAAACTTTACAATAATATAGTGAATTATCCAAAATATAACGATATTTCATCACCACGCGGGTGAAGCCGCGGGGCGCAGCTAGATTTGTATACTTTTATCATAAAAAATTAATTCATACATACACGTAGTCGTAGCAGCGGTTGGCGCACGCGACCTAAAGAAAAAGGGCGCGGGTTCGAATCCTGGCTAAAACGCATGTACCAACCACTTAGGCAGTTTTCAGACCTAATGTTACAATCACCACGTGATAATAACGCTGAAGAAAAACATCGTGATGAAACCTGCCAAACCTCCTTGGACAAGCGCTGCGGGGTATAGTGTCCATTCTCCAATAGTGGGAGGCCCGAGCCCAGCAGTGGGACGTTTATGGACTGTTATTATAATTATTGTGCACGTTTATTTAGTACTAGTTTCTGAGAAAAATGACAGATGTAGAAAAACAAACTGACGAATATAACGATTTTATAAGGGATGCATTTTTGCAAAAACAATTATGGAACCCTGGAATATGTTATTTGAAACGGTCTTTAAGCAAACGAAAAATTCATTTCGACCAGTTAATATTTGTCAAGATACCCTCGCTCATTCAATGTTTGTTTTCACTTCTCTTTAAGACTCGTTAAAGAATGTCAACAAGTTTTCCCTGGCTAAAGCTGAGTGTCTATCGACGTCTTCTCAAAACATTTTCCCGCGGGATTCCCGGGATAAAAATGACACATTTTAGTACATAAACTTTGCCATCGATCAGTGAAAAAATCACTTTGGAATTCGATTTTTTTTAATCATTCCCAGAAAAAATGCTGTGGGATTCCCAGGATAAAAGGAAAAGCAGATTTTAACTCTAAAAATTTGATGTTGATCAGCGAAAACCGCATCGAAATCGGCCCAGTAGTTTTTCCATGAATCCTGAAAAAATATAAAAAAATAAAAGACTACAATCAGAATTTTTTGCGATACTAGAGTTTACCCTTGCGGCTGCGCCGCGGGTCAACCTCTAATGCGTGCTTCTTGTTTAAAGAGCCGGCGTTAATGCAAGTTACATTGTACTAAATTTTTATGTTAGTGCTATTTGCACCCGGAAGATTAATTTCATTTTATATCGCAAACCATCACATCTCCCGATATGAAATGTATTTATGACCATTTTCGGTATTAAAACTGAATTTAAAATTATAGCAAAACCGATCCAGTATTCCTAGTACTTTTCCGTGAAAGCTTAACAGAAAGTCATATCGAGTTACTATCGCATTTTTATAGACGAAAATTTTTTATATCTATAAACTTGAGAAATGATTGGTCCCATCCAAACTTTCATCTTCTATTTCAAACCGTCCTAGTTTTATTTATCTATCCCCCATCTATTAAAACTACATAAATAACAAAAATGACAATAATAACAAAAATGACAATAATAACAAAAATTACAATAATGACAAAAAGGACAAAAAGGAATAAAAGGACAAAAGGGAGAAAAAGAACAAAAAAGACAAAAAGATCATAAATTACAAAAAGGACAAAAAAGGGGCAAAGGGACAAAAAGGACAACGGGACAAAAAAGTCAAAAATTACAAAAAGAACAAAAAGGAAAACGGTCAAAAATTGCAAAAATGATCAAAATTACCAAAATGACAGAAATGACTATAACTAAAATAGCGAAAATGGCAAATCACATAAAAACCTATTCTACTTTTTGGGATAACCTTTACATAAATCTATCCCAAAATCTATCCCAGTGTCCGGGATAAAAAGTATCCTATGTTCATTATCGGCATCCAAAATATATATAAACTGATTTTCAGCCAAATCGGTCCAGTAGTTTTTCCGTGAAGACGGAACAGACAGACGGACAGAGTTACTTTCGCATTTATTTTTGATTGCAGGCGTTCAGCAGACAGGCAGACGGCCCACGTGATGGGAAGCGGTTACTATCGCCTATGGACATTTGCAACACCAAAGGTGCTACAAATGCGCTGCTGCTCTCTAAAGGGAGACTGGAACCTGGTCACTAATGCCGGAATAATAATATTAATAGGGATGTGTCAATTGCCCCTTTGCAATGGTAGCGCCAATAAACCTGATCGGAGCGTTATCTTTCAGTCTATAGTCGTCTATTCTTTGGGAACAGTACTTTTTACAGGACAATAGGTATCCTATGTCCTTTTCTATACCCGTGACAACATGTTCGCAAAATGTCGTGACGATCTGTTGAAAAAAGGAGTTCTAATTTAAAATTTGTTCCATATTTATAAATACAGTAGTGTTCTAAAAAAACATAGAGGCCATCTATTTGTAAGAGGTTCATTGAAATGTCATTGTCAAGAGTGATATGTTGTCAATGTCACTCTCGCGGAGCGTCGTGTCTAAGGAAACAAGTATGGTCTTGTAATTAAAAAAAAAATAACCTCTTCTTGAAAACTGCAGGCACCAAGTTTTCGACGAAACGCTATTGCTTAATCCAATTGAATTATAACGTAATCAGTGTTAATGTCAAGAGTGATAATTGTTATTTAAGCAATAGAAACATTGTTGTTGGAATCTAAAAGTAAAGTTGTTGAAGATGACAAAATATGTTAATTTCATAAATATACAGTCGACTCTCGATAATTTGAAACTCAAAGGACTAGAGATAAATTTCAAATTGTCAAGAGTTCAAAATAACAAGCGTTTACTTATCGCATTTTAAGAAAGACATTTGTTCTTTCTTGGATTTATTTTAATAGCACAAATCAAACATTAACATGACTTATTAACGTTTGAAAGAAGAATGTAATGTGAACTTAATCATATCCCATTTATGTAAACAATTGTCAGGTCTGTACATGTATGTAAACAAACGACAGGTATGTGCATGATAAACGCTTCAAATTATAGAGAGTAGGAGAGCCCGGACTTCAAATTAGCGCATGTTTGCAAGCAAGATAATATTCCTTCAACTTCAAATTACCGAAGGGACCAATGAACATTGATTTTATTCAAATTATCGAGTATTTATCAAGAGAGCGGAAAAAAAATCAAATTATCGAGAGATTCAAATTAACGAGTGTCAAATTATCCAGAGTAGACTGTACCCACATATTCATGCCATACGATATATATATATATATGATGATTTCTGATGAACAAAGCCTTCCTAAGCTTATACTGCTCTGACGAGCTTACATAATAATTTCTTTTTTATTATATTCATATACAAGACAAACTAAATCATAGCAATGCAAACATTGGTCCTGCATTATATCATGCGGCCTAAGTATACATAGGTACATCTACTCCACCGAATTAATATAAGTGAAATTTAGTGTAATATCACATCTTATAAGGTAAATAAGGCCAGGTGTACATTCTCTCTGTGTATAAAGTGGATGGGGATATTTTGTTATGTGACAATTTAACCTTAGAGTAGAAGGGCTTATTTTATCTTAACGAGAGAGCTGAGATGCGTTTTAAAATGAGAGCGAACGCGGAGTCCTAACTATAATATTGTCAGGTAAAAAAAATTATAATATATATATGATATACGCTTCTTCAATAAGATTCCGAGTGAAATGTTAGATCTGCCTTTCACTAAATTAATAACCAAATTAAAAAGTATCTTGCTAAAAAAGGTATACTACACTATTGAAGAATACTTAAATGAAAAAAAATTCATTTACATAGCAGCTCGCTCTAACATCTTATACTATATTTTGTTTAATGTTATCTTGCCAAGCTTGTAAGGGATTTATGGAGATATATAGCAGCATAACATTTTAGTACGTCATGTCATTATTATAACTTTCATAATATTTTTCTTTCCTTTTATTGTGTCTTGGTCTTATTGAGTATGCACTGTTTGCTACAACTCCATTAATTCTTCAAAAAGTAATTCTGTAACATACTTCTGTATAAAACTTATTAAAAAAAGACAACTTGAGATATACATAGAATAAGAAACTTAAAGAAAAACAATATTTTGCTAGACGTGTTGCTGTGGAGTTTCTTGCCGCTTCTTCTCCTTAACAGCAATAACACGTTGCGAAGCGGTGTACATAGAATAGGAAGAAAAATTAAATTTTAACTTATGTATATGACCTTCAAAAAGTGTTCTCCAGTGGAACTTATTTTGAATAAAAACTTTGAATTTGAATTTGAATATAATTTTGAGGTCACTTATTTATTCGATAGAATTTATCTTCAACCATGTTAAATTTTCTCATCATAATATACAATGGTCTAAAAATATAAAAAATATAAAGTATATAAAAAAATATTAATTTCTGTAAATACAGTGATAGAGTAAATCGCAAGTAAATTATATTGATGTAAAACAGCGAACGGAAAACATATCATCCGACCGGGTAGTAGCTAAGATTTTATTATTTATTGATGTGTATACGCAATGTAGACGTCTGCCGTGATCAATATAAGTTATTAAGATTAATAAATAAAATATATCAACGGCAGATGTGGTCAATAACTTTAATTTTTTTTTTTATAGCATTTTCAAAATTGTCTGCCACAACGTAAAATGCGCGTTAATGGTCTGCCATTCTTATTTTCCGATAATAATAATCGTATATTTTCAAATTTTAAAACGGCAGACCGGGTCAAATTGCTTTAAAATTCGTCCAAATTCGATACCTGAGCGCTCGTCACGTCCACCACTTAGAGCTTAGTGAGTCCCCACCTCATGCATGGTAGGTATAGGGGCCTCAATGTACAATAACTTAGGTCTGGTCAAATACATACAGGTAGCCGTTCACGGGCTCTTAGACTACAACTTATTTCGTAAATTGTCAATAATCACCTCTGGTGTAAAGGTGAGTTCTGACTGGTAAGGCAATGGTCGCGGGTTCTATCCCCGCTTGAAGACTTTTTTGTTCTTAACAATATAAATAATATATAAAATTGCATGCCTGACCAGCAAAACAATATGTGAAACTGATAATGTTATAATATTTGTAAGAAGACCTAATTATGATCTCGAAATTTTCGAAAGTGTATTAAACTAATTTAACAGACCATTTACATACATAACAAAATTACGTTTTAAGAGTTTTAAGCGAACGTAACATGTTGCGAAGCGGTGGTAAATTAGATTAGGCTCCCATAGAGTAAATAATAACCATAAACAAAATTAAAACTAAATAATTAAAATGAATAAGTTGGCGGCAGGCTAAATAAAACTTTAATAATACTCGTTGACACTTGACATCTTTGTCTTCCGTGATCACGGCCACCTTTAAGTGGCCGAAACGTCGGAATAACAAAAATCAAATAAATTACCGCGCTCAAAACCGTTAAAACGTAGTTTTATTATGTATACAAGTCGCGAAAACTTAAGAGAATATTACATTTACATACATGTTTTTTAAGACTGGTGATTCATGCATGAGCAGAAACCTTCTAGGTTTAAGTGTTGCTTCTTATTGTTCTTATTGTAATTTGTGTCTTTAAAACACTAATAGAGAGAGAGAGAGAGAGAGAGAGCTATAAATTCATTATTACATCTATCCTTTTTTTCTTGTAAAACAGACCATACAAATCTAGTCACGACCGCAATATAACAGTTCATATTTATTGGAAACGGATTTTCCAACGACTCTGTCGGCTACTTGTACATGAAAGTTAAAGCTTAAGCTAAGTAGACGAAGACCATAGCAATAGAGACTCAATACAATGATAAAATAGCATCATCTATATAATAATAGCAGCAGCCCATAAATGTCCCACTGCTGGGCTCGGGCCTCCCACTATAGGGAAACGGACAGTATACCCGCCACGCTTATCCAAGGCGGCTTGGCAGGTTTGACACATCGGTTATCTCCATGTGCAGCTTGCATCACGATGGTTTCCTTCACCGTTATTAGCACGTGGTAATTGTAACAATATGCACATTAGGTCAGAAAACTGCTTAAGTGGTGCATGCGCTCTAGCCAGGATCGAACCCGCGCCCTTTGAGTTTGGGACGCGTGCGCTAGCCGTTACGCTACCACGACTTTCATCATCATCTGTCTATATATATATATAATTCTTCTGTACTTGTGTTGACAGTGAACTTCTCCTAAACGGCTGGACCGATTTTGATGATATTTGTTTCGTGTGTTTGAATGGATCCCCGGATGGTTTAGATTCACAATTGGAACCGGTAGGTGGCGCTGAGATCGGGTTCTAGAATTCTCTTAATCACCTAGACCGATTTTGGTGATTTTGTTTTTATGTCATGAAACAAAGTCTTTTAGGAATTCAGAAAATATGGCGGTACGAAGTTCGCCGGGTCAGCTAGTAATGTTATAAAATTCTAAACATGCTGTGTCTATTTAAGAAAAACAACTGGAATAGACTATATAAACTGTTTGTTCGAGATTCGCGTAAAAACTACTGGGCTGATCTCGATGCGGTTTTTGCTGATCGACAGCAAATTCTTGGACTTACGGCCCTACTTTTTTCCTGGGTATCCCGTAGGAATTTTTCTGGGAATGATTTAAAATGGCCTGATAAAAAAATCGAATGCCAATGTTATTTTTTCACTGATCGATAGTTATTTTATTTTAAAAAATGTGTGATACTTTTTATCCCGAAAATCCCGCGGGAATTTTCCTGGAGCAGTTTTTAGTTATTCGGGTGCATAAAAATTAGCTTATTCCGGCACAGTTTCAAAGTCGCGGGCATATCCTAGTGGTTTATATAGAGGTAGTTATGCAAATCGTAACTATTATAACCCATAACCTTAACAAAATTAGGTACCTACAGAGAAAAGTTCCAACACCTGCTGTTACGCTGAAGCACCTGCTTACCAACTTAATGCCCTGGACTCTATTCAACGTCGAGCCGTTCGCGTTGTTGATGATCCCATGCTCACAGGCGGTCTAGATACACTTGGTCTTGGGAGAGACTTCGCTTCTCTCTGCGTATTCCACCGACTGTATAGCGGGGAGTGTTCTGAAGAACTGTTTAGAATGGTGCCTTCGTCCTCTTTCTACCATCGCACCGCTCGCCATCGGTTGGGAGTTCACTCCCACTTCCTTGAGCCGCTTCGCTCATGTATGCAACGGTTCTGTAGAACGTTTCTCTTGCGTACCGTGGGGATTTAGAATGTGCTCTCAGCCGAGGTTTTCCCACAGCGCTACGATATGGAGTTTTTCAAAAAGGGTGTCATAAAATTTCCGAGGCCGGCAGCGCGTTAGTGACATCTTTGGTGTTGCAAACGCCCATAAGCGACGGTAACCGCTTTTCATCATGTGGGCCGTCAGCCTGTGTGCTGTACTCCAGCTATAAAAAACAAGAATATGTAAAAGAATGTAAACTATTTATTTTGTAAGATTTATCATCTAACTTATTTTTAGATAACAGGCTGCTTTAACCTTTCTACATAGCTTTTTATCAACATGTTTTCTTGGGTTAGTTCGTTTGCATAACAACAAATCTATTATCTTTCAAAATATTTGCCTAATTACATCATAAATATGTCTAATATATTAAACATATACTTATCCATCTATTGTAATATATGTTAATACAAAATGCTTGTTATATACATATAATGTTAATAAATACATTTATTTAGATTATTTCGTATATACGTATCTATTGGTATTCTATAAATGTGTGTGGATCTATGTACCTATGTATATTTAAATTATACAGTTCTATCTTTTTCTGCTCCACCTACATCGCCAGATTAGTTATACATTTCTTTTAAGCTAAGTTGCCTGGAAGAGATCGCTTTTAGTGATAAGGCCGCTTGTTTTGGTGAGCAATAAAGTTTTATCTATCTATCTACATCCAAGTATAAGTTAGGTGTGCTTTCAAACATCTATAAATGAATAATTTTATGTCACGAAACCGAATATTCTTAAGAGAAAAGGTTAATCAGTTTTCCTTCGCTCAATTTTACTATCTAAAAGCTGAATTGCACAGTTAGATAAAATAGATAAAATAATAAATAATACTTGCAGAGTAGAAAAAGTAGGAAAGCGGACCATGGGCGTTGGAGTGAAGGCTCCGAACGCAACCGGGATTTAATGCTCGGATGATGATGATGGTGATGAATAAATAATACTTGCTAATATAATGTGCATGCCTTACCTGTCCTTTCACCAACTGGTATTACCTCTTTCCATACCGTTGAATAAAAAGGATTAATAAAGAGAAAATAAATGGTTTTCAAATTGAAGTTGAGATATCTAGAATATATATCTCAAAATGCATCAATCCTTTTGTTTATTTATGAATGAAATTTACTTTACTCTAATTAAAATTAAATCATAACTTTTATAGATGAATTCGCACACTTATCGAGGTTTTACTTTTCTAACAAGTATAGTAAAACTTCGATAAGTCGAAAATCTTCCAAACTTGTAAAAGTTTTGTGTTCTTCCCTTCAACCCCTAAAACCTCCGTTGCTGGAAATCTGAACCCTCTATAAGTCGAAATAATTAGTGAGTCCCTATAAGCAAATTCAGTACGTATTTTCCCTTTATAAAGCGAAAAAATAAATTGGACATTCGTATCACGAACATAGCAGTGTTTGATTATACAACCTTTACAACTCGATTATTTGAAAACTGACTTTAAAAATATGCCGACAATGTCTTCTAAATTTTAAAAATCCTAACCTCTATAAATCGAACGTTTCGAAGCCATTATGGACCTCTATATATAAATAATATGACCCGTCAATTCAACGGATATATTTTTCACCGCTACGTAATTTTTGGGTCGTGATCTTTAACTTATACAGGAAAGAGTCGCCCACTTTATATTTATAGTATTGTACATATCGTAGTATATTTATATTATGTACTAAATAATATCTATTTCATATACTTAAGCATTGATCGGTCAGACTTGGTTTGGTTTGGCTTCCTTCAATCAAGGCCATATTACACTTTGACTGAGGTTGTAGTGAAAAGGTATAAGGATCTTACTTTAATTCCATGTCTATTTACTTAAAAAATAATCGGCTAGTGACAGTTGCAATTCAGCAAAAATAGTGTGGCGAGGCAAATACAGCCGACGTGCGCTCGGGAATGTTCGTTTGTTCTTGCGATATCGAACTCCGACGCTCCGCAGAACCCCGCCCGTAGCCGAGTCCTGGAGGAGCGAGTCAGTCCTTATTGTACTGATAAGCAGTAAACCCGAGCGCATTCGCTCCCACGGCACGCGCCAGGGAAGCTTTAATGTATAGCAAAACGGCACGACATTGTCTAAGTGTATAACTCTAATAATAAGTACCTAAGGCGGCGATTTGTAATGTTACGAGCTACAGGACTCGAATTAAAAATGCCGTTGGAACTACTATAGAATTTATTAGAACTGTACAAACACGTATAAAACAAATACAAATAAAACTGGATGCAACCAGTTCATACTGCACGATTCAGTACAATTCGAACGCGCAAAGTCCGTCGTCTTTATCGCTAATCGAGAGTACTAGAGAACGTCTTACTCGTTTCGTAGTCGTCGCTTGACTGCCCCGCCCCTCCATTCGGGCATCTTCTAACTAACTACATCTTATACTAACTACACAGTACAAAGAAATTGGAGGCGCACACTGAGTTTCTAAGAAATATTAAATTGCACATCTGCGAACGTCCACAAAGTCGAAAACAATAACAATAGGGATTAGTTCGACGCTAATGATGGTTATAAAACAAGTATAAAAACAATAGCATAAAAACAATAGTATATTTACCTTGAAATCAAACAAGAATAAAAAAAATAAGAAATCCTCTCCATGTTACTTTATGTACATGTGTTTGAAAAATTGAGCAGCAGTTTGCGTAAACTTCACGTCATGTTGAGCTAAATGTAAGGATGTAAGGATACCTAAATGTCTTATTTTTCTCCAGGAATATGCCGCCGGTATTTTCACCTTTTATTCTGAAGCTAGGTTTTTCTCCGTGTTAGCCCGGAATTTTCACCCAAGAAAATTTTAGTATTTTAGTCACACGTCAATTTGTTACAGGAAAATGATATTTTTACGTGTCATAAGTCTAATATGATTTTGGTGTAGGATCAGCATACATCAAAGTTTGAATGTGTATATATAGGGAGTTGGAAGACTCAGACAAGAAATGATTTTGATAAAAAAAACATTGGTATTTAGAAGAAAATAGTTTTCCATGTTTTATATAAAAAGCTATCATTTACTCCCGGGCTCTTCTCGTTTAAATTATGTAGTGGAGGACCGGCTATTGGGAGTCCCACACACTCTTCTTAGAAATTTCAAACATAATTTTTAATTCTAAATACCCTTAACGCCATCTAGCGACGGTAAAACTAAGCATGAAAGCAATACATTAAAATTACGTTGTCACTATCGTTGTCATAACGATGTACCTATTTGTTAGTGAATTGCAACATATTATATATATATTTCTCTTTCCTTCGAAAAAAGTATTTTTTCTGAATGAAATTTACACTATCTATATATGTACATACCCCTGATAACATGTATGCAAAATTTAATAACAATGTGTTCTAGGCTTGAAAGCGTTACAAACAAACACATATTATCACTTATAATATTAGTCTAGATTACAGCACAGGATTATGAATGAGGAGGGATGAAAAATAAGTGACAAAAAAAATTGTAACTAAAAGATTGATGGATATAAGTGTAAAGGCAGACCAAAAAGAGATGGCAACTACAATGCAGATACAGGAGGCTTGGCTTTTCCCCAGCAGTAGATGAGGCCTTTGGGAAACCGTCTGCTAAATTCCACCGATTAACCCGCGGTACCCGGCCATAAGGTAAAGGAAGGAACAAAGGGTGTTCTAGTGGATATTCTGGTTGAATAGCCGGCGAGTCTGAAACGCCTCCACCGCCAACTCCTTAACAGTGGAAAGTAAACTAAAGAAAGAAAAAGACTTTATTTGAAGAAATTGCGACGCACTTACATTGGTTAGGTACATATTTTAAGATGTAAAAAGTAAAAGATAATATCTAGCTTTGTGAATTTGTACGCCGCATTTTCAGCAAACAAGGTTCTGGCACAGCAATAAGCTGAACGCAAAGCTTATTTCTGTGCCAGAACTATATCCGAGTCGACACTGATTTACAGAGCAAACCTTCGTACGGATTTCAACCTGTTAAATGAAAATTAGAAATTATAATGTTACAACTGAAGTTCCGGAAAGATGAAATCCATAATACCCCTTGGAATTTAAATTATCTGTAATCCTTTTGTGGTTGCCTTAATTATTCACAGTCATTTGTTCGCATTGATCCTTTTTATTGTCTAGTAAGACGTCATAAATCCTTTCTTTTATTGTTCAAATTTGTTGCACATTCTGAGAAGGCATGACGCTTAGAATTTCAAGGAATACTGGACTTATTGCTGAGGTGCCATGTCTATTTAACGAATATATAAAGTTGGCCCGATGAGACTGAGTTAGTTGAATTCCAATTGCAATCGAGGCGTTGCTGAGTGTATATTTGGAACGGGAATCTCATATTGACAGACTTTGCGCGTTTTATCTATTACGATTTCCTGCCTTACGGTTTGGACTTGTTGAATCCGGTTGTGTTTGTAAGAACTTTGAATAAGTATATGTGTATTTCTAATAAACTATGTAATATTCGAACGACATTTTAAATTGGAATCCCACAAAATTCTTAATTTTACATTTTTTTAACAAATATTCACATAAAACTTACAAAATATACATTTATCCAAAACATATAAAACACTGGAGCACGCCGGCAGCGGGCCTGGGGTCCGAACTGCCGGTGGTTAGGGCTCCAGAGACAGGAACCTCCTTACAATTCGTGCCGTGTCCATGAGTGCTGTATCCTGTACCTTACCTTCTCCCAGCCTCCTAGCGAGAGCCTCAATTACATTATATTATATTCTTTATTGTATACAAAGCGTTACATAAAGAATTACAAAATAGTGGTGACGTACAAAGGCGAGCTTAACCCAAAAAGAGTTTTCTTCCAGCAAACTTATGGACTCGTAGTGAGAAGGGGTGAAACAAAAGACAAGTCTGTGTTTACTAAAATATTTTTATGATTTAATTTAACTATATAATATAAAAAATATTAAAAAAATCTAATTACAAAACTAAACTATAATATATACTACCTATAGAAAATACACACATATATATAAGATATATACACATAAGACACATACATACATATATAATGTAATATATAAACATATAAAGATAATTTAAGATAGATATAGTGCTCTTTGACTATATTGTTATTTCTTATTCTGATTTAGGTGTACAGATAGCCATCACACAGTAATAATACATTAGTCTACAAGATTCTGTCAAAAATTCTCTTATTACCTTTATCTCTCGTTATATAGCTTCATGTCTCGTAAATTATGACGCATTTCTCGGTTCAGTACCCGGTTATATTCAATTCCTCACCCCGTTGGTGGCTTTAATTTCTTATTTCATTTGCATTGCTAAGCGTGTCCCGACGCTTCCCGTCTAGGATTTGATACGAAACTGTGCATTTCAAATATTTGCTTTTCATAGTTGTTTTCATAACATTTGCATACCCTAACTAGATTTTATTAAATTTGATTTTTATGTGACTCTTATTGTTTCTTCTTTCGATAACCTAAAAACAATAAAGTACTAAAATAAAAGATATTAATATATAAGCTCTTTGTTCAACATTTATTGTACCTAGTTTTAAAAAATATAGCATTCATTTTTGTTGAACAATAAGTGCTTTTATTCATTCATTCAAATGAAAGGATTTTTATATTATAGTTACGAGTCGCGAGACTCGAATTAAAATGCCGTTAGAATTACTATAGAGTTTATTAGAACTATACAAACACGTATAACACAGGTACAAATATAACCGAATACAACAAGTCCAAACGTAAAGCAGAAGGTCGTAATTCAATAAAACGCGCAAAGTCCGTCACTTACTAGATATCGATTGTCGTACACATGTCTTGCTTCGCTCGACTCTCCGCTTCCTCAATCGGGCCATTGCTTTAAACTGCACAAATGCAATATGTCGGCCCGGCAGCGTGGACCGAATTTCCTAGAATCGTAATCCGCACACCTGACTAATTATGCTTGCAAGCGGCCATAAACGAATACAATAGGCTGTTCTCCACAATAACCAAAAAATAAGTGAACAAAAGAAGACAATCATAAAAGGATTATAATTAGTTCAAATGCCGACGGGTAATAAAATGTGTTTTTATAGATGTGCAAGTGGATTTTGTTTTCGTCGCAACTTAAGTTGTAACTTAAGTTGCAAAAATATATTATATTTTTGCTTATTTTTCAAATTTTAATATTCCACCCGGAATATTAATATTTGAATTGGCCATATGTTATATATAGATCACGAAATAATACGAGTGCTCTCTATATGTATTTCCTTCACACTTTTCAGTTCCAAATAACCTTGTCCCAAAATTCGCCAATTAAGAATGACGCGCCACCTAACGGATAAGTCCATTACGGCGGAATGATAACGTGCGCGCGCGCCACCCCTCGCTGATACCCATAATTCAAATTACTTCGTTTTGTCTCTAGGCTACGTCACGGGCGTCACGAAAGAACAATTCGGTGAGTTCTCTCTAATGTCCTACTCCTCTGTCAATAGAGCAGGAACGGAGATAGAATACAATTTCCTGCGGCCAGGCAGCCTGTCGTATAAGAGGCGACTAAACAATCCACTGCCAGTTGGTAGGGCATTTGCCCGACTGGATGGCTACCACCCCTGGTTTAAAGTAGTTCCGGCATTAGTGACCTGGTTCCATTCTCCCTTCAGAGAGCACCAGTGCGTTTGTAGCATCTTTGGTGTTGCAAATGTCCATAGGTGATGGTAACCGCTTTCCAACAACTGGGCCGTCTGCCTGCCTGCTGAACTCTAGCGAAAAAAAAAGAGCGTTACTCAGTTTTTATTGCGTTATCCATTCTGCCACTCTTGACACTGCGACGAAGCCATTTCTAAAACCAGCGCGTATCTATTCCTAATTATAACTAAAAATATGCAAAAATAACCTTTACCTCTTGAATGTACTCCGTCATCCTGATGGTCTAACATATAGACAGACAAATATATAGATAGACAAAAATTCTAAAAGTTACATTTTAGAAATCTTCTATGAAATTAGCCCTCCTGATTTTTAAATTAAAGCGTTTTAAATTCACCGTCATAACTAATAAGGTTATGATTAGGGTAAGATGGGGCTGACATGGTGACATCGTCACTAAAAGCCCCTAAATAAATTAGATAATAAAAATAAAAATAAACTAATGAGGTCTCCAGATTGAATTTATGAAAACTACCCATATCGATAAGTCGTGGTAGTGTAATGGCTAGCGCACGCGTCCCAATCTCAAAGGGCGCGGGTTCGATCCTAGCCGGAACGCATGCACCACTTAGGCAGATTTTTGACCTACAAGCCGCGCGCAGAAGGCTTACCGATGATTACTTACTATTATTGTATTACTTACTATTATTATATATTTACTTATGTAAAGTATATACAATAATAAATTTATTGCAACAACTATTTATGTAACCTTTTTTGTCAATCCTATAGGCCATCGACGTGTGACATCATGAGGCTATTGGCAAACCTTCTGCACACGGGTAGTAATGTGCATAAATATTTTTACTATCACCACGTGCTAACAACGGTGAAGGAAAACGTCGTGATGCAACCTGCACATCGAGGTAATCATTATATATTATATACCCATATTGGACAAAAAAGTCCCAAAACAATACTATTTCAGAAACTTTACCCCATACATATTATTGGACGAAAAATTGGACAAGTGCGTGTCGGACCACGCACATCGAAGGATTTTGTAGAGGCGACAAACTTTAGTAATTTGTTTTAACCGGTTTCTAAAAAAGAAGGACCCTCCTTCTTTTTTAGAAACCGGTTAAAACAACTTGATTGGTACTTAGTGTAAATATTTTTTTTATAATTACATAACCATAAACCATTACGATTATTGTATAGAAACATGTTTGGATGTAACTTTTATTAGTAATTTCACTCTCAAGTATTTTAGGGCATTTTTAGTGAGACTAGGGGGATAAAAATACTTCCCCAATTACCCCAGCGCTCAAATATTCGTCCCCAAAAAATTTCTTAAGAAATTCTTGTCCCTAAAAATTCCTTAACCGCAAACAGCCCCAATCTGCAGACCCTAACTAGACACCCGCAACAGGTTTATTATGATATGTTTTATGTCTCTGCAGACCACGAGCCATAAAAATGACCCGGACTTTTGGAGGGCTTGCGTGGGAAGGCCTACACGTAGAGGCCCCTTGAAAAATTTAATCTAAATCTGGCTTGACACTGACGAGCGATTGTCCTTGTCTACACCATATAAAAATGCACCCAAAGACAAGCCCCGGTAAGTGTAGGACTATTGTAGTAAATGAGAACAAAAGGTACCGGGCTATTGGGATGATTTGCTAGTGGAGTTACAGATCGGGGACTATGGCGTCTGCCCGTCACAATGTTCAAGGAACATGAAAAAATGGATAGACAGTGACTCGCCACTCCCTGCATGGGCCCCAAAAAATGCCATAGAAGACAGGGGCAGCATAGGTGAGAGTGGCTAAGGGGTGTAGAGAAGTGGCCTGCAGGTTCACCGAAGCTACTTCTGACGTTATGCCATTTATCACTTCCACTCCTGGAGCTTGAGTCTTAGCTCTAGCAATCTCCACTCTGTGCTGGCTGGCTAAGGTAAGCATGGAGGTGAGGGCTTTGCTTTGGTACCCGGAGTCAGATTCGAGCCACCCGGCGGGTTGATATGATATGTGTTAAGGCCAAAGTCTTGTACCGCGTAAAAAAAAAACTTAAATTGTCATTGATAGTGACATTTTGTGATAAATAGTTTTTTCGTCTCCCGCCCCTTTCTCCCCGCTCCCGCGATGATATAATTCACATCCACTGACCGCCCCCGCAAGTTTAATAATATAATAATGATTTTAAAGTGCCTTGTCCGTGTTCTCGACCACCACTCCCAAATCCAGTGTGTGTTCAATTATTCGTAAAGAGGCAAGAACACGAGCTGGCCCAAAGAAGATCGCATCATCGAAAACAAGAAAGTCACACACAACGCTCTTACAAACCAAAAAAAAAAGCAGCACCTACAGTTCACCTCCTTTTTTAAACCAATATAATTTATTATTATTCATCTTTATTCTTGCTATTTATATATTTTATAAAGTCCAAAGAAAATAATAATATTTTCGTGTAATAAATAATTAAATTGATCACCGCAGAATGCCGGCGGTCACAAAACGGATACAAATTGGATTTCACCAGAGACAACTTGCCTTAACACTATTAGGGAGCAGCTCTGCGAACAGAATTCGTAAAAGCATCCACGAAACTTCGAGAAATATCGAAACATAGATTTATGTAGCGGATGGTAACTTTTATTTATTAAGGACACTGTCACAGGAATAATGGCCGGTACATATATCTTACCGACCATTCATTTGTCTTACTCATCATCATCATCACCCGAGCGCTAAATCCCAGTTGCATTCTAAGCGTTTACTCCGACGCCCAGGGTCCTCTTTCCTACTTTTTCTACTATACTTCGCGCAGTCTTCAGCATCGCTCGTTTTGAAACCATTGGTACGCATGTCATCCTTCACAACGTCAAGCCTTGAGCCTTCGCCTTCCACGGGGATCTGACGCTAGTGGCAAGGCTAGACATTTGTTCCCCACATAAAACAACATTCATTTGCCTTGCTATCGGTTAAAATTTGGCTTCAGCTCAAATTGAATTTTGAATTTTGACATTACTTGTATGGACAAGTAATATCAAAATTCAACCCATTGTGGGGCAAGTGAATGAATAGTGAATGAATAGGAACCGGCCATAAGTGAACTTTGAATAAATACAACATAATACTGATGAGCGAATGACAACTCTTTACTGTTTATTGTAAACTTAAAATTAGAAAATTATTAAATAATAGTGTTGAATTCTAGGCGTCTTTGTCGCTCAAAGCCAATAAGAGCTCCTTCACACTAAGTGGCACGCAACGCGGCAGCAGCCGCCCGACTGTCGCGCGACAAGCACGCTGCTCAGTAGCAGCAGACTTTCATACTGTTACAACTTAGGCTCCGCCAAACATAAATTCCACGCACAGATCTGTAAAAGCACATTTTATTACCTGTCGGCGTTTAAACTGATTGTAATCCTTTTATCATCCTCTTCTTTTGTTTACTCATTTATTGGCATACGTTTCTAATTATTGTGGAGAACAGTCTATTATCCTATTGTACTTATTTACGGCTGCTCAGGAACATCATTAGCCACATGCTGCGGATTATAAGTACAAGCTAATTTTAGGAAATTATGTCGACATTGCCGGGCAAGCACATTTGCATTTTTGAAGTACAAAATGATGGCATGATTGAGAGAGAGGGTCAGTTGAGCTATAACTACGATCTAGGCGTGACGTGTGTACATTCGGAAATCTCATATTGAACAACTTTGCGCGTTTTATTGAATTACTGCATTACGTTTGAATTTGTTGTGTTCGGTTATATTTGTACCTGTATTATACGTGTTATATAGTTCTAATAAACTCTATAATAATTCTAACGACATTTTAATTCGAGTTCCGCAAACTTGTAACAATATTAAACATAGCAGGGCGACACGTGATTGTCATAGCGCGTGCGCTCAGTTGGCTTCGAGCCAGTGTTGCAAGCGGACATACATAAAATTATTGCACAATGAGCGAATTCGACACAGAACAATTTATCATTGAAGTTCAATTGCGTCCTGCTTTCTGGGGTTCGAGGATCGATGATTACAGCAACAGAATCACTATTTACACACTGATTTTAAAACAAAGGATCAATCCAGTATTGTCTTTTCTTGTTATGAATGTGACGTTGATGGCGCCGAAGGAGAACCAAAAATAGCAGGAGCAACAATGATGTTTCCTCGTTGGAATCCATTATTGGAATGAAGTGCGCCACACCAATCTAAACAAGTCACGCGGTTGTAGTTGTAATAAGAAGGGATGTGCTGCTGTCGCGCCGCTTGCGACCTAATCTGAAGGCGCTCTAATAGCTAACATTAATAAGTATCTAATGCTAATAATAGACAGATCAGACAGATTGAATCAATTTGGTTGAAAGACACAGAATTGAAAGGACACGACGGTATTCAATAACAATGAATGATTAAATTTTATGTTATGTGTTGGCGCCATCTATTTCTCAGTTGGAAATTGTGTTTTGGATTTATAGCGTCTTGCAAGCCTTGTACGTTGCCGCCGCCCGCTCTGCGCGTGAGTCAGTACATCGTCAGACGCCACGCCGCCGCAACGCACGCATAGCTCGATCGTGATCGCACAACATTACTTATGCTATTGAATATTTCCGCGTCCTACAGTTAGTTCCTAGGACATTCGCTTCGTCTAATATATAAACTTAAATGGTCAGTGTATCTGCGTCCCTTGCGTCTCGGGGCTCATGTGAAGGACCTTGCCACCTTTTGTGTCTCGCTACGTGGATTAGCAGCGACAGACCCCTAAACCAGCGCTGTCGTGAGCTGGTGGCTGACTGTGAGGTAAGTGTAAGATTTCTGTATTCTCCGGGCAACAGTTTTTAATTGGGGAATAAGGAATGGCCATATATAGAACACATAACTCCCATTCCGAGGAGATTGCCTGATTGTGTGTCCATGATGTTATTCTCCTAACAGTAAGAATATGCACATTAGGTCAGAAACTACCTAAATATTACATGCTTTCCCTCCCACCAGGATTCTAACCCGCACCTTTGAGTTTGAAACGCCAGTGCGCTAACCACTAAGCTGTCACGGCTTACATTTTATAAAATTATCTGTTGCATCAAGTAGCATATAAAACAACACAATGAAAAATAAATCTGTACAAATAATCCTGCTTACATAAACAAAAGTTATTTTTGAATAAGTTCAACGCAAAAATGGAAAAGTTCGCTTACTTTCAGATAAACCAGCAAATTTACACGTAAACCCTTTTCGCGTTAGCAGTTTTATCGATAAAGTCGACTTGGTTTATATGCAAATAGCTTCGGTGTACTCAGACGAAACACGATTTTGCTCGCACATAACGGACTAGACAGCGTCGGATAGCGACTAATAACCTCCGGTCGCCGTAGACGCTCTCCCGTATCTATATGGGCGTAGTAATACGACTGTAGACGTGCAGCCCAAAAAGTATGGTCATAGACATATAACCGAAGGACGCACAGTCATAGCCGCATAGCCTTGGTGGCAAAAGTACGGCTGTAGCAATACGGCCAAAAACATATGGTCGTCGACATATAACTGAAAGACGCACGGTCATAACCGCATAGCCGCGTAGAAGTGCGGCTGTAGACTTATGGCTGAAAACGTATGATCGTAGACATATGGTCGAAAGACCCACGGTCGTAGCAAAATGTCCTTTAAAGTACGGCTGAAAACGTATAGTCGTAGATGTATAACCGGAGACGCACTGCTTGAGGCCACGACCCTCAAGAACAACATCAGCTGTCAGTAGTATCTATACTATACTGTCAAGTCCAGGTCACGCAAGTGTTCCAAGCACGCCCTTCGCACTGGCTCTTAAATAACTATACTTGAATAACACACCAGCCACCAAACCACCAGCAGCTAATGATAGCCAGGTGGTAGGGTATTTGCCCGTCTGGATGGGTATCACCCCTGGTCTACAGTATGCCGCCATAACAACCTTGAGTTGTGTTCGATGTCCATACTACCTTTTAGTTTGTCCTCAGATAGTAGTAAAGTATATTTAACAAAAATTACTTTGAAAAAGTCGTGGTAGCGCACACGTCCCAAATTCAAAGGGCGCGGGTTCGATCTTGGCCGGAACGCATGCACCACTTAGGCAGTTTTCTGACCTAATGTGCATATTGTTGATTACCACGTGCTAATAACGGTGAAGGAAAACATAGTGATGCAACCTGCACATCGAGATAACCGATGTGTCAAACCTGCCAAGCTGCCTTGGACAAGCGTGGCGGGTATACTGACCGTTGCCCTATAGTGGGAGGCCTGGGCCCAGCAGTGGGACATTTATGGGCTGCTAGTATAGTATACTTTGAAAAAGGTCAATTAAGTAGTTTCTGGAATTATAGTTTATTTTATTACTAGCATGTGCCTGCGAAACTTTGTTTGCGTTGCCATGACCACGACGTGTTTGTTAGTGAATGACAATAGCAGCGCCAAACAAACACGATAGCAGCGCCAACTTTTTCGTTATATTCGATTATTTCACGGAAACGACTTAATTTGTCCCGATAAAAAGTATTATATGTGTCGACTTAGGATACAAACCAGCTCAGTGTCGAGATTGATTTCAATACGTTTAATGAATTTCACGTAATGTTCTAACAGACAGACAAATTCTAAAAGTTAGGTGGTAGGGTATTTGCCCGACTGGATGGCTACCACCCCTGGGCTAAAGTATGTCACCATAACAATCTTGAGTTGTGTTCCGGCATTAGTGACCAGGTTTCAGTTAAGAGAGCAGCAGCGCATTTGTAGCACCTTTGGTGTTGCAAATGCCCATAGGCGATGATAACCACTAAACATCAAGTGGGCCGTCTTCCTGTATGCTGAACTCCTGCAATAAAAAAATAAAAAAAAATAACATGTACAATAATTACAATTAATCTTGTTCTATTATTGATAAATTCAATTACTTTTAAATTTTATTTTTATAGAGTCATATATTTTCGTCATTTAAATAATCTTTGATGGAGTAATATGTTTTTACCATCAAAAACGTTTTTTAATTTATATTTAAAGATAATCATAGATTTCATATTTTTAATAGATGAATGATTTAATATTAAGTGATGCGAGATTAAATTCCTTATTGCCCAGAGATTAAATATTATGATTATTCCATAGTTAACTGACAGTAACAGTAGATATAGTTATGGTGCAGTCCAAATGTGGTCCGTCAGACCACACATGCTACTGTTATATAGTCTAACCATGTACCCGTTAACGATTGCGCCGCACGGTTGCAGTTCAATGTACAAGCAAAAAAATTTGTCGAAGCGAACCGATTTCAATTGTTAAGAGAAATCATTTGTAAGCGTGACACTTTAAGCTTGAATGATTCAAAGGATGACTTGATAATTGAGCGGATTTAATTTTGGTGGCGTTTTCGAATATTGAAATGTTATTGATGCTAATAATGCATAATGAGAAGTACAGTGTAAACTCTATATAACGACACTGAAGAGACTGTGCATTTTATGGCGTTATAAAGAATTGTCGTTAAATGGGGAGAAGTCTGTTATTTTCGTCTGACGTCTTTTGCTGGACCAGTGATTTTGTTGTATTTTTGTACTTATTTTATTCATATCTTGCGATATTGAGTCATCTTGGTGATAAAGGAAGTACTTAGAAATTTCGGTATGCACGATGCCGACAGTCGAGTTTATTACGGGCTAGGATAATAAAGCGATAAAAGAACGTACACAGGTGCATAGCTTTTACTAATTTTGGCAACTTAAAAGGTACTTTTTATTACTTAATTATTGGCGTTATTGAGAATGGGTGTAATGCTATATAGAGTGTATCATTGTATGGAAGACAAGCTACACCAACCAAAGCCAAGTGATTTCGACGCTTAAGGGAATTTGTCGTTAAATCGAATGACGTTACATGGCGTTTACACTGTACTTACATAAAATATTATTGTTTTCTTTAAGCCCTATTCTTTGAATAAACAAACAAAACAGTTACATCATCATAACCCTCAGACAAAAATTAAAAAGTTATAAAACATCGCTTTTGACCTACATTTCTCCACCAGAAATAAGTACCATGGACGTAGGTATCTAAACAACAAATCTTGGCCGTTTTAAGATGCCCAACTCGAGACATCGAATTAAGGGCTTTTCGTCTCAATAGGATTATCTGATTGACCCTGCACTCGATGGGATCGTAACCCATAAAACCAAGTTAAATACAACTCAGTAGCCTCATGTTAAAATAGGAATAATATATGAATAAATATCAATACGATCAATAAAAATAATACAACAAGATTGAGTCTATAATTTAGACTCCATAATAGTACACTTGACATATTCGTATCGAGTTTCAATTGTAATTACTTAAATGTAAAAATTTACTAAATTAATTAAATTATATTATTAAAATACACCTATAATGTAAATAATGTTGCAAATCATTAAATTCTATATTAGTGATTTTGTATAGATAAAAAATTAACATCTATATAAGTAATATTGTATAAACTTGTTGTTATTGTTTATTATAACTAATTATGTAACAAAAATATTATTGTACGCTCTCATCGGACTAAATGTTGTTTCTTAATTCTATTTATATCACCCTTTACACAGCTTAACAATAAATAAATAAAAATGAAGTAAAAATAAAATATTGTATGATTTTATTTAATAAAATAAAATAATGGTAAGTATTTTTTATATTATTCTGCGTGACTAACGGGTTTTTCAGATATTTTGTACTTATGAAATGAAATGAAATATTTTTCTTGCATACAGATGTTATATTTAAAAATAGTCCAGTACATTTACCAATGGTATCATTATAACAGTTTTTATTTATATATGAACCTATTATAGTTCTTGTTGGTTTTACATTTTATTTTCATGCGTCTTTTCGCATATTTTGTATCTATTTATATTTAATAGGACTTTAAATAAAAAATGGTCCATTTCGACCTCGGGCATAATGGAGTCCTCTATAAATAAGACAACTGTCATTTCAACTTGCCTATTTGGGAAACTGGGTTAATGCAAAGCCTCCATAATTGATTTAAAAAAAAATAGGTCCTTTCAGATACCAATTATACAAGTTTGTCATGTGTGTGTGTCGCTTTTAGAAATATTTTATCATTTTTCTTTCATTAAATTTCATACACATAGACCCAGTAGTTTCAAGGAAAATAACTGTGAAATACAAAGATACGATTGACAATACGATTTAATAAAGGATCCATTTTTACTATAATAGAAATTGAAATTTAAATAGTATTTATAGGCCAAAATAAAACGCAATACACGCCAAAGCCGCCTAACCGGAGGCCTATATGAAAAGAATCATGTCGACAACATGCACCCGCACGTGCTGCCCGCCGATATGTTGCCGGCAAGTCGGCGGCTTGCGTACGCAAGCACTGAATCCCAGCGACACTCAAGCTGTAGTGACGTATTGTCTTTTTTGTTCCTCATCTGGAGTCGCTGACATGCCGCTGACAAAGTGTTCCGACTTGCAATGAGTGAAGCCGCCAACTAGCCCGCCGACAAGAAGTTGGCGACGTAGGTCGGCGGCTTTGGTGTGTATTGCGCTTTACATTACATGCGAATATCAACTTATTTAACAGAATGAAAAGCAAATATTACTTCCATTAAAATCGTTAGATAATTAAATTTCATATTTTATTTTTAGTAAGCAACCTTAACCTTTTCTAATAATAAATTCAAGAGCTATTCAATATCTAGCTATCCGTCAGCTTTACAAGAAATCGACAGTCATCCACATGAATGCTTCTTTCGACGCAAAAGGTAAAAGATCGCGCCGTTATTTTATATGTAAAATAGCTATTCATAAATCCTATATTTGTTATACTTTCAAAGAATATACATTACTTGGCTCATCAATCATAAAGAAAGCAAACAATAAAACCGCTATGAAACTATCAGTGCCAGTGTTATTATTTACTTCTTATTTTGGATTGTTGTAGCCGTTGTGGTAAAAAGGGAAAATTATAATATTGTTACGACCTACACGCCGACAAAAGTAGATTCACACCTGCATACCATAAAAGCACACTTTATTACCTTTCCGCATTTGAAACTCTTTTGTTTACTTTGTGTTTAAAATTTGTAATTAGAAAACAGCCCATTGTGTATTGTAATATTTTATGGCAGCATAAAAGAATCAGTTCGACACACCTGGCATTAGCCAGGTGTGTCGAACTGATTCTAAGAAATTCGGTCTACGCGATCGAGCAGCCATATTGTATCGGTGCAGTATAAGGCAATGTCCCAATGGAGAGATCGGCAGTCTAGCGATAGCCACAAGTGAACCAAGACATTAGTGACGGACTTTGCGCGTGTGATTGAATCGTGCATTACGTTTGGACTGGTTGTGTACAGTTATATTTGTACCTGTGTTATACGTGTTTGTATAGTTCTAATAAATTCTATAAATAATTCCAACAGCATTTTAATTCGAATCCTGCAACTCGTAACAATATCATCTATTTTCATATGACAATCATTTTTCTCTGAAACCATTGGGCATATATTATATAGACAATATTTAAAAAGAATCTGTAATATATCTATATCTATCTATACTATAATAAATCTGTAAATGGTTCGAGTTTGTACATTGCGTTTAAAAATGTGAAAAAAATCGTGAGGGATAATTCGAATCAGGAAATTCCGAAAATCTAATTTTTAGAATTTTTGTCTGTCTGTCTGTTAAAGCATCACGTAAAAACTACTGAACGGATTTAAATGAAATTTGAAACGAAGCTAACTTATATCAAGGGGCGTAACATAGGATACGTCATGTCCGTGAGTTAAATGAAAATAGCGCAAAAGATGGCGCTGCGATTGCATCTTTTTTCGAAACTACTAAACGTGTACGAATGAAACTCGACATAAGACTGGTTTATAACCCTAATCAACATTTAGGATATGTTTTATCCCGACAAATGAAGTCATTTCATTAGAATAGACGGATTAGCTACATAGATGGCGCTGTAATCGCGTTTTTTCCAATTCACTAACAAATACTACGTCATCATAAACAACATGTCATTCGTTGTGTTACTTCAAATCAGGTTGGCTTCGACTCGCCTCTATGTTTTTATGGGCCGTTGTCCAGTCTTATATATGAACTTGGTTTCTTTGTTGTTGTAGAGAATTTACCAAGAAATAGTAAAGTGTCAGGTTTAAGAACTTACAGAATGTATAACCTCCTTTAACCAAATATTTATAGCAATAAAATCTTATTAGAAATCATCATTCACGTCACATATTTTTTTTTTGTTTACCATCCATAGGTATTTAGTTTCTTTGGCTGTTATTATAAACACATTCTATAAAACATAAAAATGACAGTTTAGTTAATGGATTTAATGGGTATGGTACGTTATTGTTATTGACCGCTTAACACAGATGTAGCGATGAGCTTGATGCATTATTTGTGATGTAATATTGTTATTAGGTGTTAATGACGTCGAATACTGACAGATAACGTATGTGCATACAATAATTTAGCTATGATTTTTAAGCGATTTTCACCATCAGTTAGATAAATATTCATTAAAGGTTTATACATATTGTTACGAGTTAGCGGGACTCGAATTAAAATGTCGTTAAAATTATTATAGAGTTTATTAGAACTATACAAACACGTATAACACAAGTACAAATATAACCGAACACAACAAATCCAAACATAATGTAGAAGGTCGTAATTCAATAAAACGCACAAATTCCGTCACTATTAGATTCCCGAATGTACACACGTCACGCCTTGATCGTGTTTCTTGCTCAACATAACTCTCTCTCAATCAGGCCGTCGTTTTATACCTCACAAATGCAACTGTGCCCGCCCGGCAATTTCGACACAATTTCCTAGAATTAGCTTGTAATCGTAATCCGCAACACCTGGCTAATGCAGCCTGCAAGCGGCCGTAAACGAGTACAATAGAACAATAGGCTGTTCTCCACAATAACTAGAAACGTATGCCAATAATTAAGTGATCAAAAGAAGACGATCATAAAAGGATTACAATGAGTTCAAATGCCGACAGGTAATAAAATGTGCTTTTACAGATTAGGAGTGCAATATGTTTTTGTCGGAGCCTAAGTTGTAACAATATAATTATATAAAGAAACCTAATTAAGTTTTTGTTGTATAAGTAACAGAGCTACAACCTAGGGATTTTAAAAACTCTAGTTCGACATAATTGTAATTAAAGTAAGTTATTTCATTGTGCAACCTTATTTCATTAAAACTCTGCAATATCTAGAATAATCATATGGATATTTACCTACTAATGATTTTTATTGAAGTCAAAAGTCGGGGGGAGCTTTAGCTTCCAAAATCTAAAAATTATATGTAAAAGTCACCTCCCTGATCTTTAAAAAAAATGTAGTAGATGTACAGAAATACATTTCAGATACTTACTAATTGTATTTAAATTAATTTGATTAAAAATTAAGTAGTGACCCTCTCAAATTAGTTTAAGCAAGAATTTCTAACAATTTATCACAACTAAGAGGTTATTTTCATTACCGGAGCTTCCTCTCATCTCACGGACGAACTAGCAATTTCTCAGGGCAGGAAATTGTGCAAGAGTCACTCAATGCTGTTTTAATTACTATCCGATACACGGATGGTTATTAGAAGAAATTCACATCACCGACTCTTGAATGTAAGGACACTTTATCAGGGAGATTCTTTGATGTTAGGTATATATATACACATAGCTGGAAGTTTTGCTATAGTTAGATAGATAACTCTTTATTGTATACCTATAAAAAATGAACTTACAAAATTATACTATATCTAATTATACATAAAGTAACATATAGTACGACTACTTACATTTAATAATAAATACATAATGATATTATAAGTGCAGAAGTTTTATATACTAAATAGATATGTACTTTATATACATACCATGCAGATGCATATTCTCTACTAAAATATATAAATGTTTTTAGATGAATATACATGTACAGTCGTGGTATGAAAACGTTCGCCAGTTTTCTATTTTATTAGATTAACTTTCCGCGAGCACATGTACACAAACTAAGACATAGAACAGACTGTTCCGCAGAAAATTATGTTTAACAATAAAGTTAAAAATTACTAGATCAAAGGTGTTTGATTTTCTATTTTGTCTAAGACGTTTATTTAGAGATGTAAAACTTTTTTATCGGTTTTAATATTTATGTTAAGCATAGTGATTATATTCTCTTTGTTTCTGATAGTTAAAACTATTGTTATTCTCAGTGTCTGTCGATTTCAAAATTGCATTTTTCTTTGTAACACTTTTCTATAATTTATAAACATAAAAAAACGTAACGTGTATTAAAATGTTGGCAATACTGTTTCTTGTACTCGTGCAAGCAAAAGTCGACTTAAGGTGACGAACGTTTTCATACTGTGATTGTACATACATACGTTTATAATTATATATCATCATATTCCAACGACAGGTAATATTTTCTGATCATTGTTTCATATAATATTATAGTTTAATTTTCATACAAGTGGCCTGAGCGAATCCATCTCAGACCATTAGGGTTCCTTTAAAAAAATGCAATAGAATATGAAGTCTTATCAGTACAATACAAATTTGATTATTAACAATGCGCCTTTTCACTCTTTTTATGTCCTCCTCTGGTATGTTAAATTTATTCCAATCACCCACACGTTTTTATAATTTTTTTTTTTGTTTCTTAAGGTAGGTCACATGACATGTGTGATTTTGGAAGTTGATAATGAAAATTCGTGCTATTTTGGACTACTTTTCAGTATGGCAAAATACTCAGTGCTAACTCCATTTCTCAAATTGCGACATACAATCGTTTTAAATGTGGTTTTATTATTATATCTATTCTGAGGGCCTAAAGCGGTCGCCTTTGGAGAATCGCTTAGAGAAATTCACAAGTGTCTATTAGATATATCTACTGGTAGTTGTAAAACATAGTATAAAAAAATATTTCCTTCATTCTTTTACTTGTAAAAAAATTATGAGATCATAATTTTCTATTCTGTTTTTTAAAGAGTAAAAAATAAATGCGAGTAAAGTCGCAAGTAAGAGCTAGTCTGATATAATAATAATAAATTTACCAGAGCATGACGACCTCTGCTTACTTTTTGTAGTTGACACAAAACATGTTACACGAATAACACGAACTCCATTCTTCGAAGAAATATTTCCAAACCAATAGCGCCGTGAAGAAATCAAATGTTTCTCTGTTCCTCCAAATAAATACGGCGCTTGTTGTTGTCGATATCCAATTGAATATAAACAAGTCAGGGACCAGCCGGGATATATTACCTTTTTATCTGTGAGATATTGCGAAATCATGGGTTCTGCTTTATTGAAAATTTGTTTAGATGTCTGAGCAATATAAAAAGGCATGCATATACAAATATTTATATTATATTGGCACGAAGTGAGGTAATCAATATTATATTTAATGTACGTTGCACAATAAAATACCTTTTCCATTACCATACCATACCATTAAACAGATTAAACGCACCTAAATCTTATATGACTGGTGCCCGCGAACTCTACATTAAAGAAATCTACATTAACACGAGCTAAGGCACGGGCAAAATCTGAACATATAAATCGTTCGTAGAAGGTTTGCCGATGATCAACCCTCCCGTTTCCTATGACTGGGACCGGGGCTTGTCTAAGTAGTACTAAGAACTAGACGACCGCGGGTCGCGCTTGTGGGAGGCGGGAGGGGTTGTGATCGGCAAACCACGACATATAAATTGACATAAACGCCTTACAAGCAATGTAACTTTTTTATCAGTGGTGAGGTAAAAGAAAAGTTAGTAAGATTTAAAAACCTACAAAAGATGGCACAAAACGATTCTTGTCTCTTGCTTTCTGACGTTATATTATTTAAAATATTTTTTTAGTTTTTGAAATGACATATATGGTCTAAAAACATGTCCATAAATAATAAAAAAATGTGTATGTGTGCAGTTATATACTCACAGATAACTCTTCTCTAACTTTTAATAATATAAATATAATTCCTTTAGCCTACATCCGTCAACATATTATAATTCAAAATAAACTTATTAAGTATCACTTTAAATTTTTCACTGTTTTAGTCAAAAAAATATTATTATCAGTTTTATTTCGGTCCAAATTGGACCTATGTTTAATCATTGGTCTTATTGACTCTCTAATCTATGCTGCACGATGAAAAACTCGTAATTCATTCTCTCGCTGGCTGAGAGAGAGGCTCTCTCTCTCTCTTAGCCCTATAGGTTTATATGTTTATCTCTTTTTAATCTCGCTCTTTCGTTTCATCGAGTTTCAAATCACGATTAAAACGAATGACCTGTCTCTGCATTAGTCAAATATCCTGGTTCATTTTTGATTTGGAATACATTTAGACGGTGCACGTACCGCTCGGAATTTATGTCGCAGACATGTTCAATACTCACAATATTTTACAAAATTCTTCTACCACACTTTCTCAATGTTTTCATTGCCTCGCGTTCTTTTAAGAAAGCAGGGTTCTAAATATCCATATTTCCTAAATTCACCTCCAAATAAATTCTTCTACGTGTCCCGTCACATTAACAAATTCGGCCCCCAAACCCCGAACTAGTTGTAAGCCTTTGTGGAAACGTATGGCCCGCTTAAAAAATACTACTCCATTAATTCGACGCATTCAAACAGAAGTCAAAAGTCCAAACAGAACTGTTGCCGTTGAACAATTGAAAACTTAGATACGTCTCACATTTTAGATTATAAATTAATCAAAAAAAAAATGAATATAAAGCAGGCGAGGGAAACCTAAAAGGAGCAGCCTGCTTAGTTTTTTCTAATGACAACCTGGCACCAGACTCAGCAGACACCCTCTTGGCACTAAAAAACAAGCATCCTATTCCAACTACTTCACTGACTTCTCTGCCAGATGCTCCCTCTTCTCAAACAGAGTTTCTACAAACATCAACTAAAGACGTTTATTCCTTAATAATGTCATTTAAAAATGGCTCAGCTGCTGGAATAGAAGGCCTTTCACCACAACATTTGAAAGACCTTATTAGCGGTTGTACAGACAATAATGGCCAAACTCTTCTAAAACACATTACCCAAATTATAAACTTGACGCTTGCAGGAAAGGTTTCTCACGGAATAAGAGAGGTTCTGTACGGAGCAAATTTAATCGCTTTAAAAAAGAAAGATGGTGGCACCAGGCTGATCGCCGTAGGCAATTCGTTACGACGAATCGCCTCAAAGGTCTGTTGCCACCCTATATTTGTAAAATTGAAAAACAAATTAACAATTACAATTAGGTTTTGGCCTTATAGGAGGTTACGAAGCAGCCGTACATTCTTTGCAATCATTTATAAAGAATAAAAAAGAAGAAGTTATTTTAAAAGTAGATGTAAAGAATACCTTTAACTCTGTTGACAGGTCCGTCATGTTAGATGAAGTAATATATATATTAAATCATGTCATCACCACATACTTTTTTTTTTATTGCTGAAGCACAGCAGACAGGCTGACAGCCTGACTGTGATGGAAAGTGGTTACCGTCACCTATGGACATTAGCAATACCAGAGGTGTTGCCAATGTGCTTCCGCCCTCGAAGGAGAAACTGGAACCTGGCCACTGATGCCGGAACACAACTCAAAGTTGTTATGGCGGCATACCCTAGACCAGGGGTGGTAGCCATCCAGACGGGCAAATGCCCTACCACCTGGCTGTGGGTTGTTTTGTGGCCTCTTACGACAGGCCGCCCGGCCGCAGGAATTAGTATTATTTTCCCGATCGTGCACGGAAAAAACACCACACACATGCATCTGTGGAACAGATATAATCGACTTAGAATACCATGGTCTTTCTTACGACCACAGTGCCGGCTGAGGGTCACGCCACGTCTTGAATGACGTCTTACGGAGGGCGCTTGCCACCTCTAACGTTCCGGCTTTATTGGAACCGAACAGTATTGCATGTGACGATGGTAGGCGTCCTGACGGAATGACTCTAATTCCCTAGCAACGTGACAAGCCTTTCTTTCGTGTGGGATGCGAATTCCGTGGACACGTTGGCCGCATCCCATTTACCAAACACGTCTAGATTAGCCGGTTCGGCGACGGAAACAGCTGAATCACTCAAGCCGTGCAAATATGCAACCCTCAGTGAAAGTTATATGTTTGTGCCGTTTGCGTTTCAAACGCTTGGATCGTGGAGTGCTGAGGTCATTAGACCTCTACCAAAATTTATTAAAACGACTCATTGACTCTTCAGGTGCTCAAAGGACTGGTACTTACCTCGAACAACGGACCATTATGGCGATCCAGCGAGGAAACGTAACGAGCCTTCTGGGCACCTTACACATAGAAGACGGTGATTTACGCTCAGTATTCTACTTATAGTCTTGAGGGACTATGGGTAGAATACAATAAAAATAATTTAAGTTTTCGTTTATTGTATTAGTATATAAAGTCATACATTTAAAATATATAGGATAATATACTGTCCGATATTCGCTTATATAGAATCCCAGTATAAATCAGTAAAACATCCTCAAAAAACTACAAATTGGTATTGATATTGTTAAGAGAGCAAAGGTAAGCTTCAAAGTACTTAAATGTGCATCTCTTGCAATGGAAATCCTGCATTATTATTCTAAATTAATATTTATAGACTCCGAGGGAATACTTCTTCAAGGCAAAATACTGCAGCATCAATACTCAGAGCATAAATGCGAGTCGCCACTTGAAATAATTCAAGTAGAATTGGTTGTTAGTCCGATTTTTATGTTTTCCATACCTAAAGTAATAAGGAATTCTTATGATTTCACTCCGCTATCTTTTTGTCTGTCTGTATGTAAAAGATATTTATTTTAAAAACTTCTATAACTAATGATTGAAAGGTGCACCTGTAAAAGTCTTATCTAATTATGTAAGAATAATTTTAATTTCCGAAAATATATTTTTAAATATTGGTGTAACGCGAGAAAAACTAAAATTTAAAAGTGTAGTATCGTAGTGTTAGGAATCAAATGGAAAGACTTTATTTGTATATTTTATAATTATTCCACTAGTTTACCCCGCGGCGTAGCCGCGTGTAAATCCCTGAGCAGGAACTCTATATTACGTACATAAAAATTCTATTAGGTGATATATTATACATACATAAAGTTAGTAAAATTATATATATTACTAGCTGACCCGGCAAACTTCGTACTGTCTCAGAATCATTTTTTTCATATTTACTCACCTTCTAAACCTTCCCTGGACTTCCACAAATAATTCGAAACCAAAATTAGCCAAATCAGTCCAGCCGTTCTCGAGTTTTAGCGAGACTAACGAACAACAATTGATTTTTATATATAAGATAGTATAGATTTCTTTTTTAGAATTGTAATAAAAAAATCTGGTGCACACTGTGCAAATCACAAGTGAATAGGTATCTTCTAGGTAAGCGCGTTCCATCCTAGACCCCGTCATCACTCAACATCAGGACTGACATTTGTCAAACGCGAACTTAAACAATATTTTTCAAAAAATTTCACCTAAGTCAAAGGGGGAGTCGTACTTTTATCTAATTTAAAACTGAATATATCGATGATTTTTAAATCTTATACCCTTCACGACTATATACAATAAATTTTCTATTTCCTTAGTCCTATGTATAGCAGTCACCCTCAATTATTTTTTTACTAATTCACTACATCATTACGTAGCGTAGACATACAGTTATACGTAGACAAAAAGTTTTTAATAATTTGGTGTGGCATGGTACTGGCCACCAAACATACAAAATGTTTAAATTTAGAACATAGATATTCTTTTGTTTTTATATGTTTTTTTTCCTCCGTTACTATTAAATCGCCATTATATTACGCACGTGCAGTTTCCTTATATAATTAAAACAATTACAGTCCACAAAAAATTATAATTTAAAGAAGTGTTTATCAACCATAGAGATGTAGTACGTCTGTATAGTACATAAATCTTGTTGGCCGTGATATATTTAAACAGAAGAATATGATGAAATAAAGAACCTCCATGATTTTCCATATTTACTCAATTAAATTGCATACCCTTTGTTTCAAGAGCCTTCATTTAGTCACTCATAAAAATTAAACATTAAAAGTCTTTGGTAAATACAATTAATTCTATGTGTAAATTTATACTTCCCGAATAAAAGACCCGGATTCAATTCGAAATTCTATAAAGGTCTCAAATGATATTTGCCGAAACATAAAGGATATTGCGGTCACTGTAATTTAATTTTACATTTATTGGGCTTCGTATTTTTTCGGCTATTCTTCCAATGTGTATTCAGAGAGTTTTCTGCTTTCGATATATGATTAATATTAACATTCTATTTATTACTAATCAAAATAGACAATATAACTAAAAATATGCTTTAACGGTTTTAAGTGCGGCAATTTATTTTATCAATCTATCAATATCTTTATTTACAAGAATGTAGTTTATACAGGTGTTATACAATTGTAGATGCACAGTACATTCTACCACATACAGGACGTTCCATTCGTAGCTCACAACGCCCAATTTACTTCGTTAGCCGTTCCACAAGGCGACCGCGGTCGTTGTGGTCGTGGCGAAAACGCCACTAATGACGTCATCATTTTTGATCACACAACGCTCACAACGACCCATGTCAATAGGTGGGTCGAATAACCGTTCAACTTGGGCTTACAATTGTAACGCCGGCAAGCAAGTGGAACGGGAAAAATCGCGGTCGTGAACGTGGTCGTTGTGATTCTCTAATGGAACGTAGCCATAATGGTGTACAAAATTAATTAAAAATTAAAATTACATAAATAGTTTACTTTAGTTAAGTACCAATGACTAATGTTACGACAGATCTCCGACACCCAGGCTAGAGTGTAAATATCGAAGAGATCTAACATTGATTTCCCAATGGATACAGTTGCTGTCTCGATTATTGCAATCCGGTACTTTTTGCATGTCATAAAAAAAAGGAAACTTAAAATTGCGAAGCGAGAAATAAAGTACTGGCTACCGGAAATGGGTCAGCCGTGCTTAAATCCCCAATGCCATATTTACGCATTATTTTACTACATAACGAACATTAATTTCTACGAAGAGTATTGTTTCAATAAGATATACAAGCAATATAGTTAAATCCATTGTTTATTTAAGGCTCCTCTTGCTGCAAAAGAAAAGAAAATCATATTTTTTACGGTATGAGACGTAACGTGGTTGTTTCGTATTTTTTCTATACAAACTTACTTTAAGAAGTTAGTTGAGTTAAGAAAAAAATTTCACCAAATCACTTCAAAATTATTGAGATGAACCTTCAATTTTTATCAAAGCAGGATAATAACAATCTTTATAAAAGAGAGATAAATAATTTGATTTAAGTAGATTTTTTTAAATTATTTCACACACATTAAAATAATAATATATAGTTTTATTATAATAATAATAAACGACCGGGTCTATGGAATCCCCGTTATCGTCTGAAAATCAGTACCGAAAGTATTTCCATTAGTAAATTTATATACAATATTTCAATTCTTCAAAATACTCCATAATCTAAGAAACACCATCAAACAACAAATATGTAACCTTTTTTAACAATTAACTTCGTTTATTATATTCTATTCTATTTTGTTCGGCGATGGCTCCAACGCTTTAATGTGCGTTGATTTTGCCAATATTGGAGTGACTATGTAAAAATGACAGGTGCAGGGAGATCAGAAATTAATTTATAATGACAACTTTGAACGCTGAAGGTTTTCTGATGACCCGAGAACAACACAAAACATTGGACGTTTATTATAAATCGACAATGCCTCATTTCTGTCTAAGTATCACATGCACAGAGTACATTAATATAACAGGAGATGTATATTAAGAGCTGATAGCATAGTAGTAATTTGAGCGAAAGTATACGTGATCGTGCGTGTCAATCAGCGAAAATCCCACCAAAATCAGCCCAGTAGTTTTTACTTAAATAAGGAACAAACAGACAAACCAAGAAAGCGACAAACAGACAGACAAGCAATCTAAAAAATTCATCGTGTTCTCTATCGTTTACATAGTGTATACCAGTTGGTTTTTTAAATAGCTTCAATGTTCAGACACGGCATGTTTAGAATCTTATCTTATACTAATATATAAAACTGAAGAGTTTTTTTGTTTGTATGTTTGTTTGATTGAACGCGCTAATCTCAGGAACTACTGGTCCGATTTGAAAAATTTTTTCAGTTTTAGATAGGCCCATTTATCGAGGCAGGCTTTAGGCTACATATCATCACGCTGAGACCAACAAGAGCGGAGCACCAATGAAGAATGTTTCAAAATCGGGGGTTTTGAAAATAAATTCCACGCGGCTAACGTCGCGGGCACAGCTAGTATATTATAAATTTAATATTGAAATAAGGCTAAATAAAACGAGGTAAACATAAAATGTGACAGAATCATAAACGCCATTTTATTCATATACGTTAGTATTTATGAAATTTTGGTACCGGTTTGAACACGGATGGTATTTTAGATTTGCAGATTTTATGAAACTACCTGCCAAATTGCTAGTTTCGATACCTTCTTTTTCGTATCTATATCACTTGATTTTTCTATATAGATCATATTTCGATATTGGCAAAATCAATTCAAATGAGCGTTGAATATTATAATTTATAATACTTTTAGATGGGAGCCAGTTATACGTTGCCTGCTTTTATCCTTTAATTTATTTATTGAAATGAAAATACATATACAAAAGAGTAAAAAACTTCATTATTCCTAATTAGAGCCATTATGGACGTCCAATACAAATTTTCATCTTCTAATTCACTTCCTTCAAGGTAGTTCTTTTTTGTTTATTGCATGAGTTCAGCAGACAGGTAGACGGCCCACTTGATGGAAAGCGGTTACCATCGCCTATGGACATTTGTAACACCAAAGGTGCTACAAATGCGTTGCTGCTCTCTTAAGGGAGACTGGAACCTGGCCACCAATGCCGGAACACAACTCAAGGTTGTTATGGCAGCATACTCTAGATCAGGGGTGGTAGCCATCCAGTCGGGCAAATGCCCTACTGGCTGTAGGTTGTTTAGTCGCCTCTTACGACAGGCCGCCGGGCCGCAGGAAATTCTATTCTTTCTCCGTTCCTGCACGGATAAAAAAATACGGTTTTTGAGACTAAAGATCCTTTCCCAAAGATCAGTTCAGGCGTGAAGTCGTGAAAATATTACGAAGAATTATTATTGCATTTACAATTAGTTAAGATATAATAGATACATAGTAAAAGGACAGAAATATGAGAATGACAAGTTATTAAGATATCTATAATATATTCGTAAGTAACCCTGCGTAATCTATTCCATAATCAAGTCAACAGCTCGGAGTGAGATGGAGGTCGCAATGTTTATGACGTTAAGTGTATAAACAATTTGACTAGAAGCACTTGCAGCTTTGTAGTATACTAGGGTTGGAGTTGCTGAAAGAATGTCGATAAATGTACTATTGTAATTTGTAAAAATGTATTATAGTTCGATCGTTCTATAAAGCCACATTTGAGTAGTAGTAGTAGAATTCGCCACAAAGGCAGGCAAGGGGATCTAATCCATACAGCCAATTCTGATGTATAAGTCTTCGTATAGTAGCGCATTTGAATTGTAGGCTACAACTGACGCCATTCAACGGAGTTCTTATAACAACTCGAAAGGCCATATTTGACTATACAGTTCATATTTCTCACAAAAACACATAATTACTACTCAAAAACAATCAACATCCTACAACTACTGTTCATTTTAGAGTAATTTTAGACATTTTTAGAAAATAAAACTGCACAGCACGACATCTCCTTTCAGTTCCCGCCCAAAAATCCGACATCTATAAAACTGATTTTAGTAGTAACGTGAACTATCAATAATGATTCAAATAAAAAATTAGACTCGATATTGGAAGACATACAATACCGAATCGATTAAAGTAAAACTAAGTATTATTTTTAAAAAAAATTAACGTTTGTTGCTTTTTTGTCCTTAAAATGTGAAAAATATACATAACTGAATCACGATTTATGTTTAAATTTTTCGATTATACATCAATCTCTAGGTCACTTCACTAATTTTAAAGAAAAAAAACCTGTTGACAAATATAACGTTGTTATGTCATGCGTGCATGATATATTTTTTTAACTCATTTAACACTTTTAAATATTGTCTTGACGAAATAAAAATAAAAAAAATAAAAATGAGAAATTGAATAAATTTTTATTAGCATTATACCGCATTATTTATGATTCTTCCATAAAAAAGTCACTTCTTTATTATCTAACTAATGAAGTTTAGTATATATAAGTAGAATATAAAAGAAATATTAATTTCTGTAAATACAGTGATAAAGTAAATCGCAAGTAAATTATATTGATGTAAAACAGTGAACGGAAAACATATCATCCGACCGGGTAGTAGCTAAGATTTTATTATTTATTGATGTGTGTACGCAATGTAGACGTCTGTCGTGATCAATATAAGTTTTTAAGACTAATAAATAAAATATATCAACGGCAGATGTGGTCAATAACTTTAATTTTTTTTTTTATAGCATTTTCAAAATTGTCTGCCACAACGTAAAATGCGCGTTAATGGTCTGCCATTCTTATTTTCCGATAATAATAATCGTATATTTTCAAATTTTAAAACGGCAGACCGGGTCAAATTGATTTAAAATTCGTCCAAATTCGATACCTGAGCGCTCGTCACGTCCACCACTTAGAGCTTAGTGAGTCCCCACCTCATGCATGGTAGGTATAGGGGCCTCAATGTACAATAACTTAGGTCTGGTCAAATACATACAGGTAGCCGTTCACGGGCTCTTAGACCATCGCAATTTGTTCTTAGTAATTATTACTGTAAACATTTTTACAACAGATTATTACATACTAAATGATACTATATACTTATACATGATCATTCATACTCATAAGCAAATCATTAGAGTTACTTATTTTATTTATCATCTATATAAGGAAATTATCGGATTTCGGTGTCCCTATTTACCTATTCTAAAAGCCTTTACAATCGAGTTGAGTACCACCTTGTCTCCAAGTTAGAACACTCCGAGTTACTGCTCGACATTTAATCTAGGGAAGTTAAGATTGTAACGACACCCTTTATAGTATCGATATCATGTCCTTAATGTATTTTTAGAGTTTACTCCTTAAGTCACAAGCATTACGTTTCTCTTTCTTTCTTTTAAACTACCCTTGTATTAGAGTGAACACAAGAAAAAAATTGAAATCTATCAGACCGTTTTTGAGTTTTAGCGAGACTAATAAACAGATAAACGGATAAATCGCGGACGGTGTGTAGGATTCGCGTCGTCGGGGTGGCACTACGCCCCTCTCCGGGCGGGCGGACAACGGCCCGCCGCTCCATTTGTTAGCCGAAGAGCTAGGTCTCTCCGGTTACCTTGGGTCTCGCCTCGAGGTGAGAGGCAGCACTCGGTACGTTGCGCGTCCCTCCTCTTCGGCTTTTAAGTGCGGGTGATCGGGTTTCCTTGCCGGTAGCCCGCACGGCCGTAGCCAACGGCGGCTCTGGCAGGCAGGCTTGGTAATTTGGTCCCTCTCATAAAATTTCAAAGTATCTTAAGGCAATTTTTCGTTGGTAATTATTGATTAATAATGTACCAAAAAAATTACCACAAATCTTCGCGATATGAGATGTAACGTAGTGTTTTCGTAATATTTCTATACTCATTTTAACTTAAGAAAAAAATCACCAAATCACCTTCAAATTATTGACCATTTTACTCCTTCAGTTTTTATCAAAATAGGATAAATAGTTATCTAAAAATAATTTGGTTCTATTTTTTTTTTTAATACTACTTTATTTTATTCATAGTAAAATAATAATGCATCTGAAAAACGACCGCTTGTATGGAATCCCCGCTATCGTCCGAAAAATTCTCAAGTACGTTGGCGTGGCTACAAGCCTTAATCTAGAATATAGCCGGGCTAAACCTCTGTAGGTGAAGTGCTCCACTCAGCCAATCCGGGGTGGGCCAATCTGGCGCACTGGGCGACATGGTGTAGTAACTTTGTCTACTAGATCCCATGTCGTTTCAATTCATGCGTGTTAAAGGAGCGCAGGCTTTGGTTTAGCGAGGTAGTTAGGAACGCCGGTACCAGAGTCCTCGTTTATGTCTGTTGCGGAGTTTATAAGTCACTCCGCAGTCGTTCCATCCCCCTAGAGGATCCCCCCAACTGAGTACGAAAGGTATTCCCCTGCATTATAAAAAAAGGCCTTAGCCGAAATAACGTCATCACCCCATCTCTAAACAAGCCCTCGCTGGGTGCTAGTTGGAATTAATTACAAACTCGTTTCAATTACAGATTAAAACTAACTAGGCAACCCAGTTTAACCTCAACTGCGCTTCGCTCCAACGTGCTGAGATAAACCAATTCTTATTTTTAATTTAATAAGCGCCAAGGGTAATTAAACGGGAATTTTAATACGAAACTTGAAATAGACTGAATTTCTGAACGTAAATCTAATTTTATTAGGAATCCATGGTTATGTTGACAAAAACCATTATAAAATAATCTTCTTCGTTTGTTGATTATTTTTCTCAGAAACTACTGAATAGAGAGTATTTTATTAAGTTTTCGCGACTAGTACATACACATAATAACCTCCCACACGTTTTAATCTTATACTTAAAAAAGCTTTATATATTATATAAAGCTTTTTTTTTAACTGCGACGTACTTATCGACTTATCTCTTAAAGAACGGCCAGGTAAAAAGCACCTATAATAAACGTACATGTGTAAAGAGATTAATGAGTGTAGATGAAGCAAAAGATGTATGTCAAGATCGTAGCAAGTAGAAATCCATCGTCTATGCCTACCCCTACGGGAAACAGGCGTGGTAATATGTATGAATGTAGGTCTGCTATGTAGCCTTGGTAATAACTTTAGAAAACAAAACGATTGTTTTGTGAAGTATCTTGCTATGATTATTATTCTGATTTAACTTGGAGCACATAATTTTTAAATAGAGTGTACTAATTGGGTGTCGCATTCAGACCTACATCCCTTATAATTGTTAGAAAAAAAGCTTAAAACTGGTTCTATAAAACAACTTAAGTTGCGGAATATAAACGCCGAATCGTTTTAATAGCTATTGACCTGAAAACAACACGCTAGAAAACACCATTGCGAAACTTTTCATCGGTCTTAAAATAATAATAGTTCATTTAAGGAATGAGTAGATACTTCCAATAAATCTTCGATATCACAAATATATTGACCGCATAGACAGGATACAAAAGCGGTTCGTTTGGTATCTATGCTTTAGAATAAAGACCCAGTATTCTAGCGAATTATATTTAAACCTATGTAAGAAGTTGTAATATTGTTATAATCTATTTAGTTATGTATGCCTATAGTAGTTTATTATTATTTTTATTTGTTTTTTCTTTAATTATGTTTATTTACGACTGAATTAGTTTTAAAATAGTTAAACCACCAAAAATGATGTAATTTTTCTTTTAATTTCTCCTTTGACACCGGGTTGCCTGGAAGAGATCGCTATAAGCGATAAGACCGCCCATTGTTCTAATGGAAATGTATTCGTATTAAATTATCTAGGTTTTTTTTAATTTTTTTATTGTCATCACCCGTGGTCCTAGGCGAACAAGAGTGCCCGGGCCTAAATACATAATTTACTTATATCTAAACTTTATATCATAAAAAAACTTACATTTAGGCTAAGTTTTCAAAAACAAAAAAAATATACGCTATTATTTAAATTACATTTCTTACTTAACATTTATTTAAACTATTATAGTGTTTATACTTGTTTGATATCATTAATTCTTAATTTAGTGTTAGATAATTTTGGTAAGTATTAATATATTGATGGATATATATACTATAGTACGTATAGATACTATGTATATTGACGTATAGGATTACATCTTGTCGCCTATATACTGTGTTGGTTTACGTTATGTATTATGTTTGTGATTGTGTGTATATGTAGATGCCTAAGATGTCATCTTGGCATATATATATATGTACGTGATGTATGTGTTCATGCCCTGATCCTCTCGCCCCTAGGGCGTATTACATTCCCTCTCGCGGATGTAACAGCTCAGGGTGAGAAGATCAGGTCACGCGCTGAGTCGATTCCTTGTTATCAATTTAAAATTTGTTATCTTATATATGTATTACAATATTATTTATACCCTGAGTAATTTCATTTATTATGTTATATTTACTGTGTCTTAGTGTTAGGTTTTATAATTTAGTCTTAAGTGTGTATAGTAAATTATCTAAGTTTAAGTTATGGTGAACAATAAAGAGTTTTCATTAAATCAAGTTTAAATATGTTAATATTAACTATTGTGCTTTTTAGGATAAGTATTTTTTTTTACCTATTATTTCATTGTTTTGTTAGGGTGTAGGTATATTAATATATACCTAATTCTTGTGTGTAATATTTTATCCATGTCATATAAAGTTCAGCTTCAGGTTACTTACATACTTGGGGTCTTATGAACTTACGACATATTATTATGTGATTTTGGAGGTAGGCACTGAAAATCAGTGTTGTGTCGGGCCATATTTCGGCAGAGCAAAATACTAAATGCTAACCTCATATCTAAACTTGCAGCATTCAATTCTCTTTTTTCTTTCACCATATCCCAATTATTTGGGGTCGGGACAATATGTCTTTTCCTTCCACACTCCTCTATTCTGACATACATCTATCCACATATGATGATATGTGGTGTGACAGAAGATGTAATATAAAACTTGCAGCATTCAATATTAGGATGTAATATATTTTCTAATCTGTTTGTGTGTGTGTGACGCAATTGGAAATAAATATTTTCTTTCTTTCTTTAAACTTTCATCTTTTAACAGTCAAGGATCGACGAGATATATACAGCTGACTGCATACTTCTTTTAAAAATTATTTCATCTGATATTGATTGCCCAGATCTATTAAGTAAAATCAACCTTTAAAATTCCGGCCCAGTCTGTACTTATCAATATGCGAATAAATACCTTTTACTTCTACCAACTATAGGCAAAATGCATTCCTATTACGAGCAAGCAACTAAATAATATAAGTAAGCAGTATAATATTGAGCCATTTGGCATCAGTACTTCGGGAGCCAGGCGGTGTCTAAGCCATAAAAATTTTATGACTATTTTTATAGTGAGCTGTAGATATATCTGCGTATTACTTAATCATGATATTATTCGTGAAAATAATAATTGACTGTCTGTTATCAATTTCAAATGTATATTCATGTGTATTAGTTGTAGGTTTCCCATCATTAAATAAATAAAGTTGCGCAAACATAGGTATTTTCCATAGACTTTATGGACTAAGAATTTCCAAAAATACCTGCTTCTGACAGTTAAAATTCATAGGGTAGTATTCTCCACAATTATAGCCAAAGGAACTTAGTTTATACACCCTCGTTGTTTATACAGCCTTTAGCATAGCTTAGGCAAATTGTAGGTCTTTCACTGACACCAATCAACACAGTTCTTGTAACAACTTGAAAGGCCACATCTGACTATATAATTCACATTTCTCACAAAACCATAATAATTACTCAAGAACTATCAATATTCATTTAACCTATCAAATATAATATCTATACAATTATTGTTAATTTTAAAATAATGTAATATTATTATATTACACAAGTTTAAAAGATAGAACTGCACCGCACAATATCAACCTTCAGTTCCGCCAAAAAAATCATAAGGAATTATCATAATGTCATGTCTGTATTGACAATTAAAAAACAATTTTTCGGATCCTCAGTTTCAGACACACCGTGCATGTTTACAAAAAAAAACCGACGCCGACCAAAATAAATTACCGCGCTCAAAACCGTTAAAACGTAGTTTTATTAACCTTTATTACTGTTGAATCTAGTTAATCTTTCTTTCAGTAAAATAGGTAAATGAAAACATACGAATAAGTGTAATTAGACTTTTATTAGTATATACAGTAATTTGACGAAGCGGCTTGTTATCTGCGAGTTTTGGCAGTTATTTCATTAAACTTTTACTTAGAACCATTCATGTCAGCGCGTGAAAGCCTTTTAATCGTGTTGTTTATCAAATCTGTTCTTTTAATGGGAAGTAAGTAGGTTTAAATAAGGTCTGTAAAATTGAAAATATTAACAAACTTAGTTTTCGTGAGTGGAGTAGAATACTACATAATAATATCATGGATTTTCAGTAGTAACCCCTCTGGTGTTACAAATGTCCATAGACGTAATCACTTGCCACGTTTTATTTTAGGATAAATACAACGCCAACAAGATTTAACTTAGTATCTATAATATTTAAAATTCTAAACATGCCATCCATGTACATTGAGGCTATTTAAAAAAGACAACTGGAATAAACTATATAAACGACGGAGAACATGATGCAATATTTTTTTTATATCTTGTCTGTTTGTCTCCAGCTTATTCCATGCCTTTCTGAACTTTGCCTTACACATCCATTCGTGTCCAGCTATTTTCTCGATTTCGTCAACCCAGCGTTCGCTGGGTCGACGAAATCTCCTTCTTAGCCAAAGGTCCTGACCATGTGGTGGTCGTTTTGGTCCATTTGTTATCTGAGAGGCCTGCCACATGTCCCGCCCATTTCCATTTCAGCCGTTTGGCATGTTATTATTTATTTAGGTTTATGGCTTGGCAGCTAGGCCTTTAAGCCAGATCTTAGATTATAATATAGTTTCTTCATTTTCTTAAGCCTATATGTAGCACAGCTGAACTGTAGGTTATCAGCTGGTGCCATTCAACGGAGTTCTTGTGACAACTCAAAAGGCCACATTTGACTATACAGTTGACATTTCTCACAAAACACATAATTACTACTCAAAAACTATCAATATCCTACAACTATTGTTCATTTTAGAGTAATTTTACACATTTTTAGAAAATAAAACTGCACATCACAATATCTCCTTTTAGTTACCGCCAAAAACTCCGTTTGGCATGTTGGAGGCCGTCTAGTACTTTAGTTTTCGACCTTATGGATATATTTCTAATTTTGTCTTTTAATTTTAAATGTAGAATACTGCTTTGCATTCTCACGCTGAGATATTTGTATTTTGCTTTGTCATTTAGGGCGCGTCCCTCTTGTACCTCACAACGTTCAAAATGCTCCTTCAGCCGTTCCGCATAGCAACCACGGTCGTTGCGGTCGCCGCGAAAACGTCACTAATGACGTCACAGTTTTCAATCACGCAGCGCTCACAACGACCCATTTCAAGAGGTGGATCGAATATTTCGTTCCACTTAAATTTACGATTAACGCCAGCAGTTACAAGTAACGCCCGCAAGCAAGTGGAACGGGAAAACTTACGGTCGTAAGCGTGGTCGTTGTGAGGCTCGTGTGGAACGTAGCCTTAGTCGGTTAGTTTGCACACACAACACACAATTGATAGTCATATTTGATTTTAAATTATATTTATTTTTTATAATTATTTCTTAAGTTTTCGCGACTTGTATACATACGTTTTATTATGTACGCGCTTAAAACCGTTAAAACGTAGTTTATTTATTTATTTTTTAAATTTTAATATTAAAGTTTTATATTTGTTATAGCAGCTAGTATAACTAGTTGCTACATTCCATCGGTTAGGTCATCAGTCTGTCTGCTGTATATTCTAATGTTCTATACCTCATATACGTCATAATTCTAACGAGTGTAAAATGCAAGGAGAGATTTGGGTAAGAAAGTACCAAATATACCAAATATTATCTCTTTTTTATTGCAAAGCAGACAAACAGGGATACGACCTACCTAGACTACCTAGGTGGTTACTGTCGCTTATAGACGTCTGCAACACCAGGAGTGAAGGCAGCGTGTTGCCAGCATTTAGGATAAGATAGAGGGGATGAAATGTGAGGCTCGTAAAAGGCAGCTGGGATAGGACGAGCGGAAAGTGAGTCATCGTAACTCTTACTTGTCGTAATAAACACGCTTAGCTCAATACTAAGCATTTCACGCCAATATTTTAGTGTGTAGTATCATATCCGGCCCAGCGCGCACTCTTACCAAGACAATGATTCCAACATAGCTCTACCACGCCATCACTTTATCTTGATAATTTTATTACTTCTTTACTAAAGAAGTTTACTAAGAATACAATTTCCCACAGCCAGAAGGCTTCCCTGATGGAAAGCGGTTACCGTCGCCTATGGACATTTGTAACAACAAAGGCGCTGCTGCACTCTAAAGCGAGACTGGAATCTGGCCACTAATGCGGGAACAATTCAAGATTGTTATGGCGGCATACTCTAGACCAGGGGTAGCGGACATCCAGACGGGCAAAAATACATGATGAATATTCATGAATATTTTATGTCATAAGACACACAAATCGTACCGAGCCATATTTAAACAAAAGGAATTATGTGGTGGTGAAAACTGAATTTATCCAAACGGTATATGTATGTACTTAAACACCCATTTTACTTACGTTCCTAGTTGAAAGAACAGCACGAATATATTATAGAACAGTAAAAAATTCGTCCATTGTTTTAATTCACATACAGTGAAAGGTTTCGTAAAGGTGCCTATGTCCACTGTTTCGAAAATGGAACCCTAAAATCAATTTTATAAAAAATACCCCACATTTCAGAAACTACCTAACGAATTTTATTCAAACCGTTATTCCTGCAGGAACAGAGAAAGAATACAATTTCCTACAACCCACAACCGGGAGGTAGGGTATTTGCCAGTTTGGACGGCTACCACCCCTGGTCTAGAGTATGCCGCCATAACAATCTTAAATTATGTTCCGCGGCATTATTGGCCAGGTTCCAGTATCCTTTAAGAGAGCAGCGCATTTGGAGCACCTTTGGTGTTGCAAATGTCCGCAGACGACGGTAACCGTGTTCCATCATGTGGGCCGTTTGCCTATCTACTAAACTCATGCAATAAAAATAAAACAATTGTCCTAAAACGTATTTTTAAAACTCTTGAATTTAATCAAACTTTTCGTCCCATATATATTTTATATCAAAGCAAAGCCTAAGAAAATATTTGTTATAATATTACAAAGGATAGACAAACAAAAGAACTATATACATCGTGATGTCCTTAACGTTAAAAAACTATTTTTTCCAAACAATACCGGGCTAGGATAGATAGCCTGGTAGCATAAATTAAATAAAACCCAAAATAAACAACGACATTTATTTAAAAACAATCACTGGATTTAACAAGAAATTCAAAATATATTTCGTAGACACGATACAATCATTCACAATTGTCCTAAATAGATCCGAAAACTTTGACGTAGATGGCGCTTTTGACGTTACACCGCCATTTGCACGTTTGCATTCCAAACAATTTATTTCATAACCTTTTATAGTTAGGTCCTTAGCACCGATATTATAAGGACGATTTTCGTTTGACAATATCCCTTTGAAATTAATTCGATCATCGGAACGAAGCAAGCGAGTGAAATTAGTAAAATTATGATCGAGAATTACTGAGATATCTGCATGGCGTTTTAGTAAACCTCCACTTGCCTCCATCACTAATTTGATTTCATATGTGTATCTGAAACAATAAAAATGACATTAATAGGACGACTTCTGGTTGAGAGGGCCTTTGCTGGCCAAGCTCACTGGAATGTGGAAGCTTTGTCTTCAATTTCAATTACACAAAATTGAAAAGAAGGTAATTAAGGACTTTCGATTTATGGTTATAAGTTTAAAACAAATATTGTGAGGGTCGGGTGACCCCCGTCACGAACGAGGCCGCCCGAATGCGGCCGAGTAAGGGTGGTTACAAAGCCTGTTCATTTCGACACATTGTATTTTACAGTTATTAATGTTATTGCAGATTGTTTGTATTAAAGTTCGAAATTATGTAAAAAACGATCGCCTTGAGGGGCATAACGCTTTTCCCTTACGTGACGATTTCTGCCAATTCTGTTTGCTGTAAGCCGCGTAAAACAACTCCGTTCCAAAAATATGTCCTAAATAATAAGACTGACTCATACTTATAATTGAAATATTCTATAAAAACCAAAATAGACGAGAGGCGCCAACTGTAGTGGAGTGGAGTATGTTACGAGTCACGCTTTTTAATAGGCAACTGCCATTCCTTATGTTATGAAATTGTGGGATTTGAATTTCAAATACCGTTGAAATTATCACTTAGTTTATTAGAAGTACACGCATGTAATTCACAGTTCTTACAAATACAACAAGTCCAAACCGTATGGCACAAGATCGTAATAACATAAAACGCGAAAGGTTGTGACATTCTCGTCCTGAAAGTAACGTCTCGATCGCAGTTGAAACTCAACTACCTATGTCTCAACAGACCTTATATATTCGTATAATAGACATGACCGGAGGGGGATAGGGTTGAAGCACCTAGCAAAATGCACACCATTCATTAGAATTCTCGGACTTGTAAGCTTAATACGAAACACATGCCTTTAAAAGAACTTGAATCGGAATTTCAGTAACAAAACAGTGTGTGGTGTCTTCGAGTCGACGATTGGCCATAAAAATAAGAAACGGGATTAGCTATGACAATATGTAGTACAGAATTAGCGCGAACAATTGACAGTGAACAATTAAGAAAATCATAAAAATTGTTACATGTAATTTAAATTCCAAGGGGTAATAAAACACGTATATAGATGATTATTATGGGTTCGCAACACTTAGTATTCTTCTTCACTGGCTATGCATAACAATATCAACGTAATAAATACTCACTTATTAAAGTTATCCAGATGACAGACCTTGCCGCTCTGTCTAGCAACTTTCCTAACAAACTCGCACTCTCGCAGCAAATCCGGACCATCGGCCATTCGGCACAAGGTCGAATACTCCTCGCCGTAATAACACTTGAAATATTCCTTCATGAACCAAGGCAACCAATTTGCGAAATCACTCCATAGATTATCCACTTGTATCAAATTAACTTCACGTATATAACCTTCCCAATTGACGTTAGCGCCATCTAGTACCTGAAAAACGTATTAAACAATATAGGAACAAGGAAAGTTATTATGCTATTTTGCTGTGCAGTTTTATTTTCAACAAGTCGTATCTAATTTTTTACATGGCTTTATACAACAACATACCGAACACTTGATTTGCGTTGACGCAATATTATAATCCGACCAAGATGGGTTGTTGCATTGGTTGTAATAGTCCTCCCAATTTATATGGTACGTGTTATCTTCGTAGTCAGTTATAAATTCGTTTTTGAGAAGGTTTTTAATGCTTGATTTTTCTTTACCGATCAATTCCACTATCGCATTTGGTAGACCTTCATCTTGAACGCCTATTATAAATTGATTTCCGAAGTATATTAACGTTATTAGGCCGATTGCGATCTGTAAAAATAGAATAAAACATTAGAAAATGTTCACTCAAAGTTTATTCAAGATATATTTATTTTAATCGCCCTGTATAAAACTCAACTCTGAATGGTTTCAAATCGAACACGAGTTGTCTATACAGTATTTTTATTATTTAAAACAGATTTTACACCATAAATATAAAACAGTAGTTTTATTATTTAAAACATATTTTACACCATAAATATAAAAAAAATCTGATTTGTTAAGAATGACAAAAAGATTTGTGACTCAGAATAATATATTAGGTTGGGGAAAAAGTTTCTTCGCATTTTATATAAAATTTCAAAAGGTTTTTTTTATAAAGTTTATTTACATTTGACTAAAGTATGTAGGTGCCATTTTGTTGGATAACTTTTTGCCATCTTGTAGGTAGGGACGTGATCCCATTGATATAAAAATTTTGGGGCTTCTGATCAAAAAACTGCGACAAGTGGTTTTGGCTGTCCTCTCGTGATGTTAACCTGACACTGCCTAAGGAATTCTGCAGAGATCGAAACAGGTGAAAATCTGAAGGTGCAAGGTCAGGACTATATGGCGGATGCATTAACACCTCCCAGCCAAACTCTCGTAATTTTTGCTGAGTGGCTAAAGATGTGTGAGGTCTAGCGTTATCATGGTGAAAAACCACAGCCCTTCTGTTGATTAATTCCGGCCGCTTTCTCTCAACTTTTTGCTTTAATCTCATCAGTTGTTCGCAGTACAGTTCAGAATCGATGGTCCTGCCTGGCGGTAACAGCTCATAATGAATAATGCCCTTCCAATCCCACCATACACACAGCATCACCTTGTTGCGAGTTAACCCGGGTTTCGCCACAGTCTGTGAAGCCTGACCGGCCTTTGACCACGATCTTTTTCGCTCGTTCTTGTCGTACGTGATCCATTTTATCACCAGTTATCAGGTTCTTCAAAAATGGTTCGGTTTCATTACGTCGTAATAAAGAATCACAAATGAGTACACGGTTCATTAGGTTTCTTTCAGTGAGCTCATGAGGCACCCAAATATTAAGCTTTTTTGTGTACCCAGCTTTTTTCAAATGCGCCAAAACCGTTTTGAGGTCAATTCCCAGTTCTCCAGCTACATCGTAACTACTAATATGCCGATCTTGCTCCACTTTTTCAAAAATGGCATTAATTTTGTCCGTAACAGGGCGACCAAAGCGACGTGCATCTTTGATATCAAAATTTCCGGATTGAAAACGCTTCATCCAAATTTGCGCTACTCTCACAGATACTGCATTAGGTCCATAAACATCACAAATTTTTTTCGCGGCTTGTGTTGTATTTTTACCTTTTTTGTAGTAAAATTTTAAAATGTATCGAATTTCTTCATTAGATTCACTCATTTTAACAATAAGAAAAACAAATAAAAATCACACATTTTCCTAATTTGAATTTGGAATTATCTTCTTTAAAATTAAAACTTTTTCATGATACCAAAACAAGCCAGATACAAATGGTATAGCCAAAGAGACCTTATTACAAGTTCATACATACTATATGCGAGAAGACTTTTCCCCCAACCTATTAAGACTTGCAACAAAAAAAGGGGGAGGAGGTGTAATACATTTTTACACGTGTAATTAGTTACTAGCTGTTGCCAGTGGCTTCACTGGCGTAGATTAAAAATAGAGTAGTCAAAAAGAGTTAAAGAATTTATTCAAAACCATTAACATAGTGTACAGAAACAATTTGATATCGCAAACAACTGCTGTAGTATAAAATACTGTGTTGCATTTGTTCGCGCCCACTTCCAGACAACTCGTTTGTTATACAATTTAAAAAAATAATTTTATTTAAAACTTTATAATATAATATTTGTAATGTATGTGGAAATGTATAGGTTTATGAATGTGTGTGTATATGTATGTATGTGTATATGTATGTGGTGTGTATGTGTGTGATGTGTGTACAAGTTAACGAGTGAGTGTCCGGTTACAGACTTATTAGACTAGTGTAGTCAGTTAAGTAAATTCTTGGGCGTCGTCATAAGGGTGTTATTACTATTAGCGAGTTGAATAATTTTAATTTACATTCGCGTTGAGTAAGAGAGTATATATTTAGCAACTTATTAACTCTGTTGTAAATTTTGGGACTAAAAAAGTAAGCATGTCGGTCAGCTAATCGAAGGCGGCATGGTACAAGTGTACAAACTAAATCGTATCGGCTTTTATTATACAGTTAAAAGAGAAGCCCCTTTTTCGCCCCCTTAGGGGCTGAATATTCAAAAACGCTGATACACGTCTACATTTATTTCTGACCAGAAGCAGGTACATAAAACTTGGAGCATGTTATTTTAAAAATAACGGATTTTCATACAAACGTTCATGCCTTTTTTTCAACCCCTTAAGAGTTGAATTTCCAAAAAAGCCGACACGTTTGTACTTTTATTACTAAACAGAAACGGGTGTATAATATTGTATTCTTCTTACTTTAAAATGACGAAATTTCATACAAAATTTTCATCATCATTCGACAGATAATATAAAATTAAACTATAGTATAAATTAAACTAAAAATAAACTATATCTACAAATTAAAATTAAACTATAAAATCTAGTACCAGACCGCCGTCAGTCGGAAACGTGCCCAAAACACTGGCCACGTTGCCTCGCTGAATGGCAACGCTAATGCGTTGCCCGAGGTATAATTAACTCTAAAAGTCAAAATCAGAAAAGGTTTGTATTGTGTAATCACAGTCAATTGATTTTGTCTCACTAGATAATATTGGACAAGACATAAAATGTGACGCACAGACAGACAACCACCAGAATGATAAGGGTTCCTTTTTAACATTAGTTTTCCAATAGAAAACTAAAAATATTATAGATCAAAATTAATAACTATAACTCACCTGAAATGGCGTTACAAACTTCTTCGTAACGTCAGATTTTGCCAGTAAACAAGTAACACCCATACTAACCACGAAACATATAACTAACAGAATCGTATAGAATACCCTCGGTAGGTTAATATATTGCAACAAAGCTACAACAGGCAAGGAAACAGTCGCCAAACCTATTAAGGGCAAGAAAAGGAAGGAACACACGAGTGCCAAAGTCCCACGGATTAAACCATAAGTTGTACACCCATGGGAACATATTATAAATATTTGCAACCAACTCAATGTAACACAATGCGGAAGGGTGTATTTGAAGAAGCCTTCCCAATTCCTACGTCTGGCCATTATAATCAGGATCAATGGAATCAATAAAGAAAAGAAAACACGAGCGTTCAAACAAAATTCAACACTATTGCCCAACACATAAGAGGGATAACTAGATATACGCAAATCTAGGAAACGCCAACCTTGATTCACTACAGTATCGGTTTCATATGGATACTTTGCTATAAGGTTTATAGAAAACGATAGCAGAGCCAACATGTCTGCATGAGAATCTCCATTAGTACCGAAACTGAATAAAGTCGAAAACATTAGGAAGAATGATAGAACGCAAAATTCCGAAAAAGGTACCCATTGCGTCGCTATAAATGAGTAAAGAAACAAATTCACGAACAGCGATAGGAAAAACTGTATAAAAGGTCCCAAATTATTCCTAACAAACAAATTTTCGGATTCATCAGGCTGGAGATTCCCATCGCTGTATCTCAAGAAGAGACCGGACCATTTCCGAAAATCGATGAACTGTCTTTTCGCATGTAACATTTTGAAAGTGCATATGACCATCGAAACAAAACTGGAATAGTAAAGACCTAGCGGTACTATATGGTATAAATTAACTGAAGTTATTGTCAGAGATGCTATCAAAAAGAGAGCTAGCTCTGTATTAGATAAATCGAATGCAAATGAACCGAAATAATAGAGTAACTTTAGGTATAGGACTTGTATGAAAACTATAGGGTGAAGAAATGCCCTTTGTAATAAGGGTATATGGTCTAAAGCCTTAAGACTAGGGTCTGTTAGAGTCAATTCATAACTGACTAGGGGTAATTCGCCCTGGCAATAGTCTACAGCGGCTGAAACTAGGTTATCGACAGTTAGGTTACGGATTTCCTCATTTTGGCTGACTTCGTCTTGATAATCTGAAAAGCGAACGTCAATTATTATTTCTTCTGCAACTTTAAAACGAGGTGATGTGATTTTTGTCTTAGATATTGCATTATGTATATTATTCCCTCCCTATTGCTACAATAAACAAATTAGACATATGACCTCTCTGCTCAATTTGCCAAAATTTTACATTAGCTATAAAAAATATAGTTCTGTTGGTTTAAACTATAAACATGAGAAATCTATATACACATTTTTTCATTATGTAATGACAATTTTCTACTTTATTCGTGTTGATATATCATACTCATACCTTCTTCTTGAGTATGATGTGTTCTTATCGTCCCATTATTTTGTACTGAGTCTCCAGCTTGAGGTAGTGATGGTTCCAAAGCATTCTCTCCGCCAATCACTTGTGCTTCTTCTAAAATAAAAATAGAATATATGTGCTCATTGAAAACCCCAAAAATGGTAACAGACCCGAAAATTCGAGACCAAGTGCTCGTCGGTCTACGTACAATAAAAGTTTCGTAGAAGTTAAGAAAGATTACCGATTTTTGCAACTAGAGAACCCTAAAAATCATTTAATAGAAAATGTCCCACCTATCTAAAGCTGTATTACCTACTTTGTTTTCAAAATGTCTAACAGTACGCCCCCTTAACAACCTTGAGTTGCCTTCCAGCGTTGAAAGCCGTTTTAAGGTCGGCGTCACATTGGCAGCATCTCTGATATTACAAATGTTCATAGGCGACAGTAACCACTTTCCATCAGGTGGGCCCGTCGGCCTGTCTGCGATACTCCAGCCTCCAGCATAAAGAAAATATTACCTGGTGAATCGTCGTCTGGCGAGTCACTGTCTTCCGGTTCTTTCCTGAGCGTCGTGTTGCATATCTCACGGATACGCCGCTCAAGTTGCGCCGTTGTTATGTATTGCTCGCCATTTGATAGACTGTTGACGCCAAAACATCGACAATTGGGTAGATTAATAGATACATACATATTATCACGCATGTTTCTTATTTGGGATCGGCAGTAGTAATGGAAATTACAGCTACTTTAAACCATCGAAAGTTCGGCGAACGTAGTTGAACCATTTTATATACATGCTCCGATACTTTTACAGATCCAAGAGTACATATTTTTATCCGCGCAGGAACGGAGAAAGAATACAATTTCCTGCAGCCGGGCGGCCTGTCGTAAGAGGCGACAAAACAACCCACAGCCAGGTGGTAGGGCATTTACCCGACTGGATGGCTACCACCCCTGGTATAGAGTATGCCGCTATAACAACCTTGAGTTGTGGCCCGGCATTAGTGACCTGGTTCCAATCTCCCTTAAGAGAGCAGCAGCGCATTTGTAGCACCTTTGGTGTTGCAAATGTCCATAGGCGATGGTAACCGCTTTCCATTAAGTGGGCCGTCTGCCTGTCTGCTGAACTCATGCAATAAAAAAAAACAATTTCACCTCTTCATATTGCCAACACTGATAGAATTAATACTTTAAAGTAGTAAGTAGTAGTAGAATATATAACACAATAAGATGTTTAGGAAAAGTTTTATAATGTACTATTTTCCAAAGCGTAACATTCGGCGCGTTTGGTGTGTCATGCCAACTGAATACTAAGAGCGATCATTCAGTCGGCACCGTAACTGCGGCGGGTTTATCGTTACACTAAGTTCGCGAACTTTCAGAAGTGACGAAAGTCGACCCATAAAACTACACGTCCTTGCTCGCACGTGTATCACCCGCTTACGTATCTGTTTGCACCCCTTAGGGTGGGCCTAAAGCGGTCGACTTTGGAGTATCGCTTACAATTAGGGAAGTTGACACGTGTCTAGATATACTGGTAGTTTAAGACAGCACAAAGTTCTAATTTATACTGATACTTGTCATATTCATCAAACGAATCTGCGAAAACGCCTTCTGTTATTATCTCTTTACCTGGCAAAGAGATCCCTGGCAGCTTTCCTGGCGACGGTCTCCTGTCGACTCGCTGCCAGACACGACTTGGCTCGGACTATCGCCGCGCTGTCCTCGTCGATCACGCCACTTCTTATACATCTGTTTAAAAGGTTATTAAATAGAACATAGACAAATAATTACTTTTAGGCCGTGTGCGCACTGAGAATGTTACTCTCTATGACCATTAATAGAAAGACGGTGTCTTGGACTCTCAAAGTGAAGCCGGTTAAAGTTTGCCGATCCTAGAATAGGATACCGATCGCGCCGCAGTGCGTTATGAGAACAAAATATTAAATCGAATTAAATTAATCGAATTAGTACGGTTAAAGGCAGAATGGTTTCCTGTGGATACATTACTACTAACCACACAGACGCAAACCATGTGTATGTATATTATATAAGTTTACGCACACAAGTCTCCGGTATTCGGCTTCCAGGTACTGGAACAATATTCCACCACTAAGAACCGTTCGAAGTGCACATATTTTTAAAATTAAACTAAAAGCGTTCCTGCACGAACACCAAAGGCAGCAAGCAGATCTCGCACTTGATACAAGCGCCTTTTAGTAAGCCTGGTTGAGTCTTTTTCATAGTTATAGTTCTATTTCATTTTATTTCTTTTTGTACGTGACGTACTTACTATTATTTTTCAAAATCAATATTTTCACATTTCAATAATCATTTCATAAAATATTATGTACTTATATTAAATTATTCCAAATATGCATCTGTTGTCTATTCTTTGTTTGATGTTGTTCTAATTATAAATAATATTAAATGTTCATTAGTTTTTTTTTTGTTTTGTAAAGGTGACGTTACTGGCTGGCACTAACGGAAGACCAGCGTTGGTTGTTATCAACCACGATGCTGCTGAGTTAGGGCCTGTTTAGAGTTAGATAACCTTTGTTAAACTGCTTATGTATAATTTCTATTTAAATAACTCTAAATAAACATTATTTTCTTTCTTTCTTCTTTCTAAAAAAAAGGTTCAATTCCTGCAAATATATTTTGCATACCATAACTATAGCATAAAATATACTACGCCTTTACAATATCATAACATCTGTATAAAACTACATTTTTGCCTTAGAAGAATAGATGGAGCCTACGTGAACGAAAGTACTTTTCTCAAACTTGTGAGCGTAAACTTTGTAATATACACCTGGTTTGCGGCTGTGTGGTTAATAGTAAAGTATCCACTGGAAACTATTCCACCTTTATCCGTACTAATACAATAATTTAATACTAAGTTCTCGTGACGCACTGCGGCACTTGCGGCATCCTATTCCAAAATCGGCTTCCTTTAGCCGGCTTCACTCTGAGAGCACGAGGTTCAGCCTACCTAATTTGTTCTTCTGAGATTCTTGCAATTAAAGTTATATAGTTGAAGATCTTTACACACACGCGCGCACTACGATTTTTAATAGCAAACTTATCCTTTTAGAGCCGAGTCCGATATTGATAAAATAAATTGAAGTGCGAGTTCTTAAAAGCTTACATAGCGAAAACTTACAGATGCACGGTCAAACTAATACAGGCTACCGTAAATAATACAACTAACACTACTAAGAGGCCATTCACAAATTACGTCATACGAATCTCATGATTTTTGATCCCTCCCACGTGCTTGCCACAGCTGGTCACGGGTGCGGTATAGATATAGGGCGCGCTTATTTTAGGTAATTAAATGGGTGGAGGGGGAGGGTACGGAGTCATGCTCACCCCTCCTGCAACTCCTATGTCTAGAAAATGTATATGTATATGTGTATATATGTATAGTTCTTGAGATATTAATGTTTTAGTAAATGTAACCTCACTTATGTTTTTCACTAATATTGCACTTATATCATAGGTCCGAAGTTGAAAATCCAATCAAAATCCAGTAGTCAACATAAAAAGATTGAAAATAGTCCAAAAAGACAAAAAAAGTTGAAAAATTAAAAAACACAACTAAGCAATTCACATAAATAGAAAAAACAAGAAACCAAAAAAACCTCGATGATATATATAGTAATGTTAATGTCTTTTTTAAGAAGTTTATGTTTACCAACTAGGCCTTTAAGCCATGAAAATGTTGTAATGTATTTTTGAATTAAAATGAATTTTGGGTGGTTATAAAAAACCAATTAATTTAAGTACTTCTCCCTTCTGTAATCCATATGTCTGGGAAGCAATACACCGACTAAAACTGACAAGCCGACCGAGCAAAACGAGCGTGCCACGGCAGCGATCAACGAGCATCACAACCGATTTTTAACCATCATTTAAATAGTTATTAATGAATAAATAGTGAAAATGAGTCGCTTCTGGCACTCGCCAGCCGCTGCCGCGGCACGCTCGCTTTACTCGCTCTGCTCGTGATTTGGTCTAAAGTCTAACCTAACTTATCGTTCTAGTCACTTGTCACGACTTTCGACTAAAGCTCACAAGCCGAACGAGCAACGCGAGCGTGCCACGGCACGGCACATCTTTGATTGGATTTTTCAACTTTGAACCAATGATATAAGTGCATTTAGTGAAAAACATAAATGAGGTTATATTTACAAAAATATCAATATCTCAAGAGCTATACATTTTCTTGACATTGTGGGTTGTAGAAAGGATAAGTATGACACCCTACACCGCTCCCATTACATTAAATAAGTACGCCCTATATCTATACCCCACCCCTATATATGCTCAGAAACACAGAGTTGGTAATATTTAAAGTTTTTCGTTCATACTTCAAATTTCGTGTTTTAAAGCTTAAATAAAAATATTAGATTTTGAAATGTGACGTCACGAAATTTAGGACCCCTCCCACCCCTTGTCACACAATGTCACACTTAACGTGTGACATAATTTATAGATGGCCCCTAATTTATTAACGAGTAACAAGCTTACATCGACCGCTGCAACTCGTCACATACTTTGTCCCATTTGTTCTTCCAAAGCGTAAAATCACTGATATTTCCATTCATTTATGAAAAGGAATTTTTCACTTCACAAAAACTGACAACCTCACGATATTGACGCTTTAACGCGAAATGGCATGATTGTTTACGAACAATTACCGCCGCGTCAGTATGTAAACTATTCAAAACAATCTCATTGTTGCATTATGCGTTAAATCATGTGGGTAGATCGGAAAAATAAAACAACTAATGAATGATGGACAGTGATGGTTATTTATGATAAGTACTAGTGCGGAAATTGGTTTTTACAAACGTGAGACAGATAACATATGTAAATATATAATACACTAACGTGGTTATTCGTTAACGGCGTTATTTTAACGCTATAAATAAGACGCATTTGTCCACTGACAATTACCATAACATTATCGCAGGTGAAGCTCGACAGCTACAATAGGGGAGCGGTCTATCAAATCAACTGAGATACTTTTATAAAATTGCAGAACGCCGCCGCCTCGTAGATTTTGTATGAGCGTACCAACTTAGAACGTCATAAGTAGGTACAAGAAAAAGGAGTCAAACAGCGCATTAACTATAGTTGTGTGAACAGTAATTAAAATTATACATGTATGTTTCTCAAGACCAGGAGCCATGAAAGGGTCCGGACTTTTGGAGGGCTTGCGTGGGGCCATGGGCAGGGCAACACGTAGAGGCCTCCTGATATATTATGTAGTCTAAATGTGGCGCGACACTGATCGGCGATTATCCATAGGGATAATCGCCGATCAGTGTCGCGAAGTCCCCATAGTCCCAGACCCCTAGTACCACCAGCAGTTCACGTCAATAGCCCGGTACCTTTTGTTCTCATTTCCCAATAGTCCTACACTGGCCGGGGCTTGTCCTTGTGTGCATTTTTGTATGGTGTAGACAAGGATAATCGCTAGTCAGTGTCACTCCACATTTACATTATATTTTTCAAGGGGCCTCTACGTGTTGGCCTTCCCATGGCACCGTGCAAGCCCTCCAAAAGTCCGGGTCATTTTAATGGCCCGTGGTCTACAATGACATACAGGTATAATAATAATGTAAAATTATTATTATTTATTGCATTATTTAAGCAGACAGGCAGATGGCCCACGCCTGAGATACTAAGGTGTGATTTCAACGCCTGTTCTTTAATATGTATAAATATTAGAATTTATTTTAACATGTGTGCGCTCCCCTATTATAATAAACGATACCAATCAAGCAAACTAAAAAGTTAAACTTTTACCGTCTCAACATCCTTCTGGCTTCAGGGTGTGCTTGTTCTGTCGCACATATGAGCCATTCCAACGCCTGTTTGAAGTTTGATATTTTGTCTGCTTCTAATTCTGTTGAAACAGTTAAAAATACATGTGACAACTCTCACACAAACACAAGCCATTTATAGTTCGCGCCAAACTTTATGGCCATTCTCGGCGACAGAAAGCTGCGCAATAAATAGACGCTTTTAGGGATCCGTAGACGTTTTAGCAGAACTTGAACTCTTGTGAACATGCACAATGGTCTCGTCGACCATTCCATTCACGAAGACGAAAATCTTCGAGCAGTGCGCTCTACTCGTTATACGGTACCGAGACATTGTGTTCCTGTTATGCTACTATTGCATCTGGGAGAATGTTAGTGACTATGTCACACACATGTAGCCAAAGGGTCTAATGCGTTATTTGAGATGCGACATTATTCTTGACGTGAAAGGTTTGACTAGTCAAACCTCAGGTAATGACATAAAGTCTTAATCAAAGTCCAAATAAATAACGTTTTTCTGCCTTTGACTAACGAATTTTTGACTAAACCAAAAGACTAATTTATACAGTCATTAAACATGTAATAAGTGCAGTACGAATCGACTTTTGGTCGAGTCTGTCTTAGTCGCTTCTAGGATCGACTAGGCAAAGCCCGAAACAGATTATTTTACGTTCGAAATTTGACTAAAAAGTTAGGTACTACCAGGTTTGACTAAAAATACTTTAGTCAAACGCCGAAATTGGAATTTATTTCCAGTTTTGTCGAAAGGCCTTGATCAAACCTAGGATAATCCAGTCATTCCGCGGAGAGACTGCATATCGACCTTTGATTATAACATATATATATATATATATATACTAATGTAACTAATCATTAACGGCATTAATATTTAATGCTATGTTTTTCCGCCCAGGAACGGAGAACGAATACAATTTCCTGCAGCCGGGCAGCCTGTTGTGAGAGTTGTGTTGTATTAGTGGCCAGGTTCCAGTCTGCCTTTAGAGAGCGGCAGCACATTGATAGTAACTTTGGTGTTACAAATGTCCATAGGCGGTGGTAACCGCTTTCCATCGGGTGGGCCATCTGCCTGTCTGCTGAATTCATGCAACAAATAAAAGTAAGTCGTACTTGGAACACTAACATTATCACAAGTATATCGGAAGCATTATGAATAGTGCGGCGTCACGTACGCCCACAGATTGTAAACGTAATAAACACCACGTATCAGCCAGCATACATGATTAGTATATAAGATTTAAGTAATCGTTATTTAATTATCACACCAGTAAACCTGAATTATTATTTACCACGTCAAGTTAACAAGGACTACTACGCTTACACAGCCTAGTTAGTATTATTCTGGTCATAAAGCGAGCTTCAACAGATAGAATCAGAAATAAAGATCCGTAAGACAATAAATAGTCCAAGATCCCAGTCACCCCAGACTTACGTGATTTTAGGAAAGATGACATTTTTAAGATCGGTAGGAGTATATATAGTTATCTCGATGAAATTGTTCGAGTAATTTACTTTTACACGGGGGCAGATTACTTGCATCAAAGTTTCTTGCACTTTTACGGTTGAATTCTTCATTTATTCTTCTTTCACACTAACTCAGAGTATATTCAGAGAGATATTCACGCGTCAGAGTGCATCTCACTTGTACTTATACGCTTGAATAATGCTCTAATGCTCTCGCGCTTCCTCGCACAGCGGATCTCTTAACGAGTCTGGGAGGATGTTTGGCCCGTCACATGTGTCTGGCTCATTGGAAAATATTTTAAAATATTATATTTGATAATATATATAAAATTCTGCCTTCCTAAAATATCATAATTTCCCATTTCATTTTTTTAGGACTTTTAAAGTGTCTGTCAAACGTTATGGCCCACAGGAATTGTTTGGCAGCTGTATATCTTTGTTTATAACAATAATATATATGTATATGATTTCCTATATTGCCCTGTCATATATCGGTCACAAATTTTAGTATACATCTGAATTAATATTTTGAGTTCCTATCCTACATTTTTACACCTGTGTCAATAGACGTAGTCTTGCATGCAATATTAATAAAATATATTTTTATTTCTCATATTCTGCAAGTACACTTGGAGTTGCTCAATCATAGGGATGAAAACAGCACTTCCCGTCCCTGGGAAGCGATTCTCCCTGCTGTCAATTAAATTTAGAAAACTATGCGAACCATAGATAACACATGCGACTCATGTCTCAACTATCTTTACAGCCACTGTTAATCGCGGCATAAATTGTAATAAAATAAAATCAACAATTTTGTAACATCATTTTATACTTATATATACTTATAAATTACTTTTCACTAAATTATTATTTAATTTACATTTTAAGCTAAATATTTACTATTAGTGATAAAAAAATTACTAGCTGGTAAAATGCCACAGAACAAAAAAATGCTTGACGTTTCATATGTGACGTACGTTTATTTAGATATGGATTTACCGCGTGATTTTATTAGAGAAAGTAGTTGTTTGCTTAACTAATCAGTTCTTATTTACTTTCCTCATATTCGAAATGAAAAGCAGTGTATTAACCTCGGGTGAACAGCCTATTTAGACACTAAAATTATTAGCGCCCTCGCTACGCTTGTGCGCCAAACCATTTCGTATCTAGATATGTCACTTCACCTCTCATGTAAGATTGTTACACGAGGTAGTAGTATAGTAGATTAACTATTAACTTTTAAATTTAGCTTGGCAACCAGGTATTTTATTCTTTTCGTTGTATGAGCGTAACAGTGGGACATTTATGAACTGGTATTATGAACATAACCATATACGGGCCTAGGTTCAAATTGGTTTCATCTTTTATTGCGAAGATGGCAAACAAGCAGACACGGCCCATATAATAGAAACTCGTTACTGTCGCCTATAGATATATTTGCAACACAAAGACGTATCCAACACGTTGCCATCCATTAGTATGGGATAGAGAGGATTGTTTAGGAGGTTTGAAATAAATGAGGATGGGATAGAGGTGTCAGACAGGAGGAAGAACAGATACAAACTAAAACCCCTGGCCAATCCTCGAACGTCCCTTGTCCGGGCTTTGTGCTTGCTTGCACATTCACCTCCAGCCCGGACGGATGACCGCTGGTCCATTCCAGGATGGCCTCTTCATTTGTTCAGAGAAACCCAGCTCTCTGGCTACCTCGGATCTCACCTCGAGGAGAGAGGGGGCGCGCGGAGCGGTGCGCGTTCCTCCTATCAGGTCTTTATGTACGGGGGATCAGATTTCCCCGCCGATCACCCGCACAGCCGTAGCCTATGACGGTTGGAGGTCCTCGTGCACGGTCCTCCATCGCCGCGGCCGGCTTTACTCTTCTAGGGGTTTGTGGGCCGGACCATACGCCCTCTCCTCACTGTCAGCGGAGCAGGATGCTCGATCCTGACTGTCGCCCGCCACCCCGCCTCAAACAATTTGGGCAGAACGGCGCTACTCCTTTTTTTATACAGGGGAAATCCGTTTGAGGACCGTGAGCCGCGCGAGGGGGAAAGGTCGCGGCCCGTGTGTGGGATTTGCCAGGTCGGGGTTAGGGATACCCACTAAAACCCCTGTCCGATCATTGAGCGTCCTTCGTCCGGGCTGCGGGTTCGCTCGCGCATTCACCACCAGCCCGGATGGACGACGGCCGACCCCTTGCGGGCTTGCCTCACCATCAATTAGGCGGAGATGTGGGTCTCTCCAGCTCCTCTATCTCACCTCGAGGTAAGAGGGGGCGCGTCCCTCCTCTCCGGCCTAGAACGGCGCTACTCCTGACATCGGAAGGGAAGGGTAACTAACTGTAAGGAGGTTTGGAGGAATCGAACTAGGATCAAGGATTAGGAGTGGACAGATGGGACACCACTGCCACTAGGCTTCGGGGACGCGTTCCCTTGTACCTCTGCTGGATGGAGCTGTATCCAACAACGACACCCTCTGGGGGAGGAATGGGATATTTCAGTTATCCTTAATCAACTTGAAAAAACTTGACATAACGGATGGCAGTTATTTGAGAGCATTTGTCGATAAATAGCAGCCATCCATTATAGTTGGCGCCTGCTCCGGTATGCCATAATATAGCAGTCATTTATGAAATGAGCTGTAGTACTCCTGAAAGTCCTCACAAGATATGGAACGAATCGGCTCCCTTAGTGTTGTAGTTGCTCATTAATGGTGGTAATCACATCATCTGGCCGACCAACTACCAGTACTTATCAACAAAGTGTTAAAATTAATCAAAATACCATAGAAATGTCCATAAGTAAAACGACTAGAGACATTAAAAAAAAATTGTGAACCAGATATACACAACTTACCACACTTCTCCTCCAATAGTTGTTTGGCAAGCACTACCTGTGATTCAGCACAACCATCTTCAGCGAGTTGGTTGCGCAAACGTCGTAAGGAGCCTTGAGGTCCATCTGAAGCAAATAGTTATCCAAAAAGTATACTATTAAATTCTGTGTTGCTTATTGCAGTTTACAGTACTGCGGACTGCATTTTTTATAGTGGTTTGTAATGGATTTTTTCATATTTTTCTCACCATGTACAATCGAACCAACTGAATTATTACCCACTTTGCTAATAATTCCTTTAAAACCGTCAAAATAGTAGGGTTTATCGTGTGTGTTGCACTTAGGACGTTTTAAACATTAAAAAAATGCGTCACTAGCCTCAGTTCTCTGAGGCTAGTGACGCATTTTTTTTAAACTATTTTAAGCAATTTTAAACTTTGTTATCATTGTATTAGATATGTTTTAGATAAAACAATAATGATTTGAAATAATTTGAATCTCGAACTGAAATCTGTCTTATAATTCTAACTCTTTTTATTATAGAAAAAAATTTTAATAATAAAATGTCATTCTGATAGTATATCAGAAGTCAAGTAAAGTCAATGAGAAAAAAAATAGAACTCAATATCTAACAATTAAATACTTATTTAAATTATATAATGGCTAGTCTTGCAGAACAAAGAGCTCGGATTGCAGTGCTCAGTGAGGAAGGCTATGGCATTCGAGAAATATCATGAGTGTTAAATATAAGTCGGAACACAGTGAGAACATGAATCAGACGGCACCCTGAAGAGGGCAGTACTGAAGATAGATGAAAACATAATCATGGTGTTCGTCGAATAACAAACCAACAAAGCACAGATATGCAAGACTATTATGAAGAACATCCTTTTTCTCATACCCAATATTTCGCGGCACCTTACGACGTTTGTTTACAAACATTATGCTATGAAAGTACACTTAACGAATGCACACAAAACTGCAAGATTAAATTTTGCACATAATTATTTAGACTTTGACTGGACTAATATCATATTTTCAGATGAAAAATCATTTAGGTCTTCTCAACATGGTCACTAAACTTTGTGGCCTTATAACAATATGCTATACTCAGAAGACCATGTAGTGCCTAATCAACTATCTGGTCCAATTTCAGCTAACACGTGGGCCTGGATGGGTACCGGAGGTATAGTTGAACTTGTCCAAATTTCTCCTCATCAAAATGCATTAAAGTATGTTGATTTTTTGGAAGAATCAATGTTACCGACAGTGCGAATAATGTACCCACTTGAAGAAGTCCCTGTGTTCCCCTATGTTCACGACAATTGTCGAGTACATACCGCCAGAATTGTCTCGAATTGGTTTACCCAGCATGAAGATGAAATTACTCTCATTCCATGGCCGTCTAGGTCACCAGACCTCAACCCAATAGAAATTTATGGGGTTCGATGGTTCAAATGTGGGATAACAGAAACGAGAAGACAAAGGAAGCAATTGAGCAGCACTGTAATGAAATTTGGAATTACATGAGGGGAACTGACATCTGCAATTGTCTAATTGGGTTGATGCGTTATCAACTATTAGACGTGATTGAAAACAATGGTGCTTATTACCCGGTTTTTAGGTTTAAGTAGGGTAAGGTGGGTGTCATTTCTAACTTTGAAAAATAACTAATTAACAAAAAAAGTTATTATTTTTAAACTCTTCCACATTAATGTTGTTAATGTTTTATTTTCTTGTGTATTTCTGCTACCTAACATATAACGATAACCCTAATAAGGTCGGTTATACAAAGGTTTGGCCTGGGTCACCTTTGGCTTGTCGATTTATGGCCGATTCCGATATCTTACTATTCACTCCCCTGCCTTACCGTAGCTTGAATTTTGACATTACTTGTATAGAGATTATGTAAAATTTTAACCATTAGTAAGGCAAATAAATGGTCGGTAAGATATAGGTAACGGCCCTTAATCCAATATACTTAATGACAGAGATAGTAATAGCATGTAATAGTATTTGTCAGATGTTACATACAAGTATAGTCGAGTCTCTCTGATCTGTTTAATACAATGTAGTCAGTAACTTTCAACGTCTAATAAAATGATAACAAGTCTGTTACTAAGGAAATGTATGTTCAGGCAAATTTCAACCTAATTGTATTTCACAACTGTAGGAAAATGAATGTATGGTGGGTCATATTTCAATTGGTCTGATAGTATCTAAAGTTGAGCTGTTCTAAGATTTCTAAAAAGCCCCATTTGAAGTTTCATGTAAATAATGACAAACTAACTTTACAACAGTATCAAAATAATTTCTATCAAATTAATACACCATAATTAATTAGTTTATTTTGTTTAGAAGTGTAACACATGATAATGTTATCTTTGTCAACACTAATTTTTCTTAAATATTAGTGATGTGATCTTTAAAGTTGTATTTAAGGGTTGTATGTTTTTTACATTTTAAAAATAGAAAAAGCAACTAAACATAAAATACATTTTTTTAATTAATAAATTCTTTTACTTTAGTTTATTTGGTTGTAAATCGATTCCACCTTTTCACTTTATCATCATCAATAGTTCACATAACTATGAAAACCAGTAACTTCTTATTGTGTAAAAAAAGGGATAGTTTTGTTGTGATAAAGACCCAAAATTTTGCAAGCCAAGCTTTTATACATTTTTACATTTGCAAGGTACAGCAGGCATTGTTCAAATTATTTTCTGAATTTCTCACACTACCATTGTTAGCTATGCTCACCTATAATATTTGTTTACTTAATGTAGGGCAATAAGACTAAACCTTTTTTCACAGTAACACTTTATCTTAAACTTTGGTTTGAGATATGTTTTGTATAATAGTTATTAATAGAACACCAAGTTTTCTAAAAACATACATTCATAACTAATGATTCATAAGGTTCTCTGTATTGTAACATAAAGAAGAAATATATGTGTGAACGAAAGTATGCATATGTTAACCAATTAAGAGGTTTTTCCTTGTAATTTATAGACATTTTAGTCTTGTGAATTAATTAGTATCGGCCTTCTATTACTGGCGTACTTTCTAGATTATTAAACCGAATAAGTACTTAATTAATTCAACAAAAACCTTGAATTTTTTAATGAGCAAAGTCAAAGAGAAATGTACAAAAGTACGAAAATATTCCCTCAAGTTCACTCTAATATTCAGACTAAATTCCTAAATAAGTTTCTCGACGAAAAGAAAATATAAATAAAATTGTTTACTTACCATGCAAATTCCACCGCTTCCTACCTATCGGCATTCCAGTATATAATTCCACTTATCTCTGTTATTAACAAATAATTTCCAATAAAATACACAAAAATAATCATAAAAGTCTAAATAGGGAAATTAATTTAATATTTTGATAAAATGTATTCGATTCGCAAATGTTTTCCAAATATGTCAATATGTCAATGTCATAATACGAAGAAATCAAACATTTTGGCAAACTAATAAAATAATACAATACAATAAAAATAATACAGTCAAAATTAAGAAATACAGATCAAAATTTAATTGAATAACTTACTCGTAATTCAAATTCAAGTAATCTTGTAAGTTATATCAAATAATTTATATAAAATCACAAACTGAATCAATAAGATTTATGAAAGTAGGACTCGCGCGCTCCTACGCATCCACCCACCAAATAGTTTGTATTTTGTATGTAATACATCCACGTCCCACACTTTCCATGTCCAAAAATAAATCTTTTTCTACAAAAGGGCTTCCTGTTTTTGTTCTCTTGTTAGAAGTTATTTTAGGGGAACCTGTTTATTTTATTTTTCAAAAGTGGGAAGCATAAATAGTAAAATAAAGGGTAAATCTATAGAACTCTAATACAGGAATTTTAAGTAGTGAAGTGGTGAAGTGGGGAGGTGGGAGGCATACTTACCTTTATTACAACTTCTAAGGTCCGGAGATCTTGAAATATATATATTTTTAATAAACATAACCTCACTTATTTTCAGTGATTTTTTCGCTAATATTGCATTTATATCATAGGTCCAAAGTTGAAAAATCCTTTCAAAGTTAAAAAAAAGCCATTAATCAATATAAAAGAGCCAAAATAACCAAAAACCAGCTTAATTGGATAAAAATGAAGAAAAAAGACAATAGAACACATTCATATACACTACAAGAGTAACCATTCAAAATGGCGACCAATAAAAACGATGTTTTTTTACGTAATCGTATTAATTTATATTTAACCTATATAAAAAAAATGTTCAGCAATGTATTTAAAAATTGATATCATTAATATATTGATTCATTATCATATTTAAAACCAACTTGCTAGTCGTCCACTAAATTGATAAATAAAACAAATGTTTCATACGAGACTTTTAAGGTGTCGTACTGTTTGTGTGTATAAAATAAATAGTAAATGCTAACAGTCGGTTCTGGCACTCTAACAATTTGTGTATCAGATTGTTAAGTCGCAGCCAAATAGAGACTACTTGACGCGCCTTGACTACGCCTACAACGAAACGGAATATACGAACGCATTCAAAAGGTTTATAAATGTTTATAAATAATTATCAAACGGTTAAAAATGCATAAAATATGATCCCTTTGAATTCGAAATTTTCCTATTACTATACTTTATTTCATTATTTACCCATTATATACCTATTATCTATTTATAACTACGGTAATGAATACATATTTATGGCATTCGAGTTTGAGCCTTGGAGCCACAGGTAGCCGGAGTTGATCACCACTAATTCCATTGAGACATCCCAACGTGTTTGACCGTTTGTTCGTCTGTACGTCTATCTTTTTATGTGCCTCATACACGGATCGGCATTGTAGCATCTGCAGCCTGCAGAGTGGTTGGGGCTTGCAGGATGTGGCTCACACACGGATCTGCATTGCAGTCCGGCCTCAGGATTGTTTCAGTTCTCACTCAAGTCAGTGTTCTTGCAATTGCGTATCTTACAGTAAAAAAAAAGAAAATTGCTATTATGATATATGACTTTGTTTTATTATTAGATAGAAAAAGACCTTGAGTTCCGAAGATATAGCAGAAAAACCTCAAAATCAAACGAAAAAATTGTAATGATTATGATACTGTTTCAGCCAAAACTTGTCAACTTTTGTTTCTGAACCGATTTCAAACATTCTTATTTGGATTCAATATAGTTTCTAAACGGTTGCATATGTAGCGCTGGCCACTTCGCCCATAATCAATAACTTTTATTGGTATTGAATATTGAATTCCAAAGATACAGTAGAAAATACATCAAAATCAACTAGAAAAAGTGTAACAATCGAAATATTGTTAGGTCGACAATCTTAAATTATGATCAACTAGCTGTGCCCGCGACATAGTCCGCGTGGAATTTGTTTTCAAACCCCACCGATTTTGAAACATTCTTCATTGGTGCTCGGCTCCTATTAATCTTAGCGTGATGATATACAGCCTATAGCCTTCCTCGATAAATGGACTATCTAACATTGATATAATTTTTCAATTCAAACAAACAAACTCTTCAGCTTCATATTTTAATATAACATAATGTCTTGTACTAGACTCTATTAGAACTAGGAAGCAGAATAACAGAAATCCTCAACGACAAACAGCACGAACGTGTAAATTGAGTTATGTTTTTAATCTATCTATCGTTTTCGCATTCCACAAGCTACCTTATAAAAAAGTGGTAATTTAAAATTAGTAACAATGGTTAAAGTTGGGGTACTTAGAATAGTACCCTGGGCGTTCATTCGATGAAATTGGATTTGGTGCTGGGCTTTATTCCCTACTTCATTGGGGTACTTTTTTAAGGACCGTGGGCGCTAGAAGGTTGCTAGGGGTATCATATTCGTAATTTAAGTGTGTAGTAAAAAAATCTAGCAAAAAATAATCTGGAGTCGAGTCAAGTAAAAATCAAAAAGTTAATATTTTTACATCTTCTAATTGATGCCAAGTAAAACATTAAAAGTACTGCATACATTTATAAAACAACAATATATTCAAAAGTTCATTAATTATCATGTTAATCATTTTTTATTAATATGACAGACCTTATGGTGGCTATCATTTTCATTAAAAACTTATTCATTTGTGGTCGGGTTTATTTAAATGGCTTGTCTTTGTAGTCTAATGGTTTATCCGTCTAGTCTTAATAACCGACCAGTTGCCTTTCAGATTTTTTCATCGCCTATTCTCACTCTGAGTAGCGATAAATCGTGTACGGCCACTCACCGTCCTGCGCGGTGGACTACAATCGGTGGGCGGAGCTTGCAGGCCTTGCGCAGGACTTGAGAGGTATCCTGCTCTGTGTTCCAGTTCGCATTGCAACCTGCAACAATATTCACAGTCCTGCAATACGCGGTGAACTGCCAGGCCTGCAATGCCGAGTCGTGTAGGGGCATTTTAAGTATTTAGAAAACTGTAAGAATAATGTACTGCAATGAATTTAATTACGTTTGAATAGTACTAACAGATCTCGATCGGCTTAAAAATATTATTTTTTCATCTGTCCGCCAAGCCCTTGTTTACTTTTTGGAGCACCAGCCATTCAAGAGCTACATAATAATATGATTTTGAATGGCTTTTACGCTGGGTAACAGCCATTCAAGAATCATGAAATCAGAAATTATTTAACTATGTATGTCTCTGCAGACCACGGGCCATACAAATGGTCCGGAATTTTGGAGGGCTTGCGTGGGGAGGGCCCTGGGAAGGCCAACACGTAGAGGCCCCTTATATAACTAAATGTGGCGTGACACCGACTACCGATTATCCCTGTGTATACCATATAAAAATCCATCCAAGAACAAGCCCCGGTCAGCGTAGGACTATTCTTTGGACTGAGAACAAAAAGACCAGGCTGTTGGAATGAACTGCTAGTGGAACTACGGATCGGAGACTATGGGGACTTTGGCGTCTGCCCGTCGCAATGTTCAAGGAACATGAAAAAAATGGGCAGACGATGACTCGCCGCTCACTGCATGGGCCCCTAAAAATACCGTACAAGATTCGCGAGGGACAACATGGATGTGAGTGGCTAAGGGTGTCAAGAGGTGGGCTGCAGGTTAACTTATTGTTAGTCCATGGGAAATCGTACAGTCACCGGTATGGGTCTAGTAGACTTGACTCTTTAGTTTCATGAACTCTTCTAATATGAGCCAGTGGCTGACCGTGCTGCTTTAACCACCAAAGAAACTTTAATATTGAAAATTGAAAACATTTCATTTTTTATCTAAAGGTCCTTATAATTAAACCATAAATAAATTAAAACACCAAATTGTTAATGTCAGATAATGTCTAATCAAAAATTTTAAAATATTTTATTTTATTCCATGTCAAATTATGTCAGTTGTTCTCGAGCTTAGAAGGAAGATTCTGTTTCGGAAAATAGTTATTACCTATTTTTTATATAAATGTATATTTACGAGTTACCGTTTGATATACATAATGAATTATGTAGATTACTCGATAGCTATGATTACTGGGAAGAGTTAGCTGGCAATCACATGCAATACTCGGCCATGGATGTAATCGTAAGCAGACATTTACTTTAATTTTTGACGACGGGTTTTTCCTAACTGATGGGTGCTATCGTTTTATTCTGGGAAATTACGTGGGTTTTGTATTTTACAAGTAGTTTAATTAGGTTCTTAAAGTCTTTATTTTATATAATGCCCCAGGGTAATAGATATTAAGTTTTACGTCGTATTCGGCTTTGTTTATTTTCCTTGTGGATAATAATGCATGACACCTAAAGTGGACAATTTTCTTAGAACTTTCTATGTTGATAGCTAGCTTTGTGTTTTGAAACTTGTTTCTTACATAACTTATTTTAAACGGATAAAACTAAAAAGGAGAGAAGAACATTCATTTTATTTTAGTGACTAAGCCTGTGTTTATAACTGTATTGTTGACAACTAGCTCTACAGAAGCAAGATACATACTTGATTAGGTAATAATAATTACCGATTTCTAGTGATTTGTATATATTTACATATATTCCATACTAATACATAATAAATAAATGTGAAATTGACTGTGTGAATGTTTGCAATTTTTGGGATATTTATATCCTTCAGATAACATTAATGCGCACTAAAATAAACAATTACAAAAATACATGTTTACAACAACACTTGATGATACAATTAACAGTCTTATTAATTAGAGTGATCTCTTTGAGGCAATCTGACTTGGAAAATAGTTATAACTAATCTATTAATACAAATTTTGCAAGAAATGAGATGGATCCAAGAATTTCTATAGTGAATATATAGTTTCAGTTATAGGGATGCATATATTGTATGTTAGTGAAATTTGGGATATTGTCTATAGGCATTAAACCAAGTTGAAAGAATTGGTAAATAAAATTTTGTATGTAATTTATAATCTGGAATAGTTGTCTCTGGGAAATAGGAATACCCCTATGGTAAAAAGGTGTGATATCTATGTAATCTGGTAAAATCTAATAGGGTAAAATATCTTGATTTTCATCTGAAACTTAACTATATCAAATGGCTCATAGCTTAAGACCATCAATTATACTGTTTTCATTACACTGTTAATTTTGTTTTATGTTCATTAAAATATATAATAAATCAATATGTGCCACGAGAAATGGATCCAAAGTTAATGAGAGCTCTAGTAAATACATAAATTCATATTCATAACTTTTTTGTGGGTTTTAACTTGTTTATATCACCACTAGTCCAATTTGGGAATACTTTTTTTTGTTGATGGCCCAAATTATTACATGTTATATGACACAACTTTATGACTCAAGGTTGCTTGGCAATAATAACATGAAAAACTATGTTAATATAGCTGCTAATATGAGGATTTTGATTCATAGAAATATTGTTTTGGTATAAAAATATTGATATCTACTCATTTAAATTATGTGAGTGGGAATCTTGGGTTCTAACGGTTATATTTTGACACTTACTGTATGCCAATATGTTTATTTGACTTCCCATTTACAAAACACATATATTGTCTGATATTTCTATATCCTAGTTATATTGCAAAACCCACATGTTTCACAGACTTTTCTAATCCATCCTAAGGTTGTCTGGAAGAAATCGTTTTTATTGATAAGACCTCCTATAATTTTCTGTACTTATACTTCTTGAACTGTATCTTAATTTTATACAATAAATTATATTCTATTCTAATCTGCATGGTGATTTTACAAATGTGTAAAATCTAGTGCACAATATACAGGGCTGATAGCTGTACCATCCTTTCATGTAATTGGGGATCATTAAGCCCAAGCATGGGATATTTATGACCTGTATACACCATTAAATAAAATTACAAGTGACTATGTTTTTAAAAGAAATGCTAAAATCAATGAGATTAAAACTTTGTACAATCATATTATCATGCCTGTTTCTTGTAGGTTTAGCCAGAGACAATGGATTTCTACTTGTTACGATCTTCACATATATTGTTTGCTTTATCTACATTCATTAATCTCTTCATACTTATATTCTTTAAGACATCCCATACAAACTATACCATTGTTGACTCCCCATCAAAGATTGGCAACCAGTCAATTAATTGAAGATGTAGGGTAATTCCCTAACATCAAATAAAGCTGAAATGATTTGGTTAAACTGACTGTTTATTTGAGTTCTATGAGATGAGTGTTGTGTGTGCGTGATTGGCGAGAACTATACACGCGCCTGTGGACCTGTGTGGTGTATGGTTACACTGTACAGAAGATATTAAGAACTCTAATATTTTCTATTTTATACCCATATGATAATATTATTATTATCTAAAAAATTGAAAAAAGATTAAAATTACTTAATGTTTTGAATAAAATGCCAACAGTGGTGTATAGTTTTCCCTATATGTATTAAATTTAAATTATAAAACCATTCAATGTAAATAAAACAGGCATTTGAATATATTTTTTTATTTTATACCCATATGATAATATTATTATTAGTATCATTGTATGGTTACAAAATAAAAAAGTATTAAGATTTCTAAAGTTTTGAACAAAATAATAGGTGCCAATCATTGTAATGGAGTGACAAAAGTAATATAGTTTTTCCTATATGTATTCAATTTAAATTATAACAACAATGTAAATAAAATAGGAATTTGAACACATTTTTATTTTATTTCAGAATCTTGCGGGTTCAAAGTATGAATGTAATTAATACAAATATGGGACTGTAATATCCAAGTCTCGTGCATATGTCATAGGCACAGCTATTTATAAATAAAAATGTTTGTCTCTAATGTCTGTTCGATTTGGGATAATGTAATTTATTCATGCAGATGAAGCGCACATGTAATAATGGGCTTATAAACACTAAGCCAATTTGTGATGCAAAATTGTTACTAATTATTGATGTTAATTAAACATTGACAAATAATGTATGTAGATATATATATATATATATATATATATATATATATATATATATATATATATATTGGAAAAATCTTGTAAGGAAAAGATTGTGCTCGCACTTTGACAGTTTTTATTGAAGAACATCAGTTTAAATTTGAATGAAATTATAAGGTGTTTACAACAATATATACTAGTATAGCTAATTATCAATGCAATAAAGAAGAAACATTTTTCCATAGATACTACATTTACATCCCTTCATCCATCCCAGATGGAGCAGTGACATTGTAAAAGTAAAAATGTTGAACAACTTTTATGAGGATAAAGTTTTTTGATGATAAAATCACATTCGAGTATAAAGTTTGTTGCAGGGAATTAAACAGACAGCTAAAAGACTCGGTATATCACCAACAAGCCAGCTCTTGTTAAAATGGGGCCAACAAAATCACAAAGTAGAAGAGCTATTTATGCTCCTGTATCATATGAAATATGTACCAGCTATGAGATGTCTATCTTCAGCGGTCAGAAGCAAATTCCTTGGACTGTTGAATAAATTAGAAACATCAAAGTCAGGGAATAATAAGTGTTTAAGTAACGGTATGTTAATTTGTTGTAGTTTCTTTGTTTGCCGTACTATTTATTATAACATTACTAGCCGTCCCATGAGACATCGTCCCAGCCTCAAATAACAAAATAGAGAACCCGATTGCAATGCCACCTAACGAGTCCAATTGTGAATCCAAACAATCCTGGTACCTATTTGACCACACACAAAAAATGTCGTCAAAATTGTTTAAACTGTTTTGGAGTGACCAGGACCGTAGTGGAATGGAGTTCAGTGATATACACACAAACAGAAGAATCTATCTTTATATATATAATTCTTCTGTATGTGTGTTGACAGTGAACTCCTAAACGGCTGGACCGATTTGAATGAATTTTTTTGTGTGTGTTCAAGTGGATTCGAGGATGGTTTAGATTCACAATTGGACCCGGTAGGTGGCGCTGCAATCGGGTTCTAAATTTTATTTCTTCAGGGCACGACAACGTCTGCCGAAAGAGCTAGTAATATTATAAAATTCTAAACATGTCGTGTCTGTACGTTAAAGCTATTTAAAAAAACAACTAGAATAGACTATGTAGATGATGGAGAAAGAAAGAAAGAAAGAAAGAAAGAAAAACTTTATTCGAAGAAATAGCGACGTAATTACATTCGTTATACATTATTATACACAGAGCATATTTTGAGAATTTGTACGCCGCATTTTCAACGAACAAGGTTTGGAGAACAGGATGCAATTTTTTTAGATTTCTGGTCGATTTGTCTGTTTGTTCGGGATTCACGTAAAAACTACTGGGCCTATTTCGATGCGGTTTTCCCTAATCGACAGCTAATTCTTAAACTTAAACTCTGCGTAACTTTTTATCCGGGGAATACCGCGGATTTTTTTCTGGGAATGATTTAAAATAAGCAGATTAAAACAATCGAATTCCAATGTAAATTTTTTACCGATCGATAGCTATTTTAATGTAATAAAATGTGTGATAATTTTTATCCCGGGAATCCCGTGGAAATTTTCGAGTACGTAAAAATTTGCTTATTCTGATAAAGTTTTCACTAAAACGATAGCTGCTGTACTTTGTATCCCGGGAACCCCGTGCAAATTTCAAGTCAAGCATGGATGAAGTCGCGAGCATATCCTAGTTTTATATATAAAGACAAATGAGAGCATAATAATAACAGCCCATAAACTCTCACTACTGGGCTCGGGCCTCCCACTATATGGAACGGACAGTATACCCGCCCCCCTTGTCCAAGGCGGCCTGGCAAGTTTGACACATTGGTTATCTCGATGTGCAGGTTGCATCACGATGTTTTCCTTCGCTGTTGTTACCACGTGGTAATTGTAATAATATGCACATTAAGTCAGAAAACTGTCTAAGTGGTTCATGAGTTCCGGTCAGGATTGAACCCGTGCCCTTTGCGTTTGGATCGCGTGCGCTAGCCATTACGGTACCACGACTAAGTAACTGCTGCGGCTCAACGACCCAAAATGAGTCATGCCCTTCGAAACGAGAATACTCCTTCCTTTCTGTTCAGCACTGCCTCCTGCCAGTCATAGGCGTGAAGATCTCGTAGATTAGCCTCCATTACGTCACTCCAGCGATATCTAGGCCGACCAACTGGTTGCCGTCTCGTTGGTCAGCCCAGATAGGCTCTTTTCACCGCGCGATCCTTCCATATTCTATACAGATAGACAAACCAGCGCAAGCGATGTGCCTTGCTCTCGCTCTTTAAATTTTGGGCTCATCCACCAGCCCTTCGATTTCGGCATTTTTACGACCACGTCTACCTTAGAGATCATATTCAGATTATATCTTTTTGAAACTTTTAAAGTCCTGTAACCAGATGGCAAAAACTGGATTCTTATAAGAGAGAGGGAGAGTGTATAATATTGTATTGTCTGTCTGTAAATCACAGCTATTGAACTTGACCTTTGTTATTTTTTGTATATTCCAGATAAGGTCAATAATCAGATAACACAAAAGGCAGATAGCAGTCGCAATTCAATACCATTACCTGTTATGCTCCTTGAAAATCAGGTATTTAAAATTATGTATTGAAGTTTATTTATTTATAAATTCGTTTATTTTTGTTAATTTATTTAACGAAATATACAATAATTATATATTCTTACAATATAAAAATACATAATGAATACACATGTCAGCTAAATTTTCACTTTTAATTTAGCTGTATTAAGTTTCTGCTAGATTAATTTCGTTAGTAGTTTAATGTTATATAACAGGGGTTTATAGTAACATTAGGTACTAGGGTTTATACTTGTGAGTAACCAGTATGACCCAAGGGCCAAAACAGTTTTTACATAAATCTCTTTAGTTTTTTTATAAGCTTTAAAGCTTAGCAATAAAATGTGGGAATAGAACAGTGCCTACATCAGGCTACGTCTCCCTCTCTATCACACTTACAGGCCTAATGGGAGGCGTAGTGACGTACCAGTGTAGTGTCGGTATTAATGTTATTAAATGACTAAAGAAGCACATTCATAAAGTAATTTATACAATGTCACAAATATTCGGTTGCTATTCGTCCACTTTTTTAACTATTCGGTATTCGTCCAAATAACAAATCGTGAAAAAAAGTGTCTATTACTCAAAAATGTAGGTACGTATCGATTGCGTAGTGATTGAAATATAATCACAAATTGTATTGATAGTTAAACTACATTGTAACAGTGCTAAATGCGATTATAATAAATTTTTAATTTTAATCTTTCATTTCGGCCAGTTTTTAAAATGTCAGAATGATATAAAAGAATCCTGATATCCGCAAATACACACATCTTACGCCGAACATTCGGCGCTTCGGTCGAGAGCATGCCGAATATTCGGTATTCGGCCACACCACTATTCGTGGCATCTTTAATTTATATCATCAACAAGTCGATCCTTTACCGTCATTTTATCGTAAAGGACATTTGGACGTTAAGTATTTTGTTGCAAAAGGTATTTTGAACTATTATTTTGTTTTAAGAATTTCATTTAGTAGGGTCTGATCTAACTAAAACTGAAAGTCTTAAAACAAAAGAATAGTGTAAAATACCTTTTGCAACAAAAAATACACTCAGGTCCAAATGTCGCTTACGAGATAAAATGGCAGTAAAGGCTTGAACTAATCAATAAATTACACTAGAAGAATAATGAATAAATTACCACTTATTAATTCATTATTATGCGCCGGTGCACACAACACTATGAATTTAGTGCGGAACACCGCATTCTTATGGGAATCGAATGGTTATCGATATGTGACGCACCGCACGTGTCTCTTCCTAGTGGACCGATGACTTTGGCACCGCGGGCAGCGGGTATTTAATACGAGTATAGGGAGATTAATTTCAATTATTTGTTAGTTATTATTATTATGTTGAATTTTCTACATATTATACTTATCACAAAGCTTTACCTAGCGATTAATTAAAACAGAGTTATTATAATTCTATTGTTTCTTAACCAACTAACGTGCTAGAGCCATGATGGAGGAATCATTACTTGATTACAGCTCTTAGGGCCAGCTTGATAGATATGATATCACGCTCTTATAGAATATCGGCGTGAATCTATCCAATCCCATCCCCTACAACTGTCTCCCTGTCTGATCCCTCTATCCCATCCTAAAGGCTGGCAATGCGTTGGCTTCGCCTCTGGTGTTGCAAATGCAAATGTCTATATGCGAGTAACCACTTTCCATCAGATTGACCGTCTGCCGGGTTTGCCAGCTTCGTAATAACAAAACCTTGTCTCAGCAATTACAAGCCATTATCTATCGCGGGTCAGATTGATAACATTGTCGTGTCTTGTTTGGCCCGCGGGCCGGATATTAAAGACCCTTGTCATAGATTTAAATACTCAATAATATTTGACTGTCTAAACTTTGATTAACCTGAGAATGATGTATTGGTGTAGGGATAACAGTATACCCAATACCCGCCACACTCGTCTATGGCAAATTGGCAGGTTACATACATATACTCATCGACATAGTGTTCCTGTACTATCAGCATGTAGCAGAAGAACTGTTAAAGTTATGCATTCTTTACTAGGTTTCAAACTCACGCCATTAAAATAAGTTGCGGTATCTTAACAACTGGGCTGAGAATGATATTACCTATATTTTATTTTAAAGTAACTGCTTAACTCTATAAAATTTTGTTTGTATTGTTACGACCTACACGCCGACAAAAGTAGATTCACACCTGCATACCATAAAAACACACTTTATTACCTTTCCGCATTTGAACTTCTTTTGTTTACTTTGTGTTTAAAATTTGTAATTAGGAAACAGCCCATTGTGTATTGTAATCTTTTATGGCAGTCATTAGCCAGGTGTGTCCAACTGATTCTAAGAAATTCGGTCTACGTGGTCGGGCAGCCATATTGTATTGGTGCAGTATAAGGCAATGGCCCAATGGAGAGATCGGCAGTCTAGCGATAGCCACAAGCGAAGCAAGACCATAGTGACGGACATTGCGTGTGTGATTGAATCGTGCATTACGTTTGGACTGGTTGTGTACAGTTATATTTGTACCTGTGTTATATCCTGACGCAGGTCCTCTCGGGGCACGGATGCTTCGGGAGGTACCTGTGTCAAATAAGGCGCGAACAGACGTCAGGGTGCCACCACTGCGTTAGCGGCAACGAAGACACGGCGCTGCACACCCTCCAGGTGTGCCCAGCCTGGGACGAGCAGCGCCGTGATCTCGTCGCGGCCATCGGGGCGGATTTGTCCCTCCCGGCCGTGGTGAAGGCCATGGTCAGGAGCGCTGACGCGTGGGACGCAGCCGCCTCCTTCTGCGAGACCGTCATGTCCGCAAAGGAGGCGGCGGAGCGGGAGAGGGCGCAGACCGCCACGCTCCCCTCCCGCCAGAGCCGACGGCGACGACGGAGGGTCGTCCAAGACGACCTCCAGCCGCCGTAGGCTACGGCCGTGCGAGCGACCGGCGGGGAAACCGGACCCACCCGCACATTAAGGCCGGAGAGGAGGGACGCGCCCCGATCCGCGCGCCCCCTTTCACCTCGGGGTGAGGTAGAGGAGCCGGAGAGACCCAGATCTCCGGCTATCCAAATGGTGAGGCCAGCCCGCAAAGGGGCCGGCCGTCGTCCGTCCGGGCTGATAGTGAATGCGCGAGCGAGCCCACAGCCCGGACAAAGGACGCTCGAGTTCGGACAGGGGTTTTAGTGGGTATCCCTAACCGCGGTGTGGCAATAGCATCTCACACCAAAGTGGGGTGCTAGTGCCACCCCGACCTGGCGAATCCCACACACGGGCCGCGACCTTTCCCCCTCGCGCGGCTCACGGTCCTCAAACGGATTTCCCCTGTATAAAAAAAAAAATATACGTGTTTGTATAGTTCTAATAAATTCTATAAATAATTCCAACGGCATTTTAATTCGAGTCCTGCAACTCATAACATGACACATTTTAAAACACAAAACATCTGGGGTTTTTAAAGTGGCCTCTTCTCGAGAATCACTTAGTGAAATCGACAGGTCTAGTATTACATATACATACTGGTATTTACATACATATTACATATACTGGTATTTGCAAGACATTGCATAAGGTTCCACTTTTGTCATGTTTGTAATAAGAATCGGCGAAAGCGACTGTTTTAATCCCCTTGATAATAGCTTCTGGCTATAATATAAAAATACGTAAAATTTTAGCAGCAATAAATGATTAGGTTTTCCGGTGGAACCTATGCTTATTAATAAAACAATTTCAAAACACTATGTCATACTGATGGATATTATTTTATTATGGATCTTAGCTCATTACCTTAAAGTTCGAAATTGTATAATAAAAAGACGTTAATGGTCGTCTGGAGGAGGCATAACGCTTTTTCCTTACGTGACGATCTCCGCCAGTTTACTCTTGTAAGCTTGTAAGCTTAACTTCATTCCAAAATATTTTCATAAGTACTCTACACACTTCATCCAAAACAATATTCATTCAAGGTTATGATAGGGAATAAGAATAAACAACTAAAACCAACTTATTTAGAGTTCACAACCTTCCTTGAACACGCGTAAATATGCTAAAAATAAATGCAATGTATTGTCATCAAGCGCTTCCTAGAAATAAATGAATAATTGAATACATTATAAGGTTTAATTGTTTTATCCAATAGGGTGTTGTGCCGACATCGAGTCACGGCCGAAATGGCAACACTCCAAGCTTTCAATCAAGTACCGATGTAAGTATTAATGCAACGACTAATGTATTTTTATGTGCAATGAATTTTTATAATTTAATGGAAGGTTCCTTCTTTAATACTTTGACTCGTGTAGGACTTGGCCGCACTTACAACTCCTTATTTAAGTTTAAATTAAGAATTCATTCATATTATATATAGTACAGTCGAAATTGCATATATCGCCTCTTTGCTACCACAACGTAACAAGTCCGACAACTCATATTTTTATTTCATAATAAAACTAGTTTTTTTTATAATTTATATATGGACAGTAAAAAAGCTATTCGTTTCAAGATAATTATATTTTGAACTAAAAAAACTCTCCTTTTAAAATTTAAATTTTCAACTAATACGTTATCGAAACAAAGAAAATAATATTTTTTTTTAATTTTGCGACTTGTACATAGAAAAACTACGTTTTAAAGGTTTTAAGAGCGACATTTTATTTGACGTTTCGGACACTTCAGTAGTCGTGATATGCTGTGAATCAAAATAGAATCTCGTTACTGTATTTTATCTGGTTGCAATTGGGCTCGCTAATGGGTACGCGGCTAAAGGCTTACTCATTACAGCACATTGCTGTATCTGGGTGATCCCCTCGCGCCCTACCGCGCGCATCATTGGTCGCAACCAGTTGTTTTTTAAATCCTATAACATTTTAAGAATCTTTCCGTTTCAAGTACTTTGTTGATAATCAATCTAGTCAAAAAGCCATTAATCCGGATTTTTCGTATGGCAACACTCATATCTGTCAAAGAAATAGTCCACAAAAAAAACAGGCGAAGAGATGTTTGTCATCTCTTCGCTTGTTTTTTTTGTGGTAAGTTTTCGATAAGCCATGGCGAAACCGAAACGAAGTAGTTACATTAATATAAAAATACATAGTACCAAATCGTGTTTTCATGTTATATTTAATGTTGCCAGTTAAACATTTTTTTATTGCATGAGTTCAGCAGACAGGCAGACGGCCCACTTGATAGAAAGCGGTTAATATCGCCTATGGACAATTGCAACACCAAAGGTGCTACAAAAGCACTGCTGCTCTTTAAGGTAGACTGGAACCTGGTCACTAATGCTGGAACACAAATCAAGGTTGTTATGGCGGCATACTCTAGCTAGACCAGGGGTGGTAGCCATCCAGTCGGGAAAATACCCTACCACCTGGCTGTGGGTTGTTTTGTCGCCTCTTACGACAGGCCGCCCGGCCGCAAAAAATTGTATTCTTTCTCCGTTCCTGCACAGATAGAAATATTTTAAAATATATATAATACATATTTTAAATTTGCCGCTATTTACTTGTGCCACGACTCGCTGACGAGACTCTAGCACCAGTTTAAAAAAAACCCTGATTGACCTGCCAATGATGCGCGTTGGAGAATCACCTGTAATCAAGAATTCGCCATTTGTTCGAAAACAGTTACAGTTACGGCTCGCAGATTATTCCTTTATTATAGTTTACCCGACTATTCATTTGCTTTATTGTTATTATAGAGGTTTAAGGAGAACCATCTCTGTATATGAAGAAGTGCCACATTAGCATTAGGGTGAATTTTAAAGAAAGCACCAAAATTTATTACAGTTGTATTATAGAGTATTTTAATTTTATAAAATTTAAAAAACATTAAGCCTATTATTTAAAGCTCACGAAATTAAATAACTTCACGTTTTCACAACAATTCTTTGAGGTTATATTTATTAAATTATTTTGTACTACATAAATAGACGAAGTTTTTAATAATGTATACTGTCACCTGTCGCTCTAGTCGCCAAAGATATTAAATTTTTGTAACTCGGCATACTTCACTTCGTCTACAAGAGCTACATTCATACATATATACCATACCCTTTGTCTACATCAGTGTCATTCTGGACGGTTTTTGAACTGTTATTTACAGCTTACAACTGGAGAATTCTTCAACTATTGTGATTGTAATTTCAAATATTGTAAGCATTACAATGTTACAATACATTCCTACAATCTATAGATCATTAAAATATGATCATGTAATCGGTTCAATTATATATTCCTGGACACTACAATAATTTGTGACCAGCCATATAAGCAAATATAACTCAATACCCTAGAATCCAAAATATCTGCCTAGACAAATACTCATATTTCTATCCTATACATGGAGAATATGTGGAATGTCATTCAAATAGTCTTTTTCATAAAATATTCTTGACAAAGCAGTTTAAACTTAAATTGCAGTAATCAAAATATTTATGAATCCATCATTATTCATATAATAGTGATCGTAATATCGTATATAAATTAATCTATAACATAACTACAAATTATTGATGTGTTCGATTGTAAAGATATTTTGTAACATTCTAATGCTTATAATATTTTGAACCCTTTGCAATGCTTATATATTAATGAACTCGACTGTACATCCACTTGCTTTGCCTTTACTTATAAAGCAACTTTGTCAAATTTTAACCAGTAGTAAGACACAGGAACGGTTACTGTAAGATAGGAACTGGCTATTAATAGTGCGTCAACATGTGTTACGTAGACATAGAAGCCTATGATTAATTTTCAGGACTCATACACAAGTGGCGGTGTCAATGAAGGTAACGATGAAATAATGAAAAATGTATTGGCAATACCTAAGATGAGTTATGAAGAGTTGAAAATCGCTACTGACAATTGGAGTGAGGCTAATTTACTCGGAAGAGGTGGATTCGGACAGGTTTTCAAAGGTGACATAGATAGATAAGACCGACTTAATAATTCTTTGATTGAAGCCCGCAATTAAAGCTAGGATAATAATAGCCAATTTAATTGATTCTTACTTCTCGAGCAATGATTAGCCACCCTAGAGCACTATTACGATATCTGCAGCAGACCAAAGCTGGAGTGAGACTGCACCCGACCAGGGTCGGAGTAGGACTGCTGCCTCGACGTTCCATCCACATGCTTTTATGTTAGAGCTATGGCGGAACGAGGGTAATCGACACAAACTACCCTCTTTTATTATTCTGTCAGTAAAGAATACTCATTACAATAGTGCAAATAAAACAAATGTAAACTAGGTGCTACTAAATTACTAATCAATACTAGTGACATAGATGATATAGATATAATATACCTGTATATTGTTCTTCCACGATTCTTGCTCAAGCCGTAAAAACCTTACAAACATACTCCCGTTTATATTAGATTTTAATTATATATTTCAGGTGTATGGAAACATTTACCGGTGGCTGTGAAAAGATTAAAAGATAACGATGGTGAAAATAAAGAGTTGTTAAGGGAAATGTGCCTCAATCAATATAGGCATGATAATATTCTACCTTTATATGGATATAGTTATGGTGGTAAGTATTATAAATAAACCGGCAGACAAACACACACGTTGTATATTTCCAAGCTAAGCAAGTTACGCTTGTGTTATGGGTGACATACAACGGACCACTCTGGGGCCGATTCCAAACACCCAGACCATAGTAAATAAGGAAAAAATCGTTTTCGAAATTTGCCATGCCAGGAATTGAACCCAGGCCTCTGCGTTGTAAGTGAGGTTGGCCACCAAAGGCTTAGTCTGCTCAACCACAAAGGCCGTCAAATTTTGTTTAAGTAATTTTCTTGGGATAGAAATAATAGTAGGTTTTTTAATTGCAGAGGCTAAATTGACACTTGAAAATGTCAAATTTATGTCAAAATGCATAGATTGTTAGAAGCTTTTATTTAACTTGTAATGTTTGTTTTTTTAGTTATTTTCTTCTGGTCAAATCTTACAAACTGATTAAACCATCCTTCTTTTAGATTTACGGCTTAAAATATTTGCACGCTTGCTCAGTGCTGATGGCAACATACGAAAATGAAAAAAAACTGTAGTTTTATAGCAAAAAAGTAAATATGATCGGCGAATAAATATATTTTTGAAGTGATAACTTCTTATGGGAGGGTAAACCGCTTCGTTACGTAACGCGTTACGGCGCCAGTCTGTCTGGCTTCCCTTTCTCTCGCATACGGCAGCGGTAGGCAGGCTCCTCCTCTCTCACTCTAACCCACAGCACTAGCCGTATTTCGGACAGAATATTAAATAGTTCAACTTAGATTAGTTTAAGCTAGAGCTTCTGTCGGGCGTCCCGAGACGCACACGTTTTTTTTAATAAAAACAAAACCGATTTAAAACTTAAAAGCAAAAAAGAAATATTTTCTACAACGTCTCGAAGTCGAACGAAATTCTACTACTGGTACGCGTAAACAAGTTGGCCTTTCGAAGTGTAGGTCCTCGGCGCTCTTCAACAAGGGTTGCTCCAATTTCTCTGGTATCGACTTACCAGACCCTGACTTAGTGATGACGGGACCACCTCAGGAGTATACCCTTTCGAATAAAAATAATTGAAACTCGGTCCCCAATGGGGACTATGCATGTAATTCAAATACGAGTAATTTTTTTATAAGATCACTTTATTGCTGTAAAATTACATGTCTAACGTTATTTTTTATTTAATTTAGATAGATAGATAATTCTTTATTGTACACCAAATCATATACAAACAGAAGTAGAAAAAGATAAGATAGTAGAACGGGCGGCCTTATCGCTAAAAAGCGATCTCTTCCAGGCAACCTTTGGCAGGGATTGATAGAATTTAAATACAGACTGTAGTGCAGTTAATAAATTATGACGAATTATAAATAAACATATTAAAAAATGATATAAATATTTATATACATACATATGTATATACACATACATGTACACACACGTATATATATATATATATGACAAATACAAAATGTTTCGGAACCTGATTTTTAAAGCACGGTAAGGATTTGGATTGTCTTATAGCAATAAGTAACTCAGATTCATCACATTCCAGAGACGCAATTAACAGATTTTAATAATTCATAAAAAAGTTAAAAATGCGCGAGATATTTAAAACCGCAAAACGCAACGCTATTATTAGTTATTTAGTAGCATAGTTGTTCTTGACATGTTTCTTTTTAAAGTTGATAATTATTTTTGTTATGTACCCTCTTATTTCTAAACGATACAATCGGCCATTTCATTAATTGAACAATAATGTTATATTTCTATTTGTTCTGTCATTAGCACCGGCTTTGTAGAATAGTTGTCTATAATTTACCATAATTTTATATAACAATATTTACCCTTTATAATACTTTATATGATGTAATTGTGTAGATTATAATTCAAAATCTCTCAATTGTCTATAGACGGTATTCATTACATTTTATTTTCATGTTGGCAGACGCGATAGATTTATACTGTGTTCGGTTTATTTTATTACATGTAAAACTTTAAATATATTATATCCCAATATAAATATATATATTTTTCCAAAATTTCCAAACAATAATGTATTAAATTCTTTTCATTTATAACCCTTTAATTAAAATAGTTTATCAGTGACTTCAATCCGCTATCGGCTGTGCCAATTTGCTAAGCTTCTTAGACTGTAAAATTGTTGGAGGGATGGCGAGGTGTTCTAAAAATGCTTGTCGAGTTTGAATAGTCAGTGTATGTAGTATGTTAAAACCGTAAGGTTCTCCAATTATAAATATGTGACCAGTTGCTGTTCTTTTATTACCATAAACCCTTCTGAGTTGTTGCAGTATTACACTATAGATCAAATGGAAACGTGACGTCATTTTTCATTTTGACATTTTCAGATTGTTAACAAAGTCGAATTTACTGCATAGTGCATTTAGTGTTGTGATCGTTATTATGGTAATTTATTAGCGTAGTTTTGAGAAATATTTTTGAAGATATTTTATCTCTTTTCATAACCTTTCACCATTTTCGTCGTATGTTCGCACGTTTTGTAAGAGTAAAAAGTACCTCACTGTGTTTAGTTTTAATGTGTCAACCATTCTGTTTCAGGTCCTGAGATGTGCCTTGTATATCAATTAATGGCCGGTGGGACTTTAGAGCAAAGGCTTCGGGGAAAAACAAATCATCCACCTTTAAGCTGGTCACAAAGATATCGAGTTGCACATGGTGTAGCCAGGCATGTACAATGATTTGCCATGTTTTCACATAGAGAAAGTAGTATCTTAATTAACATGTAATCAATCATACCATTTTGCAGGATAAATAGTATCCTTATCCATCCTTAGTCTTGGTAATTAATACATTATACAAGTGAATTTTTCAAGTGGGCTTTTTTTAGCTTAATTCGAAACTATGAGATATAACTAAAAATACTGAAAGAAGTCTCGAGGTCGAGTTTGTTGAAAACGGTATCATTAGATTTTTGAAAAAACAATTATCCTGGTCGTGGTCGAAGTCGTGGTAGCGTAATGGCTAGCGCACGCGTCCTACACTCAAAGAGCGCGGGTTCGATCCTGGCCGGAACGCATGCACCACTTAGGCAGTTTTCTGACCTAATGTGCATATTGTTACAATTACCACGTGCTAACAATGGTGAAGGAAAACATCGTGATACAACCAGCACATCGAGATAACCGATGTGTCAAACCTGTCAAGCCGCATTGGACAAGCGTGGCGGGTATACTGTCCGTTCCCCTACAGTGGGAGGCCTGGGCCCAGCAGTGGGACAGTTGTGCGGCTGTTATTATAATTACCCTGGGCTGCAATCGAATTGACTGATTTTGGAAAAAAATGCAACTGTATTATTATATCAACTCATAGTGTGGCTTGTAAGGCTCAATTTCTGTGAAGTAACAGCATGAACGAAGACGAGTCAAAGCTCATTTAAGTTATGACGTCATGCCTTGCTATTCTCGTACAAAATCTTAAGGGAATCGTTTTGTAAAGTGATAAAAAAGTCTCTCAATTTACTTTACTGTCAACTACCTTAATCTGTCGCTCTTTTCTTTCACCTTCTCCCAATTATTCGGGGTCGGCACAATATATCTTTCTTTCCATACTCCTCTATTCTGACATACGTCCTCTATCACACCACAAATCATCATATTGTTACGAGTTGCAGAACTCGAATTAAAATGCCGTTGAAATTATTATAGAATTTATTAAAACTATACAAACACGTATAACACAGGTACAAATATAACTAAATACAACCAGTCCAAACGTAATGCACGATTCAATAACACGCGCAAAGTCCTTCACTAAATAGATTACCGAATGTACACAAGTCTTGCTTCGCTTGTGGTTGTCGCTCGACTGTCACATCTCTCAATTGGGGCATTGCTTTATACTGCACAAATGCAATATGTCTGCTTGGCCGCGAGGACCGAATTTCCTAGAATCACACCTGGCTAATGACTGCCATAAAAGATTACAATACACATTGGGCTCTTTTTCTAATCACAAATTTTAAACACAAAGTAAACAAAAGAAGTCCAAATGCCGAAATTAATAAAATGTGCAAAACAGGTATGCAGGTGTGAATTCATGTTTGTCGGTCGTAACAATATCCTTTATACAACCCATACACCTCTTATTGGTCTACTTTTACATTTGTACCCATCAATCTTGCACTTTAACGTTCTTTTTGTCACGTGACTTTCATCCCTCCCCATTACACGCCCACCTTAGTCTTCTTCCCCTCAATTTTACAATCACGGATGCAACGTTCAAAAATCTCCTTAGGAACTCATTTCGCACATTATCTATTCTAGGAACACCACATATTCTCATCTCAGCTGAGTGGGAGGTGTTTGTGGTCTATCACTTTAGTGGTCCAATATTCGGACCAGTATACATATACGATTGTCCATCTGCATGGCTACCACACCTGGTTTAGGGTTTGCCGCAATAACAAACTTGAGTTGTGTTCCGGCATTAGTCGCCAGGTTCCAGACTCCCTTTAAAGAGCGACAGCACATTGGTATTACGAATTTCCAAAGGCGATCGTAACCGCTTTCCATCAGGTGGCCGTCTACCTGTCTGCTGAACTCATGCAATAAAAAAATGTACATATATATAAGTTCATATACTATCGATTTTCCTTTGCAGAGGTCTCCAATTTCTACACACAATGCAGGGTACCCCCCTAATACACGGTGATATTAAACCAGCGAACATTTTGCTCGACCAGTGTCTAATGCCTAAGATTGGCGACTTTGGCCTCGCCAGGAAAGGCCCTTACGGCGAAGATAGGACCCATTTAAAAGTTTCAAGGTAATTAAAGCTCTTTATTATAAGGGAATCCGACTTTTATATGCTTGATTATCGTGAATCAAATTATATCAGTGTCAATTAACTTTTAACAAATAAAAAAAAAACATATAAATGCCGCGCTTAAAATCGTTCAAACGTATTTTTAATTCTGTGTACTAGTCTCGAAAACTTAGGAAATACAGTTGACTTTTCATAATTTGCCACTTAAGGAACCAAAAAAATTTCAAATTACCAAGAGCTCTTAATAACAGTTTATAATCAAGAGGAGGAGAAACAAATCATCAGATCAAAATTCGGGATTTATTATATTAAACATTTATACAATTATTCGTAAATGTTCATTTTGAAACGAAGTCCGTAATTTTCTGTTAAGTGAGTACATAACTTGAGAACGACTTTACCAATTTTGATCAAATTTTTTGTTTGTGTTAGAGTGGTTCCCTAGATTGTTTCGATTCGCAATTGGAACTGGTAGGTGGCGCTGGAATCGGGTCCTAGATTTTTATTTTTTTGGCGCAGCCCAACATCCACTGGGACCTCTAGTATTTTTTTTTCTTTACAGAGTATATGGTACCCGTCCATACCTACCGTTGGAATATCTGCACTCGAAATGTCTCTCCCCTGCGGTCGATGTGTTCAGTTATGGCGTAGTAATGTTCGAAATGGCCACAGCGTTGTTGGTTTTCGACAAAACAAGACCATCACCAGTGCAATCCCTGTCGGCTTACATACATGAATTGCATAGGGAGGGAGCTGATTTTGGTAAGTCAATGATCAAACTATAATCTGAACGGATAAAAAGGGGGATTTGAAACTGCGTCGCCTCTATTCGCCTCTCGCTCTCACACTGTCCAAAAACAGTTCGTGAGGACAACAAAAACGTGTATATGGCAGATCCGAGGCACGACCGGAGTTTACTCCTACTTTAAAAAACATGAGCACATGCGCGGCGACAGCGGCCGAATAAGGGCGTTATCACGAAAGGGAAAAAACATACAGGCAGATAACTATTTAGCCAGTAGAAACTAAACATATAAACACAAAACACGCTGACACAGACATATTGTTTAAAAATTAAAATCATATGTGTAATATCTGAGCGCCTGAAAGAAATAGAACAGTAGTTTTGGTAAAACGCATCTAGGAAAGCAAGCTTAATGTAGGAGAGGTGAACCTTGACATGACATAGAGATTAACACTTAAATCATTTCAATTAACAAAAACGCTTGACCAGTTTGAATATATATATTTTCTTGTTTTGTTCGCCTTAATACAGGGGTGATTAACCCTTTCGAGGGGCCAAATTTAATATTATTTTTGTCCACAAGCTTCCAACTGCCATCAAAATTGCCGCGCCAAAACCAAGAGAATTATATCGTCTCTTTTATTCTAATACAAATTCTATTTACTTAGAGGGAGAAAGCATCAGTTCAACGTTCGTTTCAATTACCTGTATTTGACCACAAATTTGTGGTGCTTCCCAATTAATCGTGTCTGACAGCTTGGCAACAAATTTGTGGTGGTTCTGTCTTAGAGGGTTAAAAAGAAAGAAAAAAACAACATTTTGAGTTACAATTATTTTACTCCTCATAAACTTTTCATGAATTAATGAATCTTTATTTGTAAAAATACAGGTAATAGTTGTACAAAAGATGGTAACAAAGTCAAATGTTCTCACTATATTTGACCTGCACATGGTCATACAATTGAGCACTCGTCAATCTAAAAAAGATACATATCGAGGGCCTTATATGAAAATCGATTCTTAAGGATTAAACTCCAATTACTGTGATATAGATGGTTCAGTTCTTGCCATAATACTGTTACAAGGCGATACTAATCCTTTGCAGGTGTCTATTACCCCTTTGAATTTGATTGATCTATTGTTCGCCGCCGTAAGACGTCATAAAACCTTCTTTTCTCTGTTGATATTTCATGCGAATGGTTGGAACCCATTAAGCTGACCATTTAACTATTTCAAGAACCAGTAGGCACATGTTGCTAAGAGGCCATGTCTAATTTACAAATGGATGAGTTTCGGTCAGTTGGGAAATACGCCAGTCTTATTCTGACTACGGACGAAGCGTTACCTAGTGCAGTTTCGGAGCGAGTATCTTATAACGACGAACTTTGCCCGAATTGTGTGATAAAGATTTTCTGCCCTAGGATTTGATTTTGTTGTATTCGACTATACTTGTAAGAACTATGAATTACGTGTGTGTACTTCGAATCAACTTTGTGATAATTCCAACGGCGTTTTCGAAATGACATCCTACAAATTCGTAACAATGCCTACAGAACCCTAAAATGAAATGTTTGTTTTGTAGCAACATTAGAAGATCCAGTAATACGTGGAACTCCGAACTCGAATCCGCAGATTTGCCGAGATTTCGCCTTAATAGCGGTGCATTGCACCAAATATGCGAGACACGAGAGGCCAACCATGTTGGAAGTATATAAACAACTCGATGCGATGGAATTACCTGGGAAATGTTTCACGTATATGTAGTTTTGGATATGACAGATCGATTCGTCTGGCATTTGTATGGTGCTTGTTTAACGAAGCCGTTTACAGAAGAAACTTGTGTGTGTCAACTCTGACACACGACTGGAGGTTTTTCCTTAAACATTAAAAAATGGTTGGTTTTCCCTTTGACATTCCTTCACAGAAATTGATACTTAAAAGCTACTCTATCTACTGGTGTAATAATACAGGTGTGTTTTTTGAAGTGCACTTCTCTATAATTGTTGTCATTTGAAACTCGATGAAACGAAAAAGCGAAACTAACCGCTAGCTAATGATTTTGGTGATTTTATATTATTGTATTGTTTGTATTAAATAATTTTAACAGGTCACTAAGGTCACTTTGGTCATTTTAGTCATTTTTCGTAGCCTCCTCACTCTTGTCTACTAAGCTTAGTAGATATAACTATGTTTGCCTGCATAGTCTCTGAAGTCACTTCTACTGCGTGTGACCTTGCATACATTTTTTTTTAAATTGATTTTTCAAAAATCTAGTGATTCCACTTTAGTTTCCGTCGATATCGGCTTCGAGGCTCCTTTGAGTGTTTTTCACTATCTCGTATAATTTAGGATTTGACTCTAAAGGCTCACTTGAAAAATTCACCTGTATATTTATACCAAGAGTTAGGCCGCGAAACCCGCTTCGTTAATCAAGTTACCTGTATTAATACATTTTAAGACTGGTGATATTTTCTCATTGTGCCTTAAATAAGTGTTATGTTAATTAATATTAAGTAAGTATATGGGTTTATGAATAGATCAAAGTTGCTGACTTAAACCTGATTTATATTTGCATTGGTTAAAAAGCGAGTTAACTCGCGAAACTGGTGAATTAAGGGCTTATAATCGTTTGGACAAGCATCTACTTAATCAACAATTTATTAATACTTAACTGTCATATTTCTGTTCAAACGATGATTAAAATTTTACTTGTCAGATTTGCAAATTAACTCGCCAGTTTCGATAGTTATTCGCCGGTTTCACAAATCAACTCGCCAAATGTATTTCGGAATGTCATCCTTTAAACAGTTTAACAATTGCGGGTATTCTATAACAACACATTTTACAACAACAACGATGTATACTCTGTTCATATTAGCATGAGACAAAGTGTAAGATTAAATGAAACCGCAGTGGATTTGCTCAGATTAACTTTAATGATCACAGTTATATTAGAATTAGCTGCGCTCGAGGTTTCACCCGCGTGGTGATGGAAACTGGGGCCACCGCCCTTCCCCCTCATGACTGCCCACCGGCCTTGCACATCATAAATGCGCGCGCAGTACTTAATCATTATTTTGCTGCGATGTTATTTTAAAACTGCGATATCACTTAAGATATTCATTGAAATCGAATGATGTAAATGGCAATTTTGTTTTAAATTAAATACTTGTGATGAATAACGTATTTATTTGTATAAGGATTAAATATCATGCTTATAAAAACACCTCCGCAAATAATGCATTATTTGAGAACAAATTTGGTTAGCATAAAAAAGGTTATAGTAAGCCAACCTTAAAAGATAGACATATGCTGTCGCGGACTTTTTTTTAGAACTTTTAAAGGGGAACAATTCTGTCACACATGATTTTTGCGAAACTTTAACCGTTTACGCAGCGGAAGCTCTTAAAAGAAAAAAAAACCCCGATTTTGAAACATTCTTCATTGGTGTTCCGCGCCTATTGGTCTTAGCGTGATGATATATAGCTTACAAGCCTTACTCGATAAATGGGATATCTAACACTGAAATAATTTTTCAAATCAGACCAGTAGTTCCTGAGATTAGCGCGTTCAAGCAAACAAACTCTTCAGCTTTATATATTAGTACAAAATTTAGCACAGTATTCAGCATGCAGAGTTTTACCTTGCCAAGGCACAGCACAGAGAGAAAGGGCAGACATTTGAGAACCCCAAACTAATGTTACCGGAAACGCATCAATGACGTTTCTCAACTGATGCTTTTTGCTTTATAATATAAGAGATAACTTTCACACATAAATAATGTGTTGGGTGATATTCTCACTTTCAACAATAAGAAAACAATGTATTTCAAACTTTATTTTTAATTTATTGAATGTAGGGTGCCTAGTAATGTCTCATTAATTTTGTTATGTATTAAAAGGAAAACAATAAACAAATTACTAAAAACGTGACACAAGGAGGAACTTAACAAAAACAACAAAAGTAACAAGACGCAAACGAAATCGTCTTGGAAACCGCACTGTCGCATCAACAAGCAGACCGATAATAAAGATGGCGGATATAACTCAACGGGTGACACATTGAAATGTGAAATATTGTTATAATAAAAAGGTGCCAACTTTGAGAACCTCATCCTTTTAGATTTTTTATCATGTACTGTTTCAAATTTATAATGAAAAAATATTAAATTATTTCGTCGTCAGCCATTTGCAGTCCACTGCTGGACGTAGGCCTCCCCAAGACAGCGCCACTCATCCCTGTCCTCCGATTTCCTCAGCCAGCGCCTGCCGGCGACCTTGCATAGGTCGTCGATCCATCGGGCTGGAGGGCGACCAGACACTACGTTTACCGAGACGCGGTCTCCACTCCAGGACTCGTTTGCTTCATCGGGCATCGGTCCTGCGGCAAACGTGACCGGCCCACTGCCACTTCAACTTGCTAATTTTGCGAGCTAAGAGTTGTTTATGGTGTTCTAAACCAAAATTATACAATAAGTACGACAAACATACTAATAAATTGTTATTTAAAGTTTTATAAGTGTATTCCTTTCTTAGTTTTTCAAATAAATATTTGTACAAACTTAAAAGTGACCTATGAAATATTTTTTTCGGTTTGTTTACTACTTGTCTCACCGTTCCTTAAATATAGGTCATTAGTTATTGATTGATACAATGGATTTAACTATTTTCTGGGAGAGCGGCTAATAGGCATAAAGATGCGACTCACAGGTTGAAAAACACTGAAATCACATATAAGCCTGTATTCAAAGAGAAACAACAATGCTTCGAAAATTTTACCGATCATGGCTGTTGCAGCAACAATTTTGAATGTTTCAAAAACACATTGATTTTGTTGGTAACACCAACGGCTAACATTCGTCGTTTCTGTCGATGTGACGAGGTAATAAAAATGATTTAGGGTAAACTAGCTAACTATGCCATTGGCACACAATCAATTTATTCAATATATAAAAACATCTTAATATAACTGAAGTTCTGGGAAGACGATACAATCCTTTACAACATTTATTTTATTACTCCTTGCAATTTCAATCATCTGTAATCCTTTTGTAGTTGTTTTATGACCGTAAGTTCATTGTTTAATTTAAGCCGTAAATTCTTAGATGCCAAGCTGTTTCGGATTAAGCTTACAAGTCCTAGAATTCCAGTAAATCGTGTGTATGTGTTGAATTTGAGAGTTGAGAATTGAGTTTCAACTGCGATCGACTGCGTTACTAAGTGTACATTCGGGACGGCAATCTCATATTGACCGACTGCGCGTTTTATGTATTACGATTTTCTGCCTTACAGTTAGGACTTATTTTATTCGGTGGTATTTGTACGAACTGTGAACTACGTATGTGTAATTCTAACCTTGTGATAATTCCGACGGTATTTTAATTTCGCATCACACAAATTCGTATCAATATTTAATTTATAGTCGTATATTATTATCATTGTATGGCTACGAAATAAATTAAGTCTTCCCACTGTTTAGAACAAAATTATAGGGTGCCAATTCAATAATTGGCAGTACAATTACTGGGGTGCTAACAATGACATAGTGTCCCTATTCTCCTAAGCAGCAATTTTTGACTATTTTTATTATACGTTTGATCGTATTATGACCCGATGATATGGTCCTTCGAGCCGGATGCATCTAAAACAGCAACATGTTTTTCGTTAAATACATAGCTTTAGTCTAATCTTATGACCGCATAATTTAATTTTTATAAGCGTAAGTAATATTTATAATTTAAAATAAAAAAAATTGTAAGGAAGAGATTAGCAAAACGTTTGAACAGTTTGTCTACCTTCTAGAGCTAATTCGATTTAATATTTACGTATAAGCATATTTGTTTATAGCTCAATTTAAAATTTAAATATACGTGTTGGATTATTGTAGACTAGCGGCCCGGCGCGGTTTCACCCGCGCTCTGTCCTGCTCCCGTGGATATAGCGTCATGTTATATAGCCTATGATACTTCCTGTTAACGCAGCTTTCCCCGTAAAAGAATTTTTAAAATCGGTTTAATAGATCCAGAGATTACCCCCTACAACGTCACAAACTTTACCTCTTTATAATATTAGTTGTAGATATATTAACACGTGAATCAAAAACTTTGTACCCCTTTTTACGAAAATTCCGCGGACGGACGAGTATGAAATTTTGCACACTTATAGTTTATATAGAGAAGAAGTGCAGAATGATAATATATTTGTTTTAATTATGCATAAAAAATACATTAACCCAATGAAAAAAAACATTACACACACTACCATGTATTTGAAACAGACACGCATATGTACTCTTTGTTTATTGTTAAAGTCAAATTGGCAGTGTAGCCTTGGCGAAATCTGTAATTATAGAAGTGTATATAGTCTTTGAAAACAAATTATTATGGTCGAATTTCGACCACGGGCGGCCACTAGTTGTAGTTAATAGTCTCATAAGTCTTAGATCATAGTTATCTTAGACTCTAAGGCTGGTGTGTGCGCCGACATTTAACCGATGGTTAAAATAAAATAATCGCTAAAACTATATGGCTAAACAGCGATTATTTTATTTTAACGGTCGATTAAACGTCTCTGCACACCACACTAACTTAACTATGATCCAATACGTGGTTAAAGAATTAAAAGAATTTTAACGTACATTTTTTTTATTCGTTTATAATGTTATAGACGAAATAAAGGACGACTGATACATGCAACAATTATATTTTAACTATAATTATTAAAAAATGTATTGACATTTTTATAAAATATGAGTTTTATTTGAACCTTACGTCTCAAAGAAACTGGTAAACAAATCTCGACTACTCAATTTGTAAACTCTTCTCATGTAAGGTAGTGATATTTTTTCGTGTCGTCGTTTATAACACCGTCTATATTAAATAATAAAAGATCAGGATCAAGGAATATATTACTCTTACGAGAGTCAGGATCAAGTAAAGAAACCTCTGGCGCCCTCTAACCTTGTAGCATTCAAGAAATTGTCAGAGTTACGTTTTTTACTAGGCTATTTAAACCTTAATACGAAGACGGAGTCTCGTACTCATCTTAGAACGGGATACCGATCGCGCAGTAGTTACGAGAATTATTAAATCGAATCAAATTAATAGGAGTAAAGATGGAACGGTCTCCAGTAGATACATTATTATTAATCACACATACTCAAACCACGTGTATATTAGGTTACATAAGTTTACACAAATAAATTAAAAAAATGTTTTAAAATACTTCACTTGAAGCAGTGGCGTAGCTTGCCTTAGACGGGCCCCGTATCAAAATGTCTTAGGGGGCCCAAAGGAAGGGCAAGGGGTATTTTTTTGAGGCAAATAAATCATTTTATTATTAATATTAACGGTTTTTATAAATCAAACAAAAAAATTCTCGAATTGAATATATATATATATATATATATATATATATTCTTCTGTACGTGTGTTGACAGTGAACTCCTCCTAAACAGCTGGACCGATTTTGAAAATATTTGTTTTGTGTGTTTGAATGGGTCCCCGGATGGTTTAGATTCACAATTGGAATCGGTAGGTGGCGCTGAGATTGAGTTCTAGAATCCCCCTAATCACCTTGAGCGATTTTGTTTTTGTGTGTTTGAGTGGGTTCCCGGATGGTTTAGATTCACAATTAGAACTGGTAGGTGGCGCTGAGATCGGGTTCTAGAATTCTCCTAATCACCTAGATCGATTTTGGTGATTTTGTTTTTATGTCATGAAACAAAGTCTTAGGAATTCAGAAAATATACGGCGGTACGAAGTTCGCCGGGTCAGCTAGTAGATTATAGATTATTACTTATACTTAATGCTTCTAGGAGCTAAGTTGGACAAACAATTCAATACACTTTTCTCGCCTTTTTTTCGGTAAACTTATTTATCAAATCATCCATAGCAGTTATTCTCAAAAATGTTATTAATTTATAAAAGATTGTGGATAATATTTTAAGAAGTTTTGCTTGGCTTGGGAGCTTGGGGGCACCATATCATTGATACGGCGGTAGCTACGCCCCTGATTTGACGTCTCTGTACACGTAGACTCCGTCTATACTTTGAGTTCATCCGAGTTATAGTCAAGGTGGGGAACTCTATACACACCTATTTATTTTCGTGTTTCAATACCAATAACGACAACAAATCGGTCAGTAAAGCTAAGACACCATTTAATTCTGTCTTCAAATTGTAGTTGACGTTGAATTTCGTTTAAAAAAGGAGAAAAATTAGAGTTATATGAACTTGGCCCACTGAAGGACTTCCCCACCTTGACTATATAACAATTATCATAAATAATTATAATTGGTAAGTTACAGCATGGGAGACGAATAAAAAAAGATGGGTTCCCACCAGCCTATAATGCCGTCGAGAGGTGGGCGCGTCGCTGTTCACGCGTTGATCAGAATCTCTCCTGCCCTGGAGTGAGACATTAAATAATAATAATAATTCTCATTTCACACAATAATCCTACACTGGCTGGGGCTTGTTCTTGGGTGCATTATTATATAGTGTAAACAGGGACAATCGCCTGTCAGTGTCACGCCACATTTAGATTAAATTTGTCAAGGGGCCTCTACGTGTTGGCCTTCCCATGGCCCCACGCAAGCCCTCCAAAAGTCCGGGCCATTTTCATGGCCCATGGTCTGCAGAGACGTACAATATAATAATAATCGGTAGACAAACACACATATTGTATATCCCCAAATTAAGCAAGTTACGCTTGTATTATGGGTAATATACAACGAAATACTCTGGGGCCGATTCCCAGACACCCAGACTAAAGCAAATAATGGAGGAAATTCGTTTCCAAAATTTACCATGCCAGGAATCGAACCCGGCGGAGCCTCTGCGTTGCAGTGAGGAAAGTCGGTGAAAATTTAGCCCGCTCAACCACAGAGGCTGTCAAATTTAGCCGCTGGTCAGGGCGAGACAATGCTTTTCCCCGGCGGGGGACGTGGCCCTAGTGGCCCCCGCTTGCCAGGGCAGGCGGAGTTGGTAGAGTTTCCGCCTTCCGATAGCCGCATAAGGCGCAGGAACAAACTCCGAGGGGTTTTAATGGGTATCTCTGACCATGATGTGGTAATAGCACTTCTTACTTGCGGTGCTAGTGCCACCCCGACGTGGCGATTCCCACACACCAGTCGCGATTCCCCACGCGGCTGATGGTCCTCAATCGGATTTCCCCTGGTAAAAAAAAATGGAAGAAGAATAAAAAAATACATATACAATATTTTCTTATTTTATTAAATAAATATACTATTTTCATTATATCAACTGATACCTTTTGTAAAGCTTCACCGCTTCAATTTAATAACCGATGGCTATAAAGACTTCAGGATCCCGTAGCCACTATGGCAATAACGGAACTCCTACATAAAATTTACGGCCATCCAATCATGTACAAAATTTTATTCCATGCCATTTTTATCATAAACTATGGGATATCTACGGTACTTAAGAAGACAATTAATAAATTAATTTTAAGTAATAAGTAACTTAATATAAATAAAAGTATACAACATCAATACTGTCCATTACTATATAGACCTAACTAGTCTATGATATTTGGTCAATTTTAAACTTGAGACAATAATCTCTGAACAAAAACTAATATATTGTTCTGTGACAGAAACTATGAAGGGTACAGATAAGGTTCTATTATGTTGTCAATTTTAAACTCTGTCAAAAACTTCTGAACAAAAGCTAATAATATATTGTGCTGTGACCTGTGACAATAACTATGAGCATAGATAATACTTGACTATGAGGCTCAGACTCAGATAATTACAGAGTACATTGAATGTATAAAGATCAGATAATTTCCCGACGGTGAGCATAATGCAATAGATCAGGTTCATAACAATTACTATATTTTGTAAATTTGTTGTTGTTCGTTTATGTTTTACTTAGCACCGACTTCTAGATGTTGTAGAAAGAAGTCGCTTAAATATTTAGTTTTTAGTATGAAGTGGGATTTGTTTCAGTTGAAAAAAATTTAACGCCTGTTCTTTTATATATAAAACATTAGAATTTATTGTAACATTTTTACACCCTATTATTTGACCCAAACAACTTTTGGGGAAAATTCCACTATTCGGAGACCCTACTCCTTTTTTTTTGTTAACTCAGTGGAATATCTTTTTTGCGACACACACATGGCTCATGGGATACGGGGGAAGACCAAATACAGCGTCTAGAGCCGCCTGCACGTGTGCGTGAGTCTTGTACCTAACGGTATCCGATTCTCCTCCAATGAAGAAAGAGGTCGACAAACTACCCACTAAACCAGACCCTACTCCTTATCTGTCCCCTCCATAACAATTATCTTTAGTTAATGTTACGAGTTTTTAAGGCAAACTATCCATAAATTATTTATAATTAGCTGAAAATTTTACATCAAAATGCGATATCATCTCTTTGTACAATATAATTGGGGTCTAAAGTCCTCGTAGCCAGGAGATGTTGATACCAGAAAGCAGAGTCTCTCGCCCGTCGAGTTTTTTCTTTGCTTTCGTAGTCCGTTTCAAAAAGGCCAAATTTTGTACTGCAACAAAATTGAAGTTAGTTCAAAGCATGTCTTCCTATTGCGAAGCTGGCAAACAGCCAAACTACCCACTTAAAGTGATTACCATCGCCTATGGACTATGCAACACCAGGAGCGAAGGCAACGCTTTTCCAGTATTTAGTATGGGATAGGTTTGTTGCAGAGTGATTTCTTAGCATGTGATTATTGCGAATATTTTTTTGTTTGTTACAACTTAATTATTCTTTGAAAAGTAATTGTAATACAACTTATATATGTATTTGAAAAAAGAGCCTGAGATATATAAATAATTATGATGAAAAAATCTTTTTTTGGCTAGACGTGTTCTTGGGGTGTGTCTTGCCGCTTCTTCTCCTTTGAACAGCGATAACACATTGCGAAGTGGTGGTGTACATAGAATATAAAGTAGATTTAAATTTTGACTTACATATGTGACCTTTAAAAAGTGTTCTCCAGTGGAACTTATTTTGAATAAAAACTTTTGAATTTGAAGGCATGGGATAGGAGAGATGGGATCAAGTGAACGGTCAGGGGGCACAGGATAGAGGGATCAGACAGCAGGAATGAGATAAGGGAGTGGAGTTGGGTGATGGAATATAGGAAGGGGGAATAATAATAATAAATAAAAAAAATATTTACGTGATTCGAAAATAAGGAACAAACTTAGAATGACCACAGGAAAGACATACAAATTTCCGGTATTAGAATAAAAATTCTTATTTGTGATTCTACTAGCTCTCTAAAACTAGTATTAACTATCTTTGGAGCTACTAGTATTTTCTGTTATATTGCCTACGTATAAAATAACAAAAGTCAGTGCTTACTAAATATGTGCAATTGTGTATATTTGTGTGTATGTGGTGTTGAGTGAATGGTGTGTTTACTCTTCAATCCGTAAGAATTCTTATTTCGTTATAATTGAAATTTGATACCAACATTTCAATTTGTGCTTTATTTTGTATTTACTTAGCGAAACTATCGTGATGACTGGGTCGACTTTGTTGTTCTAAATGATAATGTTGGACATGGTTTTTCTTTTCTTCTCTAAATTGAATTTCTATCAGGTAAGAGATGGATTACTTCAGTGTTTTTAAGGGTAATATATATCTGTCTTACACTGAGAACCTGACATTTACGATATAATTGAATTGTAGGGTTGTACCCTAAACGTTAAAGGTTTGAACGCCATAACTTTCAGAACGGCTCGTTGTGCTCTCTCAAGTTTAAGCGTATGTGTTTTATGTAACCCTCCCCAAACAGGTATACAATACCTTATTATGGAGTTACATAAGGTGTCATAAAATATGTCTTTAAAATTTTGTTACCTGCTGAATTATGTAACTTTTTCATAACAAATATGAGTTTGCGTACCCGAGCGCACCTTAATTATTTGTGCCAATTCAGATTTTCATCTATAATAATACCCAAGTATTTAACGTTGTCCGCTTTAGTCCTCGGTTGAGGATAGGCAAGTATGTACTTTATTGAAAAGTTTTTAGGGGGACCATCAAGACCTAATCATTATTTGAAACACCCTTAGCTCAAGGCTACCTGTTTCACGCCGATATTTTGTGAGAGACCAAAATTCCAAAAACTTAGCCATTGTCCATTATCCAACTGTGGTGTATGGTTGCCGGTTTGTGTAATGACACCACATTTGTGGCACATCTTATATTGTATAAAAAGTTTAAATTATAGAATACAAGCATTGTGAGTAAATGTTTTCGAGCGTTGCATGATAATCGCGGCAGGACTGCACTCGTGCGCTAACCGAAACAGACTCATCGACAGCCTTTAGCTGCCTAGGGAAGAGGGGCGCAGGCGGCGAATAACGCGAAGGCGGCTCGCCACGATTACATCGCTTAGGCGGCCTGCTGGCCGCTACACAGCTAAAAAACCAGCTGATTGTTTTTTAACTAAAGGGTAAATGAGTTCAGTCAGTTTTCGGTTTTATTCAACAACCATTAGGCAGTTGACGAAGTGGTTGACAATTTAACCTTGGTTATCTTATGAACAACCGCTAATCAGCTGGCTTTTTAAATAGCTACTCACCTCTAATTATAGGTGGCATGTAATTCACCTTTTGCTACATTTTTCAATCGACAACGTACAACTTGACACAAAAGGCATAGAAATAAAGTAATAATAAGTGCTCTTACATAAGTCCGTTATCCCATTCGAAGTTGTCCATCAAACTCCAAGCAGTGTAGGATACGACATTACACTTATCCAACTCTATAGAATCGAGTATATTGTCCAAGTACTGGATAAAATAGTTGATTCTCCTCGAATCGTTTAATCCCTTGAATGTGCTGAAGCCACTTTCTGTTATCATTATTTGCGGATCATTGCATGTGTCCTTCACCCATTTTAAGGCTTTCCGTATTCCTTTTGGTACAACCTGAAAATAAACGCTTATTAGGATTCCGTAGTCTCTTCAAAGATAGTGAAAGTTTTCAAAATATCCTTGCTCCCTTTTGGCATAACCTTTAGTGACTGTGGCCAAATGCGTCTTGTTTATGACGTTAAAAATAACGCCGATAATGATTAGCTATATTAGTGTATATATACGTACATACGTTATCTCTCAATGTTTAAGCTCTTTGAAGATTCTAGCTGAGAATCTTCAATGATCGGCAATATGGCTTCCGCCATGGTCGGTCTACTGGGGATCTCTTGCATGGTATACCTAACACACCGTTGGGCTGAAGCCATTGAGAGCAAATAAGAAGCCCTGGCAGTCAGCCTTGATATCGCTAAGGCCTTTGATCGGGTCTGGCATAGGGCACTTCTCACGAAGCTGCCCTCATACGGGATACCCGAGAGGCTTTGCAAGTGGCTATCCAGCTTTCTTGGTGGGCGCAACATCAAAGTCGCCGTCGACGGTTGCTGCTCAACCACCAAGCCTATCGAGGCTGGTGTGCCACAAGGCTGCATGTTGTCACCGACACTGTTTATCCTGCATATCAATGACTTGTTATCTATAGAGAACATTCATTGTTATGCGGATGACAGTACCGGTGATACACCAGTCGAGCCAATGTCCCTCGGTCGCTGGTAGAAGAGAGTCGGGTCAGACTTGTGTCCGAAGTAAAGAACTCCTTGGAACGAGTCGCTGAATGGTGACGACAAAATCTTGTCCATTTTAACCCCACGAAGATACAAGTCTGCGCATTCTCAGCCAAAAAGCCCATTTATCAATGCGCCACAATTCCAAGTAACACCCCTCACGATCTCTAATCGTATTGGGATCCTCGGGGTCGACATAACGAACGACGTACAATTTCGGTGTCATCTGGAAGGCAAGGCCAAATTTGCCTCTAAAAAGCTTGGTGTGCTTGCCGCGGGGTGAAGTACTGCTTGGACCGCAGCAGTACTTCACCTCGCGGCAACGATTTGCACTCTACAAAGCGCAAGTCAGACCGCATATGGAGTACTGCTCACACCTATGGGCCAGGGTACCCGCTTACCAGACTGACCTCCTCGACTCCATCCAGCGTCGCGCCGTTCGTATCGTCGACGATCCCATACTAACAGGCGGTTTAGAACCGCTTAGCCTTCGGAAAGACTTCGCTTCCCTCTGCGTATTCTACCTCCTGTATAACGGGGAATGTTCCGAGGAATTGTTTATCTGGTGCCAACGCCTCACTTCTACAACCGCACAGCTCGCCAACGACGGGATGTTCACCTCCCATTTCTTAGAGCTCCCACGCTCAACTACGCAACGGTTCTCTAGTACATTTATTCTGCGTACAACGATGATCTTCCCGCCGAACGAGGGAACTTCCCGCCACTGTTTTCCCTTTGCGTTATGATATGGTGTTATTTAAGAAGGGCATTATAACATTTCTTAGAGGTCGGCAACGCGTTGGCGACACCCCTGGTGTTGCAAACGTTTAAAGGCGACGGTAACCACTTTCCATCAGGTGGGCCGTCTGCCTGTTTGCCTACTCCAGACAATAAAAAAAAGCTCATTGACAATTAATAACTGTTGCAGTCTTGTTAGTTGAAACCAGGGATTCCCAATAGTGGTCGATATCGCCCCCTAGGGGTCGAAATCGATTTACCAGGGGTCGACATAAATGAAAACCGACTTTGAGGGTTGACGAGGTCTAAAAATCGACCCCTATTAATTAACACAAGTTCTTATTTGAAACTTTCAAGATACTGTATAAGTTGTGTTACGTAACTTACGTAAGTTGTTACAACAAATTTTGATGTGAAAATGATGTCAAGTTTACTCACTTAACCAACCGCAAAGTTTTTAAATTGGTATTTTGTATCAATACGAAAAAAGACTAGAGATAGGATTTTTAAACTAATTTGGCTATGGCGGTCTGAGGTACCAGTTCATTTTGGAAAAGGGGTCCCTTGCTCAAAATATTTTGTGAATAAATAAAATTTAAATATGATTGCTTATTATTTTCTATGTAAAACTGTTTTTCTCGGTTGAAAATTAATGAGAGAAATACACGTTTTTAATACGTTTATAACAATTAAATTACATGAAAGGCAGGATATTTCGATTGAGTTATAGGTACTACGTAGTACATTATATCTCATTGGATATTTCTAAGTAAAATCACAATGTAAGTAACTGCATATCCTATAATATTTGTGTATACCACCACCTTTGTCAAATATAATCTGTTTTATTCCTGCCACGGGTTGTCTGGGAGAGATCGCTTCTTAGCGATAAGACCGCCCATTGTGCACATTTATAATATTTTTATGCTATAATTTTTTCTGTGTTTTCTGTAATGGTGTACAATAAAGTGTTATCTATCTATCTATCACAATATTTCTCATTACCGACCACAACAGTAACCAGGTCGCATCACAAATAATGCATTAAGCCCTTTGTTACATCTTCGTGACACAGTCACTAACACTAACATTATCGCAGATGGAGCAAAGACATAAAGGTCACAAACATCTAGTGGTTTTGTTATAAAGGGTTTAATCTCGTAATAATTAACAGAGAACCATACACATTGTATATCCCCAAGTATAGGCAAGTTATGCTTGTGTTATGGATATACAACGGAACACTCTGGGGCCGAACCGAGACACCCAGACCATAGTCAATAGCGGAAAGTACGTTTATGAAATTTGCCAATCCAGGAATCGAACCTGTTTTGTGTTTTATAGAGCTAGGCTGATAGCGGCGTAGTCCACTCAAACAGAGATAGTCAAATCTATCTATACTGTTTCCAAGCGTTTATTTTACTTTTGGCGTTTGCACGTTTATCAAGTTACATATTTCTTGACAGTAAAGCCCACATGAAACAAATGACATAATTGTCGTACTTCATTGTTGTGGTTGACGTACTAGTGATGTTCTGTGAGTCATGTAACGCACAGAATATTAAACCATCGACACTATACGTAAATAAATCGAAGGTAATCGATTTAAAAATAATGAATGTTTTAATTTCGGTCGGTAACGCATTAGGACATTACTAATTGATCCGTCATCGAACTGTCAAAAGTAAAATAAATGCTTGGAAAGACTTATAAGTGCAAGAATTCCGGCCAGGTTTCGAAACCGCCCCTTCGAGTTTGGGACGCACGCGTGCGCTAACCACTAAGCGACAAAAGCTTATCTATAACAACGGCTTCTGGTGATACTGCATGACGAAAACATAAGGATTTCTATTTTGCCACAAAATAACAAATATTGAAATAATGCTTAATATAGCTGTTTCTACAAAACTTCATACGTTTTGTTTATTCATTATGATTGACCTTTAGAGAGTGTTAAAACGTAGTAATTATGTAGATTAATATTTAATGTGCAGACTTGTCTTACAGTTTTAATAGACGGTTTCACGGTAGTGATTGTCAAGGTCACGAAAGACTAAAACTTAACTAAAACAAATATAATCGGATAAATGTGTAAAACATAAAGATTGGGTTTCGAACATAAAGCTCTAAATTTTACCTTCACAATACTACAAGTATATCGAGTTCCTATCAAAATCCTTGAAATTGATTTTTTTTTATTTAGGGCGACAAACAATTACGCCACTAAGAAAATTATATAAAAATATTATAAACTATTGGTAAATATTACTTGTGGCGCAACCAGCGATGTTGCCCACAACTATAGGTAATGAAAAAAGAAGTAAACCCGTCTGTCTGTTAGTCAGTTATTACCCAGAGAATTATGAATGGATTTTATAAGATTTGCAGCGCGTTCTATTAGTAGCTCACAACGCCCAAAATGCTCCGATAGCCTTTACACAAGGCGACCGCGGTCGTTGTGGTCGTGGCGAAAACGTCACTAATGACGTCATCATTTTCGATCACGCAACAACCCGACAATGTCAAGAGGTGGGTCGAATAACCATTCTACTTGGGTTTACGATTGTAACGCCGGCAAGCAAGTGGAACGAGAAAAATCGCGGTCGCGAACGTGGTCGTTGTGAGTATCTAATGGAACGATGTGAAATTCGCTACACTATTTGACTAATATCTGTTGGTGATGAGCAATAGGCACATGCATTGACAACGTTTGTTTTCAATGAATGAATGGATGGAAAATCATTTTAAATACAAAAATTCAAATTGGAACGTTAGTTATGGCACTATTTTAGGCGGTAAGTATACATGCAACCGCCCTTATTCATAAGTTATATGAAGTTTATAGACTCGTAAAAAAATCAAAATTTCAGTATACGATTATGAAAAACTCATTTTTACGAGCTTATAAACCTTGTATAGATAACTATTATGAATAAGACGGAATATCAACAAGGAACCCTATAATCTTGTGTTGGTATGTTGTAGTTATTTTGAAATAAATGTAGTTAAATACATAAATATGAGTGTTTTACATTTCCGTCGAAATATTTATGACACTTAAATTTTTCTTCATAGCTATTATAACGGTTTAATAACAAATGTTCATTTTATTTAACATTTTGAATTATTACTTAGATCGTTATCATTTTATGATAGACTGTTTATACTACAGCTAGACAGGACTATCCAATGGGGTACGTATAATAGCTTCGTTCTCCTCACCAACAATAAAAAAATAGTTAGTTGTTTCATGTTAAATACGCAAGTCTAATGAATATGTAGTTTAATGAGTTGAAAGAGGCTAGCGCACGTAGGAATGCGTTTTTTTTAGACGGTGTGAGAGCGTGTGCTCCGCTCCCGCTTAAGGAGGACACCCCGGCGCCGGAGAGTGGCTTTCGATTTTTAGCCGCCGTGAGTGGGCGGCGCGGGTGGATATCTTGGGGAAAGGGTTCTTACCCGCCGTTATGCCGTCGAGATGAGAGCGCGCCGTGTTACGCGCGCGCTCACCTCTCCTTCCGTGAGATGCGTCACAAACCCCACGCAGAGTAAAGTCCATGAAGATGCCGGGGGACATTTATCTCCCGACATGGACATGGCCTTAAAGGCCTCCGCCTGCCAGGGCACGCGGAATTGACCGAGCTTCCGCTTTTTCCCGTAGCCCTGGCATAAGGCGCAGGAAAGAATATCGAGGAGTTTAGTGGGTATCCCCGTGGCAATAGCACTTCTAGCTCTGGCTAGAGGTGTTCGTGCCACCCCGACCTGGCGAATCCCACACACCGGCCACGACCTTCCCCCTTCGCTCGGCTGATGGTTCTCAATCAAATTTCCCCTCGCTAAAAAAAACCCGTAGGAGCGCATTTGCGAACTGACTCGATACCCAATATGAAATAATATAGAAATGACAAAAGTGCTGACAAGCAGGATTTGTGTTGTTGTGGTTGTAAACCGTACATAATTTTTATGTTTCATTTTTAAGGTTCTCTTCCATTTTGAGAAAAACGGAGCCCTTGTGCATTTGTTATGTCTGTCCATCATCTGTTTGTTTTTATTATGTCACAGAATTTTTTCTCAAAACTACTAGGCTTATATAAATAAAATTGACAGGAGGACAGTCTATATGGCTCTACACATTGGTATAATACATTTACCTAAATAAGAGTTTAATGTTTTAATGTATATATAAATATATACATTTAAGGTGTTGTTAGTAAGATCTTGAAAAAACCATGACGATGTTCTTTACTGAGTTTTTTATTGGAGTCAATCGACTCGCGCCCGGATGCCACGCCGGGTTAAGACGCCCCTGCTGCTAGACATAGCTTTCTTTGAGCCACAGAATCCGATATTTGACTCGTGAACAATCAATTACATATAAACTAAGTTTTGTAGATGTCAGGAAAGGAGCCTTTGAGCCGTTGCGTTTGTTTAGTTGCTGAAGAACCAAGGCCGTCTTGAATATAATGGGCGCCGGGGTGCGAAGAACAGACTGCGCCCCCCTTGCCTACAATGAAAACTAAAGGTAGCAATTCTAACTTATTAAACAGACATTCCCCAACAATATCTGATCTATTTATGAGATCCATTTAGCGAACATTTTTAAAACTAATAGACTACGCATGGTATGCGTAGGTAAAAGGTTTCTGGCTTGCATCCCCTAGGGCTCCCTGAGCCCGGGTGCCACGCACCCTTTGCAATTCGGTAAAGACAGCATTGTCAAGAGCGTTTGTCTTGAACACCTTAGAGATTTGGAACGAGTTAGAGGCATGTCTGGCTGGCTAAGTACCCGTGGTCTTGGCATAAAGGCGAACGCTGGAACATTGATAGGTTTTAGCTGGTATCCACGTCTCGAGTGCCAATAGTCTTGCGGGGTGCTAGTTCTTTTATTTTGTATGGGTTCGCGTTTGTCCGACATTGCACCTGATGTCAGGTGACAATGCAGTCTAAGATAGAGCACGCGATACTTGAAGATACCTTAATTGTCGTTTTCAGGAAAAACGTACGATGATAGGGAGTTTCACACCTCAGCGGTGCGTATTTTCAGTGGAAGCATAGCGCTTCGTCTGCTTGGTTGGTATTTCTACCATATATAAAAGACAAAAAGGTAAGGGGGGCAATTAATTCGTACAATACCGCTGCACACGCTCCTATAAAATACCTAATGTCTAGCCATGCCGCCTCTGCCAGGTCCCGGTCGAAGGGGAAGGCCCAAGAAATGTTGCCTTGACGTTGTGAAGGATGACCTGCGTACCAATAGTCTCAAAACGGCGGATGTAGAAGACTGCGAAGTGGAGGAGAAAAAGTAGGAAAGCGAACTCTGGGCGTCGAAGTGAAGGCTCCGAACGCCACCGGGATTTAACGCTCGGATGATGATGATGACTCTCCTATAAAATACCGACAAACTAGCGAGTCTGCGTCGATGATCTATGCTCTGAAGCCATCTATCGAATAGCTGGTTATCGCATATCAACTTCCTACTTTTCTCAATTAAGTCGAGTGTCTCGAGCTGGTATTTGGCGCAGCCATCCCATAGATGAGTGTTAGTACCAAGGGGAAATCTCCCACATGCCCCTACCGCGTTTCATCAATTGCGTTTCCCCATGTAAAATGCGTTTATCAAATACTAATATTATAAAGAAGAAAGATTTGTATTTGTAACGAATAAACTCAAAAACTACTAGACTGATTTCAAAAATTATTTCACCATTCGAATCCTTTTTTTTTTTTTTTTAGGCGGGGGAAATGCATTTCGCACATACCGGGTCCTTTGCTAGGGATTAGACCGTTGTTGATCATTGAGGCTTTCCACTGAGGCAATCCAAACAATAATCAACCGGCTTGTGTGGAGACTCGACTAATCAATACCCCACTAAAACCACCCTCCTCCCATGTGCCCCGCGCTTATGGCAGGAAAGGCGTGAGATACAGAACGTAGTTACGCCCACACCGATCCTAGCGCACAAGTGCTTGAGAATGCCCCGGGAGAGGCAAACTCACTTCGTCAACAGGGGTGAAGACTCCTCTGCTCCCTAGATGCTAGAGGGCCCCTGCAGCGGTATTTCAGGAAGGAGGTCATGCGCATACCTGCGCCTCCGGGCTCCCAACTGACGTCGGCGCCCGCGAGACGCATGCGCACTACCATCTCTCTCCCTATCTCGTTCCGCGGCCTCCTTATGAGACACTACCGTCTCGCAGAAATTGGCCGCACCCACCCACCAATCGTCGCTGTGCAGCATGGCTTGCACCAGATCGCCCAGCGATTCGATCGGTCCTACAAGTGTCTCGAGTTCAAACCTCTGAGGTGCCCATGCTGCGCACTCGACTAGCGTGTGTAACGCCGTGTCTAGCGCGCCACACTGGCGGCATTGGGGTGAAGGCAAGCAGCCCGCAATCTGACACAGATACTTATCGAAGCAACCGTGCCCGGTAAGTATCTGTGTCACCCATTCGAATCCTACATTATCCCTGAATAACATAGGCTATATAAAAATTAGGAATCCCGACTAAAACTTCAATAATGTAACCCATCAATCTAAAAAAAAATACTTGGCGTTGGAATCGGTTTCTAGGAATTTGATGAAATTTTATGTGTCTTTGAGTGGGTAGTTTAAATTCACAATTAGATCCGGTAGGTGGCGCTCAAATCGGGTTCTAGATTTTTATTTTTTCAGGGCAGTACGTTTGCCGAGAGCGCTAGTGAAATATATTGTTGGATAGAATGAACCTATATTCACTTACAAAAGGTAAAAGGAAAGAAAGGTAGTGCGAACAAATATGAAATCCCTACTACATCATTGAATTAGAAAATAACAAAAAAATATTAAACTTACAGTAGTATGAAGAACAGCTCCTCTTTCGTAGTCTAAATAAGTGCCGACGGCTCCTATATCGTCATCGTATGACGGGATAGGAAACGTGCCTTTCTTATAGTTTTCGGTTGTGTAGAATCGGGTAGAATAATGATTAAAACCATAGAAATCACTAGTACCTGAAAAAATTTAAGGAAATTAAACTAAACTTCGTACATTGCGAAGTTGTAATGTTGACGGGCCTGCGGTACCAATATATAGTGGATGTTACACTTATACGAACGGAATGCTTTGCGTCTGCCGTCATTATGCGCACCGCAAAGGAGTAGAACTCATTACCGGAGTCTGTCTTTCCCGATACAACCCAGATGTCTTCAAGTGCCGTGTGAATAGGTACCTTTAAGGTAAACGTGGTCCTTCTTAGGCCATGTCGCGGTCAAGATCATGATCAAACGCGAACCTATAATACTATTAAAAAAAAACGAAACACCGGGTAAAACGGCCTTATTTATAATAGTTATACGAGAATTATAGACTATCGTTATTAAAAAAAATTAATCGCATTATTAATTATAATGAGACTATAAACAACAGTCAAATGAGAAATACACAGTAGTCACAACTACTAAACCTACGTACTTGATTGATTTTATTCGCCTAAAAAAATGTTTCTGCTTCTTTGATTTTGTATGAAGTTGTATAAAATTTAATACTAATGTTACGAAGAACTTCCTCCGAACTGGACTTGATATTTATATTAATCTTCAGAACCTTGTAAGAGTGTAAGACATACACATTAAAACTTGTACTCAAAAAGAAACAGTCCCATATTTTAATTACTAAAATATTCACAGAAATCTGCTGAGCAATTTCAGAGCTTAATAAAGACAAACTTTCATACAGATGAACATTCTAAAAATATCAACATACTAATATCAACGCCTAGTGCTCATCGCGTAGATAACCCTATTATCACAACATTAGGCTTATTGGCTATTAATAAAATTAGTTCTATCGTGATACTTTATTATGATAAATTAAACCGAAAATGTGACGTTAAGTGATATTATTACGATAAGGAATAGCGTAATAAGGCTACATTGGGGATTAAAAGTAGATATAATACATGCAATAGCAAACGATAAAGAAGGAATTCTAAGGTGGTTTAGGAATGTAGAGAGAATAGATTAGAAAGGAGATTAACAAAACAAGTATATGATAACAGTGCTAATGGGAAATTTAGTGTCTGCCTGCGAATCTTACTATAACCAAACCGTGGACAGTCTGAATAAAGGTTAGGTATTATAAAAGACACGAAGAGATCGATGAAAATACATGTGTGCTAAGATCGTAACAAATGGAGATTCATTACTTATTCCTGCCCCTATCGGTAAAAGACGTAATAGTATGTATGTAAAGAGAATATATTCTAAAAGTAAGACCTAGGTATTTTAAAGCTTTTGTACATAACGGTGCTCTACAGTCTCGCAAGAATATCTCACAAACTTGTGAAAATATCATTGGATTTCATCTCGTTCTTCGATTATTGTCCCTTTTGTGATCCAATACAAACGCATGCACCCGCAAACGCGAGAACATCTCATTTTTCGTACCTTTCTCGCGAAGGGCCCGCAGCTCTGTGAAATGCTTGTAACGTATCTTAAAACTATTTACTATACATACCTTTTATATATTTAATCTCTTCAGGACTCAATTCTGGAAGTCTGCTCTTGTGGTATCCTTGTTCTTTGCTCTTCTGCGCTACTCTGTGAATAACACGGGGAGGATATCCACCTTCAGTGGAAAATATGGGATGACTGTACAATCCTACTTCGAAGTCCATAGCTATTTCACCAGCTTCCACGTCTTCTGGAGAATTGGTCACGCCTTCCCGAAAATCTGTCGCTATAGTTATCCCGCATTTACCTAAAAATATTTTCAAGTTTAAATGTTTTTATGCAAATTTAGTTCCCCTGGAGAAAATGTTTAAAGATCATACACACATACACACATGTAAGTTAAAAATTAAGTCTACTTCCTTTTATATGTACACCGCGTCGCAACTTGTTCAAGAAACTACCCTTTATTCCCCTACTGTGGAGTCTTGAGACCATAAGCTTCTATAAAGATCTCTGAAAATATCTTAATGACTCTTCAGTTGTTCAGAGTTCTGGTGCCTACCTCAGACAACGGATCAACGTGGCAATGAAATTTGGCGAGGTATTAAGATTGTATTATGGAATAGGACATAGGCTACTTTTTGTTTGAAATAACAATCTTGAAGAAGGTGAATCAGATGATAAAAATCTATACTGACAATGCAGAATCGCTCAAGGAAAACCAAAATTCTTATAACAATTAAAGAAATACATGTTACAGTTGAGTCTTTACTTCATTCAGAAAGTATCAAGACTCTTATGGACCAAAATATTACGAGTTTAATAATAATTATAAATGTTATAACGAACAACAAGGCAAAAAAGACTATTAGGAGTGGATTGTAAATTTTTGGTTCAGTAATAAAAAGTAATTAATTATAATTTATGTTTCACACAAAAATATTATTTAAATTTTATTACGATAGCAACAGTATTATTATACATTTTCATTCAAATTCTCACTAACCAGAATTTAACACACGTCACGCAATAATATATGAGTATCTTTTTTGAAATCCGGTGTTTACTGATAGTCAGTTGCTATATCTTACTGTTTATGGCCCATTCCTATATCTTACCGATCGTTCATTTGTCTTACTATTGGTTAAAATTTTACATAAGTTCCACCAATTACTGGATGACGTCAGTCGTCACAGATAATTCTTCACTCGCTTTTTGACTCAGTTTTCAAGAAAAATAACTATGACATACCTAGTAAGACGGACATGGCGATTTTATAAGGTAAAATGTTTACGGTACCCGATAAAGGTCACAGCTCATTACAGGCACTTGACATCCGAGAAGCACCAGCTTCCATGGGTGGAATCAGTGAACTTCGAGTGATCAACGAATGAATATCGTATGATCTACGAATTACCGAGTAGTCTGTCAGCGATTGGTACTACTAGGTCTATATGTGAAATACTTCGAGTAGCGGGTTGTCACTGAGTGGTTCATTTGGCATCCGTGCGCGGACAAGCTTGCGAGCGACGCCTTCGCAAAATTCTGTCCCGCGAACAAGCTATCGTTAGCTATATATTATATTTATTTAGTAAATAAATATAATATATACTAATATTATAAGGACAGATTTACTATAGCCCTTATAATATTAGTATATATTATATTTATTTATTAAATAACGAACTTACCTTTCTGAATCGGCCTGAACTCATCATTATATATATGCCAAGCTCTTGCATGAGCTAACAGAAGGTTCTTAACAGCAAGATATTCTCCTATACCTTTTGCGTCAATACCTGGTGCAAATCTCGTAGTCCCATAACCAAAAATGCCAAACTGCTTCGGCTCGTTTAGCGTTATCCAAGTTTTAACGCGATCACCAAATAACTGGTATAGCACTCTGGCGTATTCACCAAACCAATCGACTATATTCGGACTGGTCCAACCTCCCAAGTCTTGCAAACTTTGAGGCAAATCCCAGTGATATATCGTAGCTATAGGTTCTATACCATTCTTCAATAAATCATTGATCAGGTTATTATAATATTCTTTACCAGCTTCGCTTATTTTATTTGTGAATCCAGTAGGTAATATTCTAGACCATGATATTGAAAATCTATAGAAGTCTACATCTAAAAATTTCATCATTTTTATATCGCGTGTGTGGTAATAGTAAGACAAACACGCATCGTCACCTGTGGTGTTATCTTTAATTTTTCCAGGTTTGCGGACGAACACGTCCCATATATTAGGAGATTTATCTGAAAATAATAAAGACATTATAAACTAATACAGTAAAAGAAAACTTAGTTATATTGTATACTACCTATAATCCCTCAAGACTATAAGTAGAATACTGAGCCTAGGTCACCGTCTTCTATGGATAAGGTGCCCAGAAGGCTGGCTGCGTTTCCTCGCTGGATTGTCATACTGATCCATGGCCCGAGGTAGGCACCACCCCTCTGATCAACTGAAGAGTCAGTAACTCGTTTTGATAGATCTTTGTGGAGGCTCATTAGTAAGAATTGTATATTTAAGCAAATGTATAGTATAGTTTGTCTTATTAGTTTCATTTGTAACTTATATGTGTGTGTTTAATATCTTTATGTATATAATGTTACCATTTATGTGTTACTAGTTGTTTCAAGGAGACTGATTATTGGAAGAAGAAGATCAATGAAGCGGTGTTGACCACAGTATATAGGTATGTTTAAGATTCTAGTTTTATGCTTTGTAATGATGTAGTGTCTGCCGTGACAATACCTTAAGGGTTGGTTTTAACAGACCAGAATTTGTCCCAAAAGGAGGCAGAGTCTCAAAGCCCCTTTTGGGGCAAAATGATGTTAATTTAGTATTTAAATGTGTCAGCAATAGCTTTTAAAGATGTTAGTATCGGCTGTAATTTGTCCTAATAAAGTAGTGTTTTTTATTTCTTTCTTTCTAGTAAAAATACAATCAATTATAAAATAGAGAATAAATGTTTAAGTATTTACGATATGATACCCTTCTTTGTAAGATAATTGAAGGCAAAGTGGAAGGTAGAACAGGGAAGGCAAGACCTAGGGGATTTTTTAGGCCCAAATAAAGGAAAAGATAGCTGTCGTGTCGTACAATGAAGTGAAACAGCTGGCCGAGAATAGAGATTGAAGGAGGCTTCACCGATGACAGAGGCTCTTCAATATTATGATGATGATTATGATGGTTGTTTCACATTTATATATCAGTACCCTAAACAGATAACCAAACTGTACCTGCAGCGTCCCATCCGCCTTCAATTTGGTATGCTGCAGTTGCGACTCCAAACTTTAGGTGCTCTGGGAACTTACGCATTCTTAGCGGTCTGCTGAAATATGACATCAATATTTGAATGTTCTGAAGTTATATCTAGATAGAAAAGTACCGAGTCTAAGTTTTTCTGGAAGTCTGGAATAAGTGAAGGGTACAGAGAAAGAACAGGGAATGTCTTAAAGAATAAATAGATTTTGAGAAAAACGCAATGAAAAGTTTAGAAGTATATATTTTTTATTGAGATCGGCGTATGCAGTAACTTTTACTTAAAACTAATTAAATGTTTATTTAATTAATATAACTGTGTAATTGTGATGGACTTTTTAGTTATTAAAATTTAACAATAATTAAATGAAACAATCTTGGAAGAACAGAAGACAAGGAATGTCCAATACAGTCATCAGCATCTTTAATTTTGGAATCATATTCTAATGGTTCGTAAATACCTGTGCTTCTCTGATACAAAATGGCATCAGACACATCAAGTCTTTATATTTAAGTTCACTTATGGGCAAATAATTTTATACAAAAGTTAGTGATTGGGAAATAAACTATCATAGACAAAGATTTACTTTCAATAGAATATAGAAAAAATAAATTTTGTGACATTCCCTGTTCTTTGCCTGACCCTTCAAGTATTCTTTCTCCCTTCCCGCGTGGATAAGAAGAAATTCTCTAAAGTTAAGATTTTTATTAGGCTATTGTTTATTGTGTACCTATTCTTACTTAACGGCATTATTATGGATATAAGGATGTATCATGTTTACCTTGAATATTGTGGAGCGGCGAGGATTGAATTAGCTGAGACTTGGAGTAACGCCGCAAACAGGGCATACCTGAAAATAAATAACAGCTTATTAACCACTAAAGTTGACCAAAGTATTCCATACATAAGTAAACGGTGGTCGACCTCACCGCCGCCGAGCCCCGTGAAAAGTAGAGCGCGACGATGGGGCCGCCTTCGGCTCCCGTCGCGCCTAGGGCTCCCGCCATGCGTGCCGCGCGCAAGAGCGCGGCACACACGGCCGTAGATAGGGAGGTGGTGCTCGCCGCGAACTCGGCCGTTCTCATGGCCGTGAGTGCGGCGAACGCCATCGTAGAAAATGTCTACCGGGTGCAAACGCCACCTGCACGGGCTTCACCTGTTCAGGGGCCAAGCGCCTTCGTAGACCACGTGGACATCGCGCCGTCGGGCAGCGTCCCAGATTCGCTGGAGTCGAATCTGGGACTCGACTCGCACTCGACGATGCGATTCGCGTCTTCTGCGGCCCGCACACCGAGGCGGCTGCATGTGCACCGACACCGGTTAGGTCGGTGTACACAGCAGCCGGCTCAGCGATAGCGGGGGGCGATGGCCCCACGACGGTGTCGGCTAGCGCGCGGGCTTCACCCGTGCCCTCAACATCGGCTTGCGCACCGGCTTCACCGGCGCGCAGCGTGGGGGACGACCGCCCTGCGACACCCGTTGCCGCGTGGGCTTCACCCGCGCCAACGACCGGGGTCGTTGTTAGGGACGGTGTTGTAGGTGCGGTAGCGGCGACCATTTCGTCTTCTTTCCCTACTGGGACAGTCGCCGCCACCGCTTCGTCTAGCCCTATTCCCGAGCCGAGGCTGCGGTTCTGGGACCACAGCGCCGACTCGGAAAGCACATCGGGTGCTTCCACGCCGGCGCGGGCGCGATCGCCGCTGCGTCGCGCGGGCGACGCGACGGCGAGCGTGCTCGCGGGTGCGGAGGTAGGCCTCCGCACCGAAGGGAGGGAAAAGGGCCGTAGGGCCAGAAGGGCCACGGCCGCCAAACTGGCCGCGGCTATCCAGTGCACCGCGCTTGTAGGGGACGTGCGTGTGCTCGGCCCTGGGGAGCTCCGCCTAGCGGCGAGCGCCCGGGTCGCCCAAACGTCGGGCAACCTGAAGGGCGCATACGTGCGCCGACTGAAGGAGGCTGCGTCCAGGCTGTCCGACATGGTCGACACGCTGGTGACACGGAATCCGGAGTCGGAGGCCTGGAGGCTCGGCAACGAGAACTCCAGGCTGCGCGCCGAGCTCGGCGGGAGGAGAACCTCTCCTACCGCAAGGAGTTCGAGCAACGGCGGAACCGAGTGCCGTACCCGCTAAGCGGAAGGCCAAGGCCGCCGCGGCGGAGAAAGTCCCGGCCCCGGAGCCGGTTCATATATCCGCCGCGGCCCCCAAAACGGTTCCGGCTCCCGCCGTCGTGGCGGAGCCGGTTCCTACAACACCAACAGATGCGCACGGCGGTGTGGACTACGATATGCTCACGCATATCGTCGCCCGCATCGTGGGCGCTATGCTGGACGCCCGGCTCGCTGGGATTGAGGAGCGGCTGCCGCCCGCGCTAATTCTTCGTCCGCCGCTCGCGGTGGACAGGAAAAAGGCTGCGGGGGCACAACCGCTGCCTAAAACGGCGGGAGCTGCCGCCGCCGCCCACCGGGCCCCGAGGGAATTAATTCCCCCGGTGCCGATGGAGGTGGTGGTAGCCCCCGTCGTCGGGGTGGCGGACTCCCCACCGCCACCCCCTCCCCCCAAGAAGAAGGTGAGGGGGGTGAAGCAGAGGGCGAAGAAGCTGCGCCGAGCCGCAGCTCTCGCCGCCGCCTCTGCTCCGGTGCCTAAGCCCGGGCCACCGGCCCCCAAGCCGGCCCCCAGGCTCATGGCTAAACCCGCGGCTGCGACACTAGTCATCGCGGCACCCGCCTTCGCGGCACCTGCCGTCGCGCCACCATCGGCTGCGGTGGCCCCTGCCCCCGCCCCCGTTCCGGAGGGGGGGGGGCGTGGTCCACGGTCGTCCGGAGGAAGAAGAGCAGGGGAGCGGGAGCGGAAACGCCCCGCCCCCCTCCCTCGGCGCAAGCACCGGCTCCACCATCGGGGCGGAAACCGGCGCGCAAGCCACGGGCTACGAAGCCCGTGGTATTTCAGGAGCCGAGATCAGCAGCAATCATCATCAATTTGCTGCCGGAATCGGCTAACAACGGTATTGGCTACCGGGAGGTCTTCGCGAAGGCCGCCTCGGTGGTCAATATCACCGAATTAGGCCTCAGAGAGGGGCTGAAAGTGACGCAGACCGCCCGGGACTCTCGACTCCTGGACTTCCCCCCAGGACACGCAAAACGTTGCGGCCTTGCACCTCCACGGTTACGGAAACGCTCGAACCCGAGTTCCTCCGGTCGGTTATCGATGGGCTCTTCCCTGATCCGAGGATCTTCACTCCCCCCGATATGGGTCCAATCATTCCCGACACCTCGGAGGTGGAGCCTCACTCCATCACCGAGGAAGAGTTAGACGTCGCCCTGGACCGGCTCCGGGGCAGGAAGACGGCTCCGGGACCCGACGGGGTTCCGGGTCACTTCCTGGCCGCCAAACATCAACGCGGCCAGCTGCGGGAACTGTTCGATGCCTGTATTCGCGCAGGTCAGTTCCCGTCGCAATGGAAGGAGGGCCGATTATGCCTAATTCCCAAGGGAGGCCGTCCTCCCAACGATCCGTCCGCCTACAGGCCCATAGTGTTGCTTAACGAGGTTGCCAAGGTCTTCGAGAAGATCTTAGCGGAACGCCTCGTTAAGCATCTCGGTACTGTGGAGCCGGGGCTAGCACAGACGCAGTTCGGGTTTCGGCGCAGGCGCTCCACGTTGGACGCCTTCGAGACACTGCGATCTGTAACGGACGACGCAGTCCAAGCAAAGGATACTGTCCTGGCGGTTTCGCTAGACATAGCGAACGCCTTTAACAGCCTCCCTCACGAGACGATCAGGGAGGGGCTTCGTGCACACGGAGTTCCCCCGTACCTCACGAGGCTGTTGGGCGCGTACCTCGCGTACCTCCAGGACAGGTACATCCTTTGGGAGGGCGGCGAGTCCGAGAATCGCGCGATAGGTCGGCGACGCGTCGCGTGCGGCGTCCCACAGGGATCGGTCCTCGGGCCGGTTCTTTGGAACGTCGGTTATGACTGGATCCTTCGGGTTCCGGTCCTGCCCGGAATAGGGCTAATCTGCTTCGCGGATGACACCCTACTCATGGCACGCGCTGCGTCATTCGCGGAATCTGTGGACCTCGCCAACGCCGGGTTGGCGATCGTGGTCCGAAGAATAGGTAGGCTGGGTTTGAAGGTCTCCCCCGCGAAAACGGAGGCCATCATGTTCTATAGGCGGTTTCGTAATCCCCCCGCGGACTTGTCCGTTACCGTTCAAGGGGTGGACATTCGTGTAGGCCGCCAGATGAAATGTCTGGGGCTAATTCTCGATGGGAAATGGCTGTTCAAAGCGCACTTTGAGCAGCTAGTTCTCAAGCTCGTGAGGTCCGCAGGCGCCCTCTGGACGACTAGGAAACTTTACATGGGCATCCTTAGGAGTATGGCCCTGTACGGTGCACCCGTATGGTCCACTGCAGATTGCGGGCTGCTTGCCTTCACCCCAATGCCGCCAATGTGGCGCGCTGGACACGGCGTTACACACGCTAGTCGAGTGCGCAGCATGGGCACCTCAGAGGTTTGAACTCGAGACACTTGTAGGACCGATCGAATCGCTGGGCGATCTGGTGCAAGCCATGCTGCACAGCGACGATTGGTGGGTGGGTGCGGCCAATTTCTGCGAGACGGTAGTGGCTCATAAGGAGGCCGCGGAACGAGATAGGGAGAGAGATGGTAGTGCGCATGCGTCTCGCGGGCGCCGACGTCAGTCGGGAGCCCGGAGGCGCAGGTATACGCATGACCTCCCTCCCTGAAATACCGCTGCAGGGGCCCTCTAGCATCTAGGGAGCAGAGGAGTCTTCACCCCTGTTGATGAAGTGAGTTTGCCTCTCCCGGGGCATTCTCAAGCACTTGTGCGCTAGGATCGGTGTGGGCGTAACTACGTTCTGTATCTCACGCCTTTTCTACCATAAGCGCGGGGCACATGGGAGGAGGGTGGTTTTAGTGGGGTATTGATTAGTCGAGTCTCCACACAAGCTGGTTGATTATTGTTTGGATTGCCTCAGTGGAAAGTCTCCATGATCAACGACGGTCTAATCCCTAGCAAAGGACCCGGTATGAGCGAAATGCATTTCCCCCGCCTTAAAAAAAAAAAAAAAGGCTCTGCGAACTTTAGCGCATGTACACTCATGAAGAAAATACAGTGACCAATTAGTACAAATTAAATAAATATCAAACAATTTTGGAGAGAGAAAGCTACAAAAATAACTTATAAATTAGAGATTCAATTTCGATACCTCACCTTTCGACAGGGGCAGATTTTTTTACAAACACACACAATATTATTTACATTTAATATTTTTATATATTTACAACACTTATCATTATTTAATCACTGTCACTGAGGGGGGAAATCCCTGACATAAAGTCGTCAGTCCCTTGGGTACCATGTGAGGTACTTGGCATAGGTTTATTATCGTAATCGTCGTTCTCACTTTCAGACTCACTTTCCGAATCTGTAGCTGTATTAATGATGAATAATTGTTCCGTCATTTCGTCAATAATATGGTCGCTCTTCCTATATTCATCTTCGACCTCTTTCACTTTTCTGCATAAAGCACTCCATTCTTCCTGACCCATTAAATTTACTTTTTCCCGTATAAGCTCCATTGTTCGGGTTACGTTCCAGTCGACGTTTTTAGCGGCTACGTGCCCTTTAATAACTGCCCACGCCATCTCGATGGGGTTCAAATCGGGATGATACAGGGGTAAACGAAGGACATCGTGGTTGTTTTTTTTAAAACATTTCGTCTCATTACGTAGCTTTTATGCACATCTTTGTTTTTTTTTAGTAGATCGTAAAGTAGTGGCTTACACATGTCCTTTTCATAGGGTATACTTTTTTCTACTAACCACGATTCCATTTTTGCCTTCTTGTCATTAGATGTAGGGGCAGGATTCATTAATTTGTTGTGGTATGCAGCATTATCGAAAACCACCACCGAGTTAGGGCTCAAATTTGGAATCAGTTGGGTCCGTAACCATTTCTCATAATTTGTGAAATTCATGTCATCATGATAGTCTCCGGTTTTGATTCCAGATTTGAACATTAGTAGGGCGTTCGGAACAAACCCTGCTTCTGACCCAGTATGTATCATCACTATCCGCTGACCTTTTGATATCGGGCGCTTTAGTCTTTGAGTGGAAACATCCGACCACTCCTTACCTTTTATATGTGATGAGTGGGCATACAACTCGTCAGTGAATACAATTGGTCGCCCTTCATCCCTGTATTTTTTCATTGCCTTCAAGTATAAGATCCTTTTCAGGCGAATGTCGGTCTTCTCTATAAGAACCATTCTATTGGGTTCGGTCTTTCGCCACTTGAAACCCAAATTTTTGACGATTGTCTTTAAGCTCTTTTTAGCACCTTGAAAATATATGTATACCCCTTCTGAGTTTCGCTAGTAATTTGTTTATGGTCGGCATTTCTTTTTCGGTTTTGTGGAAGTTGTGTATGCATTTTTTTATTACTCCTTGGTCAAAATGATCTATATCAGTAATAGGTTTTGATCTAGACCTTTTTTTACCAGGCGTGCGGAATACCGAAAGTAAGCCCGAAATATTGCCTTCAGTTGCGATCCGCTGTACTGTGCGTTGGGACACACCAGTTGCGTTAGCAACTCTTAAATAAAAACTCTTCTTTTTTCATATACTGCGTTAAATCGTAAATAATTTTTCTCGCCTGGCGATTTAACACACAATTATGTTTTGGTGGCATATTTGGTGTATAATATATAAGTGCCAACTGACACTTGCAAATAACACAAATAAAAAAAACTTAACACTAAACAAAAAAACTTAACAATAATAATAACAACAATGAACAATAATAACAACGAAAACTTTTGTAACCGACTGTGCTCAAGACCGAGATAGCGACACAAACACGACACCAATGCTAACGTGTGACTGAGACATATTACCGTGTAGCGAGCATTGCCGAATAAGCACGAAGTAACCAAAAAGGGATGTCCAATACGCGTGCCTGAGGGTGTTGTTTGATCGATATCTATTCAAATCGATTGAAATTAAGTCATAAAAAAATATATATTTTTCAATTTTATAAGGAAGTTTTAAATTTTCTCAAACAGTCGTTACTCAAGTAGACGTTAATAGATAACTGATATTTAAGTAAATCATGTCTTTCAATTGAGAAAATAAAATTTTATTAGTTTTTTTTTATTAAAGTCGAAATCTCGTTTATTAACTACAAAATTCAGTAATATTTGTAAATCTATTTCGTTTAATATCTTATACAAACAAAAATCAATAATAAAACTAATCGATTACGATATTTGATTGAATAAAGGGTCGATTGTGTTTACTGATGGTCAATCTCTAGCCTAGACCACCGCCCCCCGTACGTCACCTCATGCCACCATATTGTTCCTAAAAAAAGTTGTTGCGCAACCATCTGCGCAAAGTTCAGACTCGCCAAGATACGTCGGCCGTATTATATTTCGGACCAGCATAATGTAAAAATGCAAATTTAGATTTTTTCTGTTTATGTGAGTTCGATCAACACGTGAAAATTACTAAACGGATTTCAATGAAACTCGACATAGAATTAGTTTATACCCCGAGTCAAGACTTAGGATACGGTTTATCTCGATAAATGATTTCGTATGGTGCCGCCATTGCAATTCACATACCAATACGTTGTCGTTATGGAAATTACTCGATGTTTTGCTGGCACATCTAGTTAAATATAAAATATTATATTCTTGTATTTCAGATTTCAGTTAAACATATTTTTAATGCATTTTTAACGTTTTTATCTGTTGTCGTGGTGATTGTGTTGTTCTTTTAACCAAGTTGATTATTAACATATATCTTTTAGAATAATAGTTATTATTCTAAGATTTATCTAGAGTCAAATAAAGATTAAAAATCACGTCGAACGAAATCCTTGCTTACAATATTAATATAATATTTTTATATTATTTATTTCGATCATTGAAATAAATTATAGATTTATATGTGATGACGTTATTGGAAGTTAAAGAAAATATTTCTTCAAAATTTAAGAAAATTATAGTTTTTTTTTTTCATTTTAACCAGACAAAAATTAATCTACCGGTTTTTCAACGAACGAAATAAAAAAAACCCGAATTGATATTTTTGAAAAGGGTACTTTATCAACTTTTGTAACTATATGTGTTTTCGATTCTATTATGTTACTATTTGTCTCGTGTGTGTCGTTTGTGGAAAGATTTCTTTTCTTTTCTTTTCCATCGGCACCCTCAGGGGTTCTCTCATTGTCCACTGACTGTCGGAGTGTCACGCATGAACTAGTCGATCTATTGTTATAGTTGTTACAACTTATAGCCGGTTACTATATCTTACTATGAGTTTCTATCCGTTCAGTTGTCCTACCATCGGTTGAATTTTGACATTACTTGTATGGAGCTTATGTCAAATTTTAACTGATCGATTAAGGCGAATCAACGGTCGATAGGTATAAAAACCGGCCACTAGTTGTGTACGTATTCTAAAATCAATAAAATAAAACTAATCATAAACGACTCACCACGACAAACGACGTTTTAAACTGTTTTTAAATACATAATTATGTATTTTGACACGTATGATATTCCCTCCTACGATTTGATTAGGTTAAGTCAATATTTAGATAAAGTACCAGATAAGATAATTATATTGTTTATGAATTACATAATTAGATAAGAACTATTTCTGTAGTTCTTCATTGGGTAATATTTGTTAGATACGTTTTTAAGGTTTATATGCAATCCATGATTTGTCCCTAATATAAATATGTACGTCATGAAGTAGGCATGTCATAATTCTTATAAATTTCGAACTTAGTTTTTACTCCAAAGTACGTCGTACGAATGCATCTAGCGAAGCGAAGGTAGAACTAACCATGAGAGCAACACATTAAAATTGTCACTGTCATATCATTGCCGTGGATTTTGTAGTTAATTTCAACCTTGGTCGTGCCAATAAAACGCGATCAGAGTGCCATCTTTTCAGCTACATCCGGCTATGCTTTGGGAAAAGTACTTTTTCGGGATGAAAGGCACCTGATATCCTATTCTATACCCCTGACAACGTGTATGGCAAATTTGGTGACATTCTGTTGTATATAGTTATGGCGTGAAAAGGGCACAAACCAACTCACACTCGTATTTATAATATTAGCTAGGATATCCGCGTCAAAATCCGCAAAAAATTCCGTACGCTTATATGCAATAATGTTTCATTTCTCATATTCTGAAATTACGCTTGGAGTTGTCTGATCACAGGGATTAAAAAGTACTTTTTGTCCCTTGGGAACGCTTTTCCTTACTGTCAAAATTTTTCAAAAGTAAGCGTACCATGGATAGTACATGCCACTCATGTCTCACTTTTTTTACAGCTACTGTTAAATCGCGACATAAATTGTAATAAAAAAATATCAACAATTTCATATCATCATTATATACTTATATTATAAATTACTTTTCACTAAATTATTATTTAATTTATATAAATTTGGGCTGAATATTTATATTATAGCGACAAAAAATACTATAAATGTAGTTTAATTTGTTTGACTAATCAGTTTTTATTTACTTCCTCATAATCGAAATGAAAAGCAGAGTGTTAACCTCAGGTGGAAGGCTTAGGCACTCGAACCATTAGCGCCATCATCGCCCATGCTTAAATAGATCACTTTCACCTCTCGTGTAACAATCTACTATTGTTATACCGGTGCTGCTCACGTTCCTGAAAATATTTCTCAAAACATTTCTGTTACATGCTTAATCTCCAAGGGTTCTGCGGCAAGTAATATGAGGGAAGTGTGTTATTTTTGCAGAGACCTTGGAGGATCTTACCGAGATGCTGGGCAGCTTAAATGAATCATCTCGACGAGTCGGTCTCGGCATGAATTTGGACAAGACGAAAGTCATGTTCAATGAACACGACATGCCGAGACCAGTAAACGTCGATGGCACCCCTCTTGAAGTTGTGCAGGAATATGTTTACCTTGGACAAAAAATACAGGTAGGCAGGCACAACTTCGAAGGGGAAGCCAATAGGAGGATTCAGTTGGGCTCGGCAGCATTCGGTAAGCTTCGTCAATTTTTTTTCTTCGACGATCCCGCAATGCCTGAAGACGAAAGTTTTCGAGCAGTTCGTCCTCCCCGTTCTGACCTACGGGGCCGAGACGTGGACACTGACGGTAGGACTGGTCCACAAATTTCAAGTCGCTCAACGGGCTATGGAGCGAGCTATGTTGGGTGTTTCTCTTATGGATAGAGTTAGAAATGAGGATATCCGTAAGAGAACCAAGGTAACCAACATAGCTCGCAAAATTAGCAAGTTGAAGTGGCAGTGGGCTGGCCATATTTGTCGCAGGACCGATGGCTCGGTAAACGTAGTGTCGGTCGCCCTCCAGTCCGATGGACTGACGACCCGCGCAAGGTCGCCGGTAGACGTTGGATGGGGAAGGCATACAGCCGTAGTTCGAGGAAATGCGGAAGGCCATTAAGGCCTCCGCTGCGGATGCGGCCTCGGCTCCCGCTGTAACGGCGGAACTGGGTCCCGTGCCCGCTAAGCGGAAGGCCAGGGCCGCCGCGGCGGAATAAGTCCCGGCCCCGGAGCCGGTTCATATATCCGCCGCGGTCACCAAAACGGTTCCGGCACCTGCCGTCGCGCCACCATCGGCTGCGGTGGCCCCTGCCCCCGCCCCCGTTCCGGAGGGAGGGGGGGGCGCGGTTCACGGTCGTCCGAAGGAAGAAGGGCAGGGGAGCGGGAGCGGAAACGCCCCGCCCCCCTCCCTCGGCGCAAGCACCGGCTCCGCCATCGGGGCGGAAACCGGCGCGCAAGCCACGGGCTACGAAGCCCGTGGTATTTCAGGAGCCGAGATTGGCAGCAATTATCATTAAGTTGCTGCCGGAATCGGCCAAAAACGGTAAGGGCTACCGGGAGGTCTTCGCAAAGGCCGCCTCGGTGGTCAATATCACCGAGTTAGGCCTCAGAGAGGGGCTGAAAGTGACGCGAACCGCCCAGGACGCTTGACTCCTGGACTTCCACCCAGGACCCGAGAGCGCAACTAGGGCGAACCGCGTCGCCGAGGCCCTTCGTGGGGCACTCCAAGGGATGGCCGAAGTCATCCGCCCCGTAAAGCCTGGGGAGCTTTACGTCTCAGGGCTGGATGAGTAGGCCACCGTAGATGGGCTTCGCAGTGCCATCGCCAGCGTGGGCAACTGCCTGCGCGATGATGTCAAGGCGAGGCACATTGGCATAGGACCTGGGGGGATGGGCGCATCATACGTGATGTGTCCCGTCTCTGCAGCCAAAGCCATCGCCGAGCGGGGCCACCTTCTGGTGGGCTTCATCTCGGTGAAGGTGGAGGCTCTGGAAGCCAGACCGATACGTTGTTACAGATGTTTCAACGTCGGCCACGGCACCCAGACCTGCCCGGACTCGTGCCCGGACCGGACCGGCATATGTCTCCGCTGCGGTAAGAGCGGACACAAGCAGCCGGACTGCACAGCCCGCGACCCCCACTGCGCCGTCTGCGCGGCGGGGGGCAAACGCGCTACCCACCCGACGTTGGCGAGGCACTGCCAGCCCCCATACGTCAAGGGTAAATTCGTCCACCAGAGGGCGAATAAACGACCGGCGAGTGGAAGGGGGGTACCTATGGACACCTAAATGCCCAGTACACCCCTAACACTCTTCCAAGCCAACGTTAACCACTCCCCCGACGCCCAGGACTTGTGCCTGCAGGCGATGGCGGAGTGGCAAGCAAACTTGGCCGTAATAAGCGAACCTTATTACGTACCCCCAGCCAGGAACTGGGTAGGGGATCTCGATGATGTGGTAGCCGTGGTCGCCAGAGCCGAATCTGGCACACCGCTCACCAGTCTCAAAAGAGGAAAGGGCTACGCGGTGGCGGAAAGCGGATGTTACGTCATCATAGGCGTGTACCTCTCGCGGAGCCGCCCCCTGGCGGAGTACGAGCTCGCCTTGGACTCCATCAGGGCAGCCGTCGGCAGACTAGCGCCAAAGACGATATTCGTCCTAGGCGACATCAATGCCAAGCACCAATCCTGGGGGAATGCGATTACCGATGTAAGGGGACGGGCGGTTGAAGACTGGGCGCTTCAATCCAACCTGTCCATCCTGAACCAGAGGTCGGTCCAGACCTGCGTACGTGCGCGGGGTGGATCGATCATCGACCTGTCATTCGCCACACATGCGGCCGCCCGCAGAGTGGTAGGATGGAGAGTGCTGGAGGAGGTAGAGACTCTGTCTGATCACTTGTACATCAGATTCGAGCTCTCCCCCTCGCCCAGCGCTAACCCTGTTCAGGGCCTCTCCCGGCTCCCGCGCTGGGCTCTTACCAAGCTCGACGCGGAGCAGGCCGAGGAGAGGGCTATCATCGAATGCTGGACCTATCCAGCCGACCTAGGGAATCTGGAGGCGCAGGATGAGCACACACGCAAATCCCTCAAAAGGATTTGCGACGCTGCTATGCCTCGAGCCAAACGACCGCCGCCGCGTACATCGGTCCACTGGTGGACTGAGGAGCTGGCTGAACTGCGGAGGGCAGTCCGCAGAATCAGCCACAGGCTCAAACGCAGCAAAGTGCGTCGTCCTCCAAACTATGTTGAGAAGAATGGACTCGTGGGGGAGCCAGAAAGGCCCTTTCGATCGCAATTCTGCGAGCGAAAGCCCGGGCTCGGGAGGAACTCCTCGAGACACTAGACCGGGACCCTTGGGGACGTCCGTACCGTGCGGCCCGCAACACGTTGCGGCCTTGCACCTCCACGGTTACGGAAACGCTCGAACCCGAGGTCCTCCGGTCGGTTATCGATGTGCTCTTCCCGGATCCGGGGATCTTCACTCCCCCCGATATGGGTCCAATCATTCCCGACACCTCGGAGGTGGAGCCTCACTCTATCACCGAGGAAGAGTTAGACGTCGCCCTGGACCGGCTCCGGGGCAGGAAGACGGCTCCGAGACCCGACGGGGTTCCGGGTCGGCTCCTCTTCCTGGCCGCCAAACATCTACGCGGCCAGCTGCGGGATCTGTTCGATGCTTGTATTCGCGGAGGTCAGTTCCCGTCGCAATGGAAGGAGGGCCGATTATGCCTGATTCCCAAAGGAGGCCGTCCTCCCAACGATCCGTCCGCCTACAGGCCCATAATGTTGCTTAACGAGGTCGCCAAGGTCTTCGAGAAGATCTTGGCGGAACGCCTCGTTAAGCATCTAGATACTGTGGAGCCGGGGCTAGCACAGACGCAGTTCGGGTTTCGGCGGAGGCGCTCCACGTTGGACGCCTTCGAGACACTGCGATCTGTAACGGAAGACGCAGTCCAAGCAAAGGATACTGTCCTGGCGGTTTCGCTAGACATAGCGAACGCCTTTAATAGCCTCCCTCACGAGACGATCAGGGAGGGACTACATACACACGGAGTTCCCCCGTACCTCACGAGGCTGTTGGGCGCGTACCTCCAGGATAGGTACATCCTTTGGGAGGGCGGCGAGTCCGAGAATCGCGCGATAGGTCGGCGACGCGTCGCGTGCGGCGTCCCACAGGGATCGGTCCTCGGGCCGGTTCTTTGGAACGTCGGTTATGACTGGATCCTTCGGGTTCCGGTCCTGCCCGGAATATGGCTAATCTGCTTCGCGTATGACACCCTACTCATAGCACGCGCTGCGTCATTCGCGGAATCTGTGGACCTCGCCAACGCCGGGTCGGCGATCGTGGTCCGAAGAATAGGTAGGCTGGGCTTCAAGCTCTCCCCCGCGAAAACGTAGGCCATCATGTTCCATAGGCGGTTTCGTAATACCCCCGCGGACTTGTCCGTTACAGTCCAAGGGGTGGACATTCGTGTAGGCCCCCAGATGAAATATCTGGGGCTAATTCTCGATGGGAAATGGCTGTTTAAAGCGCACTTTGAGCAGTTAGTTCCCAAGCTCGTGAGGTCCGCAGGCGCCCTCTCTCGGCTTCTTCCCAACGTGGGGGGACTGGGGGGGACGACTAGGAAACTCTACATGGGCATCCTTAGGAGTATGGCCCTGTACGGTGCACCCGTATGGTCCACTGCACTTCACCGCCACAATAGGACTTTGTTGTGCCGCGCACAACGGGTCCTGGCGGTGAGGACCATCCGAGGATACCGTACAGTGTCGTGGACGGCGTCGACACTCTTGGCAGCCGATCCGCCCTGGCCTCTTCAGGCGGACGTGATAGCCAAAGTTCGGCGCTCCCGACAGGATGCCCTCGCCCGTGGCCTGGTCTATGTCCAGGCCGAACTCCAGGTGATCAGGACGCGGGAAACCGCGGCCATGATCCAATCTTGGTCAGTAGAGCTGGAAAACCCTGTTGTTGCTGGCATTGACACGGTGGAAGCGGTTCGACCGCAGCTGTTGCGATGGCTCTCGCGGAAACGCGGGACCCTGACCTTCAGAATGACACATATACTTACTGGGCACGGTTGCTTCGATAAGTATCTGTGTCTGATTGCGGGCTGCTTGCCTTCACCCCAATGCCGCCAATGTGGCGCGCTGGACACGGCGTTACACACGCTAGTCGAGTGCGCAGCATGGGCACCTCAGAGGTTTGAACTTGAGACACTTGTAGGACCGATCGAATCGCTGGGCGATCTGGTGCAAGCCATGCTGCACAGCGACGATTGGTGGGTGGGTGCGGCCAATTTCTGCGAGACGGTAGTGTCTCATAAGGAGGCCGCGGAACGAGATAGGGAGAGAGATGATAGTGCACATGCGTCTCGCGGGCGCCGACGTCAGTCGGGAGCCCGGAGGCGCAGGTATGCGCATGACCTCCCTCCCTGAAATACCGCTGCAGGGTCCCTCTAGCATCTAGGGAGCAGAGGAGTCTTCACCCCTATTGACAAAGTGAGTTTGCCTCTCCCGGGGCATTCTCAAGCACTTGTGCGCTAGGATCGGTGTGGGCGTAACTACGTTCTGTATCTCACGCCTTTCCTGCCATAAGCGCGGGGCACATGGGAGGAGGGTGGTTTTAGTGGGGTATTGATTAGTCGAGTCTCCACACAAGCCGGTTGATTATTGTTTGGATTGCCTCAGTGGAAAGCCTCCATGATCAACAACGGTCTAATCCCTAGCAAAGGACCCGGTATGTGTGAAATGCATTTCCCCCGCCTTAAAAAAAAAGAAAAAAAAATGGCATAGAGCCGTGATGAGTGGCGCCGACTTGAGGAGGCCTACGTCCAGCAGTGGACGGTTATTGACTGACGACGACGACGTGTTATGTATTACAGTAGTACAAAAATTATTTTTCCAGTCGGCAGTTTTCGTTTGCGCAGATAAGACAGATCGATTTTCGACACGTAAATAATCTAATTGAACTTTATTTGCAAGTTAAAAACGCACAGATTTGCTTGCTAAGCATTCTTATCTCTGCCCGCCTACACGAGTCCTTCACTGTGGTTGTCTATTATAATTGGTCTATTACGCGGGTATATCGGAAGGAATTATTCGTTGTGTAGACCTGTACCCGACTCTCTGCGGCACAAATAGAGTCATGAGGTTTCTGTGCCAAAGTGGAATATGTTTTATATAGGTAGGCGGCCTGTCGTAAGACGCGCCAAAACAACCCACAACCAGGTGGTAGAGTATTTGCCCGTCTGGATGGCTACCACCCCTGGTCTAGAGTGTGCTGCCAAACAACCTTGAGTTGTGTTCCGGTATTAGTGACCAGGTTCCAGCCCAATCTAGGAGTCCGGCAGCACATTGGTAGCACCTTTAGTGTTGCAAATGTTTATAGGCGACGGTAACCACTTTCCATCACAGTTGGGCCGTCAGCCTGTCTGCTGTACTCCAGAAATAAATAAAAATATATGAGTGTAAACATAGATAGATAGATAACATTTTATTGCTCACCAAAATGAACAATTACAAAAAAAAATATATACAATTACAACACTTGTTCACAAAACAACAGACGCCCTTATCGCTAAAAACGATCTCTTTTAGGTTAAATTATTAACTAATCTGGCGATGTAGGTGGAGCAGAAGATAAGATAGCATATCTTCTTCCTAAAAACGATTTATGTGAATGAATTTCAACAATTAATAATATTAAAACACACCACTCGATTAATTCATTCTGATTGACTAAATCCAGTACAGTTATAAAATATATCAACATAATAAAAAGAAATCTGAAAATCACTCTCATCTTTTACAATCTGGGGCCAATAATATATGCAAGCGTATGCGTTTCCTTTTTGCTCATGGATATGGCATCCACGTTGCATTCTAATGACGAAATGAGGTCGAATCATAGTTACAGAATATTTAGTATAGCATACTTAACTAGTTTTTCTTGCCCGTTGTGTAAGCACATAAGTACATTGTACAAAGTACAAATGCAATTATACTATTATTGCAGATGCAGAAAAAAAACATTGTAAAAAACCTTTGCGCATTGGTCGTAACCAATGTCATGATATTTATTGACATATGGCCAATGTTATGTTTTTTCTCTTTATTCGAAAGGCAAAATACCTCATAACTCGACAGGGCTGGATCTAGGAGGGGTAGGGGGTGGGGGGTGTGCAAGCCGGGGCCCATGCCCCGGGCGGCTAATTCCGAGAGCGGCAAATTCAAACTTCGTAAACAAATACACAACTTATCAATAACGCACCTTTGACCACTGAGATGTCCATTACTTTAAGCACACAAAGTATTTTTTGCGCGGCGCGTAGGCATAGGTTGAAAACCACAGACGCACGCGTGTCCATCAGAGGGCGTGTGATGGCTGAAATTGTGTTGATTAATGTAAACATTTAGGCGAGCGGGGGCGGCATTATTTCAGTTTTTGCCCTCCCCCTCGAAAAAATTCAAGATCCAGGGCTGTAATTCCAAATAGGATCGAAATTTCACTGTCCGTAGGAAAAAGTGACCGTTCAAGAATCTTGCTCGGGACTATACCTAATGTTATCATTATTGTCATTACTAACCACATAACATGACAACAATACAATTTAAAATACATAACGAAGAATAATTAATGGGTTGTAGGTAACAGTGCATGCTCAGTAAGACACGGACACAGTAAAAGGAAAGAAGAACATTATTATTCTTATAATAATGCCGAAAAGTTTTTACTACAACATATCTCCATATATTCCTTACATGTTTGGCAAAATTAAAACGTTATACAGACGATTGTATAAGAGATTGGAGCGAGCTGCTATATAAATGAAGTTTTATCATTTTAATATTCTTCAATAGTGTAATAATCCCTTTTTAAGCAAGATACTTTTTAATTTGGTTTTTAATTTAGTGAAAGGCAGATCTAACTTTTCACTCGGAATCTTATTGAAGAAGCGAATACCAACCCTCAAGAAAGAAGACAATACTTTGTGTAATCTAAAAGATGGCAATATCAATCTATTACAATGCTTGGTGTTGAAACTGTGAACATCCTCATACTACTTGTAGGCACTTAAATTGTTACGAATATAAATTATATTATTAAAAATATATTGGCAGGCGACCGTCATAATAGCGATTCCCTTAAAGCATTCCCTAAGAGACTCCCGAGGGCTGAGATTGTAAATTGACCTTACTGCTCTTTGTAAAACAAATATAGTTTCTAAGTCAACAGCGTTGCCCCAAAGTCTTTAGATAGTTAATATAAAACATTTTCTACTGTAATATCTAACTTTAGATGTGGCTTAAGCTGTCTAAGACATTGAAAGAACAGTAAAAAGCGTAAATCATTGAAAAAAATCCTGTTAAAGAACGTATGAAAATGATCTTGTAAGGAAAACAGTGTATACTTACTTTGTGTTAGCCATTTCTAACAACATTTTCTTAACACTGGGAAACGTGTTCCAAATCCGCATTAAATTAAACTTAATCGGCAAATTGTATTGTCGTATTACCCGCTTAGTTTGTACATACCGAATTAATAACTCGAAAATCAAATCACGAATACAAACTTCAATATACAAAGCTGATGATATGTGTACATACAACCGTATCGTATTACCGTATGACGAAGATACACAACTAATGGTTCAGATAAAGATTACACGGGTCAAGATTATTAAACAATGACATTTTATGGCATGAAAAACTTTGCTTTTGTGCTTAGAAGACTGATTGAACGAAATTTTTAAAAATCTCGGATTTTAAAATCATGGTTTTTGTTAATCAATAATGGCTTTATTTACGCTAATATTAAAAATGTAAAGATGGTCTTAGACGGGCAATTTTTTAATCAATTATTAGTAGGCAACAGTGCTGGTTGATCCATTACTGATGCCATATAACTGGAAAATAATAGTATAAACTTTAGGACAAAGAACGAAAATTTTTTGTAGAGTTGTGTTATTACCATAGACCACAGATAGGTACTACATCTGTGAAACCCCGACGCCTAGCTGTGTATCTATCAATCTGTCACTTAGGGCACTTCTGGGGAAAAGGTACCCTCTTCATCAACGGGGGGGAGGAGACCGCGAGATCGCCGAGTACGCCTCTCCCTTCACCGCAACAACTCAGAGCGCGTCGTGTTTAGCACAGGTAAGACTTTTTTTCTTGTTCAGCGCCGGAGCAATATGCATAGTTCGTGTGTAGAAATAACACGAATTCTTGGGTCGACCCAGCGATTTTTCTTAGCGTATACAGCCTAACCGAGCGCATACAGTAACGAGGTGAAGTGTGCATGTGAGCGTTAATTTTACCGGTGTCTTTGACGGCGTTGACTGCCGCGGCCTTTGATTCGCGGCCAGGGGCGCACCTACCGCGGTGTCAGCCGTGTCAATGATACGGGGCCCCCAGGCTACAGGGGCCCCGAAAGTGTGTAAGTAAAAATTCTTAAAATGTTATTCACAATATTTTATACATTAATGAAATTTCACGTCTTCACCTATAGATGATTTGAAGTTTGCCGATAGAACTGTATCTTTGATTTGAATTGTTTGTCTCACTTAGCTCCTAGGAGCCAGTCAGTATATGTAATAACTTATATTCAATATATAATTATTTTAATTCAATTCAAGCATTTTTTGTTTCTTTGTTTGTTTCTTCGTTTCTTTCTTTGTTGATAATCGTCGGCTCGATGTGAGCCACGTGGACGGTATGATTTTTAATTCCAGTGATGGCAGCTCGCAGGTAGGGTTGACACCTTTTTTTGAGGAAAATATACTTAGTGTTTTTGTTTTTTAACCGTAAAAATATGGTGTTTTTGGGAAAATTAGAGGAAAAAATAGTACAAATTTATTTTTCATTAATTATTTAATTTACTTCATTATTAAATTTTCCATGTGTATTTATTACTACATTTAGCTTACTCCAGCAAAGTTCTATTATTTTTAAAATAATCATAAGAGCCTGTGTAAAAAGCGCGACAATTGAATTAGCAACGAAAATATAGTATTATACATTTCGTACTATATTATTTTTCTATAATATATAGCAGGGGTCGCCAAATGGCGGTCCGCATCTGGACCGCCGACCCATTTTGTGCAGACCGCGAGACCACAGCAACTTACACTACAGTTTTAAAACATAAACATGCGGAAGTTTCCAGTGAAGAGTTCTGGGTAAAATTTCTGTCTGGTAATAAATATACAGAACTACAAAAATTAGCCTTAAAACTTCTTAATTTGATTGGGTCAACATATATTTGTGAAGCAGCATTTTCGAAGATGAACTTCATTAAGAATAAATTTCGATCTCGACTCGATTTAATGTCAATAGCTTACAACAATTTTACTCCAAACTTCAGACAGATAGTCCGCAACAAAATATGTCATTTTTCTCATTGCATATCAATAAAAACAAAAACCTATGTTATTTCCGTAATTACATTTATTTAATAAATATTCTAATTGGTGACCCCTGATATATAGTATAAGTGGCTAAAATATAGTACGATACTATATATTTTAGTATGGTTTACCCTACTTGCAGGTGAATTGGCGGCTTTAAAGTTAACGCTGTGGTGGAATCCGCCTAATTCAAACGTTTAAAAATAACGTCTTTAATGCATAGCCACATTAGTGTATATACATACGTTATCTGTCAATATTTAACGTCAACAATGTCGCATTTCAAATAACCCATTAAATGGGAGTTTAAAGAGCATTATTCTCAAAAGAACATTACAGTTCACTTATATGAGATAAGTACAAAAGTTTATATTTTAACATAAGTCCTACAATCTAAGAGCGAGCAGACATACATAAACACATACTCACACCAACGCCCACTACCACCGCATTGCATTACACGCACACTTTACAAACAAACCAAGACATACAAATAGCCTAAAAATTAATAACCTAGGCACCGAAACGAAAAACAATACAAATGGCACTAGTTAAAATATATATAGGTATAGACATAAGGCACACACTGCACATGCACTTCCTCACAACACCAGCATGTAACAGATATACTCTACATTAGTATAAGTTTAGTATTAAAAAATAGAAAAAAATAATATCATAAGTTATTCCTAAGGTACACTACAACATAAAAATCACTAAATTAATGTCACACACAATAACAAAATAAGCAATAAGCGTGTATGAACCTAAAAACTTTCATAGAAATTAAGTTGTAAAAAAGAGTACGGAACTCGAGTGCGTAGAGTAGTTAAAAAAAACAAACTAGGTGAACAAAGAGGGAAAAAAATGAAAAATAATAATAAGATTTCGGAAAGGTCTTCGGTAGATAAAAATGTTTAAATATTAAGTTTTTAAAATATAGCTTTTCAATTTCATTTTATATGAATTTATATTTTTACACTCCTTCCACTTTATTTGGTAATTTGTTGTAAATCCATCTCCATATCTACGTAAAACGGCCTAAATTTTTAACACTAACGCAGATGAAGCCCCCACCATATAGAATAACATGGAATAAAAGAATAGACTATTGACAGGTTTTTATTTCCTACTAGTGATTTATTATTTGGTATTTTGAAGCTTGGACGCTTACCCTCAAGGAGGAGAATCCGCTTTTAGTAGCAGAAAGGAAGGTTCTGCCCTGAAAAAATATAATAAAAATCTAGAACCCGATTCCAGCGGCATCTATAGGGTCGAATTCTGAATCTAAACCACCCCGGGACCCACTCAAACACAAATAAAATTTCATCAATTCCTAGAACCCGATTCCAGTGACAAGAATTTTATTTAGATTCCTGTCAATGGAAATGCTAGCGGGTGTCTCTAACCCTAGTTGTGGCCGGCTGGCACAGCGACATCAGCGGGCATACCCTGTGGCTGGCATTGATACGGTGGAACCGGTTCGACCGCAACTGTTGAGATGGCTCTCGCGGAAACGCGGGACTCCGATCTTCAGGATGACGCAGATACTTACCGGGCATGGTTGCTTCGATAAGTATCTGTGTCAGATTGCGGGCTGCTTGTCTTCACCCCAATGGCACCGGTGTGGCGCACAAGACACGGCGTTTCATACGCTAGTCGAGTGCGCAGCATGGACACCACAGAGGTTTGAACTCGAGTCAATAGTAGGTCCGATCGATTCGCTCGGCAGTCTGGTGCAAGCCATGCTGCATAGCGATGATCGTTCGGTGGGTGCGGCCAATTTCTGCGAGACTGTTATGTCTCAACGCGGAACGAGATAGGGAGAGAGGTACAAGTGCGTATGCGTCTCACTGGTACCGAAGTCAGTCGGGATTCCGGAGGCGCAGATATGTGCATGATTTCCCTCCTTGAAATACCGCTGCGGGGCCCTCTAGCATCTAGGGAGCAGAGGAGTCTTCACCCCTGTTGACGAAGTGAGTTTGCACTGCTTCCCGGGGCATTCTCAAGCACTGATGCGCTAGGATCAGCGTGGGCGTAACTACGTTCTAAGTACCACGCTCTTCCTACCATAAGCGCGGGGCACATGGGAGGAGGGTGGTTTTAGTGGAGTATTGAGTTGGTAGGTAGGTTGGTTCGAGTCTCCACACAAGCCGGTCGATTACTGTTTGGCAGCCCCTAGGGGATTGCCTCCATAATCGAGTGTGGTCTAATCCCTAGCAAAGGACCGGGTCCTTTGCTAGGGATTGGGCCAAATGCATTTCACCGCCTTAAAAAAAAATCGGCACCAGCAAAAAAAACCTGTTTGCGTTGAGCGACGCGTCGTGTATAGGAACGCTTAAGGCTCCTGATGTCGCAAAATAACGAAAGTGGGGCACAAACGAAACTAGTTTTCGTTGCTATTTACTGATCAATAATTTACTAAAAACTTATCATGAGTCTTTGCGATATGAGACATAACGTCTTTTCGTAATTTTTCTATAGTTATTTTAATTTAAGAAAAAGATGACCAGATCACCTCCAAATTATTAACATGAAACCATTTTATTCCCTCAATTTCTATCAAAACAGGATAACAAAAATAACTACATCTTTATAAAAGAGAAATAAATAATTTGGTTTAATTACTTTTTTAAATACTACTTTATTTATTCACAACAAATTAATAATGCATCTGAAAAAGGACCGCATCTATGTAATCCGAAAAAATCAGTAATAAAAATTCCTCTAGGACCTTGGCGTTGCTACAAGGCTTAACACCCATTCTTTTACCTTACCATTGGTATAAAATTGGCATTAGGTACTTTTATTTATATTATACGTAAGGCAGCATATATTTATGTTTGACGGAGTAGTTTAAAAATTCATATATAACAAGAATAACTTTTAAAACGATGTATGAAAAATTCGTGTAAAATTAATTTGATTTTTTTAAATAATTGACACTTAAAATTAGTCACACTACAACAGAGAACTAGTGTAAAAACCAGAAAATTATTAAACTATAGCAAGGTAAATTGCTTTGTTGTTTTATAAGAATAAAATAAAAAATAGTTTTTCCCACACTCCGTGATTATGTAATTGAGAATTCAACATATTTGTAAGTCTTTTAATAAAATCTGTTATGATAATAGATTCAAATTAATTATTACTACATACATATTAATGTAGTTTTCTTTTCTTTTATGCACTATTATTGTTTGGATTTGCGTACATTAGATCTGTTTGTAATTTCAAAAGTAGTGCCAACAGACATGATAAAGTGAAAACTGACATACGTTGGCTTGTTTACATTAATGGCCGGTTCCTATATATTACAATTCATTTATATTACATTGACATCAATTTTCATCCGTGCAGGAACAGAGAAAGCATACAATTTCCTGGGGCCGGGCGGCCTGTCGTATGAGGCGACAAAAGAACCCACAGCCAGGTGGCTGGGTATTTGCCCGTCTGGATGGCTACCACCCCTGGTTGAGAGTATGCCGCCATAACAACCTTAGGTTGTGTTCCGAGATTAGTGGCCAGGCTCCAGTCTCCCTTTAGAGAGCCGCAGCGCATTTGTAGCCCCTTTGGTGTTGCAAATGTGTATAGGCGATGGTTACCGCTTTCCATCAGGTGGGTCGACTGTCGATCTGCTGAACTCATGCAATAACAAAAAATAGATGTATGAAGCATAAGTCAAATTTTAACCAATATGATAGTAAGCCAATGAACGGTCGGTAAGCCTATTTCTACGGCAGTAATTGGCAATAGACGTGGCCAGCACGTGTATGGTATTTTTTCTTGAATGAGTTTATCATTAGCAGACAAACAGACATCCTACCTAATGGAAAGCGGTTACCATCGCCTATGGACATTTGCAACACTAAAGGCATTACAAATGCGTTGCTGCTCTTTAAAGGGAGACTGGAACCTGGCTACTAATGCCGGAACACAACTCAAGTTTGTTATGGCGGCATTCTCTAGACCAGGTGAGTTGTTTTGTCGCCTCTTACGACAGTAGGACGGCCGCAGGAAATTGTATTCTTTCTCCGTTCCTGCACGGATAATAACATGTCATGTATGTCAACTAGATATGGATAGCTAGCTATTATAAAAACCCACTAAATAGCTACCACTAATGGTAGCTCAGTGGCTAACGCACGCGTTTGAAACTTAAAGGCCGCGGCTTCGATACCCGGCCTGAAAGCATGCATCACTTAGGCAGTTTTCTGACCTCATGTTGCATATTGTTACACCACGTGCTAACGGTGAAGGAAAATATCGTGATGGAACCTGATCATCGAGGTAACCGATATGTCAAACCCGCCACCGCAACCCGCATGAAGGTTCAGTTTTTGCCAAAATTGCTGGAAATTTTAAAATTAAATGGTTTTTTTGAAGAAGCTGATCTTCGCACCTCGGCACCCAATATCCTTAAAACGGCCCTTCTGTGAATTTATTATAAGTGGCGGTGAGGTGTAGCAGCCACCGGACACACGTGTCCAATGAGTCCCTACAAAATGTATGAAAAAGCATGTCAACTGCTTGAGGCTGGCTACCGGTGGCTATGGCCGGTAGCCCGTTTGTGTCCAGCCTAAGTGTATAAGCTACTACCACTACCTATCTACCCTCACTACTTAACCCCCACGGAAACTAGATGCAAATTACTCGATTAGGGAACAAAATGTAATTTATTACTTGATTCAATTTCAACTAATCACCATCATTCATCAATATTAATCATTTCTATACTTAGCTAGCTAGCGTCTGCTTAAATCAATAAATTCATAACTTTGTTACATATGAATATCTAACTACAAATATCCTACACCGGGACCCGTATATCGAGATTTCCTCTATAAAAAAAATCGGCGAAGCATTCCGTAAAGGATCATTTATTATTTATTTCATTTATCTAGGAACCCTAAAATATTTTAAAAAAAACTAGACAATCGGTCTTATTCATATTGATTTAAAAAAGCCTTCAAACCTACACAAGTCTATGAAAAAGATCGAATAACTTTAGGCGGTCATTACACACTACGCTGATTTAGGAACACTTTCTAAATCATTGTGGTGTTACAAGAAAATGTTTGAAACTTTAGCTAAGCTACGCGCACCTGCGGTGGGTCATTGAATCAGTGTACTTCTAGTGGTTCCAGCGCCACCTACCGGGTCTAATTGTGAATCTAAACCATCCCGGGGAGTGGCGTAGTTTGCCTTAGACGGGCCCTGTATCAAATGTGTTAGGGAGGCCCAAAGGAAGGGCAAAATTATTTTAAATATTGATTATAAGTTATTGCATACACTTAATGCTCCTAGGAGCTAAGTTGACAAACAATTCAAATCAAAGATGCACTTTCCTCGCCTTATTTTCGGCAAGCTTGTTTATCAAATCATCCATTGCTGACGACGATTTCAGTTTTCCTAATTTTTTTGCCTGTATAGACAATAATGACAAGTCTGATAGCCGTTTCTATTGGCTCAGCAGTTATTCTCAAAAATGTTATTAATCTATACAAGGAATTTTTGCTTACACACTTTCGGGGCCCCTGTAGCCTTGGGGCCCCGTATCATCGATACGGCTGATATGGCGGTAACTACGCTCCTGATCCCGGGACCTACTCAGACACATTTGAAATTTCATCAAAATCCTAGAACCTGATTCCAGTGCCAAGTATTTTGTTTAGATTTAAAATATAAAATTCGTAATATCTTTTGAATAGAATGTCCGATTTCAATAATACAAAAACTAATCTACAGGTACATTAAAACATAATTTCTTATTCAAGACGAATAAGAAATTATTTATTTGGATAAGGATTAATACGAAGGTATGGATGACATGGTCTGATTTTGGTCAGCATTTCTATCAACATTTAATATAAAAAAGTAGTTATAGTGACTTAACTACAATAGTTGGACATATGGCATCGGGAAGTTTTTTGTAGATATTGATTTGTTCTTTAATATTGTACAATATTTTTTTGTTATATCATCAATATTTTGCGCAGAGCAAGTGATGAAAGACATTTTATGGCTAATTTTTTTACACTTTGGGTTGCATTATTGATGTTTTAGTAGGGATCTTTAATCTTTTCTATTAAGAAATATAGTCTATATTATAATGTAGCGTTCTAGTAGTGAAAGAATTTTTAAAATCGGTCTAATAGTTTTTGAGTTTATTCGTTACAAACATGCAAAAATACAAATCTTTCCTCTTTATAAGATTAGTATAGAAGTATAGATATAAACTGTTTTAGTGCACGCTTGTGCTTGTTTTTTATTGCCAAATAACTGGCGAACAAGTGAGAGGCTCACTTGATGGATAGTCGTCACTGTCGCCTATAAAAATTTGCAACATCAGAGACGTTACCAACGTGTTGCCGACGATAAGAAATTTAATAATGCGCTTCTTAAATGACTTCGTGTCATAACGTAGAGGAAAAACCTCGACGGCGTGTTCTCTCCAAGTTGTTATTGATCGGGGAATAACAATTCTAGAGAACCGCTGCGTAGTTAAGCATTGTAGCTTAAGAAAATGAGGGTGAACATACCGCCGATGGCTAGCAGTTCGGTGGAGAAAATGTGGCGTTGGCACCTTTGATTATATACCTAATGTTATATTAGTAAGAACTTATATAATCAAAGGTTGGCACCAAATAAAAAAGTTCCTCGGAATACTCTCTATTGTACAAATAGTAGAATACGATTGTAATTTCATGTCGGTATTGGAGCCCTAAAAACAATTACTTACATACAATGTTGTTTGTATATCATTTGCTTAATTTACATCTATCTGTAATAACATTATGTTTGGTTGATTTGTCTTTCCACGACGTATTGGAAATTTAATTACATTGTGAACATTATATTTATTTACCAAAACTATTTCAATATAAAGAAATATTTTAAAATATCATAATAATAGTAAAATACATAAAAGAAGTAGAAGATGGTTTATATCAAAGCTCTAAAAGAAGCGATAAAATTGGAAAAGATGGTGTCGCTATTCAGAATGTATTTCACGTTTACGAAGAAAGAGAAAATTATGGCAATTGTGAGGTTAATAATAGAATTAATTTTATGTCTATTTTTTAACGGACCCATTATTTATAAATGCTTTCTGGATAAGAATAATTGCGAGACAGCGCGTGTTTTCTTCATAAGCTTCCATGTCTTTGCTATTATCTTTGATACTTTGTTAATTATCAATTGCATTGTAACGTCTAAAACATTTATTAAATATGTTAAAGACGTACGCAGCGTCCATAGTTACCTTATGAGCGATGATGATTACGTAAGAACTTTAAAGAGAATTAACATTGCTTTCAAAGTAAACTACATCATTTTTTGGGTTTTGAGAATTACATGTTCGATAATGTCGAATATATATGAAAAACGTCAAAGATCAACCACCAATTCTATCACATTGATTGGTCTTTTTGCTTGGAGATTAGCTTTAGATATTTGGGTCGAACATCGTCACTTCGTAGAAAATATCTCGTTTGCAATATATGGAATGATTCTAGCCACTTTGCTCAAGTTTTTTAGAGTTCATATAAATAGGTTGGAGCAAATAATGAAACTGAGATCGCAACATTCTATATTGAAAGGGACGTTAAAGGAATTGATGTGCATATACAAGAAACTTATATGCTGTGGAAAGTATATGTCTTTCTGCTTTAGTGTACAGGTAATAAAAGACCATGTATTTACCTAAGCGACTATTTATAAGCGTATTATACTCGTATTATTTTCTTGGCGAGGAATCGATGGCGAGGGGCAGCAACGGTGTTTTTGGCCTTTGGCATCACCTTTTAGAAATTATCGTCGATAAGGGAAGGTCAGGAAAGACTTCAATATTTTAATTCATTCGCCCGTTGTCGTTCGTCGCGCGCGCACGTCTCCCGCTCCGCCTCGGCTGTCCGTTATTCGTGTTCGTTGTGTTCGTTCGTTCACCCGGTCGATCTGTGTTTTTTCTGTGACAGTGCAGTGAAAAGTGCGTCATCAGGTGGTTTTTCCACCAAATCGTTCGTCCCCCTCAGGGACAATGGACGGCGTGGAGCTCTCTCCATTGCTGTTGGAGGGTTTGCTGTCGTTTTTACGACAGCAATTCCCTCAAGCGCTCGACCAATTTTTGAGGACTCCGGAGTCCCAATCAATGGCGTCCGTTATCTCGGAACTTAATTCCGAGAAACCCTTACACGTGCAAGGGGCCCCGCACCCGCATCTGCCGCGACCACCGCACCCCCGCGACCCCCGCCACCGCGCTTATCGCTGACCACCTGCGCTCTGCCTTAGCGCCCGCGCCCCCCGCATCCGTACCCGCCGTGTTACCGGTGCGCCCGCCGCCCGCACCCCCGCTCAACGATGCCCACCGTGTGGCACCAAAATCACGCGCCTCGTTTTCTCGCGGTTCCGCGTCGGGACAACCGCGATCGAGCTCCGCGAGTTCGACGACATCGCGTTCGCGATCGCCCATACACCGCGTAATCGATTCTCGTCGAGAAATTGAATTATCTCCTGACGGTCCGCAATACCTCAGGATGCCCCTCTTCCACCGGCCGATGAAATCACCCCATGGATGTCGCGCCTCCCGCGAACATCCCCTTAAACCACGAGGACGATGACGGTTTCATAACCGTCAATCGTACCAAAAACGGAAGACCCAGAGGAGGTCCCCCCAACCCCGCTCCCACTGCGGGCACAAAACCAACAGCGGCACCTTCCAGCCGCCCTGGGCCACCTTCACAGCGCCCGCCGCCACCCCTGATCATCCGCGAGAAAGCCCATTGGCTTCAACTCGCTAAGGAGCTGCCAGGCAAGGCAATCTCTATAAAGAAGCCCGTGATACCCAACACGGCATCAAAGTTATGGTCACGTCTTCAAGTGACCACCGCTCCCTAACATCCTTGTTATGTGACCGTAAAATCGGTTACTATACTTATGCCCTGCCGGAAGAAAACGCCTTCGGGCTGTAATCCGCGGACTCCCACAGGAAATCGAGTGTTCCTACATTCTCGAGGACCTTAAGTCCCAGCTGTACCGGTGCACGAAGTGCACCGTATGCACAGAGGCGACGCAACAAAGTCTCCTCTAAACCTAGTATTGGTTGTCCTTGACCTCTCCCCAGAGGGGAAAAAGATCTTCGAACTTGAGAAGGTCTGTGGCCTCTTCTGGCCTTCGTGTGGAACGCCCACACGAAAAACATACACTGCGGCAGTGTCATCGTTGCCAACTTTATGGGCACTCTGCCCTACATTGTCAATCCCGTCCCAGGTGCGTCAAGTGCCTGGGCGACCACGGGACCTCGGAGTGCACACGCACCCGGGACTCCCCGGAGCCACCGAGCTGCATTCTCTGCGGCCAAGCGGGTCACCCCGCTAACTACAGAGGCTGTCCTGCCGCCCCCCGACCCAAACGTAAGTTCGGAAAGGGCAACGCCCAAAAGGCACTAGAAAAGTGCCGAACAAACCCGCATTCGTGGCGGCCCCCCCTCCGGTGGTAAATCACTGGACGGGTCTTCCCACGACTGAAGCGTTCCCTCCACTAAGGACGCGCGCCCCAATTTTGGCCGGCCTACCCCCAGCAACCCCTGCCCCCGCCCCCATTTTAAAAGCACCTTCTGGGCCGTCACCCCACCACTCTTTAGCGGAGGACTTAGCCTTGGCGACTAAATTCGCCAAGAACTTGCCTTTCGACCTAGCAGAGGTCCAACTCTTGGCTCGAAAACTAAGACAAGTTGCAGAGTCTGATCAACCCTCCCTCCGGGATCAACTCGTGATCGAAATGGATCACGCGTACCTCCTCCAGGTACTTAGGTCGTTATAACTAAACAACCTAGTTAAATTATTGTTACCGGTAACAAATGGCGCATGTAGGTAGAAATAAACCACGCTCATTGACTCTGGCGACTTATAACGCCAACGGCCTTCGAAACCAGCGCGACTTGGTCCATGACTTCCTGGTTACCAATCAAGTAGATATACTACTAGTGCAGGAGACCTTCCTGAAACCGAGTGAAAGAGATCCAAAGATCTCTAACTATCGGGTCACTAGACATGACAGGATAGGCCGTGGTGGCGGCACCCTGATCTATTTCAGAAGATCTCTACACTGCATGCCTCTAGTCACCCCACCACTAGTAGGTATGGAGGTATCCGCCTGCAGACTAGCAATGACTGGCCACCAACCTCTAGTCATAGTCTCAGCATACCTCGCGTGCCAGAAAACCCTTATTAAGAAAGACCTAGAAGCCCTATTCAACTTAGGCCCAGCTGTTATAATAGCCGGAGATCTGAATTGTAAACACGAACAGTGGAATTGCAATACCACTAACCCCAATGGCAGAGCCCTAATAAATATATCAGACAATCTTTGTTTGATATAATAACTCCCATGACCCCCACACGATACCCCCCCAACCGCGACTGGGGGACCCCAAACACTCTCGACCTAGCATTACTGAGGGGCGTAACTCTTCAGTTCCATTCGATCGAAACGATGGACGATATAGACTCGGACCATCGCCCGGTTATCCTCAAATTAGGACAACAGACGGACCAGACATCTGAAACTAGGACCTCTGTGGACTGGTTGAGACTTGGGGACCTCCTCAAGGCAACCGAATCACAAGACCTGGACCGCATCCCGGACCACATCGAATCCCACCAAGACACGGAGACGGCGATCGAGGCCCTCACCAGCCACCTTCAATCCGCAGTGCGGAACTCGTCCAGACAGGTGCCAGTGGAGAATGACCGCCACTTATGCCTGCCGGACGAAGTGAGGGTACTGCTGAGGGAAAAGAGAGCTGCCTCCAGAGCTCACGACAGATATCCCACCGACGACAACAGAGTCCGACTCCGCCAACTAGAGCGCGAGGTCAAACTACGTATCCGGGAAGTCAGGGAACAACGTTGGGACAGAACGTTGAGAGATATCGAACCAACTCACCAGGCGTACTGGAAGCTGGCTAGAGCTCTCAAATCAGATACCCTCACTGTCATACCCGCGCTAGAAAGAGCCGACAACACCGAGGCGTTCGATGATGAGGAGAAAGCCGAATGCCTTGCTCAGAGTCTAGAGCTTCAATGCTCCCCCACTACACAAAACGTCGACCAGTCACACCTGACGGAGGTGGACTCCGAGGTTGAACGTAGATCCTCCTTACCAGCGGAAACCAAACTCGACCCAGTCACGGTGGAAGAAGTGCAAGATCTGATCAAGTCCTCAAACCGCGAAAGGCCCCAGGGATCGATGGCATTAACAATCGCGTGTTAAAACTCCTCCCCGGCCACTTGATTATAATCTTAGTGAGCATCTTCAATGCCGCCATAACAAACTGCTCTTTCCCCGCGATCTGGAAGGAAGCAGACGTCATCGGTATTCACAAGCCTGGAAAACCGGCTAATAAACCGTCCAGCTACCGCCCAATCAGCCTACTGAGCACACTCAGCAAGCTTTACGAGAGGGTCATCCTCTCTAGACTAAGAGATTTTGCCATCAGCAAACATCTACTACCCGATGAGCAGTTTGATTCCGTGCCAGACACTCATGCGTTCAACAGGTGCACCGCATCACGGAGCACATACTATCCCACTTTGCCCATCGCCCTCGTCGCCCTATAGGAACAGCCGCACTGTTCCTTGACGTAGCTAAGGCCTTCGACAAGGTCTGGCATAACGGTTTGATTTACAAGCTGTACCAGTTCGGTGTACCAGACAGACTCGTGCTCATCTTGCGAGACTTCCTCCTAGGCCGTAGCTTCCGTTTTCGAGTGGAGGGAACACGCTCGTCCCCTCACCCACTCACAGCCGGTGTACCACAGGGCTCGGCACTATCTCCACTACTCTTCACGCTGTACACCAGCGACATCCCAAAACTCCAGATGTAGAGTTGGCCCTCTTCGCGGATGACACCGCACTCTATACATCAGATCACAACCGACAAATGGCTTGCGTCCGGCTACAGGTAGCTGTAACAGAGCTAGGCGAATGGTTTCGCAAATGGAGGATAGAGGTAAACCCGGAGAAAAGCGCAGCAATGTTCTTTTCCCCGGGCACGCTTCGCTCTCCCAAACGCGCTTGCCTTCGCTTAAAAGCCATCTCGCTCTACGAACAAGAGATCCCTGGGCAAAGTACACCAAATACCTGGGTGTCACCCTAGATCAGAACTTGCGCTTCAACGAGCATATCACTATAGTCCGGAATAGAGCGCGATTTGTGATGGGTCGTCTAGCACCCATGATAGATAAACGAAGCAAAATGTCCTCAGACACAAGCTTACTCTATATAAAACATGCATCCGCCCGATCATGACATACGCGAGTGTGGTATTCGGCCATGCCAAGCCTGCCCTTTTAAAGAAACTGCAAATCGTTCAGAATAAATTCATGCGCAGAGCCGTCGGTGCTCCCCTCTATATGCGTAACGTCGACATCCACCGCGATCTGGAGCTTCCTCCATCAAAAACTACATTACGTCGCTCTCGCGTAAGTATTTCGATCTAGCGCCGCACCATCGAAATCCCCTCGTCGTGTCCGCGTCCGATTATAAGCCTCGACGAAAGGCTCTCGTGCGACGACCGCGTAACATCCTCACGGACAAGGTCGACGATATCACAAAACGGCTGGCTCGGATCAGCCCGCCCGCGGTTAGGACGGCAGGCTGGCAGGCACCGACAGACAGACACAGACGGCGGCGTCGACGCCGCCAATCACGATCTCTCCACGTCCCCGCGAGGGACGCCAGGAGACACAGCCCCCATAGGATAGACTAGGCGTGTTGCTGGGAAGTTTCTTTCGCCGTTTCTTCTCTCCTAGCCATAACACGTTGCGAAACGGCAGTAAGATAGTATAGGCCACCGCGAACCGCCGATCCCGGTCCGCCGGGATCCTTCCTCTCGGGCTTTATATTACCCGTCACCCGCTCTCAATTAGTGCATTGTGTCGCCCTATGGTGGGCATCATTAGATTCATCCCCCTCTCATGGCAACAGTCCAGCCGAGGTGAAACTCCCTAGGGAGCCCCCTCGAGCAAGTTGCCTCCCGGGCTCGAGGGCCTTCGCTTCGCAAAGGCACTCGCCCCGAAAACCCCGGTAAAGTTGTGAGGTCTTCGGACCAACAACATAAAGTCAAGTCCAATAAAAAATAAAAAAATATTTTAATTATTCTCGCTAGCATGACATAACTCAGAAGCGCAATGCAGGAAGTCTATCCGTCAAGAGATACTCTGAAGATTCCCACCTAGACTAGATATCGAAAGTAGATAGTGTTGTCACGCGTAGCACCTGCTGCTTGGAAATTGATTATTCTAGAGCCATGTAGGGGTCATTTAGTAGTTAAGTCACGCCCAATGCGGAGGTCTAAAGTAAATCATGTCGTGCGGTTTGCAAAGGATTATTAGTTGCTCATGACACAAAATAATTTTGTCTAAGATAAATGTGACGCGTAGTTTCCATATACTATTAATATAATAATATAATTAATAACCCTAGTACGAGTCTGTTTTACTATTTTTTATTTTGTAATTCTCTTTGGCATCCCTTATTGTGAGAGCATTGGTACCCATATTACCCGTCACTATGTCAAGCTCGCATTCCTTGGATCTTCTATCTGGAGCTGGCGAAGGCGGCTTGACTAGACATCTGCATTAAATAATGTAGTCGGTGTCGATAAGAATTGTATAGGGTAGTCTGGAGGAGATCGCCTTTGGTGACAAGACCGCCCATTGTACTTTAATGTATGTGCAATAAGTGTATTCATTCATTCATTGCTCCCCATATAACCAACCGGTTTCCATAAAACATGGCTGTACCGGCGTAAGCAAATCTCTTGCAGTTTGCACGGTTATGCGGAAGATATAAAGGCTGTCGCAGATACGGGAATATCTCACGCGATCCTTCCGCATATCTCTAGACATCCACCGCAGTATTCATCTTCCATGACATGCAGCTCTTGCTTGTGTCGCTGATATACAGGGCACGCTTCACTGACATAGAGATCAAATGCCACGTTAATGTTTTTTAGACAAATTTTCATTTTAAAATAGCTCTTGCAGAAGCCGCCATACACGAACCAAGTATGAAATTAACATTTTATGTGACTATTTTTCATTGTAAACTTTCAGATTGTATTGAGATTGTCTTTAACATTCATACATTACATCGCATTTGTCATGACGTCCGTTGAAATTTTATCTCAGAAGGTTTGTACATTTTATTTTAAACTGGAAGTCCTGGCAGGCGTTGTGCTGCCCTGAAAATATAAAATCTAAGATTCGATCTCAGTGCCACCTACCGGTTCCAATTGTGAATCTAAACCATCCGGGGACCTACTCAAACACACACACAAAATATTTCATCAAAATCAGTAATGTCGTTCTCAAAAATAAAATAAAAAAGATAAATATATATATATATATATATATATATATATATATATAGAGAGAGAGAGAGAGATACCAAGTAGATACCTAGCCATGAACTAGTCAGTTTCGTTTATATTCATAAAAGTGCATAGGTGTCGCCAGCATTAATTTCACGGAGTTACATCTTACATCAATGACAGTCCACTGCTAGACTTGGGCCTCCCCAAGTCGGCGCCACTCATCACGGTCCTCCGCCTTCCTCAACCAGTGCCTACCGGCGACCTTGCGCAGGTCGTCAGTCCCTCGGGCTGGAGAGCATCTGACATTACGTTTACCGAGACGCGGTCTCCGCTCCAGGACTCGTCTGCTCCATCGGCCATTGGTCCTGCGAGAGATGTGACCGGCCCACTGCCACTTCAACTTGCTGATTTTGCGAGCTATATCGGATAACTGGGCTCTCTTAGGGATATCCTCATTTCTAATTCTATCCATTAGAGAAACACCCAACATAGCTCGCTCCATAGCCCATTGAGCGACTTGAAATTTGTGTACCAGTCCTACGTCAGTATCCACGTCTCGGCCCCGTCAGGACGGGGAGGAGGAGGCACTGCTCGAAGAATTATGTCTTCAGGCATTGCGGGATGGTCGACGAAAAAACTTGACGAAGCTTACCGAATGCTGCCCAGCCCAAAGAATTCTCCTATTGGCTTCTTCCTCGAAGTTGTAATACTCTTAAGTATTTACTAATATATATGTATGTCTCTGGAGACCACGGGCCATAAAATGGCCCGGACTTTTATAGCCCGGACTTTTGGAGGGCTTGTGTGGGGCCATGAGAAGGCCAAGACGTAGAGGCCCCATGTATATTATGTAGATGTAATGTAAGGGCAAATTCAATGGAAGACTAAAAATATGGGAGACGCGAGGCTAAGCGGCCTGCTCAGTGTTCACAGGAAAAAATCAACAAGATACTGAATTTATTAACAAGACTATGAACAAATTTGGACAGCAACCTAAACGCCTTCAGTTTTTATTCAAATAGTAACTTAATAAAAAAAAGCTATACAGAATAGAATAGAATATTCTTTACTGCACACAAGACAGTAATACACATGAGTTAACAATCATATAACTAGTACAATCGGCGGTCTTATCGCTAACAGTGATTTCTTCCAGACAACCTTCTGGATATAATTTCACATTTCTAATAATGGCTCGGTATTCAGTGCGCATAGTTTAAAATATATGCAATCATATATACATATATTAATAGTAAATAAAGAATACACATACATATTTATATATAAATACTAGCTGACCCGGCCACGCGTTGCTGTGGCTCAGTAAAATAAAAATATATTATAAATTAAAATGAAACCTATCCTACCTTTCAAGTTGGATCAAACTGTACACGGTGTGCAAATTTGATCAAAATTGGTTAAGTAGTTTAGGAGTCCATCGCGGACATACAACATGACACGTAATTTATATATTAGATTGGGGAAAAAGTTTCTTCGCATTTTATATAAAAATTCAAAAGTATTTTTTATAAAGTTTATTTACATTTGACTAAAGTATGTAGGTGCCATGTTGTTGGATAACTTTTTGCCACCTTGTAGGTAGGACGTGATCCCATTGCTATAAAAATTTTGGGGCTTCTGATCAAAAAACTGCGACAAGTGGTTTTGGCAGTTCTCTCGTGATGTTAACATGACACTGCCTAAGGAATTCCGCAGAGACTGAAACAGGTGAAAATCTGAAGGTGCAAGGTCAGGACTATACGGCGGATGCATTAACACCTCCCAGCCAAACTCTCGTAACTTTTGCTGAGTGGCTAAAGATGTGTGAGGTCTAGCGTTATCGTGGTGAAAAACCACACCCCTTCTGTTGATTAGTTCCGGCCGCTTTCTCTCAACTTTTTGCTTTAATCTCATCAGTTGTTCGCAGTACAGTTCAGAATCGATGGTCCTGCCTGGCGGTAACAGCTCATAATGAATAATGCCCTTCCAATCCCACCATACACACAGCATCACTTTGTTGAGAGTTAACCCGGGCTTCGCCACAGTCTGTGAAGCCTGACCGTCCGTCCTTTGACCACGATCTTTTTCGCACGTTCTTGTCGTACGTGATCCACTTTTCATCACCAGTTATCAGCTTCTTCAAAAATGGTTCGGTTTCATTACGTCGTAATAAAGAATCAGAAATGAGTACACGGTTCATTAGGTTTCTTTCAGTGAGCTCATGAAGCACCCAAATATTGAGCTTTTTTGTGTACCCAGCTTTCTTTCAAATGCGCCAAAACCGTTTTGTGGTCAATTCCCAGTTCTCCAGCTACATCGTAACTACTAATATGCCTATCTTGCTCCACTTTTTCAAAAATGGCATCAATTTTGTCCGTAACAGAACGACCATAGCGACGTGCATCTTTGATATCAAAATTACCGGATTGCAAACGCTTAAACCAAATTTGCGCTACTCTCACAGTTACTACATGAGGTCCATAAACATCACAATTTTTTTTCGCGGCTTGTGTTGCATTTTTATCTTTTTTGTAGTAAAATTTTAAAATGTATCGAATTTCTACATTAGATTCACTCATTTTAACAATAACAAAAACAAATGAAAATCACACATTTTCCTAATTTGAATTTGAAATTGTCTTCTTTAAAATTAAAACTTTTTAATGATACCAAAACCAGCCAGATACAAATGGTATATCCAAAGAGATCTTATTACAAGTTCATACATACTATATGCGAAAAGACTTTTTCCCCAACCTATTATATTAAGATAATATGTACATAGAGTTACATACACATACATAAATTACTGTTTAAAAAATTAGTGATCTTTGAGGAGTTTAATAAAGGATATAAGTGACTTTGCACTTCTGATGCTGATTAGAAATGCATTCCACAACCTTACGCCTGCACAGTAAAAGATTTCTGACAAAATTGCGTAGAATGTATTGGCGTCATTAATCACAGATTTGCTAATGTTCTCAAGAGCCTTGTACTACTTTCTTGAAAGAACTCAAAGCGTTCCTTCGAATAGAAAGGCGTCTTTGGGCTAAAGAGTACGTTATACAAAAGGGACAAGATATGAGCATTCCGGCGAAGGCGGATAGGAAGCCATTCGAGCTTACTACGAAATTCAGAAATGTAATCATATTTGCGCAAACCAAATATGAAACGAATACAGAAGTTTTGGAGTCGCTCTAGTTTATCTAATTGGCTTTCGGTGATATCTAAGTAGCTGACGTCGCCATAGTCAAGGATAGGGAGGAGAAGGGATTGGGCAAGCGCAATTTTAGTATGAAGACTATATATTTTCTTTTCTAACTGGAGGGGTGCAAGTGCACCCACTTGCACCCTGCTGCCGGTGCTCATGTAAGAGTGGTAAAGCGCGGCCAAGGTAGGAAACTCCATATAGCATTTAGTCTGATTATTTTAGTCTACTTTCTTTATATTAAGATAGGCTTTCGTCGTATCCTTGCAAAAAAGCATCGTATTGATGGCACCAAAAATTTACAATAAGATTCCACAAAATGTAAAATAGTTAAAAACATTTTTTTTTAATTTCATCTAAAAAAGTAATACATAATAATAGGAATACATAAATGATAAACATAATTCATACTAACAATGATAATCATATTACCAACTGCTTACTGTATATTACGAATTTATTTATATTGACTATTATAATTATCTGACTCTCTCTTTCTTTCACAATATCCCAATTAATTGGGGTCAGCACATAATGTCTTTTCCTTCCACACTCCTCTATTCTGACATCTTCAGTCACACCACAAATCATCATATCCTCCTTCACACAATACATCCATTTTTTTTGGTCTACCTTCTATTTACATTCTCATCTCAGCTGAGTGGAGACGTTTGTGGTTTATCACTTTAGTGGCCCAACATTTGGACCTGTATAGCATGACTGGTCGTATGACAGATTTATATATGTGACCTTTTAGTTTAAGTGGTATGGGCATTAGTTTGTCGCACGTCACACCGGTTACCTGGCTCCACTTTATTATAATTATCTGACTATGGGATGCTATTTATTTTATTTTTTAATTGAGATTTTGACATATTATAATATTTTAATTAATTGTACGAGCTAAATCTGCACGCCAATCTGCCAAAAACATGTGTACTTAAGTTTAACTACTGTAACACCTTTTAAACCATATTTGATGCAAGTAAATAAATTTGGATTTGAATTTAAATTAAACAAGTGATGGTTATCTGTAAGAGACAGTACATCTACTTTCAGAGCTCTCTCTTTTCTTTTACCTTCCCCCAAATCTTTGGGGTCGGCAGAATATGTCTTTTCCTTCCATACTCCTCTATTCTGACAGATGTCCTCTGTTACACCACTAATCATCATATCATCCTTCACACAATCCATCCATCTGTTTTTTGGTCTACCTCTACATTTGTATAAGTCAATCTTGCAGTGTAGCATTAGTTTATAAATATTGTAAGTATTTACTTTTATAATGTTTGTAACGAATAAACTGAAAATCTATTGGACCGATTTCAAAAATTCTTTCACTATTTGCATGCTACATTATCCCTGATAAATATAGCCTATATAAAATTAGCGATCCCTACAAAAACTTCAATAATGTAACCTATTAATCTAAACAAAATACTTATTCATTTTGATGAAATTTTATGTGTGTTTAAGTGGGTGGTAAAATTTCACAATTAGACTGGGTAAGTGGCGCTGGAGTCGGGTTCTAGTTTTTATTTTTTCAGGCCAGGACAACGTCTGCCGAGACCACTAGTAATTATAATTTTAACAAATGTTTACGATTTTTTAGAAGTTCTTAATGCTGTTGGACCTGAGGTTCGTCGTTCTCATCGGGTGGAATCACATCATTATGCCATATGTCGTTCTTGCTGCTAGCCAGAAAGTTCATAACGAATTTATATCTCTAACAAGAGCTTTGGCACGTTTTTGCAATACTTCAGTTAAAAGTACATAACACAATTTTTATTTTTCATTTATATATAATACTAGAATATGCCCGCGACTTTGTCTACGCTTGACTTGAAATTCCCGCGGTATTCCCAGAACACAAAGTACCGCAGCGTTTATAAAATGAATGTAAGCTTCATCACCGTATCGTTTTAGTGAAAACTGTGTCGGAACGAGCAAATTTTTATGCATCCAAACAACTACAAACTGCTCTCGGGAAAATTCCCGCGGGATTCGCGTACATAAAATTTGCTATCGCATTGGGATTTGGATTTTTTTAATCTGGTCATTTTAAATAATTCCCGCGGGATTCCCAGGATAAAAAGCGGCGCATATTTTAAGTCTAAGAATTTGGTGCCGAAAAGGAAAAACCGCATTGAAATCGGCGCAGTAGTTTTTACGTAAATTCCGAACAAATAGATAAACAGACATGAAATCTAAAAAAAAGGCAACGTGCTCTGCATCGTTTATATAGCCTATTCCAGTTGTTTTTTTTTAATAAAATGTACAGACACGGCATGTATTCATTTTATCTTCGGGTGGTCAGAGGGCTGGTGCCTACCTCAGATAATGAAAGGGCTTACTCTCAAACGTCTTTCGACGTTCGTTTTAGTACTGCTTTTGCTTGTTTTTTTAAACATTTAAGTGCATTTTCCATTTATTTTTGTGTTTTATAGAATTCACTAGAGTTTACCCCGCGGCTCTGCCGCGGGTCAAACTCTAGTGTGAACCTCGTGTTTAAAGAGCAGGCGTTAATACAAGTTACATTGTATTATATTTTTATATCGATGCTATTTGCCGTCGGAAGATTTACTTCATTTTATATCGCAAACTATCCCATCTCCCGGCATGAAAAGTATCTATGTCCATTTTCGGTATTCTGATAGACAGATCGAGTTACTATCGCATTTTTTTATAGATTATAAAATTTTATATCTTTAAACTTGAAAAATGATTGGTCTCCCATACAAACTTACAATACAAACAGACAGACAGACAAAGTTACTTTCGCATTTATAATATTAATAGGGATTATTGTAGCTTTATACAAGTCTTTGTTCTTTCTTTCTTCTATCTAAAATTTTATTGACTCTCTCGGGCTGATCGCACGAAAACAAACGACGAAAGATGTTTGAGAGTAACGCCATAGTACCTACAGCAATCCATCAAGGTAATGTAGCCAGCCTTCTGGATACCTTACCCATAGAAGACAGTGACTTAGGCGTAGTATTATACTTACAGTCAGGTAGAATACAATACGAGTATATATCTCATCTTATCCGTGCAGGAACGGAGAAAGAATAAAATTTCGTGCGGTCGGGCGGACTATTATAAGAGGCGACAAAATAACCCACAGACAGTTGGTAGGGTATTTGCCCGTCTGGATGGTTGCCATACTTGGTATAGAGTATGATGCCATAACAACCTTGGGTTATCTTAGTTAGGTACGAATGTTCATAGGCGATGATAACCGTTTTCCATCAGGTGGGCCGTTTGCCTATCAGTTGAACTCATGCAAATAAAAAAATAATGATATAAGTATAACTAAATAATTAAGTTCTCTTTATTGTATTACTTTATAAAATTTTAGTTGAATATATTTTTTCAATTTGGAATTAAAGATATGAGTGCATAGAGGTGCATGTAACATTTTACAGTTTTTTTTTTAATTCGAATGAACGTTGCTATTTGCATTGCATCCAATATTAGATCTAATAACAACGCTGTTTGAGCTTGGTTTTAGATATAGCAAGTGTTGAAAGAATTATTTATACATGAAGGCAAAAATTTACATAATAAAAAATACTTTATTGCCCATCTTCTCAATGTTTACAATTACTGTTGTAACGTGTCTCCTTCATTCACTCATATCGTAAAATGGAACCATTGCATTGGAATGCAACCAACTTACATGTGCTATGTCTTATGTTACCATATTTTATCTTTTTCTACTTCTGTTGGTTTATGCTTTGGTGTACAATAAAAATATCTATCTATCATTGTGGAATCATAACTCCGTCCGCCTGCCCAATGTACTCTTTGCGCCTGCCTACCCATTGTCATTTTTTGTGAAAAGACTAGGCTGCTATGGGTGAAATAAACAGAAAGGTCGTTATATATAGTTAACTTTCATAACGCAAATATACTTGTCGCAAATACGTACCCATTATTTGGCTTTTGGTGTCGATACTCGGAGCCATGGGGTCCCCAAGTATTCGTCTTTATCGAGACAACTCAATTCATTCAGGAAATAAAATAAAGCGTTGTACTGGGTGAGAACTCTTTTGAAATGAATGTTTTATCTAAATAAATTAAATTGCCCAAAATGCAAGTTTCTTCTAGATGCAATTTAAATTATGTCTTCTTCCAGGTGATAACAAGGAGGCCTATAAAAGAACACGGAATTTCAAAGATTTCGTTTCACGTAATCCAGTTCAAATAAGTCTGACTCCAAAATTAAAAATCGGGTTGTATCTGCTACCATTTTTCCTATCCATATCGGTTAGTTATACTATTATTATATTGCAATTTAATCCTTTGTAATAGTCTCTAATATTTAAAGCCGCAGCCACACATTGGATTCAATTTTGCGTCCAAGCTTGGCTTCACTTTGAAATGGCCAATATTGAACCAAACTACTGCAATACACATTGGCTTCAATACCAACTTTTTACCCAAAGACTGGAAATAGACAAGCGCATTGGACCTGTCCCAATTGCCGACGCAGAGCGAAAGACTATGGACGATAGCTTATTTGCACTAGCGGCTTACGCATATGGTGTAGATACATATGTTTATTATTTGTATCGTTCAAGAAAACAACGAAAGAAAAGGCGGTGTGGTGGATGATTAACAGTAGCCGAAAATTGTGACGAATGACAGACCAATGTACGGCGCGCGCGCAGTGTTCTGTACAAGGTGCCAGCCAGCACTCCCTTTTCACTCTCATCGTCTTTAAACTTATTTCAAAAACCGACTCATTGCGCGTCGTATTTGGACATTGGACGGCGACTGGAAGCAATGTTCACATTGTGTCCATGCTACGTTGGCGCAAATATGACTAATGTGTGGCCGTGGTATAAGATACATTAAACGCTTGCTTGACCCATGGGGTCCTGAGGTCATGAGCCTCTACAACAGGGGCGTAGCTACCGTCGTATCAGCCGCATCAATGATACGAGGCCCCCAGGCTACAGTGTGTAAGCAAAAATTCCTAAAATGTCATCTAGAATATTTTATAGATTAATAACATTTTTAAGAATAACCGCTGGGCCAATAATAACGGCTGTCAGATTTGTCATTGTTGTGTATTAGAGGCAAAAAACGTAGAAAAACTGAAATCTTCTGCAGCTGTGGATGATTTGATAAGTTTGCCGAAAAAAAGGCGAGAAAAGTGTATCTTTGTTTTGATTGTCTGTCAAAGTTAGCCCCTAAGAGCATTAAGTATAAGTAATAAATTACAATCAATATGTAATTATTTTAATTCAATTCGAGCATTCTTTGTTTCTTTTATAAAAAAATTTACCCTTCCTTTGGGCCCCCCAACACATTTTGACACGGGCCCGTCTAAGGCAAGCTACGCCACTGCTCTACAATGAGCTTATCTTCAGGTGTTCAGACCCTGTAAACAAGTGGCATTAGCGCTAAACGAATAGAATGAAAATGTATTGGAATGACATAATACTTAGCGTAACGATATTGTGAGACATGTCCATATATTTGACGTCAATTTTATATTCCTATTTTTTTCTTATTCCACTATTATATGCATAATAATTATAGATAATTCAAGAATTTCCTTTGAATGCGGTAGCCTGGGAGAGATCGCTTATAACGATAAGGCTGCCTTTTATTTTATCAAGTAACTAAAGTCTTGCTGCGCATTTTTGTTTTGGTGAACAATAAAGTGTTATCTACTTATCTATCTATTTTCCACTCTATTAGTTTAGCTGTTCAGCCTAATGCCACATGTCTATAGGGCCAGAGGGTTGGTTCTTCCTTGGTTTACAGATCAGTATGGCGAAGCAGTGAAATAACGCAGTCAGTTTTTTTGATACCTTAGCCATTGACTTACGATCTAGTCTCAGTATTGTTCTTACATTCATAAGAGATAATTATTGGCAAGATACAATATGACTTAGGTTTCTTGTACTATTAGATTTATATACATATTTTATATACTGTTACAAATGAAGTTCCGAGAAGACGAAATCCATATAATCCTTTTATGGTTGGTTGCCTTAATTATTCACAGTCTTTGCTCGCGTTAATCTCTTTATATTGCCTTGCAGTAAGACTTCATAAATCTTTTTTCTATTGTTAAAATTTCATTACAACTTCTTAGAAGCTATTAAAATTATAAGTTTCGGAATTCCAAAGAATAGTGGATATGTTGCTGGGGGGACATATCTATTTTACGATTATATATTGTCGGGCCGATTGAGAAAAAGTTAGTTGAATTTCAACTGCGATCGAGACGTTACCAAGTGCACATTCGGAACGTGAATTTCATATTGACGGACTTTGTGCGTTTCATGTATTACGATTTTCTGCTCTGCAGTTTAGACTTGTTGTTTTCGATTGTGTTTATAAGAACTGTAAATTACGTGTGTGTGTACTTGTAATAAAATTTGTGATAAATCCAACGGCATTTTAAATTCAAATCTCACATATTCGTAACAATAGGTATGAAATAACGGCGTCTGTATCGATTGGTCTAAGCAATTTCCCACCTAACTTACTTACTGGCACATAAATATCACGGTTTCGATTCCTAGCATGGTATAAATTTCGTAAACGAACTTTCCGCTTTGGACTCTGGTCTGGATGTTCGTAATCGGAACCAGAGTTGTCCGTTGTATATTATTACTCATAAAACAACTGTCACTTGTTGTTAAAATATTTTTACTTACCTATAGTAATATCACAGTTTGGCTAACAAAAGTAGAAACTCAAATTATTCTGTCCTATGGTATTAATGTACTCTGTGAATTACTCTGTGACGGTCTCTGTGGTTGAGCAGGCTAAGCCTTTACCGGCCTACTTCACTTCAACGCAGACACAAATGTCATTGGTGGCTGTGTATGGTTGATTTGAAAATCGTGCCTTTATCAACGTATCTATAGAGAGAATTAATGCTCTGTGGTCAACGCCCACTTCGACCCACCTCTTGACATAGGTCGTTGTGAGCATTGCGTGAGCAAGAATAATGATGTCATTAGTGACGATTTCGTGGCGACTATAACGACCGTGGTCACTATGTGGATTGGCTGAAGGAGCATTTTGAGCGTTACGAGCTACAGGAGAAACGCACCCATTACTGTAATATTTGTTATTTTGGTGTAATTTCTTCTATTGTAATATTTCCGAGTTTCAAACAAATAAGTTTTATCTATGTGGTGTAATTTGTCCTAAATAAACTGATTTTCTTTCTTTCTTCTCGTGTTCTTTGTTTCAAGTTATTATTTATGGCATTTAAGTCCGATAACACACTGAAAATATTGCATGACTATTTTAGTTACAATTTTAATCATTCTCTCATACAAAGTCATCAAACCTATATTGCTCTTTTGCAAAAAAAGAATGCTTTTTATGCTGATAGTAATACTTAAAAAAAGAACAATCAGACTTACCTAAAATTAGTTACAACAAACTAATGCACACAACAGCACTAGGACTGCGTTCTATGACGGTTTAGTTTAGACTATGCGTGAAGGGTTGCCAGATGTTTTTTTTAATAAATAGTAACTCGCACTGGAACTCGATTCTTTCTTCTTTAATCAAAATAAATGGCAATGTATTAATCAAACTTGCACATTGAAGGTTTCAATACCTTTAATATTAAAATCTATCTTTATTTTCAAAATATTGTATATTGCTTATAATTATGTAATTTAATTGATTACTTGCCCACTTTTTTGTACACGAACACAAAATAAACTTACAAACAAAACTATGCACAATGGGCGGTTTAAGCTGAAAAGCGGTCTCTTTTAGTCAACCCCAATACTTATTTAAAAATACACAATAGTGAAGCACAGAAAATTCTGCTTGGGGTCCAAAATACCGGTGTGATTAAGGTTACAAAGACAGAAAACTTCCCACTATTGGATAGATGGACCATGTTACAATAAATTTCAAAATAATATGCAATTACAAGAGCGGGCGTTAAAATACTGTTACCATCATACTCTTAAAATATGATAGAAATAATTTTAATTACTGTTCGAACAAAATTACTAGACCCGTTAAAGCTATGACGTCATAACCTGCGACGTTCGTACAAAATGTAGGCGAAACCAGCGTTTTGTAAGATGATAAAAAGTATCTCAGTTGATTTGAAGAGTTTTACATTTTTCCAGTAAATACGTTTTTTTTGGACAAGACCTGGCAACCCCGTGTAAAGATAACTGTAAATAACATTCCACATATTTACATAGTCGTCCGTCCGTTTAACATAAGCTGATAAAATGACTGATTTTTAGTTTATGATGAACAACCAAAACATGCTAGAAATATTTTTAATAAACTCCTTTGGATTTGTTTCTGGTTGTAAATCTCGAATTACATATTAAATAAATAAATGGACAGCGAAATATAGGCATTAAATATTTCCAGGCTAACCAAAATACACTTATAATATAAGTAATGTAGAAAACTGAGGTCGATTCCAAACACCCAGACCAAAATAACAAAAAGTTCTTTTCAAATCTTACTAGTCGGGAATCGAGCGAGATTTTTTGGAGGTAAAATCCTTGACGCTGGGACGTAACAGTGGGATAGTGTGGGGCTCGCCATCTATTTACCAGCATACCCAGTAAAACACTTTGGTGTTCTCCTTCTGTCCAGGAGTCAGGGCCACGGTACCAAGGCAGCGGGAATCAAACCTGGGACATGAAGATAACTGAGACCATAAAAGTATTGAGTCAGCACTTCCTCTTCATAGCAGAATCAGATACTCGACTTCACCATTAACTTACATTAACCAAAAATAATTCGTGCATATCATTAAGATAACGGAACTCTTGGTTTTTTGAGTATTTCCTGTTATTTTTTTGTGCATAAAGCATTGAAATCAGGGCAATGTTTATTATATTTGTTTGTTTCTTGAAATCCACGAAGGCGACCGAGCTTTACCATGGTTGAACGTGTATACGAGTACTGCAATATTGTGTGTGTCTGACGGAACGATTATATGCGATTTTTTTTAACAATAGAAGCTCGATTAATGGCCATCAGCCGCGCAGTGAGCTGGGGAAAACGGCGGTGTGTAGGATTCGTCGGGGTGGCACTACCATCTCTAGACAAAACTAAAGATGCTATTGCCACGACACGGGTAGGTATACCCACTAAACCCTTCAGTATTTCGTTCTTCGCCGTTAATACCAGGGCTACGGATATATTTCCTAGTCTAGCCTTTCCGCTAGCCTTGTCAGATGTTAAAAATCATAATTTTGAAAATATACTTAAAATTATATAGTGTGAATATTAGCTTACCTTACAGCTAGTACGATGCTAATGTTTTATTATGAATACTTTATACACTAAAATGCGAAAAACTTGCACACACTAGAAAAATAGGACAAGCAGCCGGAGGTGGGGTATAGTTTTTTTATAATCACCCAAAATTCACTTTATATCTCAAATAATAAATAAAAGCGCCCTATAACTATACCGCACCCGCAGCCGGTTCCGCGTCTAACAGCAATATCATGCTGGCAAAGAATTGGCATAATTTTGAGGGCAGTCTACGTACAAGTACCTTCTCTAGGGCTGTACAAAGATAGTTTGCAAAAAAGTAGACATAACCTTCGTTATCCATTCATTAGAATTATATTAATAACTGCACTCTCTGTCTGTAATTTCAAAATAAAAGTCAAAACGTTTCAACTTCGATTATTTTTAAGGTTTGGCACCTAAATGAATGGTCGTCGTCTTTCGTACATTGTTACGCACTTCCCAGCTTTTATAAAATAAATATTTACTACTAAATATTTCATTATTAAGTATATAACTATTTAACATAATTAAAAAACCAAAATGAAATTAAACTATTCCATAAATATAACTATACATACAAAATAACAATCTACTTCGATTAGTCTTCGAAATAGCGCAACCTAATTGACACAGGAATTATTTAAGTCCAGCTTTTACATGGCGCATTTATGTCTGGATCTATTCTAAAAATTTAATATCCTTCAATATTCGGTCCACTAGATAGATTCACAGATATTGCAAAGTTATGTTTATTTAATAATAGAAGAAAATCTTTTTTCCTCTATAGGTATAGTATGGCGCAGCACAAATTATATATCTGACCAGTGTCAAGTATTCATTAATAGGTATACATGTTTATAAAGATGTCTTAGGCGAAACGAAGGAGTTCTTTTAGCAAACCAGAAAAAACACATTTCAGAATGAAAACTGTTTAAATTTTTAGTCTTATACTTGTAGACTTTTTGATAGTAAAACTTCACAGCAAAACACTCCTTTCTCCCGCTAACAACTCAGAAAATGATTCGTTATTTTCAGAATATAAGTTAATGGACCTTAGCGGAAAAAAACATCAAAATTATAATAATATCTGTTCTAAGTCATTGAAGTAAAAAACACAAAATAAATTAAATACTAAAAATAAACTACATATACAAATTAAAATTAATTTAGAAAATCCAGTGCCAGACCCCTATCAGTTAGAAACGTTTCCAAAAGACTTAATAGCAACAGTAATGCTCGAGGTATAAGACCACCTTTTTGCTGTGAATAACAAATAGGAACATCGGAATGTATGCCAGCAGCCCTAATCGAGCCCTTTTAACGTGTTCAAAAATAACTTCACTCACCGCATCACGTTCATGGACATTTTCTATTTTAAACTATAACGTTACAATTTTAAAACAGTGTAAAACAAAGGCGCACCTTACATTCAGTAAAACCGTATAATCACTCGTTATTATTTTTATAACCAAATCGTTAATAATAATCAAGGAAATTGAAAGGTTAAGTGGGGATATAACAGTGAATAAAATTCAATGTTTGTAGTGAGGATTTTTTTAAATTAACTTTATATCTTAATATAGATATATCTACTAGAGCCTTCAACGCGGCTTCGCTTGAGTAGACTTCATTTATTTATTTACTAGTTGTAACAGCAGTGTAACTTCGTTTGCATCGTTGCCAAGACGATGACCTACACATTTGTTAGTGTATTGCAATAATGGCACCAAAAAATGCGACCGCAGCGCCATCTTTTTTGCTATATATTAAATCTATCCCACGGTAACGACGTCATTTATCGGGATAAATAGTATACTAAGTTTGGACCGGGATATATTTATAATATGCCAGCTCTCTGTCAGTTTCATTTCAATTTGTTCAGTTATTTTCACGTAATGCTCTATCAGACAGAGACAAAAAATCTAAAAGTTTCGTTTACACTATCATAGAAATATGATTATAGAAGTAAGAGTCATTTTTATATGAAGAACCTATGACAGTGTAATACCTACATATGATCATATCATTCGTCTAAATTCTAAAATTGCGTCAAAATTTAAGAATTTCGACTGGAATATCTTGTAAGACTTTTTACAATCCAATTTAAGTTCTTCGAGTAAGGTGTTATGGACCCCTCTCTCTGATCACCTTGTTACCCATGATCTAATCCAAACATATCTTTCATTATTTTGTTGTTTCCTTGATCGTTTTTACCTTCTTTTTTAATGCAATTAATAAAATTGTACTCATAGCAACGGAAAACACGGCAAAATCGTTATCCATCTTGATAGTATCTCCTCAATATCTGTGATCTTGATAAAGTATGACGTTTATATAATCGTAATATGTAAAAATGAAGAACAGCATCATTTAAATATAATCACAGACTTTGACAGATATGAAATCATATTTATATGATAATGTAGGTAATTGGGGCCTTAGTCAGTCCCTTTAATATTTTTTCTCATTTTTAAACGAACTTACAAGCTCAAACCCTATATAAATTTATTATAGATAAATAGATTTATTTTATGTGGCGCATGCCCCGCCATACCATACGTGAGCAAACGTAAGCTCTCTCGGTCCTTCCCTCCCACGCTTTCCTAGAGCGTAACAATATGGGGCTCCTCAAAGAGGACGTAAACAGATATTTAAAGTCTCAACGAGGTAGACAACGCTTCGGCTCCACTGGCATTGCAGATGTCCATAGGCGACAATAACCACTACCATCAATTGAACACCCGTTTTCCAGTTTCCATACAAGCAAACATAAAAAACTGCACTTATATGTTATGTTGATCATTATTTTTAAGTAAGATATAAAATAGACTGTAAGACAAAACATAATACAAGAACGTAAGACTACTTCTAAAAGACAAGACAAAATAAATAAAGAACAAACCCCAATTTATTATCCCAGAAGATATAAACAAAAAAGCTAAAAAATTAAATGAAAAATAAAATAGCTGCCCCAACAGGAAATAAAAAAATCAGGAAGGTAAGATAATAAAAAAGTTGTTTCTTGTGTACCTAAGGGTAATAAAGGAGCTTATATGGTACAAGTACAATATAAAAATGTCAGCCCATAATTGTCCCACTATGAGCTAAGTCCTCCACTTTTTAGGGGAACGTACAGTACAACCGCCAAACTTGTTCGTGGTAGAATGGCAGGTTTCACACATCGGTTATCTCTATAGGCAGGTTTCATGATGGTGTTTCCTTCGCCATCAGCACGTGGTAATTGTAACAATATCCGCAATTGCACATTACGAAAATTGCCTAAGTAATGCAAGCTTCTAAAATCGCCCATATACCAAACACAAATATTTTCTTCACTTCACACTTCACCGTGCCGATCGTGCCAACGAATATTTGTTCCACATAAACTCAATTTTATCATCCTAATACCGTAGTTGAAAGCACATTATAGCAAAATTCACTTATTACTAAGTATTATAAATTCAAATTCAAACTAAATTATGCAAAAGAACATTTTTGAATTATTCATAACTATTATGTAGATATTATTATTGTACCAACATAACATACTTTCTACTTCCTATTTGGCAACGTGTTATTGATGTTTTAAGGGGAAGGAGCAACAAGAAATTTTCCGGTAACACTATATTTTATCCCTTTTTCTGTCTTTTTCTTTTGTTTTTAAATAAATATATAGTGGCGACCGAGGGTAGAACTTTCCGCCAGCGTAAGCCGGTCTCAAGACTTTTAGAAAAAGGTAGAAGATTCTGGAAAGAAAAGACAAGGACAGATGCATGTTGGAAAGGGGTAGACGATAAACGCAAGTTCTAGAATAGAAAGTTCGGGAAGGCAAAGACAGAAATAGATAGATGTTAGAAAGGGGTGGATGTATAAACGAAGGTTCTCGAATAGAAGGTTCGGAAAGGAAAAGACAGAGATAGATAGATGTTTAGAAAGGGACAGATAGTGAATAAAAGAATAACGAAATTATGGGTTCCAGAAAATTCTTCCGGGTATATAAGCAGTCTAAGCTCGTAAGGCGCGCCTACCGGGCAGTTTTAGAGTTGAGTTCAGTTCAAGACAGTGAAGCGACAAGTGCGATACGAAAGAGTTGAAGAAGAGTTTAATAGAAGACAGTGACGAGCTTAGTGGTGAATTTAGTGAAAAGTGTAGTGGACAGTTTAGTGAAGGAGGAGTTTCGCGTAGTTTAAAAGGAGGTCCAAAGGCGAGCTTCGGGCAGTAAATTCTGTTGTGAAGACTGCAGCAGCAGAAGGTGTGTCTACGCAATATCGGCGACGGTATTGTGTGTGAGTCATCTTATCATAAGTTAGTCGTGCGTATAGGGGCAACCCTGTGGAGAGGTATCACGTGCGGCTGTGTAAGTCAATAAAAGCGTTTATTTAAAAACTGGTGTTTCCTGCCAATCCTAAGTGCGTACCCCCGCTCGCACGTAACAATATTATACAAAATATTTTTCAAGAGTTCATGTATAAGTTAATTTCCACAATGGAAAAACAAATAAGTAATATGCAAACATAACACAGCTGCTATAACGTTATTAATATGGATATATGCTCTCTTTTAGTTCGTTTTAACTATTCTGACTCTTTTCTTCCTAATCATTACTGTGTATTCACTATAAAGTGCTGGTCATAAAGATTATCACTATTATTATCCCTATTAATATTATAAATGCGAAAGTAACTGTCTGTCTGTTTGTCCGTCCGTCTCTCTGTTCCGCTTTCACAGAAAACCTATGGGACCGATTTAACTGAAACTCAGTAGGTATATATATTATATATTTTCGATGCCGAGGATGAACATAGGATACTTTTTATCCCGAAAAATGGGATAGTTTCCGGGATAAAAATATATTTGTCTCTCTGTCTGTTAAGCTTTTACAGAAAAAGTATAGAATCGATTTGGCTGAAATTCGGTATGTATATAAATTACAGAGGATGGAGACGGGATACTTTTTATCCCGGACAATGGGATAGATTTATGTAATGGTTATTCCAGAAAATATGATAGGTGTTTTATTTGTGGTTTGCCATTTTCGTCATTTTGTTTATTTTGGTCAAGTTGGTCATTTTGGTCGTTTTAGTAGTTGTGGTAGTTTCGATAGTTTTGGTAGTTTTGGTACTTGTGGTAGTTTTGGTTGTTTCGGTAGTTTTGGTAGTTTTGGTAGTTTTAGTAGTTTTGGTTGATAGTTTTGGTAGTTTCGGTACTTTTGGTAGTTTTGATAGTTTTAGTAGTTTTGGTAGTTGTGGTAGCTCTTGTAGTTTATGTAGTTTACAGAGAGATAGAATGAGTTGAAATAGGGGATAAAAGTTTTTATGGGAGACCAATCATTTCTCAAGTTTATAGATTTAAAATTCATAATCTATAAAAAAATGCGATAGTAACTCGATCTGTCTGTCTGAATACCGAAAATGGGACATAGATATTTTTCATCCCAGGAGTTGGGAAAATTTGCGATATAAAATGAAGTAAATCTTACGAGGGCAAATAGCATCAACATAAGAATATAATACAATGTAACCTGTATTAATGACTGTTCTTTAAACAAGAGGTACGCACTAAAATTTGACCCGTGGCGCACTGCGGGGTATACTCGGCTACCTACTAAAACTTGATTACTTATCACTGGCTAGTTACATGTATTATGTAAAGGCATGAATAGAAAAGGAAGTTAATGTCAATGTGAAATATTTTTGAAATTGTCATAATTTTGGAGGTCTTCTGACTTCCTCCTGATGCCCAAGTTATGCAACGCTTTTAGATAATAAACGCCCAAAGACCTTAAAAAAGGTTTCAATAGCGAAAACCCAAGACTGAACTTTAAAAATTGTACCTTACAATAATCGCACAAGTATGATATTTTTTTCTTGTATCAGGTGAACGAGAAGGAAAAAAGAACAATAATAGATTAATTTTTGGTAGGCCCTTGGGTCAAAAGCACTAGACTTAAAACCAGAAACTTATACAATCTATTTTTTTTTTCAACTACCTTCAAAAATATCAAAAGTGAAATTAAAGTTAAAAACCAATTTAATAACCCCAATAAGCAAAAAAATAGTTTAAAATTAAAATTAAAAGGTGTTAAATTTTGAATTATGATAGTTTTCACTATATTTCAGGTCCACATAAAGTTTTGATGTAAAAAGCAAATATAGTATATAAGCACCTATTTTTGATATGCATATCAACACAAATCGTAAAGATTTCATTAATAAATGAAGTTTAATTTTCACACTCTACGATCTTGTTCGATGCTAAATCAAGGAAGACAAATTTCTTTTGTTTTTGTTGGCACTATTGCTTGGTCACACACAAAAAAAACTTCGAACATGTGTTTGGATCCACTACTCCTATTGAAAAGTGATAAATTGAAACTAGCAGCAACGTTTGAAGTTTTCATACTTAATATAGTACCTGAGCGTTTATTTGATGAAATTGGATTTGGTGCTGGTCTATAATGACTATTTTACTGAAGTACTTTTTTAAGGACCGTGGGCGTTAGGAGAATAAATAAATTAATAAACTCGATTCAGGGTCTTCAGATTGGCGGTTTTGTCCCTATTTGGGCATATTTTGTGCTTGGCCTATTATTGCGGACAGGAATTTCTTGGGAGTATTATGGGACGAAAATTTTTGCGCTGGGGAAACTGGGGAAGTTCGTTATCTCTCTAACCTTACTAAAAATGACATAAAATATTCGACATAGCATGAAATTGCCAATAAAAATTAAATACAAACATATCTGTGTACTTTAACTGTAATGGTATTGATTACATCTTTTGATGTACCAAATCAATATAATCATACTGGGTTTAGTTATCTCAATAGATAAGATACTAACCAGGGTTAGCTTTAGTAACTTAAATTATAATTATAATAATAATAACAGTCAATAGATGTTCCGCTATTAGGCTCGGGCCGCCCATTATAGGGGAACGGACAGTATACCCGCCACGCTTGTCCAAGGTAGCTTGGCAGGTTTGACACATCGGTTATCTCGATGTTCAGGTTATAAAACGATGTTTTCTTTCACCATTGTTAGCACGTGGTAGTTGTAACAATGTATAATATATGTTGTATATTTTCACACAACTCATTAACTGTACTATAATAATATAAAATATTTTTAATAAAAGGTCACTTTGCATTTGTTTTTTAATAAACGTAAAAAGAAAGGGTACGTTTAATACTGATTTGAATTTTTAACATATTGTAGTGATATACCTAAGAAAATAAAACAAAGAAATTCGTTCAGCTGTATTTGTATTTTTCTTACTGAATAAGTAGCAAGTTAATAATCTCTCTTATTTATTTCTTATATTACTATATTATCACCTAATAGTGCATTTCTTATTACATAATAATAATAAATGTCTATAAAAGTCTCACTTCTGCGTTTGGGCCTCCCATACTATATTATAAGAAAACGATCAATATACCCGCTACGCTTGTCCAAGGTGGATTGGCGGGACGACACATGGGTTACCTTGATTTACAGATTTCAACACTACATGGAAGACGTTTTCTTCACCATCATCTTCACATAAAATAACGATATAAAATTCTGGCTAAAAGTTGTAGAATATTGAAAAAAGGATAAAAAAAATAAATGGCAGCATCTCTTGAGCAAGTTCTTTTAGTGTTCTGTAGTCATTTTAACATAATAGAAGCCTTATGAGATCATGATCTGTCTTTAAATTGCAGTCAATTAATTAAATTTTTGGGTTTTGTAATCAAAATAAAAAAAATATTATTTACAACACAAAATGAGAACCTCCTCCTTTTTTCGAATTCGGTTAAAAATAACGACAATTTGTCAACTAAAAAATCCTTCATGTGCGTGGTGAGGCGTGGTCCGACAAGCACTTTGCAAATTCTTCATCCAATTATATGTATGTGGACAATTTTCTAAAATAGTATCATTTTGGCATTTGTGGTTTCTTAAATTCAATCTGGACACCCTGACTCGATTCAGGTTTCCAGGCATGAGCAATACTTTTAATTTTCAATTTTTACTGTGCGATAGAATCTCTCGTTAGAGAGTAGTATAAAGAAAGAGTCCAGAATACTAGTGTTCTGTGGATACAATCGACAATCAAGTATCTGTTATACGGTCCCACTTTAAATATCCATAAAACAATACAATAAATATGTCGTTTTTCTTCAAACAATTAGCTCACAAGGTGAGGATACGAAACACACTTTGTATGTCGGTTTCTGATGTATTTTACTGATCAGTGTCTTTATTTGCATCAACAGATTTGGACACCAGCATTTTCCGCTGTAAATAAACTCAATTTCTCTACATGTAAGTATTTTAATTTCCAGTTTTGTAGTGGTGTTTTTGTTACATAACCTATATTTTAATGTATCAAATTTTATTTAAAAAACCTTAAATGCTGCCTCACCGAAGGATCCGATATGTGACTATTGCCTAATAATAGTTTAAACAAAGGTCATTTCTTTAAAACTGATAGCATGTAATTCAAAATACCTGAAAAAAAATGAAAAGCTGTTAAACAATACAAAGTCATATCTTTGTATTGTAACAGGTTTTCATACCTGAGCAAAAAAAAAACATTTTGCTTATTTTTGATGTTAGATACTAAAATTTGCAGTAGGAATAATTGTTTCAAAATTACATGTTAGTTATTTCTAAAATACAACAGTGAGCTGCGACTTAACAATCTGATACGCAAGTTTTAAGTAGTGGGTGGGCATAGTGGCTAGGGGGGAGGTATGCTTACCCCTACTACAACCCCTAAGGTCTGGAGGTCTTAAATTTTTTATATTTTATAAACATAAACCTCACTTATTTTTGTTGTAAAATTGCATCACTTGATAATAACAAACCGTAATTTGAGTTTATGAATGTACTCACAAATTACATATGACCGCCAGAACTTTTTGCAACACTAAAACTGTTTTTAATGTAGAAATAAAGTTTGAAACTTAATTGAGGCATAACTACAAAATTCATACTAGACATATAATCAATTGATTAAGTAGTAGTAGTAGTAGTAGAATTCGCCACAAAGGCAGGCAAAGGAATCTTAGTCTATACAGCCAATTCTGATGTATAGGTCTTTGTATAGTAGCACAGTTGTATTGTAGGCTACAACCGACGCCATTCAATGGAGTTCTTGTGAAAACCCGAAAGACCACATCTGACTATACAGTTCACATTTCTAGCAAAAATACCTCATTACTACTCAAAAACTATCAATATCCTACAACTATTTTTCATTTTAGAGTAATTTTACACATTTTTAGTAAATAAAACTGCACAGCACAATTTCCCCTTTCAGTTCCCGCCAAAAACTCCTCGATTGATTAAAAAGTGACAGTTTTTACTGTCACTTTTGTTTTCAATGGCTTGGTTAACAAGATGTGATGATAAAAATAAATTAATCAATATGTATATATCAATACTTATCGATTTTTAAATTAGAAATCTTGAGTTTTAATTAATATATTGTTGTGAAAAGCCATTTTATTCCTTTTCAGTTAAGTGAATGTGCTTTTAAAGTTAATTAAATTATATAGGCACCATATTTTATTTAAAGAGATCCATTACCTGACAACAGTGCCGAGCGAGCAAAGCAAGCATACCGCGGCAGCAGCCGGCGAGTGTCTTAAAAGTCTCATACGAAACATTTCTTTTATTTATCAATTTAGTGGACGACTAGCAAGTTGGTTTTAAATATGACAATCAATCAATATATTGATGATATCAATTTTTAGATACATTGCTGTACAATGTTTTTTTAATATAGGTTAAAATTAAATATAAATTAATGTGATTACATTAAAAAAAAAAATTGTCTTTATTGGTCACCATTTTGAATGGTTACTCTTGTAGTGTATATGAATGTGTTCTATTGTGTTTTTTCTTCATTTTTATCCAATTAAGCTGGATTTTGGTTATTTTGGCTCTTTTTATGTTGATTACTGGCTTTTTCTTGAACTTAGAAAGGATTTTTCAACTTTGGACCTATGACAGAAGTGCAATATTAGGGAAAATATCAGTGAAAATAAGTGAGATTATGTTTATTAAAAAAATATATTTCAAGATCTCCGAACCTTAGGGGTTGTAGTAAAGGTAAGTCTGCCCCCCCCCTCACCACCCCACTGCTTAAAATTCCTGTATTAGAATGCTATAGATTTACCCAGCAGTGTAGTATCACATAACAGTAGCAAAGTGTTTTGTTGATATACCACACGCATAGCAAATAGATTGGTAGCTATTGTAAAAAGCATCTAAATATTGGTTGTTCACAAAATAACTATGGCTTAGTTGTCCATGAACTTGCTAGCTGTCTAATGGTTGTCAAATAAAACTGTTACTTACCTTTTTTCCAATTTTGGGTGGTTACACATTGCTTCTGTACCACTGTCCATTTGATTTTCATCATGTAAGCTTTGTTTCAAAATATAGGTATAAATCGCCATGTGACCACTGATCTCTAAAGATATATCAAATTATCATAATTGAGGGGTGTAGTTTCAAAACCCACAAAAATGACTTTTGAAAGAGAGAGAGAAAATAAAAATCTAGAACCCAGTTCCAGCACCACCTACCAGGTCTAATTGTGAATCTAAACCACCCTGGAAGCTACTCAAACACACAAATTTTCATCGAAATTCTAGAACCCAATTCCAGCGCCAAGTATTTTGTTTAGATTGATGGGATAAGTTATTGATGTTTTAGTTGTGATGTCTAATATTTTTTATAGTAATAAATATAGCCTATATTATTCTGGGCTAATGTAGCATTTTAATGGTGAAAGAATTTTTGAAATTGGTCCAGTAGTTTGTTACAAACATACAAAAATACAAATCTATCCTCTTTATAATATTAGTATAGATGAAGTACGTACCTAATGGCTATCCAATTGCTTGTGGTGTGTACCTGCTTGGCGTTACAAATTTTGAGGGTGACATTTGCAAAATTTTAAAGGAGTAACTCATTTGATTTAAAAGCATTTTAGTCAAGAATGGAGGAATTTGCCTCAACTATTATGAAATTCTATGTGGATATAGAAAATCAACTTCACATACTAGACATGGAAATACATAATGTATGTACAGCCACAACTTTTTTGTTTCTGAACTACTTTTGATCTTTCTGTTTGAGTTGGATCCAGTACAGCTTGAAGATAGTTTTGTATAGTTCTTTGTTATTGGATACCATATATATACTTAGGTAACTTGAAAGTGAAAAATAAAAAAATTCTCTCAAATAAGAAACTGACTTTAAAAGTAACTAAAAAGCAAAAAATAAATATTTCCACATCTTGGTGTCCGTGCCAAGTAAAACATAAAAATAAAACATTTTTAGTCATATTATGTTTTTGCATCACATTTTATCCACCAATTTATTGATGTATAATTTATCACAATTAAAAACTAAGGTTAATACATGAACATGATGCTATGTAAATACAAATAGATGATATCACTGTGAGAGCTGCTGATAAGATTGGGCATTCGTCTAAATCATCAAAAATGTCCAATCTCATAAACATGTAAATATAATATTTAATATTGATTAGAATACTGGTGTGCACATCATGTAAACTATAAGGTTTCTGTAGTCTAAGTTAAATTAGGAACAATAGAGAAATTAATATACATAAGAGTACAACAATTTGTCATCTTTTGGTACTCCCCTCTCGGCTGATTGAGCCATGGGATCTCGTCTAGTGGTGTGTCACCCTATCCAACGGGGTAACCATCATCGACGCACCTATAACCCCCACAATGTGTACCCTGTTTTGTTTATATGTCAATAAATTATACTTCATTAGATAAATAAAAACATAAAATAATTCTCTCATCTATTTGTGTTTCCATTTACAATTTATTTATAATGATTATATATTTATTCAGCCTCTACAACATTTGCTCCAAGAGTACAGAAGCCAGCACCAAGTTTTGCAGCTACAGCTGTGGTGAATGGAGAGTTCAACCAAATCAAGTTATCTGATTTTGCTGGGAAATATGTTGTACTGTTCTTTTACCCTTTGGATTTGTAAGTTTCTTGTACATTTTTATCATGGACAACTCTTTTCTGCAATTTCAAAATCTAACAACTAATTTTATAGTGTGTTTTATGCATTAATTGTATATTCTTTGCATTAACAAATTTATTGTATAGATTAAAATATTCAAATTCAAATGTTTTTATTCAAAATAGATTCCACTGGAGAACACTTTTTGAAAGTCACACATATAAGCCAAAACTTAATTTTACTTCCTATTCTATGTACACCGCTTTGCGACGTGTTATTGCTGTTAAGAAGAAGTAGCGGCAAGAATCTTCCCAGCAACATGTCTGGCTAAAAAATGTTTTTCTTTATTGTTCTTATCCTATTTACCTAGTCCTGCCATAAATATTGTAACAAAGATTTTTTTTTCTATTGCAATTAACATTTATAAGTTTTACAATGTGTTAGTTTAATACATAAATATAAAACAATTTAAAAATATAAAAAGCTTATTCGAAGTGGTCTCCATTGGCTGCAATACAGTCCTTTAAACATTGAGGCCAGTTATCAATAGAAGCACGCACTTTTTCCATGGGAAAATTCTTCACTGCCAATCGTATGGATTGTTTTAGAGACACCAAATTATCATGGCGTTTAGAGCAAGCCGTACTCTCTAAAACTGACCATAAATCATAATCCAGCGGATTAAGATCGGGACTAGACGACTGCCAGTCTTCAGCTCTGATGAAGTCCGAAACATTCGTTTCCAACCAATACTGCGTGGACCGACTTTATGACCCGGCGCCGAGTCTTGCTGGAAGGACCATTCTTGGTTATTGAACATGGTGTTGTTAAGGGGCTTAACTACCTTCTCAAGAATGGTATCTTTATACACTTGTGCCGATGTTTTGATACCTTTTTCACAAAAATATGGCTCAGTCACTCCTTCATAGCTAACACCCCACCAAATCATCACTGAAGACGGATAATGCCCACGTTGCACTCTGTCGACTAATTGAGAAGCTTCCTTAGAGCTTTGAGCATAAATACGGTCATTTTGTTTGTTAAAATGTTGCTCAATTGTAAAAATTTCTCATCCGTAAACAAAAAATTTCTGTGACCTCCCTTTGCGTACCGTTTCAGTAGTTGTTTCGATTTTACCACCCTATTCTTTTTTAAATTATGAGTTAAGAAATGACCAGTGCGTCTTTTATAGGCTGCAAGTTCTAAGTCATCTTTTAAAATACGCGACATGGTTCTAGGCGATATCTTCATCTCCCGAGATAAAACTTTTGTTTTCGGACAGGATTTCTTCGAATTCTTTCCCTTACTACTTTGACCACCTTTTTCGTACGAACACTACGTGGACGGTCAGATCTTTTCTGTCACAAACAGAGGTCTTATTGTACCTATTAATAGCCCGGTACACAAACATTTGACTAATACCAAGCGTATGGAGAGTTTTAGAAATTGCATTTGGCTCCTTACCTACTTTGTGTACTGCAATCACAGCGATTCGGTTCTCTTTATCGCCGCACTCCATTTTAATATCGCAAAATGTTGTACAATGTATTGGCGTCAAAATGAGAAAACACCATGAACAATCATATAAAAATGATAGATTCGAAATTCAAATGTAATATTTTGTTTCTTTTTAATTGTAACAGTATTTATGGCCAGACTAAGTATATATCAAGTTCTTTTTTTTAAAGTTTTATACAGAAGTGTGTTACAGAATCACTTTTCGAAGAATATGAAAAGACTGCATTCAAACATAACATCATGGAGTGATACCAATCACTCCATATGTACTAAAACAGTAGTTTTAAAATGGTATATAATATAGAGTTAGTGACTTTTTTGCTCAGCTGATCAATTTCCTATCAACCAATTGCTAAGTTTTGAATTTTTACAACAGAACTTATAGCTATATATATGTACATGTTATCAATGAGAAATAAGTGGCAAGAAACAACCTAGAGCCGAAATAGAAGAGATAAATATAGATAGGAGAACAATCAAAGATCCTTTACAAATAGCAGAATCATTTAATATTTTTTTCATTAATCAAGTATCTGACCTAAGAATTGATCAAGACCTTATTAAAAAATTTGACGAATAATAACTGACAGTTAAATTCCCTATTTATGAGTCCTAAAAGGCCAGAAGATTTAGAGGAAACAATATTAAATACTATATATATACAATACTTATAATATTATAAACCTATGCATGATTCATGGTGTGTATTCTGTTTATACTAAAGATAACGATTATCAAACTACTATTCAAAAAGAATAATAAAATGGATATGACGTGCTACCGACCTATAGCTCTTATTCCTGTTCTATTCAAGGTATTTGAAAAAAATGATATATGTACTGCTTTCTTGAAATGAAACATGTATTTGCAAAGAAGCATTTCGGATTTAGAAGGAGCAGAAACCTAAATATCGCCATTTATTCTTTTCTTGAAACCATTATGGCAAGTATTGATAATAATATAATAAGCTATGCCCTTTTTACAGACTTGTTTCAAACTTTTGATTGCGTTAAACACAGCATATTATCATGTGTGGATTAAGGCAAATTGAAAGTAGTAAGCCATACTTTCTTAAATTTGGGCATCCTTAATGTTCCTTGCCTTTATATATTTCAAACAGTAAAATTTGTTAAAGAAAATCTTAACTTCTACACCCACCCTTTAAGTATAATACATAAAAATAAAAGTACCAGGTGAGCTATAAGATCTGACTATAAGTAAAATTAATACATTTAAAGTAAAGGTTAAAAAAAATTTAAAAGGCAAAGCATGTTATACTATTAATGAATATCTTGCAGATAAATAATTAAACCACAATAATATGACTTATATATACTAGCTTCTGCCCGTGTGGAAAGTTTTTTTAACTATCCCACGGGAACTCTTTAATTTTTCGGGATCAAAAGTATCCTATATGTTGACCAGGGATATAAGCTACCATACAAAATTTCATTTAAATCGGTCCAGTCGTTTCGGAAATTAGCCGGTACAAAACGAAAAATAAAAAATTGGAAAAAAATCTAAATTAGTTCTATTTCACTTCTTACTTCCTCCTGACTCGGTTTTTAGCATTTTTTTTCATTGTACAAAAATTCGATCTCTACAGTTTTATTATATGTATAGAAGATATATATATATATATATTATATATATATATATATCTTCTATACATATAATAAAACTATGTGTATATATATATATTACTTTTGATTTTTTGATATTGACTAGATAACTAATGTTAGATTTATGTAAGTAGTTTTAATACACTTAAGTTTTAACTCCAGCAACACATCTAGTCAAAAATGCTTTTATTTCACATTTGTTTATCACAGACTTTTTTTGTATAGTTCTATTACAATCCACAATTACTTTTCGAAGAATTATATATACTGAATTTCAGCCAAATCGGTCTTATAGTTTTTCCGTCAAAACGGAACAGACAGAGAGAGTTAATTTCGCATTTATAATATTAATCGGGATATATTCACTTTATTTCAGTACATTTGTGTGTCCAACTGAAATTATAGCCTTCAGTGACAGAGCAAAAGATTTTGCCGGTATTGACTGCCAAGTGATTGGAGTTTCCACTGATTCAGAGTTCAGTCACCTTGCATGGATTAATACACCTAGAAAGGTATGCAAATCTATTATGTCTTACATTTAACATGCAAAGTGTAAATAGTAATACATTTTTTTTATTGCATGAGTTCAGCAGACAGGCAGAAGCAGGTACCATCCATCGCCTATGAATAGCAGGAAATTGTATTCTTTCTCCATTCCTGCAGGTTACTGTGTGCCTACAATGTGCCTACTATTGAATTGATTAAAATACAGTTAACTGAAAAGCATTCGTTACTACAGTGCTATAATGACATACAAATGAAAAGATGAAATTTTCATTACTTATAGTTTTACCAATGAATCAATAAATTTATAATGGAGATTAACGTGCTTAACTTGTATACTCAGAATTTTTTTAGTATTTCTTATGTAAAAACACAAAATTCTTAACTCTTTTATTTTAAATTTTTTATTGCATGAGTTCAGCAGACAGGCAGACGGCCCACTTGGTGGAAAGCGGTTACCATCGCCTATGCACATTTGCAACACCAAAGGTGCTAAAAATGCGCTGCTGCTCTCTTAAGGGAGACTGGAACCTGGCCACTAATGCCGGAACACAACTCAAGGTTGTTCTAGCGGCATATTTTAGACAAGGGGTGGTAGCCATCCAGTCGGGCAAATGCCTATTACCTGGTCGTGGGTTGTTTTGGTCACCTCTAACGACAGGCCGCCCGGGCGCAGGAAATTGTATTCGTTCTCCGTTCCTGCACAGATAAAATTCTTAACATTGCTTATCATCCACATAATAGTGGACAGAGGTTACAATAAATTATATACTTGATTTAACTTAAGAAAATTAAAATTAAATGCTTTCAGGATGGTGGTCTGGGTAAAATGGATATACCATTATTAGCTGATTACCAAAAGAAGATCTCTCAGGATTATGAAGTGCTTTTAGATGAAGGATTTGCATTGCGAGGTGAGTCATCTAACTTCATTGAATGCATTTGTTTTTGCTCTTTACTTGATTTTTTATGGTTATCAATCAGTTCTGGCACACATCGGCCATTTTTAAGGTGCACTCGCATTATAAATTTCGTAAATTAAGTTTCCACTATTTTCTCTGGTCTGGGTGTTTGGAATCAGCTTTTAGTTTGTTTTATATTAGAACTATTACAAGATTAATTTGCTTGGGTATAAGATGAACATTTGTGTGCTGGTTTGATAAAATAATATTGAAACAAAACTTCTTTTATTCATATTAGTATGGATTATTATCATAACTTTCAGTTGCTTTGTGCTTCCCATATTTCTATTAGATTATTCATAATAAAAGAATATTTCGGAATATTTAGTAAAAAATTGGTTTAATTTCATTTTTAGGTCTGTTCATAATTGATGGAAATGGCATCCTAAGGCACATGTCGGTCAATGACCTGCCAGTTGGCAGATCTGTAGACGAGACACTCAGACTGGTGAAGGCATTCCAGTTCGCGGATAAACATGGTGAAGGTAAGATCACAAATAAGTTCATAGAGAAAGAAACACTGAAGATTGATCATTGGGAAAGCTTAATTTAATTTATTTTTGGCTTCCTCTATTTATCCACAATCAGTTGCAACTCGACTATAATTGGATGGGATGGTTTGTGGATTTATGTGTCCTTCCCACTGGAAGTCCTATGGGCTGCCAGTTGAAGATCCGGTACACCAATTTTAAGTCGTGGGTAGGGGGAAGATATACTTACCCTTTCTGCAACTCTTTCTGGTCTGGAGTTCTTAAAATATTAAAATTTGTTAAAATTAACCTCACCTATTTTTTCACTAATATTATTGAGGGTGGGTGGTGAAAGGTTGCGACCAGTGACTAAAACAGTGATTTAGGTTAGGCTAGCTTCAGACCAAAGCGAACTGCCAGAACCAAAGCTATTCATTTAATATAAAAATAAAATAATATCAGCCCATAAATGTCCCACAGCTAGACTCGGGCCTTCCATTACAGGGAGAAATGGACAGTATACCCGCCACGCTTATCCAAGGCGGCTTGGTAGGTTTGACACATCGGTTATCTCGATGTGCAGGTTGCATCACGATGTTTTCCTTCACCATTGTCAGCACGTGGTAATTGTAACAATATGCACATTCGATCAGAAAACTGACTAAGTGGTTGGTGCATGCGTTCCGGCCAGAATCGAACTCGCGCCCTTTGAGTTTGGGACGCGTGCGCTAGCCATTACGCTACCACGACATTTTATATACACTTGTTACTCTTGTAGTGTATGTGAATGTGCTCTGTTGAGTTTTTTCTTAATTTAATTTTTTGACGACTTACGCTGTTTTTTGGTTCTTTTTAACTGTTGATTAATAGCTTTCTTTTAGAAAGTGAAAGGATTGTTCAACTTTGGACCTATTAGTGAAAATATAAGAGGTTATGTTTATTAAAAAAAAAAAAACAAGATCTCTGGACTATACGGGTTTTAGTAAGGATAAGTATACCTTCCGCACTCCACCACCCCGTTACTTAATTTTCGTGTATAAAACATCTATAGATTTACCGCACTATGTCCACTCTGGCAGTTTGAGTACATGTCTCTTCAGGCGAGATGGGTAGCTGAATCTTTCGTATCTATTCGCGCGCATCATTAGCCGCAACCAAGTTTTTTTTAAATCTTATAACAACTTACCTGTTTCAAGTGCCTTTTTGGTAACAGTAATGAACAGTAATCAGTGATATTTTAACCAAAATTTAATGATCTAGAATGAGTTTTAAGAATACTTGGTGCGGGCAATGATGCTGGTCAGGAAATCCTCTCTAAATCTATATATATAAAAATGAATAGAAATGTATGTAACTTGAGAATGACTATACCGATTTTGATGATTTTTTCATGTGTATTTAAGTGGCTCCCTAATTTTAGAGGCAGGACAATGTCTGCCGGGAGGAACTGCTAGTAACTAATTAACTGTAGAACTTAAAACACCGTTGAGAAAGGCTGGTGCCTGAATTTTAAATTCATTATTTCTATTAACTTATTTCTAGGCCTTTTACACGTCTAAAACCTATAATAATAATATATTTTAATTATAATACTTAAAATTAAGGCTACAATTTTTTTGGCGACAATTGGTGCACTTCTCTCTAGGTCTATATCGCGGCAACCAACACTTTTTTATTATAATAGCTTAAATAATAATAATATGTATTTATTTGCTCTGACAACAAAACATAACATAAGTAATTGCTTAATGACTAAAAATTGGTGAGAGCCTGGTGTTAGTAGAAGGAAAAATCCTGTGTGACTGATCTCCAGCCTCTCTCTCCCCAGAAAAATGTAGATATATTAGGTTGGGGAAAAAGTTTCTTCACATTTTATATAAAAATTCAAAAGATTTTTTTATAAAGTTTATTTACATTTGACTAAAGTATGTAGGTGCCATTTTGTTGGATAACTTTTTGCCATCTTGTAGGTAGGGACGTGATCCCATTGCTATAAAAATTTTGGGGCTTCTGATCAAAAAACTGCGACAAGTGGTTTTGGCAGTCCTCTCGTGATGTTAACCTGACACTGCCTAAGGAATTCTGCAGAGAGCGAAACAGGTGAAAATCTGAAGGTGCAAGGTCAGGACTATACGGCGGATGCATTAACACCTCCCAGTCAAAGTCTCGTAATTTTTGCCGAGTGGCTGAAGATGTGTGAGGTCTAGCGTTATCATGGTGAAAAACCACACCCTTTCTGTTGATTAATTCCGGCCGCTTTCTCTCAACTTTTTGTTTTAATCTTGCCAGTTGTTCGCAGGACAGTTCAGAATCGATGGTTCTGCCTGGCGGTAACAGCTCATAATGAATAATGCCCTTCCAATCCCACCATACACACAGCATCATCTTGTTGTGAGTTAACCCGGGGTTCGCCACAGTCTGTGAAGCCTGACCGGCCTTTGACCACGATCTTTTTCTCACGTTCTTGTCGTACGTGATCCACTTTCATCAGCTTCTTCAAAAATGGTTCGGTTTCATTACGTCGTAATAAAGAATCACAAATCAGTACACGATTCATTAGGTTTCTTTCAGTGAGCTCACAAGGCACCCAAATATCGAGCTTTTTTTGTGTACCCAGCTTTTTTAAAATGCGCCAAAACCATTTTGTGGTCAATTCCCAGTTCTCCAGCTACATCGTAACTAGTAATATGCCGACCTTGCTCCACTTTTTCAAAAATGGCATTAATTTTGTCCGTAACAGGGCGACCAGAGCGACGTGCATCTTTGATATCAAAATTTCCGGATTGAAAACGCTTAAACCAAATTTGCGCTACTCTCACAGATACTGTATTAGGTCCATAAACATCAAAAAAAAAATCGCGGCTTGTGTTGCATTTTTACATTTTTTGTAGTAAAATTTTAAAATGTATCGAATTTCTTCATTAGATTCACTCATTTTAACAATAAGAAAAACAAATGAAAATCGCACATTTTCCTAATTTGAATTTGGAATTGTCTTCTTTAAAATTAAAACTTTTTAATGATACCAAAACCAGCCAGATACAAATGGTATAGCCAAAGAGATCTTATTACAAGTTCATACATACTATATGCGAAAATACTTTTTCCCCAACCTATTATATACAACTAGTGAATCGATTATATTAATTATTGATTTACTGATTATATTAATCAGAGATACAGTTTATTGAGTGAAATAGATGTGCAGTGTGTAATTGTATATTTATATCTATGTATATATTGTGTGTGAGTTTACGTGATTTTAAATGAAAGGAATAGAATAAATTATATTATGAGAATTAATTACATAAAAATAAATAAATGAGTGAACATATATAATACTATAATACAAGATGATAATAAAAATGATAAAAAGGAAAATATTTAAGTAATTAGGACTAATAGTGCTTCAGTGGAGTCATAGTCCGGTTTCAATAGCCATTCCGTAGGGGTTTTCTTACATTTGGCTTTAGAAATATAGTAGAATTATTGATTAATTAATTAATAAGGCTAATAAAAATAAGTATGAAAGGAAAGTCCATACTATGCCAACCCTAAATGATTAAGAAAAGGTCAAAAGGAAATACAGATGTAATTTTTAATTCAAGAATTATATTCATCCTTATCGTCTTTATATCTTGTCTTTTCCAGTGTGTCCGGCAAATTGGAATCCAGACACGAATGCAGATACCATCAAACCCAGTCCCAGTGCGAGCAAAGAATACTTCTCTAGAGCTAATTAAGTAATTTTTGGTTAATGGTTATTTATTGTTAGGACATATAGTTTAATGCATTTATTTAGAGTAATCTGTTGTTTCATATTTTATTTGAGCTCTTAAACCAACTCCAACGTTTGAAATAGCATGGAAGAAAAATATTAGAAAAGGCAATCCACTAATAAAAAATGTATTTCCGAACCCTACTTGAGTGGATGTCACTACATTCTCAAGTTTTGAAGTTCAAAAGTGTAAAGATTTATAAGGGACCATTCACAAATTACGTCACACGAATTTCATAATTTTTTCACCCCTCCCCCGTCCTTGTCCACAGCTAGTCACATTCGTGAAAGCTCTCCCCCCCTAGTGTGACATCGCATATTTTGCCAATTTATATCAAGAAATTATTAAATTAAAAGAGGAGTTCTGCAATTAGTTTAATTATATTATATTTTGAAATGGGCCCCGAAATTTAAGGCCGCTCCCTCCCCCTGTCATACAATGTCACACTTCGCCGACTCCCTCCTTCCTCCTAAAGGTGTGATGTAATCTATGAATGAACAAACCCCCCAAAGTTTAAGTCCAATTTCATATATAAACAGCGTATGAGGACACAATCTATAAGTTTCCAAAGATGTTACGTACGTAACACACAGTGGAACTAGACATCAAGGCTATAAAAAAGTATTAAATTTGTAATTGCTTCTTCCTTGCAAATAGTTATTTAATAAAGCTTTTTCTTTTTACAGTATCCTAGTACCTTCATTATACATTTAAAAAAAAATAGGTTTGCAAGAGTAAGTAGCATTTAATAATGGCGTCTCTATCGCAAAAACTAGCTACCACAATAGATGACAAAGTAATTTTGATACTTAGAAAGTTCATAGTCTCATTCTTGTATTTCCATTGTGTTAGGTAAAGTTGTGTGTATTGTTGGTTTATTTCAAATAAGAGATTACATGTGTATGTATTATCTTAGTTTTTTCATTTTAAGCATCTGCAATCGGCTGAAAAGCAATAAAGGTTTGATCAATGCAGCACTTTGTTGGTACTCCAGTGAGTTTCTTAACCATTCTAACAAAATAGATTGTTTATAGCCTTTGTTCCAATTTTAATATAATGTTACCGCCTTAAGGCGGTGTAAAATTTAATCAATATTATTAATGAGGAATATGAGCTGGTTAAGCTTCTTAGCCCGTTAATAAATGTTCCATTAGATAAACAGAATTACTCGTTGTTGGAACATCCTTCATCAATTTGAGTTCCGGAAGATTTAATTATACTTGGTTGGACTTCAATTTATGGGCAGAGATGGAACTTTGTTTAAAATGAGTAACTAAATTACGGCATTTGACTAATATAGATACTAGTTTTTGAATAACATTAATTCTATCGGTAACAATTAAAGTTAGGGTGTGCTCTACACACGGATGATAGTGTTTTCGTAGTTCTTCTACCACTGCTTTTTTCATACTGGCTGCGTTATCGATGACGACTGTAACCATTTTATGGAGAATTTCCCAATCATTGCAAACATCTGTAATGACAGCAGCAGTGTTTAAGGCAGTGTGGAATTCTGAGACTTCTTTTGTAGCAAGATTCATCGAGGTTAATTGATTGTGATAATTTAATGGGCTGTCAGGCTCAGGAGAGCTTTGTCATTGAGCTTTACAATTCTGAAGTTACTGAGATGAGTTCAGCTTCTTGCAGCTTGGCTCTCAGTTTTTTCTTTAATTGTCATATAAGTTTCCGGCAAGAGATTCTCTGAGAGAGCAGTCCGTGATGATAACTTGTATTTTGGGTTTAATTCGGTTACAAAGTTTCGGAATCCGCTGTCTTCGACTACAGATAGTGGTTGACAGTCTTGCACTATCATTTTGATCACAGCTTTATTTTTTCGTCTATCAGACCTTTCTCTTTTTCAGATGCACATAAGCGAAGCTGCTTTCTTCGTTTAATTCGAGGAGAAATCGGAGTCAGCGTGTTTGATTGGTTCGTTGAATTTTGAAGAGTAGCTGTTGATACGACTACTCAGGGAGCCGATGTTGATAGCTCTGGGTCTAGCGTAGTTTGTACTGTACCGGTATTACGCGGATTTTCTTCAGCCTGCAGTTGAATTGGATGAAGGCGTTTTAAATGTTCCTTTAAATTTGATGTGTTGCCGTGATTGACGTACGACTTTCTACACAGCTTACAGGACTCATTTTATTATCCGCGTCAAGGTCAAAAAATGTCAAACAATCGACTTTTTCATGTAAACCGCGGTATTTTAGCACTAAAAAAGAAGTTCAAAAAGTTTACATATGACACTGTGCACTCGAGTCCAGTAGTATCAAAAGTGCTTTACCAATCCCTTTTTTTTTTCAAGAACATTTTTTCAAACCACTTCATAAAGGGATCTGTGTTTATATAAGAAGATTTTTTATTCATAAATACTTTTGAACCAGGTGGAAGTCCTTCTGAAAATTGTGGTTTGCTGTATGTTCCTTTATAAATAAGGATTGCGGGAAGAAAATTACCTTGAGCATTGCAGCATGCAATTACTGTGACATTTTCACCCTTTTCACTGCTTGTAAGTGTATATATATCTTTAGCTCCCTTAGATGCAACAACTTTTGCTGGTTTGTTATTGATTTGATTACCGGTTTCATCCATGTTAAAAATAAGTTCTGGGTGGTTTTGAAACGCGTAAAGTGAGTTAAATCGTTCTTCGCCAAGAAGGTTATAAAATAAAAAAATCTGAGTTTTAAATAATTTCAGACAACCCCAAGTCTCATCTATAAATTGGTACTTTCCTTGCAATTTTTTGTTTAATTTGTTATAGTGTTCGAGCAAATCGGTAAAAAATGCAAAGACAAAGATTGCCATACCGATGGCAATCTTTGTCAAAGTTACCTACCCGTAACTTACGGGTAGTCAGAGTCCCAGTAGCCAAAAATCTCTGACGTTTGGTCTAACCATTGAACATCGTATAGCCTCGTTCTTGGTTGTGGAGGTCAGAAGGCAGTCGCTTCGTGTAAAATACTGATGTTTGGCCGAATCTGGTTAGATTGAATGCCGACCCCAACGTAGTTGGGACAAAGGTCAGGGAGTCCGTTTAAGTAAAATGAGTAAATAAGTAAGACACATTAGTTATATATACACATATTTTTTACAGAACCAAAATAAAATAATTATAGTTAAAAAAATAATTAATCACTCTCTCTCATCTGGCTCATCATCAGATTCCAAATATTCTATATAAAGGAATATTTTATTGCCACTTTCATCAGCAGCGCTGTCATCACTGCTGCTATCATCGCCTAAGCGAATAATCAGTTCGTCTATGTCTTGATACAGGCGATGTCCTCGCTCGTAGTACTCTTTTTCCAGCGTCTCGACGTGATGGCAGCAGTTCTTCCATATCTCAGGTGCGATGCTGTTGAAGGCCTCTTCAGTAAGCTGCTTCACGTCACATGACCCAACATTTCGTGCTGCTACTTTTTGTTTCAGGTTAGCCCAAATAAGCTCAATAGGGTTTAAATCACAGTGATACGGCGGAAGCCGTACCACTGTGTGACCATATTCTCCTAAAAGTTCATCAATGGCATTAATGGGGCTAGATTTTTTCTTTTTACTAAACTTAGTAAATTTGGCTTCCTAAGTGTCTGGTCAAAATCAATATTGTTCTCTAATAGCCAAAGTTTTATCTCGTCTATGCGGGAATTAGAGGTGGGTGCCTTGTTTGTCAAGAGGGAGTGGTAGGGCGCATTATCCATTACAATGATCGAAGGCTCGTGAAGATTAGGTATTAGTTTTTCTTTCCCCCACTTGGTAAAGTTATACCTATTCATTTCAGAGTGGTAGTCCTCGAGTTTATTTTTACCGGTGAATATAAGGAGGCAGTTTGGCACGAACCCCTTGTCGCTTCCAGCATGGACTATTATATACCGCTTTCCCTTGGTTATGTCTTTTGTGACACCTTTGATGTTTAAAGACTGCCAACATTTTGTGACCTGGTGAGAAAATAAATAACATTATATTATATTCTTATTTATTGTCATTTTGTCAACTGACATTCACCCGCGGTATTGCCAAGTATTTTATGTTCTCGTGGGATAAAAAGTAGCCTAAGGTCGTCACCCATATGCCAAATTTCACGCAAATTTAATGTTTTGAAATCTTTGCAAGATTTCGAGATTTGAATTGCTAGCTGATCCTCATAGCTTCCAGAGATATACAAGATATAGGGTATCTGAATACAAAATACAAGATACTATTAAAATAAGTATTTAAGATATCAGATACAAGATACTTTTGAAAATGTTATTTGAAATACTAGATACAGAATACGTATCTTCTAAATACTTTTTAAATATAAAATACTTTTTGAAAGAAAACCCAATTTTATTGAACTTAAATTTTATTGTTAATTATTATTAAGTATTACATGAATTATTAATAGATCGCAAAAATATGACAATATTATATTTTCAGTTTTAATTTAGATTTAAGTAGCACTAGTTCTACAAACATTTTATCACTCATTTTTCATCGATGAGGTTAGGCATTATCATATCCCCAAAAGAGGAGGTAAAAATTTAAACTTTTTAGGCTAGTATCTTTATTATTTAGGTATTGTAGTGTTTCCAAGTCAGTGTTGCTGCCAGTAGACCCTGTGTTTTCGCCACTTGCAATAGAGGAATCAGAGTCCTCTAAGAACGTGTAATAAGATTCATCTTTTGTCTTTTTTTTAATATCACCTTCATTATTCTCTAAAACACCTGATTTTTGCTTTTCAGATCTATTAATTTTCCGTGTTTCAGCCAGGAAAAGTTCTTTTACATATTCTTCCTGCACCATTTGCTGCAGGCCTAAACTGTAAAAACTTCTTAAATCGTAAATTTAAACTTTCTTCGATGACATCCAGTAGAGGGCTGCAATATTTTAGATTATCCATCCTCAGTCTTTTCATTATATGTTGAATTCTTATTAGTTCCGGTAATAGACAACCTTTTTTTTTATACAGGGGAAATCCGTTTGAGGACCGTGAGCCGCGCGAGAGGGAAAGGTCGCTGCCCGTGTGTGGGATTCGCCAGGTAGGGGTGGCACTAGCACCCCACGTGTGAGGTGCTATTGCCACATCGTAGTTAGGAATATCCACTAAAACCCCGATCCGATCCCGAGCGTCCTTTGTCCGGACTGTGAGCTCGCTCGCGCATTCACCACCAGCCCGGACGGACGTCGGCCGGCCCCTTTGCGGGCTGGCCTCACCGTTTTTAGCCGGAGATCTGAGTCTCTCCGGCTCCTCGATCTCACCGCGAAGTGAGAGGGGGCGCGTCCCTCCTCTTCGGCCTTTATGTTCGGTTTCGCCGCCGGTCGCCCGCACGGCCGTAAGCTATGGCGGTTGGAGGTCGTCGTAGACGACCCTCCGATACCGCCGCCGGCTCTGGCGGGAGGGGAGCTAACGGACGTGGCGGACTACTCCCGCTCCGCCGCCTCCTTCGTGGACATGACGGTCTCGCAGAAAGAGGCGGCTGCGTCCCACGCGTCGGCGCTCCCGACCATGGCCTTCACGGCCGGGAGGGACAAATCCGCCCCGATGGCCGCGACGATATCACGGCGATCACGGCGCTGCTCGTATCAGGCTGGACACACCTGGAGGGTGTGGATGTGTGCGGTGGAGCGCCGTGTCTTCGTCGCCACCGACGCAGTGGTGGCCGGTAATAGACAACCATAGTAAGTGTCTTTATCTCCTTGTAAGCTTTGAATAGCTTCTGCTATTGGCTTTTAAAAGTCCATATATTCACTTAAAAAGTGTATTTCATTTTCCTTCAATGGGGGTAATTTCAACATTTTCATTGTTTCGCTAAGTCGTTCCTGCACTGTTAAAGCTCTTGTATACAAGTTTCCTAACAAAATTCTTTCCGCCTATTAGAGTCAGCCTTTATTTCAAGAGAGTTGATTTTTGCTGCCACGCCGTAACGTCCACGTAGAGAAGCTGGATTTGTAAGTGTTATGTTTTGTCGTCTGGATTGATAGCAGCTATGTTAGTTTGGTTAACGTGACTCCGCTCTATAAAACACAGCAGAAATTCCTTGTACATATCTTTTACTTTTGCATCTAGGTCAGTTACTACAACTTCCGCAGACTGAAAATACTTGTTGAAAATTGTGAACTTTGGTAATACCCAAGCTAGGAATTCAAAATATAGTTTCATGTATGGATCCAGAAGCAACTCGAGTATTGCTTGCCCTGATAGAGATCGTTCTGACAATGCCATGTCTGTGAAAAACAATTTCACAGCATCCCAATTGCTTAAAACACGTGCCACTACTTGCTGAAGTGACGGCCATCTAATTTGTGATGGGTGCAACATCGTTTGTGGCTTGAGGTCCAAGAACTCTTGAAATTGCTTAAGCGATGCTGAACGTTTTGAGCTGTTATGAACAAAACTAAATATATTTGGTGCCAATCGTTCGCACCAGTTTGGTAGCTTTTGACATGCTGCACTAGCGCAGAGATGTGCGGAATGACACGTGCACTTTAATATGATAATACCAGGACAATCATCTCTGAACCTGCTTGTAACCGAATTTTCACGTCCCATCATCACATTGCAGCCATCAGATCGAAACCAACAATGTTTTGTAAAGGAATGCCGTATTCCGTAAAGTTTTTTTTCAATTTAACACATATGTTTTCTGCTGTTGCTCCTTCATTTACTGCACTGGGTTCATCAGCACCGAAATTTTCATGGAGATTCCAGAACTTGCTCTCGATACGGCCAGAAGTATCGTTGAAGAAACGGATCACTACACAAGATGCTTTTGTCGTAGAAATGTCCGTCGATTCGTCTGTCATTACGCTGAATTTTGATGTTTTTAATTCGTTCGCTAATTCTGCTTTGTGCCCTGGACCAATGCCTTTATATAGGATTTTTGCAGTCTTTTTTCGTGTTATATTAGTTTCTTTTAAAATTTTTGAGTCTGCGAAACATCATTTCAACACTACCGAGGTGGTCAGCAGCATTAAAAGCTATATTATGCTCTGCAAAATAAGCAGCAAGTTTGACTTCAGCCACTCGCGCCAACTTAACGGTGTTATTTTCCTGAGTCTCTCTAGATGTTGAAAAAAAAAAAGCGTAGCGCACGAATCACAGCCAACTCCGGATCCATTAGCTTTGGTGTAGGGTCGCGAGGTGGTACGGACACACAGCGGGGCCTGGTGAGCTCCGTCCGGATACTCACCTGTTCGCTCCGTAGGTCCGCAATTGCCGCCCCCCATGCGGCGGTTCGCCGCACGGAAGAGGTCCACCTCTTAGGAGCCTGTGCGGTTAAGTAGCTCTTCGGAGGCTTCCTTAACGGCTACCACCGCCTCTTTAAGGCCTTTTATAAGGTGCCTTTAAGGCCCTTCGACACCTTTGCGACCCCGGTCACAACCGCCATCGAGTTTGCAATTTGCTTATGGAGGCCCTTTGCGTGCTCGGCTCGGACCTCGGGAGCGGCCTAGCCTGCCTGACCCGTGACAGCCACTGCGGTTCTAGACCGTGTGACCCTCGCAGTGGCCATTGTCTGGGCCTGCTCCACTATCTCTTTTTCCGTTTGGAACTTGAGCTCCGCACGATGGGCCTCCACAAGCGCTTGCTTCGCTTTCGCCGAGCCCACATAGTCGCCTGTTGTGGGAGGGCGGCCTCTACCCCCTTTTGGCTTCAGTGGCCATTGGGTATGTACTTTATCTTTACTTTGCTCTTCAAACGACCCCGAAATTGCACCTCGCTCGCAATGTCGACGTCCAGAATCCCGATAGAGTCGCAGATCTTGGGGGAGTGCCCTGGAACTGTGGCGCTAACAAAAATGGGGCTTTCTTAGCGGTGAACGCGCAGGCTTGTATCTTTTTGGGGTTGAAATGTTGTGTACTTATGTAAAAAATACGCTGCACGAGTAATATTGGCTCGTACAATTTTATTTAGATTAACACAGACAAGATGAGAGAGCTTGAAGTAGAAACGTCAAAGGAAGCTGCCGTCATATGACGTTTGCTCATTGAAAATTACGTCTTTGATGTAGGAAAAAAGGCTGATACCAGGGCCACTCAAACAGTTCATTATAATGGTTACATTTATAAGTTCATCACATGAAATAACAAGGTACTAGGATACGATAAAAAGGAGCTTAATTGTTCTAAAAAAAATAGTTCTAAACCCGGATTGTAATTTTTGCTCGCGTGAGCCTCGTAGGGCTAAGCGCACGCTGGAAAAGGATAAATCGTACTGCGCTTACCTTAACGGCTTATACTACCAGAACTTTGTGTAATGCTGAGCTTACGAAATAAAATATTTATGGTTCTGTTAAAGCCATTTTAAGGATTTTTGATTTTAACAATAGTGTTATAATTTTCTTTATTTAGATGTATGTATGATAATTCTTATAAAAGCCTTTATATTACGCTGTTAAGTCTATATGAATGTTCCCGAGCTCGAAATATTTTTCTAATTAAAGACATTTCACAGTTTCTTCTCGTTTTATTTAAATATATATATATATATATATATATATATATATATATATATATATATATATTATATTATACTAGCTTCTGCTCGCGACTTCGTCCGCGTGGAATAGTCAAAAAAAACCCTCCCGATTTGAAAACATTCTTCATTGGCGCTCCGCTCCTATTGGTCTTAGCGTGATGATATATAGCCTAATTGTTTTATTGTATGATGATGATACCGGCAATATCAATACTTAATTAGGTGCATAAGTTGTATAATAAGCTGTTTAAGTAATTAAAGTTTTTTTAACTATCCCACGGGAACTCTTTAATTTTTCGGGATCAAAAGTATCCTATATGTTGACCAGGGATATAAGCTACCACCATACAAAATTTCATTTAAATCGGTCCAGTCGTTTTGGAGATTAACCGGTACAAACAGACAGACAAACGGCAAACAGAGCAATAAAAATTTGAAAAATATCTAAATTAGTTCTATTTCACTTCTTACATACCCTTGACTCGGTTTTTCGCATTTTTTTTCATTGTACAGAAATTTGACCTCTACAATTTTATTATATGTATAGATATAAATCATAGAAATGTCGAACTTGATTTTTACTTTTTTTTTTTTTAAATATCTAATGATTTATCATTTCATCATCCTTCGCTTTACCCACGCTCTACCTACGAAGGTGGAACTAATCACGAGAGCAACACGTTAAAATTGTTGTTACCATGACCATGGCGATGTATTTGTTAGTGAATTGCAACGGTGGCGTCATCACTGGCCAAATTGTTAGATTTATTTAATTATTTTTTCTTTTACACCTGCCTCTTCATACTTTGACATTGGCAAAATCAATGCCATTTGCATGGAAGCCTAAACATAAAAAAATATGGCGACAGTAAAACGCGGCTGGAGAGCCATCTTTTGGGCTATATTCGTCTATCCCTCGGAAACAGTACTGTTTCTGGATGAATGGTACTATTTGTTCTTTTCTATACCCCTGACAACGTGTATGCAAAATTTTGTGACGTTCTGTTGCGAAATTAAGGGCTGTAGCAATGCCAACGTCCTTGAGGATATTTAATATTGTTTTTCGGCCGATAGCGGGGATTCCATAGACGCGGTCATTTTTCAGATGCATTATTATTGCATTGTGAATAAAATAAAGTATTTATTGTTTAAAAATATAATAAAAGTAATTTCTCTTTTATAAACATGTAGATTTTTTTATCCTATTTTGATAAATATTGATAAGTAAAATGGTTTCATTTCAATTATTTGGAGGTGATTTTATGAATTTTTCGTAACTTGAAATAACTAGAAAAATTACAAAAAACCACGTCATGTCTCATATAGTGAAGATTTATGATATTTTTTTGGTAAATTATTGATTAGTAAATATCGACGAAAACTTGTTTCGTTTGCCTTAATTGGCCGTTTTGCGGCAACAAGTGCCTTAAGGCGTTAAAACGTCACAAACAATCACATTCGCATTTATAAAACAAGTTAGGATGATTAAATTAGCTAAGCCAGACCACGCATCCTTGTTGCTCAGTCTGAGTTATTCAAATTGTTTTTTATCGAAACCTCTCAAAGCGCTGGGAAAGTTAATAGGACTGTTAAAGGTAATATACCTAGATATAGGTATATTACCTTAACACTCCTATTAAATATATGTCAAGAGCCATAGAGGCCATACCAGGGCCCCAGTTCTGCTATTTCTATGTCCTCAAAATTGCCGGACACTCATAATTAGTAATAGACACCTCGTACCCGACCCCGGGGGGCCAAGGCCTCCAATTAAGTTTGTCACAGGGCATCTACCTGTTGGCCTTACCATGACCCCACGAAAGCACTCCAAAAGTCCGAGCCATTTTTAATGGCCCGTGGTCTTCAGACACGAGTTTAGTAATTATTTCCGGCATGTGGCGATTAGCGTCCACATATACTTATATACATATTGTGGTGTATGGTTGCCGGTTTGTGTAATGAAACTATACTTTTTGTAGCACATTTTATATTAAAAGAGCACATTGTAAAACACAAACGCTGCGCGTAAAAGTTCTCTAACATTTTTGATAATCGCGGCAAGACTGCACTCGCGCGCTGACCGAAGCAGACTAACTCAACTCGACAGCCTTTGTCGGAAGAAGAGGGGCGACAGTTCCTGATCAGCTTCCTTGCGTAGCGGTCACGAATGCTTTGCTCACACTCTTTTCATACAATTTTCCGCGCTTTTTTACCGGAAACAGCGATAAATTGTTAGCTCAGTGTACTAGTGTTTGTTCGATTGGATTTCGGTGCGGAAAGCAGTTTTGGCCGGTGAGTCCCATTTCTCTTTCCGCTTGCTAGTGTCGTGCGCAAAATCTGTTGCGCGCGCTGTTGTAACAGTTTTTTGTGTGTGTAGTGTTTTCGCGCGCCTTTCTGGTCTCGTTTTGGGTAAGGGCCTCCAGTAATGGACGGCCCAGGCACCCCGAAGGCCCCTAGGGAGTCGAGTGTCCCGCGTAAGCGGGATCACTGCGGCGCCAAGGGGGGCTGGGCAATGAAGGAGATAGGGCAGACGCGCGAGAAGAAAGCTTCTCTGGTTCGTCGCAGCCGTAGCGCTGTGAAACCGCGTCTCGGGCGCCCGGATGGAGCCGTTTTAACGGCTGCCGGGTATCCCGCTTCGCTAGGGGGTGCGTCGGTAGTGGTCGACCTCACCGCTGCCGAGCCCCGTGTTAAGGAAAGCGCGACGATGGGGCCGCCTTCGGCTCCCGCCGCGCCTAGGGCCATGCGTGCCGCGCGCAAGAGCGCGGCACACGCGGCCGTAGATAGGGAAGTGGTGCTCGCGGCGAACTCTGCTGTTTTACTGGCCGTGAGCGCGGCAAGCGCCATCGTAGACAATATCTACAGGGCGCAAACACCACCTGCACAGGCCTCACCTGTGCAGGGGCTTAGCGCCTACGTAGATCATGTAGATATCGCGCCGTCAGGCAGCGTCCCAGACTCGCTGGAGTACGCGCTCGACGACGTGATTCGCGTATTCTGCGGCCCGCACACCGAGGCGACTGTATGTGCACCGACACCGGTTAGGTCGGTGTACACAGCGGCCGGCTCGGCGACAGCAGGGGGCGATGGCCCCACGACGGTGTCGGTTAGCGCGCGGGCTTTACCCGTGCCATCGGCATCGGCTTGCGCACCGGCTTCACCCGTGCGCAGCGTGGGGGACGACCGCCCCACGACACCGGTTACCGCGCCGGCTTCACCCGCGCCAACGACCGGGGTCGTTGATAGGGATGGTGGTGTAGATGCGGTAGCGGCGACCATATTGTCTTCTTTTCCTACTGGGACCGTCGCCGCCACCGCTTCGTCTAGCTTTATTCCCGAAACGAGGCTGCGGTTCTGGGACCGCAGCGCCAACTCGGGGAGCACATCGGGTGCTTCCACGCCGGCGCAGGCGCGATCTACGCTGCGTCGCGCGGGCGACGCGACGGCGACCGTGCTCGCGGGTGCGGAGGCCTACCTCCGCACCGAAGGGGAGGGAAGGGCCGTAGGGCCAGGAAGGCCACAGCTGCCAAACTGGCCGCGGCTAGCCAGTGCGCCGCCTAGCAACGAGCGCCCAGGTCGCCGACATACTACAGGTAGCCCAAATGTCGGACAACCTGAAGGGCGCATACGTGCGCCGGCTGAAGAAGGCTGTGTCCCGGCTGTCTGACATCGTCGACACGCTGGTGACGCGGAATCCGGAGTCATAAGCCTGGAGACTCGGCAACGAGAACTCCAAGCTGCGCGCCGAGCTCAGCTCTTTGCGGGAGGAGAACCTCTCCTACCGCAAGGAATTTGAGGAGATGCGGAAGGCCATGAAGGCCTCCGCTGCGGATGCGGCCTCGGCTCCCGCTGTAACGGCGGAACCGAGTGCCGTACCCGCTAAGCGGAAGGCCAAGGCCGCCGCGACGGAAAAAGTCCCGGCCCCGGAGCAGGTTTATATATCCGCCGCGGTCCCCAAAACGGTTCCGGCTCCCGCCGTCGTGGCGGAGCCGGTTCCTATAACCCCAATCGTCGTGCATGATGGTGTGGACTATGATATGCTCACGCATATCATTGCCCGCACCGTGGGCGCGATGATGGACGCCCGGCTTGCCGGGATTGAGGAATGGCTGCCGCCCGCGCCAATTCTTCGTCCGCCGCGAGCGGCGGACAGGAAAAAGGCAGCGGAGGCACAACCGTTGCCTAAAGCGGTGGGAGCCGCCGCCGCCGCCCACCGGGCCCCGAGGGAAGTAATTCCCCCGGTACCGATGGAGGTGGTGGTGGCCCCCGTCGTCGGGGTGGCGGACTCCCCACCGCCACCCCCTCCCCCCAAGAAGAAGGTGAAGAGGGGGGGGGGGGTGAAGCAGAGGGCGAAGAAGCTGCGCCGAGCCGCAGCTCTCGCCGCCTCTGCTCCGGCGCCTAAGCCTAGACCACCGAACCCCAAAGCCGGCCCCCAGGCTCATGGCCAAACCCGCGGCCGCGACACCGGCCGTCGCGGCACTCGCCGTCGCAGCACCTGCCGTCGCGCCACCACCGGCGACGGTGGCCCCTGCCCCCGCCCCCGTTCCGGAGGGGTGGTCCACGGTCGTCCGGGGAAGAAGGGCAGGGGAGCGGGAGTGGAAACGCCCCGCCCCCCTCCCTCGGCGCAAGCACCGGCTCCACCGTCGAGGTGGAGATCAGCGCGCAAGCCACGGGCTACGAAGCCCGTGGTATTTCAGGAGCCGAGATCGGCAGCAATTATCATCAAGTTGCTGCCGGAATCGGCCAAGAAAGGTATTGGCTACCGACAGGTCTTTGCGAAGGCCACCTCGGTGGTCAATATCACCGAATTAGGCCTCAAAGAGGGGCTGAAAGTGACACGGACCGCCCGGGACGCTGAACTCCTGGACTTCCCCCCAGGACCCGAGAGCGAGACTAGGGCGAACCGCGTCGCCGAGGCCCTTCGAGGGGCGCTCCAAGGGATGGCCGAAGTCATCCGCCACGTAAAGCGTGGGGAGCTTTACGTCTCGGAGCTGGATGAGTCGGCCACGGTAGATGGGCTTCGTAGTGCCATCGCCAGCGTGGGCAACTGCCCACGCGACGATGTCAAAGCGAGGCACATAGGCATAGGACGTGGGGGGATGGGCGCATCATACGTGATGTGTTCCGTCGCTGCAGCCAAAGCCATCACCGAGCGGGGCCACCTTCTGGTGGGCTTCACCTCGGCGAAGGTGGAGGCTTTGGAAGCCAGGCCGATACGTTGTTACAGATGTTTCAACGTCGGCCACGGCACCCAGACTTGCCCGGACTCGTGCCCGGACCGGACCGGCTTGTGTCTTCGCTGCGGTAAGAGCGGACACAGGCAGCCGGACTGCACAGCCCGCGACCCCCACTGCGCCGTCTGCGCGGCGGGGGGCAAACGCGCTACCCACCCGACGTTGGCGAGGCACTGCCAGCCCCCATACGTCAAGGGTAAATTCATCCACCCGAGGGCGAACAAACGACCGGTGAGTAGGGGGTACCAATGGACACCTAAATGCCCAGTACACCCCTAACACTCTTCCAAGCCAATGTTAACCACTCCCCCGACGCTCAGGACTTGTGCCTGCAAGCGATGGCGGAGTGGCAAGCAAACTTGGCCGTAATAAGCGAACCTTATTACGTACCTCCAGCCAGGAACTGGGTCCGTCCGCCTACAGGCCCATAGTGTTGCTTAACGAGGTCGCCAAGGTCTTCGAGAAGATCTTAGCGGAACGCCTCGTTAAGCATGTCGATACTGTGGAGCCGGGGCTAGCACAGACGCAGTTCGGGTTTCGGCGGAGGCGCTCCACGTTAGACGCCTTCGAGACACTGCGATCTGTAACGGACGACGCCGTCCAAGCGAAGGATACTGTCCTGGCTGTATCGCTAGATATAGCGAACGCCTTTAACAGCCTCCCGCATGAGACGATCAGGGAGGGGCTCCGTGCACACGGAGTTCCCTCGTACTTCATGAGGCTGTTGGGCGCGTACCTCGCGTACCTCCAGGACAGGTACATCCTTTGGGAGGGCGGCGAGTCCGAGAATCGCGCGATAGGTCGGCGACGCGTCGCGTGCGGCGTCCCACAGGGATCGGTCCTCAGGCCGGTTCTTTGGAACGTCGGTTATGACTGGATCCTTCGGGTTCCGGTCCTGCCCGGAATAGGGCTAATCTGCTTTGCAGATGACACGCTACTCACGGCACGCGCTGCGTCATTCGCGGAATCCGTGGACCTCGCCAACGCCGGGTTGGCGATCGTGGTCCGAAGAATAGGTAGGCTGGGCTTGAAGGTCTCCCCCGCGAAAACGGAGGCCATCATGTTCTATAGGCGGTTTCATAATCCACCTGCGGACTTGTCCGTTACAGTCCAAGGGGTGGATATTCGCGTAGGTCCCCAGATGAAATATCTGGGGCTCATTCTCGATGGGAAATGGCTGTTTAAGCGCACTTTGAGCAGCTAGTTCCCAAGCTCGTGAGGTCCACAGGCGCCCTCTCTCGGCTTCTTCCCAACGTGGGAGGACCGGGGGACGACGACGAGGAAACTATATGGGCATCCTTAGGAGTATGGCCCTGTACGGTGCACTCGTATGGTCCACTGCACTTCACCGCCACAATAGGACTTTGTTGTGCCGCGCACAACGGGCCCTGGCGGTGAGGACCATCCGAGGATACCGTACAGTGTTGTGGACGGCGTCGACACTCTTGGCGGGCGATCCGCCCTGGCCTCTCCAGGCGGATGTGATTGCCAAAGTTCGGCGCTCCCGACAGGATGCCCTCGCCCGTGGCCTGGTCTATGGCCAGGCCGAACTCCAGGTGATCAGGACGCGGGAAACCGCGGCCATGATCCAATCTTGGTCAATAGAGTTGGAAAACCCTGTTGCTGGCATTGACACGGTGGAAGCGGTTCGACCGCAGCTGTTGCGATGGCTCTCGCGGAAACGCGGGACCCTGACCTTCAGAATGACACAGATACTTACCGGGCACGGTTGCTTCGATAAGTATCTGTGTCAGATTGCGGGCTGCTTGCCTTCACCCCAATGCCGCCAGTGTGGCGCGCTAGACACGGCGTTACACACGCTAGTCGAGTGCGCAGCATGGGCACCTCAGAGGTTTGAACTCGAGACACTAGTAGGACCGATTGATTCGCTGAGCGATCTGGTGCAAGCCATGCTTGCACAGCGACGATTGGTGGGTGGGCGCGGCCAATTTCTGCGAGACTGTAATGTCTCAAAAGGAGGCCGCGGAACGAGATAGGGAGAGAGATGGAAGTGCGCATGCGTCTCGCGGGCGCCGACGTCAGTCGGGAGCCCGGAGGCGCAGGTATGCGCATGATCTCCCCCCCTGAAATACCGTTGCAGGGGCCCTCTAGCATCTAGAGAGCAGAGAAGTCTTCACCCCTGTTGACAAAGTGAGTTTGCCTCTCCCGGGGCACTCTCAAGCACTTGTGCGCTAGGATCGGTGTGGGCGTAACTACGTTCTGTATCTCATGCCTTTCCTACTCATAAGCGCGGGGCACATGGGAGGGGTGGTTTTAGTGGAGTATTGATTAGTCGAGTCTCCACACAAGCCGGTTGATTATTGTTTGGATTGCCTCAGTGGAAAGCCTCCATGATCAACAACGGTCTAATCCCTAGCAAAGGACCCGGTATGTGCGAAATGCATTCCCCCGCCTGAAAAAAAAAAAAAGAAGAGGGGCGACGCAAATGCGACGCGGGCGGCGTATAACGTGAAGGCGGCTTGCCACCATTATGTCCCTTAGGCAGCCTGCTGGCCGCTACAATATAGTCTTAATGGATTACTGGTAGTATACAATATAAATATTTAGAGTGATGCTTCGATGCGCTTCGACTTTGCGTCAGTGTACCTTGACTTTAGGAGAACTCATAAACTCATTTATTCGTAACTATGTTACACGTCAGGGACCAAACAATATTACACGTCAGAGAAACAAAGCAATAGATATAGCTTGCAAAATTAGTTAAATGAAGTGGTAGTGGGCTCAGTCATATTTGTTCCAAACCGAAGGCCAGTGGAACAGACGAATCCTGGAGTAAAAACTATGTTTCGGCAAAAAGCATATAGGACGCCCTCCAGTCAGGTCTACGACAATCTGCTCGTGGTCATCGTTCAATAATGATTGCAGACGATGTTCGGTTCATTTGTCTTTCAATTTTAAGATGAATTAACTAAAGTGACCCATATAAACATTAACTTCAATTCTTCAATATCATTGAATACCGTCGTGATCTTTCAACCCTGTGCCTTTCGATCACTTTGATTCAATTTGATTGATCCGTCTATTATCAGCTTTACGAACAACTTCTTGGAACTTTCGAGAAAAAATATACTTATTACTGCTAAAAGCAAAAGGAGATGGATAGTTCAATCCACGATGACGCGCCCCACTTTTTTCCGTATCAGTGACAGCGCAAGTGTGTGAGGCACTTATCAAAGTGTTTGTTCTATCATTATGCAGAGTCAAACGGGCATTAAAATAAAATTAACACACCAAGAAGATCAGCTGGGAAGATGGTCTACTTAAATATTTTAAAGTTATTAGTTAGGTCCTAAGCTATTAGCAGTTCATCTTAATAGCCCAATCCTTTTTGTTTCCATTTTTTATAATAGTCGTCCATCCTACACTGACCAAATTTTTAATAAGGAAAAAATAAAAGTCTTAAAAAATAAAAGTATTTATTAAAGATTATTCAAAATATCCTCTTATTTCAGAAATATTTGATTCAGAGTCCGAATTATCATAGATATTTATAACAGAATTAAAGTCTAAATCATAATATTTCAGGTACTCGTTTTCTATCTTTTCTACATGCCGACATGTGTTAGCCCAAACGTCGTTCGTTATTTCTTGAATAGCCTCATTTAAAATAGGCATTAGTGTGGTATACCTAATTTTGATCAACATTGCGGCTAGCAACGTAATTTTTTGCTATTCCGCAAATATTTTCTATTGGGTTAAGTTCCCGGTGATATGGTGGGAGACGCAATATTGTAAAATGATGTTCTTTTAATAAATCATCGACTTTGTACCTGCGACAATTTTCTTTATTTTTTAATATTGCTTGATAGTATACATATTTACTAAGTAACGGTGGCCCAGGACTTTTAGCACTATTTGTATTTTGTTGTACAGTTAACTTTTACAGCTGATACTAGAAACTGTTTAACTATGTTAAAACGTACAATTAAATGCAGCATGATGAGATTAGAATCACCATTTATACTTTTCTTAGTTTTAATTTCATTTTGTTTTTCTTCTGCATATCTGTGAAAATAACGTACTTACATATTCTATTAAACTATAACACGATCAATATCTAAACAGAATATATTATATATCTATTATATAGGTATTTACTTTTAGGTATCAGTGGAGGATGTCCTTTGTCAACAATGTTATACAATAATAGAAAGAACATCTCTATACTTGTCAAGAGGATCAACAGTTGAACGAGCTTATGGACATCAACGAGTATGCCTTGTCTGTGGATCTTCCATATTAGGAGCTAACACATAATTGACACACAAAGTATCAATTGATAGCCCTGAAGAAAATGTCTTTATGTCGTACATACCTACTCAGCAGGTATCTATACTTATAATAATAACACTTGTTGTATGAAAAAATTGAAATAGTTCTCGGATTGTACACAAACACCTCATGAAATATAGAGCATGCCACTTCCAAGTTGGTCCTTTGTATAATAGGTTGGGGAAAAAGTCTTTTCGCATATAGTATGTATGAACTTGTAATAAGATCTCTTTGGCTATACCATTTGTATCTGGCTGGTTTTGGTATCATTAAAAAGTTTTAATTTTAAAGAAGACAATTTCAAATTCAAATTAGGAAAATGTGTGATTTTCATTTGTTTTTGTTATTTTTAAAATGAGTGAATCTAATGTAGAAATTCGATACATTTTAAAATTTTACTACATAAAAGGTAAAAATGCAACAAAAGCCGCGAACAAAAATTGTGATGTTTATGGACCTAATGCAGTATCTGTGAGAGTAGTGCAAATTTGGTTTAAGCGTTTTCAATCCGGAAATTTTGATATCAAAGATGCACGTCGCTCTGGTCGCCCTGTTACGGACAAAATTGATGCCATTTTTGAAAAAGTGGAGCAAGATCGGCATATTAGTAGTTACGATGTAGCTGGAAAACTGGGAATTGACCACAAAACGGTTTTGGCGCATTTGAAAAAAGCTGGGTACACAAAAAAGCTAGATATTTGGGTGCCTCATGAGCTCACTGAAAGAAACCTAATGAACCGTGTACTCATTTGTGACTCTTTATTACGACGTAATGAAACCGAACCATTTTTGAAGAAGCTGATAACTGGTGATGAAAAGTGGATCACGTACGACAAGAACGTGCGAAAAAGATCGTAGTCAAAGGCCGGTCAGGCTTCACAGACTGTGGCAAAAACCATTTTTTTTTTTTGGCCAGGGGAAATCCGTTTAAGGACTAATCCGCGACAGGCACAGAAGCCTGGGGGGATGTTCGCGACCGGTGTGAGTGTGTGGGATTCGCCAGATCGGGGGTGGCACTAGCGTGCCCGGTCAGAACCGGTGCCACGCTATTGCCACTCCCCAGTTAGGGATACCCACTAAAACCCCTGGGTGTTCCGTCCTGCGCCTTAAGCCAGGGCTACGGGTAAATGGGATACCCAACTCCGCTGTGCCCTGGCAGGCGTGGGCCCCGCCTCACTGGGCCTCTTCCAATGCCGGGGAACTATGTCCCCGGCGACGTCATAGTCAAGTCCAACGGGGGGCGGTTTGTATCGCGCCCCACGGGAGGAGAAATGAGCGCGCGCGGAACACTCGCGCTCTCATCTCGACGGCATGTGCGGGTGAGTGAGAACCCCTATACCCCAAGGGGCCCCACCCGCGCCGCCCGCTTACGGTGGCCGAAGGTCGAGGTCCGACCTCCGGCGTCGGCGCGTTCTCCTTTGGCGGGAGCGGAGCAACGACGTACGCTCACGCTCCCGCTCCGCCTCCTCCTTCGCAAACATAACGTGCTCGCAAAAGGAGGAGACGGCGTCCCATCCGGTGCTGTGGCGAAACCCGGGTTAACTCGCAACAAGGTGATGCTGTGTGTATGGCGGGATTGGAAGGGCATTATTCATTATGAGCTGTTACCGCCAGGCAGGACCATCGATTCTGAACTGTACTGCGAACAACTGATGAGATTAAAGCAAAAAGTTGAGAGAAAACGGCCGGAATTAATCAACAGAAGGGGTGTGGTTTTTCACCATGATAACGCTAGACCTCACACATCTTTAGCCACTCACCAAGAATTACGAGAGTTTGGCTGGGAGGTGTTAATGCATCCGCCGTATAGTCCTGACCTTACACCTTCAGATTTTCACCTATTTCGGTCTCTGCAGAATTCCTTAGGCCGTTTCAGGTTAACATCACGAGGGGACTGCCAAAACCACTTGTCGCAATTTTTTGATCAGAAGCCCCAACATTTTTATAGCAATGGCAACCTACAAGATGGCAAAAAGTTATCCAACAAAATGGCACCTACATACATTAGTCAAATGTAAATAAACTTTATAAAAAAACCTTTATAAAAAAAATAAAAAAAATGTATCGAATTTCTGCATTAGATTCACTCATTTTAACAATAAGAAAAACAAATGAAAATCACACATTTTCCTAATTTGAATTTGGAATTGTCTTCTTTAAAATTAAAACTTTTTAATGATACCAAAACCAGCCAGATACAAATGGTATAGCCAAAGAGATCTTATTACAAGTTCATACATACTATACGCGAAAAGACTTTTTCCCCAACCCATTATTCACGCCGCATGAAAGAAAATGACTTGCTAGGTACAAATAAAAAACTAGTTATTTATCTCGATGAAACATGGATACATGCACACTACACGGTAAAAAAATGTTGGCAAACACTAACCGATGTTGGAGTGAGAAGAAATGATAGCCCTGGCCGCCGATGGATTATAGTTCACGCGAGAAGTGAAACCGGTTTTGTAAATAATGCATTTCTAATGTTTAAGGCGGACACAAAAACCGGGGACTACCACGATCAAATGAACGCTGAGAATTTTACAAAGTGGCTGAATGAAAAACTGATACCCAACATACCATCTAATTCGATTATTGTAATGGACAACGCCCTTTATCATAGTAAGGGAGAAAATATACCTCCTAACATGAACTCTTTAAAACAAGTGATGGTTGAGTGGCTCCAAGCTCACAACATTGAATTTTCAGATAATTCCACGAAACCGGAGTTATACTTATTAATAAAACAGCACAAACCGCCGAAAAATTATAAAATCGACAAATTATTAGCTGACAATGGTCACGAAGTAGTAAGATTGCCGCCATATAACTGCGACCTGAATCCCATTGAATACATTTGGAATCTAGTCAAACAGAGAGTTTCAGAAAAGAATGTAGAGCAATTGGAGAGCAAAATTGAATCGTTGACTTTGGAGGCGTTAGCGTCAATAACTCCAGGTGATTGGAAGAAAGAAGTCAATCACGTACTTGAAGAAGAATACTGGCATAAAGACCGAATAACGGACGAATTATTTATAAGTAACACGGCTGACGACAGTGAATCTGACACAACGGTCTCTGAAACTGATTCTGATGACGATATGAGTGGAGTTGAAGAATTATTAAATGAATAAACATTGATTAATTGTATTAATAAACATTTTTTTTTAATACTTGGTTTTATTTATTATTTGTCCATTAAAATTGGTTGAGGTTTATAAATGAAAATATATATCAAACAGACAAGACTTCTTTCACATTTATAATATTAGTACGTATTATAGGCAACTTTATAGGAAATATTAATGAAATTATTAAATACCTATAAATATATATAATATAAATACCTATAAACTTTCTTGCATATCTTTAGGTATACTTAGATATTTATAAAAAAATTATATACATAATTATATATCCCTATGTTATTTACCTACTAGGTAGGTCAAGTTCATTCGATACTAACAAATAAATATTTTTGTTACCTGTACTTTTTGCGGTGGATGCCGTCACGCAGCTGTTATTGTGACAAGGTTCCATCCCAATATCAACGTGCGAGGCTTGTACGCTGATTGAATAACAGATTGATGATTGCTGATTTTAACACGCGTCACTTGTGCGCCGCACACGTTGTAAAAACTTTTAGTCACGTTTACTTTCTTAGTCTGTTAAGATGTCTCTAGTAATAATCTCATTTTTTGTGATTTTTTTTCTTTATTATATTTCTATAAGGAAAACTAAACAAAGATACAATCTACCACCACCACCTGTATATCCCGGAGCTGTGCCAGTATTTGGTCACACTTTAAATTTATTTGGTAATAATAAGAGTGAGTATCTGTAATATTTTCCCATGTGAAAAATGGTTACTAGGGACGAGGTTCGCGTAGGAACAAGCTTAATTTTGAAAAGTTTCGATATTCTATAATACATAAGTAGATTGCAACGAACGAGGCTTATTTTTAACCGACTCAAAAATAATGAGGTCTCAGTTCGACTGCATGTTTTGTTTAAATGTTTGTTACGCGATTTCTCCGTCAATTGTGGACTGATTTTCATTTTTTTTTATTTATAAGGTAAATTCCTGAGGTGGTCTTATTGTCGCCGAGTCAGGCTCTGATGAATGAATCCTAGGAAAATCCAGAGCAACCCTTGAATATTATAGGCACCTCAAACGTGATTCTTTTATTTTCTAAAGCTATAATATAATCAAGTATTTGCGTAACAAAATAGTAAAAAATAAAACCATTATTTCCAAAAAACAAAACCGACTTCAAAAGTAACTAAAAAGCAAAAAATAAATATTTTCTATAACATCTCGAAGTTGGTGCCAAGTAAAACTTAATATAACAATAACAGCAAAATATAGTAATTTTTGTATTTTACTTCGCACCGACTTCAAGATGTAGAAAATATTTATTTTTTGCTTTTTACTAGTAACTTTAGAAGTCAGTTTTGTTTTTTGTTCAAAATATTTTTGTCTTTGTTTATTTTAAGTGTCCTCTGCTCAATCGTTTACTCTTTTTTTTTGCTTATTCCATAATTCTAGTTTAAACGCTAAAAATACAATATCCATATACGCATTGTAAGTGTCCGATACGTGACATCACTACAAGGAGCATGCCGATTGTCGATACTATATAGGCAAATGTTTGACAAATATGTTTGCACTGAACACCCCTGCGCACAATTCAAGTTTCTATAACAATACTTTTACCCTCAAGACTATACAGCTTTGGAACGCGCTGCCTGTTGCTACAGACAAGGTAATATCGCTAGTTCGCTACCGATATTTAAAACAATGATCAGAAAATATTACCTGGCCTTGGAATATGATGATATTTAAATGTACATATATATTTGTATGGTATGTATATTAAGTATATATCTAATTAATATATTTAATGTCTGTATATAACATTTGTGTATTTTACTAAAATGTCAGTAGTCATAGTTTAGTTTGCGTATACAACCATCACCATTGTCATCTCAATACATTTCTGGGGTTGTCTGGAAGAGATCGCTTTTTAGCGATAAGACCGCTCTTTGTGCATAATTAGGTATAGTTTTAGTCTGTAAGCTTATTTTTGTATTGGCGTACAATAAAGTGTCATCTGTGTTTGAACATGTATGCTATTGTTTGATGAAAACGTAACGTGAAACGTGACCAACAAATTTTTCAAACGAATATGATCGTTTATAGTGCTATTAACAAAAAAGTTATTTTGCAAGGAGCGCAATGCAGCCGCCCTGATGAGTCGTATCTCTAGCTGATAAAACGTTACTCATCAGTGTCAAAATTTATTCTCGCTAGCCACCTACGCTCGCAGTCGGACTTAACGAAGTTCGCCGTTGATGGATACGTCAAGTATATATATATAGTCCTCCCTGAAAGACTTTATAGAGAGAGAGTAACAGATTTACTGTTACTCTCACTGATTCCTTAAGCTTCATTCAGGACATTTTAAAATTACCTTTTCATTCCAAAGATAACTTTGTTATTACCCTCAAGATAAAAGAAGCTCTCTTTCGTTGTCACTCCTCTGGCCTAGAAATAATCTTGGCCTGGATCCCAGGTCATAGTGGAATCAGTGGTAATGAGATCGCCTATTGCTGCGCCAAGGAAGCTATCTGCTCTGGTACTATTATTTAGTAGTACCATTTATTGTATTTACAATAAATGCTTCCCTCGTGACATACGCTCCCTTGCAAGGCCCCAGATGTTTGACACTTGGGATAGTGTCTAGCAATAGTCTCGTCTGACCAAAATAACGAAAATGGCAAATCACAAAAATAAGCCTATCCTATTTTTTGGGATAACTTTTGCATAATTCTATCCCATTATCCAGATGAAAAGTATCCCTTGTCCACCCTCGGTATTAAAATTATATACCGAATTTTAGTCAATTCGGTCCAATAGTTTTTCCGTAAAAGCATAACAAACAGAGAGACTAATATATTTATATCCCGGAAACTATCCCATTTTTCGGGATAAAAATATGCTATGTTCATCCTCAGCGTCGAAAAAAAAAATATATACAGAGTTTCAGCCAAATCGGTCCAGTAGGTTTTCCGTGTAAGCGTAATAGACAGACAGAGTGAGTTACTGTCGCATTTATAACATTACTAGGGTATAGGGATGTATCTACACCATAGGTCTTCAACCGAATCATTTCTCGAATTTTTTTCTTTCAGATTTGTGGAGTTTCATTCAAACGGTAGTAGAAAATGAGATTAAAAGTAAACAAGACGTTATCACCATAAAACTTGGAATATGGACAGTACATGGTATGTGCTTAACTGACTTATAAACCGAGTTAATTCTTAAGATGCTTTTTATCCCAATAAATCACGTTGTTTCCGTGGAATAGAGGGATTAGTAAAAAAGATGACGCTGCAATCGCGATGTAGACAACCATAGCTGAACTTCGGTAACAAATACGTTGCCAGGTTGCCCACATGTCATTAATTACGAATACTAAGTACTTCAAATCACATTGGCTGGGACTTTTCTTTGCTCTGCACTATATTGACTTAGTTTTTTTCGTAATTGTCGCGAATTGAACAAGAAACCATAAAGTTTTAGGTCTAAACAATTAAAGACTTTTTTATGTATGGTTTGCGTTTAACCACTGTCTCACCTGATGTTGAGTGGCCTCCTCCTTTAGCTAAATAAGTTACTTGTCGTTGGCGCACAATTGACCAACGGAAGTATACACATGCTGGTTCAGCCGGGCATGAAAACAGTACACTCGCGCCGGTGTGTACGCACAATATCAAAAATTTGCTATGGGAAACGCTCATACTCTATGGTTTGGCTCATAGTCATGGTTTATTTTTTAGCACAATTTTATAAATGTTCTCAAGTGCCTGTTTCTAACCAGATCTTGTAGTCCTCTAAATGTACTCGGGTTATTCGAGCTTCTTTATCTTCTTTACATATTATAAAAGAAAGTCGCTTCCCATATCTGACGGCCTCTGTGATTGAGCGGGCTAAGTCTTAGCCGGCCGAATTCGCTGAAACGCAGAGGCTCCGGGTTCGATTCCTGGTATGGTAAATTTCGGAAACGAACTTTCTGTTATTTACTGTGGTCTGGGTATCTGGGATCGGCCCCGGAGTGGTCCGTTGTATATTACCCATAACACAAGGGTAACTTGCTTAGCTTGGGGATATACAGTGTGTGTGTTTGTCTGCCGATTATTATTATTTTTCGGAAAGGTAATCTTTTCTTAGCACTTTGGCTAGTTTGAACCACATCCACGGGCCTAAACCAAGTGAATGCAGTGTGTAGTGAGGAAAATTTATGTTGACGGTATGTTATTATGAGGGGCAATTTCGTTTTCCTCTATCTGCAAGAATTTTCTGACTATTCTACATGTATTCAAGATTGCGGCTTTTTGGAGAGTTATGTAGAGGGTTTCTTTGAGGTCTAATAGTTTTAGGCTATGGAGAAGATGGTTGGGAATAACGCCTGTTGTGGAGAGAACTGTGGGTACTATGTATACTTTTTCCTTTCGCCAAATTCTGCTCACTTCATCTTTGAATTCTGCGTACTTGCTTATTTTTTCAGTTATTGTTTTTTGTATGTTGTGTGTGTTAGGAACAGCAATGTCAATAAGGTAAGTGATTTTGTTAATTTTGTCCTGTAAAGTGATATCTGGTCTATTGTAGTGAATTGTCTTATCGGTGAGAATGGCACGGTCGTAGTAGAGCTTGTGTGCAGTGTTTTCTAGAATGGTTTGTGGAGTATATTTGTAATATGGAGTGTTTGTGTCTTGTATGAGTGCATATTTGACTGCAAGTTTTTAATGAATGATATTTGCTACCTGATTGTGTCTGTGTCTATAGTCTGTTTGTGTAAGGGTAGTGCATGCTCCTGTTAAGTGTTGAATGGTTTCTGGTTGTGTATGACATTTGCGACACTTATCATTTGTTATTGTAGGGTGTTTAATTATGTCGACCTCACCGCCGCCGAGCCCCGCGAAAAGGAGAGCGCGACAATGGGGCCGCCTTCGGCTCCCGCCGCGCCTAGGGCTCCTGCCATGCTCGCCGCGCGCAAGAGCGCGGCACACGTGGCCGTACATAGGGAGGTAGTGCTCGCCGCGAACTCGGCCGTTCTCATGGCCGTGAGCGCGGCGAACGCCATTGTAGAAAATATCTACCGGGCGCAAACGCCACCTGCACAGGCTTCACCTGTGCAGGGGCCAAGCGTCTTCGTAGACCACGTCGACATCGCGCCGTCGGGCAGCGTCCCAGATTCGCTGGAGTACGCACTCGACGATGCGATTCGCGTTTTCTGCGGCCCGCACACCGAGGCGGCTGCATGTGCTTCGACACCGGTTAGGTCGGTATACACAGCGGCCGGCTCGGCGACAGCGGGGGGTGATGGCCCCACGACGGTGTCGGGTAGCGCGCGGGCTTCACCCGCGCCCTCGGCATCGGCTTGCGCACCGGCTTCACCCGTGCGCAGCGTGGGGGACGACCGCCCCGCGACACCGGTTGCCGCGCGGGCTTCACCCGCCCAACGACCGGGGTCGCCGTTAGGGACGGTGATTTAGGCACGGTGGCGGCGACCATGCTGTCTTCTTTCCCTACTGGGACTGTCGCCGCAACCGCTTCGTCCAGCTTCGTCTCCGAGTCGAGGCAGCGGTTCTGGGACCGCAGCGCTGACTCGGAAAGCACATCGAGTGCTTCCACGCCGGCGCGGGCGCGATCGCCGCTGCATCGCGCGGGCGACGCGATGGCGAGCGTACTCGCGGGTGCGGAGGCCTACCTCCGCACCGAAGGGGGGGAAAGGGGCCGCAGGGCCAGGAAGGCTACCGCTGCCAAACTGGCCGCGGCTAGCCAGTGCGCCGCACTAATAGGGGACGTACGTGTGCTCGGCCCTGGGGAGCTCCGCCGAGCGGCGAGCGCCCAGGTCGCCGACATACTCCAGGTCGCCCAAACATCGGGCAACCTGAACGGCGCATACGTGCGCCGACTGAAGGAGGCTGCGACCCGGCTGTCCGACATTGTCGACACGCTGGCGACGCGGAATCCGGAGTCGGAAGCCTGGAGACTCGGCAACGAGAACTCCAGGCTGCGCGCCGAGCTCAACGCTTTGCGGGAGGAGACCCTCTCCTACCGCAAGGAATTTGAGCAGATGCGGAAGGCCATGAAGGCCCCCGCTGCGGACGCGGCCCCGGCTCCCGCTGTAACGGCGGAACCGGGTCCCGTGCCCGCTAAGCGGAAGGCCAAGGCCACCGCGGCGGAGAAAGTCCCGGCCCCTGAGCCGGTTCACATATCCGCCGCGATCCCCAAAACGGTTCCGGCTCCCGCCGCCGCGGCGGAGCCGGTTCCTACAACACCGACCAATGCGCACGGCGGTGTGGACTATGATATGCTCACGCATATCATCGCCCGCACTGTGGGCGCTATGCTGGACGCCCGGCTTGCCGGGATTGAGGAGCGGCTGCCGTCCGCGCCAATTCTTCGTCCGCCACTCGCGGCGGACAGCAAAGGCTGCGGAGGCACAACCGCTGCCTAAAACGGCAAGAGCAGCCGCCGCCGCCCACCGGGCCCCGAGGGAAGTAATTCCCCCGGTACCGATGGAGGTGGTGGTAGCCCCCGTCGTCGGGGTGGCGGACTCACCACCGCCACCCCTGCCCCCCAAGAAGAAGGTGAAGAGGGGGGGTGAAGCAGAGAGCGAAGAAGCTGTGCCGAGTCGCAGCTCTCGCCGCCGCCTCTGCCCCGGCGCCTAAGCCCGGGCCACCGGCCCCCAAGCCGGCCCCCAGGCTCATGGCTAAACCCGCGGCCGCGACACCGGTCATCGCGACACCGGTCATCGCGGCACCCGCCGTCGCGGCACCTGCCGCCGCGGCACCTGCCGTCGCGCCACCATCGGCTGCGGTGGCCCCTGCCCCCGCCCCCGTTCCGGAGGGGGGGGGCGTGGTCCACGGTCGTCCGGAGGAAGAAGGGCAGGGAAGCGGGAGCGGAAACGCCCCGCCCCCCGCCCTCGGCGCAAGCACCGGCTTCGTCATCGGGGCGGAAACCGGCGCGCAAGCTACGGGCTACGAAGCCCGTGGTATTCCAGGAGCCGAGATCGGCAGCAATCATCATCAAATTGCTGCCGGAATCGGCTAAGAACGGTATTGGCTACCGGGAGGTCTTCGCGAAGGCCGCCTCGGTGGTCAATATCACCGAATTAGGCCTCAGAGAGGGGCTGAAAGTGACGCGGACTGCCCGGGACGTTCGACTCCTGGACTTCCCCCCAGGACCCAAGAGCGAGACTAGGGCGAACCGCGTCGCCGAGGCCCTTCGTGGGGCGCTCCAAGGGATGGCCGAAGTCATCCGCCCCGTAAAGCGTGGGGAGCTTTACGTCTCAGGGCTGGATGAGTCGGCCACAGTAGATGGGCTTCGCAGTGCCATCGCCAGCGTGGGCAACTGCCTGCGCGACGATGTCAAGGCGAGGCACATTGGCACAGTACCTCGGGGGATGGGCGCATCATACGTGATGTGTCCCGTCTCTGCAGCCAAAACCATCGCCGAGCGGGGCCACCTTCTGGTGGACTTCACCTCGGCGAAGGTGGAGGCTCTGGAAGCCCGGCCCATACGTTGTTACAGATGTTTCAACGTCGGCCACGGCACCCAGACTTGCCCGGACTCGTGCCCGGACCGGACCGGCTTTGTCTCCGCTGCGATAAGAGCGGACACAGGCAGCCGGACTGCACAGCCCGCGACCCCCACTGCGCCGTCTGTGCGGCGGGGGGCAAACGCGCTACCCACCCGACGTTGGCGAGGCACTGCCAGCCCCCATACGTCAAGGGTAAATTCGTCCACCCGAAGGCGATTAAACGACCGGCGAGTGGAAGGGGGGAGCTATGGACACCTAAATGCCCAGTACAACCCCTAACACTCTTCCAAGCCAACGTTAACCACTTCCCCGACACCCAGGACTTGTGCCTGCAGGCGATGGCGGAGTGGCAAGCAAACTTGGCCGTAATAAGCGAACCTTATTACGTACCCCCAGCCAGGAAGTGGGTGGGGGATCTCGATGATGTGGTAGCCGTGGTCGCCAGAGCCGAATCTGGCACACCGCTCACCAGTCTCGAAAGAGGAAAGGGCTACGCAGTGGCGGAAAGCGGATATTACGTCATCATAGGCGTGTACCTCTCGCGGAGCCACCCCCTGGCGGAATACGAGCTCGCCTTGGACTCCATTAGGGCAGCCGTCGACAGACTAGCGCCAAAGACGATATTCGTCCTAGGCGACTTCAATGCCAAGCACCAATCCTGGGGGAACGCGATTACCGATGTTAGGGGACGGGCGGTTGAAGACTGGGCGCTTCAATCCAACCTATCCATCCTGAACCAGGGTCGGTCCAGACCTGCGTATGTGCGCGGGGTGGATCGATCATCGACCTGTCGTTCGCCACACATGCGGCCGCCCGCAGAGTGGTAGGATGGAGAGTGCTGGAGGAGGTGGAGACTCTGTCTGATCACTTGTACATCAGATTCGAGCTCTCCCCCTCGCCCAGTGCTAACCCTGTTCAGGGCCCCTCCCGGCTCCCGCGCTGGGCTCTTATCAAGCTCGACGCGGAGCAGGCCGAGGAGAGGGCTATCATTGAATGCTGGACCTATCCAGCCGACCTGGGGAAAGGCTGAGCACATGCGCAAATCCCTCAAAAGGATTTGCGACGCTGCTATGCCTCGAGCCAAACGACCGCCGCCGCGTACATCGGTCCACTGGTGGACTGAGGAACTGGCTGAACTGCGGAGGGCAGTCCGCAGAATCAGCCACAGGCTCAAACGCAGCACAGCGCGTCGTCCTCCAGACTATGTTGAGGAGAATAGACTCGTGGGGGAGTTTAGAGAGGCCAGAAAGGCCCTTTCGATCGCAATTCTGCGAGCGAAAGCCCGGGCTCGGGAGGAGCTCCTCGAGACACTGGACTGGGACCCTTACCGTCCGTACCGTGCGGCCCGCAACACGTTGCGGCCTTGCACCTCCACGGCTACGGAAACGCTCGAACCCGAGGTCCTCCGGTCGGTTATCGATGGGCTCTTCCCGGATCCGGGGATCTTCACTCCCCCCGATATGGGTCCAATCATTCCCGACACCTCGGAGGTGGAGCCTCACTCCATCACCGAGGAAGAGTTAGACGTCGCCCTGGACCGGCTCCGGGGCAGGAAGACGGCTCCGGGACCAGACGGGGTTCCGGGTCGGCTCCTCTTCTTGGCCGCCAAACATCTACGCGGCCAGCTGCGGGAACTGTTCGATGCCTGTATTCGCGCAGGTCAGTTCCCGTCGCAATGGAAGGATTATGCCTGATTCCCAAGGGAGGCCGTCCTCCCAACGATCCGTCCGCCTACAGGCCCATAGTGTTGCTTAATGAGGTCGCCAAGGTCTTCGAGAAGATCTTAGCGGAACGCCTCGTTAAGCATCTCGATACTGTGGAGCCGGGGCTAGCACAGACGCAGTTCGGGTTTCGGCGCAGGCGCTCCACGTTGGACGCCTTCGAGACACTGCGATCTGTAACGGACGACGCAGTCCAAGCAAAGGATACTGTCCTGGCGGTTTCGCTAGACATAGCGAACGCCTTTAACAGCCTCCCTCACGAGACGATCAGGGAGGGGCTTCGTGTACACGGAGTTCCCCCGTACATCACGAGACTGTTGGGCGCGTACCTCCAGGACAGGTACATCCTTTGGGAGGGCGGCGAGTCCGAGAATCGCGCAATAGGTCGGCGACGCGTCGCGTGCGGCATCCCACAGGGATCGGTCCTCGGGCCGGTTCTTTGGAACGTCGGTTATGACTGGATCCTTCGGGTTCCGGTCCTGCCCGGAATAGGGCTAATCTGCTTCGCGGATGACACCCTACTCATGGCACGCGCTGCGTCATTCGCGGAATCTGTGGACCTCGCCAACGCCGGGTTAGCGATCGTGGTCCGAAGAATAGGTAGGCTGGGCTTGAAGGTCTCCCCCGCGAAAACGGAGGCCATCATGTTCCATAGGCGGTTTCGTAATCCCCCCGCGGACTTGTCCGTTACAGTCCAAGGGGTGGACATTCGTGTAGGCCCCCAGATGAAATATCTGGGCCTAATTCTCGATGGGAAATGGCTGTTTAAAGCGCACTTTGAGCAGTTAGTTCCCAAGCTCGTGAGGTCCGCAGGCGCTCTCTCTCGGCTTCTTCCCAACGTGAAGGGACCGGGGGGGACGACTAGGAAACTCTACATGGGCATCCTTAGGAGTATGGCCCTGTGCGGTGCACCCGTATGGTCCACTGCACTTCACCACCACAATAGGACTTTGTTGTGCCGCGCACAACGGGTCCTGGCGGTGAGGACCATCCGAGGATACCGTACAGTGTCGTGGACGGCGTCGACACTCTTGGCAGGCGATCCGCCCTGGCCTCTCCAGGCGGACGTGATAGCCAAAGTTCGGCGCTCCCGACAGGATGCCCTCGCCCGTGGCCTGGTCTATGGCCAGGCCGAACTCCAGGTGATCAGGACGCGGGAAACCGCGGCCATGATCCAATCTTGGTCAGTAGAGTTGGAAAACCCTATTGCTGGCATTGACACGGTGGAAGCGGTTCGACCGCAGCTGTTGCGATGGCTCTCGCGGAAACGCGGGACCCTGACCTTCAGAATGACACAGATACTTACCGGGCACGGTTGCTTTGATAGGAACGAGATAGGGAGAGAGATGGTAGTGCGCATGCGTCTCGCGGGCGCCGACGTCAGTCGGGGGCCCGGAGGCGCAGGTATGCGCATGACCTCCCTCCCTGAAATACCGCTGCAGGGGCCCTCTAGCATCTAGGGAGCAGAAGAGTCTTCACCCCTGTGGACGAAGTGAGTTTGCCTCTTCCGTGGCATTCTCAAGCACTTGTGCGCTAGGATCGGTGTGAGCGTAACTACGTTCTGTATCTCACGCCTTTCCTACCATAAGCGCGGGGCACATGGGAGGAGGGTGGTTTTAGTGGGGTATTGATTAGTCGAGTCTCCACACAAACCGGTTGATTATTGTTTGGATTGCCTCAGTGGAAAGCCTCGATGATTAACAACGGTCTAATCCCTAGCAAAGGACCCGGTATGTGCGAAAAGCATTTCCCCCGCCCTCAAAAAAAAAGGGTGTTTAAATATGTATTTTCTGTAATTTTTTGTGTTAATAATCTGGTCCTGTTTTGCTATCATAAATCCTTCAGTTTCTGGAAATAAACTACCTACTTTAAGCCATTTATTAGATGCAAGTGTGTTTATATGTGACTGTTCTAGGTCGTGAGGATGCCGTCCATGAAGCACTTTCTTCCATTCTTTAATTTTTTGTTCTTGTGGGTTATTACTGTTGGTGTTTAGTGTATCTGTTTGATCATTTAGGTTTAGTGGAGTGTAGCTGTTGTCGTTTAGAACTATTGCATTATGTATTTTACTAAAATGTGATTTTGTGTGAAAAAATGATTTTAGTCTAATGATTTGTTTTCGCCACAGGTGCTGGATGTCTATAAGGCTTCTCCCTCCATTTTGTCGTTTAATTGTTAGCCGTTCTATGGCAGATTTAGGGTGTAACTTGTGTTTTGTTAGTGTGGTGCGTGTAGTTCATTCTAACTTTTCTGTATCTGTTTTTGTCCATTTTATAATTCCGAATGAATAGGTTAATATGGGAATGGCGTAAGTATTTAAGGCCTTTACAAGGTGTTTACTAGAGAGTTGGGAATTACAAATGGCGTTTAGTCTTTTTTTGTACTCTGTAGTTAATGTACTTTTAATTCTAATGTGGTCTAGTCCTTTTAGTTGTGTATAACCTAGATATTTATATAAGTCATTCGATTCCATTGCTGTTATTGTGTCTGTGTTGTTTATTACATAGTCGCCGGGTTGTATCTTGCCTCTAATAATGTGAAGTGTTTTACATTTGTCTAAACCAAATTGCATGTTAATATCTTTACTGAACTCTGCTGTTGCTTCTACAAATTTTTTCATTTCTTTTTCTGACTGTGCGTATAGTTTAATGTCGTCCATGTATATGAGGTGTGATATTGATGTATTTTCTGTGGTATTTTTGAGGTAATATCCAGCCCGGCAACGCTGTAGCACGTGAGACAGGGGGTTAAGGGCGAGACAGAACCACAGCGGGCTTAGTGAATCACCTTGGTAGATTCCTTTCTTAATAGATATTTGACGTGTTGTGATAGGATTAGTATTTTACTTCGATTCTTTTCTAAAGACTCGGGTTATCCTGGAAATACCAAATTAACATGGGTGAACACCAAGTGTTAATTTGGGGCGTGGTGTGGTGACTGGTGGTGTTTTTTTATTTTATTTTTTATAGTGTTACATATTGTTCTTCTTCATTTAATAGCAGAAATTTTCTGACTATCCTACATGTATTGAGTATTGCTGCTTTTTGTAATGAGATGTAAATGTGCTTAGGTAAACCAAGTATTTCGAGCCGTGAGGATAAACCTTTTGCTATTACCCCTGTGGTGGAAACTACTATTGGGATTATTAACTTTATGCATATTCCAGAGTCTCTTGTCTTCTTCCTGTAATTCTGTATATTTACGTATTTTTTCAGCGATGGTGGATTGGATGTTGTGTGTATTCGGTATGGCTATATCTATTAAGTATGTGTGTTTATTTTCTTTGTTTATAAGTGTTATATCTGGTCTATTGTTGTGTACAGTATGGTTAATGAGTATAGTACGGTCATAGTAAAGCTTATGCGTGGTATTTTCTAGTACTGTAGGGGGTTTGTACTTATAGTATGGTGTGTAAGGCTGTTTATTAAGTTTGTGTTTCAATGCTAGTTTCTGATGTATTATATTAGCCAGTTGATTATGCCGATGAGTGTAATCATTCTGTGTTAGTGTGACACATGCTCCAGTGATATGTTATATTGTTTCTGGTTTGTCATGACATTTCCTGCATAAATCAATAGAAACACTTCGGTCCTTGATAATAAATTTTCTGTAATTCTTGGTGGCTATAATTTGATCTTGTATTGCACTTATAAAACCTCTGTTTCAGGAAATAGGCCCGCTGAGCAGAGCCATTTATTAGATGCTTCTTTAGCTATATGTTGCTGATCCAGGTCTTTGGGATGTTTTCCATGTAGCTCTTTTTGTTTCCATGTATTATTTTCTTTGTAGTCCGATGTGTTTATTGCATGTACGTAATTGTCAGATAAATTTAACGGAGAACATTCTTTGTAGACTTCACAAATTGCAGCATGTAGAGAACTGAACATTTTCTTTTTCAAAAAAATGATTTTAGTTTATTTACCTGTTTTTTGTAAAGGAAGCTTATATCGATTAATCCTCTTTCCCCTTCTTTTCTTTTTATGGTAAGCCTTTCTTTTTCGATGATTTGGGATGATGAAATCTAAATTGCGTTAAAAGTATTCTTATTTTAATTTCGAATCTCTGTAAATCTGTCTTAGACCATTTCATTCTACCAAAAGAGTATGTGAGGACTGGTATGGCATATGTATTTATAGCTTTAAATAAGATTTTACTCGACAAATATTATTTGCTCAGCTTTTATATTCTGTTTATGACTTCTTTTCTCAGTTGTTCTTTAATTTTACTAGTCAACACACCGCTGCTTTGACTATTGGATCAAATTACAGATACCGAACATATGGCTCTATAATTGCATCAATGAGTGCCCGACCCACATTATATGCGAGAATCAAATTACAACAACAATGATTGTAAAGGCGGGCCTCCTTACTCTAGGTCAAGATTGTGTAATTCAACACCAGTATGCTACATTTTACTCGCACAACACTTATAGTAGCAAAACTGACGTAGGTATAGTATTAGAAGCACCTACTATCGAATCGCCGAACGACACATATGTCGTTCGGCGACTCGATAGTAGGTACTATACTATACTATATCCCATAGGATACGAAAAATTACATTATATTACCAAAGATAACAAAACCAAACTTAACTGAAGATCACAGACTCCTGGAAAAGCAATTAGCAGGTCAAAAGGGAGCAGAGAGCCTTCCCAACAATTTGAATGTTCACGATATAGGACATTATACGATGAGCACCTTGTTGACGGGAGGAATTGCCATTGTCACCATAGTATGGTTGATGAAAAGGTACCTTCCGGGAGGCCTAACAAGAACAAGTACCCCACAAGAAAACGACGAGAAAATCTGGAGCTGAAGGAGATTATGACTTACGTGGAAATACGGCGCACAAGGAACCAACATCGGTCGTCCTCAGCTGTCGCAACAACATTTGATTTATAGATTTACATTTTGAATTTTTATCATTTTAAATTTTTACTTTTTTCATTTGTAACTTTTATATTTGTATATTAACTTTGAACTTTACATTTTACTTTTTATATTGCGGAAATCTGACAACCTGAGTACGCACAACAATTTCACATTTTTCCTCGGGAGCATGTACGAGCCAATATTGCTCATACAGCGAATTTTACATATAAATACGCAACAAATAATATACTAAGACAGACGTATTAACATCACCATTACGTGCGGCACTTGTGCACTGCAAGTTGTGCGTCTCAGGTCATCAAACGACCTTAATAAACAACATACAACAACTCGACGTGGTTTGGCTTGGCAACACCCTTCAAACGGGGCCCTTCGTTAACGACAATTAAGCCCAGCATCTTTGAAAGTGTACAAACCGTACAGTAATTGTTTTCGGTATGTTGTAAAATTTGTTTCCAAGTTTGTAATCTCATAGTATGTCCTCATTATTTCTTCATTTATTGCAGTTGTCCATCTCATTCTTTGTTTTGCATTGTTATGAATAGGTTGTTGTGTAAAGTTGTTTTGATCGTTCGCGTGTTCTACTTGAGTTGTTGACTGGGTGCATTGAATAGGTGTACCTATATTATTCAGTTGGCTACGTACTTCTTCATAAATTTGGTCTATTTTATGTGATGCTATTAAGTTTCTCCTTACTATTGCCCGTCTTTGGTCTTCGACTCTTTGTTAACTTACTTCCATATGGGGAAAGCGTTCTAAAAACTTTAGATGCAAGGGTTCTAAGTAGGATGTTAAATCTGTTTCAAGAAATGTCAGCTGTAGATAGGTACGCAATAAGAAATCGTTCATTTCATTGGATTACTTTTTTCGCGTACGGGCTTGGTCCTTCGTGGGCACAGGAAAATCGACTGCAATAGTCTCCTGTGCAACATCTTCGGACACAGTGTAAGGTGATGTGGATGTTGTACCAGATGAAGCTATGGGGTGAAACGAATTAGTAGCAACGGAAGAAGTAATATCAAATTCTAATTGTTGGCAAATTTCAGACCAAGCATATGTAGACAAAACATAGAATCGTTTGTTCAGAAAGGGTGTGTTGTATATAAAATATTGGTCAAGGTATTATCGACATTACGTTAAGTCCCTTCTTCCTATAAGCCCAAGTCAAGGTGACAAGGTGTCAAGGTGACAGGCCTGTTACAGGTTGACAACGGTGTCGCCTCACTGATTGTATCTTCCACGTTGCGGGCTTGACGCAATAATTCTGCAAAATCACTGAAATCTTCTCTCCGGAGTCGTTGTCTTATTCGCATGTTTAAAAGACCGTATAACATGTCTAACTTTACCTTTTCGGTTATGTCGTGTTTTGGTAACTTGGAAAATAAAGCGCGAATGCGTGCTACGAATATATCTGTACTCTCACCCTGTTGAGGGGAATTAAAAATATCCATATATATACGGTATGGTGGACGACGGTCTCCATAGGCATTTATTAAATTTTCTTTCGCTTGGTGCCATGACGTCATCGTGTTTTTAATACCTTGCCACCAAGTTGCAGCCTGTCCGTACAGCAGATAAGACATTCCACGAAGTATATTTACATCGGTGACCTGAGCGCACTCGCTGAACGCCTCCACTGCCTCAATGAATGTTTCTACACACTCTTCCGGTCTACCCGAGAAGGTGGCCTTACAGCGGGTCAAAGTACCTTCTGCCATCGTCGTCTGCTGTAGAAGAGGTGTAGACGCGTTTGTACGCGTTACTGACGACAACAGGTCTTTGAGCGCCTCTGTCTGCGACTGTTGTAAGGACGCTATTATTGCTGCTACATTTTCTTTTGAAAACGTGTTATTTTGGGGAGAAACTAACACATCATCCGCGGCGTCACGTCGTCTAGACGGGGTATTGTCACCGTCAGCCTCCGGAATGTTCCGCGGCGGTATGTTTAACAGGGGGTCGGGGGGTGTTGAAACTTGTATTGCATCATCCCTGCATAGGCTTCTCGTCCTGCTTCTTGTGTTAGGCATTTTGACACAACAAGGCCACGCCGGTTTTTAAATTGCACACGGCGTGTAATATAGTCTTTTCTGTATATTGACACCACTGACTTTTAAATTTATTTTCACGTTGGAGCGCCACTTATTGTCAGGGTAACTAATATTGACAGAAGAAAACTATACGTCACAAAAGTAACACGTTTATTTGGAGGTTTTACACAAAACATTCGTATTAGTTTGCACGAAAAGAAACAAATGAAAATTGGTACATGGACTTGAGTAAATGCACGGAGGGGCTGCAAGCCTCCTCCGGTAAAATATCGTGAAACACGCGGTGCGAGTAGGGGCACGGAAATATGTATCATGCACGCGGCCCTCCACTGCGCGGGCTATACGCGGACTGTCGAGTGTCGACTGCAGCGGCTTTGCGTCGGAGTGCCTCTTCTACCCTTCCCCCTCGTGTTCCACGAACCTATCTGGCCGTTTGATACAACGGCCCACACGGGTTACAATAATATATAAATATACGCTGCTGCTTACCTCTTCACTACATTATATTCATTTCCACGGCAGCGAGTAGAAGAGCGACGAGCAAACTGGGCATCGCGATTATGTAAACACAATATTCGTCCTGCGGTGACTTGTTCCCAGACTACACTACAAAAAATGTTCAAATTAATCCAATGAAAAATAATCAAAAATATATTTTAAATGGATTATAAATGTAGTTTCGTTCTGGTTTTTGATAATAAACATGAAATCAATATACATTTTACTACGAAATAAACATAAATTTTAATTATAGTATACGTGACGATGGTAGGCGTCCTGACGGAATGACTCTAAATCTTTGGCGGCGTGGCAAGCCTTTGGTGTGGGATGCGACTTGCGTAAACACGTTGGCAACATCCCATTTACCAAACACGTCTAGATCAGCCGGTTCGGCGGCGGAAACACCTGAATCACTCAAGCGGCGCAAATATGCAACCCTCAGTGAGAGTTATATATTTTGCCGTTTGCTGTCGAGACGCTTGGACCGTGGGATTCTGAGGCCATGAGCCTCTATCAAATTTTATCAAAACGGCTCATTGACTCTTCAGGTGATCAGAGGGCTGTTGCTTACCTCGGGCAACGGATCAGTATGGCGATCCAGCGAAGAAACGTAGCCAGCCTTCTGGGCACCTTACCCATAGAAGACCGTGATCTAGGCTCAGTATTCTACTTATAGTCTTGAGGGACTATGGGTAGAATACGATACAAATATTTTTTTAATTGTATTCGATTATATGTAATTTTATAATTGTGAATTATGTAAATTTAATGTTAAAAATTATAAGATAAAATTATAGTATTTAAATGTTTTTAATCCATCCAATAAAAAAATGTTCAAGTAGAAGCCCGAACCCAGCAGTGGGATATTTATGGGCTGTTACTATATATACTATTTAGTTCTGTTACAATTAGTAACATATAACAATCTTATACTTAGAATCATGATGTTTATTTTTCAATTCATGTAATTCCTCCCATACAGTCCTATTTGAAATAGACGTTAGGAGAAATCTAAATGTACCTCGTTGAACGTAGGAATCTTTTGCAGGCTTAGCAGACCCAGAAGACTGTAATACGGTGGCTAACAAGTGTCTGCAGAGAGTACCATATGGTTTTGCTAAATTTTGGCTAGGTGATGGATTACTCACTGCACCTCGTAAGTGTCTTTTTAGCCGACTTCAAATATAAGGACGAGGTTCTCAATACGTCGTGTAATTTTTTTTTTATTGCACAACTTCAGCAGATTGGCAGGTGGTCCACCTGATGGAAAATGGTTACTATTGCCTATGGACATTTGTAACACCAAAGGCGTTACCAATGCGCTGCTGAACTCTAAATGGAACTGCAACCTGCCCACTAATGCCGGAACATAACTCAAGCTTGTTATGGCGGCATACTCTAGACCAGTGTTCCGCAAAGTATGTACCGCGGCACACTGGTGTACCATGATCATTAATTTTTGTGTCTCGGAAAAATAAAGTTATGTTATAAACTTATTTTTAGTAAATAATGTAAGGGTAAGAAAAATACTTAGTGACACATAAAATATGTGGGTAAATCACGCGAGCGCACGAGCGAGGCGTTTTGTTTCGTTTGGCTTACTTAAAAAATGATTTTTATTTTACCCAGACGGGCAAATACCTTAACCAGATGGTAAGGTATTGCAATGTGTATATTCATCCATAACTTATAGTTTCTTGAACGTTTTTGAAGATTGTGTTGGATTCGGTAAAGTAGTCCAAATAGCCCCCATATTAATATTTATTGCTATTGTAATTTGGCTTCCGAAGATATAAGTAGAGAATTAATTAAAATCATACGGAAAATGTGAAGTTTTTGCAGTTTTTCAGGTGCGAGTTTTTTGTGTCCTAACCAATTTTGATGATTCTGTTTGCGTTGTATTCAGTGCAGTTTAGGATAGTTTCATATAAATTTCACTGTTAGTAGATACCATATACGTAACGTAAAAGTGAAACTAGCAACAAAGAAACCGACTTCAAGAGTAACTAAAAAGCAAAAAATAAACATTTTCTACTGTAATACTTGCAACAACTCAGAAGGGTTTATGGTAATAAAAGAACAGCAACTGGTCACATATTTATAATCAGAGAACCTTACGGTTTTTACATATTATATACACGAACTTTTCACACTTTCTACAAGCATTTTTAGAACACCTCGCCATCCCTCCAACAATATTACAGTCTAAGAAGCTTAGCAAATTGGCACAACCCATAGCGGATTGAACTATTTTAATTAAAGGGTTATGAATGAAAAGAATTTAATGCATTATTGTTTGGAAATTTTAAATAATATAAGATATTATATAAAATGTTATACTTAAAGTTCTACATGTAATAAAATAAACCGAACACAGTATAAATATATCGCGTCTGCCAACATGAAAATAAAATGTAATGAATACCGTCTATACACTATTGAGAGATTTTGAATTATAATCTACATAATTACCACATCATATAAAGGATAAATATTGTTATATAAAATTATGGTAAATTATAGACAACTACTCTATACAAAACAGGTGCTAATCACAGAATAAATAAAAATATAACATTATTATTCAATTAAGGAGATGGCCGATTGTATCGTTTAAAAATAAGAGGGTACATAACAAAATTAATTATTAACTTTAAAAAGAAACATGACAAGAACAACTATGCTACTAAATAACTGTAACACTACATTATCTTGAAATCGGTGCGAAGTAAAATATAAAATAAAACAACAAATTTGCAAAATAATTAACCTTATGGCCTTAGCCTACGCAACTACCGTCGTCTAACTTCAGCTTTACTTGCGTACTGAATATAATTTTTTTACAGTTCCAATTTGGAAAATTCACAGAAAGCTTTTAAATAAAGCACTAAAACTAGAGGGATTTCTGGTTATATTCAACAAAAATTCTAGGAAATTAGTGGAATCTTTAATATTCGCAACAGAGGGAGAGTCTTTTGATCCAAGCCCTTATATCCGCACTATGACCTTGGACGCCATTTGCTGTAAGTTTTAATTCTATTTAGTAGTTTTTAGTTCTATTTTTCGAAAAGTTAAAATTATATTTTTAGTCTTTATTTCGGCGAGTGAAAAATATTTTATTTTTATTATCCATATTTTATTTTAAATTTCTAAAAATATATGACAATAAATGTAAAAAAAAAACATAAATTACTAATTAAAAGTATTACTAAGCACAAAAAAGACAAAACTATAAATAAAAATTGGTTTCAAACCATTGTCACTCGCCAAGAACGCTACGAAAAGATCAGCGGCGTTGCCAAGTTGTATTACAACGCTTAATATTTAAGTATTGATGTGGCTACCACTGCCTAGTAGGGTAAACTATACCATTGTTGGCACCCGGTCAATTTATTAATGATATTAAGAAACCTCATTTTTTTATAGCCATACAATAATACTATTGTTATTAAATGGTTACAAAATAAAAAAATACTATTTCTTAATATATTGAACGATGCCAATATTTTGGGGTACTAACAAGGGGTATAGTTTAATAATAATTTAATATGTTTTAAATATTAATTAAAAATAATTTTCAGCGGCGGCCATGGGATGCGACGTAGAAAGTTTTACTGAGTTAAAGAAATCGTATATACAAGCATTATACACAGCTTTGGATATCCTAATGAAAAGAATCTCATCGTTTTGGCTACATAGTGACTATATTTATTCCTGGACAAAATCCAAAAAGACCCAGGACGAACTTTACAAATCTATAGTAGCACTAAATGATACAGTAAGTTGTTTGTAATACTGTGGCCATGTGCAAGTTGGATTTGCGTATAGGCGGGAAGATTCAAGTGTTACTTGGACAAACTTTAAATATAAATGATGAATTTTTCATATTTTGAATATTATTTAATAAGTTGGTTCTAACCTTCAGCGGTCGCTAACACTTACTTTTGAAATAGGGCGTAACTTCGTTTAAATTTTTGAAAGTATTGTAGTTAAATGACAAAAACAATGTAAATTGGTACAGAGCCGTTCATTATGTGTTGCCTGTTACATATTCTGCCGATTTTTCGAATCACCAGATAAAAGGTGTTCGTAGAATAAAGTACAACGTGCGAAAATTAAAAATCACTGTTGCGTGAATAAAACAATTGAATTGTTTTACTATTGAATTCAGTCCGGTTAATTCAAGGTCTCTCCATGCCAGCTTCGATGACATCATCCGCCGGGCCCTTGTCAGCGTCGGCGTACCGGCCGTATCAGAAACGACTGGCTTGGTACGCGACGGTAGCAAGAGGCTGGATAGTATGTCACTTATTCCTTGGAAGATCGGACGGCCGCTTGTTTGGGACGCGACATGTGACTACACTCTGGCGCCGTCGCATCTTCCAATGACTGAGTTAGGGGCTAGCAACGGAGCTTCAAAAGCTGGAGCTCTCAAACCGCACAAATATGGAACCTTAGGAAGGACTTGCATATTTGTATTACATAGCCGTTTGGAGTTGAAACATTAGTTCAGTGGGGTCCATCAGCAGTTTTTTCAACGAAATTTCCAAGAAACTCTTTGATGCCACCCGTGATCAGGAGGCTAGCGCATATTTCGCCCACCGAATAAGTATCGCCATACAGTGTGGCAATGCAGCCAGTCTTCTGGGCTTGCTCCCATCTGGTAGCGATTTGTTATTTATAAGTTAGTTTATTTTTAGTATTTAATTATATTTTAAGTTAGTTTTAGTTTGATATTGTAGCTTATTATTGGATATTGTTATAAAATAATATTATAGTCCGGTTATAATTTATTCCACTGATAACTTTTATCAGATGATTGAAAAAATCGGCCCTTAGATTAAAAAAGAAATAAACATGATGCTTTGATTTTAGGTAATCAAAAAACGATTAAAGACGTCAACAGCAAATTCAAATAAAACAGGTAAATTATGTTCGGCATTTTAAGATTTTTTTAAATGTCGTATCCACTCTTGTTTCTTTTCAGGAAATTTACTTTTCGTTATTATTTAAATACAAATACAGTCTTGGATAGTCGTAGAGTCTTAACTAATTTTGAAAACTAGAAGAAAAATATTAGGAATAGACAAATCGCCCAGGAAAAAGATGTAACCTTGAAAAAGTTTGTAAATCAATCCTACATTTTCGAAGGCCACAAAATCTTTCTTCTATATATAGTGATTTGATGTAGAAAAACATTAGGTACTAGACTTTCTACCAACACTTAGTTGAACGTAATCGGTCTTATTCATATTGAGTAAATTTGTAGGCATCTTTAAGGTTCTTACCAAATATATTTTATAAAGGTTTGAGAAGATATAGAATCTTCTCAATCTCTCAATCTTCTCAGTAGTGGACTAGAAATAGCAGATGAGGAAGTTTTATGAGTGGTATTGTCTTTTTCAGAAAATTTTAAACCATTCATGGATATACTGCTAAAACTGTGGAAAGAGGGTGAATTATCAAAGAAAGAAGTACACGACGAGGTGAATACAATGATAGCTGCTGGATATGACACGACGGCTAGTACAACACTCTTATTGTTTGTTGCTTTAGGGTCGTATCCGAAAGCCCAGGAGAAAGTCTACCAAGAGTAAGAGATTCTCTTAGTACCTAAATAGTTTGAGTTCCCTAGACATTATGGCAAAAACGGAATCTAATATATAAACATCATGTCCGTTCGTTTATTATCCGCCAGTATGTATAAGTCTCAATAATTTTTGATAATACTGACTGGGTTTACATGTATCACTTCATCCTTTGATGATAACTCTTTTACAGTGCAGACTGTCGAAGTCTGGAATGCGTTGCCTCTTACTGTCAGAAAGGCCAAAACATTACCTACTTTTACAATGTTAATAAATATATTTGTTTAGATAATTTCGTATATACTATTTTGGTATTCTATAAATGTGTCTGGATATATGTATGTATTAAATTAAATTTATAAATTAGTGTAAGTATGTATATTTAAATTGTACAGTCCTATCTTTCTTCTGCTATATCGCCATATTGGTAAGAATTTATTTTAAGCTAGGTTGCCATGAAAAGATCTCTTAGCGATAAGGCCGCCTGTTGTCTTGCCAGGAAGTATTGTGATTATGCATTTTGTTTTTGTAATCGTTTATTTTGATGAGCAATAAAGTGTTATCTAATCTAACCTTATCTACATTTGGATGAAAAGGGTATTAATACATACCAGAAAACCAACAAATTTATTAATTGCAAAAACGTCGAGAATTAATTTTATCTACACGAGACCACCTGTTATTCAAAATAAGTTTATAATGAACATGAAAAAAATAGTATATAAATTTTATTTCGATAACAGATGGATTAGAAATTAAAAAATAGGGATCAGCGGCCATATTTATTATGACCCTAATTTATGATTTTATCAATTTAAATTTAAAAAATGTACTTTTTGAGATCGTGTCAATCTCCCAGATGTAAAATGTCCATTACTATTTAAATATATAATGTCCATTTATATTCGTCTTTTTTCAGAATAAACGATATCTTTGAAGACACAGATAGAGATGTAGAAAAAGAAGACTTGTTGAATTTAAAATATACGGACGCATTTATAAAAGAAACAATGAGATTATATCCCATAGTGCCGCTTATATTCAGAATACTTGACAAGGATGTGGATCTAAGTAAGTGGAATTTTCTAATTACCTATGATCTTTCCTTTCTTTCACCTTCTGCGATTTTATTTGGGGTCGGCACAATAATATGTCTTTTTCTTTCGTACTCCTCTACTCTGGCATACATCCTGTATCACAACACAAATCATGTATAATCCTTCACACAATGCATCCATCTTGTAATTATATCATATATACAATTTTACAACGAAGTAGAACATGACATAAATAATAAGACACTTTTCCTTTAGACTGGTTCGCCAAAACTATGATTAGGGTTTATAGCCTCGAAAAATTATAATAAAAAAATACCAATAAACATCTAAGTGACCAACGGGAGTCGTACTTAATTTTCACTGACTTGGAGACAGAATTAATCAGATGATTAATTTAAAATTTTGACAGATGAACCAAATCAATGATAATACGATATCGTAATTTCGTATTTTTTGTAGTTTTGATATCTATGTGTGACATTTTAATAATAGTTTTTTTTTAAATATATTTGCTTGTAAGCAAACTGGCAAACAGACCACCTAGTGATAGGTGGCTACCGTCACCCATGAACATCTGCAACACTAAGGGAGCCGACGCGTTGCCTACCTCGTTGAGACTTTGGGTATCTGTTCACGCCCTTTTTGAAGAGCCTCATATTGTAGCACTCTGGGAAAACTGCGGAAGGGAGTTCATTCCATAACTTGGACACATATGGCATGAAGGAGCGTCCGCCACGTACCGTGGAGGACTTCCAAGTGTTATAAGATAGATAGATAACACTTTATTGTATACCAATACAAAAATAAACTTACAGACTAAAACTATACCTAAATATGCACAAAGAGCGGTCTTATCGCCAAAAAGCTATCTCTTCCAACGCCAGAAATTAATTGAGACAATAATGGTAATGGTGATATACTACGTAATCTATAGTAAATACGACTGCTTACATCTTAATAATAAATACACAAATGTTATATATACAGACATTAAATGTATTGTTACAACTTAGCCAAAATTCCACGAAGCAAGCCGGCAAATGTGAATGCGCACCTGCCGGCCATAAAGCCCAAGTTTATTACCTGCCCGCATTTGCACTTTTGTTTTCTTTGTGTTTAATATTTGTAATTAGAAAAGCCGCTTATTGTGTATTGTAAACCTCTCTGGCAGGCAGTGGCCAGGTGTGGTTTTAAGAATCCATTGTTTACACGATGTGACATATTATAAGCTGAGTATAAAGGGATGCCCGAACGGAGAGATAGACAGTCAAGCGACGATTACGATCAAAGCAAGACGTACGTAAGATAAGCGATATAGTGACGGACTTTGCGCGTGTTATTTAATCGTGCAGTTTTTACTGGTTGTATCCAGTTATATTTGTACCTGTTTTATACGTATTTGTACAGTTCTAATAAATTCTATAGTAATTCCAACGGCATTTTAATTCGAGTCCTGTAGCTCGTAACAGTATTAAATATATATATATACTTAATATACATACCATACAAATACATATTCTTCAACTAAAGTACTTTTGGGCACATTAGCACGACGAGTTTGCAGCGTCTTTAGCTCCTGTGGACTAGGTGAGTCTAGGTGTGGCCGCCGCAATTATGATTTTTATCAATAGTTAGCGATGAGGAGGCGCTACGAACAACGTTCGCATTTATTATACCTAAAAATCACACAATAGAAAATTGAAGGCAGCAAATTGGCGGCGCGTCGGCAATGCCGTTTAGACGAGCGCTTATAGAAAAAATCTCAAAAAAACATAATGAAAACTATTTTTTATAATTAATGTTTAAAATTTAAGAAAAACACGCTTTAATGACAACGTGAACTAATAAGAAAAAAATACAATGACAGACAAAAAATATTCTAAGGTAAAATAAATGTTGTCGGTTCTATATTTTTCCCACGCTCTTTATTTTACATAAAAGTTACCTAAATAATTTTTTAACAATCACTCTATTTGTAACTTTTTACATTTTAATAAATGTAGCGGACAGTGAAATCAACTGATGTACTTTTTATAGAACGTCGAAGCCTCATAGATTTTATTCGTGTGTACCTACTTATGACGTCATAAATAGGTATGAGCAAAAGGAGTCAAATAGCTCATTAATTATTGTATGAAGAGTAATTATAATAAAGTTATTTCTGTCATGGTATTTTAAAAGTTAGGATATATTAGAATAAGATATATAAATTTTAGAGTTTGTTATAACATGTGTCCGCTCCCCCTACTATGAAGCATTTTTTAAAATAATTTATTTTAAAACGCTGACCTTTAAGCTCCAGATTTAAATATAATTCTTATTTTCAGAGCACTGCACTCTGCCAGCTGGTGACACGTGTTGCATTTCAATATACGCGGCTAATAGGCATCCCGTATGGGGTCCTGATGCTGAAGAGTTCATACCTGAAAGATGGCTAGACCCTTCACGAGTGCCTAATAATGCATTGGCTACGTTTAGCTTTGGAAAACGTGGATGTATAGGTATATGATTTTCATTCATATTTCAAAAGTTCTAACAATTACAAATGAACACCCAAAATGGGTATTAAAATACATTTTAAAGCGTCAACATAAACTACTATATACAGATTAAGCGGTCTGGCACTCGATTTACTAAATTAATATTAATTTATACATGTAGTTTGTTTTTAGTATTTAACTTTTTATTTTGTTCTAAAAGTTTTAAATAGTCATTTATGTACATGAATAAACAAATAGATAAAGATAAATTTTCATTAAAGAATCAGTACCAAACTGCCTTCACTGGGGAACGTTCCCAAGCGGTGGGCCGCGTTGCCTTATTGGATAAGAGGTATGATATAGACCAGTCTTTTGTTCTCAATAGACATAATTACGTCAATAAAATTTCTTTTTTATAAAAATAAATGTTACTGATTGATGGCCAGTTTTTATCACTTGCTCTAGAAAAGTAGACGCTCCCCTGGTTCGGTTCAGGTTGGAACACAGGTTCACAGGAACAGCACACGGCCCTAAATTGCACCTTAGAGCTAAGAATTTGTACAAAATTCCAGGATAGTAAATGTTCTTGGCACGGCTAGTAATCATAATGAGTTGATCAATAGAAAAAGTTGAGCGCACGGCGCGGTTTGGTTCTCGTCAAACGTTGACAGGAGGTGTCCAAAATGGCTGCCTTTACCCTAATTTGCATTAGCCTTAAGTTTTACTTACCTTAGGCAAGGACCGAACAAGGCCATTAAAATTCTATGCGTTTACGCACCGTTCATCAGAAGTTGAAACTTCGTTCAGTTTTTGGCACTTGCATCCTTCGGTGTATGGCACTATACGGTGCCCGTGTGGAACCACGCACTTCACCACCACAACAGGACCCTGCTGAGAACTCAACGGATCCTGGCGGGAGATCCGCCATGGTAACTCCAGGCGGACGTGCTTGCTAAGGTGCGAAACTTCCGGGCTTGGTGTATTACCGGGCAGAGATTGAGGCGATCAGGACGCGGGAAACCGCGATCATGATCTAAACTTGGCAAAGAGATTTAGAATCTCATGAGGCCGGCCTTGACCCAGTGTCGGCAGTTGGTCCCTACCAACCGCGATGGATCACGTGGAAACGTGGGACTCTGCCTTTTTGGATGACGCAGATACTTACCAGGCATGGGTGCTTCGATAAGTATCTGCATCAGATTGTGGGTTGTCTATCATCCCCTCAATGCCGCGCGCTAGATACTGCGTTTCACACGTTGGTCGAATGCGCTGCATGGCAACCTCAGAGGTTCGAGCTCGAGACCATCGTAGGGCCGATCGACTCGTTGGGGGACTGGTTGGGGGACTGGTCGAGGCCATGCTCCACAGTGACGATCATTGGACGGCGGTTGGTTCCTTTTGCGATGCAGTAATGTCCCGCAAGGAAGTCGCCGAGAGAGAAAGGGAGAGAGCTGCGCATGCGCTCCCTGGACGCCGTCGTCAGATTAGCCTCCGGAGACGCAGGTATACGTAAAATTTCCTCCCATGATTCCATCGCAGGGGTCCGCGCATTGTGAGGATGCGTCGGGTCAAACCTCTCTTGGTGAAGTAGGTTACTCTGTATCCCGGTGTGATCTAAGCTTGTTGCGCAGTTGATCATGGGAATAGCTTCGCTCATGATCTCATGTTCTTCCACACAAGCACGAGTATGGGACGCAGCTTTAGGTTTAGCGGACTAGTTGGGATTGCCTTCACTAGAATGTTCGCACATGTTGCGCGGCGCTTATCGCCGTGGGACGGTCCCATCCCCATAATCTAGAGGGACTCAGTATGGTACGAAATGTATTCCTCCTGCGCATGAAAAAAAAGTTGTTGGCACTTATGTAGAACCATTATTAGCGCGCAATAGATGGCGCTCAAGTTGTGATGTAGGAAGCATTACTTCGCTTTCTGGGCATAGGTATTCAACGTACCTATTTGTATCAGAATTAAAAAAAAATACTTTTATAGATTTGTACATTTTTTGATTCATCGTAAATAAGAATGCGTTTTAGAAATACATTAATTTATACCACTTAGTATTTAGATGTAGGTCGTTAAAAATATCTAATGATAATAAAACTATCTTTTAAATATGTGCTTTTGGTAACGGTTCGTTTTATAAAACAATAATTTTCTCTTTACAGGAACCAACTACGCCATGATGAGTATGAAAACCACAATTGTTCACATGTTACGGCATTACCGAATAGAGGCTGACGTCACAAAAATAAAGTTTAAAGTTGATATTTTATCAACACCTATTTCAGGACATTTCATTGGTTTACATAGAAGATAATTTGGTAGTAATTTATTCAAAATTTTCCTGCCCCATATTATCATCTATATGTCAAAGCTGAAATATCATAACAATATTATTTAATTTAAATGGTGGAGGTTGATTATTGGATGCTTCAGTGGTGGATGACTACTGTTTTTTTTTTTATTGGACTTGACTTTATGTTGTTGGTCCGAAGACCTCACAACTTTACCGGGGTTTTCGGGGCGAGTGCCTTTGCGAAGCGAAGGCGCTCGAGCCCGGGGGGCAACTTGCTCGAGGGGGCTCCCTAGGGAATTTCACCTCGGCTGGACTGTTGCCATGAGAGGGGGATGAATCTAATAATGCCCACCATAGGGCGACACAATGCACTAATTGAGAGCGGGCGACGGGTAATATAAAGCCCGAGAGGAAGGATCCCGGCGGACCAGGATCGGCGGTTCGCGGTGGCCTATACTATCTTACTGCCGTTTTGCAACGTGTTATGGTTGGGAGAGAAGAAACGGCGAAAGAAACTTCCCAGCAACACGCCTAGTCTATCCTATGGGGGGGCTGTGTCTCCTGGCATCCCTCGCGGGGACGTGGAGAGATCGTGATTGGCGGCGTCGACGCCACTGTCTGTGTCTGTCTGTCGGTGCCTGCCAGCCTGCCGTCCTAACCACGGGCGGGCTGATCCGAGCCAGCCGTTTTGTGATATCGTCGACCTTGTCCGTGAGGATGTTACGCGGTCGTCGCACGAGAGCCTTTCGTCGAGGCTTATAATCGGACGCGGACACGACGAGGGGATTTCGATGGTGCGGCGCTAGATCGAAATACTTACGCGAGAGCGACGTAATGTAGTTTTTGATAGAGAGAAGCTCCAGATCGCGGTGGATGTCGACGTTACGCATATAGAGGGGAGCACCGACGGCTCTGCGCATGGATTTATTCTGAACGATTTGCAGTTTATTTAAAAGGGAAGGCTTGGCATGGCCGAATACCACACTCGCGTATGTCATAATCGGGCGGAAGATGACTACTGTTGTATGTTTGTGAAGCACCACTAGGCGAAAGTACAAAATAAGACGACGTGTTGCTGCACTCTTGATTTAATTCTTGCTTAATTAATTTAACATTAAACTTAAGATAGACATATTTTCACGTAGCATATTGCTACGTGAAAATATGTCAATCCTAAACATGTTCGTAGATGCATCTTCGAATTTTTTCTGTTTTGACAGATTTTGGCATGTACATGGACTACTCAGTTTTAACCTTGCTAATTAGTACAGGGCTACAAAATAAAGTAGAAAATAATAGGGCGCCACTTTCGCAAATTTGTCTCTAAACTCTAGCAACTCCAATATTAGGTCAAGAGTAATTTCGATACTTACAAGTAATTTTTAGTAGGATATCAAACATCGTGTAAGTATCAAGTTGCTTTAGTTACGACGTACGCATTTTGTCAACATAGCCTATAACATCGAATTTAATGATAGTGACTTTATTTTTGTAAGCAAGAGTTACAACATAGAAGACACAACAAGAGTAACTAACACCTTGTGATAGTTAACAGAACAATTATTTGATTAAAAGAAGCTAAGCTAACCATTACAAATCTATCATGTCGGCTGTTCTTTGGTAAATAAGATTTTTGCTTCAAATTCCATCAGGGTTCCTTGGTAAATTTTAAAAATCACTGCTCACGTGAAAATTGGTATTGTTACATGCGTATTTAGTTATTTTTTAGCATATTTTAGACTCTGATCAACATTAAAACTAAAATAACATGGATAAATTTGCTTTATGATTCACTGACCTTGTCTACAGATAAAATAGAATATAGCCAGAAGGCAAAAAAATTAGTTCATATTCTAGACATTTTGGTTCGAGTTGTAGCAATAAATTATTCCATGTACGTGACGTAACATAAATCAATAGGTGGACAAATACTAGTCGTCAAACTAGTCATTTCTCACTCACAAAAAAAGTGACCGCAGCGTCACCTTTTTCGCTATAAATTCAATTATATTCTTCTATCCCACGAAATCGACGTGATTTATCGGGATGAAAAATATCCTGTCACCTTTTTCGCTATATATTCAGTTATATTCTTCTATCCCACGAAATCGACGTCATTTATTGGGATGAAAAGTCCCCTGATGTTTTTCAAATTTTTAAAGGCATTGTACAAACTAAAATCCTCTACATATTTATTATAATTATTATTATAGATAATTTTGAAGAATCAAAAGAAATTACATTTTTTTATTTTGCAGCAGATAATCATTATGAATAATATTATAATCATATCCTACTCTATGTATACTTAACTTTATCTGCAGTATTAGTTTTACTAAACAATCAAGAAAACTTATTTGAAATCCTTAAACAGTTGAGCAGGACTTAAGATATGAATGATATTTAGTTAGGTACTAAGTTGTATACTGAGCGAACAAATAGAATATAGACGGAGCCTACATGAACAAAAGCTTCAAATGTAGTGAGCAATTATTAGAAACTTGTTTGTGTAAACTTATGTAGTATACATGTGGTTTGTCTGTGTGGGTAATAGTAATGTAATCACTGGATACTATCCCACCTTTATCTATACTAATATGATCATTTAATACTAAGTTTTTGTAATGCACTGCAACACAATGGGCTTCCTTTAGCCGGCTTCACTCTGAGAGCAGAGCTATGTCTCCCTATTTTGTTCATCTGAGGTTGTATATCATAAAATTACAATCAAGGACAGTTCAAATCTTTATTTGCATTTATAGGTGTTACATAATATGTCTATTTTAAAGCACATTATAAGTTTTAAAAGAAAAACAGCATTTATATTCAACTAGATTACATAGCATATAGTCTTATAACAACTACTAAAGCTGATAGTAGGTGAAAAGGAACATTATAATGTGATGATATTGTAAAGAAGAAGCAGTAGTTTTTATTAAAACATATTTTACAATATCAGTGTTTTTTTAATTATTGTTTTATTGCGAAACTGGCAAACAGGTAGACAGCCTATTTGGATGATTCCTATCTTACTATTCATTCACTTGCTTTATCATTCTTTGAATTTTAAATTACTTGTATTGAGCTTAGATAGATAGATAGATAACACTTTATTGTACACCATTACAGAAAACCTTATAGCCTAAAAATATTCTAAATGTGCACAATGGGCGGTATTATGGCTAAAAAGCGATCTCTTCCAGACAACCCATGACAGGAATAAAACAGATTATATTGGTCAAAAGTGGTATACATAAATATGGTATATATAGCTTATGTCAAATTTTAATTGATAGTAAGGCAAATAAAACATTGATAAGATATAGAATAGGAACAGGACATTAATGAGGTGTTCAATGTCACCTACAGAGAGTAATGTATATTTGAATTTAGATGAGTTGTTTTGGTATCACACCAAAAGGAAGGTTTGCACTGAAAATCAGTGTTGTGTCAGATATAATTCCAGCACAGCAATAAGCTGAATGTAAACTTTGTTTGCTGAAATGTGGCATACAAATTCTCAAAACATGGTTAATTTTTAAGTAATGTAATTACTTCACTATTTCTTGAGTGAGCTAAGCCTTTGCCGGCCTACCTACTATAACACAGTCTGGGTTTGATCCCTGCATGGTAAATTTCATACACAAACTTGCCATTGTTTACTATAATCTGTGTATCTGGGGCTTGGCACCAGCATTGTCCGGTTGTGTATACACACCAGACACAGTGACACATGTGTTATGGATAACTATAGCTTATATTATATGTATGATAGCTTAGGGATATACTGTGTATTTTTGTCTGCCAATTATATCTATAATATTCTCACAATCAAACTAAAATGCACTTTTTGAGATTTCAACATTCTGGCTACTAGTTCTCCAGTATAAGATTTATACAAAAAAAAATGTTACACATTTTAAAGCATTATTTGATCAATCATAACAATTTTTATAAAAATATCTAATTCATTATAATTGGTTTATTCAAAAGGCAGTAAGGAAATAAAAATTCACTAACTTGCATATGAGCATTAGAAGATCCTTTTTCAAATCAACAAATCAGAATTAGTAAGTGCCAGGCAGAAAAAAACTTATAATTACAACTTAGTATTCAGTCTTTACAGCTCACAAGCCTTTACTCAACTCCTAGAACTCAAAAAACTGTCATGATGGGTCATCATCTGAGTCAAGTTCATCTGATGATTCGTCAGATGAATCTGTACTAGAGTCAGATGTAGAAGAATCAAAATCATGTCCATTTATGTATCTGACTGGTTTTTTTAAACCTGGAAGAAGAGACATTGAAGCCATACGGACTGCCATTTCATTCTCCATAATTTCAACTTCTTCTTGATTAACCATCTCTGCAGCAGCTTCTAATTCAAGTAGTTCCAAATTAAGATCTTCTTTATGTATTTCTATATTTGCTATATTATTATACAATTCAACTAGTTCCTCATTTCTACACTTTTGTAAGAACACTAAATAGTCCTTTATATACAATTGATTGAGAATGTACCTTGCATCATTGCTTGTGTTGAACATTTGATGTATTTCTATTAAGCATTTAATAACAAATTTCTTTCCTTTCTTAAACAGTGAAATAACATCACTTTTTACTTTATTACAGAGATCAAAGTTACGAAATATTGGATAGATTAATGCTCGTCTATAACAACCTATAAGTACTTGCCTTATATCTTTGAAAATACAAAACCAACTTAAAGTTGAAGATAACTTATTGATGGTCCAGCTTGATTCCACATTGCTCTCATTCAATGTAGTACGCTTATCATAGCAATAACCAAATAAAATATCGACTAAACCAAGTAAAACTTGTTTGTATTCAGTTTTACTTAACAAATAGTGTTTATTTGGCAATTCCTTTAATATAGAAACTTCATCTTCAGTAAAATCAGAATCTTTTTTAAAACCAGAACCATCCCAAACTGGCACAGAACTTAAATATGGAGCAAGCAGTTCCTCCTCAAAAAGGTCCGCTAAATAATGATCCGAAGAAAACTTATCATCTTCATGCTGGAGCCTCAATACATGTCTTTCATCTATAGCTATACTTTCTGGTGTTCTTAATTCAAATATCTGCGGAAATTCATTACCAATGTTACTAAACTCTGTTGATATTTTGTTGGCAAAACCATATGCATACTTATTTTCATTTTCAACCTCCTTTTCGTTCTCCAATGTGATTCCATCCTCCTCTAGCATTTCTACTAAGCTTGGATTAATGTCTGGTATATCTCGGGGCGCTAATAAACTAGTAATCATATCCAAATTCTCAAAGTGTTCTCCCGGAGTTTCCTTATCAAAAGTAAGGTTGAAATCACCGGAGTCGCAAACGTACGAACCTTTGGAGCGATCATTGTCGATGATTCGACCAGGTAAACGCAGTCGAAGGAAATAAGGACTTGATACGAACAAGAAATTTTCACCATCGACGTCGATTTCAGTATCACCGATGTTTGTGTATGGCGCATGGACATTAATAAAAATGTGATTTGCGTCTTGCGTTAACTTAAATCTTGGTGTTAACATTATGAGATGAGTCTCACTGGTACATTTGTACAAATTATCTCAAAATTTTCACACTTATTTAGGATCAAGTAAGGAAATTGTGTTTTTAAGATGAAATAATATCAACTATATACATTGTACACCAACTACAGAACAGACGTGATGAGTGATGACATTGACAATTTGACATGACTTTGACTTTGATATATGACATTTGACAACTATGACGATCAATACAAAAGTGAAAGTCGAGTTTTGCTTGTATTATTGCCGAAGGCATTGGAGCCTTAAAACATTCGAAACAATCATGCTAGTCCTTATTAAATCAAAGGTCTATTAAAAGGTCTTAAATTTAGAATTAAGATAATTTTCACTATATCTCAGATCAATATAAAGTTTTGATGTAAACAGCAAATATAGTATACAAGCACCTATTTTTGATAAGCATAACAACTTAACAACACAAATCGTAAAGATTTCATGAATACATACAAATTTATTTTCACACTCGACGATCTTGTTCGATGTTAAGTCAAGAAAGAGAAATTTCTTTTGTTTTTCTTGGCACTGTTGCTTGGTCGTAGACAAATAAAAACGTCGAACATACGTTCGGAGTTATTACTTTATTAAAGGATGGTTAATTGGAATTAGTAGCAATGGTTACAGTTGGGGTACTTAGAATTAGAAGAGCCGTCATCTACCCAGTCTACGAGGGTTGGAATCGGCGAGCCATGGTGTGCGGTGTTCCACAGGGGTCGGTTCCAGGTCCCCTCCTGTGGAACATCGCATACGACTTTACTCTGAGGTGTCGGGTCCCCCCGGGCGTCAGTGTTATCTGTTACGCTGATGATACACTGGTCGCCGAGCGCGGGGGGACCCATCGGCAGGCGTACCTGTTAGGCACGGCTGGGGTGTCGACAATAGTAGGCAGGATCCGGCGTCTTGGGCTGGAGGTGGCGTTACAGAAGACCGAGGCCGTGATGTTTCACGGCCCTCCCAAACGTCCACCTCCGGACAGTAGCATCATAGTAGGAGGCATCCGCATCGGCATCGGGGAGACCATGAAGTACCTCGGATTGGTCCTCGATGGCCGGTGGGATTTTTCGGCACACTTTCGGCAGTTGCTTCCCAAACTCAAGGGGGCAGCTGGTGCGCTGTCACGCCTGCTCCCCAACGTCGGGGAGCCCAATGCCACGTGTTGGAAAGTCTTCGAAGGCATCGTACGTTCGATGGCCCTTTATGGGGCCCCAGTCTGGTCAGACCGCCTGACGGCCAAAAATGCGGCGCTACTGCGTCAAGCGCAACGCATACTGGCCGTCAGGGCAATAAGAGGATACCGTATGGTGTCTTTCGAAGTGGCCTCGCTACTCACCGGATCCACCCCATAGGACCTGGAAGCCAGGGTCCTAGCGTCACTGTACACGTGGCGCAAAGAGGCCCTGGCCAGAGGCTCCAGACCCGCGCCTCGAGAGACCGAGGCGTGCCGGTCGGAGCTCCGCCAGGTAGCCGTGGGGGTCTGGGAAGAACGCCTAAGACGCCCCAGCGCGGGCCCCGCCACCATCGAGGCGGTGAGGCCCGTTCTGCAAGAATGGATTGGACGAAGTCACGGCACCCTGACGTTCAGGCTGACACAGGTCCTCACGGGGCATGGCTGCTTCGGGAGGTACCTGTGTCGCCTCGGCCGCGAGGCCACGTCAGGGTGCCATCACTGTGACACAGGCGACGAGGACACGGCGCTGCACACACTTCAGGAGTGTTCAGCCTGGACAGAGCAGCGCCGGGAGCTCGTCGCCCATACCGGATTTGACACCTCGCTCCCGGCCGTGGTACGTACCATGGTCGGGAGCTCCGCCGGATGGGACGCCGTCTCCTCCTTTTGCGAGCAAGTCATGTTTGCGAAGGAGGAGGCGGAGCGGGAGCGTGAGCGTACTTCCCTGCTCCGCTCCCGCCAAAGGAGGACGCGCCGACGCCGGAGGTCGGATGGTGACCTTCGGCCGCCGTAAGCGGGCGGCGCGGGTGGGGCCCCTTGGGGTATAGGGGTTCTCACTCACCCGCACATGCCGTCGAGATGAGAGCGCGAGTGTTCCGCGCGCGCTTATCTCTCTTCCCGTGGGGCGCGTTACAGACCGCCCCACGCACGGAAAAGATCTAGCTGTGGCCAGGGGCGTAGTCCCCTGGCATTGGAAGAGGCCTAGTGAGCGAGGCCTACGCCTGCCAGGGCACGCGGAGTTGGGAATCCCGCAGTCCCGTAGCCCTGGCATAAGGCGCAGGACGGAACACCCAGGGGTTTTAGTGGGTATCCCTAACTGGGGAGTGGCAATGGCGTGGCACCGGTTCTGACCGGGCACGCTAGTTCCACCCCCGATCTGGCGAATCCCACACTCTCACATCGGGTCGCGAACATCCCCCCAGGCTTCTGTGCCTGTCGCGGCTTAGTCCTCAAACGGATTTCCCCTGGCCAAAAAAAAAAAAAAAAAAATGGGGTACTTAGAATAGTACCCTGGGCGTTCATTTGACGACATTGGATTTGGTGTTGGGCTATAGTTACTATTTCATTTAAGTACTTTTTTAAGGACCCTGGGCGCTAGGAGGTTAATAAAAAAAGAGTATCATCCTTCAAGTTCCCGCCAAAAATCGAGTGATTCGAACTCGAAGGGTGTTTTTGGACAACAATATTAATATATTCTTTAAAAATAACAATAATGAATTAATGAATATGCTTTATTGTGTTTTAAAAGATACAGTTAACATAAATAAAATTTTACAATACAATAGGCGATCTTATCGCTATTATCGATTTCTTCCAGACAACCTTTGGATGGACAAAAAAATTGATAAGAACAGAGGTATGTTGCATTATTCTCACTACCGAATCAGTGTCTTATAAATATATAAATACATGATATAATATACATAGATTAATAAAATATAAAATTATACTAATATGATGATATATATGCTAGCTTGTCGGTTTTTTATCGGATACATTTTGGAGAGTGTGCATTGGAGCTTTTCAATCTTATCCCGCCGTCTACCTTCCATCATCGGACAACCAGACGCACTGGCATGCGGCACCGCTATATGGTGGACATACCACTTATACTTACGAACGAAGCTCTTTGAATCCACTTTCATTATGCGCACCGCAAAGGAGTGGAACTCACTGCCGGAGTTTGTTTTTCCCAAACCTACAATCTTCGAGTCTCGTGTGAATAGGTACCTTCTAGGAAAGCGTGCTCGATCTTAGACCATATCTCCGCTCAAATCGAGCGAGACAATGGTCAAACGCGCGGACCTATAAGTGATAAAAAAAATGTTAATAAAATATTAATATAAATTAATTATCGTAGTTATTTGTTTATTCATTAAGCAAGAATTATGTACCTGTGCTAAAAATCTAAAATGTTTCGTGAGATGTACCTTTACGAACGTCTGGGTAATTCTACGTTTGGGCAAAACAAGAAAAAACATAGTTTTTTTTTTAAATTACAGCTATATTTTAAGAACTCCGTCTGTCATTAGTCAAATAAATTAAAACATAATTAACAACGATATATGGACTATTTTCCTTTGGCTAATAATATAGTATTACATTATACATTATACATGGCTAATAATATAGTATTACATTACATAATAATATAAATAATAAAGTATTACATTATTATTATATTATAATAGTTGTAGGAAATTGATTGTTTTTATGCAAGAATTGTGTGTGAGAAAATCTCAACTGATCAGCGAAATGTGTTTATTCAAACTGCAAGAAGAAGTCTGTTAAAAAATCGATTTAATAATACCTTTCGAGGCTCCTTTTAATTAATATTTAGATATAATTTCATGAAGAGAAAAATACGTGTTTTATTTTTTTACATTTTTATATTTCGAATCACATCTTGAATCCAACGACAATCACTAAATGTCAAACTATATACACTATGATACAAACATGAAGGTTCTATTTCGAACATCATCCAAACACCCCACACTGCGAGTTGTCTACTGTCGTTATATACAATCTCCAGCGTAGGACCGATCGATTCGCTGGGCGATCTGCCATGCTGCACAGCGACGATTGGTGGGTGGGTGCGGCCAATTTCGGCGAGACTGTAATGTCTCAAAAGGAGGCCGCGGAACGAGATAGGGAGAGAGATGGAAGTGCGCATGCGTCTCACGGGCGCCGACGTCAGTCGGGAGCCCGGAGGCGCAGGTATGCGCATGATCTCCCCCCTGAAATACCGCTGAAATACCCTCTAACATCTAGGGAACAGAGGATTCTTCACCCCTGTTGACGAAGTGAGTTTGCCTCTCCCGGGGCACTCTCAAGCACTTGTGCGCTAGGATCGGCGTGGGCGTAACTACGTTCTAAGTCTCATGCCTTTCCTACTCATAAGCGCGGGGTACATGGGAGGAGGGTGGTTTTAGTGGGGTATTAGCCCATGGGCATCCATGGGTTCGAGTCTCCACACAAGTCGGTCGATTATTGTTTGGATTGCCTCAGTGGAAAGCCTCCATGATCGACAACCGCCTAATCCCTAGCAAAGGACCCGGTATGTGCGAAATGCATTTCCCCCGCATGAAAAAAAAACTGTCTCCAGCGTTTTACCTATTGTTGTAGTATTAAATACGCTAGCTAGTACAACCGCCAAACCGGCCGCATTTTTGGACCCGTGGAAGTTACTAAAACAGCATTCTCTTCGTTTCAAATGAAGTAGTATTTGTGTTAATATTTACTTGTTGTTGACTTTTTTTGACATAAAGTAGAACCTTTCGAAGAAGATGACGCCATTGATGGTGTTGAGGCTTCTGTACGCACGGCCTTGTTTGACGTGTTTTGTTCAGGACAAAGAAATATCTTGTCTTTGTATATGTCTTTTCCACATATAATACATTTTATATACAATTCACAAAATATAGAAATCTGTCCTTTCTTTAAACATAATTCACATACTCGTTTTTTCCTTACGTGCGCTTTTCGTTGTTCTACAGTCATTTTATATATCTTAAAACATTAAGCTGAGCTGTGATTTTCTTTATTACACCAAACACATGTCGTCTTTTCCTTTTTTTATTTATATTGAGAAGACATTCTGCCGTATTCTCCTTTGCTGTGTTAGTATCCAAATGTGCAAATGTACTTCTTGCCATAAGATAGCGCTGTTCACTCTCCACCTCGTTCCTAAGGAATGTTAATGAATTATTCAGCTCTTCTTCCATCTTATTACTGTGTAGAGCTGAACTTTCCCATGCCTTAAGGATTTCCTGGGGCAGTACCGATTCTACCATGGGTAGTATAAACGCAGCATGATTTTTTGATGTTCCTAATGTTTCGAGGGCTCCCAATTGTCCACTCAATTTATCATATAATGGTATTAGAGACTCATCTCGAGTTTTATTTAATATGAATTGAAGAAGTTCTCGTACATAATGTTGCGTAGAAAGTTCCTCTCTAGCGTACCTTGACATGAAATGTTCCAATTTGACATAGTTCGCATTCGAGACCGGATAACTTTCTACCAGCGTTTGTTTGGCGTCAGCCAAAGACCTACGATTTGATTGAGGCTTCTTTTATAAGAGTCCGACTTTCGCCTTGTGCCTATTTACTTCAAGATACTCTTCTATTCTTTTACCGTTAAGGCTATACAGCTTTGGAACGCGCTGCCTGTTTGCTAGCAGACAAGCAAAATCCCTACCGACATTAAAACAATGACCAGAAAATATTACTAGTCGTTGGAATATGATGATACTTAAACGTATATATATTCATTATTCATCTATAAACATTTACATACTTTATTTAGATATGTATTGGTAATCATACCAATAAATATTTAAATAAAGTATGTATATGCATACCAATGCTTATACTATATTTACTATATGTTACGTATATCTCTATCGCCATTATCATCTCAATTCATTTCTGAGATGATCTGGAAGAGATGCTCTTTAGTGTTAAGACCGCACTTTGTGCATAATTAGGCATAGTTTTAGTCTGTAAATTCATTTTTGTATTGGTGTACAATAAAGTGTCATCTATCTATCTATACCTTTTTTATTGCGGAGCTGACAAACGGGTAGATGGCCCACGTAATTAACGTCATCTATAGACATTTGTAACATAAGGGTCGTAGCCAACGTCTGTAGAATGGGATAGGTGGAATGGGGTAGAAGGGTCAGATTGGAACAATAGGAAAGCGTCGTTTATATTACAACAGCGCGAATATGCATTTTCCTTACTTTACAAGAGAACAAAAAACGTTATAATTTTATTTAAAAAAAGCAGTTCTTTTTTCAGCATCATTTAATTTTATGATTCGTATAATCTCTAATAAATGATGACTGAATAAAGAACTGGTGTTTTGTTTTTTTAAATATTATTATATCCTTTTTTGATCGTTCTGTAAAGTTAGGAAAATACATATACGCGGTGTTGTAATATAAATGGACGAAAGACAGGGTGTAATAGGAGAACGTAATAGGGGGATAGGATAGGGGGGAAGGAAGTGGGCTATCGAAACCCACTCATCATGCGAAACTGTTGTAAAACTTCATTGTGTAAAGTCATAGACAAAATATTCAAATATTGTAGTTAGATAGGATATAATTTTGAATTCAGTATTACAATAAAAAATGTCGAACTAAAAGCACAATCTTTTCTTCAAAAGATTTTTGCAACAGAAACACGGTTAGCTCAGCTAACCGTTTCACGCCGTAATCCTGTAAGAGCGTGGTACCACATTGATCGTGCCGGCCCTGAAAGTGTAATCAAGATAATGATTCCAGTACGGCTCTACCACGTCATTCTAAATTATATTATTCATAAATACTTTAAATTGGCTAGATACACAAATTGTGTATAACCAAGTACAAAAAGAATGAGTAATCTAAGTATTTACATTTTTGTTACGTTCCAATATGTTCTATGTTGATAATCAATGAATAAAATGTCGATACATATTAATAATACCTACTTATTCATTGAATAACCGTTGTAGTTCTTACCTAGTTGTGGTAAAGCTGAAACCGCGTAACGCTAGAAGCTTGTACTAATTACACAATTAATCCTAGTCATGTGATAAATATGTACTATATTAATTCAATTATGAAAATAAAGAAGGTTCTCTCAGATGAGAGCAATAATTATGCCAGCAGCTCCGAACCTACATTTAACTTTTAGGCACGGAAAAATTTCAGGGGGGACAACTAAGCTGTCAATGGCATTCCGCCCATCAAGAGAGGGGCGCGGAGATGTTCTGCGCGCACCAATCTCGATTCAAAACGATGGTTAGTTACCGTGGGGCACCTTGACCCATCCCAATATGAGGCTCACCCATAGACGGGGCGAGATCACGGCTTATTCTCGTGGCCCTGGCATATGACGCCAGGAGGAACAACCGGGTTGTTTAGTAGATTTTACCGCGCGAGTCCCACACTAACCCACTGACATGTCTCCGAGCATTGGGTAGTCCGCAAACAGATTGACCTTGAACAAAAAAGGTGAACAAAAAATTTCATGAAATTGAAAAAGACCTGGTTAGTAGGACTTTCAACTCATTATTGATTTAAGTTTAAAAAATATTATTTCATTTCTCATACTCGGAAAGTACGCTTGAAGTTACGTGATTACAAAGATGAAAACAGCACATTTCGTCCTTGGGAAATTAATTTCTCTGCTGTCAAAAAATTTAAAAACTATGCGAGCCATAACGAACGTTTTTTTATATACAGCCACTGTTAAATCACAGCATAAAATTTTACTTAATTTAAAAACATCAACAATTTTGTAACATTATTATTTTTATTATTTAATTTATATAAAAAGAAACAAAATATAACATTTGAATTTAGAATCTGTCATTTTTATATGATTGTTCATTGTGTTTTCTCATTTTGGCGCCAATACATTGTATAACATTTTACGATATTAAAATGGAGTGGGGCGATAAAGAGAACCGAATCGCTGTGATTGCATTATACAAAGTAGGTATGGAGCCAAATGCAATTTTTAAAACTCTCCATACGCTTGGTATTAGTCAAATGTCTGTGTACCGGGTTATTAATAGGTACAATGAGACCTCCTCTGCTTGTGACAGAAAAAGATCTGACCGTCAACGTAGTGTTCGTACGAAAAAGGTGGTCAAAGCAGTAAGGGAAAGAATTCGAAGAAATCCTGTCCGAAAGCAAAAGATTTTATCTCAGGAGATGAAGATATCACCTAGAACCATGTCGCGTATTTTAAAAGATGACTTAGGACTTGCAGCCTATAAGAGACGCACTGGTCATTTCTTAACTCATAATTAAAAAATAATAGGGTGGTAAAATCGAAACAACTACTGAAGCGGTATGCAAAGGGAGGTCACAGAAAAATTTTGTTTACGGATGAGAAAATTTTTACAATTGAGCAACATTTTAACAAACAAAATGATCGTATTTATGCTCAAAGTTCTAAGGAAGCTTCTCAATTAGTCGACAGAGTGCAACGTGGGCATTATCCGTCTTCAGTGATGGTTTGGTGGGGTGTTAGCTATGAAGGAGTGACTGAGCCATATTTTTGTGAAAAAGGTATCAAAACATCCGCACAAGTGTATCAAGATACCATTCTTGGGAAGGTAGTTAAGCCCCTTAACAACACCATATTCAATAACCAAGAATCGTCCTTCTAGCAAGACTCGGCGCCGGATCATAAAGCTCGGTCCACGCAGTCTTGGTTGGAAACGAACGTTTAGGACTTCATCAGAGCTGAAGACTGGTCGGCGTCTAGTTCCGATCTTAATCCGCTGGATTATGATTTATGGTCAGTTTTAGAGAGTACGGCTTGCTCTAAACGCCATGATGATTTCAAGTCTCTAAAACAATCCAATCCGATTGGCAGTGAAGAATTTTCCCATGGAAAGAGTGCGTGCTTCTATTGATAACTGGCTTCAACGTTTAAAGGACTGTATTGCAGCTAATGGAGACCACTTCGAATAAGCTTTTTATATTTTAAATTGTTTTATATTTATGTATTAAACTAACACACTGTAAAACTTATAACTGTTATTTGCAATCAAAAAAAATATATTTGTTACAATATTTATGTCAAGACTAAGTATACTATCCTTAATGACAGAAAAATACTGGCTGGTAGCATGCCACAGTAAAGATATTTACCTGACGTATTAAAAGAGGTCATCAGATTTAGATATTGTTACAACTTAGGCTTCGACAAAGACAAATTCCACTAAAGTCTGTAAAAGCACATTTTATTACCTGTCGGCATTTGAACTAGTTCTAATCCTTTTATGATTGTCTTCTTTTGTTCACTTAATTATTGGCACACGTTTCTAGTTATTGTGGAGAACAGCCTATTGTTCTATTATACTCGTTTACGGCCACTTGCAGGCTGCATAATTCGCCAGGTGTTACGAATTATACATACAAGCTAATTCTAGGAAATGATGTTGGCGGGTATATTTGCATTTGTGCAGTATAAAACGATGGCCTGATTGAGAGAGGAGACAGTTGAGCTACAACTACGATACGGGCGTGACGTGTGTACATTCGGGAATCTAATAGTGACGAACTTTGCGCGTTTTATTGAATTACGACCTTTTGCATTACGTTTGGATTTGTTGTGTTCGGTTATATTTGTACCTGTGGTATACGTGTTTGTATAGTTCTAATTAACTCTATAATTATTCTAACGGCATTTTAATTTGAGTCCCGCTAACTCGTAACAATTTGGATTTAACGCATGATTTCATTAGAGAAGTAGTTGTTTGTTTAAATAATCAGTTTTTATTTACTTTCCTCATATTCGAAATGAAAATATGAGTATTTACCTCGGGTAAAATGCCCATTTAGGCTCGAACTATAAGCGCCCTCGTTACGCGAGTGCGCCAAATCCTCTCGTGCCTAAATAGATCATTTTCATCCCTCATGTAACAAGTAGATTGAATCTAATTGAGATTTTCTATGAAATCAAGAACGGCCTGGTTATTCGCATCATTTGAAGTCTCTTCGAAGTAATTCGCGAGTATTCGAGGAGTCAGTCAGAGGTCAATTTTTACATATTTTTAGTAAATTCTTAGCTTGGGCCAAGTGGCTTGAAATGACAGGTATTATTTCTGACCCCTCAAATTCTGGTTAAGCTGAAATAATGGTTCTATCAGCGAAATAACGGAGCCAGCCTTCTGAAAACCTTGTCCATTGACTTCGATGACGTTTTTTTTATTGATGACGCAGGAAGAATGTCTTTTCTTGTGACACCGTCCTCGGGCCTGGGGGAGGCTTTACATTGAAGGATGTGTGGGAATCTTGAATGGCCGTACGCCCAACGTGACCTCCGCTTGGAGGTCACGGAGGTCATCCCCTAGCTCAACACGGCTGCTTGTGCTGGAATCATGGAGGGAGATGTTGTGCGTAGCAACGCCTCCGACCCCGAAGCCGCTTCCTGCGGACGGAGTCCGCATACGCACTCTCCTGCCTTTGCCTCTGCGACGCCTCCTTCTGGGTCATGACCGACTCACAGGTGGCTTTCACTATGTCCTCCAGAAACCTCACTGGACCGACAATATTTTCCATTTGGTACCTCTGTTGGTCCCCAGGCGGCGCACTCCGTAAGGATATGGAGGGCCGTATTCAAGGGTGCCTCGCACTCATGGCACTCAGACGTGGACTCCCCCTCTATACGGTACAGATACTTACCAAAGCACCCGTGCCCGGTAAGTATTTGTACCTGTACTGTAAAGCAGACCCTGCGCGTCGAAGCAAACGCTCTGAACCCAACCGGGATTTAAAGCTCGGATGATGATGATGTAATTTTGAAAACTTATATAACATGAACACACAGGTAAACAAAATGACATGTAGTTTCGCCATAAAACAATCGCAATTGAAGAACCTTCGTTAACCTCCTTTACATAATCGAAATAAATTAGAACGACATTGATGGCGTTAAAGAGAAAAATTAAGCGAAGTTCTTCGAGTTACACGAAATTAAACTTACGCAGGAATTAGAACAAATACGGGGGACACTTGAACACACATGAAACCGCACGTCTACAGGGTTGTACTCGGTGAATCGTAAAAAAAACTTTCGCGTGTCACATTGTATTGGTAGTTAGTATAAACCTATAGCAATAAATATAGATTCTAGACAAAAATAAACAGACTTCAGTAGTAACTTAAAAGCAAAAAAATAAATATTTTCTACAAAGTCTTAAATACGGTGCTAAGTAAATCATAAAAATTACTGTATTTTGCTAATTATTTGTTGTCTTTGCTTGGCACAGAATTCAAGATGTCGTAGAATATATTAATTTTTTGCTTTTTAGTTACTCTTGAAGTCGCTTTTTACTAGATTTTTTTTTACTTTTGCTTTTGAAATTTTATATCATGAATCGGTCTTGAATCCAAAGCAAAAATGATCAAAATCGGTATAGAAACAAAAAGTTATAACATACATATATAGAAATATTTACACCACGAATTGAGAACCTCCTCCTTTTATTGAAGTTAATTAAAAATCAAAGTATCTGTTATTTCAAAACTAAAGCCGATAGATAGTAGACAAATGATTTCCGTCTTTCAATATGGACGAACCACTTAAAATGATCCATATACATTAATTTGAATCATTCAATTTAATTGATTACTGTCGCAGCTCTTCAGTTCTGTACCTCTCAACCAAATTGATTCACTTTGGTTGATCACTCTATAATCAGCATTAATGTGAAAACTTAGTTGATAGCTGCTATTTATGCAACGTCTAAATATACAGACAGATAGATTGCTAAAACGAGCATTGTGTTAGATTTTTTGTTGAATTTTAGATTTCCCTGAAACTTCTTGGGATTAAACAGTAATTTTATTTTGTATTTTTGTGTATTTTCCAATTGGATATCATGCAGAAGGTATACGAATTTCACGTTTCGCGCAAGCTAATAAAATTATTTATTATACTGAAAGATAAAATAAGTGCCAATGGTCTAACAGGATGGCGACGATCATAAACTACCGTCGTCAGGCATTGGTCTGTTTTAAAATATCTTGTAATCATCTTAGTTTAAAATTCATAATTATTTTTGTAATCATTAATAAATACTATTTTTCTAAATATCACGATAAAAATGTTTTTCATTACAGTATCAACAGTAAACAATAAGCTAATTGAGTCGTTATAATTCGACGAGATAACTTATTATAAAAACAGCTTTAATTATATGCTGAAATGTGTTTCAAATAAATTTTGTCAACTACCCTATGTACATAATCTTTAGGCTACATGATCAAGGTAGTGGTAAAGTTGAGTGTTTCACTTCATTCCATACGCTGGTCGAGTGCGCAGCATGGGCACTGCAGAGATATGAACTCGAGACCCTCGTAGGTCCGATCGATTCGCTAGGTAGTTTGGTGCAAGCAACGCTGTATAGTGACGATCATTGGGTGGGTGCGGCCAATTTCTGCGAGACTGTAATGTCTCAAAAGGAGGCCGCGGAACGAGAACGAGAGAGAGGTGCGCACGTGTCTCGCGGGTGCCGACGTCAGTCGGGGTCCCGGAGGCGCAGATATGCACAAAATCTACGCCCGTAAATACCGCCGCAAGGGCCCTCTAGTATCTAGGGAGCAGAGGATTCTTCACCTCTGTTAACGAAGTGAGTTTGCCTGTCCCGGGGCATTCTCAAGCACTGATGCGCTAGGATCAGCGTGGGCATAACTACTTTCTAAGTCTCACGCTCTTCCTACCATAGCGCGGGGCACATGGGAGGAGGGTAGTTTTAGTGGAGTATTGAGTTCTTCGAGTCTCTACACAAGCCGGCGATTTGACTCTGGTGCGCCATTCGTGGTGACACCTCTCGTCGTTTTGGTCTAATCCCTAGTAAAGGGATTCCCCCGCCTTAAAAAAAAAGTAGGGTGTTCACTATTTAACCATATAATTATACGACCATATTCATTATAGTTATGCGCATGTTTTTATTAGGACTGTATTTTAAGGTTTTTGAGAAAATTTGAGACAATACCCCGTTTATATAGATAAGCGTTTTGTATTTTATGTCTTTTCCTCTTTTCTAGAACCTTTTTTTTAAGTGATAAGACTGCCGGTTGCTTCGGGCACAAGCCAAGCCAAGTTGTAGGCAATTCTAAGTATTTATATTCAAGTCCATCCCTGTCAATCGAAGGTTGCATGGCGTCGTTTACAAGACCTACATCGTGGAACCACAGCCGATATCCAACTCAGTTCAACTGCGATCACCTTCTGAAACAGATCTATAAATTATTTTCAATAATAAACATACATAATAATTACACACGTTTTACAATTTGTATCTATGGGGAAAACTGAGGTGCATTTTTAATTGAGGTAAGAATTACTTTATACAATTTCTATGCTATTGATTAAATTCTCTCGCACTGAGTGTCTGGAACTTAACTTTCTTTATAAGCCTGATTTATATTAAATTTGCATTTGTCAAGCAGCAAGTTAACTTGCGGAACTAGCGAGTTAAGTTATAACCATTGTTTGTGACAGACATGTGCTTAATTGACAAATTATTTAACTGACACTGTCCCATCGCTGTTAAGGACCTGATTTGCTAGTTTCACAAGTTAATTCGATTCTAAACTAAGGCAAATGTAAATCGGACTTATGTAAACATTGTTACCAAAAATCAAAATCTGTAAGAGCATGAGTGTTAATGTACACAATATAGTAACATATACAACTATAAAATGGTGGTGATGTACAAAAGCGAGCATACACTATCTAACAAGAGATTTCTTCCAACAAAACTATGCATCTAGCAAGAGGGGGGAAACAAGAAGCAGGGTTCTGTACACTAGAATATATTTGTATAAGTATTTAGGTACTTATACCTAAATATATTTGTCATATCTTAAAAGATCCTTCTAGAATAAAGCTTTCTCCAAGCCCTTACGATATCTATCGTCGCTGCGGCGTCAATCAATCGCGATATAGCTGGGAGAATGTAAGACGCGGTTTTTACTTTAAGTCTCGTATGCTCTATTGGCCATCGGTCCTGCAATAGCCGTGTCCAGCCCATTGCCATTTCAACTTACTATTTCTGTGAGCTATACCTACATTGTTTTTATTGCTTGAGTTCAGCAGACAGGCAGACGGCACACCTGATGGAAAGCGGTTACCATCGCCTAAGGACATTTGTAACACCAAAAGTGCCCCCAACGTGCTGCCGCTCTCTAAAGGGAGGTTGAAACCTGGCCACTAATGCCGGAACACAACTCAAGGTTGTTATGTCAGCATACTCTAGACCAGGGGTGGTAGCCACCCAGACGGGGAAACACCCTACCACCTATGCTATGGCGTATTTTGTCGCTTCTTACGACAAGCCGCCCGGCGCAGGAAATTGTATTCCTTCTCCGTTCCTGCACAGATAAAACTAATTTTGGATCTCTTATTGATATCCTCATTTTGAACGTGAGATTGTGTTCGTAAAAACTAAAAAATCCTATTCGAGAGTACGGGCCCCTGTATCTAGATGTTACGATTTTGTCGATTCTAGAATTAGTATGAGACAATAAAACTCAGTGGCTAAAATACCTACTTATTTACTCGTGACTTTATTTGACATTAGAAATTGCCCCGCGGATGCGCCGCGTTTCAAAGTAGGTAGTACACTTAAACAAAGTAGGTAACTTTTAATATTTCAATTTTTCTTTTAAATTTCTTGTATCATGAATAACTTACTATAATTAATAACTTTTACATTTATATCAAAAAGTTAATGTAATAGGTTGGGGAAAAAGTCTTTTCGTATATAGTATGTATGAACTTGTAATAAGATCTCTTTGGCTATACCATTTGTATCTGGCTGATTTTGGTATCATTACAAAGTTTTAATTTTAAAGAAGACAATTCCAAATTCAAATTAAGAATTTGTGTGATTTCATTTGTTTTCTTATTGTTAAAATGAGTGAATCTAATGAAGAAATTCGATACATTTTAAAATTTTACTACAAAAAAGGTAAAAATGCAACAGAAGCCGCGAATTTTTTTTTTGATGTCTGTGGACCTAATGCAGTATCTGTGACAGTAGTGCAAATTTGGTTTAAGCGTTTTCAATCCGGAAATTTTGATATCAAAGATGCACGTCGCTCTTTTTGATGCCATTTTTGAAAAAGTGGAGCAAGATCGGCATATTAGTAGTTACGATGTAGCTGGAGAACTGGGAATTGACCACAAAACGGTTTTGGCGCATTTGAAAAAAGCTGGGTACACAAAAAAGCTCGATATTTGGGTGCCTCATGAGCTCACTGAAAGAAACCTAATGAACCGTGTACTCATTTGTGATTCTTTATTACGACGTAATGAAACCGAACCATTTTTGAAGAAGCTGATAACTGGTCATGAAAAGTGGATCACGTACGACAAGAACGTGCGAAAAAGATCGTTGTCAAAGGCCGGTCAGGCTTCACAGACTGTGGCGAAACCCGGGCTTATTCGCAACAAGGTGATGCTGTGTGTATGGTGGGATTGGAAGGGCATTATTCATTTTGAGCTGTTACCGCCAGGCAGGACCATCGATTCTGAACTGTACTGCGAACAACTGATGAGATTAAAGCAAAAAGTTGAGAGAAAGCGGCCGGAATTAATCAACAGAAGGGGTGTGGTTTTTCACCACGATAACGCTAGACCTCACACATCTTTAGCCACTCAGCAAAAATTACGAGAGTTTGGCTGGGAGGTGTTAATGCATCCGTCGTATAGCCCTGACCTTGCACCTTCAGATTTTCACCTGTTTCGGTCTCTGCAGGATTCTTTAGGCAGTGTCAGGTTAACATCACGAGAGGACTGCCAAAACCACTTGTCGCAGTTTTTTGATCAAAAGCCCCAAAATTTTTATATCAATGGGATCACGTCGCTACCTACAAGATGGCAAAAAGTTATCCAAGAAAATGGCACCTACATACTTTAGTCAAATGTAAATAAATTTTATAAAAAACCTTTTGAATTTTTATATAAAATGCGAAGAAACTTTTTCCCCAATCTAATATTTTTTTCAAAATGGAATCTTACAGATTACTTGCTGAAAGTCATGAGTCATGAGTCTACTACCGCTTCCAAAGCAATTTTAGTTGCTGTTAAAGGAGAAGAAACGGCGCAATAAACTCCCCAGCAACATATCTTTATTTCATATTTATTATGTGTATACACTCGTGGTATTTTTTTACATGTATAATAATAATAACAGCCTATAAACGTCCCAATGCTGGGCTCGGGCCTCCCACTTACAGAGGAACGGACAGTCTACTAGCCACGCGTGTTCATGGCGAATAAGGCGGGTTTGACACATCGGTTACCATGATGTGCCGGTTTCATCACGATGTTTTCCGTCACCGTCAGCACGTGGTGATTGTAACAATATGCACGTAAGTCAGAAAACTGGCTAAACAGTGCATGCTTTCTGGCTAGGAGGATTTGAATCCGTGCCCTTTGGGTTTGGGATGCGTGCGGTAACCATTAAGCTATGACGGCTTTTTAAATGTAGATACTTATTTTGAACTAATACAAGATTTAACAAAGTAATTTGTATGAATAGCTTGAGAAAGAGCTTGGTAGCGATCGCATTATTCGTCGCAGGTAGCGGCCGTCTAGATCAGCGGTTCTCAACCACCGTGTCGCGACACATTGGTGTGTCGCAAGCACCTGTCAAGTGTGTGGCGATATACACAAATATGATATTTTTATCTATGGTGACCCGGGGGAATTGCATCTCTGGGGTAATTGCGTCTATTTGAGATCACTTAAAAATTAATCTAAAATATACAATTGTTCCCATTCTGCAATGACAAACGTAAAATCGTATATTTGACGTGGATAGCCAAATGAGAGTGTGCCTATCAACAATTCGTCCTCGCATAGATCAACTTTGCATAAGTCACCAAGATCAAATAGCACACTAATTTTAAAAATCTATTTTTTACCTTATATGTTTGTATGTTACGTTGTTACGCAATAAGAAATGCGTCCAATAGATTAATGATGGTCAATGTAATAAATGTACCTACATTCACTTCAACTATCAATTTTGCATATAAGTGTGTATGGATTTGTAAAGAGTATGTTAGTGCATCGCTGAGTAAAAAAGGTTGAGAGCTGCTGGTCTGATATTAGTTTGGATTGTGTACATTGTAATATTAATCATTAGTTAATTACACTGGTCAACAGTAGTTTCGTTGTCCTGGATATTATAATGGCTTTGAATAACTTTATCCCAACGATGAATGAAACTATGAATTATTTTGGAATATTGACTATAGTTTTTTAAAATTTTAATTTTCATTATTATGAAACTAAAAACTAGTAAGTATGAAATAAAACATAACAATTATATACCTTAACATCTAATATTTATTGAGAAACTACTAATTCTTTTGTTTTATATTTAATTAATTTGTATATAGACGTAGAAAGAGAGAAAATCTGGTGAAATCTATCTTTTATTTCAGAGACACTTTCAATAAGATTTTCTTCTATATTATTTTTAAGGAAAATTGTCTTTGCAAAGTCCAACAGTAATCTGTTATCATGTAACGGTCCCGGTCTACCCTGATACTTTTCCACCATCACTGTTATGTCCTGGTAGGTCATCCTGTTCCACACTCAAATTCTCAAGATTATCACTAAATCGAAACCATGTAACTGTGAAGTAAAGTGTAACTTTATGGCCATATTCACTCTCAAAGTCTTAGAACCAGAGCAAGTTCAGTACTTCTATGAATATATTCGCAAATGGAAATTACTGGAAATTAAAAGCTGCAACAATTTTTTTTTTAATTTTGTTGACCTGTCTTATCGTTTAAGTACTTTGTCTGCGATATGACTTAAATAATTTTCTATCATTATGAATTTCAGATACCATACGTGTATCAGAAATTTTATTTTGAAGATATAAAGAGGTGAGTAAAACGGTGCCAGGTTTTGTTTGAGCAAGTGTAATTTTTTCATTGTGTAAGTAACCTCGTCTGGGTGTAATTTACCTACCGGTAAAGTGCATGTGGCATTTTATAATTATTTAGGTGCTATTTTTCTTGGCTATGGTATTCAAGAAATAAAACAGAATGACAAACGCCAGAAGAGTTTCAGATGGGAACTCGAAGAGTGTTCCAAATTTTTAAATTTGTGTGTTTTTTCCTTTTCTAGATGCCTTTTTATCGTACCAGTTTGAGATTGGCAAAATACGCAATTGCATTAAAGCCATGTATTCACAAAAAACTTGAAGAGTGATATGTTTCTGTGTAGTTTTGGAGTTTACTGGCCCCTGGTATGGAAATTTTATGAGGAGTAAAACATTACAAGCGTTACTATTTTTTATTAAATATACAATTTCGAACTTTAATGTAATAATATAAGATCTAAAATAATATCTAATAGTGCATATTCAAGGACAATTGTACTTAAGGAGTAAACTTCAGTCGTGCATCGGAGCTGGCACACGCATTTTTTTATCTATTGTTTAATTTAGTTTCATAGTTGTAGGAATATTGATGATTTCTGAACAGATATTAGGTGTTTTTTTAATTGTTAGAGTACAACAGACAGGCTGCCGGCACACCTTTTGGAAAGTGGCTAGGGGCCATCCATAAATTACGTCACACGTTAAGGGGGGAGGGGGTCGACGAAATGTAACATTGTGTGACAAAGGGTGGGAGGCGGTCCTGAATTTCGTGACGTCACATTTCAAATTTTATATTGAATGTAATTACGGAACTGCTATTTTAGTTTAATAGTTTCTTGATGTAAAATTGCAAAATATGTGTTGTTACACTTGGGAGGGAGGAGTCTCACGAATGTGACCAGCTGTGAGAAGGACGGGGAGGGGTCAAGACATCATGAAATTCGTGTGACTTAACTATAGATATTTGTAACACTGAAAGTAACTTACACTGAACGCTGAACTTACAGACTGTTTAGAACCTTTAAGTCTCAGAAGAGACGTTGGCGCTCTAAGTGCGTTCTACCATCTGTAGAATGGGGAGTGTTCTGAGGAGCTGTTTGGTTTGGTACCTACGTCGCCATTTTACCACCGCACTGCTCGCCGGCGACTGGGAGACACATGGAAGTTATCCACTGTACGTGGCGCTTGGTCCTTTATGCCATACGTAAGCAAGCTGTGGAATAAGCTCCCTCCCACGACAGATATTTAACAGATATTTAAAGTCTCAACGAGGTAGGCAACGCATCGGCTCCCTTAGTGTTGCAGATATCCCTGGGCGACGGTTGCCACTTGCCATCAAGTGGACCCGTCTGCAAGTTTGCCTATAAGCAAACATAAAAAAAAAATACCAGTTTGTTGCCAGCCTCGGAGCGGGACGACTGGAACCTGGCTACTAATGCTAACACCGAGACTACCGATATATCAAATCCGTCATGAACAAGCGTGGCAGCATTTTGGTCTGTTCCCATCCAAAAACTGGGGAGGCTCAGCAGTGGGATGTTATGAGCTGTTATTATTTTATATAGTAGACATGGATTATGATACAAGTATAATAGAATAGCACAGTGAAGGAAACTTAACTTATATTGTATTCTACCTTGTATAATCCCTTAAGAATATAAGTAGAATGCTGAGCCTAGGTCATCGACGTCAATGGGTAAGGTATCCAGAAGGCTGGCTATGTTACCTTGCTGGATAGCCATACTGATCCGTCTTCTAATATAGGAACCAGCCCCCTGATCTCCCGAAGAGTCAATAAGTCGTTTTGAAATATCCTTGTAGAGGCTCATGGCTTCAGGACCGCACGGTCCAAGCGTTTCAACAGCAAACGGCACAAACATTTAACTCTCACTCTCTCCCTGTATATATTATGAAATAAATAAGTAAATATTAAGCAAGCGTTACCTACCAGCTTTCAACGTTTTCCTAAAAGCAGCTCCCTATTCTAAAAATAACCCGAGAGTGTTGTTAACATACAAGTGTACCTTTTGCCTCATCTTTACAACCGCACCGGTCGCCATCGATGGAATGTTCACCCTCATTTCCTTGAACTCAACGCTCAACTACGCAACGGATCTCTAGAATGTTTGTTCCGCTTACCAAATCTGGGATCTAATTCTGCTATTACTATATCGTCAAAATCACCGGACACTGTTGTCTCAATCGTAGATTTTCCTGATTTCTGTATTCTAATAATTCTAAAAGTGCGCCAGTGGCACGCCACTCTTATCTTTATAAATGTCTATAAGAGAAAAAATTTGGTAGCTTTTTATACGATAAGATATTGTGGATATAGTAGCATACAAATCTTTGACACTATCGCAATGGAATTGTACTTTGAATATTTTCGCAACGCTTAGATGTTGTAATAGCAGGATTGGGCCCCTGGTGATCTGAAGGTAACTTCCCACCGAAGTTTTCCCTCTGCGCTATGACATGGGGTTGTTTAAGAAGGCTTAGAAAGTTCATTAGAGGCTGGCAACGCCTCTGGTGTTGAAAATGTCCATATGCGACGGTAACCACCTTCCATCAAGTGGGCGGGCAGTGGCAAAAAAAACTCCAGACCGGAAGGAAACAAACTATTTGCATATTTATTTATTTATTTATTCATTAACAAAAATATTTGTGTCTTAATATAAAATACATAGTCATAATTACCATTATAAAGATTTCAAATTTACAATAAATATTATCCATTTTACAAAATATTATGACAATAAAGAACAAAAATAATCGTCAACTGGATAATATGCTTGTTTGAGAAGGAATGCTTTAACGTTACACTTAAAATGTTGCTTTTTGTATATATTCAACTTTAGGTCAATAGGTAGTTTGTTGAAAATTTCAACAGCCTGATATGCGAAACTGTGCTTTACAACATTTAAAGATGGCATTATTTTATTTTTAAAATTTTCCTTCTTGTGGCTCCTCTATGTTCTCTTTCTTTCTTTCATAAAAAACGTTTTGTTCCAGATAGAGTTTGAACACACTAACACATCGGCTCTAGGGGGTTAGCATAGCAACCAAGCCATCGATAATATAATTATAGAACAACCATAGGTAGACACCATAGAACCAGTTGTTATCCTAATACTCCTATTACACCTAGGATAAAGATAATGTTAGTATTAGTGACTGTGTCCAAATGCGATTTAAAGCGTTAAAATTTAACCCATTAATTATTAGCTACATTCGTGTATATACGTAATACGCTACGACTTATCTGTCAATGTTTTACGTAACACTATTAACATTAACATTATTCTAGGTCTAACAGAGGCATTAGATAGACACGAAGCATTTAACATTTTGGCTTGTGCCTTTAATATCTACTAACTTTTGACTGCGGCTTCGCGTGATTATTAGCCTATGTGCTATTCCAGACTATAATCTATCTCTTTGCTAAGTTTCATCCAGACCCGTTCTGTCGTTCTGGAGTTATTGCCCAACAAACATCCATCCAAACTTTCGCATTTGTATGTAATATTAGTATAGATCTTTATATGTATTCCTTTATTTAAATGTTAAAGTAGAATAAACAAACAATAATATAGTAAATTACAAATTAACGTACAAATAAAATTATACTATAAATAAATCCCTAACAAATATATTAATAGGTACACTAAAAAGGAAAGAAAACACTATAAACTACAACCGGTCCAACCCAACCAGACCGCTGTCGCTGGGCAGTGTGTCTAGGAGGCTGGCAGCATTACCTCGCTGAATAATACACTTACCCTTTGAGCGAGGTAAGCTCCAGCCTTCCTGTCGCCTTTGGCCTCGACCAGCCGTTTTTATTATTAGTATAGATATAGATTTATGTTCCAGAAGTTCCGGTGTTCCAGAAATTATATCAAGAAGAGAGAAAAAACAACAGAAGATTAAGCAAAAATTGTCTTGTTAAGCGAAGTTGGTTTGTGACCGTCACTAACGGGCAGTATTAACAAAATTTGCTCGTTTTGACGATCGCAAAATGAACTCGCTTGACTTTATCCCATCGAATTTACTGGAAGAAAATGGAAAATCATATTTTTTTAAAAATTGACTGCCAGATATTCTTCGGCTCTAAAACACCTTTGTTTCTCTCTTTACAATGGTTACTTGTTTGTATTTTTTTAAATATTTTTTATGTGAGTTAGGTAAACAGGCAGACAGGTTACCTGATGGAAAGAGGTTATCGTCGCCCATGGACATTTTTGTTTAACACCAACGATGTTACTAATGTGTTGCTGCACTCTAAAGGAAGACCTGCCCACTAATGCCAGAACACAAGTGAAAGTTTTTATGGCGGCATACTTTAGACTAGGAAAAGTAGCTCGTAGTAGTAGTAGCAGTAAGCTCGACTACGTGGGTAGCCATCCATGCAGTCGAGTAAACATCCTACCACCTGGCCGTGGGTGATAGACAAAAATTCCAGCATGCTTTCTATGGCTTTATTTACTGGTCCGAGGTTCTTATTTTTTTGTATTTGTACAGAATGTTTACAATTGCATAATACAAACTATACGTCTGTTGGAATCTCCAACAAATAGTTTATATTTATTTGGCGCGGCATAGTACGGGCCAGCAAATATACCGAATGTTTGAATTTAGAACATAGATGTTCTTTTGTTTATTTTTGTATATTTTTTCCATTAAAATTCATTGAGTTGTACGTAGTACATAACCTCATTGTTAAAATCGTCATATATTTCGTACGTGCAGTTTTTCTTATTTAATTACTTGCAGTTCGTAATTCAATATTTAAAGAAGTGTTTAACAACGTCTTTGTATGTCACAGTTATATTCTTCAGAAACTATTGGGTTCTTTCTATATGGACGAAATATGACAGAAAGTTGTGGTCTATATAGCGCTACACAGTAAACCGTGATACAGCTAGAAATTAGAGGTGGTGGTTAAACATGTACCAAGGGTTGAAATTTTTTTTAATGACTTTTCCCAGTCTTATAAATTAACGGTCTTATTCATGTTGAGTTAAAGTAAGTTTGAAAGATAATTTAAGAACCATAAATAAACCTTCAAACTTAATATAAATAAGGCCGTAAGTAGATTTTTCATATAGTATATTAACGTTGAATTATTGGTCATTATATTAAACATTTTGTGATTTCATTGCATCCATTTTTATTCGATTTATGTCAATTCATTTCTAATACATATCTGTTTTTGTTCTTTCTTGTTAAAATATATCTGTATTTGCTAATTAAGGTTCATATACAAACTTCTGATAATGGGGACGAAAAATAATATTAATAGGCAGGCAGACACACAGATTGTATGTAAGCTAAGCTTGTGTTCAGTGTTAAGAGATATAACGGACCACTCTGGGGCAGATCCCAGACACCTAGGCCATAGTAAATAACGAAAAGTTCGTTTAAGAACATTACAAATTTAGAAAGATGATGAATACTTATGGGATATATAATGATATATCTTATAGTATGCAAGACAACAATTGAAGCTTACACGAGCAAAGCTAAATGAACTGATTGTCATAAAAATAGATATACCATGTATATCAACATCTTGGCGGAAAATGGATTTCATCTAATTCCAGAAAATGGGATAGCTCTCACGAAATTATAGATGCGAAGTTCACACGAATGAAGCCGGGTTGAAAGCTCTATTTGGAAATAAGGTTATTAACATGCAATTTGAATGTGTAAACTTATTAAAGTGTGTTAGGAATATCTATTGCGTTTTATTTTTGTGTAAATAAATTCCGCAAAATTCCTTTATCTTGTCTTAATTTAAGAACCAAATCAAATCATTTATTATCTTAAAAACATGGTTAGTAAAACATCAGATTACAATGATATGTTATTTTTTGTTTCACATGTTAATGCCCTTTCAGGCATGCAAATAGTAATTAAAAGTTGGAAATCAACTAGTTACCAAAAACAGACTGTAATGCACTCAATCCACAGACATAGACCAATATTGTACTCTAATACCTACCCATATATATAAAACCAAAACGCAGTAAAATCGGTATAGGTGGTAACGGTCTTTAACTTACTTGCGTTTCAAAGTCGTAAATTCAAATCCTGGCCGAAAAGCAAGCACCTATACAGTTTTCTGACTGGCAGTGAAGAAAAACATCGTAATGAAACTTAGACATACACATCGTGATAACCGAACGTGTAATAAGCGTGCCTAGTATATTTTTCATTCACCTTAAAATCGAAGGCACGTAAGGCCCGAGACCAGCAGTGGGACGTTTATGAGTAGATATTATATGATTCTTGCCCAAAATTAAGTCCTCTCTCTCTGGATTAGTTGCAGAATCTACGTAGTAATTGATATTTGTATGAAAAACGGTCCATTATGCAACCATCTGCTGCTAGCGATCAGGTTTTATATCTTTCTATTCACTTGCACCTTGCACTTTCACCATTGATAGAAATTTGACATTACTTGTATGTAGGTTATGTCACAATTTAACCAATCGTAAAGCAAATGAACGGTTAGTAACAAATATAAATCTGCCACAAAAGACTAGGCCGTAAACTACTAAAACTAAATGCGACTGATAATCTCAGGCATGGTCTATATATAAATTTTCTGACAAAAAATAAACCGACTTGAAAAGTAGCTACAAAAAAAAAAAAATATTTTCTTCAAAAGTTGGTGCGAAGTAAAAACTAAAAATTACGACATTTTGCAAATTTTATTACTTATTTTGTTTCACTAGCGGACCCGGCAGACGGTGCTTGGCCTGAAAAAATAAAAATTCTATCTATTCTCGTGCCTCCTACCGATTCCAACTGTGAATCTAAATCACCCGGGCACCCTTTCAAACATACACAAAAAATGACATCAAAATCGATAAAGTCGTTCTCAAATTATGCGCATACATACATTTCTTCGATTCATTTTATTTTATATAGATTTAATAAAAATTTAATGTAATCCTTTATATTTTTCTACTTCTGTTTGTCTATGCTTTGGTTTATAATAAAGAGTTACCTTACCTTACCTTTGACTACTGAAACGTCTAGTACTTTAAGCACATAAATTACTTTTCGCGGGGCACGTAGGCATAGGTTAAAAACCACAGACGTACGCGTATCCATCAGTGAGCGGTTAATGGCTGAAATGATGATGATGATTGAGGTAAAAATATAAGCGAACGGGGGCGGCTTATTTCAGTTTTTGCTCCCCCTCGAAAAAGTTCAAAGTTCAAGATCCGGGCTGCACTACACTAATAATTTTACATAAAAAAATCTGACTGGTCTTTTTCAAAACATTAAATTTAAAACGAAGACAAAATATAATTATGTAATAGCTTCATTAAAAACACTAGTCAAAATATCAAAACAAACATATTTTAATCCCAAATTCACTGATACAAACAACAAAGTAATTAGTGTAAGAAAACAACACTATGGAGCATTTTGTAAATGGTGTTCTTAATGCTAATTAGGGATAAATATCTAACGACTCCATCAAACCTATTTAAACTGTAATTTTTGTAAATAGTTTATCAGTTGCCATGAGCTTACAGTGAAGTGAAGTAGTGCAAAAAAAAATCAATGTGCATTTTAGATTTTTTTATAATGTTGCATTTAAGTATTGGCTCAAGTAAGTAATCTACACTATTTATACTCATTATTATAAAAGCGAAAGTAACTGCCTGTATGATACGTTTTCACAAAAAAAAAATACTGGGCCGTTTTTATTGAAATTTGGTACATTATATAGTCTCGATACGGAAAATGGACATAGAATATTTTTTATTTTGGGAAATTGTATAGGTCACTGATCGGAAGTTGGATTTTTCTGGGGATGAAGTAAAACTTTAATGCAATTTAACTTCTTTGATTGCTTTCTCTCTAAAGGCCAGTTAACATTCGTTCACTTGCTTTACCATCGATAGAAATTTAAGATAACTTTTAAGGAACTTATGTGAAATATTAACCGATAGTAAAGCAAACGAACGGTTGCGGTTGTTGTGGTCATAAATAAACTACATAAGTTTGAGGCGCAGTGAAGCCGTGGTGGAAACCATAGTTTAAGATGAATATATCGAGCCTTTACCGCCATTTTATCGTAAGCGACATTTGGATCTAAGTATATGTTTTGTTGCAAAAGGTATTTTAAACTATTATTTTGTTTTAAGAATTTCAGTTTTTAATTCAGTTGGTTCTGATGATATATCATCATATCTGATAAAATAATAGTTTAAAATGACTTTTACAACAAAACATATACTTAGGTCCAAATGTCGCTTACGATAAAATGACAATAAAGGCTCGATATTTACAGTCTTATTCATAGATACTTAGAGTATGTTTGAACGCTTCTTTAAGAACCATAAAGAAGCGTTCAAACTTACTATAGCTCTCTATGAATAAGACAGTATAACTATATTCTTCCTCGAAGGTTAACTTGCAATATCATTTCTAAACTTCTCAACTATGGTAGAATGCTGGGGAAGTTAAAGGCCCAATAAGTTTGAAAAGCTACTAACTCCGACTTACTTGACTTGTTGTGTTGTACCAAAATGATCTTCTAAAGAAAAACAAATATATTATGTACACCGTTTCTTTACGTGTTATTGCTGTTTTAAGGAGAAGAAGCGAAAAGAAACATTTCATTAATGTTGTAGCCATTTGTAAAGTTTTTATCCGTCCAGGGCTCCGAGTCTAATTCAAATTGACAATCGAATCGAAATGGTATCGTAACTTTTGACAGTTTCGGTAGTCTGTAAAACATCTCAGCTCAATATTGAATAAACTTTGATTTGCCCGAGATTGATTAATTTGTGAATTTTAGAGAATACGAATATTTGACATGTCTGTCGAATGGACCTTGACACGCAATGGCATGGTTATTTTTTTGTTAAAGTTAGAAGTTTAGTGCCCTGTTTGGGGTTACGTTAAAGATAAATGCCACATTTTCATCTGGGATAATGTTAGTGTTAGTGACTGTCATGCAGATGTAGCGTTGGGTTTAATGCGCTATTTGTGATGCGACATTGTTATTAATTGTAAATGACGTTAAGCATTGACAGATAACGTGTGTATATACATTCATTAATGGCGTTATTTTTAACGCAAAACCAAGACGCATTTGGCCACTAGTCACTAACATTATCCCAGATGGAGCAAGCACATTAGAATGCTGAAAGTGTATACGTCATATAGTTTGTTAATAGTTTCAGATTGTGATAGAACAACCAAAATTTTGAGAAAACTGATACAATTATTGTATAGTAAGTTTTTATTTTAAGTAGATATTGTCCGGCTTATTTCTGTCAAAGCCTTACAAATTTACTTTAAATAACGCTATTGAACACTTAGTATTACCCGTCGTGTCAGTTTAAAAAAAAATTGTTCGTGATTTTAAGTAGAACTTGTCCGGCTTTGTGTTTATTCAAAGTCGTACTTTTCTACTTGAAATTAAGTTCAAACATTAATATGGAAGACAAGAACATAATGAAAAAGTTAATAGAAAATCATGCCTACTGCCGCAACTTTGAGAGTAGAAGAAGAATATTTTGACATGATTTTAAGTAGGTATTGTCCGGCTTTTGTTTCAAGAAAGTCGAATGACTCCTACTTTAATTTATTGTCAAAAGAAACAACGGGAAAATTTTTAATTTTTGGATATTATAAACGTTATAACGAGATATGGAAGGAGAGCAATGGCATGGTAATAAGGTGAATGGTGCGCTAAACTGTTATACAAACAGCCGGAAAGTGTCTGTAAAAGCACGCCTGGATGTCCATTAAGGGGTGTTGGTGCCAACACGTATGGTGCTGAAAGTTGGGTATGGCAGAAGAAGCATGAAAGTAAGATAAATGCAGTTGAAATGAGAGCTTTAAGATATGTGAAGTTACGTCGAATGATATAATAAAGAACAGTATGATAAGGGAACGTTGGGAGTTGAATGAAGATGTAATGACAAGAGTTGAGAAAGGACTGGTTTGAACATGTAGAGAGAATGGATGAAAAGAGGTCGACAAAACTAGTGTATGGAAAGAGTGTGGGTGATAGAGTTGGTGCTGTTGAACAGCGAAGTACTTACCATGATGAAACCGCAAGAATGGCCAGGTAAAAAATACATATAATAAACGTGTATGTATGAAGAGATTGAATGTAGATGAAGCAAAAGATGTATGTCAAAATAGTAGCAAGTGGACAGCCATCGTCTCTGCCTGCCATTACTGGAAGCAGGCGTGATAAGATCTATGTATGTATAACGACATGAAATAATCAGCTTTGGTACCTTTCCTACCTGCCTTATGCGCCCTATTTAAAACGTTAAAACAACGCCGTTAACGAATAGCCACATTAGTGTAGATATATACATACGTCATCTGTCAATATTGTAATAATAGCAATGTCGCATCTCTACGTTATTTGCATTATAAACCCATCGCTATAACTGCATGTAACGGCCTATATGTGTAACATCACCGTAGATGAAGCCTCACCATTAGAAAACTATAAGTAGAACACATGAGTACCAAATATTAATAATTTATTGTAGAAAGAAGAAAATTTATCTGATTAACTAATTCTAATTTATTAATATTTGTTGTAGGTTTTTTAATGCGAATCTGGTAAACAGGAAAATGGCCCGTCAACTGGATAGTGGTTACTGTCACCTATAGACGTTTGCAAATTGCAATACCTAGCGCCAATTCTGCTATTACTATATACCAGAGATGTGACTTATCAAGTGCCTTACAAGTATCTGAAATACAGATACAAGATACAAAATACGTATCTTCATCTTGTATCTAGATACTTTTTAAAAATGTATTTTGTATCTTGTATTTAGATACCATTCGTCAAGTATCTTACTATTTTGTAAATACTTTATTTGCAAAACTGCTTTTTGTCATAATTACCCACCCATGCATTTTTTTATACTTACTATGCCACTTTATACTGAAAATAAAACTGAAGCTACTTTTAACTTTAAATCAACCTATCAAAAGACATCTCCATGTGGAACCCGATGGAACTCTTATTATATTTCCATGGAAGATCTTTTAGCAGTGCAGGAACTTCTTAGTGAAACCATAAAAATGCGAAAATTATCTCCGTTGAATGACAATGAATACACTTTGTAAGTGAATATTTTCAAATATAACAGCTGTTTGCCGAGTTCTACCCTTAGGTAGCTTTTCTTTTGGGGGTATGATATTGAGGCCTCATCAAAGAAAAACGAGTGATAAAATGTTTAAAGTACTTAAGTAATTGAGACCAAATTAAAACCTTAATATATCACATTTTATTACATTTGCGTGATCTATTCATAGTTCATGTAATAAACTTAAGTTCAATAAAATTGAGATTTCTTTCAAAAAGTATTTTATCTTTAAAAACTATTTAGAAGATACGTATTTTCTATATACTATTTCAAATACCTTTTTCAAAAGTATCTTCTATCTGGTATCTCAAATACTTATTTTAATAGTATCTTGTATTTTGTATTCGGATACTTTGTATATGGACTCTTGTACATCTCTGCTGTATACTATCACGTCAAAATCGCCGGACACTATCGTCTCAATCGTAGGTTTGTCTGATTTGGAAGAAAGAAAAAACAATATTTGAAGAAATAGCGATGCATTTACATTGCTGACATGTATCTTAAAAATAAAACATATTTTGAGAAATTGTACGTCGCATTTTCAGCAAACAAAATTTGCACTCACTCAGCTTATTGCTGTGCCGACATAATATCCGACGCAACGCTGATTTTCAGTGCAAACTTCTTTATGGCGTAATACTAAAACGACCCGAATATTATGTGAATTTAATTTAAAAACGATTTAATTTGGAAATAATAATATACGTCTACATAGAATAAGCAGTACAAATATTTTGTTAACTTTATGATTTAAATAAAAAATATAACTCATGCTTGTCTATATTGTAACATGCTTATATGTATATTGCGCATAACAACGTGTATCGATTCATCTAATCGAATATGATCGGATACAGCGATTGTCTACTATTACCACGTCACTGGCATGAGGCCACAATTCTCTCTTTAGTATAACCTATAAATGGTTCATATAATATCTTACTGTAACATAAACATTATAAATTGTTATTATATTCTACTTTCCTCCACATATAAACTAAATATAAACAGGCCATGTCCAGAAATGATTCGTTTTACAGGTAAGTTATCAGGTTGTTTAGTTCATGTAAATTTATCACGTAATTTAAAATATAAATTGTAATTTTCAGAAGAGTTGAAAGCGTAATTTTGAATCAGAATAACCAATCCACGCTACATTTCGGTATTCTGTTAACTATAATTGCGTGCCCGTGGCACGACACTATCTATAATACTCGTATTATAAAATTCTAAACATGCCGTGTCTGTACATTAAAGCTATTTAAAAAAAACAAAAACTGGAATATACTATATATACGATGGGGAGGGAATATGATGCAATTTTTTTTAAGATTTCTTGTCTGTTTATCTGTTTGTTCGGGATTCCCATAAAAACTATTGGGCCGATTTCGATGCGGTTTTAACTGATCAACAGCAAATTGTTAGAGCAAAAATCTACGATACATTTTATTCTGGGAATACCGTGGAATTTTTTTGTGAGTTTGAGTTGAGTTTGGGTTTGAAGTTGTTCGGATGTGAAATAAATGTCTAAAATTTTTGCTAGCTTTTCAATATCCGTTTATATAATATAATAAACTATGAATAGTTTATTATATTATATAAATAAATAAATTAATTAATAACAATAAACTATTCCTTCAGTTAGGTTGCTTGGAAGAGATTGCTTTAAGCGATAAGACCGCCTATTGTTTCTACCATGACAATATTGTATGCGTCCGCATGCATGTTATCCCATGCAGAAACGGAGAAAGAATACAACTTCCTGCGGCCGGGCGGCCTGTCGTAAGAGGCGACAAAAGAACCCACAGCCAGGTGGTAGGGTATATGCTAGTCAGGATGGCAACCACTCCTGATCTGAAATATGCCGCCATAACAACCTTGAGTGTACCGGCATTAGTGGCCAGGTTCCAGATTCCCTTTAAAGAGCGGTAGCACATTTCGTATTATAAATGTCCATAGGTGATGGTAACCATTTTCAATCAGGTGAGCCCGGTGAGCCGTCTACCTGCCTGCTAAACTAGCAATAAAAAAAGTACTATTATTGCATTATAATCCTTTACGAATATGAATAGAATGTCTAAAAAAAGAGTAATCTTTACTGTGCTCAAGTATAATAAGATCTTGGATGGAGTACTGTTCTCACTTTTGGGACGGCTTAGCTAAATGCCAGCTTGAAGCGCTACAGTTGATTGAGAGAAGAACCAAGAGGTTGACTGGTAGCGGCCAGCTTGTTTGCTAGTCCGCCGGGTTGCTAGTCTATCGGTTTTTATAGGATTAATTTCGGAGAGTGTGCGGTTGAACGTTTTGACCTGATTCCCTCTACACCATTCCATCTTCGGACGATAAGGCGCTCTGATGTGCGCCATCGTTTCACAGTGGAAACGCCACCAGTGCGAACGAAACGTTTCGCCTCCCACGTTTCTTCTACGTACGGCAGATTTGTGGAATGCACTACCAGAATCGGTGTTTCACGAAAAGTACAATCCGGGTATCTTCAAATCTCGTATGAATAGTTACTATCTTGGTAAGCGCGCTCCATCTTCGACCGCATCATCGTCCGACATTAGGCGTAATCGTGGTCAAACGCAAACCTATTTTATGGGTAAAGTGCCCAAAGACTGACTACGTTACCTCGCTGGATTACCACACTGATCCGTTATTCGATTTTAATTTATTTAAATTGTGTAGCTACCTCAGTTTGTTCCAGATGATAAGGGTAATCAACATGAAGAAAGAAGAACATATTTTCTGGTCTTGACCTAAGTAGATTTTATCCGGCTTTTTACATATAAGCCGAATTAAGTCTGCTTGATTCAATGCTAGAAACATTACAACGACTGTCAGAAATATTCGATGAACGAAAGACGAATGTTGCGGATTTTCCATAGGTTTTAGGGTGTAAATTATAGCGAAAAACTACATAAAATAAAGCATGTTATTTTTGAAATTCATTCACAAAAATCGATTATGGTAATCGATAACTTTTTTTTATTATTATGAAGGATTTATTTCTTATTTAAAAATAAACTGAATTATAAATAAATTAAACTATACAATAAATTAAAACTAAAAATAAATATTATTAAAACATTGCAATGTTAATGTTATAGCCTTGCTAATGAAAGTAGACTGAAAAAGAGCAGCAAATAAAAAAAAAATAGTATGGCAACTCTTAATTACAACCTTATACACTATGTACCTAAATAATTATGTTTTCTTTGAATTCCGCGTCTTTCTTCTGTTGCTTTTTCTTGAATTTAGAAATCATGCATAAATATAGTTTTATTCATGTATTAAGCTCGTAAATGCTAAAACTCAACTACATCAAAATAACAATAACGACAATGTTTTGATAAAATGACATTGGCATTAATGTAAGAAGTTTCTGAATACTTTGAGTGTCTATTTTCTACTCGTTAGCCAAACTTCAGCAGTGGATAATATTTGCGCGGTAAGTTCGAAAGATGAATGTAGTACATAGTAGTAATATGTATGTAATAAATGTGCCGTAAAAATTATTTCACCAAAAAACGAATAGTTACAAGGTCTTGCACTGACGCCGATGATATTATGTGAAAAAAGAAGATGGCGGCGCCCCAATGAACACGTGCTTTTTCCACGAAATTAAACTGGCTTCACTGATTGGCGGCGAGAGGCTCTAAAATGTCGTAGGTATAAGTAGATCTCGTGAGGCTTTTTACCTATCAAAGCCACATGTTGTCTACTGATATTGATGGCAGACTATCGACATACTTTTTGGAAGGGACTTGAAGAGTTGACATGTTGCTGCAGTTGTAATATTTACTGATGATACTTGTACAACACTGATTGCTTTAAGCTTTAGATAGCCGAGTCCTATAACTTAGCGACCGTTCATTTACCATACTGTCGGTTTAATATCAAATTCAAATTCAAAACATCTAATCTAAAACTTTTTATTCAAAATCAGTTCCACTGGAGAACACTTTTTGAAGGTCATACACGTAAGTCAAAATTTAAATCTACTTCCTACACTATGTACACCGCTTCGCAATGTGTTATCGCTGTTCAAAGCTGAAGGAACGGTCAGAAAGTCCCCAGCAACACGTCTAGCTAAAACAGATTTCATAAAAAATATGTATATATTATCTCCGGATCTTTTTTTTAAAATATATGTGGAACTTGTATTACAATTTGAATTTTGAATTTGCATTTGATGGTAAGCCAAGTGATGGCCGGTTCCTGTATCGTAGCGACCGTTCATTTGCCTTGCTATCGGCTTAATTTTGACATAAGCTACATACAAGTAATGTCAAAATTCAACAGTGATGGTGCAAGTGAATGAACAGTAAGATATAGGAACCGGCCAATAGACGCAATGATTAATAATAAAGTATTTTCTTTCATTCGTCTTATTAATGTTTATTTTCACTGATTACAGTCTATTTCAAATAGGACCGTAGGGTAGAAATTACGTAAATAGAGAAAAAAAGAAAGTTAAACAACGTGATTCTAAGATAACTACTACTGAATTACATATATTTTTGTATAATTAAAATTAATATTTGTTTCGCAGGAAAGTTTACGTTGACGCTATAAGTCACGTTTTATGGCTGTGTCAGCTACACCATCACCAATAAATAGCCTTTAGCGGCCTTATTCGTAGAGTTAGAAAGTTAGAGTAAGTTTGAACGCTTTTTTAAAAACCATAAAGAGGCGTTAAAACTCACTCTAACTCTCTATGAATATGTCCGTCTATAATTTGTTGTTAATTTTTATTTATTTATATATTATGAACCATTACAGAAGATACATCACATAAATCCGTCTTAAATGTAAACAATGCTCATGCTAAATATATTCCCTATTATAGGTGGTAAAATCATGTCATATTTTATAAAAAGTTAATTGGATAATTTTCATATTAAAATATTAATTAAACAATTTAAAAAATGAATGAAAAACAATAATTAAACATACTTAATATATCTGGGATATTATTTTGAAGAATGTATGAGGACTGTCATTAAATATATCGAAGTTTTTAGATTTTTCAACATATTAATTAATTTTTATTATTCTTATATTGAAATTATAGACCAAGCGCCAAAAAGCGAGTGAAGATTGAGATGTACACCGAGATCTGGTTATGTAAGATTTAAAAGTGTTTCCGTTTAATTTTATTGGGCGAATGTTATTTTGTAGTATTTTTTTTTAAATACATACATACATATTATCACGCCTATTTCCCATGGGGGCAGGCAGAGACTATAGATCTCCATGCGACGATCCTTACAAACAACTTTCGCTTCATCTACTTTCATTAACCTCTTTATGCATGCACATTTATTTGATATGCTTTTTGACCTCGTTTTAACACTTCTGTTATTTGAACATGATGTGTACGTCGCGGTCTGCCGGTACCAACTCTACCATTCACAACACTGCCATACACTTGTTTTGTGATTCTATTTTCATCCATTCTGTCTACATGCCCAAACCACCTTAACACTCCCTTTTCAACTCTTGTTATTATATCTTCTTTTAGTCCACAAAGTTCCTTTATTACACTATTCCGTATCATATTGTTACGACCGACAAAGACCAATGCACACCTGCAATTTATTACCTTTTCGGCCTTTGGACTTCTTTTGTTTACCTTATGTTTAAAATTTGTAATTAGAAAACAGCCTATTGTGTATTGTACTCGTTTATGGCCGTTTGCAGGCATAATTAGGCAGATGTGCAGATTACGAATTCTAAGAAATTCGATCTACGCGGGCGGGCGCCATATTGTATCGGTGCAGTATATAGCAACGGTCCAATGGGGAGATCGGCAGTCTAGCGATGGTCACAAGCGAGACAAGACGTGTGTTCATTCGATAAGCTATATAGTGACGGACTACGCGTGTTATTGAATCGTGTATTACGTTTGTATTGGTAGTGTCCAGTTATATTTGTACCTGTGTTATACTTGTTTTAATAGTTATAATAAATTCCATAGTAATTCCAAACGGCATTTTAATTCGAGTCCCGTAACTCGTAACAGTATATGCTTACCTCACATATACTTCTCAAAACTCTCATTTCAACTGCATTTATTCTACTTTCATGCTTCTTCAGCCACACCCAACATTTTTCTTTCTTGGAATTATAAATCACGAAATGCCCCCTACACTACCCCGTAAGCGCGGCATGACTGTATCAAATCACAAAAGCGTCCATCATCTCACAATAAGGAAGTAATCACTTGTGCACCGACCATAATAGATGTGGATCATCAATCACGTATATCTACACCTATTTATTAATTGATATTATCGAGGGGTCTATCTGTTGTAAACGACATTTTGAAATGTTTTTAAATGACCCAAAAAGAGCAGTATGCATAAACTAATCGTAGATAGATCAAAAAGAATAATTTCTTTTTTTATTGCACAAATTCAGCAGACAGGCAGACGACCTGATGGAAAGCGGTTTCCATCGCCTATGGATATTTGCAACATCAAAGGTGCTACAAATGCGCTGCTGCCCTATTAAGGGAGGATGGAACCTGGCCACTAATGCCGGAATACAACTCATGGCGGCATGTTCTAGACCAGGTATGTTAACTATCCAGACAGGCAAATACCTTGCCATCTGGCTGTGGGTTGTTTTGTCGCCTCTTACGACAAGTCGCAAGAAACTATATTCTTCCTCCTTTCCTGCAGGATACGAAATATATCTAAAAAATAACACTTTCAATTTGCCTTAAAATTAAAAATTACACCATAGACCTCTAAAACACGTTTAAGTTGAACGTACTTTGGTGTTTGTTTTGTTACGAAGCTGGTAAACAGTAGACTGCCCAGCTCATGGAAAGTGGTTACCCTCGCGAATAGACGTTTGCAATACCAGTTGCATAGCCAACGTGTTGCCAGCTTTTAGGAACGGATAGAGTGGATGGGATGAGGAATATGATACGTGGATCGGATAAGGGGATGGGATGGGAGGATCATACAGGAAGAATGGGTTATGGAATAAATAAGAATGGTATAGATGCAAAGGGCTTTTTTTTTGAGGCAGGAGAAATACATTTTGTACACTACCGAGTCCTTTATTGGGATTAGAACAAAGCAATGAGAGTTATCCATTGAAGATAGCACAGATAACAGAGTCGATTGCCGGCTTGTGTGGAGACTCAGCAAGGTACCCCTATTAAAGAGGTAACCCATGGGCTAATACTCCACTAAAATCCCCTTACTCCCATGTGCCCCGCGCTCATGGTAGGAAAAGCGTGAGGCTTAGAACGTAGTTACGCCCACGCTGATCCTGCGCATCAGTACTTGAGAATGCCCCGGGAGAGGCAAACTCATTTCGTCAACAGGGGTTTGATCCTCCACTCCCAAAATGCTGGACGACAAGGGAAGTGGGCTGTCGGAACTCTCACTCACCGCACAAAACACCATTAGCTTAAGGCTAACTGTTTTACGCTGATATTCTGTGAGAGCGTGGTATCATACCGAACGAGCCGGTAAGAGCTGAAATCGTGATAATGATTCCAGGATAGCTATATTACGTCAAAAATACTAAATGTAAGGAAGAGGAATTAAAACAAGACGAGTAGAATAATGACCCTTCTTCTACGTGCAAATTAAGTTATTGAGATAAATAATTTATATAACCATGGAAAAACAATACTATTCCATGATACAACGTCAAAAAAACCGTTACCAATTTCATTTAACAGCATTAACAAGGATCTCGGCCCTCTGCAACAACTAATAAAAAAATCACCTCCTCTCTGTCATGAGACAGGACACAGGGTATTCTTTTTCGGACTTGTTTTATTTTCTTTCCTTTCATATATATTTATACTATGGGACTATACAGGCTTTTTTATTTTTATTTTTTTTCTCTTTTTTCTTTTTCTTTTGAAAACTCTCATATTAAATTCAATAATATTAATATTGCAATAAATATTCCCAATGAAAAACTTTTCCAACATGCGTCCTTAGAAGCTTTAATAATTGCCAGTAACACCAGTTCAGTTAATTGAATTAAATTCAATTTCTAACTGGGAACATCTTAATATTTCCGCAGGATGTGACCTAAAGAGGAAGTACCGTTTCAATGAATTTTAAAATCCTTTGTCATAACTCTGTTTAAAATTAATGTGGAAGAGTTCAAAATACTCTTTCGACCTGATTTCGTTCCCAGAATAATCAGCCTTTAAACGTAGTTTTCAGGGGAAATATATCGCTGCTTTCATTTGACACACATCTTACGTATCTTGAAAATTTTCTTATTCAGGAGAAACGTTTAAGTAATTAAACTTCTTAGGCTGGTGTGCACCGACTTTTAACCGATGGTTAAAATAAAATAATCGCTAAAAATGTATTCATAAACAGTGATTATTTTATTTTAACCGTCCGTTATACGACGGTGCGCACCAGCATTAGTGTATTAAAAGTTATTGTGTATTGAACTATATAAATATTAAAAGAGAGTTATTAGTTATATTAATACTTTGGTAAGTAATAATAATAAAATGTAGGGGGGCTTTGTGGCAGCCTTGGGTGAGTAGCGACACCTTGGCCCCCGCCTCCGTGCTTGCGTTAGCCACGTGTGGGGATCGTTAGGGCAGACTCACTTGAGTCTTAGCTCTAATTAGGCCATTAATCACTTCCATCCCTGAAACTTTCCAGGGGTGGAAATATTCAATGGCCTAACGTCAGAAGTAGTTTCGGTGAATCCGCAGTCCACCTCTCCACACCCCTTAGCCACTCACACCCATGTTGCCCCTCGCCAATCTTGTACGGCATTTTTTTGGGGCACATGTAGGGAGTGGTGAGTCACCATCTGCCTATTTTTCCATGATCCTCGAAGATTGCGACGGATAGATGCCATAGTCCCCATAGTCCCAGATTCCTTGTTCCATTAGCAGTGCATCCCAATAGCCCGGTACCCTTTGTTCTCATTTCCTATAATACTCCTACACTGACCGGGGCTTGTCCTTGGATGCATTTTTATTTGGTATAGACAGGGATAATCGCCGGTCAGTGTCACGCCACATTTAGATTAAATTTGTCAAAGGCCTTCTACGTGTTGGCTTTCCCATGGCCCCACGCAAGATCTCCCAAAAGCCCGAGGCATTTTTATTGCCTGCGGTCTTAGAGACATACAAAATAATAAAGTGTTATCCATCTATTGTTTATGGTTTTGGCCACCTCATGGGCCAAGTCGATTCTCCCAACGGCCTACGTACTATGTGGAACTCGTGAGGATGTCCAACATTTCTTAATAGAATGCAGCAAAAATAAAGATGGCAGAGAACAACTGATGAAGGAGTTGGGACTGAATCGTTTTGATGTAGGTATTTTTATAGAAATTTTGGCCGAGCCAGTCTCGAAACAGGCTACTTTCTTAGCTAGCTCATTATTTTAATTATAATCTACAAGTTATGATATGGTTAGGAGATGATGGGCTGACATGCCTAATTGTGATAAAAGTCTCAAATAAATAAAGAGAAAAATAATACCTATTCTTTATAGAACGGAAATGGACATAATATCCTCCCAGAAAACCCAGTTCATTTCCTTGGGTTATATTGGAAAACTCGAATAACGCCGCCTGGAAAGTCCTAATTATATAGTTATACAATGGAAAAATAATACTATCTTTCTTTCATAATTATAGTTAAGTTTTGCGTCACATGATATAATCAAAGTATCAAATTCGTTTTAAATTCCTTCGCCTATCCACGGCATAATTTGCGCCATGATACGTAACGAAAACTTATGACGCCTGCACACACTTCATCTTGTTATGATAATTCTTTTACGGTGTGCAGGCTGTCCAACTTTGGAATATACTGCCTCTTACTGTCAGAGAGGCCAAATCATTACCAATATTTAGAAATTTGCTCAGAAAACACTATTTGTCCACAAATAGCTTGTGGATGATATGTGGTGTGAAAGAAGATGTATGTCAGAGTAGAGGAGTTTGGAAGGAAAAGACATATTGTGCCGACCCCAAAATAAATGGGATATGGTGAAAGAAAAGAGAGAGAGCTATGTCTGATTTACAGAATATAATCATGCTAATACATTATTATTATAATATCTTATGTATTATTGTATATATATATATGGCTATGTATATATGTATGTATTTGTATATTCATTTCTTAAACTAGTTTGAGTATTTATGTATCTATTGCCTTTTTCCTGCACCATCTATATCGCCTGATTCAATTTTTTTGTCTCATTTAGGTTGCCTGGAAGAGATCGCTTTGAGCGATAAGGCCGCCTGTTGTATTGCCTAGAAAATATTGTAAATATGGTCTGTTTTTGTAATTGTATATTTTGGTGTGCAATAATGTGTTATCTCTCTTTCTCTCTCTCTCTCAAATTCAGAAGTTAAATAAAACATTCTTATGAAGTGAAATATTTTGAAAGACAACACATAAGTTAAAACTATTTAAAGCCTACTTTATAACATATTCATAGCCCTATCTGAATGGGTGATTGGGTGCTATTAGTGGTGGAGCAATAGATAACTTTTATGTAAATCCATATATCACAGAGCCTTCTGAAACTAATCTGATCTAATAAAGATTCTCGAAGAGCATTCAACGCGTCGTAAGACATAACGTGTTACTTCTGCTTTATAAATATTTGATTTGGATTTGAATTTGGATTTGGAATGAGCTCTCAGAATTTGTAGCTAATAAAATACGAAAATAAAAAGTTATTCTTTCTCTGATACACACTGATCTATCTATTATCAATCTGATTCACAAACATCCATTGGTAGCTAAAGAAGCAATTTTCAGTTTTATTATAATATAAATCTACAGTTATTAGGTATTATCATTGAGTTATAACTCAATGGGTATTATTTATTAATAGTAATGTAAAGCATACTTGGGGCGACCAGTCATCGGTCGGCGACCGGTTAGCCGTCCTAGATATCGTTGGTAAGATAGAGTGGAGGCTGACCTGACAGAACTTCAAAACCACAACTAGTAAGACAATGTCTAGGGGAGAGGAGAGTGGCGTGCTCTTCTTTCGGATGCCAATACTCACTTTGGGTCACTGAACCAATGGAGTTAGTTAAATCTACGGTAGCAATGAAAGCTATGGTATCCAAAAATAAAGGGAGTCCCACACCCGCTAGCTCAATGGAATAAGTAGATAATGTGGGCACACTATTTAAAGCTAATCAAAGTTTGTTAAGAAGTAGTCAGCACCCGCGCGCGGTTACAGTCGGCGCTCGCGCAACTGCGTCCGCCATGTTGTTTTTCACATAGTTTCATTTCAAATATCGAACGTGCCGGTCGTGTGTTCAGTTTGACAGTAACCAGTGACAGTTACAGTTGGATATTTCTTTTTCTTCTGTTGCGTGGTGAGTAAGTAACTTAAGTATAGATATGCTTTGAGTTGTTGATTTGAAATTATTTTATTGATAGCGCCTTGTACTATTATTCACTTAATCATAGAAATCGTATGACACCCATATTCCTAAAAGATTAGGCAGAGAAGATGTTCTATTCTACCGACTAAACTTGAGATAATTTTGTATTCTTTGTTTGGGTTTCAAAATAAGCTCTTTTTATGTAAATAAATTTTTTAATATTTATAAAAGTTATAATTGGATCCTATTTTCTCGGGCTGAAACACGTCACTATCACTTATAACCTGGCTTATCTTAAAAATTGAATGATTATCTATAGTAAACCTGCAACTCCATTTTAGAATACCTCTTGGGTTTACGTTCGTAAAGCAGAAACTGTGAAGTCGTGTGAAGAAAATACACCGTGGCAGCTTACTGGTTAAGCACGCGTTCCAAACTGAAAGGACGTGGGATCGAATCCTGGGCGCAAAGTATGCACCACTTAAGCAGTGTTCTCACCTAATATGCATATTATTACAATTACCACGTGCTAACGATGAAGGAAAAAATCGTAATGAAACTTGGACATCGAGTTAAACTATATGTCAAACCCACCAATCCGCCTTGGATAAACGTGGCGGGTATAGTGAGTTAACTACAAAATTCTAATTTTACAGAAGAGGTGTAAAAGATAAATTGTTAATAACTTTTATAGTTTTTGTACTAGAACTATGATTTTTATATTGTGATTTTATAACTATGTAATACATTGTGTATTTAAATAGTAAATGTAAAATATTAAATTTCTGTTATAATGTAGTTGACTCAAAATACGCCGTTTGAATCATAGTGTTACTAAACTTACACTAGTATATGCGGTATGTGTCTAAGGATTTTTCAAAGTAACTTGTAAAGTAGCAATTTTCCTGTATTATATTTCTAGATTTGGTAAATTATACTAAAAAAGTATGGAGAGGTTTTTAAATTGTCCGAGAGTACATCGCTTGAAAATAACCATAAATACGCGATTTATGTACATTTTTAAGCGTTGTACTCTTTTTTTAACGAGGGGAAAGCACCGCCGGCGAAAAGACGGGTGTGGAATTTGCCACGTTGGGGTGGCATTAGCACAGCAATCAGGAAGTGCTACTGCCACGCCACGGTCAGGAATACCCAATAAACCCCTCGGTGTTCATTCGTTTGCCTTATGCCAAGGCCACGGGTATATGGCAATGGGGCTTGAGGCTTTGCCGGTCCTCAAGCGATGTACTCTAGTGAAACTTATGCTTATCCGCGACACCCCGACACATTTGTTCGACGTGTATAGGAATTCCTGTATTTACCTCAGAATACGACGTACTGGACCTTCGAGTTATTAACCGCCCCACACGTAAAGAGCCTGAGAATACCGGGGGATAAAGGCAGTCCCCGGGTAGTGGATGAAGCCGTTGGTCCACCGTCTGCCAGGGCTAGCGGAGTGGCTATGTCATGTACCCGTAGCCCTGGCATAAGGCGAAGGACGGAACACAGGGACACACATCAGGGATTTTAGTGGGTATCACGAATTGTGGAGTGGCCATAGCATCTTTAATTCTGTTTAGAGGTGCTAGTGCTACCGCGTTATGCCCCCTAGCGCTTGGGCGGTCTATGGTCCTAAATCGGATTTCCTCTAGCTAAAAAAAAGATTACGACGTACGAAAATCATAAGTCACAAATTGTACCTGTATACGTCAAATGATCTTCGAAGCTATTTGTATTTTTTATTAAGTTTTGTGAGCAAGATAAAGGTCTTCTAATTACCATCAATTTCATCAATCATCAATTTCATCATCATCATCAATTTTTAATTATCAAAATTAAAAAATCGAAATACTTAAAACTGTTAGTTGCCTTATTATACATAGGAGCCATCGATATAGGTAACCGTTACATTTGGAATCCTATATATATTAAGTTGTCTTTAGCAATTAAATTGTGATTTATAAAATTATCAGTTGGTATGCCCAACGTAAACAGTATAGTTGTTTGCTTAAGATAATAAAATGGCTTTCTAAGCTGTGCTTTTGTATGGCAGTGTATCGTGGGTTTTACTTAAGGCTTGTAGTAACGCCAACGTCCTTGAGGATTTTTCGGCACTAATTTATCGGGCGATAGCGGGAATTCCATAGACGGTCGTTTTTCAGATGCATTATTATTTTATTGTGAATAAATTAAAGTAGTATTTAGTTAAATAATAAAACTAAATTATTTATCTCTCTTTTTTAAATATGTGGATATTTTTTCGTGCTATTTTGATAAAAGAGTAAAATGGTTTCATGTCAATAATTTGAAGGTGATTTAGTGAATTTTTTTGTTAATTAATTACCAACAAGAAGTTGTTTGGTTTGCACGCTATTTTCTACCTTTTGCGGCAATAGGAGCCTTAAGCTACAAAAGCAGGAACTGCGCCAAGACGAGTATGCTGCGGTGGATTTGTGGTCTTGCAGAAATAATGCGTAAGAGTACTGTTTTTGACGCGGAGATATCTATTTATGAACTTATCACGTTGAGGATGTGTGGAGACTTGCCGGCCCGTTGCCGGAATACCCATTAAAACTCCCCGTGTTCCTTCCATTCACCCTATAACCAAGGCCGCAGGAAGCGGCTGTCGTCTATACCAATTGGAACAAATTCGGCAAATACAAGCCAAAAAGCTTATAGTGGAGGGGAGTGTGGATGCGGGGCAGGGCCGTCTTTGCCCGGGGGTGCAACGAGTGCCTAGCCGGATCCGAACGCACGGACCTAGGGGCGCAAGCTGTTTGACTTCAATAAAAAGTCATCAAAGAACTCTCAACTCTCTGTTAAATGTATTGCACCAATGTATAGACTACATTTCCCTGTCAAAAATCTCTATAAAGTAAAATGACTACAAAATTCAACAGCAAACTAATAGACGGACGGGCGGACGTGACGATTGCGTAAGGTTTTCCCAGTTATTTTGCCAAAAATAACTGGGGAACCTTAAATATGTAACATAAAGAAATGCTTTTTTATTTTCGCACCCCGGCGCTCAATATAATCAAGACGACCCTGGAAGACGTCTCTGGTGTGGTGTGTGGGGGACTCCCTAAGAAACTCCTGCATCCGGGACAGCCTTCATGTCCATAATATAACAGATAATCTGCAAGAAGTCCCTACGTTATTGTAGGAACACAATGATGTCTAGACATACCGCATCCTCAATGTCCCGGTAGATGCGGTAGGCTCTAGGGCTGGCTTGACGTCATGAAGGATGACACGCGTACCAATGGTTTTGCCGTTCTTCATGATTTTACGATAAAGGCTGCTGAAGACCGCACGAAGCATAGTATAATTGTTCTATTCTTAAGATAACAAAAATAACTTTCCTGATATAAGTTAAATGGTGACCTAGGGACCAAGATAAAATATTTAGATAAAGCGGTATTTTACCGTCTCGTTATTTAAAATTGTCAAGTTTCAATAAATGAATTTAAGAGGTGTTGTTTTGCTTTTAAAGCTGTTCCTCTCTAATATACTATGAAGTGGAAAATTCTACAAAAAAACAGGCTGGTAGAGCTTAAATATATTTACACAAGATCTGTGTAATAATACTTTTTGAGATGTAGGGGATGGATGTTCTATTAATGTTTTTTAAAGTTCCGCACCTAAATTATAAAAAAAAAATTCTCCTCTACAGAACGCTTCTATATACATGTACAGACACGGCCATTACATTACACGGTTCTGTAGCCATATGAAATGTTGATTATATTCGTCGCAACAACAGAACACTTCTCTGTGCGGGGACCGATACGCACTTGGTCAATTTTTGTTTTGTGGTATTTATTAACACGATCACAGCGGCATTCGTTTATCTGTACTTTCCATTACTGCGGTACTAGGCGTTTTAGACCATGTACTAAAACTACCATTGCTGCGGAACGAGGCCTCTTGTGCCCAATAACATTTTAAAAACTTAAATCCTTTTTTGGCTTGTATAATATATAAAATAGTTTATTTAATTTTTGTTTTGTGTTGTGTGGTACTAGGCCAAGGTAACCCCGTATGAAGGTAGGTATACAAAGGAATTCCGGTTTAATAACACGTCTTAGATGTATAGTCAAGGTAGGGAAATCCGTCAGTGGGGTAAGTTCGTATATCTCGTATAGTATGTATCGTGATTCACCTTTTTTAAACGGAATTTAACGTCAACTACAATTTGAAGTTAGAATTAAATCGTGACAGCTTTGATGACCGATTTATTGTCGTCGTTACTATTCAAACACGAAAATAAAGAGGGGTGTATGGAGTTACCCCAATGACGGACTTCCCCACCTTGACTAAATGTATATATACTATATCTTTTATCTACACTAAACCAAATTCCCTCCGTACCACAGAGATGTCTGTGTCTTTCTTAGCAGCACCGCAAGTGAGACCCATACGGGGCGACTTAGACCCCGTTCCCCAGTGAACGTGTTAAACCTCTATTCATTCCAGAAGCAACAGGCGCTGTTATTTGTCTGTTGACTCTCTCATTAGATGACGTTATATTTAGACCACTTATAACGTTATGAATCATCGTCGTATCATTTCTGGTAGGCATTACATCCAATTAACGTGCCGTTGGTAATTAATTTTCCATGATTATTGTGCTGCTTGCTTATAGCTGACATAAGATTTTGGCGAGAAATAATTTCAAAATTCTACATTGTAAATATCCCCATAATCTCACCTAAACAGTACGGTTCGGTGCCGAAAACCATTTCAACACTGTACTGATTTCTAATGCTCACCTCTTACAGCCAGTTCCTATATCTTACTATTCATTCACTTACCCTAACATTGGTTGTGTTTTGAAATTACTTATAGGAAGCTTAAGTAAAATTTTAACCGATAGTAAGGCAAATGAACGGCAGATAAGATATAGGAACTGGTCATCACCATCAGTCTATGTGTATTTTCTTGAGACCTGTATAAAATATTATTATTTAATTTAGTCAGAGTAATTGAACATAATTAAATTAAACATAAGAATAAATATAATAAGCACAAACAATCATTCAATGTCATTGAAGACCATTTAGTTCTTTCAGTTTTGTTTCAACCAAATTGATTCAGTTTTGTTGTTCCGTCTAATATTAGCATTGCGGGTATCCTCATTTCGCATTTTATTCACGAGAGAAACGCCTAACGTGAATAATAAGATGAGCGACTAGTTTGTGGGTCAGTCCAATTGTCAGTGTACTAAATACAGGTCAAGTAGAAATTGATCACATTGTTGAAAGATTCTGACATTTACCTTTTTTCATAACCAGATGGCGTTATCTGAAAATACATCGCGTTATGTTTTCAATTCCATGTGTATATCATAAGTATAATATTTTGCCTTATTTAGGATTAGGACTTTAACCGTTTCTTCTCTTACACAGCTGTAACACGTTACAAAACGACAGTAAGATAGTATGGCTTCTTCATAATTATTAATAGTACCCTTTGTATTTGGCGGGCATCATAAGATTCAACCCATCTCATGAGTCATGATAACAGTCCAGCTAAGGTAAAGTCCTCTAGGGAGCTCCGTCTAGTGCCTTCGCCCGGGAAGGCGCTCGCCCCAAATCCCCCGGTAAAGCTTTAAGGTCTTCGGACCAACAGCATAATGTCAAGGCCATACAAAAAAAAACATTTAGTAGTCCAAAATATACCAACACAAATCAAATCATCTGCTGTTTTATTTAGTCAGCCTAGGTCACCTACTACACCGTACCTTTATTAATCTATGTACAATACATATTACATTTATGTTTAATTCTTACACGAGTTTTTGGCGGGAATTGAAAGGTATATTATTGGTAGTTTTTCAGTAGTAATTATGTGTTTTTGTGAAAAATGTGAAATGTGTAGTCTAATGTAGCCTTATGAGTTGTCATAAGAACTCCTTGAATGGCGTCAGTCGAAGACCCACATACAATTCAGCTAAGCTATGCGAAGACGCATACATCAAATTTGGCTGTATGGACTAAGATCGTGCCTGTTATTGTGGCGAAAACGATTACTACTTAATTCTTACACGCTGCATTATAATTTATGGTATATTATTTTAAAGGTTTTGTTTATTGCTTATTGTGGTGTTAGTAACAATTGTTTTCACTCGGTGTATGTTAGTAATTTACATTGTTTTATTTTTTATACTTAGGCTTATCACTATGTGTTTATTGTGACAACTTTGTGTTATTGTGTATATACAGGCTGGCTAAATAGAGTTAAAATAATAGGGACACCACTATCGCAAAATTTATCTCAACTCTAGCAACTCCAATATTATGTCAAGAGTAATTTTGATACTTACTAGCAATTTTTAGTATTACATCTAGCATCGTGCAAGTATCAACTTACTTTGTTTATGACAAACGCATTTTGTCAACATAACCTATGGTGTTTACTTTAATAATAATGACTATAATTTTATAAGCAAGAGTCTTAACACTATAATAACTATAATAGTAGAATAATTACTCGATTAAACGTAGTGAAACGAACCAATACAGACCTGTTATGTCGGTTGTTCTTTGGTAAATATCATTAAGTTATAATGAAAAGATTCTTACTTATATTACGATAGATATCTTTAGTAAACTTTAAAAATTACTACTCGTGTGAAAGATATTTTTATATCCCTATTTAGATATTTTAGTGGATTTTAGAATTGGATCAACGTTAAAATTAAAATAACATCAATAAGTGGTAGTAGCAGAATTCGCCAAAAAGGCAAGCAAGGGAATCTTAGTCCATACAGCCAATTCTGATGTATAAGTCTTCGTATAGTAGCGCAGTTGAATTGTAGGCTACAACTGACGCCATTCAACGGAGTTCTTGTGAAAGGTCGAAAGGCCACATTTGGCAATACAGTTCACATTTCTCACAAAAACAGATAATTACTATTATATTATATACACGGACTATTATTCATTTTAGAGTAATTTTATACATTTTTAGAAAATAAAACTGTACAACACAACGTCCCTTTTCAGTTCCCGCCAAAATACTCTCTTTGTTTACAATTGACTGACATTGACTACAGATAAGATAGAACATTGTCAGAAGACAACAAAAAATAGTTCATTCATTCTAGTCATTATAGCCAGTTTATAAATGGCATGTGTAGAATGTAGATACCTATGTGCAATGTGCAGTGTACAGTAACATTGTGACATTTGCAGTGACGTTTAAAATTTACAATCATGTGCTATCTAACCAACTACATATATCATATCCATATCTAACTGGTTGTGTACTGATTCTAAATATATTTTGTTTATATAGGTTCATTACTTTGTCTAGTAAGGTATGTTTTAATTAAACTTTAGGTTGTAGAATTGACGGAAAAACACTCATAAAATGTTTAAAAATCAAGGAAACAATAATTTTTCCTTAACCTTTTAATAATGATCCGTTAAATTATGTTAATAATTATGATTGCAAATATCCTTTATTTAACCGATAGGTATGAATACCGAATTCTATTAAAGGAATAAAAATCGTCCAGTACAGGTTGGTAGTTATTTAGAAAGCCAGTTAATTAGCAATTGTTCACAAAATAGCAACAGCTAAGTTATCATCCACTTTGCCAATAGTTTTCAACTAAAAACTGATAAGTTTATAGCTTATCCGATAGTCATCGCCATCAATTTGCCAGCTGGCTAATAGTTGTCGAATGAAACCGATGACTGGGTGAAGCTTTAGCTGGTTCACGGCTAAACCAGCTGCCGGTTGGAGATTCATTCCCCAATAGCCAAAAAGCCATTAAGTTGTTTTTTAGCCGGCTAACGAACAAGCATTAGCCGGATGCCGAAGTTTTTGGCGTTTTGGATGGTTACCCACCGTTATAGCCCAGTAAAAAACTAAAGTAGTAACTCGTAATATGTACTGTTTTGTAAACATTTTTGGCACCACTAGTTTTTTGTTGTTTTTATAAAAAATCTCAATTAAAATTTTCAATCAACGTCGTATTATAACATATTTTTAAACTGAAATAGTCCTTTTTTGTGTTTATGACTTGGCTATTAGACATTTAAGCCAGAAGTTATAAATTGAAAGTCTACTGTCTAAATCAAATACGACGGTATGGCTGACATATCATAAAGAACGTAACTTGTAGCAATGTACTTGACCTATGAACTAGATACAAATTTTAATTATATAGAAAAATAAATTATTACTTCGTACTATTTAAAGTGATATTATAATTAAATGCTCATTTTCAATTTCTTTTTGATGAAATAAATGATTTATAGGCCAGTAACAACTTGCATACCATAGAGTTTTATAAGCTTTTAAAAAGTATATTATCAATGAGACTCTCTATTCTAAATTCAAACGGGGCGTATTGTGAAAACTGTCAATGAACAAATAAATGTAAGAAGCGACACTGTTTACGCGGCAACACTTGATAATGCGGGGTGGTAACTCGACCGGCGATAACGGGGGCAAAAGTTAAAGATGAGCATTTATAAAGAGGTACTGATAATGTTAACGCGACAGTGTGATGAACTTGCGACCAATGTAAACAGTTGCCCTATTTATAGTTAAGTTTACCCCTAGCATTGTTTAGTCTGCGTCTTGGAGCTTGTAATTTTGAAAATCGAAATGATGTAGGTATTCTCTAATTGATAATAAGTAATTTATTAATAGCACTGCTATATATAATATGGTTGTTAGAGTATGTAAGTAAACTATTTTAGTAACATATAAGACTATATTTTGTATTATACCTTTACATGTTACTAGAATAATAATTTGAATTTTCTTAGTTTGGGCTCTCGGCTTTTCCACCTACACATAAGTTATTTATTTTTTACACTCATGTTTTGTGAAACACAAATAAGTTTTAATTAAAATGAAACAAAGAATATAGAAGTATACCAATAAAAAAATAAGGTAAATTTAAGAGAAAACTGCTATTTATATACTCTAACTATTTATAGACTTTTTAAGGTTCTTAAAGAAGCTACAAACTTATGCTAACTCAATATGTATAAAATCATTATAATATAGGTAGGTACGTCTCTTTGTCCTATTGCATCTATATAAACCTAGTAATTTTTGAGATAAATGATTATGACATGCATACACAGACAGATGAACGAACATGATAGTTTTACAAAGTTACCGTTTTTTTCCAAAATGACCACGGAACCCTAAAATAGAAACCCTTTTTATGGCTGCAATGCCGAGTATGTGTTTAGTTATTTGAAAGATATTGCCTATGTTTGAAAAATTTGGTTATGTTAATAGTTATATTAAATAATAAAAAATATAAAGAGATATTTATTCTCTGTGTATTTGCTACTAATTTATTTTATATTAAAACATTGTCATGACAAAACAGATTACAATAATTATTTTATTTTATTTTTTTAAACCTGTTCTTTTTTAGGGTTGTTTATCTAATTATTATTTACTTAATTCGTATTTAACCTACAGCTACATACATTAATAAATTAATTAATACATTTAAATAAATTACTACAGTTAAAAACACTGCGATCGTATTTAGCCGACATTTTAACTCCGTACTTTCGGCAGGTGTGTCGCTAGCCGTATAAGGAATGAAAACTTACAGCAAATGGCGTCCCAATGTCATAGTGCGGATATAAGGGTTAACAAAATCACAGGATTTCACCAATAATTTATTGATTACAAATAACAAACAAGCGTAAGAAAGGCACCGAGATACTTAGCCACCGTTGAAAAATTTAAGGCTTGACATCGCTTGACTCCTGAAATACTGATCACAAACGGGTCGATATCATGTATTTACATACAGTACTTAAATAATTACTTGCTCACACTAGAAATGAATTGTGTCTGTAGTTGGTAAAACTTAAAGATACAAGGGTGATTAAATCGTATAGACTTGGCTGGAATGTTAAAATAGATCTTAATATAGGTAATTTGATATTAAAAGTCAAAGTTCACCTAAAACTAAAAGAAAGCATGAAAAATTACGAAAAGAATTCCTAAATAAGTAATCAAAGAAAGTTATAACTTTGAAAGGCCCGAACGTCTGCCGTCGCGCCGAAATCCCGCGCTCCTGGTCATTCATCCCTACGCCATATGTGCGCACACGCATCTCAACGCTACACATAAATTAATATCGACACGTGCACTATTTGCGTTTTATAACAAGTTAAGGTCTGATTGACAAACTCAGAAAGCTTAGAATATAATAATATTAAAAAAAATAATAACAGCCCATAAACTTTTCACTGCTGGGCTCGGGCCTCCCACTATAGGGGAACAGACAGTACACCTACCATGCTTGTCCAAGGCTTCTTGTCAGCTGTAACACATCGGTTATCTCGATGTGCAAGGTTTTGTCACGATGTTTTCCTTCACCGTTGTTAGCACGCGGCAATTGTAACAATATGCATATTAGGTCAAAAAATTGCCTAAGCGGTGCCTGCGTTCCGGCCAGGATTCGAATCCGCGCTCTTTGAGTTTGGGACGCGTGCGCTACCCTAAAAAGCAATTAAGTTAATAAATTTATAATCGTTATTTTTTTATGAAAAACTTAGTCAGGTTATAGTCAGTGAGTACACTTTTTTTTTATTTTGTGGGTTGAAAGGCCTTGGTTGACATGAACGATTTCGAAGAGTCTCTTTCCTTGAAATTCTTTTGAAGAATCTCTTCGCCGTTGCACCATCGAATGCTATGTTTTTACGTCAAACAAGTATAAACAAAAACAGTAGGAGGAACTCGGTAGTTTTCATTCCACTATAGATATCTGGCCGGTTCCTATATCTTACTAATCACTTGTCTCACCACCGGCTGAATTTTGACTTTACTTGTATGAAGCTTATGTCAAATTTTAACCGATAGTAAGGTAAGTGAACAGTTGATAAGATAAGGAATGGGTCAATCATGCCAATTACACTATACTCGCTCCTACTCACTACTTCAGACGGGGAAGTAATATAATACTTTTAAATTTTGAAACTTGGGTGTTAAGTTGCTAATAATAATAAGAAAGACAGTATACCAAGAAAACTATGAAAGGACTAGATAGGAACATAAATTGCAGATTCAGGAATTTTCTTCTTTCTAGTGTAGTCTGTACGTACAGCCCGCTCGGCCACTCGCACACTCTAGTTCTTCAAATAATTTGGGTTAGAATGATTAAATCACACTTCAAGCAATCTGTACAATTAACGCCAGTTAAATCTATTCGAAGCGATTACCTAAGTGGCTCGATGTTATCTAGATTCTAAATGCACACATATTTTAACAGATTATATTAGAAGAATTTGTTTACATTTTATTTTTATTTGTACATAAAATTAATATATTAGGTTGGGGAAAAAATTACTTCGCATTTTATATAAAAATTCAAAAGGTTTTTTTATAAAGTTTATTTACATTTGACTAAAGTATGTAGGTGCCATTTTGTTGGATAACTTTTTGCCATCTTGTAGGTAGGGACGTGATCCCATTGCTATAAACATTTTGGGGCTTCTGATCAAAAAACTGCGACAAGTGGTTTTGGCTGTCCTCTCGTGATGTTAACCTGACACTGCCTAAGGAATTCTGCAGAGACCGAAACAGGTGAAAATCTGAAGGTGCAAGGTCAGGACTATACAGCGGATGCATTAACACCTCCCAGCCAAATTCTCGTAATTTTTGTTGAGTGGCTAAAGATGTGCGAGGTCTAGCGTTATCATGGTGAAAAACCACACCCCTTCTGTTGATTAATTCCGGCCGCTTTCTCTCAACTTTTTGCTTTAATCTTATCAGTTGTTCGCAGTACAGTTCAGAATCGATGGTCCTGCCTGGCGGTAACAGCTCATAATGAATAATGCCCTTCCAATCCCACCATACACACAGCATCACCTTGTTGCGAGTTAACCCGGGTTTCGCCACAGTCTGTGAAGCCTGACCGGCCTTTGACCACGATCTTTTTCGCACGTTCTTGTCGTACGTGAGCCACTTTTCATCACCAGCTATCAGCTTCTTCAAAAATAGTTCGGTTTCATTACGACGTAATAAAGAATCACAAATGAGTACACGGTTCATTAGATTTCTTTCAGTGAGCTCATAAGGCACCCAAATATCGAGCTTTTTTGTGTACCCAGCTTTTTTCAAATGCGTTTGCGTTTCAAAACCGTTTTGTGGTCAATTCTCAGTTCTCCAGCTACATCTTAACTACTAATATGCCGATCTTGCTCCACTTTTTCAAAAATGGCATCAATTTTGTCCGTAACAGAGCGACCAGAGCGACGTGCATCTTTGATATCAAAATTTCCGGATTGAAAACGCTTAAACCAAATTTGCGCTACTCTCACAGATACTGCATTAGGTCCATAAACATCTCAATTTTTTTTCGCGGCTTGTGTTGCATTTTTACCTTTTTTGTAGTAAAATTTTAAAATGTATCGAATTTCTTCATTAGATTCACTCATTTTAGCAATAAGACAAACAAATGAAAATCACACATTTTCCTAATTTGAATTTGGAATTGTCTTCTTTAAAATTAAAACTTTTAATGATACCAAAACCAGCCAGATACAAATGGTATAGCCAAAGAGATCTTATTACAAGTTCATACATACTATATGCGAAAAGACTTTTTCCCCAACCTATTATTACTCTGATTTCTAATTACCTGGACTAAAATGACAGCTGCGATCGACCATATTTTGATTCATAAGTGAGTTGCGTGAGTTGCGTGAGTTGAATCCTACACAAATTCTATATGATTCAACGCACAGTAGTGAGTTACTCCAAGCTTGGAACACAAAAACTTTTCTTATTTTTATTGTATTAGTTTAGCAGACAGGCTGATGGCCCACCCCGATGTAAAGCGGTTACCATCGCCTATGGACACTTGCAACACCAAAGGTGCTACCAACGTACTGCCACTCTCTAAAGGGAGACTGGAACCTGGCTACTAATGCCGGAACACAACTCAAGATTGTTATGGCGGCATAATATGGGCAAATGCCCCACCACCTGCTTGTGGGGTGTTGGTCGCCGCTTACGACAGGCCGCCCGGCCGCAGGGAATTGTATTCTTTCTCCGTTACTGCACGGATAAAAGATCGATTGCAGCTGTCATTTTAGTCCAGGTAATTAAGAATCAGAGTATAACTCAATTTTTTAATCATGAACAAGAAGAACCTAAGAAAAAAACCTAACCAAACCTAAGAACCCCTAATTCTTACAAATTTTTATGGCTGGGGGCGAATGATATTTCACCTACCCGGTTATCTTATTTTAATGTCACTGATATCTGGTACTTAATTAACTATTGACTCATTGACTCTTCAGGTGATCAGAGGGCTGGTGCTTACCTCGGGCAACGGATCAGTATGGCGATCCAGCGAGGAATCGTAGCCAGCCTTCTGAGCACCTTACGCATAGAAGACGGTGATCTGGGCTCAGTATTCTACTTATAGTCTTGAGGGACTATGGGTAGAATACGATACAAATAAGTTTTCTTTTATTGTATTCGATTATATGTAATTTTATAATTGTAAATTATGTAAATATGATATCTTACTGTAATATTTATTTAAAAGTTGATTAACTATTCAATTATGCATAAGTACTATTTTCAAACTATATGTATATTTATGTTATCATTGAATTAGAATATAGACCGAGATTGCTTTGTAAGTTTTTTAGTAAGACCAAGGACTGTACTATATATACTTAGATTATATTGTATTTTTGAAATAATACGCCGTTTATCCAAGAAAGCGATATTTTCAATATTTTCGAGACATAAGCAGATTTTAAGTTATAAATTGATTTAATTCTACCTATGGAAATAGCAAAAAACAGAGAACATTTATTACATCTGTAATTTTTCCCTGTGCATAGTCTGAGGTTGCCCGTTCTTGTCTAATTATGTCTGAATAGAATAGAATACTTTATTGTTAAACTCTGTACATAAGGGTAAATAATATTATAATATATAGAATTAAGAAACAACAGTTGGCCCAATGAGAGCGTACAATAATAGTTGTTACATAATTAGGTATAATTAACAATTATGTCATGAAATAATTAATAACAATAGTTTTCATTAATTCTTATATAAGCATATTACTTTTTATAGATGTAATTTTTTATGTTTTATATCTGTTTTCGAATTGTTATCCCCACGTGCATTTTTGGACACGCTAATACATACATAATTACATATAATCACGCCTGTTTCCCATTAGCGTAGGCAGAGACAATGCTACGATCCAGAGAAATACTTTTCGCTTCATCTACTTTCATTAATTTTTTCATACATGCACGTTTATTTAAGGTGCTTTTTACTTGAAGGTTACCTAATCTAATATGGATCATATAATATCTATATTTTACTACAAAAACAACAGCAAAAAACGGGGTCATAGAATTATGATCGGCAATTCTGTACATTACATTAGTCTATGGCGCACGGATGCGACCAATTGAGCAATTAACTCGAAGATGTCAGCCATTCGTTGGGGCCATATTTCATCGCATGTGCTCACCAAAAGGGCTTTTGCGGTATACTACGTGAATTGAACTCGGAATTAATGTTATGAATTTAAACATAAGAGTTTTAAATTGTTCTTGGGAGTTCTAGGCAGAAACTTAAATGGTGACGCTTTATATTGCTGTTCTATTTTCAAATAAATTGGGCACAGAGCCGAGATTAGAGCTGGTAGAGCCTCTTGCGGTTCTATTTTCAAATAAATTGGGCACAAAGCCGATATTAGATCTGGTAGAACCAGACTGCAATGATTATAGTCTTGATTAAAACATATTCAGCCGGCTCGATCGGTGTGATACCACGCTTTCATAGAATACCGGCACGGAAACGGTTAGTCTTGAGTTAATTATATTTTTGGCGATGAGTGAGAGTTCCGATGGCCCACCTCCCCCCCTCCCTCTATCCAATCTTAGAAAGAAGAAAGAAAAATATTTATTGTCGTAAATACATGCACACACAAAAATACTAATAATAATATGTACGTACATAACATTCACGGCAATAAGCCCGGAAACTCGGCATTGTGCTGTATCAGGAGCTTGACACAGCGGTGATTTTCAGTTCCAGCCTCTATAAAACCAGAATCCACCCAAACAAGCTACAATTTAACTTCATGTATTTTTAAAAACAGTTTTGAATACTTATAACAATAACTTTATTTTACATATATCACAAAAATGAGTTTGCCAAAAAATATTTCCTTCTAATCTACAAATATAATAAACAATGTTAAATGCTAAATACAAATCTTCTCTATCCTAGCCCTATTCCAATCCCATATCCCATCGCCTCCATTTCATTTCACCTGTCTCATTCCCCCATCCTATTTGTCCCATTCTAAAGGCTGGCAACGCGTTAGATTCGCCATCGGTGTTGCAAACGTGTACAGGCAACGGTAACCACTTTCCATGAGCTGTGCTGCTTATCTGTTTGCCAACTCCGCAATAAAAAAAAATATAACAAATTAGAGGGAGATCCCGGTAGACGTCATGCCCTGAAAAAATAAAAATCTAGAGCCCAATCCCAGCGCCACCTACCAACTGGTAGGTGGCGCTACAATACAATTGGAACTCCAATTGTATGTCTAAATAACTCGGGGTTGTTACTTGGACAACAACACCAACTACAAGGAGGGTTGTGATATGTACACAAAAAAATCATCAAAATCGCTAATGTCGGTCTCAAGTTATGCATGTACATGCATTTCTGATTTATATATAGATATATATATATATATAGATTAGACGGTTTTTTCTGTTTCTTAATTCGGATGAATCGACATAACTTGACACATATAAACATAAATATTTATATGTAAAATTACGTCACACGAATTTCATGATTTTTGACCCCTCCCCGTCCTTGTCACATGCGTGACACTCCTCCCTCCCTAGTATTAAATTAAAACGGCAGTTTCGTAATTAGTTTTATTTCCAATTCAATTATTTTTTAATCATTTAAACACTATGTTTGTTGCAGTCTCATTAGTTTGAAACCTATTTTTGTATAGACTGTTATTTAAATATGATTGATATTTTATATCTATCTACATGTGAACTTTCGTGCAAATACACAAAAGCAGAATATAGTGCATTAACAGTACAATACAATAATGCCCTGCGTATAATGTTAAGGTTACTTAAATTCTGTAGCGCTTCAAAGATATTCACAGAAACAAGACTCCCTGGTTTTTCGGCACTAATACGACAAAGAGTAGCTAACACAAGAGAAAGATTTTATACCTCCCAAAATAAAATAGTCGCTGCTCTGCTTCAATTTAATGGACCATTGATAGAACATTGGATGAAACTACATCGTGACATAAAATTATCTTAATATTACAATAGCAATAATGTAATTTGCAATTTATTATGGACCTAGTCTGGATTAAATAAATATTTTCATTTAATAATAATAATATTGAAGTGATACTTCTATATTAGATTAGCAGATTGTTAATGCACTTGTCCAATTTCAAAAATTGCCCGTAAAACTTCAAGTGAAAACTTTGTTGCAATTCGTTTTGCCACTTGTCCGTTGTGATTCGTTTTTCCACTTATCCATTGCCATTCGTTTTTTTAATATTTAATTGACATATAATAATAATAATAATTGTTGTATGTCATTGAAGACAACGGGCCCGGATTTTTGGAAGGCTTGCGTAGGGCCATGGGAAGACCAACACATAGAGGCCCCTTGACAAATATAATCTAAATGTGGCGTGACACAGATCGGCGATTATCACTGCCTACACCATATAATAATGCACCCAAGGACAAGCCCCGGCCAGTCTAGGACTTTTATGGGAATAAATATTTATTTAAAATTTTGGTAGCTTTTCATTACGGCTAGCACCATTGCAGCTAATGGGAATACCAAGTTAACTACTAATATTCCGCGGCGATGATATCGAGAAGATATTGTGGATTTAATATAGAATACGAATTTTGGACACTATCACAATGGAATCGTGCTTTGAATATCTTCGCACCGTCAAGATATTAAAATAGCAGAATTGGGTCTCTTCCTTACTATTTCTTTTTAAATATTGCACTGCACTCTTTAAAAAAATATAGTATTCACGAATATTCATGACGAGTATTGCCAATGAAACTTTGTTCGCGTTGTCATGGAGACGTATTTTTTGTGGATTGCAACAACACAAAAAAAACACGATCGCAGCGTCATCTATATCTTATTCCTTATATTATTATATTTTTATTATTCTTTTATCTTTAAGCTGTATCGTCGGGATGAAAATTATCCTAAGTCTTGTGTCCCGGGATATAAGCTATCCCTGTGTCGAGTTTCATTTAAATCCGTTATTTCCAGTGAAACTACTGTTTTACTGGAGTACTTTTTTCCACTTCCAATATTATTTCCTATTCCCCTCTATGATTCCCTAATACTGTTGACACAATATATGGATGATCTTGACATTCCCTGACTCATTCACTCTCACTCAAACACGCATAATTACATATTCTTGCAGCACTTATGCCGTATACGGGCTTACAGATACATAGACAACACACCACACTTAAACACTTGAAGGGCTCACACCAACACAATTACTTATAATAATTATACTAGCTAGCATTTTTTGAAGTGAAACTTCTTTAGAATCTTTGTGATTTGAAACTCGATAAAACGAAAAAGCGACACCAAAATGAGATAAACACAAAGCTATAAGACTAAGACTGCGAGAAAATGAGATAGAATACATTATATTTAATAATTAAACACTATGCTCATACAATAGTGTTGGAGATGTTTTTAAGTTTCATATCAAGTATCAAATTTCGTATTAAAGCTTAAATATATTATAACGATATAATATATGAAATGTGACGTCACGAAATTTAGAATCCCTCCCACCCCTTGTCGCTCTTTGTTTCATGTCTATTGCGTGTACACACACACACACACATTTTTTTTTCTTAACTAGCCAAATATCATGACCAACGGGTTGATCCTGGTGACGTTTACTAGAGGTTTCTTCTTAAACTAAATTCAGACAGAAGCCTCTTACTCAATGTTGTTACTAGTTTTAAGATTCACAGTGTACTTTAAGAGGAAATAAAGAATTATATTATTATTTATGACTAGCTATAACAATGGCCCGGACTTTGAAGGACTTGCATGGGGCCATGGGAAGGCCAACACGTAGAGGCCCCTTGACAAATTTAATGTTAATATGGTGTGACACTGACCGGCGACTATCCCTGTTTACACCATATTATTATAGTAATGCACCCAAGGACAAGCCCGGTTAGTGTCGCACTATTGTAAGAAATGAGAACAAAAGGTACTGGGCTATGGCAAGGATATGCCGTACAAATTGGCAAAGGGCAACATGGGTATGAGTGGCTAAGGGGTATGGCCACGTGGACTGCAGATTCACCGAAGCTACTTCCGACTTTAGGCCATTTATCGCTTCCACCCCTAGAACTTGAGTCTTAGTTCATTATTTATTATTATTAACTTATGAATTCGAACAAAAATTCTTGGAATTTCTTCTATCTCGACGTCTTTTAATTACAAGCACTATTTTTATTACTGTTTAACTGCATGAATATTCCCGAACGGGATATCGAGCCAATTAAGCCCGTCTGGATTCACAATTACGAGTGCACATGTTGTCACCGCGTCCGCGTAAGACGATGCGTGTGCACACAATTAGAATAATGTATTATATTTATGTAATCGGTGCCGGTACATCGAGACGTATTCACGATGATTAAATTGAAGAAAGGTCAGTTAAAATCACTAAATAATGGTGTATGTAGACCTTAATGAAAGTTGATGAAGCAAAGTGTTTGTCAGGAGCGTAGCAGGTAGAGATTCATCTTCTCTGCCTACCCCAATAGGAAACACACGAGACAATAGATAGATAACACTTTATTGTACACCATTACAGAAAACTCACGAACTAATATTATTCTAATTGTGTACAAAGGGCGGCCTTATCGCTAAAAAGCGATCTCTTCCAGACAATCCGTGGCAAGAATATTGCTGATTAGGAGTGGCGATGGTGGTATACATAATTATTGTACGATTACTTACATTTTAATAATAAATATGTGTGTATGTAATTAGGTTACATACATACATGTATGTATGTAATCGTTCATTCACCACTACTAAGGATATAGTCATTATGTCTGTGCAATCAGGGCCGTCCTTACCCGGAGGTGCAAGAGGTGCGTGGCACCCGGGCGCGGAGACGAAGGGGCGCAAGCCGATTCACTTCAATAAAAAAGTCTTTAAAGAATATTATGCTTTTTCAAAATCTAAATAACGACACTTAAACAAAACAATACCACACGAACGTGTTGCGCCATACAGACTAAATCTTTCTATAAAATTTCATCCATACTAAAAACGGCTCTTGACTATTTACTTTTTTAATTTGGATTTACATAAGTATATGGTGTAAGGTTAGCGACAACATCTGCCGAAAGTACGGTGCTGAAAGTCGCTAAATAGGCTCGCAGTGTTTTGTAAGTAACCTATGAAACATCAGCCGAAATTACGTAGCGTTAACTTTTCATACAGCGGCTGTTTCCGTGAGAACGCATTCAATGTATTTTACATTAGCAATCAACGCATCATAGGACGCGTTACGCGACCGAAAGTTCGGCAAACGTAGTTGACCCATTTTTGTTCATGCTCCGAAACTTTTACGAATCTAAAAGTACATAATTTGACCTCTTCGTATTGCCAACACTGATAAAATTTAAACTTTAAGGTAGATGATACGTTTATATAATAATGTAAATAATAAATAATGTTTGGGGAAAAGTTTCGTATCGTACTATTTGACAGTCATGCCAACCGAATACTAAAACCGATAATCCAAACGTCGAAGTGTCGGCGCCGTACCTTCGGCAGATGTGTCGTTACACTAAAGCTATTTGTTTTGAAAATGTGTCAGTAGGGTTTATAACCACTGTACTCAACCTGCGACTCGATGAGCTTTTATGAGTAGCCTTCCTGTCATACTACTTACATACATAGATGTATAATGATGGATTTACATCGGCAACATCTCTGGTCTGGCAAATGTCCATAAACGACGTAACCACTTTCTATCAGGATTGCCGTAAGCCTGACTATTGGGTATTTTAGTAGTACAAAAAACACCTAAATAATGTTGCTACATAATCCATAATTACATATGTAGGTATTAGGTATAACCTCCAGCCCTCAAGGGTCTGTAACCAATAATGATATAGAACCAACGTAGGACTATACGCCACTGCGCAGAAGACTATTAAGATAGAAGATTAAAGAAGATAAGAAGAACAAAGCAAACTAAATCTTGTTCCTAAGTACTAGTGCCGCAGGAGTGTTTTGCATTTCTCCTGCTGCTTAAGTGCTTATCAATGAGGGTTTAGAGCTGCAACATCGAATGACGACAGAAGAAATCAGTAGTAAAACAATTTGTGAGCAGTCTAAAACATTAAACATTACCTATAAATTAGCATTACCGATGACATCAACAAATCGTACATCAAGTATAATGGTTTCACTTTCATAATTTCAGGGTTGTTATTCATTTACTTGCCTTACTATTGGTAGAAATTTGTTATTATTTTGATATCTTTTACTTCTGTCTTTGTATGTCACAGATATTTTTCTTCAAAACTACTGGGTCCACAAAGATAAAATTCAGCTGGTAAGAGTATTATATACGCTACTACATAATTATAGATATAAAAAATATTAAAACTGCCTATAGTACCATATAGGTAATCGATGGACAAAAATATTTAGGTACATTAAAAACATATAACGTCATAAAGATCATATTTTTAGTATTTAAACTGGAGAGATGTTGGTTTTTAAACTTGAATTATAAGGGTAGAAAATTCTAAAAGTAGTGACGGTGGTGGAGTTTTTAAAAACCTTCAACCAAATATTTTGCTTCGAACGAGAATAAATAGGTTTTAGTGGTTGAGATGAAGATGAAGATAATGTTTGCAAAAAAATAAAAAATAAAATTAAAAGTACTCCTCTTTTCTAAGAAAGTACTTATACATTGTTTTGCCTTACAAGATTATTTTTATAAGACACACGATCTTTGCAATAATTTACATTATTTAATGATGTTTAAATATCATAGTCTATTTAAGAAACATTTATAATTAGATTAAATACATAACATTGTACAAAAACAGTAGTTACAAGGTTTAATAGACTCTTATTAATCCATGAAAACATTATCGACAAATTGCATTGCAATTTGGCAAAGTAAATGATTATAAAAAAGATCATGTATGTAACTTTTCAAAATAAATAATGAAAAAACAAATAGTTGCGCCGTTCTATAAAGCCATTGTTGTGGTCGGTGAGGGTAATTTTGTGTTATTTTACTGTTATTTAAATCTAATGAACACAATTAAAATTAATCCATGTATTTTCTTCAATATTTTTCATACGACAAAAAAAAAAAAAAAAATTACATAAAAAACAAAAATCACATTCAAAAACGCTATTCTATAAGCAAAATAAGGCTTCACATGAATGAGAACATCACAACATCCTCCACAGGGCAAAAGTTATTGATAACATTACACTATATATTCGTTGGCAAAATACGAGTATTTTCGATTGCGAACATAAGAAAATGTAAGAACCGAATCAAATATAACTTTATATTTGCCCCTTAAATAATAATTGAAATTCCTTTAAAATAAACAAAAAGAATAACTAAACTAAACGGAACGCTTGTATTCTCCATGCTGTGTCTTCACTTTAGCAACCCTACACACGTCGTTTTTGCCCTTGACAAAGTTCCTCGACTACTCCCGGGGGCCAAAGTGACCTCTTGTCAGATGTCATTACTAACACAACCTCTCCAATTCTTGGGATGTGTAAGAATTGGGATATTATTTTCCTTTCAAAACAAGTAATGAAAGATATTCCTTGCAGAAACGCATCTTGAGGTCATTTCTAAGTTTTTCAAGGTATCTGACACGCACGTTTAAGCGCTTACCATTTAGACAATCCAAATTGGCATCTATCAAACTGATTTTAGGTATGTGAACTATCGATGATGATACAAGTAATAATTGTAATCGATATAAAACTCACATATTAAAATAAAATGATTTATTATTTTAAAAATATATTTCAGGTTTCGTTGTCTTTATTATCTTTAAAATGTAGAAAATATGCATGACTTAATTACGATTTATAGTTACACTTTTCGATCGTATCAATCTTCAGGTCACGTCATTAATATTTAAGAAAGAAATGCTGAAGACCGCGCGAATTGGAGTGGTCAAAGTAAGATAGCGGACCCTGGGCTTCGGAGTGAACGCTCCGAACGCTACCGGGATTTAACGCTTAGATGATGATGACCTAAACCAGAATTTTATTCAAAAGTTTATTACGTTGGGAAAAGAAATGGTACTTATAGATATTGATAGCCTTTTATTTATCATACAAGCCTACCATACAAATTTACTTGGAATGAACATACGATTGACGTATAGAAATACGAAGTAATAATATTACTCATTCAATTTGAAACTATGTTTCCTTATAACGAATAGTTAGAAAGGAAAATTGATTTATTTTACATGTAATTTAAGTGTTATTGTACTTGTGTTTATAATTTGGGATTCAAAATTTTATCCATCATTTTCCTAGCGTCAATCCCTGTTGTTTTGAGTTTGACGGCCTCTGTTGTTGAGTGGGCTAAACCTATACCGGCCTACCTCACTGCAACGCAGATGCCCCGAGTTCGATTCCTGGCATGGTAAACTTTCCGTTATTAATTGGTCTGAGTGCCTGGAATCGGCCCCAGGGTAGTCCGTTTGTGGGATCTGTATCCCATACAGAGCCGCATTTTACAAAGCGGTACTAATTTGGGAAAGACACATGATTAAATAGACTGAGCCAGATGAAATCCATGTATTTGCTAACACATGACAGAAGGAATAAGAAAAAATAATAAATATATATCTATCTAATGTTTTTACTTATAAGTCATGGTCCGAAACTCAGAGGGCGCGGGTTCGATCCTGGCCGGAACGCATGCACCACTTAGTCAGTTTTCTGATCTAATGTGCATATTGTTACAATTACCACGTGCTAAAAACGGTGAAGGAAAATATCGTGATGCAACCTGCACATGGAGATAACCGATGTGTCAAACCTGCCAAGCCGCCTTGGATAAGCGTGGCGGGTATACTGTCCGTTCCCCCCTATAATGGGCGGCCCGAGCCTAGTATTGGGACATTTATGCGCTGATATTATAATTATAATGTTTTACTTGCCATGTTTTTAAGCAAATGATTTGACTTGATATACAATATTAATAGAAAATTTAAACATGCGTTTCTAAAACAAATGCCAGAGCTTTGATATAGTCTAAACGCAGGTTCTAATTCCGTTGTATACTATCCATAACAAGCGTGACTCGTTGAGCTTGGGTATAAACAATGTGTGTGTCGATTATTTATTCATTTATTTGGAGCGTCCGCTTTGTTGTTTTATTTTTTCATGCGGTCTTGGCATGATTTATTGTGAGACCTATGCATCTTATCTTACACGACATCAAGCCAGTATTTAAGGCTACAGCTTCTACTGTAACCTGGTGGAGGCGGCATGGCTAGACATTTGTCCCTCACATAGCCTGTTCCCGCAGGGTTTCATAATTTCAACATAATTAAAATGAGCTACTCTCAGGACTCTCAATTTATGATTGAAGTAAGTTTAATAAATATTTTTTAAATAGTAGGAGGTCGATTGAAAGTATATACATATTATCACGCCAGTTTCCTATGGGGGTAGGCAGAGACTATAGATCTCCTCTTGCGACGATCCTGACAAACAAGTTTGGCTTCATCTACTTTCATTAACCTCTTCATACATGCACGTTTATTTGATATGCTTTTTACCTGACCTCGTTTTAACACTTCTGTTATTTGATCATGGTGTGTACGTCGTGGTCTACCGGTACCAACTCTACCATTCACAATACTGTCATACACTTGTTTTGTGATTCTATTTTCATCCATCTTCTCTACATGCCCAAACCACCTTAACATACCTTTTTCTACTCTTGTTATTACATCTTCTTTCGATCTACAACGTTACACTATTCCGTATCATATCATTCATGCTTATCTCACATATACTTCTCAAAACTCTCATTTCAACTGCATTTATTCTACTGCATTTATTCTACTTTCATACTTCTTCTGCCACACCCAACTTTCACTGTCGTACATTAGTGTTGGCACCAACACCCCTTGATGGATTAAAATTATTTATTGAGATTTTCAATAAAAAAATAAGGCGAACTAGTGGTGCCACCTTTTTCGGAAGTGTTATGAGTTACGTTTTCTACTGAATACTTTCTTCCATAACATAACAGTTGTGTTTATACTTATAGTACAATCATTTGGTAATTTCCTTTCTTTTAATACTTGATTTACGAATCCTTTTTCCTTCACTTCAATTACTTCACTTTCTTGTGATGGAGTCTCACAAATAAAACAATTTACTCCATTAGAAGCCATGGCTCACTATATAAAAAACATGTGTTGGTGTAGATCAGCTATACTCAACCCGCGGCCTGCATCGGAACGAGATAGGGAGAGGTACAAGTGCGCATGCGTCTGGCAGGCGCCGCCGTCAGTCGGGAGCCCGGAGGCGCAGATATGCGCATGATCTCCCTCCCTGAAATACCGCTGCAGGGGCCCTCTAGCATCTAGGGAGCAGAGGAGTCTTCACCCCTGTTGACGAAGTGAGTTTGCACTGCTTCCCGGAGCATTCTCAAGCACTGATGCGCTAGGATCAGCGTGGGCGTAACTACGTTCTAAGTCTCACGGTCTTCCTGCCACAGCGCGGGGGACATGGGAGGAGGGTGGTTTTAGTGGGCTATTAGCCCCTGGGCATTTGTCCATCGGTTCGACACATCTCCACACAAGCCGGTCGGTTACTGTTTGGATTGCCCTCAGTGGAATGCCTCCATGATTGACAACGGTCTAATCCCTAGCAAAGGACCCGGTATGCGCGAAATGCATTTCCCCCTTTAAAAAAAAATCTCGCGCCCTGCATGTGGCCGAGCTTTTGTAAGTGTCCTGTCTGACATGCTAATATTTGTACAATTATATTGTTAACTGCTCTGGTATTGCAAAATTTTATAGATGACGGTAACCACTTTCCATTAGGTGGGTCGCAAGCCTCTTTTATACTATAGAAATAAAAAATCACTTAAAAAAAATTATATTGTAGCTCGCAACACCTTATCTATTATATCTATGTTGCCCTTATAAGAAAAAGGTTGAGTATCGCTGGTGTAGATTAATAATATTTTGCGGCGCTCGTATGCCAAAACTATTGATATTACAAAAAATGCTACTTCAAAAATTGTAGGAGATTTTCTCTAGTTTAATTTTGTAATACATGTTTTTATTGTAAAATGAGTCGGAAAGGAGATATTGTCAAAAAATTGCTATTATGCGCCATTTTTCCAATATGCCTCCGCGAGCGGCAATGATACGAGTTGGCAAAATTGAAATAAGGAAAGAGCACATCGAAATCTATAAAATTGCCCATGTTAAAAACTCCCGAAAAACTTTCCAGGTACCCTCTTTTTTGAAACAAAATGACATACTATTGATTCAGAAAGTATATAGTTAATTGTGAAATAAATTGTAACAGCTTTTAGTAGATATCTATTTGTTATACTTTCGACGGGGCAAAGAAAAATGTTTTATCCTGCAGAATGGATTTGAATTGTATCCTTTATGGAATACGCATCTTTAATATAAGCGAAGAAAACCGCATGACAAGCCAACACCATAAAGATATAACAGACACAATGTATTCGTTCTCAAACAATCTAGTCAAACACCACCCGTATCAATAAAACCCAACAACAACAAATAGCAAAATTGCTACATCAATAGATTTCAAGTACAAAATTACACGAAATAATATTCATAACGATGAATATCCGCCGAAAGAGATTTGATTCTGCGGGCGTTAAACTGCCCACTCAACGGACCCCTCTACAAAAATAAGTGTCATAGATAAAGGAGGTCAACTTACACTGGCTATTCATCCCGTATACCACTTAACTCAATAAAAGTCCCCTTGTATGACATTAAATTTAATAGTGTTTGAAAAGCAGCGGCGCGCGCGCAAACGGTCCTTCCTGTGAGCGAACGGAAGACGCCGATTGGCTCAATTGCGATGCCCATTCACCAATCAGCGCTCAGTGCCGACCTATTCAAAGTGGCTAATTTAGAACGTTCCATTCCAACCACACGTCTTACAATTTTGTGATGCTATGTCACTGTTGTTGAATGCATTTTATTGCTGTGAAATGTTAATGGTTGTCAAATAAAACTGAAAACCGACAACTAATAAGATTTACCCATTAGCCATCATATGGTTTTTTAACCGGCTATTCTACCAACGACAGTTTGAACTTTTGACAGCAACCTTCAGTTTTTATTTATACAGTAACTTAATTAACAAAAATGTAATTTTTCTATATATTTTCTTTTATGACGAGAAGTGTACCCCATTTCCACCCTGCTGCAGGCGCCCATGCTAGTGGTGCCTAATGAGACTGACATGTGGAAAAATCTCGAAAAAAAATATAAGAGTAAAACAATCAACGCAATACAAGGATCGATCGACTGACAAAAACCATACTTAAATATTCAACATTTATTATATTGTAACAATTGATTGATAAACATTACAAAATTAACTTACCTTAACATTATTTGTCACAAAAATCTATACAATATATACATAATTGATATTATATAGATTTGCAATATATATTTTACAAAATTATTTGCATCTTTTTTACTATACATGAAAATAGACCACGAAGAATGCTTTTTGGCACCGCCATTGCAATTCACTACCAAATTTATGGAAACGCGAATGAAGTTTCACTGGCATCTGTTAGATACTTAATAATAGTTAAACTTTTGTAATATATAAAAACATGTGAAACGAGTCGATAAAGTATTTCCTAAATAAATTTTTCAGCCCAGGCAAGTATAGTTTTACACAACTAATAATAATTCCTCCCGATGTACCTACGCTGTAGACCAATTTTAGTAGCGTGGGAAACGTCCGACAGTGTACAAATCATGCAAGCGGAATAGAGCTAAGAATACTCTTCTGCATAGCAACCAATACTGTCATTTCCGCTTGCGATTAAAGTTCAATATAGATCATTATACGTCGGAAACCAGTCCACACTTTTCTGCGCAAACGAAAACTGCTGATCGGACATAGTTACCTCCTTATTTATAGTATTTAGTTGTACGAGGTTTATAGGTTCATTAAAAGTATTATTTCTAATCGTAATTAGAATATGATTATTATGAATAACACTTTTTGAACCCAACCCATAAACCTCGTGCAACTCGTATTATAAAAAAGAAGCAGCAGAGATGAGTAGCAATTTTAATTTATTTCTTTAGGTTTATGGCTTGGCAGCTAGGTATTTAAGCCAGATCTTAGATTATAATGTAGTTTCTTTATTTTATTAAGTCTATGTGTAGCACAGCTGAACTGTAGGTTGTCAGCTGGTGCCATTCAACAGAGTTCTTGTGACAACTCAAAAGGCCACATTTGACTACACAGTTCACATTTCTCACAAAACACATAATTACTATTCAAAAACTATCAATATCCTACAACTACTGTTCATTTTAAAGTAATTTTACACATTTTAAGAAAATAAAACTGCACAGCACAACATCTCCTTCCAGTTCCCGCCAAAAAAAACCTAGCAATTTTAAAAACCAGCTAAACAGCGGTTGTTTACAAAATGTCAACCGTTGGTAGTCATTCACCGATTAACCAAATAACCATCACCCGGTTTTTTAGCCGGCTATTGAGCTACTATTAGCCAGATGGCGAAGTTTTAGAAATTTTATTTGCTAATCATCACAAGCTATTAGTTACTTAGCCGAGTTGAACCCGAAACAGCATGCTGTAATTTACATGACACACCATTTTGGTTGAATTTATTGACAAAATTGTATTCTGACAGTCAGACGACTCTTGCGCGATCTAGACGGATCATGCTGATTGGTCGGTTAAAATTTCTCCACTTTGATATCAAACGAGCCAATGTTCTGTATTTCGTTTGTTAAAACATCGCCTGGTTTCAGATATTCCGGGGGATTGCGGTACATGCCCACACCGCCGGGAGTTCCAGTGAGAATCATGTCACCTGGTAGAAGAGTCATTACCCTGGAAAAGATGAAAGTTTAAAAATGTTATAACACTATATATACTCTGTATAAACATTTATTTTACAATGTATTCTAATATTTTCCATATATCTTCTTTGTCTTTACATAGTACTACTAGCGGGCCCAGCAGATGTTGTCCTGCTGTAAAAATAAATAAATTTGGAACCCGATTGCAGCGCCACCTACCGGGTCTATTGGTGAATCTAAACCATCTCGGGACCCGCTTGAACACACACAATAAAATTGAAAAGGTTATTTTTGAACTAAATGTTGTTTACACTCGACGTCGCGTGATCCTCGAAAAACATTTTAAAAGTACATTTAATAAAAAAAATGGAGTAAGTTAAACAAAATCACTTACGAGCTAAGCCTCTCAATGAGATCTTCAATCTTGTGCACCAGTTGACAAGTATTGCTGGCCTGTTTCAGGACTCCGTTTAAACTACACTTGATGTTCAACTTCTGTGGATCTCCAATCTCGTCACTTGTGGTGATGCAAGGACCAATGGGGCAGAAGGTGTCCATTGACTGAAGTTAAATAAAGGAAACATTTACTTTAATTACAATTTTTATATTAAACTTGAAGAAAAAACTAAACATAGCAGCTATTTTTAATTATAATATAATGTAATATTAAGATTCTGGAAGAACAGCATCTGTTACTTAGTAATCTAGTTATAATATTGTAAATAAACAAGTTTCTGAGGATGGATGAATATTTGTTACACTTTCACACTAAAACTACTGAACGGATTTTGATGAAACTTTACAGTAATATCCTAATCCTAACTGTAATATTGTGATGCTTTCACCCCTTAACTACGCAATAGATCATTACGAAGTTATGCATACTCATTGGGGCGCTAGGGGTATAAATTCAATTCAAATTCAAAAGCTCTTATTCAAAATAAGTTCCACTGGAGAACAGTTTTTGAGGGTCATACGTATAAGTCAAATTTTGAATCTACTTGCATTCTATGTACACCGTTTCGCAACGTGTTATCGCTGTTTAAAGGTGAAGAAGCGGCAAGAGACTCCCCAGCAACACGTCTGGCTAAACAATATTTTTCATCATAATTAAATAATAAAATAATAATAAAAATGTATTTATTTCAATAAGTTCATACATGTAAGTTGCCGGGGCTTCCCAGAAAGTAATCAAATGATACTTGTGTTGGGAAACCTCGCTCTTCCTATGTTGCTTAAATTTAAGACTATCAATTTACTGAATTACAGAGAGTACTTTTACAAATATTAAAGAAAATAAAGAAAGAGATAAATAGATGGGTTTCGAGTGGTTGTGTCCGCAGTGGGTAAAAAGCAAACAGGTGTGAGGTGCGGTTGTGCGCGTGTATGTGTGTGTATGTGCGTGTGTGTGTGTGTGTGTGTGTGTGTGTGTGTGTGTGTGTGTGTGTGTGTGTGTATGTGTGTGTGCGTGTGTGTGTGTATGTGTGTATGCGTGTGCGTGCGTGTGTGTGTGTGTGTGAGTGCGTGTGTGTGTGTGTATGCGGGTGGTAGTTTGAATGGAACACAAATCCCTACAAATTTATTATGAGTCTTATTGAAAACATTAAGCATGTATCAGATTCAAGCTAATGTAACCAAGATGTCTTCCACTTCATCATAATTAAGGGTAAGGAGCTATTCAGTTAGATTTTTCTTACACTCATGTAGTTGCATGGGGTAAATGTTAAGAATGCGATTAATTTTATTATAAACACGGGGGGCTTGAGAAACATTTTGCCGACTAGCAAAGACTGAACGTGCGGATATGCAGGGGCAACTATATCATAGCGTCTTTTTCTAAGTTTGGCACGATCGAAAGGTAACCCTTTGTGGTATCTAAGTGTCATGTGTAAGATATAGTTTCCTGACGGAGAGAAGCTTAGAAATCACATACAGGGATTCAGTAGAAAATGTATATAGCTTACAATACATAACTTTAATTAAGGATCTTTGCGCCTGTTCTAGGTCTAAAAAGTATGACTTAGCTGCACCCCCGCCACACTGATATACAATATATAATTACAGATTGGGCTAGTGCAATGTATATTTTATTTAGTAGCTCGGTACACATAACGTGTCTCAGAGATTTGAAAACCCATATAAGCTTCCTTACCCTTCCTATGGTTAGTTCAAGGTGTGGGTACCAGCTTAAGTTTTGGTCCACAATAATTCCAAGGTACTTAACAGAGCTAACCTTCTGAATAGTCGGGCAACCGTAAGCGCAAGTGAATGGAGTACCACAGGAGTGTATTTTAATTTCAAAGTCAGGCAAGGGCTGTGAATTTAAGTATGGCGCAAAGCATACATAGTTGGTTTTTTGGGTGTTTAACGTGAGAAGATTCTCACTAAGCCATTGACCAACTCTAGCTAGGCCCCTCTCAGCCCCCAACTTAACTTTATCCCAGGTCTTGGCCGTAAAAATTATAGCGGTGTCATCCGCATAGGACAGAATCCTCCCACCGACGCTACATAGGTTGCAAAGATCATTGATATATATCAAAAAGAGCGTCGGGCCGAGAATACTGCCCTGCGGGACACCAAATGTAACGTTTTCTTCATCACTTAGAAAATTGCCAATTTTTATCTCCTGCTTTCTGTTTTGAAGGTAACTGCTAAGAAGAGAGAGAGCAGAGCCACGGAATCCTATCCTCTCTAGCCTGCGTATAAGTATTGGGATAGAAACGGTATCAAAGGCTTTCTTAAGGTCAAGAAAGGCTACGAGACATTTGTTACCCTTATCTATTTCTTCTGTTATTGTGGATGTAAGATCCAGGATAGCGTACTGGGTAGACATTCCCTTCCTAAAGCCATATTGAGAGGTAGATAAGATGTTATACTTAGTCAAGTAGTTTACTATTCTAGAGTTCAAGAGCTTCTTGATGATTTTAGAAATACAGGGCAGCACTGAGATAGAAATATCGCGTCTCTCTGCGTATTATATCGTCTGTGCAACGGAGAGTGTTCCGAGGAACGTGTTTGATCTGGTGCCAACGCCTCATTTTTACAACCGCACCGCTCGCCATCGACGGGATGTTCACCCCGATTTCCTGGAGCTGCCACGCTCAACTACGCAACGGTTCCCTAGGACGTTTATTCCGCGTACAACAATGATTTGGAGGGAACTTCCCGCCGAGGTTTTCCCTGTACGCTACGACATGGAGTCGTTTAAGAAGGGAGTTATAAAATTTCTTAGAGGCCAGGAATGCATTGGCGACGCCCCTGGTGTTGCAAACGTCCATATGCGACGGTAATCACCTTACTTCAAGTGGGCCGTCCACCTGTTTGCCTGCTTCAGGTAATAAAAAAGGCTCTTTTTTATAACAAGGCTACGTTCCACAAGAGACTCACAACGATCACGATTTTTCCCCTTCCATATGCTTGCGGGCATTCAATCATAAACTCTAGAGGAACGGATTATGGAGCGTTGATGTGATTAACAACGAAATACACAACTGTCATTGGTTAACTTGAAAATCGCACCTTTTTCAATGTCAATCGATAGAGAGAATAAATGCTCTGTGATCAATGCCCACTTCGATCCAGCTCTTGAAATGGGTCGTTGTGAGCGCTGTGTGATCAAAAATAATGACGTCATTAGTAACGTTTTCGCCACGACGAAAACGACCGTGGTCGCCATGTGAAACGGCAGACGGAGCATTTTGGTCCTTGTGAGACGCGCCCATAGAAGTTGTTATACAATTACTATAGAAAACGACATAGGGCATCTTTCATCCAGAAAAATGTACTGTTCCTGAGGGATAGATCAACGCCGCCGCTATTAATTATTTGCGACGCGTATAACATGCGTCATCGCCTAGTACGCGACATATAAGGCGGGCGGGCTAACGTTGGCGACAACTATGACTTATGTTTATATTGTACAAGCGCAGACAAGTCGCGGGCGATCGCCAGTTATTACATACATTATAACTCACCTTTCCAAGTAAAAATTGTCCCATGTTCCTTTCCTTCTGCCAATCCCTTGCACTGATATCCTGAGCTATCGTGTAGCCTAATACGTAGTCGAATGCGTTAGCCGCCTTCACAGAGCTGGCTTTCTTCCCTATAACCACTACTAGCTCCACTTCCCAATCTACTTTCTGAAAAGATATAATGATATCTATAACTAAAGACTTGGAATTATAGCTAAATTGTTCTTCCCATTAATGGGAGGCCCGAACCCAGCAAAGGGACGGTTAGCGGCTGTTATTATTATTTCTACCTCACTCTATTAGGTAGGTACGTAGGTAACTCTTTATTGCAAACCAAAGCATAGACAAACAGAAGTAAAAATTACCAAAGGATAGTGCAACAGGCGGCCTTATTGCTAAAACGCGATCTCTTCCAGTCCAGGCAACCCTTGGCAGGGATTAATAGATTTTTAAAACTGACGGTGGTGCAATCTATAAATAATGATAAGTATACGCATTGCATGTACAAAAACAATATTGTTACGAGTTACAGGACTCGAATTAAAATGTTGTTTGGAATTACTATAGAATTTATTACAACTATACAAACACGTATAACACGTACAAATATAACTGGACACAACCAGTACAAACGTAATACACGATTCAATAACACGCTCAAAGTCCGTCACTGTATAGCTTATTGAATGTACACACGTCTTGTCTCGCTTGTGACCATCGCTTGACTGCCGATCTTCCCATTGGGCCATTGCTGCACCGATACATTATGGTTGCCCGCCCGCGTAGATCGACTTTCTTAGAATTCGTAATCTGCACACCTGCCTAATTATGCCTGCAAACGGCCATAAACGAGTACAATACACACTAGACTGTTTTCTAAATACAAATTTTAAACATAAGGTAAACAAAGGAAATGGCTGACAAAAAGGTAATAAACTGCAGGTGTGCATTGGTCTTTGTCGGTCGTAACAATTTATATATGTATATGCACACCTATATATACATATTACAATATACACACAAATATAATTATATAACAGATTAGGAATTACTACACACTATAAAAAAGTAATGCTTCTGAACCCGATATTTAAATTAAAGCATTGTAAGGATTTGGCCTGTCTTATAGCAATAGGTGGCTCATTCCTGAGGCGCAAAGCCTATTTGATTAAATATGTACTAGTCGCTCAATGGCGGCAATGGCTATGGAGCGAGCTATGTTCGATGTTTCTCTTATGGATCAGAAATGAGGATATCCACAAGCGAACCAAAGTAACTGATATAGTCGTTAGTCAATCGCAGTTCACTGCTGAACGTTGGCCTTCCCCAAATCGGCGCCACTCATCCCTGGACTTTCTGATCCAGCGCCTACCGTCGAAAGGTCGCCGGTAGGCGCTGAACCGACGACCTGCGCAAGGGCGCAGGTTTTCGGTCCATCAAGCTGGAGGCCGTCCGATACTACGTTTACCGAGACGCGGTTTCCACTTGCTAATTTTGTTAACTATATCAGTTACCTTGGTTCTCTTACGTATATTTTCATTTTTAATTCTATCCATAAGAGAAACACCCAACATAGCTCACTTCATATCCCGTTGAGCGACTTGGAACTTGTGGACTCCTCCTGCTGTCAGTAACTAACTGATATAGTTCTTTAAAAAAGGAAGTTATAATTGCAATGGGCTGGTCATGTTTCTCGCAGGAATGGCCGAGGACCAGAAGGGTCTTGGAGTGGAGACCCCGTCTCGATAAAGATAGTGTTGCACGTCTGGAAGTTCGATAGACTGAAGTCCTGCGTAACGTTGCCAGTCAGTCCTGGATTAGAGCCACAGAACCGGAATGATTTGCGAAGCTGGCGAATATACAGATGACCTACCTAATGGAAAATGGTTACTGTCGCCTATAAAAGCTTGCAACACCAAGGGCGTATCGCGTGGTCAGTGTTTAGGATGGCATAGGAGAACTGGGATAAAGGGTAGTGTTCCGTCCTTGCCTAGTATAAGGTAGGTAAAACATCGCTCCAACAATTTTGCTGTCTACCCTCTTTCTGTGTGAGGTGACGGTTAACGCAGGAGGGTATAGGCAACTTTTTGGGACGTCATTTCGCTGTTAACGTACAATAACATCGCGCCGTGCGCTCGTCTGTTTCTTTTTAAATATAATCATTGTAATTACTGGCCGTGCCAATAACTTTTATTAAGACCTAATCTGTGTACAAAGTGTTAGCTCTCAAGTGAAACCATAGTGCCGTGCACTGTTCCCGAGTGCAACCTGAACCAAGCCAGGAGAGGGCTGATCTCAAAGTTGGTGGAGCTTCTACTTTTCTAGTGCGAGGATCTGGGTCATATCTCTCTCATACAGTCCATAACAACCGAACCACAAAACTACCCGTGGGCTACAGCACCCCACAGGTAGAGATAGAGAAATCAGACAGGAGACTATTCCATTTCTACTCTATCTGAGTCCTTCTGTCTCTCCTCCATCCCTGTATAATAATAATAATTTATTTATTACAAGACAACACAGTCCAATATAATATATACACAGAGAAACGAACAAATAAACACACACAATAATATTAGTATTTTTTTCCCACTATATCTATCCTATCCCATCTCCTCAATCTCCCTCTGTCCCACCTGCTTGATGGTCCACTTCCCCCTCCTCCTATTCCATGAGCAGGGGGAAGTGGGCCATCGGGACTCTCACTCATAGTACGAAATACGATCAGCTCAATTGTAACCGTTTCCCGCCGATATTCTGTGAGTGCGTGGTATCACATCGATCTAGCCGGCCCGAAGAGGTGTATTCAAGATGATTCCAGCATGGCTCTACCACGTTAGACTGTGTGTGGCGCGGATTTGGAGTGGTCTTAGTCCAGCAGTGCGAGGGAGACAGTAAAAAAGATGGAATGAAGATATCAAGGAAGTTGCACGTCCCTTCTGGTCAAAAATAGCGATGGACAAGGACACATGTAAAGAGCACATATGTCAAAAAGATGCGCTAATCATGAAGAACTAGCACTTACGAAACATAATTGTAAAAAATGGTTCAAATTTTTTTTAAGCTTGAAAGTTTTTATTTGAAATAAGTTCCACTGGAGAAAAAAAAATTCAAGGTCATACATATACTTAAGTTAAAATTTTAATCTACTCGTTATACTATGTACATCGCTTCGCAAAACACATCTAGATAAAAATTCTTTTCTTCTATTTATCTATCTTAGGTCCTTTTTTATTTAATAAACACAGAAGAATGTTATACAATTACTTTTCAAACAATTGATGGAGTTGTAACAAATAGTGCACACTCAATAAGATAAAAACATAATAAGAAGATAGAAATCGTTATTTTCAACACATTTGCTCAAAAAATATAAATACTAGGATATGCCCGCGACTTCGTCCACGCTTGATTTGAAATTCCCGCGGGATTCCCAGGACAAAGAGTATCGCAGCATTGAAAAAATAATGTAAGCTATCGTTTTAGTGGAAACTGTGTCGGAATAAGCTAATTTTTGCTGCACTCGAACAATTTCAAACCGCTCCTGGGAAAATTCCCGCAGGATTCCCGGAATAAAAAGTATCACACATTTTATTATATAAAATTTACTATCGACCAGTAAAAAAATCGCCTTGGAATTCGAATTTATTTTTCAATCTGGCCCTTTTAAATCGTTTCCAGAAAAATTCCCGCGGGATTTCCAGCATAAAAAGTAACACAGGTTTTAAGTCTAAGAATTAGCTGTCGACCAGCGAAAACCGCATCGAACTCGGCCCAGTAGTTTTTACGTGAATCCCGAAAAACATACAAGAATACTAAAAAAAATTGCATCGTGTTCTCCATAGTTTCGTTAGTTTCAACGTCCCTGGAAACGCTTTTGATCAATACATTTGTCTCACTTTAATACTATAAAGAACATGAGTTTCAGTTTTCTCCACGCGCCCGTGGCGCCATTTGCAAATCGCGCCATTTTAATATTATAAACGTCAAAGATTGTTGCGAATGTCCGACTGATATTTATGTTTGTTTCATTACCTATGCTATTGTTTTCTTACAAATGTGTTGAAAAACGTTGTATAACATGTGAGTTTGTTGGTTTTTACAAACTCAAGACTATGGTAAATCTTCGACTTCGTCTCGGGCTAGCATTCGTCTATGTACTCGTTTGTAAAAACCAACTTACCATAGTTACTTATGATACTAGTGCGGTAAGTTGGTTTTTAAATAGATACTTAGGTGAGAATACCTATTTTATCGCACGTTGCGTTGTATGCTGCATAATTTTTAACTTTCGAACAATGTACACAGGCTTCGTAAATGCATTTTTTGAGCAAATGTGTTGAAAATATTATCACCGTCATTATAATGACAGGACATACGAAGAATTCATACTGCAACACATCTCAACAAATTCCTTACATGTTTGGCAAAACAAAACGGTAATAGCAATAAATACTAATTTTATTTGATATCCAGCAGTGGCTGCGATTAGCTGACGACACTTCATTTAGTTCTGAATGTAAAATTCTCAGAATTTACCAACAGTTACGATATCTCCTAACTATGAAAATATGTGAGCGTATTATTTAATCATGCATCCCACCTACACGCGAATTACGGGCACAATTTACTCCAATAATTGACCCCAATTGTAACATGCTGAGGTCAGACGAGACCTCTGTGATTCACTGTTGGAATTTTTGACCCCGTCGACTTAATGAAATGTAATACGAGCATGATAGCAGCTAAGTATTGTAAGCGCCAATGGAATGTTTAATTCACAGCTGGTTTGATTTAGTTCTGTTTGATTTTGTATCCATTTGGACAAAACGGAATCTTTGTGACACTTTATTTACTCGCATTATTCAGCTGTCTATCTGTCTGTGTATGTCACAGTCAATTTACTCCGAAACTATTGGGTCTACATCAAGGTCACCATTTTGGGTAAATATTTTGCCCTTCGGGTATTTTTGGGGACTTACATTGGAATGTGAAACTAATAATTGTATATCCCCAAGCTAAGCAAGTTACGCTTGTGTTATGGGTAATATACAACGGACCACTCTGGGGCCGTCCCAGACACCCAGACCATAGTAAATAAGAGAAAGTTCGTTTCCGAAATTTACCATGCCAGGAATCGAACCCGGAGCCTCTGCAGTCTAGCGAGTTCAGCCGGTTAAGACTTCGCCCGCTTAACCACAAAGGCCGTCAAAATTGTTAAATATTAAACCGAAAGATTAAAGTCGGTTGCATAGTTTAAGCTACTATTGATCTTACGGAACTTAGACATAAGAACTTTGTATTCGGTTCATATTTGGGTTGAGTAAATAAACTCGGTACCAATGTAAAGGAAGAGATGGATGAATTGTGTGAAGTATTATATGATTTGTGGTGTTACAGATGACGTATGTCAGAATAGAAGAGTACGGAAGGAAAAGACATTGTGCCGACCCTAAATAATTAGGAGAAAGTGAAAGATAAGAGGGGTATTTTTGGGGACAACACTTTCTTGAGGAAATTTTTGGAAACGGAAATTTCAATCATCGCACGAAACAGGCTTAGCTCAAGGCGCTAACTATTTCACGCCGATATCCTATGAGAATGTGGTATTACACCAATCGAGCCGGCCCTACAGTGATTCCAATGGGCGTTTACCACTAAATTACCTTTGTAATATCAGTGCGCAGCCTCACAGCACCGTCAGACCCAACTATAGAACTGGAAAATTTGCTGAAGACCATCGGTACAGGTGGAGGAGTGAGATTCTGCTCATCGCAATGATCCTTATAATTCAGACCTATACACAGCACCTTGTCAACCCCATGGATCGGCGCCGTCAATGTCACCGCTGATAAGGGAACTGATGGTGGGGTTTTGGACTTTAAACTGGAAGAAAGTATACAATTTTTTTTATTATTTTAAATTGTCGCTTTGTAGTCGGTCCATAACTAATATGGTCAAGGTATACTTGGCCTTCGGATATACTTCGGCTACGTTCCACGTGAGGCTCACAACGACCACGTTCACAACCGCGATTTTTCCCATTCCGCTTACTTGCGGGCGTTACAATTATAAACTCTAGTGGAACGGATTATGGAGCGTTGATGTCATTAACAACGAAATACACAAATGTCATTGGTTAATTTGAAAACCGCGCCTTTTTCAATGTCAATCGATAGAGAGAATTAATGCGCTCTGGTCAACCCCCACTCCGACCCAGCTCTTGACATGCGTTGTTGTGAGCGCTGTGTGATCGAAAATAATGAAGTCATTAATGACATTTTAGCCACGACAATAATGACCGTGGTCGCTATGTGGAATGGCTGACGGAGCATTTTGGGCGTTGTGAGCTACTAGAGAAACGCACCCTATGTCTCTGCATCTTTTGTCTGTAACATGAAGTGTTTTTTTTAAATTGCGAAACTGGCAGATGGCCAGACGGGCTAGGCTACGTAAAGGAAATTGGTTACCATCACCTATAAATGTTTGCCACACCAGGGTCCCAATTCTGCTATTTCAATATTTTGATGTTGCGAAGATATACAAAGCACAATTCTATTGCGATAGTATAAATACTTGTATTCTACTAAATCCACAAGATCTTCACGATATCGTCGCGGCGGAATAATAGTATAAGTCGTGCGCAGGTTTGCCGATCACAATCCCTCCCGCCTCCCACAAGCGCGACCCGCGGTCATCTAGTTCTTGGTACTACTTAGACTAGCCCCGGCCCAGTCGTCGGAAGCGGGAGGGGCAACTATCGGCAAACCTTCTGCGCACGGCTTATAGAAAAAAATTGGTATTACCATTAGCAGAAATGGCGTTAGCTACAATGAATATTGTAAAGCTACCAACATTTTAAACAGCTATTTCGCGAGGTTTCGCTTATAAATATAGAGTGACGTGCCATGGGCACGCTATTAGTATTGTTAAAACTTAGCCAAAATTCCACGAAGCACGCCGACAAATGTGACTGTACACCTGCAGGCCATAAAGCCCAAGTTTTATTCCCTGCCCGCATTTGCACTTCTTTTGTTTTCTTTGTGTTTAATATTTTTAATTAGAAAAGCCGCCTATTGTGTATTGTAATCCTCGCTGGTAGGCAGTGGCCAAGTGTAATTCTAAGAAACCACTGTTTTCACAATCATGACATATTGTATGCTGAGTATAAAGGGATGCCCGAACAGAGATCGGCAGTCAAGCGACGATTACGATACGAGCAAGATATGTGTACATTCGATGAGCTATACAGGGACGGACTTTGCGCGCGTTATTAAATTGTGCAATTTGTACTGGTTGTGTTCAGTTATATTTGTACCTATATTATACACCTGCGCCCCGTGAGATCAAGGGGCGCAGAGACGAGTTGCGCCAGGTCCAGGTGGCAGAGTGGGCGGGCCGCCTACTTACCCCCAGCGCCGGCCTCGCCGTCATTCAAGCGGTGAGGCCGATCATGCCGGAATGGCTGCAGAGGCGTCACGGCACCCTGACGTTCCGCCTGACGCAGGTCCTCTCGGGGCACGGATGCTTCGGGAGGTACCTGTGTCAAATAAGGCGCGAACAGACGTCAGGGTGCCACCACTGCGTCGGCGGCGACGAAGACACGGCGCTGCACACTCTCCAGGTGTGCCCAGCCTGGGACGAGCAGCGCCGTGATCTCGTCGCGGCCATCGGGGCGGATTTGTCCCTTCCGGCCGTGGTGAAGGCCATGGTCGGGAACGAGTGGGACGCAGCCGCCTCCTTCTGCGAGACCGTCATGTCTGCGAAGGAGGCGGCGGAGCGGGAGAGGGAGCAGACCGCCACGCTCCTCTCCCTCCCGCCAGAGCTGACGGCGACGACGGAGGATCGTCCAAGACGACCTCCAGCCGCCGTAGACTACGGCCCTGCGGGCGACCGGCGGGGAAACCGGACCCGCCCGCACATTAAGGCCGGAGAGGAGGGACGCGCCCCGATCCGCGCGCCCCTCTCCCCTCGGGGTGAGGTAGAGGAGCCGGAGAGACCCAGATCTCCGGCTATTAAATAATGGTGAGGCCAGCCCGCAAAGGGGCCGGCCGTCGTCCGTTCGGGCTGATGGTGAACGCGCGAACGAGCCCACAGCCCGGACAAAAGGACGCTCGGGATCGGACAGGGGTTTTAATGGGTATCCCTAACCGAGGTGTGGCAATTGCATTTCACACCGAAGTAGGGAGCTGCTAGTGCCACCCCGACCTGGCGAATCGAACACACGGGCCGCGACCTTTCTCCTCACGGGGCTCAGGGTCCTCAAACGGAATTCCACTCTATTAAAAAAAAAATGTACCTTTATTATACGTGTTTGTATAGTTTTAATAAATTCTATACTAATTCCAAACGGCATTTTAATTCCAGTCCCGTAACTCGTAACAATATTAAGAGAATACTGAAATCAGGCAAACCTACGATTGAGACGATAGTATCCGGCGATTTTGAGATATTAATACTAGTATTCGGTTCGGCCCCAGGAGCGAAGCCGACACGTTTCCAGCCTTCAGTTGATAAAATGTATAACTAACAAAATTGAATTTTCTGTCAGTGATTTTTAAGTAAATACTAAAATTTAAGTGAAAATCAGTTACCAATGTCCAAAGACTACGGTAATCACTTTTCCTCGGATGGGTCGTCACTCGTCAGCCTATCTGCAGTATTCCAACAATTTAAAAAAAAATCGTCTCAGTTTCAGTATTTTTAAAGGTTAGAAGACATGAAAAAGTCCAAACCCCGCGCAAGTGTAGTAGCGAGCACTATTATTTGAAGATACTAATGATAATGGAAATAAAATATAGTAGGTATATTGTATAGATTGTGTTGTCACATTTTAAAATCTAATATTTTTAAGATTTAAAACATGAAATTTGAATTAATTTTTAATCGATGATTCCTTTACTTCACTTCAAAATATTTCGAACTGCATCTGTACGAACATTTTTAAATTATTAAAAAATAATTTAAATGGAAATAAAACTAATTACGGAACTGCTGTTTTAATTTGATGTCACGATTAAAGTGACCGATGTGATGAGTCGTGACTTTAATTTAGTCACAATGAACGACAAAATTAAAGTCGCGAATGTGACTGTGACCAGCTGTGACATGGACGGGAGAGGAGTAAAAATCATGAAATTCGTGTGACGTTTTGGATAGCTCCTATCATTTTTTTATGTCAAGTGTAAATGTCAATCTTGCTCTGATATACTTTGCTATGAGATAATGAAGTAAAACTTTTCTTAAACAAACATAGTGAGATATATATGTAATGCTAATTTGGCGTTGATTAGCGTAGCATCGACTGGATTTTTAGGGTTCCATAGTAATTTGACTGAAATGAAATCCTTATAAAATTGTTATGTCGGTCTGTTTATGTATGAATATTACGGAGATTACTCACGAAAACCATATGGATGAAATTTGGCAAGATCTATTTGATATGATACTATACAAAAGTGCAGAGAAATTGCGAAAACATTAAAAATTAGGATGATCCAATACAAAGTAATAAATAATAAATCGGCAGACAAAAATACACATTGTATGTCCCCAAGCTAAGTAAGTTATGCTTGTGTTATGGGTAACATAAAACGGATCACTCTGAGGCCAATTCAGACACCCAGACCACAGTAAACAATGGAAAGTTTGTTCAAATGAAACTTACCATGCCATATAAATAGGTCTGGAATATATGATTATAATAAAAAAAATAACAATTTCCTGTCCAATCAAAGTTAAAATCACATAGTACCAGAATTAATTAATAAAACTAACACTAGAGCATTTTACAGACATCATTGTTTCAATATTATGCTCTGCCTGCGGCATTATCAGTCTACAAGGGACAGGGACCAAAATTAATTTAAATTTTGACCCGTTTTTGATGAAATTAAATCTATTAACAAAAATAAAAACCATGGATATTGTTTCTATGACTTCTGGAGCTAGCTTTTTAAATATGCAAGCTGCAGTGGACCTACAGCTGCCTGAAAATCAGTGACTGGTTGTCTTAACAAATTCTTGAGTAAATGCAGCCCCTACACAAAGATACCTATTAGAATACATATTTGGAAGACTTCCAAATTGGTGAAACAACCTACAAACACCTGACAAGGACCTAAAGTTTGGAATCTGTAGTACGTCTGAAAGAGATTTCTACTAGAGGACAATGAAGTTGTTAATGAAATAAATAAGTTGAATGTTCAATTTTTATTACAAAGTATTTTTATTCAAACTCTTACTACAAATAGACTCTACCTGTGTATGAATTATTCTATCTGAAAAAACTAATACAAACAAAAATTGGCTTATGCTGATATTGATATTAGACAGATTAACAAAATTAAATCAATTTAATTGAAAGGCACAGAACTGAAATGATATGATGGTATTGAATCATATTCAGTTATTCAAGTTTATGTTTATACAGATCACTTTGGTTGGTTCATCTAAATTTAAAGACAGAAATGAAACACCTAATATTAGCTCCAGTGTAGTTCATACAGTATCGCTAAAGGTCTCGGCAGACATTGTCCTGCACTGAAAAAATATAAATCTAGGACCCAGCCACCTACCAGTCCCAATTGTGAATCTAAAACATCTGGGGACCCACTCAAACACAAAAAAACTTCATCAAAATTGGTAAACTCATTCTCAAGTTATGTGAACATACATGTTATGTACATTTCCATAATTGTTTTCTATTTATATATATATATATATATATATATATATATATCCATAAAGCAAATGTATGGATAGTAAAATATACAAACCTGACATTACCATAGTTTAGATATAGATATAGTGTGATGATTTGGACTATAAAGGAATATCTTAAATATCTCATTCCAGCTATCCCATCCTAAATTCTGGCAATGTGTTGGCGCCACCCCTGGTGTGGCAAACACATACCACAGTAACCACTTTTCATTACTACCCGTGGGCAGACGGTTTGCCGATAGCCTCATAATGTCACATGTCGATGGTCAGTAGGGTATATAATAAAATAAATTTATTATTGTATATACTTTACATAAGTATATACAATAACAGTAAGTAGTCATCGGCAAAGCTTCTGCATGCGGCTTTTACATAGAACTCTGCCTGTTTGCCAGCAACTCAATGAAAATATGTATGATATGAAAATTAAGTAAAAATTTAGACATAATAAACATAAGTTTAATTATGATGACTGTAGTCTCATGTAATGATTTCATATTATAATTTGTACTAGATAATTGTATCTATAAAACATAAAAGTTAAATCGTTCAGAATAATTCAGTTTTGTTAAGCATCTAAACATTATGCAAACATATTCACAGTTATAACTCAAAATGAGTTTAAACTGTAATTCAGTCTAATTTGAGTTTCACTCAAATTTAGATGATTTTGTTTGCCAAAGTCATCACATCACTAATACTAACCTTTTAACTCTCTCAATATCACCTTTCTTGAGAATATCCAGTAAAGTTGATGGTAGACTAGAATCCACCTTATTTATGTCGACGACATTATTACCATCCAAAAAACCAACCCGTACTTCATTTAGGTTGTTTTTATATTTGAACTGTACCAATTTCATATTGGTAGTATTTGATAATGATAAATATCTGACTGTGTCAACAATCAAACCTTTCTGAATAGCAACGCTTGGTAAAACCCGCCTTTTTATACCGAAAAATGTGCGATAACCGAGTGAGATGCCCCCAATCATGACTATTATAAACGTTCAGTAAGGAATAAAAGTTCTACAGAATCACGCAGACAATTCAAACAAGTCGATGCTAATACGTATATCAAATATTTATACTAGTTTGTTTCGGTTTATTGTTCTAGTCATGAGAATCGTATCATATTTAATTTGATAGTATAGTACCAAAAATTAAGCTAGGATGCTTTTGATTCTTGAAAACCTGTCTATTAGAATGCAGGTGAGGTTTTCACGAGGAAAGCCGCGCCAAATGTGGTAATTATTAGTTGTTACATAACAAACGTTCGCGTTTTTCGGTATATAATGTAATCAGTTATCGTAAAAACAAGTCAAACGTGACAAGGCCGTTCATTTCAAGGATGTTTGCACATAGGAGTTCTACTAGTTTATGAATTTTAATCTTCATTAACTAGACATATTCGCTTTGTGTTTAATTTATTTAATATAATAAAAAATGAATAGTTTGAAAAAATTTGCTTTATTTTTTGTTATGAATTTATGAAATAAAATGTACGATGTGACACTAACATTATTAAATTCGCCACAAATACCACAAACTATAAAAAAATACGTATACAAATACAGTAAATTATTATTATTTATTTAGGTTTATGGCTTGGCAGCTAGACCTTTAAGCCAGATCTTGGATTACAATGTAGTTTCTTCATTTTTATGAGCCTATGCGTAGATAGCACGCCTGAACTGTAGGTTATCAGCTGGTGCCATTTGACGGGGTTCTTGTGACAACTCAAAAGGCCACATTTGACTATTCTCCTAACGCTCAGGTTTTGCAACACTTTCAGAATTAAATGCCCTAAGTACTTAAAATAGGTTTTATTTGCGAAAATCCAAGACTTTGAACTTTAAAAATTGTACCTTATAGTAATCTCACAAGTATGATTTTTTTTCTTCTATCAGGTGAACTAGGAGAAGGAAAAAAGGATAAAAAAGGTTACCTTTTGGTAGGCAATTGGCTCAAAAGCACTATACTTAAAACAACAAACATTTACATCATCAATTTTTCTAACTATCTTGAAGAAATCAAAATGAATTTAAACTTAAAAACCAATTTAATAACCTTAATAAACAAAAAATCCTTTAAAATTAATAGAATCGTTTATTTTATTATTATTTATTTAAAACGTTCGAAACAATCATGATAGCCCTTATTAACCCAAAGGTCTATTAAAAGGTCTTAAATTTAGAAATAAGATAATTTTCACTATATCTCAGATCCATATAAAGTTTTGATGTAAACAGCAAATATAGTATGTAAACACCTATTTTTGATAAGCATATCAACACAAATAGTAAGGATTTCATGAATAAATTAAGATTTATTTTCACACTGACGATCTTGTTCGATGATAAGTCAAGAAAGACAAATTTCTTTTGTTTTTGTTGGCATTGTTGCTTGGACATACACAAACAAAAACCTAGAACATACGTTCGGAGACATCACTTTATAAAAAGGTGGTAATTTAAAATTAGTAGCAATGGTTAATGGTGGAATACTTAGAGTAGTATACCCTGGGCGTTCATTTGACGAAATTGGATATGGTGCTGGGCTTTATTCACTATTTCATTATAGTACTTTTTTAAGGACCGTGGGCGCTCTGAGCCTAAGTTCACATTTCTCACAAAACACATAATTACTACCAAAAACTATCAATATCCTACAATTATTGTTCATTTTAGTGTAATTTTATACATTTTCAGAAAATAAAACTGCACAGCACAAGATCTTTCAGTTCCTGCCAAAAACTCCTGCAAATACAATAAACAATGTTTGGCAATATAGATGAGTGATAGTATGGCTTTGAACGGTTTGTGTATCTAGCCAGTATTAAATAACAATATTCTTAATTTATGTTCATTTTATTTTAATATTATAGTTCAAAAATAATCGACAAGCAAATAGAAAAATAGAAACCTGTCTAACAAAAGCCGCAACCAAATTGTAGATTTTTGAAATTTGAATTGCCAAAGCAGCTCATATTATTAAACGCAATTCGTAATTTCGTAAAGATACTGTTCTTTTCACTAAATAGATGAGATTTTATCATGATAAGACAAAAATGTCTTACATATAAGTTGTAAATGGGTGCAGTATATTTATTGTAATGGGAGGTGTGTAGGGGGGCGGAGGGGGAGGATAAGGAGGCATACTTAGCCCTTTTGCAATCCCTATGTCAAGAACTTAGATCATATAATAATCAATGGGCATGAAAATGTACAGTTCTTAAGATATTACTATTTTTGTGCAGAGGTCAGCGAGTGTCACAATCAATTTGTAACCATCGTTTAAATAGTTATTAATTAATAAATGGTGACCAATCTGTTCTGGCACAAGTCACAATGAGTGACTGGAACGGTGAATTTGGTTATGTTAGGTTAAACTTCAGACCAAAGCGTGCAAGCCGAGCGAGTGTGCCACGGCAGCGGCCAGTGAGTACCAGAACAGACTATTACCATTTATACATTAATAACTATTTAAATGATGGTTACAAATTGGTTGTGACACTCGCTGATCTGAGGTTACATTTACTAAAACATTAATATTTTAAGAACTATACATTTTCTTGACATAGGGGTTGCAAAAGGGGTAAGTATTCCTCCCTACCATGTCCCTCCACCCCTACCATTACTTAAAATAAAATGCCCTATATCTATACCGCAACCTTATAAATGTATTACAACTATTAATTACAGTTAAACAATATTATACTTTTTTTATAAAAGTGCAATTTCCAACAATACTATTAAGTCCAAATTTTAATTAAGGTGGAGTTAAAAGTACAAGACCTATGCAAATATTTTATTTAGATAATTTTCTAAACAGGTAGGACCAAAAGTAAAATTATGATCTAGTACCTATGTATCAATGTAATGGAATTTTACAATTCTCCTATTATATTAATGTACTTTGTGCTTTCAATCTAATTTTTATCAACCCAACTTCTGATTAATTGCAATTTTCTTTGTAGTGTTTTTTTTACTTAAATAGTTTTATAATATCATAGATATTGTTGCTGAATATTTACAAAAATTAACTTAATATATTATAAATAATGGTAACTTGAAAATATATAAAACTTAAAATGTTAATGGAAACTAAAACTAACTTTAAAAATATAATTGAAAACTAGAAAGTTATAAATCATAAAATAATATAATTAAAGACTAACAAATTGCTGTCAGATGGGAGTGATTGTCTTAGTTATTTTATTATATTAGTTTAATAAATCAATAACATAAACTTGTTATTTCTTCATTAGTTGAAAAAATATTAGTAACTCATTAACTAAGTATAGTAAGTAACTCATTATGATTTTTATGTAAGGAGGATGATTGGATTATACAGAGAAAAAGATATTGAAAAAACTGTTCAAAACTATTGAAATAAGTTTAATAGGGTATCTAACTAAACATAATAATATGTCTAATCCCTAACAATAGGCTTTTTCCTAGTAAAAGCAAATTCTTCTCTAGTATGGTATGGTGCATAAGGATCATCAACATAATATTTAGGTCTTTTCCAGTATTTTGTTACCATCTTATCAAGTAGAGTATTCTGTGTTGCATTGCAAAACACATGTTGACGTAGACGTCTTTTGTTATTAGATGATTTTTTCCACATTTTCTTGTGTCTACCAATTTTGGTTCGAATCCATCCACCCCAGTGTAATCTATAGAATCTTAGTATTGCAGACTTCACTGTCTTTCGCTTACCCTTATTCAAACTGAATTTGATAACAGTTCTAATCTGATTTAAGCATATATTGTTTGATATATCCAATATTTGTTTGTGATTTAGTAGTGATTGCTGTGGTATAACTGAAGCGGTTAAATTGGTAAGACTTTGTAAAGACGAAAAAGTTCGTATACGTATATTAGTTGAAATAGTCCTGGCTGTATTGCAGTACAATGTTGTAAGAGGCCGTATATTTCGTAAAACTGAAAAAGTAAAAAATAACCTCAAACAGATCGTTCTATAACAATAAAGCTAATAGCAGTAACAGCAATAAGGCATTTTTATAGTTAATCATATTCTCATGAATACGGTACATGACTGTATTTATTACATTTTAACTCAAAATTACCTGTTATTGTATAACGAAACATTTTCACAAAACCAACAAATTTATTTCAGAATCCTACACCTAGTGATGTAACTTTCACAAAACAAACCATAGTCAAATTAATTTTTTATTTAGTTTAGCTATCGATAAACATGACAAAGTATAGTATAAATACCGATTGTATCTGTTCTCGATTTTGCTGATTCTTTACCTCTCAAATTGTAACTGTTCTGCGCTGTTAAAAACGCTCTAAACTTATTAAATTATTAAAAACTATTACTAAAAAATTAAAAACCTATTTCAATTTTTCATTAAAATTTTATTTTGTTTTAGTAAGTTTACTTATATCTACGTATATGTTTTCATACAACTCGAGGGAATCTACAGTGGGAAAGGATATTAAATACAATGAAACCCCTACCCGAAGACCGAAATGAGCCGAGCATATTATTTCAACTTTAATTCATTATTAATTAGTATGCGTAATTAATTTTAGTGTTTCTAAAACTACAAGCATAATCAATGAAAGACTTGTCACGCACTAGCCGGTGCTGATAAAAGATAAAAATCGGTAGGTTAGGTAGTCTCTGGAATTTTGACAGCTTAAGTGGGGGAGAGATTCGTGCCGAAAATGTATAAATTTACAAATAATTTAACCAATTCAAAGTTAGTTTTGGTATGTAAAGGTTTATTTCTTTAAATAATCTAAGCTACAGCATAAATATTCTACTGAAATATATATATTTTTTTATGTACAGTTTCGTTTTTATACTTTTCTGCACTGACTATTTTAACATATTTTGAAGTCTAATTTATTTTCGAAACTATTACTCAGAACTTTTGGTGCTCTAAATAATGCTTGTTATTAACTTTGTTTATCAGTTTAATCAATAACATCAACATAGGCCTTGATATTATTGTCCCTTATATAACAATATCTTTACGTCATTTAAGTAATAACCTCCAAAATATTAGGCTGTGCTTGTAAAATAACGAACAATAATAATAATGTAAGGTGACTACATATCCAGTATTAAAACAGCTATTATCAATCAAACTTTATTAAACATTTTGGTACTGTACCTAAACATTCAAAGCTAATATCCTATTTAATATTTCCAGTTCCTAATAATAATTATTGTAATTAATATATGTAATATTATTGTATTTATTAAATTCACCAGTCAGCTTCTACTAATTTTTAACAATATAGAGGAGTTTTTTTATACTTTGAGCCCTGACCAACAGTTACATGGACCTTAAGCCCTGTTCCCAACGAACATGAACTTTTTTTTTATCAATTTTAGTAGGTGGACAGTGGACATGATAAATCCATGTAGGAGGCTTCAATATTATACTAAATTTTTACAATAAAGTTTTGTGAGTGTATAGTTCTTAAAAATTAGTGTATCTTTGTGATATGTATGCCTCTTTCCATGTGTCCCTGTTGCTCGGTAGTTTTGGCCATCTTTTGTACTGTCTTTTGTAAAAGACTTGGTTTGAAATAAATACAGGCCATACATTTATTAAATAATCAAGAATCTTAACAGAGACTATTCTCAAAATCAATTTCAGGTAAGAAGGCACTTGGGAGATGGGTCATGTGCGGCATTAATAGTGATGCGTACTCCGCAGCGGAGGTATGCACATATGGAGAAAGATGCATGCCCACCACCCCCACCTAAGCAGAAATCCCATAAGTTATTCTGGGGCACTGTTGGTGCTACAGTATTGACAGGAGCTGCTGTTGTTTATGCTAAGTAAGTTTTTCAGTGGACAAACATTGTATCTATGCTATGCACAGAAATTGTGGTAAGTCATATTAAATCAATATTTTTCTATGAGACATGGATGCAGTCTTATAAAATGGTGGGGACAAGTTTCGCCTTTTACAGACTTACAAATTTTTCTTAAAGTATTGTATTTCAAAAAATCTTATATAATTACAGAATGCAGGTCAGTAAAGCTGTAATCAGAGAATAAAAGATGATATTATTTCTGAGTATGTTTTTGACATTAGAATGCAGATCTAATTAATTAAGTACAATTAATTATAGGTAATGAACCAAAGCCGAAGTGATACTACATGTTGATTGTTATACTCACTGTTATATCCAAGCAATGACCACACACCTGGAGTAGTAATCACAACTACCCACAAATAGTAGATACTTAATTATTAATAATATAATAATCTAACACATAAATTAATAAAAATTTATACTAATAACAATTTTTTTCTAGGAGCAGTCCTGATGCCCGAAATTGGCTAGAAACAAATGTCCCTTGGGCTAATGACTTTGTTGCACTTCTATATCAAGAGAACACAACATACTGGAAATTTTCTGTTAATCAATTCAATAAAATAACTAAGAGTCTTAGTAACTTTATGTTCGGAAAGGTAAGACTGTTATTCAATAATATACAGTCTAACAAGATTGTTTATTGGTTTGGTGTAAAGTGCATAGTGTAAGTGTCATTGAAACATTGCATAATAAATCCATAAATGTACATATCGTAACCACAGAAACAAGAGAAAGAATAACTCTATTCAACCTCTCGACAGCAACACATTTCGATATATTACCAAGATGACATAAAGAATGGGCCCAACCTGGCCCAGTGACCTCCAATCTCCCTTTACAGTCACCCTGTTTCTCACAGTTATTAATTTACTATTTCAAAAGTCTATATCATCTCAATTCGACACATTTACCAAATCACACAAGGATATTTCCATAAATAAATATTTAACTCACTCAGTTTACTAAAGAGCGCAGCACCCTGGCGAATGGTAGAACAACTGTATCTGCCTCGCCTCACACACCACATAAATACTATAAATTACTTAAAACTACCATCAATTACATTTTCACAATCTAAGATGTCCAGCAACTTGTTAAAATCTGTTAAAAATGCCACCAAAGCATTTAGTAAATATAACAGTATCATATTCACTAATTAACCTTGTTATCCACTGGAACAGATCAATAAACATCTGCCTTAAAATAGCTATTGTTTCCTGATACCTAATCCATTAAATTATGACATTATTATGTGAGTTATCACTACAACTGTAGCTTCATAACTTCTCCCATAAATAAAAATTAGCTGCCATAAATTTAGGTTGCCAACAATAGTTATACTACATGCATTTTTTAAAATGTTTAGATACATAATTAATTTTATCCAGCTTATACATATTCCATTCATACATAATTATGCCTAATTCCTATACTATAGACTAATTAATATATATGTCTTATAAGTATGTTTGTATGTATTTAAATTATAAAGTTATTTAAGTTTGTGTATTTAATTTATAAAATATGTGGTTTAAGTATGTTTGTTTAAGATTTATCTAATAATCTGCACCACCTACATTGCCAGATTAAATTAAATTATTCCTCAAGTTAGGTAGCCTGGAAGAGATTACTTTAAGCGATAAGGCCGCCTATTGTTTCTACCATGACAATAATGTAATTGTGCATTTTTGAAATTGTATATTTGGTAAGCAATAAAGTGTTATCTATTTTATATTCCTATTTATTGCTTGGTAAGAGATGTTAAAGCTGTAGCTCAGTGGTCAGCTCACTCACATCCCACACTTAGTTCAAATCGCTGGCTGGAAAGTATGCACTGCATAGACAATTTTCTGTCTTAAAGTGCAATTGCTACATAATTACCATCTGCTAATAGTAAAGGTATACATTATGATAACCTGCGTATCGAAATAACCTATGTGTCAAACCTGCCAATCCGCTTTGGGCAAGCTTGGGGCGGGCATACTGTCCCTTCCCCTATAAATGGAAGGCTGAAGGCCAACAGTGAAATATTTGTGGGCTGTTATCTATATATATCCATATAATAAAACTGTAGAGGTCGAATTTCTGTAAAAAATGCTAAAAACCGAGTCAGGGGATGTAAGAAGTGAAAGAGAACTAATTTAGATTTTTTAAAATTTTCTTTTCTCAGTTTGTCTGTCTCTTTGTACTGACTAATCTCTGAAACGACTGGACCGATTTAAATGAAATTTTGTATGGTGGAAACTTATATCCCTGGTCAACATATAGGATACTTTTGATCCTGAAAAATTAAAGAGTTCCAGTGGGATAGTTAAAAAAACTTTCCATGTGGACGAAGTCGCGGGCAAAAATTAGTTATCAATAAGAGTTATTTGAATCCTACTCAACCATATTTATTTTTATTTTAGGAAGGTGTGTCACCACTGGACATCAAGCCAAGGAATAAACAAGACATAGAAGCAGATGCGGCAAAGGGTTATGCAAGCAAAGATTATGAATGTAAGTTACTTCAGATAAAGTTGCATGTATTGTTACATATTATGTTACATTAAATGTTAAATTACTTTTTTACAAAAATGTTACATTTGCCTAGTTCAAAATATCAACTATCATTTTTGTAGTTTGATTTCACAGTACTTTGAGCTCCTAGATTATAAGTTCTAATTACATTTCTAGTTCACATTATAACCAACATTGCACAGGGTTTTTTGTGTATGTTTATATTTCAATTATGAATTTATTTATATCTACAGTTTTCCCCGCAGCTACGCCGCGTGAAAAACCCTAGAGAGTAGCTCTATGTTACATATATACAAAAATTAGATTTTTACCTAGAACTACTGCTTCTTGTTACTGTAATTTGTTACATTTGTTTATATTTCTATTTAAAATGTATCCGTGTAGGTAAACTTATAAAAGTATTATTTAATATGCGAAAGTAATAGGTTGGGGAAAAAGTCTTTTCGCATATAGTATGTATGAACTTGTAATAAGATCTCTTTGGCTATACCATTTATATCTGGCTGGTTTTGGTATCATTAAAAAGTTTTAATTTTAAAGAAGACAATTCCAAATTCAAATTAGGAAAATGTGTAATTTTCATTTGTTTTTCTTATTGTTAAAATGAGTGAATATAATGAAGAAATTCGATACATTTTAAAATTTTACTACAAAAAAGGTAAAAATGCAACACAAGCCGCGAAAAAAATTCGTGATGTTTATGGACCTAATGCAGTATCTGTGAGAGTAGCGCAAATTTGGTTTAAGCGTTTTCAATCCGGAAATTTTGATATCAAAGACGCACTTCGCTCTGGTCGCCCTGTTACGGACAAAATTGATGCCATTTTTGAAAAAGTGGAGTAAGATCAGCATATTAGTAGTTACGATGTAGCTGGAGAACTGGGAATTGACCTCAAAACGGTTTTGGCGCATTCGAAAAAAGCTCGGTACACAAAAAAGCTCGATATTTGGGTGCCTTGTGAGCTCACTGAAAGAAATCTAATGAACCGTGTACTCATTTGTGATTCTTTATTACGAAGTAATGAAACCGAACCATTTTTGAAGAATCTGATAACTGGTGATGAAAAGTGGATCACGTACGACAAGAACGTGCGAAAAAGATCGTGGTCAAATGCCGGTCAGGCTTCACAGACTGGCGAAACCTGGGTTAACTCGCAACGAAGTGATGCTGTGTGTATGGTGGGATTGGAAGGGCATTATTCATTATGAGCTGTTAGCGCCAGGCAGGACCATCGATTCTGAACTGTACTGTGAACAACTGATGAGATTAAAGCAAAAAGTTGAGAAAAAGCGGCCGGAATTAATCAACAGAAGGGGTGTGGTTTTTCACCATGATAATGCTAGACCTTACACATCTTTGGTCACTCAGCAAAAATTAGGAGTTTGGCTGGGAGGTGTTAATGCATCCGCCGTATAGTCCTGACCTTGCACCTTCAGATTTTCACCTGCTTCGGTCTCTGCAGAATTCCTTAGGCAGTGTCAGATTAACATCACGAGACGACTGCCAAAACCACTTGTCGCAGTTTTTTGATCAGAAGCCTCAAAATTTTTATAGCAATGGGATCACGTCCCTACCTACAAGATGGCAAAAAGTTATCCAACAAAATGGCACCTACATACTTTAGTCAAATGTAAATAAACTTTATACAAAAACCTTTTGAATTTTTATATAAAATGTGAAGAAACTTTTCCCCAACCTTATATAATAGCTGGACTATAGGAGATGTTTGTTTATTGTTAGTAGTCAAGTAAAATTGTTTTAAATTTGCTTTATAAGGGCAATAAGAAGTTATTTGTTTGGGTCACTTGGTATTTGATGGAGGTTGGTACTGAAAATCAGTGCTTTGTCAGTTCTTGACACAGTATAATGCTGAGTTACGAGCCTTATTGCTGTGAGTGTTATGTACGTTTCTTCTTGAAGTTGTATATTTTATAAAATTGTAATGTCTTTATGTTGTATGAATACGTATATGGTTAATTTAGTGTATTTTTTTAGTTTTACAGTAGAAACTCGATTAACCGGATTAATTGTTGTAGTTAGGCATTCGGATAATTGACAATCCGGATAATCGAATGTATGAAGAAAAGCGGGTTTTATGCATGCAGTACATAATGTTATGTGTTTATTAAAAATAACAAATACACATTAATATTTTCTGAAGTTTCCGCGACTTGTATACATAACAAAACTGCGTTTGAACGGTTTTAAGCGCGGTAATTTATTTGATTTTTATTATGCCGACGTTTCGGCCACTCAGTGGCCGTGATCACAAGAGGGTAAAGATGTCAAGTGCGAACGAATATTGTTAAACTTTTATTTAGCTTACCGCCAACTTGTTCACTTTAATTATTTAATTTTAATTTTGTTTATGGTTATAATTTACTCTACGGGAGCCTAATCTAATTTACCACCGCTTCGCAACATGTTATGGCTTGAAGAGTAGAGCGGCGCAAGAAACTTTCAGCAAACATGCCTAGCTCTAATAATTTTATATGATATTAAAATGGATGGAATGAAAAATAAAAGAAATTATCAGTCAAGTTGATTTGTGTTCCGGCACGCAGAAAGAGTTCACAGTGTCTTGAGGTCTGGCAGTTGGTTTTTTCTGGGTTTGGGTATTAATAGTTTTGATGATCGGATCCCAAACAGGTGGTACCTGCCAACCACCTTCTCTATTGAAATTTGGGTGCTTTTTGATTTCAATAGCCTCACGCATCATTCTAGGTATGAAACGATTCTCTTTCGCGAGGATTTGTGGCTTATCGAATCTGATGTAATGGTTGGGTTTATCCAGCGTGTGTTCACTGATCGAACTGGATAATACAGAAGCACAAATTCGACTTGTAGTTATTTAATACTATTGGTTGCGGTCGGTAGTCCGGATAATTGCGAATCCGTATAATTAAAGGCAGGATAATCGAGTTTCTACTGTATGTGCATTCATTCGCAACAATAAATATTTTTTCTTTCTTTCTTTACTAAATACACTGCAATAACAAACAAACTAAGTCCATATAGCCTACACAACCGCGCAGCAAAACAGAGGGCGAATCCGCAGCCAACCTGATTTCAAGTAATACAATGAATTAGAAGTTGTTTATGACAACATAGGTATTTGTTAGTGAAATGAAAACCATCTATTTACATCTAGTTACGACCCGGAATATAAGCTAGCTCTGTACCAAGTTTCATTTAAATCCGTTCATTAGTTTTCACGTGATACTCTAACAGACAGACAGACAAAAATTCTAAAAATTGCATTTTCGGAATTTTAAATTATCTATCCCTTTGATTTTTTCACTTTTTAAACGAGCAATGTACAAACTCGAACCATTTACAAATTTATTATAGTTCAGATTATATTATCTATAATATTATAAAATTCGAAACATGCCTTCCCTGTACATTGAAGCTATTTAAAAAAAAAAACTGGTGTACACTATATAAACAATAAAAACAATGCAATATTTTTGGATTTCTTGTCGGTTTGTCTGTTTGTTCAGGATTCACGTAAAATTACTAGGCCGATTTCGATGCGGTTTTCGCTGATCGACAGCAAATTCTACTTAAAATCTGTGCTACTTTTACTCTCGGAATCCCGCGGGAATTTTCCCGGGAGCAGTTTATAGTTCGGGCGTTCACTAAAACGATAGGTTACATTCTTTTTTAATGCTGCGGTACTTTGTGTCCCGGGAATTCCCCGGAACTACAAGTCAAGCGTGGATGAAGTCGCGGGTATATCCTATTTTTTAATGTGAATCTGACTTAAAAATATATCAATCCAAATACATTCCAATGCTGCAGGGGAATGTGCAGTAGAGATATCCCTCATAGTAGATTATAGCAAAAAAACTGCCTAATCATTGCATGATGCTAAGAATTGAATCCATGTCATTGGCATGAGATACATGTATTTCAGTTACTGTGCTACTCACTACAGCTTCCCTTACAAAAATCTTATATCCACTACTAATTTGTCATCAATAATGTCATAGCTGTAAAGTAGACTAACATTTAGATATGTGTTTCATCTGACAGTGCCGCCACCTGCATTGGAACCCTTGTATGTGGAAGAAAAAGAGTTAGGTACCCCAGAGGTCGAGACACCAGGTAATAATCTTGTATTGTACATTTTTTAACATTCTAGTTGTGGTTTGAACACACAAATGTCAACCATAATTCACCGACAAGACCGCCTATTGTATTGTAATTTTTTATTTCTGTTATCTGTATTATTTATCACAAAAAAGCATATTAACTCATCTATACATCTATACAAATAAATAAAATTGAAGTGTCTGTTTGTAATGTCAAAAATAAAAAATAGAAATAGGGAGATAATTCACACCAGGAGATTCGGAAAACGCAATCGTTAGAATTTTTGTCAGTCTGTCTGGATGTTCCGACTAATCTCTGTAACGGCTGGACCGATTTTCACGGGACTTTCACTGGTAGATAGCTGATGTTATAAGGACTTACCCTTCTTTTTTATGGTTTCGTGAAAAAAATCCACGCGGATGAAGTCGCGAGCACACAGCTAGTTCATAAATAAGTTTGGACAATATTTAATGAAGTTCTTTTGTCAAAGTACATGATGTGTATGAAGTCGCGGGCAAAAGCTGATATATATATATGTACTAAAAAAATGTTGCATGGCTTAGGATAGGAGGATTTAGCGGATACACTTACAGACAGATTGACAGAAACGACTTAGTTTTATACTATGTAAAGATTTATTCATTTTTCTACAGCGACTCTCATCCAAACTGATAAATGCGAACCCCAAGAACCACCTCCAGTGAAAATAACCAAGGATATGGTGGAATTGGAGCAAGAGATGCACGAAAGCACCAAAGCGGCCATTGACAACTACAAGAAGGCCACACAGTTTTGCGTCGAATACAACAAGGCTTTGTATCGGGTAAGTTGTATGTAACAACACCTTTTCATCATAAATTAGAGGTCAACATTCTTTTATTGGATTCCTATTTAAATTTAAAACTTTTAATTGTTAATGACACTGTTTATTATTTATTTAGGTTTATGGCTTAGCAGCTAGGCCTTTAAGCCAGATCTTAGATTACAATATAGTTTCTTCATTTTCTTAAGCCTATGTATAGCTCAGCTGTACTGTAGGTTATCAACTGACGCCCTTCAACAGAGTTCTTGTGACAACTCTAAAGGCCACATTTGACTATACAGTTCACATTTCTTACAAAAACACATAATTACTAATCAAAAACTATGAATATCCTACAACTACTGTTCATTTTAGAGTAATTTTACTCATTTTTAGAAAATAAAGCTGCACAGCACAACATCTCCTTTCAGTTCCCGCCAAAAACTCTATCCTGATTGTTAATGATAGTGAACTGAAATGGTGGGGGATCATCAATTGGATGTGGTAGAGCTTTGCTGGTATTATCTCGATTACAGTTCTTAAGGCCGGCTCGACCGATTCACACCACGCTCTTACAGAATATCGGCGTAAAACGGCCAATGGTGTTTCGTATGATGCGTGAGAGTTCTGATGGTCCACCTCCCCCTCCTCTATCCCATTTCTCCAGGCTGATCCCTCTATCCTATCTGTTCTATATCATCCTAATATATCCTATATCATGAAGGCTGGCAACGCACTGGATGAAGACCCTTGGTGTTGCAAACATCTATAGGCGACAGTTACCACTTTCCGGGTGGTTAGGTGGGTCTGCCGGTTTGCCAGCTTTGCAGTAAAAAATTAAAAAAGTAGTTAGTATTTCAGGAAAATAACTCACTTGCTACCGGTAGCAAACTTGATTCAAAGTAAATATCTCTCTGACTATAACTTTAAAATTTTAAGTCATTACAGGAACATCCTCATCTATACTATAATCTACATATTAATACGTGAAGCAAAAACTTTGTAACCCTTTTTACGAAAATTGCGCGGACGGAGGACTATGAAATTTCGCACACTTGTAGTTTATATAAGTATAGAGAAGAAGCGACGAATGCTATTTTTTTTTTAATTATGCATAAAAAATACATTAAATCAATAAAAATAACATTACACACAGTACCATATATTTGACACACACACGCATATATACTCTTTTGTTTATTGTTGCCTTGGCGAAATCTGCGATTATAGAAGTATAGTATATGGTACAATTTCGTGCACGGGCGACCACTTGTAAATCTGTAAATCGTTCGAGTTTATACAATGCGTTTAAAAATTAAAAAAAAAGTCACGAGGGCTAATTTGGACTAGCAGATTCCGAAAATGCATTTTTAGAATTTTTGTCTGTCAATCTGTCTGTTTGTCTGTTAGTTAGAGCATCACGTGAAAACTATTGAATAGATTAAATGAAATTCGTAATGGAGCTAACTTATATCACGAGGCGTAACTTAGATACTTTTTATACCGATAAATGAAGTCGTTTCTGTGGGTTAGACGAAAATAGCGAAAAAGATGGCGCTACGATCGCATTTTTTTTGTAAAGTAATGAATGTATATGGCTGAAACTCGACATAAGGCTGGCTTATAACCCGAATCAACACTTATGCGTTTTATTCCGATAAAAGACGTCATTTACTTGGAATAGACGGATTAGCAAAATAGATGGCGCTGCAATTGCGATGTAGACAACCATCGCTGTAATTCAATAACAAATGTGTTGTCAGGTTGCCCACATATTATTCATTATATATTAGGTACTTCAAATCAGGTTGGCTGTGACTTTCCTTTTTCTTTTCCTGTGCAGTTATCTACACTATATTGACTTAGTTTCTTTGTAATTATAATGAATTGAACAAGAAACTAAAGTATTGAAGCTTTTTATATATAAAACACCTAATAATTTTTTTATGTATGTAACATAGAGCTACTAGATAGTGATTTTTTAAAACCAAACAGACTGTATGTACTACATGCCTATTACTATTATTACTTTTTTAGTTCTCTCTCTGTTACTGGTTCTCGTTACATTTTTATTAAAAAGGGCTATGGAATAGTAAAAATGTTATTATATTAATTTGGTTGCAGATAGTGGAATCCTCTTTAGATGATCTCGATAGAAAGCAGTTTGCGACAATACAGAGTGCTCGAAGTGAGAGAGACACTACTGTGAAGAAGGCCAAGGAAGCTTGTACCAAGGCTAGGTGTGCTATAGGTATGTGACAACCCTCAGAAATTATAATAAGTATGGTGTCCCCAATTCTTATCTGTGCAGGAACAGGGAAAGAATACTACTTCCTGTAGGCGGGCGGCCTGTCGTGAGAGGCAACAAAACAACCCATAGGTATAGGTATTTGCACGTTTGGATGGCTATTACCCTTGGTCTAGAAGTCTAGAGTATGCCGCCATAACAAGCTTAGTTGTGTTCATTAGTGGCCAGGTTCCAGTCTTCTTCCTTAAGAGAGCAGCGGTGTATTTGTAGCACTTTTGGTATTGCAAATGTCCATAGGCGATGGTAACCGCTCTCCATCAGGTGGGCCGTCTGCCTGTCTGCTGAACTCATGCAATAAAAAAAAAATGAAGGAATCGCAGGACCGACGGTCGATGGACCAAACATGTTCAGGAGACTAATTCTGCTATTACTCTCGTCATAATCGCCGGACACTATCGTCTCAATTGTAGGTTTGCCTGATGGTATTCTGTTAATCCCAATTGTGTACCAGTGGCATGTCACTCCATCTTTATAAATATTTATAATCGAAAACTCGCGAAATAAATGTTTAAAATGTGGGTAGCTTTGCAATATTCGGCTGACGCCATTTTTGCTAATGGTAATATCAATTTTTTTCTACTATTATTCTGCCGCGACGATATCTAGAAGATATTGTTGATTTAGTAGAATATGAAGTTCTGAAGTCCACTATCGCTGTGGAGTCATTCTTTGAATATCTTTACATATATTGCAATAGCAGATTTGGGCCCCTGGAGTGGAGTCCAGTACGTGCCACAGACTTAAAGAGATCTACATCCACCAGTGTAAATTGATTGGCTGAAGAAGAATTCAACAAATCCCTCCTGTGCCCTATGCTATGACACTATGAACATAATTATAATCCCGGCACAAAACTTGAGCAGTCACCTTGACCTACATGCAGTAAAATTTAGGTTCTTTTTTGAAGTATGAGGTTTTGTCCCTTTTGAATTAAGGGACAAATATATAATATTATCGATATGTCTATAAATCGGATCATATTGGCTACACTCTAATGCGTAAAGCGATTTTTACTATGTCACCGACCGTCCTAGATTCGTGCCGGGAACTATATTACACTTGAATTAGTATACATAGTGACTAGTGAGCGACAGTTGAAATGTGAAATTGCATATTGTTGTGATTTGATTTGGATCGCGGTTTTTTACGTCCTCATTTCGCAGAAAAAGAGAAAATGTATATAATCTGGAACTAGTAATGGGTAGCTGTTCTGAAAACCAGTTAAATAGCGGTTATTAACAAAATAGCTACGGTTATATTGTCCATCAACTCGCCAGATACTTAATAGTTTTCGAATAAAACCGACAACTGTCAAGTTTTTACGGTTTAGACGTCAGCCGTCGCTATCAAATAGCCAACAACTGAATTTTCAGATGGCTATTGAACAAGTACTAGCTGGATGGCTAAGCTTTTGAAATTTTGGTTAAAGAAAGAAAGAAAAGAAAGAAAAATTTTATTCGAAGAAATAGCGACGTAATTACATTCCTTATACATTATTATACACAGAGCATATTTTGAGAATTCGCACGCCGCATTTTCAGCAAACAAGGTTTGCACTCAGCATATTGCTGTGCCGGAATTATATCCGACACAATGCTGATTCAGTGCAAACCTTCCTTTTGGCGTAAGACCAAAACGACCCAATTTTGCTAATTAAATAATAATAATTAAAAAAACTAATTCTACTTATGTAATATTTAATTCGGGTTCGATTCCTGGTATAGTAAATTTAGGAAACGTATTTTCTCCGCTATTTACTGTGGTCTGGGTGTCTGGGATCGGCCCCAGAATGGTCCATTGTATATTACCCATAACACAAGCGTAACTTGCTTAATTTGGGGATATACAGTGTGTGTGTTGGTCTGACGATTTATTTATTTAATTTAATTAGTAAAACAAATAAATAAAACCAACAATAAATACGTTACTTCAAAATTAAAATAAATACTCGTGTAACAGCCTGTATCGAATCATTTGTTCGAATACAATTCACTATAATGATTGATAGAGTGGTTGGTTACCCATCGCCACAAAACTACTGTCAGATATAGCTTCTTAGTTATATAGTCCCCTCAACGTCGTTATATCTGGTTTCGAATTTAGTTATAATTCTACTTTAATATGTGATTAATAATAAGATTTTAAAGAGTTTGTTTGCTTAGGGCGCTTGTTTACCAGAGATGGAAAGCATGAAAGTGATATTGAAAGGAGAGTAATGGCAGTTAATAAGGTGAACGGAGCGCTGAACTCTTATGTAAAGGCATGGCTGGCTGTCCATCAAGGGGTATTAGTACCAATGTACGGCAGTGAAAGTTGCATATGGCAGAAGAAACATGAAAGTAGGATAAATGCATTGCATGATAAGAAACAGTGTGATAAGGAAAGAGGATGTAGTGACAAGAGTTGAAATAAGTTTTATACAATTGATGAATATTTTAATTTTAAACAGACGGATAATACGAACGTAATATAATAAATTGACTAAATTATATATTGTTGTATGTAATATTGTTAATGACATTATTTTATTTTAATAGTTTTATGAATAATACTAGCTTCTGCCCGCGACTTCGTCCGCGTGGAATTTTTTTTAACTATCCCACGGGAACTCTTTAATTTTTCGGGGTCAAAAGTATCCTATACGTTGACCAGGGCTATAAGCTACCACCATACAAAATTTCATTTAAATCGGTCCAGTCGTTTCGGAGATTAGCCCGTACAAACAGACAGACAAACAGAGAAACAAAAAAATTGAAAAAATCTACATTAGTTCTATTTCACTTCTTACATCCCCCTGACTCGGTTTTTGGCATTTTTTTTTATTGTACAGAAATTCGACCTTTACAATTTTATTATATGTATAGATATAACTGAAACAGACATAATAAATTGTATATTAAATATGTGTTGTAATTCTAATAGCATCATAATCAGTAACATCAATAATGTAACCGATAATATAATCATAATATCTATAAGGACTACAAATGGCTTGTAACCAAAACTACAAAAAAATTGTATGCCTGTCAAGGCGAAACATGTAACTTTTATCACTTAGCATAACATCTGCAAAAATGTCCATGTTTCAAACAAATAAATCACTTTGACTTTGACTTTGAATAGGAATGTTAAGGTGATTTGGTCATGTAGAGCACAAAACAAGTATATGACAGCAATGTGACTGTTAGAGTCGGTGCCGGTAGACCGAGACGTACTCAACATGATCCAATTGAAGAAAGGTATGTATGAAAAGATTAATGAAAGTTGATGTAGCGAAAAGTGTTTGTCAGGATCTTAGCAGGTGGAGATACATCCTCCCTAACTACCCCAATGGGAAACAGGCGTGACAATATATATATTTTTTATGGTTGCTAGTAGGCAAACTGGCAAACGGACCACCTGGTAATAGGTGGCTACCGTCGCCCATGGACATCTGCAACACCAAGGGAGCCGATGCGTTGCCTACCTCGTTGAGACTTTAGGTATCTGTTCACGCCGTTTTTGAAGAGCCTAATATTGTAGCGCTATGGGAAAACCGCGGGAGGAAGTTCATTCCATAACTTGGATATATGGCATGAAGGAGCGTCCGCCACGTACCGTGGAGGACTTCCAAATGTCTAGGAAGTGTGGATTAACTCCTAATCGCCGGCGTATGTATGTACTAAATGTAATTATAATATAAAATAAAATACATATACAACTTGTAGCTTATAAAATATAAAATAAAATATTAAATTTACTAAACTAAAAATTAATTTTATATAACTAAGTGTTTATTGGTATAAAACTATTTATTTATTACAAATGCAAATTAATATAATTTTAATAGGATATATCAACCATATAATAAATATAAAACTAAACTAAAACTTAAAACTACTATTTTTGCTACAAATAAAATCATTAAAATCGTAATGTTCCTAAGTCCCAAGTATGCAGTGTTTTCGTTCTATTGATAATTATAGACATATGTAGTTCTCACTCGCTTTAATTTAATCAAATCGATTTATTTGTACAAAACATGGTTAAGCAGATGGAATATATGTTAGTGTACACATGTTTTGCTCACATAGGAGCATACAAATTTAATTTGAATCTACCGTTTAAATTATTTCTCTCAATGTTTTTGAATACTTGTATTTATTTTTTTACGTCGCTGGAAGGGACTAACACCTAAGAGACAGGCTTGGCCTAGTTTAGGTGTTAGTACTCAAACCGTCTTAATTTTAGGTCAAAATGTAAATTTAATTTTGGTGTCAATAAAAATCTTGTTATTATTATTATGTATGTAGGTATTTTTTTCATTAGATACACTAGATCGCATGATAAAGGCGGGGGTCCAAGCGCCGCCCGAGTCCGTGGCGGCGACACTCCGCTACATCAAGCAGTTCCGCAACGACTTGAACAACGCCGAGCAGCAGTTCAAAATGGAGCTAGAAAAGTCTGTGCTCAGCGATAAATATTGGAATAAGGTAATAATACCCGAACACAGGTCGGCAAAACTATTGTTATCACAAAATAAAAGAGGGTACTCGCTTATAAATCGTACTTATTCAATGTTTGTACAAAAATAGTGATCTCTTTCCAAGTATTTATTTTACTTTTGACAGCTTGTTAACGAATCAATAAGTAATGTCTAGTCTAATTGCGTTACCGACTCGATTTGTTATAACCTCAATGATAAGTTTTTTTAGGGTCTGTTAGCCATTTTGTCAAAAATGGCTTCTTCTTTCAAGTTTTACTTGTGTTTCATACTATACTTATATACATTTTTTTTTAACATAACAGGTGGAAGCGGCTCGTAATATGTTCAAATCCGAATTGCAAGCCATATTCCCTGGGATCGATTTGAACGCAAGAACATTGGATATCCGAGGCGATACTGACTTACTCCTGGTGTACACTTTGAAACAGGTAAGAAACATTTATATGTTTGCAAATTGAATTGTTAATTTTTGAATCTTCTTGACTTTCTTTTGATAACATATTGATTCAATTTTAGATACAATATTTACAAAACGAAATTGCAGAACTACAAACAGTCAGGGAGTTGAAGATCAATAGAGCCATTGAATGTGAGTCATTTATATTATTTAATCTGTCTTTCATTGACAATTTTACATGTCTATACATATGCAATTGCTCGGCCTCACTGACTGACATCAACACGCAGCCCAAACTACTAGGGTTAGGAACATGAAAATTTGCATGCGGACTGTAGGTGCGCACTAAGAAAGGATTTTTGAAATTCAACCCCCAAGGGGGTGAAAATGGGGTTGAATTTTTTTGGGAAATACCGTATATATTAGCTTCGTGAAGTTTTTGCGTTTGTATTTGTATATTTACAGGAATTCTAAACTTGAAATTTAAAATTCCTTGTACAATCAGCAAAAAGAGGTTTGTCACATTTATAAGAACAAAATATATTTACGATCAGAAGTCAATGGTGAAAGTCAAATATATACTATAATAAATCTGCATATGGTTTGAGTTTCTACAATGATTTAAAAATGTAAAAAATAAGGGGGGCTAATTCGGACCAGCTAATTGCGAAAATACAATGTTTAGAATTTTTGTCTGTCTGTCTGTTAGAGCGTCACCTGAAAACTACTGAACGGATTTAAATGAAACTCGACATAGTGCTAGCTTATGACCCGAGTTAACATTTAGGATACATTTTATCACGATAAATGAAATTGGAAATTGAATAAAACAATTAAATACTTCTTTATGTAAATTTTGCTCGTAAAGTAAGATCTTTTATTCACTTATGCCCTGTTTAAAATGTATAGTTTATTGCGAAAAAGCTGTGATTTTTGTTAAATAAATAAATATGCAGAACGTCATATCTCTAGACTTACCAAATCGATATCATCTATCATGTGTCACCCATACTGCCCTTTTGGAAATAGACGATAGTATACCATAATAATTAAAAAAATACTATTACAGGTCACGATGAAAAGGCTATTATAGAAGCGAAAGTTGAAGATCTAGTCAAAGCGGAGAAACTTGAAAAGGAAAAGGAGTTCCAGAAAAGGGTAAAGCAATACATTGGTTTTCAAATTATTGCACAAAATTTGAAAATTCATATTTTGTACGAGTTATTATTTTAGTTTGAAAATTTATGCACACAACACCCATTGTAATGTCTTGGAGGGAATTTTCAGAGTTTGGAAGTCCAAGCAGAGGCAAATAGAAAATTAAAAGATGCCTTGAAGAAGCAATTCGAGATCCAACAAGAAGTTCTCCAAGACAGACTTGTTAAGAAGGAGAAAGAGGTAAAATTGAACACATTCATATATAGTCAAGGTGGGCCAGTCCGTCAGTGGGGTAAGTTCGTACACCTCTCATTTTTTTACCTTTGTTTAAACAGAATTTAACGCCAACTACAATTCGAACATAGAGTTAAATGGTGTCTCAGCTTTACTGACCAATTTGTTGTCGTCGAGTCTATTTGAACACGGAAATAACGAGTGATATACGGAGTTCCCCCACTGACGGACTTCCCCACCTTGACTATATTATTACTCTATAGTCTAGATCAGAACATAGCAACTTGCACTACAGAGTACGTAATTTAATAAAAATGAGATGAACTTCATTAAAAATAAATTTCGATCTCGACTTATTGATGAACATCTCCAGGATTTAATGTCAATAGCTTGCACCAATTTTACTCCAAACTTCAGACAGATACTCCGCAACAAAAAATTTCATTTTTCTCATTGATATGTAAAAAAATACTTTGTAATTTCCGTAATTACATTTGTTTAATAAAAAAAAAATCTATAAAATGTTGTGCGTACCGCGATGGTCAGTTCATTTCTTAAAACGAACCTCGAGCGAAACTTATCGGTGACCCCTGGTCTAGATGAACAATATTTGTCGATGGATTGGTGATTATCAAATTGGAAATTTTCAAATTAATATTTTTATTTTACTTGGACGGCCTATTGGGTGCTAAGCCTCTGCCGGTGGAAATCACTGACTGAGATTGTGTTCGCTTGTCGATCTATTTGTAATTTATTTGGTTAAAATTTAATCTTTATTGCCTGAAGCTGGTGACAGACTAGAGATTGCACGTATATTCGGCGTCTTTCCGTATTCGGCTACACCTTTTTAAATATTCAGTATTCGGCCGCGGCGGTTTTGTCCTCAATCGGATTTCAACTCCCTGAAAAAAGGGGATATCTATATATCGTCTCTGTGCATCAATAATGTTTTAAATTTTAGAAAAGAATTTATATGACCTTCAAAAATAATTGTAGTAATAACTTTTTCTGTCACTACAATGTATTTTAAAATATACTGAGTTCCCGGTACAAAACTTGAGCGGTCGGCGGAACAGTAGGGATAGCTTTGCGCATTGATCGTAGCCAATATAATATTTGTTTCTTTATTCGAAAGGGACAATATCTCATATTTCGAAAAAGGATCGAAATTTCACTGTTCGTAGGAATAAGTGACCGCTCAAGAATCGTGCCGGAGACTATATTTGTTTCGACACAACTATTTTTTAATGTTTAAAAAGACTTTGTAAAATTCGAATTTTCAAGGGAACATATTATTTAAGGAAAGAGGCCATATTTTAAAACGTTACAATTTCACTTTGAGATTTTACAACCATTTTAAATAAAGTAATTGTGTTTTTCAAGTCGTGGTAGCGTAATGGCCAGCGCCCGTGTCCTAAACTCAAAGGGCGCGAGTTCGAATCCTGGCCGGAACGCATGCACCACTTGGGCAGCTTTCTGACCTAATGTTCATATTGTTACAATTATCACTTGCTAACAACGGTGAAGGAAAACATCCCGATGAAATCTACACATCGAGATAACCGATGTGTCAAATCTGCCAAGCCGCCTTGGTCAAGCGTGGCTGGGTATATGTCCCTGTAATGGGATATTTATGGGCTATTATTATAATTTAATACATAATTGTTTTTAGTAGGACTGTATTTTAGGTAAAATAATGTTTTGTAGTCGTATTTAATATTTCAATATGAATAAGTAGGTATATATAACTTGGTACTTGGAACTTGGTTATAGGTACTTGGAAAACTAAACCGCGCTGTTTCGGAGCAAGTTGAGAAGGAGAGAGTGACATTCAAGAAGGAGTTGGCTGCGATGGCCGGGAAGCTGAAGGCGATTGAGCAGACGCTGAAACGTAATGTATTGAGATTTAATTTTTTTATGTTATCTAAGAAATTGAATGAGCGAATTATTTTAATTTTACCGCGCTGGTACTGTTCGTATAAAATATAAATGACGTATTGTGTTGATTATTGTACGAAATTGTGACATTCCTTAACTTGTTTATTTTTCATATACTCTGTCCAACCATTTATTTTTCTTATGACAGCTCGCTCAGTCATTGATCAATTAGTAATGCTCTAATCTAAAGCATTACTGATTCGAGTTTATATAATATTCGAGTATTTTTTGCGAATAAATTCCAATCAATTTAGCGCCATTATATAATTTGCTGAAATTTTTTGTTATTGAGTAAAAAAATAAGCCATATAACCCACATTTTATACTTAAAAGTGAAATAAAAGCAAAATTATATGTATGATGACGATAGTTTATAGTCTATACATTAGATAGCTAACATAACATCACTATTACTTCGCCTGGAAAGTATGACAATTGAAACATTTGTAGCAAGTGAAATTTACTGTCAAAAAATCCGAAACGTCAAAAGTAAAATAAATGGTTGGACAGAGTATAGTTATAAAAAATATGCGATTCCGACTCGCACACGGCCCGCTTGTGTTCTTATAGAGAGAGCGAAAGCGGAAGCGGAGGCGCGCCGCTCTCAGTCCCTATGGGCGGCGGCCGAAGCGCTGTTGGCGGCCACAAGGAAGAGCGAACGCGAGACCAAGATCGACAACGAGATCAAGGCCCTCGAGAAGGCTGGTCAGTACATAATTAGTTTATGAAAAAATAATAGGAGATTTGACAGTCAAAGGAGTCGGTTACGCTTTCATACATTCTTGGGCCCAAATTATAAAAGATGAGAGTGATTTTAGGATGTCTTTTTACTATGTTGATATATATTTTTTTTTATTGTAGTGGGTTTAGTTATTTTGAATGAATTAATCGCGTGATGTAAGTTTTCACATTATTAATGTCTGTAATTCTTTTACATAAATCGATAATTTATTTTATTTGTGACCTTATTTTTTAAATTAGGGCTGATGTTTCCATTTTGTAATAGAAAAATGTAAAACTTTTTTAAACTTTATTTCTACTCATTACATTTATTTGGCCCAAAAGTCCCCGTCTCCTCTCTAACCGACCAAGCTAAGTAGACGAATGCCCGATGTGCGGTCGACCGCTTCGGGTACCGATTGCAAAAAAATCGAAAAACACCAACATTATTATGGTTATTAATTTTTATTTCATCTAATTATATTTTTCGCCACAATTGTTTTTGTATTTTTTTTAAATTTCCTTTTTAAATGTAAAAAAATAAATATATTGGTAAGGGATAGTCAAAATAGGATTAAGGAGCAAAAAATAAATGTGTGTTGTTGTAAATCAGACTTAAGCTGCGTGCGGTGGCACGGGTGTTATATTTATTTGTTTTATTTAAATATTCAGGTAAAGACGACAAACTAGTCCAGACAGTATTGAAGGGCATTCCTAACGATGTACGCGAAAAGGGCGTCGCGACTGAAAAATCCCTAAGGGACAGGTTCGAAAAGGTGAGATGTTTATTCAAATTGGTTTATAACAATTATCTCTGAAATTTTGGATACGTCTTTCTGTCTGTTAAAACAACTAACAGGATTCAACTGGTTTTTGTTACTAAATGTACATTGAAACACATTGTTTCAGATGGAGAAAACCGCAGTGAAAGTTGCACTTATTGGACGAGAAGGTGCCACTCTACCAGTTTACTTCCTCTCTTGGCTCCAGTCTAAATTTTTATTCCAAAAAGTAAGTACTAATGTTGTTATAATTTTTTTTTCACAGTTTTATTTATAAAAAATATGATTTAACATAAATAATTTGAGTTAATTTTCTTCTTTATGGGATATTCTCTCTAACTAATAAACTATGAGGTGGGAAATTCTAAAAATTAAGATTTCCATTCCATTTCTAGTTTAATAATTAGGGGGAAATGGTACACTACGACTCTACAAACGCATGTGTATCGGTTTTTATTTCAAGCTTATAAATCAATTTGTGTTATTATAGTTTGCTGAAATACCTAAATCTGAACTGGACAATCTGCCAACGGATTTCACCAAGTTAGACACGTTCGACATTATTCAAAGGGCAAGGTATGTATATTGTTTGTATTGTATTTAATAATCTGTATATAGAAATGGATTTTAGTATAATATATGAGATTGATAAATTCTAATATATGTAATTTGTAGCTTACATTACCATAAAAATTACATGCGTTAACTGTTTTTTCATGGATGACAAAGATTTTATGCTATCCATACATTGGCGCTGGTTGACATAACTAGCAATCTGCTGAGCAGTTTATAACTTTATTTACTAGTTTTATTTTGTTTAATAATCTCCACGTGATATTTTAAAAGCCGACAGACAGTCAAAACTTTTATCAGTTGTATTGTCGGAGTCTACTGGTCCGAATTACCGCCTCTGCCTTTTTTCTCTTAAATTAATTGTCCACATCACAAGGTAAATAATAAAAGTTGAACGAGGAAACAATAACAGAGAAAAATCAATATATATCTAAAATAAATGAACATTTAACTCAGAATTCGTATAAAATAAATGTTATAGGTACTATATGGACCAAGGTAACTTATCAGCGGCGCTCCGCTACGTGAACCTCCTCCAGGGGGCGCCGCGGGCCGCTGCGCAGGCGTGGGCGGACGCTACGCGGCGCCACCTTGAGATCAGACAGGCGGCCGAAGCTGTAATGGCGCACGCTTCTGTTTCCGGACTCCTATACCTTTAGATTGTTACCACACTGCCATCACGACTACAAGTTACTGACCATTATTATTACCACTAGCGTGCTGCTACATATAAATGACAAGAATATTTGGTGTCAATTCAAAATGCCGCTAGTCACAGCCTCTGGAATTAACGTTGATCCTAACATAAGTAATTTGTTAGTTTATTTGCATCACTCACCTCACATAATTACTGACCTACTCACTGACTCACCACTTACTCACTGACTCACTCACTCGCTGACTTACTCAAGAAACTCATTGGCTCATCATCCAAATGGCGTCAATCTAACAGGCACAAAAATTAAATTATAGCAGCCTGACAATGGCAACAATAGAATTCAACGACTTCAAATCATTGAAATCGGTACTACTGGACAGGCTGAGCTGTCGTTTTATTTTTGTACCAGTTTGGTCAGCGCCATTTTGGCGCTGATAGTCAAGGCGCTCAGTTCGACAATCGCAATGAAATAAAAAGTTATTTATAATATATCTTTTTCATGAAAATGATAGACAGACGTTTCCGCATTAAGAAAATACAGTTAATTCGAGAAATAATCTTTAAAAAAAATTATACAAATTCAATGAAAAGTTACGAATTACTTCAAAGGTTTCATTTATTTTGGCAGCCCTTTGCAATATTAGTTCCAGAGATGGACGCAAGCGGTGCTTCAAATTGGGTATTGGACATGTTTTACAATAAATTCTAAAACAGTGTACATGAAATAGAGCGTGCGTTTTATTACCTTCATTAACTTATTTTTAGAAGTTATGATATGAATAATTTTAATTACTGCTTAAAGAATAAGATGATTGACTTGTGAGATTTCACAATGCAGTACATCCGTACAAAATTAAGGAGGCTGTGACCTTCTTTTGTGATGATAATTTCACTCTCAAGTACCCTTGACACAAAATTTATATGCAGAATCCAGTCCCGTGTTAATAGTAGAGGACAGTGCTCCAAGTGGACTTTTGAGACGAGCGCCAGAGACGTTTGCTTCGAGAAACTATGTTAAAATTTAATATATGAATTTGTCATGAAATATGAATACTAAGAAAAACAATTCTAGTACTATGATACGTTATATTGATCTTAAATTCCACTGCTAGATGTCATTATTAGCGATTCTTCGCAATATTATAGTGCGTGCAAAACTTAAATGCGTCCGTGAAGTTTGCGATCCGTAAAACACAATTATAAGGTTCACGAGGTGACGTATAGAGCTGAATGACGAGTATTGTGGTCTCGCTCAGTCATTATTTGGATGCGTATGCTATCTCTTTCGCACTACACGCTATTAGGTGTAATAAACGTTAGCCCTTAGCTGAACCTGTACAAATTCAGAGCTAACTTCATTCGAAATGCATTTATGTTTTGCACGTATTGTACGTATTTAATATCAGTGGAAGCTTAATGATTTCGTTTTGATACTGTTTTGAATTTAGAATTGAAAATGATCTTAATAAAACTTTAAATTTTTGACGGATTTAGTTTGAATAATTAAACGTTTTTTGTGATGTTTTTTCTAAACTAAACATCGAGAGATAAGGCCTTTTAGCTTCTATTATCAACAATAGAAGTAAGTGTTTCAGGCTGAAGGAGGTTTTTCAGGGTTTATTTTGTACTGATCGATTGTCATTCAAAGTATTCTTGTTTCGATCATACACAACTAAAAGCAACCAAGAGTTTTTGTCTCAAGGTAATCAGTAACAAAAACAAAAAAAAATATTCGTCATGGTGTTTAAAAATCTAATTAAATACTATCCATTCATGTAAATAAAAAATAAATCAAAAGAGCCAATCTACACGGCATAAATAAAGCGAAAAGAATATATTTCATACAAGTAAAATAGAAAATGTAGAACTATTGCATTCGCACATATAGTTATCGCATATGTGCGAGCCAGATTGCATTATATTTAATTTATATAAAGCTGGGCTTTGAAGTAAAAAATTTAACCACCTAAATTAAAATTTGAATAGCGAACTTGATCGTTGTTTTGAATTTTTTTTGCTTACGGTACTTGACTTTTCTGTCAATTTTTTTTAAATTTTTGATACAGTCAAAATAGTGTGAGTTTGTAACATGTTTAGTTTATCGATTAAATTTTAATGTTTACATCAGTTTGTTGCTCTGACGAATAAAATTGATAGAGCGAGCCCCGAGCTCTTAGACTTCTTAGAGTAAAGCTGACTAAACGAAGCCTATTTTGGAATAGGAAGCCGATCGCGTCGCAGAGCGTTACCAGAACTTATTATTAAATAGTCTAATTAATGTGGATAAAAGTGGAATAGTTTCCAGTGGAAACATTACTATTACCCATACAGACGCAAACCACGAGTATACTGCATAAGTTTACGCATACAAGTTTGTAAAAATGCTTCACTACATTTGACTCTGTTCACATGGCTCTGTCTATGCTTTTATTCGTTCGCCTGAGGTTTAGTGGATCATAAAATTATTTATGTTGAAACGTTTATTTAGTAAATTGAGAAATAATACAATTTGCGAATGGAAGTACATATTAAGAATGAGAAATATGTCGCTGGAAGTAAATTTAGTTTCTTTTTCATCTTTTGCATTTATTTATGTAACAAGTTTCCTAGAGCTTAACGAATCCTAGAAGTACAGGATTAATGGATTTAATTTGTTTATTGAAAAAAATAAAATGAAATTCAGTTAATTATATTACCAGCGAACACGTTAGTGAAAAGTTGTTTATTTTTAGTAATTTATGTAAATATAAAAAATATGGTATGTAATAAATTAAATTAATACTTTATTGTTGTTTTTTGTTATTTTTAATCAACGCATATAAATTCAACTTGGCTGGTCTGTCTGTACATGACGCATAAATTTTCTTCATAAGTATTGGATCATATGGCTGTAATTTGCTTGGAGGGTGTATTCTAGACACTGATCAGATCAGGTCTGCCAGTTGGTAGAGTATCTGCCCGTCTGGATGGCTACCACCCTTGTTCTAAAGTATGTCGCCATAACAACCTTGAGTTGTGTTCCAGCATTAGTGGCCAGGTTCTGGACTTCCCTCAAGAGAGCAGCAGCGCAGTTGTAACGCCTTTGGTGTTGCAAATGTCCATAGGCGATGGTAACCGCTTACCATGCTTACCATTAGGTGGGCCATCTGCCTGTCTGTTGAACTCGTGCAATAAAAAAATGATCTAATAATTGCGAAATAAACAAAAACTACTGATGGCGCCACATTCATGTAACTGAGATATTTTTGTACGTTACATAGTCATAATTATTATATTTCGCAGGTGATCGTATTAATTTTAATAAAACTACGTTTTCGCGGCTTTAAGTGCGGTATTTTATTTGATTGTTATTCCGACGTTTCGATCAGTTTTCAGTAGCCGTGATCACGGAAGATAAAGATGTCAAGTGTCGATGAGTATTGTTAAAATTTTTATTTATTTATTTATATACCATTTAAGTTATTATTTACTCTATGGGAGCCTAATCTACATCATCACCGTTTCGCAATATGTTGTGGCTTAAGAGAGAAGCGGTGCACGAAACTCTTCAGCAACCTGCCTAGCTTTATAATTTTATATAATACTAGGATATGCTCTCGACGTTGTCCACACTTGACATTAATTTCCCGTGGGATTCCCGGGACATAAAGTACGGCAGCATTTAAAAAAGAATGTAAGCTATCATTCTAGTGAAAACTGTCGAAATAAGTAAATTTTTATGCACCCGAACAAATATAAACCGCTCCCGGAAAAATTCCCGCGGTATTTCCGGGATAACAAATATCACACATTTTTACATTATATAATAATACATAGTACATAATTACATACAATTTTGTATCGATTAGTGAAAAAATCACTTTGGAATTCGATTTTTTAATCTGGCCATTTAAATCATTCCCTGAAAAATTCCCGCGGGATTCCCGGGATAAAAAGTAGCGCAGATTTTAAGTCTAATAATTTGCTGTCGATCAACGGAAACAGCATCGAAATCGGCCCAGTAGTTTTTACGTGAAACCTGAACACATAGACAGACAGACAAGAAAAAAATGCATCGTATTCTTCATGCTTTATATAGTATATTTTAGTTTTTTTTTAAATAGCTCCAATGTACAGACACGGCATGTTTAAAGCTTTATAATACGTATTATAGATTAAAATAGGAATAATATAAAATCCCATAGAGTAAATAAACATGAACAAGTTGGCGGTAGACTAAATAATAACTAAACTTTCCTATTATATTAATGTACTCTGTGACCTGTGAACTAAATTAAAAACTAACATTACTTCAACATTTTGTCTTTGATCATAGATAACATATATATATATATATATATATATATATATATATATATATATATATATATATATATATATATATATATATATATATATTTGTATATATATATATATATATATATATATATAAAATCCGTGATGACGGCCACTGAAAAGTGGCTGAAACGTCGGAATAACAAAAATCAAATAAATTACCGCGCTTAAAACCGTTAAAACTTAGTTTTATTATGTATACAAGTCGCGAAAACTTAAAAATACCACGTATTAATTTTGGTTGGATAGTTGGCACAATAAAAACTATTTTTTCTAAACAAACATTTACAGTGTCAATAAGACAAGCTTACAACTGAAAGAAACTTAATAGGAATAGAAAGAAATAACCGAGAAAACATAAACAGGAGAATATAAATTAAAAATGTTCCGAATTACACCTCACGCAATTAAAGCAAGAGCACTTTTGGTTAGTATTTTTGCAGCTATGCTTTTAAAAGATACCCAAAAGAACTCTGGACTATAAATATAAAGCTAATCGATTCTTCTTTAGAGATCCCCGGAAATTAAAGCATTTCATAGAATTAAATGTGTATAGATAATTGTTAACTTAGAAACTACAAATGAATTATTTTTATTACATATATTACTTTTAAGAGATCTTAAATTTATTTGTTACGTGGTATAAATGCTTCGTACACATACCGTTGCTTGGCGAGAGACAGTGAGTTAGTGTCATTCGTGGCAACTGGTGTACCCATTAAAGCCACTGTTGATCCTTCTATCACCCCAAATCAGTCGTGAGATGACATCTTATTTTATAATATAATTCCATTAAGTGTAGACTCACAGGTAACAGGTAAGACAGGTTTCTTCCATGTTTCCATAGGGAGCGGTGGCTTCTGTATCAAGCTTCCTACTCTCACTTACTTAGAGAGTAAAACGCGCACATAGCACTTGCGCATCCTTTTCTTGACAGATTTGATAGGAATGACGCTGAGTGTTGCGCCCCAAAGACCTGTATCCGACGCATTGGAGTATACGGTAGCCGACGGTACATCATTACTTGCCCTCCAGCCCCTATTAGACCTGTGTGTGCTTGGAAGGAGCTAAAAGATCATCCCCATCACCTCTAGCGGATATTACTCTCTAATATAGACAACTGCGTTCCGTACAGGTCTCAACACGACCAAGGCTAGATCCATAACCGGGAGCGAGGAGTCTTGTCCAAATTCGACTGTATAGTTCTTGCAGTTCATGAAGGCGACCGAGACCTATAATGTGGTTAAACGTGTATATGCGGTAGTGTGTATGTCTGACGGAAACACAGAATAATGAATACAGACGGAATGATTTATTGAGTGCTTGCCCTCCAGTCTCCAAGCTTGACTGTTTATTATTGCGAAGCTGATATGGGATCTGCATACATCCAGTCATAGCAGCGGACAACGGAAAACTGGCCACAAATAATACACTATAGAGAACTGGCTAGCACAGTGCAGGAACGGAGAAAAAATACAATTTCCTGCGGCCGGGCGGCCTGTCGTAAGAGGCGACAAAACAACCCACAGCCAGGTGGTAGGGTATTTGCTCGACTGGATGGCGACCACTCGTGGTCTAGAGTATACCGTCATAACAACCTTGAGTTGTGTTCCGGCATTAGTGACCAGGTTCCAGTCTCCCTTAAGAGAGCAGCAGCGCATTTGTGGCACCTTTGGTGTTGCAAATGTCCATAGGCGATGATAACCGCTTTCCGCAGTGGGCCATCTGCCTGTCTGCTGAAGTCCTGCAAAAAATAAAAAAAAACCACGCAGAACCGCCCCAATTAATGGTTGCTTTATCTCGCTCGCACATCATCCGGTCCACTCACACATTGTGCTATGTATTGTACTAGCTTTACGACTTGTTAATATTTGTACATAACGTTACGGTTTGCAAAATAAATGAGTTCACTTCAGTACTCATCAGCACTCGACAATGAATACTACTCTCTGCCATTTGAAGTATCATCTAACCTGCCTCTCGCTGCAAACACCCAGGCCCACGTAATGGAAAGTGGTTACCCTCGCCTATAAAAGTTTACAACACCAGGAACGCAGACAACGCGTTGCCAGCCTCTAGGATCAGTTAGAGGAGATGTCATTTAGGATTGGAGTTTAACTGTAATCAAGATATTGATTCCAGCATGACTCTACTACGTACAAAACGTGATTACAGCTCTTAAAGCCGGTGTGAAGCTTTTAAACCACGCTCTCACAGAATATCGGCGTAGAACGGTTAGCGTTGAGCTAATCGTGTTTGTACGATGAGTGACAAGTCCCGATGTCCCATTTTTCCTTTCCCATCCCGGCTCTCTAGTCCCTCCTATTTCATCTTAAAGGTTGGCAATGCATTAAGATCGCCCCTGGTGTTGCAAACGTCTACAGGCGACGGTAATCATTTCCCATTATTTGGATCATCCGCCTGTTTGCCAGGTTCGCAATTCTCGCGTTTGGTCTCACGCACACACTGATACGAGTTTACCACAAGTAAAGCGCGCTAGTAGGGTTGCTAACCATAGTGTAATAATAGTATCGTACTATAAGTTTAGCCAATTGTACTATATTTTATAGAAAAATTATTTAGTACGAAATGTATTATATTTTTATCGTTAGTTTAATTGTCGCGCTTTTGTTCAGATACTTATGATTATTTTTAATATAATAGATCTTTGCTGTCCAAAGCAAAAATAGTAATAAATACGCATGGAAAATACAATAATGAAAAGTAAATGTGTACTATATTTTTCACCTAAATTTCACAAAAGTTGGTCTACTACGTATTTACAGCTTAAAAATAAAATTTTCTTCAAAAATAGGTGGCAACCCTACCCAACGTCGTGAACAATAAGAATATATAGGATAGTTATAGGAACTTGATTTAACTAATCAGTCGTTTTATGGATAACAGTGCCGTCGCAACACAGCAGAGATCCAAGTGGTGGCCTTCACACGTTTCCCTCCAAGCCTTAAGTACAAGGATCCCACAGAAAGGGTTACATGCCCCAAACCACCTCCGCCGTTACCACCCCCTCCGAAAGATGACAGATTGTTGTGGGGCACGGTTGCACTCTTATTTCTTGCCGGTGGATTCGCTGTTTATGCCAAGTTAGTCTAGTCAGTAAAATTGGTGAAGTTTGTTTTTTTATAGCCAACGAAAAGCAGGCAGACGACCAATCTGATGGAAAATGGTTGGAAAATATTGAGATGTACACAGATTTTCTACTTGTTTTTTAACGTAAATTTTACCATTGTCGAGAAAATGACCAGGGCTGGCTCCATCTGTCCTGCCGTTGCGCCGTAGGCAAACTCGATAAATGTCGCTCCCACGGAAGCTTAAGAAAACTTCGTTAACCAGAAATATGATATATAATTGAGTTAACACATTAATAAATACAAAGCTTACATATTTTTTTTGGCTTTAGTAGTCTAAGCGTTTTGCAGACATTTATGCCGCCCCTAAATTTTGCTGCCGTAGGCAATTTGTTACCTACCGTTACTGCCATCTCGAGCAAGCAAATAAACTCAAAAACTACCAGATCGATTTCAAAAATTCATTCACCATTCGAATGATTTTTTTTTAAATGCATTTCGCACATACCGGGTCCTTTGCTAGGGATTAGACCGTTGTTGATCATGGAGGCTTTCCACTGAGGCAATCCAAACAATAATCAACCGGCTTGTGTGGAGACTCGACTAATCAATACCCCACTAAAACCACCCTCCTCCCATGTGCCCCGCGCTTATGGTAGGAAAGGCGTGAGATACAGAACGTAGTTACGCCCACACCGATCCTAGCGCACAAGTGCTTGAGAATGCCCCGGGAGAGGCAAACTCACTTCGTCTACAGGGGTGAAGACTCCTCTGCTCCTGTTATTTTGTGGATTCATTTAATTTAATAAATATACATGTTTGTATTTAACTTTTATTTTAATTATTCTTAATCTTATATCTTGATGTTACAATTTTTACTGGCCGAGATGTGAATGAGGACGCGCTAGTGATGTGCACATACACTACTAGTGTTGGGACACGACACCCATAAACATCCCCACCTTTTTTTTATAGCTTTTAATTACAAAATATAATATAATGACATTTACTAACTATCTTAAACTTAAAGGTATCTAATTAAACGCTATGTAATCATTAAATCTAACTGGTTTCCTAACAATGCGACCACTACTAGTTTTTATCTCATCTGTCGGTACATTAGGTACACTCTGCTGTTCACTATTTTGATCAGTTGATACATTAGGTACACAATCATTTGAACTAGACATATCAGCTTCATCATTATTCGAATTACAACTACTAGTTGGTAAATTATACACATCAGGTATATGATCAATACTAAGATCTTCAGTATTTGAAGTGTTATTATTGAAAATTACATTTGAATTGAATGCAGTATTAATGAATTTTCTATTTCTTCTATAAATATTACCTTTATCATCCTGCACCAAGAAAGAACAAGGTTCATTACATATCTTTATTATAGTTCCAGGTATCCAGTTAGAATCAAGTGTCTTTTTAAAATTAATATTTTGTCCAATTGATAAATCTGAGAGTACTTTTGAGTTTTTATCATAGTGTTTCTTAGTGGTTTCTATATGCTTATAATAATTATTTTGATAATGCATTACTCTTGGTTGTAACTGGTTTTTAGAAATAGGTAAAAGTGAATTTAATGTTCTAGAATATAATAATTGTGCTGGTGAGGGCATGTATGGCTTTGGGGTGTTACGATAGTTAATCAGACCAAGATATGGGTCTGAACCATCTTCTTTACATTTCTTCATTATATTTTTAAATATTTTCACACCACTTTCAGCTTGTCCATTAGATTGTGAATGCTTTGGACTTGTTTTAATATGAGTGAATTTATATAAACTAGAAAATAACTTGAAATTATCAGAAGTAAATTGTGTTCCAGAATCAGTTACTACATATGCTGGTATACCATGCCTTGCAAAAATAGACTTATAATGCAATATTATAGAGTCTGAAGTTAAATTGTCCAGCTTGCACACTTGTATAAATTTTGAATAATAATCCATAAATATCAGATAATCCTTATTATCTAATGTACATATATCTATTCCTACTTTATACCATGGTATCATTTCTATACAATGATTAATTAAAGGTTCTTTCTGTAAATTCGGATTGTACTTGGAACACGGTTGACAATTTTGAACATAGCTTTCTATATCCTTATTTAAACTGGGCCAAAATACACATGAGCGAGCTCTGATTTTACATATGCTTATTCCAACATGACCATTATGAATTGTGTGCATAATTTCAGATTTTAATGAATTTGGTATTACAATCAAATTACTTTTAAACACTATCCCATCTAAAAGTCCTAATTCATCTCTAAATGTCCAAAATAATTTTGTATCTTGGTCAATACCATTCACAGATTTTGGCCAACCGCTTTTTATATAAGTAATAACCTTCTGAAGTATAGGATCCAATTTGGTTGCATTTTGTATTTTTAATAATTGAACATTGGATATTGGCAAACTATCTCTAAGTAATCTAACGTGACAAATTAGGTTTTCTGTTAAGCAATTTGTATTAGATTGTACTTTTTGTACACAGCTTCGTGACAGTGTATCAGCAATAAATAACATTCGACCTGGTACATATTTTACTTCTAAATTATAACCTTGAACTGATAACATCATGCGTTGCAATCGAGCTGGGACCTTGTATAAAGGTTTTTTAAATAATGCCTCTAGAGGTTTATGGTCAGTTTCAACCACAACTCTACGACCATAAGTATATTGATGTAATTTAGTACAACCAAAAACAATAGCAAGCATTTCCTTCTCTAATTGACAGTAATTCTGTTCTGTAGTAGTCATAGCTCGAGAAGCAAAAGCAACAGGTTGATCATTTTGTAATATTACCGCTCCCATAGCTGTTGATGAGCTTTCAACAGATAATACAATATTTTGATTATTATTAAAGTATGCTAGACATGGACTACTACACAACGCTTTCTTTAACATATTTGCCGCATGATCTTGGTTGCTGTCCCAAATAAACACTGTATTCTTCTTTAACAATATACGAAAGGGTTCTATTAGCTTAGAATAATTTGGAATAAAACGTGAAAGGTAGTTAGTTACACATGCCTAAAAATCTTTCCAGATCTTTTCTGTTTTTTGGATGTTCCATATCCATGATTGCCTGAACCTTGCTCGGATCCGGAGACACACCATTTGCTGTAAATTTGTGGCCCACAAAATTTAACTCTGTTACAAAAAATTTACATTTTGATTAATTAAATTTTATACCATTATTCAAGGCAATTTGTAAACACTGTTGTATTCTTGAGTATAATTCCTCTATTGAATTTGCATAGATGCACAAATCGTCAATGTAAGGTATTACTCCTTCTATATTTTCAAACATCTGACTAATTATTCGACTAAATTCTTCTGGAGCTGAACTCACACCAAATGGCAATCTACGGAATCTATATCTTCCAAAAGGAGTTATGAAAGTGCACAGATCTGAACTTCTTTCATTTAAATTCAACATCCAGAAGCCATTAGAGGCATCTAGTAATGCAAACACCTTTGCATTTCGCATTTTACTTTTAATTTCATCAATAGTTGGCAACTGATATTTAGGCTGAATTATGAATTTATTTAATGCACGAGGATCTATGCAAATTCTCAACCCTCCATTTGGTTTTCTAACAAGTACTAAATTATTTACCCATCTTGTAGGTTTTTCCACTTTTTCTATAACACCTAAACACTCCATTTTATGTAGTTCCTCGCGAAATTCAGGCAATAAGGAAAAGGGAACACGTCTCGCAGCTTGTACTACAGGCACGGCATCTTCTTTTAACTGTATGTCCACGAACCCAGCTATACAACCAAGACCTCCATCAAAAAGTTTACTGAAATCATTTTTTAATTTATGAATTAGTTTATCTACATTAGAGCTATTATATGATATATTGTATATATTTACTAATTTTTTATTTGCTGAAATAAAATTATGTTTTAAAGATGTTTTACAACCTAGTAAAGTTGGTACATGTCCTTCAATTATAACAAACGTAACCTTATATTTATTATTATTTGGATGAGTTATCTCTAAATTACACATTCCTTTAACGGGTACCCTTTTGCCATCGAGTTGTACGATATTTTTATTATATGGTAGTATTTGAGATTCACCTATCTTTAATTGTTTACATATCTCTGTTCCAATTACATTACATGCCGCCCCGGTATCAATTTTGATTGGAATTTTCTTCTCATCAATGACAAAGTCTTGAATAATTTCATTGCCTACATAGCCAATAAAATAATCTAAATTTTCATCTTGAGTTTCTTCAGTAATCATTTTGATTGTTTTTAGCTTTGATGCAGTTTTCATACTACGACACATTTTCCAAAATGATTTTCTTTCTTGCAATTAAAACACGTTTTTCCATATGCTGGGCATTTATTCAGATCATGTGTAAGCCCACAATTCCAGCAATTTTTTATAGTCTTTTTGTTCATATTTTTATCAGACTTCACCTGATTATTGTAACATACCTCAGTTTGCCGTTCCTTTTCTACAAATACACGTGACGCTTCTGCACTCAGTAAGTATTTCATAACAAAATCCAATGTAAGTTTAGAGTCTTCTTCAGTAATTAACTTGGTTTTGTAGTTTGAGAATCTGCCATCTAATCCCACAATTATCTTTGATACGGTAAGGCTTTCTCTAAGATCCCCTAATTCACAGGAGAGTCCCAGATTAATTACTTTTTGAAAATATTCTTCCAGTAACAAGCCATTTTGAGTGACACTAAAAAATCCGTTCCTTATTATAGTTAAATTCTTCTTGGGTGAAAAATAACCTTCAAACTTTTTTATTACGTTGTTTAAACTCTCAGATTCTGACACGTTAAATGAATTAAACGTTTCTAATCCTTTATCACCAATGAAGTTTAGCAATATATTGATTTTTCTTTTGTCTGAGGCATCATCAAGGCCATTTGCCATACGGTATATCTTGAATTTTTGTAGCCACAATTTGAAATTATCAGAAAGGTTACCTGTGAACTCCATTGCCGGTAGCGGTGGAAGGTAACTGCACACACCTGACACCATGTTATTTTGTGGATTCATCGTATTTTAATTTAATAAATATACATGTTTGTATTTAACTTTTATTTTAATTATTCTTAATCTTATATCTTGATGTTACAATTTTTACTGGCCGAGATGTGAATGAGGACGCGCTAGTGATGTGCACATACACTACTAGTGTTGGGACACGACACCCATAAACAGCTCCCTAGATGCTAGAGGGCCCCTGCAGCGGTATTTCAGGGAGGGAGGTCATGCGCATACCTGCGCCTCCGGGCTCCCGACTGACGTCGGCGCCCGCGAGACGCATGCGCACTACCATCTCTCTCCCTAACCATTCGAATGCTACATTATCCCTGATTAATTGATTGATTAAACCCCTCTGTGGTTGAGCGGGCTAAGCCTTTGCCGGCTTACCTCACTGCAACGCAGAGGCTCCGGGTTCGATTCCTGGTATAGTAAATTTCGGAAACGTATTTTCTCCGTTATTTACTATGTGGTCTGGGTGTCTGGGATCGGCTCCAGAGTGGTCCGTTGTATATTACCCATAACACAAGCGTAACTTGCTTAATTTGGGGATATACTTTTATATATTATTATATTATATTATTATATTATTTATATAAGCTGATTTATATGATTATATTATTTATATAAGCTATATAAAAATCACGGATGCCTACTAAAACTTCAATAATGTAACACATCAATCTAAACAAATACTTGGCGCAGGAATCGGGTTCAACGACTTTGATGAAATTTTATGTGTGTTTGAGTGGGTCCCGGGGTGGCTTAGATTCACAATTCAACCCGGTAGGTGACACTGGAATCGGGTTCTAGATTTTTATTTTTTCAAGGCAGGACAACGCCTGCCGAAACCGCTACTTCAAGATAATAATACATTTTAATATTTTTGATTTTGTAATAATAATTTTCACATTTTTCCTACTGTTATTAAAGATATCCTCATGACATTTTTATTGCATGAAACTTTTCTAAGGTTCCAAAAAATATAAAATAATTTTTCACACATCACATGGGACCGCCGATATTTTGTAGTAAACTACAAAATAAAAAAAGATTTTATTATTAAGATTTTTTACATTTTGAATAAGGAAAAGGTGGTATGTTGGTAGGATATATAGTTTACCCCCTTTTTTAATGAGATTAAATCTGAAGACGAACCACCGCGGGGGAGAGCGGTGGGGGCGTGTGGGATTCGTGATGTTAGAGTGGCACAACCACCCTCGAAGAAGTATTATTGTCACCTGAATCGGCGATATCCACTAAAACTCCTCAATATTCCGTTCTTCGCCTTTATACCGGAGCACGTAGTAGTACATAGTTTCGCCACTCCGCGAGGCCCTGGCTGAGTATATATGGTTTACCCTAGTTTATATTAAACTTAACGGCCTCTGTAAATAAGTGACTAAAGGCTGCGTAGTAAATGATTTACATGAAATACATGTGCAGCCCATTTGTTGCTACCTAAGAGAGGTTAGTCGTTTGTTGGGAATAATAAACACAGTATTTATTTGAATCATAATTAACAGGCAAAACCCAGAAATTCGTGACTGGTTAACAATAAATTTGCCATGGTTTGACGATCTTGTAGCAATTGCGTACCAGGAAAACATGACGTACGGAGAGTTCGCGTCCGAATGTATGAACAACATCAAGAAGTATCTCCGTGCTGACAAACCTAAACAATGCTCTTTGGATGGAACTCCCGCGACACCTATTATCAGTTAGTGTTTTAAAGCCTTCTTAGTTAACTTTAGAATTTAGTGCATGTAAGAAGAACAATAAGGAATGGCTCAGTAAAAAACATAAATCGTAACACACTGTGCAATCACTTGGCGTCACCACACTGTTTTATTTTTTATAGAAGTCTATCATATATGTATATATCATATTTAAAAATTCGTAAAATTTAAAAGGAGGTCATTTCACGTTTTTATATTTACTCTCCGCCTCGCGTTGGCTGTCGCCTCGGACTCGGAAGAGGGTAGTCCACAAAATTAGTGGAGCGACGTTATATCTACCATACTATACTGTAGTAGTTGTCACAAGAACTCCGTTGAGTGGTATCGGTCAGATAACCTACATTTTTGCCGACATATACTGAAGACTTAATACATCAGACGTGGTGCTAATAAGATCCTTTAGCTACCTTTGTGGCGAATATTACTACTACTTTATACTAGGTAAAAGATCGAAAATTTATTGAAGTCAATAGGTGATATACCATATATCCGTTTGACATCGATTTGAGGGGCTTAAAAATGAGCTTAAAAAGAATTCTTCCATGCTATGGGGTAGAAATTTAAACAAAATCATAGCTTAATCCGTAATCATACATAATCGGCAGAGAAACGTTGTATATCCCCAAGCTAAGCAAGTTACGATTGTTTTATGTGTAATATACAACGGATCACTCTGGGGCTGATCCCAGACACCTAAACCATAGTAAATGACAGAAAGTTCATGTCCGAAATTTACCACGCCAGGAATTGTACACGGAACCTTTGCGTTGCAGTGAGGTAGGCCGGCGAGGGCTTAGCTTTTTTTTACGAGGTGTAATCCGTCATGGACACCATACCCTTTGGCGTAGTCTCCAAAGAGTAGGGTGTCCATGACGGAGGGTAGGGTAGTGTTGGAGTCCCGATGGCATGGTCGGACCTACCAACTAAACCACCTCTTTGTTCCATCGCGACGCCGTATGTCAGGACCTCGGAAACCAAAGACACATCCGATAACGGCAAAGGCTTAGCTCGCTCCACCACAGCGGCCGTCACTTAAAAAGCTCAATAAATACTATCAAGGAAAATTGTTTTGAACAAGATACATTGCCTAGTTCTTGTATTGTTTTGTTTGTTTTAGTACATCAGGTAGGCTGACGGCTCACCCACGATGGTGGATAACATCGCCTATGGACAATTGTAACACTAAAGGTGCTATCAATGTGCTGTCGGCCTCGAAGGGAAACTGAAACTTGGCCCCTGATATCGGAACATAACTCAAACTTGCTATGACGGCGTACTCGAGACCGGGATGGTAGCCATCTAGATGGGTAAATGCCCTACCACCTGGGTTTGGGTTGTTTTATCCCCATTTATGGCAGGTCGCCCGGCCATAGGAACTAGTATTCATTCTCCGTTTCTGCATAGATATTAGGCCATCCAAAAATTACGTCACACGTTAGGGGGACGACGAAGGGAGGGAGGGGTCCTAAATTTCACGACGTCCGGTTTCAAAATCTCTAGAAATATTATAAACGCGAAAGTTTGTAAGAACGGATGTATGGATGTATGATGTTGGATTGTTACTCTTTCACGCAAAAACTACTGAATGGATTTTGATGAAACTTTACAGTAATATAGCTTACACATCAGAATAACATATAGGCTATAATTTATAAAGATATAGTGTGAAATATCCAAAATACAACGAATTTCCATCACCCACGCGAGTGAAACCGCAGGCGCAGCTAGTCTAATATATTTTATAGCCAATTACGGAACTGTTGTTTTAATTTAATAGCTTATTTGTGTAAAATTGCAAAATGTGTAATGTCACACTAGGGAGGAGTCTCATGAATGTGACCAGCTGTGATAAGGACGACCAACCACCACAAATCATGTTTGTGTGTCGTAATTTGTGGATGGCCCCTATGGGGTATTTTCGGTTAAATGCTTTTTAGGCTTTTATAGTCATATAATAAATAGCAGGATTTTCTCCACTTTACATTTTTTATGTATTGACAGTAACACGTGTTTCACCGATTTTTTTATGTAATTTTTGTACATTTTCAGCCATTCCCGAAGAACCACAAGATGAGGAGTTGACTGGTAAGAATTATTTTCAGTCTCTTAAATACCTTCAATGCTTCATTGTACAAGATTTAATAATTATTTTAATCCTTTACAAATCTTTTTTCGATTCACCAGTAGCTGAAATTACAAAGTTTATTTGTAACTTCAGCTTCATACTTGCAAGCTACAATGCTTATTTTCTCTATTCTTCTTTCATATTTGCTATTTATTGTAGTAAAATAAAACAGCCGGGTCTCACTTACAATATTTATTTGAGTGCTTTGTTCCAATATAAATATATTTATAGCAGCCATAGAAACCTATCGCGGCCCTAAACGCGTATGTCATTTTTCTTAAAAGTTTTCCGAGTCCTTCGATTCTCCAAATAGATAGATGCACCCGCCGGTGACGGAAGCAGGTCCCTGCTGTATTATCTGATAAAGCATATCAGATTTTACATTTGCTTGGTAAACGACGAAGCATTAAAATTTTATTCTGGGGACCACCCCAGAATAAAGTTGTGTAGTTCAATAATTAAATTGTTTCAGATGACAAAGCTATAGAGGAATCTCCATGTGATACGTTACCTCCACCTGTTGTAACTAAAGATATCTGCGAAATTGAAAGGTGTCTCAAAGATTTGGGAGAATCTACTATTAACAATTATCTTACAGCAAGAGATGCTTGCGTGTATTATAATCAGGTATAAGTTGTATTTTTTAATATAAAAAGTCAGTTATGAATACATTTTTGCTACTAAAAGAAATATAAGTAACTAGTCCAGGTACATGAGGCGTTTTATATAAAGGAAACCATTGAAATAAGAATGTGTTTAAAATGCTTTTTCAATTTAGTTCCCCGGTTCCTATTCACCCATTTCGTAACTGTAGTTGATTTGATTCCGATATTAAGTAGACATTAACTATAAATCACGTGAAATAATCAAAACAATAAGTTGAAGGTATAAAAATACTTCAAATTAGACGATTATTCAACAACGATGATTGGAATGATCAAATGATATAGTGACGGCATAATTGAACAGTCAATAGTAAGAATTGAAAAGAGTTAAAATATAATTAATTATAGTACGCTTGTTATCTTAAAATGTAATTCTATTCCTATTATACTTGTAAAAACCTAAAGAAAAAGCTATGCTTTGTCTGCTTGGTTTTTTTTTGGTAATTTCAAGTAAACAAAGTAAATTTACAATTCTAATGTTTATTTACTCAGTTTTTAACCTTGAAAAATAAATCTTCATTTGCAGCTTGTAGAAGGCGTGATGGTTAATTTCTGTATACATTCAATGAAAAACGTTACACGAAGCGATGGCCGAACGTTTAGCATTGGTAAAAGTCTCAGTTGATAATGCTAAGGAAGCTCACGCTAAATTGGGTTATTATCTTTTGTTTATTAGACTACTTATTTATCGAAAAACATATTTTTTTCTATCCTGACTGAACCTATGACTGATAACAGGATCTGATGTCAGGATTGTCTTATACTAATTGCACTATCCCATAAGAGATAGTTGTTAGAGGTATAGTCTTGTCACCTAATCCACTATACGCTTTTGTTTTATCGCTAGGACTTCCATCTGATTCCGTCGTTTGAGTTATCGTGCGGTATAAAATAAGAAAATCATGTTACTCTTCACTTGTTTACAAAATCTTAGAATTATTCGACAAATTTGTGACTGAAACAACACTATAGACACGCGTGTAGGTTGCTTTGTAGTCGTTTAGTAACTGTTGAGATGGAATCGTTAATCGCATTCACCATTCTTCTATAATGGAAAATAATCATCTTTTAAGCTCTATGAGCCTATTCGGAATCAAACTGACGAAGCTAGAATATATTTTTGTGTACAATACAAATAGGCTACATTTTTATAAGCTGTCGAATAATTAACATAATTGATGTCGACGGTCTTTCAGACGAACTTAGTCGTTATTTCGATTGTGGTGTCTGTGCGCCGAAAGAAGCCATTGAAAATACTAAAACGATGATGAAAGAATACCAAGATAAGATCAAGGCAGTTCGTATGGAGTACCAATGGGAGAATGACAAATCCATCGTTATTGATAGACAATGGTTAATGGTAGGAGCGCTTGTTACTTTGGTAATGCCAGGCGGACCTGATGCTGCTAGGTTTCTTGGCTGAACTTTGAAACTTATTTTTCGTTTTCAATAATTATATTTGATGATTTATTTTTATTTCAAAAATAAATATCTCAAATGAGCTGAATTTATTATTTGAAGTATTGGCAGAACTGATTGCTGCTCAATGGTGATCTTATAAACGTCAACTTTATTCATAATTTCAAATAATACTTAGTCTGATACTATATCAATTAATTATTAACTTACTTGAAAAACTTAGGTATAAGTTTATGATAGTATGTTAACGTACTTCTTAATCTAAAAGAAGTCAGCAAAATGGTTGACCTAGCCTATTGATTTTAATGAAACAATTTCTGGATGTGAATTTATTTGTTACTAAATAATATTGTTTATGTGTATCTAACTAAAATACAGATAACATTATTAATTATTGTCTAAGAAAGCGATAAAGTAGGGGAAACAGGGGTAAAGGCGCCCACTGGGTAATGCCACTTACGAATACTAATTTTACAAATATGCTAGCAGCAAGAGAACTGAACTGGCTGAACGCTTTTACTGGTCACTTCAATATTTGTTTTTTTAAATCTTTACTGCTATTAATTTAAATAATAATTTGTTGTCTTTAGCAATAATTAATTAATACATTAGTATATATTGGATTTGTTTTTATCATACACATAAGTTCTGGCGTCAATATGTGTTTATATGAGCGGTATTACCCATAGTTGAGTAATAGCGCCCAAGAACGCCTTTCTTAATATTTTGCTTAATTACCGATTACTAAGGAAAGTTTCATACGTTTCTTGACAAAGTAGTGGTTACTGAATAGATGAAGAAATTATAATTTTGCCCAACTTTTAATATAAACTTATTATAGAATAAATATAAAAAGCTTTACTTAAGTGAACGGCATCCTCCCCCCCCCCCCCTGCTGCCCCTAAACATAAAGATAGTAGATCTATATACGAAAACTTGAAATACCTAAATATGATAGTAAAGCATGAACATTTATTTAAAACAGTTTTTTTATTAGGTCGAAGAAACAGTAGACCAATACACTACAGAGAATGAAACGATGTTCACGGGGTTGAAATATGATCACAAGAAACCAGCTATACAGAGTGATGCTGACCTGTTACTACATCACACTCTTAGATATGTAAGAGTTTTATCTTTTGCTCCTTCAGTTGCCTCTTTTTATCCAGTAAAAAATAAAAATATGTAAGAAAGTATGTACCATGTTATCTTATTCTTTAATTTCCGATTTGCTCGGTGTGGGTTAAATTCCATTTTGTTTAAAAATATAGGGTACAAATGTCGTTAGTGTGAATGTGGAAAATATACAGATATAATACATCTGTAACTGTTGTTTTTTTTTTGTTGTTGCATGAGTTCAACAGATAGAAAGACAGGCCGCCTGATGGAAAGCGGTTACCATTGCCTATGGACGACTACCAATGCTACCAATGTGCTGCCGCTCTTTAAAATAAGACTGAAACCTGACCACTAATGCCGGGACACAACTCAAGGTTGTTATGGTGGCATATTTAGACGGGGGTGGTAGCCATCCAGGTGTACAAACGGGCAAAAGCCCTACCCTGCAGCCGCAGGAAATTATGTTCTTTCTCCGTTCTTGCACTGATAAAAAATTTACATTACAATATTTTTTTATTTAATTTCCAGGTGAACCAATTAAAAGAAGAGCTGTCTGAAGCTAGACGTGGAATGACTGCTAGAGTTAATAGAGCATTAGAAAGTAAGATTTGCGTTTACAGGAGTTTTAGTTGTGTCATTAGAGAAATCTTCAATTTTCTATCTATTCAGAACATATACACTTTCTAAATGAATAATTTGTAGGGGGTGCCACTGCCCCGACTAGATGGAGGAGCGAGGTGGATTGCTCCTCCGTCTCAAAGGAAGATCTTCCAGCGAGGCTAGTGTTGTTGCTCGCGGGCCTAGGCCCATCTATTACTGTTGGAAATTTGTATATATTCTTTGTACCTTTCGGGAAACGTTTGCGACCTCAATTATTGAACAGCGCCATCTATTGGCTTGTAATTGTTCCACAACAATGTTTTTATGAGCTGTGATAGATTTTTTATTGTCCTATAATAGCTATTCTTCTTATTGAAGTCTTCTACAATCGTCGCTGATATCAGCTATTCGTATCGTTGCGTCATACTACAGAATACAGATGTCTCTTATATACAGCTGTCTCTTGAGTACTTATTTAATGTATATATATGGAAATTTATTTGGTCATAATTATATATTACACTTTATTTCTCATTCTTTTTATCTTTGCTTGTAGGCAAACTGGCAGACGAACCACTTGGTGGTAGGTGGTTACCGTCGCTCATGGACATCTGCAACTCTAAGGGAACCGATGCGTTGGCTACTTCGTTGAGACTTTAAATAAACCGCGGGAGGAGTTCATTCCATAACCTGCACACATATGGCATGAAGAAGCGTGCGCCACGTACAGTGGATGACTATACATACGCTAGAATACGCTTAGAGCGCTAAAGTCCCTTCTAAGGCTAAGTCTGTAATTTCGGGATCTTCGACAACCCGCATCGCTCGGCGCTGCAAAGAGTCAAGTGGAAGCAGCTAGTACTGAGGTGCACCAACTCAAAGATGGGAGCAGTACTACACATGGGGACGGACTTGAAGCCTATGTTCCGGTGTGAAGTACTGCTTAGCCCTGTTGAGCACCCCAAGCTTTTTAAAAGTAATTTTTCTTTCTTAACCAAATAACTATACACTACACCTCTCTCGAATGTCAATGACCAGGATCTATAGTGTCCGAGATCTTTAGGAGAGTAGCAACCCTTGAACTGAGGCGCTAAAAAAATGGGGCGTTTTAGCAAAAAAACACACAGACTTGCGTCTTCTTGGGGTTAAAAACGACCAGATTTCGTCTATCCCATTCCGAGACCTGCCCCAGGGAGGTCTCGATTTCAGACACAAGTCAGAATCAGTTTTCAACTCTTACACGAGGAATGTTTGCGTGGCTCGTGTAAAAAGCATCTCCCGTGCTGTCATCTGTATAACAATGAACGTTGCTGGTTTGCAACATGTCATTGATATGCAGAATAAACAGCGTAGGCGACAATAGTGAACCTTGGGTTACGCCAGCATTAATGAGTTTGTTTAGTATTTATATTCATTTTTGTATAGTTTAGTCCTAGATGATATTTCTTTCTTTAAATTTTTTGTTTTAAATGTTTCAACTGACTCATTTGTGTGAAGATGATAATAGTAGACGATGAGAAAGATGTATGGCAAGATTGGAGTATTGGAGATCTATTATTTTGATGTTCTGTCAGATAGTATCTATGTATTTTTTAAAATAAATATGGGAACAAGATAAGATTAAATGTACTTTTAGCATTGCCACAAGATGAGAAATCTGTTAAGGCTACGAACGCGGCGATACAAGCGGGATTAAAAACAAAAAGAGCGGACATGGAAAAAGAATTTAAAAAAAGGGCAAGTAGATTTATTAATTTTCAATACCTCTTTGGAATAATAGTACTTCTATCGGAATTTTATGCAAGTTTAATCTGAATGCTACATTTGTTTCTCATGAACCAAACCATTTGCTATAATCATTAAAAAAAAAACATTAACCATAACGTCATATGTATATTTATAAACTGTATGTTTAGACGTACATGGTCTTATATTGTATTCGTAATTATATTTTCTTTAGACTGACGATCAAAAAGCTGAAAACGAGAAAAAATTTAAGGACTCTTTAAAGAAACAGTTGGAAAGACACCAAGAAACGTTGCAATTAAGATTGGCTCAAAAAGAAATAGAGGTATAGCATATTTAATTACTTGCTATAATGTTCTAGGTCATTAGAACTTTCTGTGCAGCTTTATCCGCGTGAACTGTAGTATCAATGTCATGTGAACTATAAATTTTCTAAGATATAAAGCAATGAAACATCGTTTATACCAAAGATTTCACATCAAACACTTATTAGCTTTATTTTTATTAACAATAGCAGCTTTTACTTTTCCTGATGCTGGACCTAAATTTTTCAATTTTAAGGTAGGTGGATTAGCCGCTTACAAACATAGGAACTCTCGGTGTCTTTAAAATGTTTTCCTTCACCGTCAGAAAGTGGTAATTGTTATACACATTAAGTCTGAAAAATTGTCTAAGGTATACATTTTTCTTGGCCACATTTCGTACCTAATGTTGGAATGAGACATGGATGCATTTGCTAATGAGCTGTCATAATTTCATTAGACTAAAATAATTAATATAGCTCGCCTTTCCTATCTCTGTGGTCTCCCTTCCTAATATTTTGAATCTACTTCCGATACTACTATACCCTTTTTTGTCAATGAACCACAAAACTTACTAAAGTTAATATCGTATTTGGAATAGATACTACTTCCTCTTATGCCCGGTTTCAATATTGCAAAAACGATTCGTTTTGATACGGACGGTTAGAATATTGCCGCCTGGTAACTCTACTGATGTTTCTATAATGAACTGTTCGTAGCGAGTTACTCATGAAAGTACCAACTACCGATGGGAGCGATTTTCTAACCGATCGGTAGACTTTTTGTATGGAAACGACAGATTAAGTCTTTCTAAATTATAACCGCTGGTTGTCAACACTACTATTCGCAGGAATTTTATTACCACTTGATTTCGGTCGGTTGCCGGTTTTTTTGAGTTTCCGGTTTTTTTATCGTTAATTAATACATGATTTTAAATTAAATTAAACTCCATTTTTTTGTTTCTTCTTTTGTCTTGGCTTTAATTCTTATTTATATCTTTCAAATTTACTAGTTTTATCTTTAACAGTTCTAATTCCAATTCAAGTATTGCTTTACTATTCATCTCTATTAATATTATAAATGCGAAAGTAACTTTGTCTGTCTATCAGTCTGACTGTCTGTGTGTTACCTTTTCACGGAAAAACTACTAGACCGATTTGGTTGTAACTCAGTATATATACTTTATTTGATGCCGAAGATAACATAGCATACTTTTATCCCGAAAAATGGGATAGTTTCCGGGATAAAAATATATTTGTCTCTTTGCCTGTAATATTTTCACGGAAAACTATTAGTCTGATTTGGATGTAACTTGGTATATATGTAAGTTCATTATGTAGGACGGACATAGGATACTTTTCATTCGGGAAAAGATAGTTTGGGATAGATTTACGTAAAGGTTTTCCCAGAAAGTAGGATAGGTTTTGTCTTTTTGTGATGTCATTTTTGTCAATTTGGTGGTTTTGCTAATTTTGGTTATTTTGGTCATTTTCATGACTTTTATTATTTATTTTAATCATTTTCGTCGACAAATATTTAAAACAACAACAAAGTTCTCAGTTCTCAGTTGTTGCCAGCACAGATAAAACTTATAGGATTAATGCCACCTTTCTAATAATAAGGTCAAAGGTTCGAAAGTTATTAGACTACAGTTTTTTATTATTCTTGATATTCCCCTGCAATAACGTTATAGTTATCGATTGTGACCTAATGCGTCTTAAATATAGCGTTAAAACACTGTCGATGAATATAATATTATTGATAGATAACGTATTAGTACGTACTAACTGTCAATATTTTACATCCTTAACAATAAATAATAACATCGCTTCAAATAACACAGTAAATCCATCGTTACATCTGTGTGAAACGGTGAATAACTATAACATTATCCCAAGAGAAGCAGTAGCATTACAAAAAGTTCCCGAAAACATTTGAATGAAAACAAAAAATCGGACATGGTTCCCACAAAAGTTTTCGTCATTTCACTCTGGAACCATAAAAACCGTCTTTTTTAGGCTTAACTAACTTATTTAAAAAAATTGCGATCAAAAACCACAAATCACTAAAACTATTGAAAAATTTCTGAAGTGACAACACTGTTTTTGGCAATAAATCCAATGACATTGGAACAATCATTATTTTATTTTATTTTTTCTTCTTTAATGACTTCCGCGGTTAGCCAATCATTATTTAAAAAGTTTATATGTTGTTTACATTACTGCGTTTGGTTCATGCAATATTCATATAATATGACTCTGTAATTGTAAGTATTTTTAAAGCAGATTGATTGAAATCTTGATTTTTAATGACAATCGTATATCCCAAAAGATCTCTTCTTTTGAAAATGTATTTATTTTGTAGTTATACCTCAACTTATTGGATTACGTTGCGTGTACTACTACTACAACTATGTTGCGTTAGCAAAACGCTTGGGAGAGAATTAGTTACTGATAACCGACTGTATTTCTAACTGTCAATGAGCTTGTGAAACGCTCGTATAGCCCTCTTAACCATCAGTTATTGGTAGCTTCAAAATCAATCAGTTACTATTACAGACAACCGACGGTAAAATATAGAAACCGGGGGTTAATCTATCATTATAAAAGACATCGCCAAAAAAAAAACAATTTCAATGATTGACATTAAATTTATTATGTGTTCTTGAAAATTAAGAAGAAACTTTGTTTCATTGAACGTTGAAACACAGACGATTTCCGAACTTCATGGTGTACCAGAACACATAAATGGTAATAGAAAATTATACCATATAAGTAATCTTTTCCATCTTTCAGAGAACTGGGGGTAAGAATGTTATTGACAGGTTGATGGTGGAATAGGTATAGTCTTTAGTTATTTTAGGAAACTATTGATATAAATTAGCTACAAGTATGTACTATACAAGTATGTGCAAATATAAATATATAGGAACTATTTATGAAGTAAATTCTGTTTCAGGCGACAGCTAAATTAGACATCCTAGTAGTTGAAAAGGTAGAAGCAGAAAAGAGAGTATTTGCAAATCAATTAAAAGAAATGGCGATGAAATTAAAAATTGTTGAAGACAAACTCAATGGTATCTCTGTTTTACATATTTTGAAATATGGATAGTCTACTCGCCCCACTCCTGGGGCCTTTAAGTGGCCGCTTCGTAGATTCATAATACGAATATATCATATGACAAGTATCTAAATAAAATGGAACTGTATGCTATGTTTTACACTGACCAGTATAACTAGACACGTGTCAATTTCGCTAAGCGATTCTCGAAAGGTCGCCGCTTTAGAACCCCTGATCTCGGACTTCTTTGTATAATCTGCCAACGAAACTGCACACTTACTAGTAATGTTCATCAGCTTTTTTGACTGACCAGTCAAACTGCCCGCAACTTCGTCCATGCTTGACTTGAAATTCCCGGACACAAAATAATACAGCATTTAAAAAAATATTTATGCTATCATTTTAGTGAAAATTGTGTCGGAATAAGCTAATTTTCAGGCACCCAAAGAAATACGAAACGCTCCTGGGAAAATTCCCGTGGGATTTCCGGGATAAAAAATCACACATTTTATTACATTAAATTTGCTATCGATCAGTAAAAACATCACATTGGAATTAAATTTTTTAATCTGGTCATATTAAATCCTTCCTAGAAAAATTCCCGCGGGATTCCCGGGATAAAAAGTAGCGCAGAGTCTGTGTCTATGTAAGTGTCGATGAGTGAAAACCGCATTCAAATTGACCCAGTAGTTTTTATGTGAATCCCGAATAACTAGACCAAGAAATCTAAAAAAAATGCATCGTGTCTATTCTAGTTGTTTTTTTTAAATAGCTTTACACACGGCATGTTTAGAATTTTATAATATTGTAGACAAATATAGTAAAATACGTGAACTGAAAACGGAAATTAAAGTGGTTTGAGTATTTAGAGAGGTTGTATGTATGAATGGAGACTGAGAGATAAGTCTATGAGAGTTGTACAGAAGCCAAAGTCATTACGTAAACCGATTAAATGACTAGCTTCCTCAGCGACGAATATTTGTTAAGTTAATTCCACTCCTTCCTTTAATTTAGCTCGTCTCAAAGCCGAACGTGAGACACGAAGGTCCCAGGAACTGTGGACGGCTGGTGCTTCCCTACTGGCTGCAACCAAGAAAGGAGATAGATATGTAAACATCGATAAAGAGTTAAACGCTATTGAAAAGGCTTTGGGTACGTTATAATAGTTACCATAAAGTACTGTACTCTCCAGTACTTACGATATATGTTTTAGAGAAATATGAGACATTTTTGTACTGGAGAATAGTATAGTTTCAATGGGATAATTGTGTGCCAACGTCGAACTATTTCATTATCCGCATTTTTGTTCCGTTTTCTTTTCGCCACACCTGTCATTAAATAAGTATGTAACATTGTCTATGATCAACCGCCTAACCTACTATATTAATATAATAGAAGACGCCTAACTAATCGTCGTTGGTTCGTGAACTCTCGCCGCATATTTTCGTGTGCCTCAATTCCACCCTCTATGTGCAAACCCACACGCTAGGAAGGTGTCCGTACCTAGTTGGTGTCTAGTACGTCTTTTATCCTTGTAAATCTTTTCCTCTCATTTTATTACCGCATTCAGAATGGATATTTCTCTGGCCTTTATGGATTAGCATACACCTATACTGTTTCGAGATTGTATTCATATTTTTTTTGGTCTTTCAAACCAAATATATATTATTCTGGCCTTCGAGGCGCGCGTACTATTTTATTAGTCTGCGAGATGCAGCACACATGTAAATTAAAGGCGAGGAAAGGAAGCCTTGTAACCCTTAATGCAATTTATTATCACAACAATGAGATCAAATCATTTTATCAACAGTTTTATTGAATAGGTGACGGTGACAAGCTGGTGTCAACAGTTCTTAAGTCTATACCAAAATCAGTACGCGAGCAAGGGATTGTACCAGAAAGTGTTCTGCGAGATCGCTATCATGTGGTAATTATAACCATAGAAGACGAATATGATAATAGGAATGAAAACTAGTATTATGGTAACTTCTGTTTCGTTGAATACAGCAGACTTGCGCGTACAAAAATGATCTGGAGGATATTTCCCGCCGCGGTTTTTCCTTTGCGCTATGGCATAGGGTTTTTTAAGAAGGGCATTATAAAGTTTCTTAGAGTTCGACAACGCATTGGCGACACCCCTGGTGTTGCAAACGTCCATCAGTGACGGTAACCACTTTCCATCAGGTGGGCCGCCTGACTGTTTTTATTGCCTGCTTCAGGCAATAAAAAAAGACACCTGATAAAAAATCGTTACCGTCACTTATGGACATTAGCAACAGCAAAGGTACTACCGATGTCCTGCCGGCCTTGAAAGGGGAATTGGAATCTGGTCATCAATGCCTGAATACAACTCAGGCTTGTTATGGCTGGATACTGCCAGACCAGGTGAGATGACCGTTCAGACGGGCAAATAATAATACTTGGCTGTGGGATGGTTTGTCACCTTTACAAGAGGCTACCCGATCGCAGGAATTAGTATGCTGTGTCTCTATTTCTGCAGGGATCCTATAGTCTTAATATTAGTCGAGTAAAGATGAAGGAGCTAGGGCTCTTTCTGTGATCTCTTAGAGATCGTTTATAAGTTATTCTTCTCTCGCTTTTCGATAAACAAACAAGACTGCAGGGACACAGTTTGTCAGCATTTGTCAGCTCAGAAGTATTACGCTTTGCGTGTACGTGCGGCTGCGCCCGTAAGCCCCCTTCAATCGTGAATACTGTTTGCCAGTACTGTACAGATGTTTCGTGGTTTCCTTTCTTGCGCGTCACCAGATACCGTCTCCAGCCACGTGCCACCACCTCGTCCTCCAAAACCTTATAAGACCATTAAGATTTTAAACAATGCACTGAAAGTTAACGTCTAATAAAATTCCGGCACAATAATAAGCCGAGTACAAAACTCATTAGCTGAAAATACGGCGTACCTACATGTTCTCGAAAACTTTTTACTGTGATATGCAATTAGTGTAAGTACGTCGCTATTTCTTCAAATAAAGTTGTTTTCTTTATTTTTTCTGGATGGGCTCGGGCCTCCCACTAATGGGGGATGGACATTATACCCGCCACGCTTGTCTAAGGCGGCTTGGCAGGTTTAACACATCGGTTATTTCGATGTGCAGGTTTCATCAGGATGTTTTCCTTCACCGTTGTTAGCACGTGATTATTGTAACAATTTTATTAAATAAATCAATAAAAAACTTAATATTAAAATCTTTCAATGTCTTATTTTAACAGAGTATAAGAATTGATTCAATAAGTATCCAAAGTGGTTAGGTGTGTAAAATTAAGATGACATATTCCTGACTAAAGTGGAACTAACCGTCGAGGCAAACCATTTAAGTAATAAGGATTTTTCATCAAATATTCTTCTTTCATGTTCCACTTTAATAAATAAAAGATTTTTGAGAGTAAATAATTACGACTAAAATTTAATGTTTCGCCAGATGGAGCGGACGGCTTTGAAAGTAGCTTTGGTGGAGCAGGATGGTGCTCCTATGCCAATATACTGGTTCTCCTGGTTTCAGTCGGTTTTGCTCTTCATGAAGGTGATTACATTTTACTTTTCGAGGGGTGAATGGCTCGAAGAAGAAAATGGGTCAACTAAGACTTTGACAAATATTAATGATTACAGATTAAAATTTTAAATATCGCAAAAAACAGTATAATGAATAAACATTGTATGTTTAACATTTTCATGCTCAGACGTACAAAATAGATAGGCCGAATCCCACGCTCTCAGAGTGAAGTCGGTTAAAGGAAGCCGATAATCCAAAAGATTTGCAGGAAAATAGAATAGAATATATTTCATCGCATAATATTAAGATACAGTTCAAGAGACATAAGTAGAGAAAACAATAGGCGGTCTTATCACTAAAAGCAATTTCTTCCAGCCTTCCAGACAAGTTTGTGAGACGTGGGTTTTGCAATATAACCAAGATTTATATCTTAGTACTCAAATTCAAAAGTTGTTATTCAAAATAAGTTCCACTTCTGAACACTTTATGACGGTCATACATATAAGTTAAAACTCAATTTTACTTCCTAGTCTATGTATACTGCTTCGCAACGTGTTATTGCTGTTAAAGAGAAGAAACGGCAAGAAACTCCACAGCAACACGTTATATTATATTATAGAAATGGAAAGACAAATAAACATAAGACAAAAATATATTTTACATGTATATTCATTTATATAAAAAATAATCATAGTATAGTTGTATATATTTACATAGATATTGGAGAGATAAAGATTAATTAGTTGACCTAAGAGTGCGAGGTAATAATCTTTCACGTGTCCATGTCCATTGAACACCTGCAGAGATTACGCACGCCTAATTTTCACAGGTAGCGCATTCTACAGGCACACTGCATGGACGTGAAAGATTGGTTATAGAATCGAGAGTGATTTACAGATGTTTTCCCATGATCTGAAGGGATGAGTATGACTGAGACGTGGATATTTGGAACGTTCTTTGAGATAGGAGGAGTTTTGGGATCAAATAGTTATATTATCTGGAAGAGACAGATTCATTATGTGTCTTCCAAAGTCTTTTTTTCGCTCTATCTAATAGTGAAGTGGACTAATCTTGATGTCCAGGTTTCATCGCGATGGTTCTTTCATTGCCAGTACTAATATCCAATTTTGTAAAAAAAAATGTCTAGTGGAGCAGCGATAGATTACATACATATTATTGCTCTCCAAAATAAACACTTAACAAAATACATATCTACTATATTTTCTTGACAAAACTTATCGAAAGACTAAGTAAATATGGATTTTCATATCTCTTAGGAATTCTGGATTGCTTAAGATTTCATAGTTGTTTTTTCTGAGACGAAACGCATTTTCTATGCTTTTTCAAGATTTAATAGTCTAGCACCTTGCCAAATTTCATTACGATCTGTGCAGCCGTTTAATCGTGACCAAAGAGTAGTCGTGACAAGATAATAAACAATAATCGTTATAATATTAGTATAGATGGATGTAATTTAGATTTCAGGTATTCCGGTAGCCGAGTATGAAAAGCCACCGAAAGAACCTTCCAAAGACTTGGACACTTTTGATTTGTTACAAAGAGCTAGGTAAGTTAGATATATAAAGAATTTTTTTTACAGAGTAGAACCGACTTCAAGCTAAAAAGCAAAAAAATCAATATGTATTTTTCAATACATTTGCTTAAATACGCATTTAAGGAGCCTATACACGTGTATGTTGGTCGAAAGTTTAAAATTACACATCGCACAATGGAACGTGCAGAAAATACTTCTGTAGAAAAAATAAGAATTACACTAAAAAGTTTCACGTTAGGAAAAAAAATAAGCTGTATAATCGAACCTCCTTGGAAGCGATTTTGATCAATACATTTGTCTCACTTTAATACTGTTACGAGCTACAGGACTCGAATTAAAAATGCCGTTGGAACTACTATAGAATTTATTGGAACTGTACAAACACGTATAAAATAAATACAAATAAAACTGGATGCAACCAGTTCATACTGCATGATTCAATGCAATTCGACACGCGTAAAGTCCATCGTCTACATCGCTAATCGAGAGTACTACAAACGTCTTACTCGTAGTCGTCACTTGACTGCCCGCCCCTCCATTCGGGCATTGCCTTATACTCCCTTCACAGTACAAAGAAATTGGCCGCGCACACTGAGTTTATGAGAAATAGTATTTTGCACACCTGAGAACGGCCACAAGATCGAAAACAATAACAATAAGGATTAGTTCGACGCTAATGATGGTTATAAAACAAGTTGAAAAACAATAGCATGTTTTTCTTAATTACAAATTCAAAACACAAAAGAATAACTAAATCCATCCGGCAAGACAATAGACTGCGCTTACAACAGGCAGCTGTGCGATTATCTTTGACGGCATGTAACAATACTATACAGAAAATGAGACGAAAAATGTCATTCTAATTTTTACCACACGCACATGGCGCCATTTTCATATTAGAAACCTCAAACATTGTTGCGGCTTTACGACTGATATTTATGTTTGTTTCATTACTAATTGAACTTTTTGCTCACAAATGTATTGAAAAACATGTGACACACGTGTGGTTGTTGGTTTTTACAAAACTCGTGACTATGGTAAGCTTACATTCGTCTATCCGTTTGTAAAACCAACTTACCGCATTAGTATCATAAATAATTATTCTACAAGATGTAATAAATTTCGTCAGATTTTGGATAGAGCGTGGTAATATAGCCGGAGCTCTTCGCTACGTAGATTCCTTGCAAGGGGCGTCGCGCGCCGCAGCTTCCACTTGGTACAACGCGGCTAGAGCTCATATTGAAGTCCGGCAAGCCGCCGAAGCTATACTGGCGCACGCGGCTGCACTCGGATTGCAATATATATAGACTAGGTAGAAGCGTCAAAATCCTCAAATTTCGTAAACAAATAGGGTGGATTAGTAGAAGAGACGGTGAAGATCAACCTTCACCCATCTGATAACCAGATCAAACATATTTTTAACAAATTATATTGATTTGTAAACACGCCTATGATAGCTTGCCAATCGAAAAGTGTTCATGGCTATTTTTAATTAAATTAATTTTAATAAATTTCTCTTTTGATAACTGAACAAATTTAGTTTCAACTGATAGTTTTTAACATGGAGAATATGCCTTGATAGGCTTGCATTCTTATTTATGTTTATAAGGCTACCTGGCAAGCAGGTAGGACCAATAAAAATTGGTATTATAAGAAAGAAATTACAAAAATAACCGTATAGGCATGCCTGGCAAAAATGGTTCCTGGAATATTTATTGCCATGCTTTTAAGACTTCAAAAACAGCCATGAACACTTTTCGATTGGCAAGCTATCATAGTATATATGTTATATAATATCAGCCCGTAAATGTCCCACTGCTGGGCTCGGGCACGGCTCCTCCTATTATAGGGGAAACAGACAGTATACCCGCCACGCTTGTCCAAGGCGGCTTGGCAGGTTTGACACATCGGTTATCTTGATGTGCAGGTTGCATCATGATGTTTTCCTTCACCGTTGTTAGCACGTGGTAATTGTAGCATGCGTTCCGGCCAGGATAGAACCCGCGCCCTTTGGGACGCGTGCGCTAGCCATTACGCTACCACGACTCTTAAGCTATCATAGACGTGTTAACAAATCAATAAATATGTCTCATCTGATTATCAGATGAGCGAAGCTCGATCTTCAGCGTCTCTTAGACTAAATGTGATCGTCTTTTTGAAAATTTTGTCATTTTAATGTGATATGTGTATTTTAACGAGTTTGTTGTATGTACATTATATTTTGGTTTTTAATTATCTGTACTAAAATGATAGCTGCGATCGCGACCTTTATGTTACAAGCTTGGAGCAACTCACCCTTTTGTTGATTCAACTCACACATCTCACTTATGAATCGAAGGAAAAGTCGACCGCGGCTGGCATTTTAGTCCAAGTAATTAAAAATCAGAGTGTAATTGTTTAACTACCTAAATAAAAATATATCTAATTTCAGTATTCTCCCCCCTCCCCCGTCTTCTTATTAAAAAAATATTCTCATATGTTTGTCACTTTAATTGGTGTAGGTTTATTATTAAATAAGAATTCTGAATACTAAACAGAAGATAGAGTTTGACAGATCAAGCTCCTAAATTAATCCCTGATTCCAGGTTGCATTGTAGCGAAGAAACTTACGATTGTAATCAACAACTTGAATTGTGATGTTTTTCAAAATTTTTATACCAATGTTTATTTAAGTTAATTTTATAATTCTATTAAATGCCGCGTATGAAATAAATACAATATTGCAGTAATTGTTTTAATTAACTTAATTAGTCATTTTAATTAAATTATTTATACAGTAAATATTAGATTACATATCCTGATCCTAATTACATTTAGTAATTGTTATTGTTGTCAGTAACAACTATTAAAAGGGGGTACCATCGGGCGCATTAATTTAAATTTCATATAACGTGATGTGGTCGGGATTAACGATTGGGTTCAATTTTTTCTACCTAGCCGCCGTAGCTCACAATGACTGGAGGTCACAGATGACCTCTGGCGTAAGAGTCTCGTTCTTTGGCGGGAGTCAGTCCGGTTAAAGCTCCCAATTGTAGATGAAATCGTGATTAGGATTAAGGTGTCATCAGGTAAAGGTGGCGAGTTTCCGTCGCCACTCGACCTAACCAGCATCCCAAGTAGGAATAGTACCGTTTACTCACTGTCTTATTATCCAAAGTGTGAATGTGGCTGTCTCCACTACACACAGTGTGGGCTCGGCAGGGCGGGAGCCTTGCGCCTCCCACGGGAAAGAATCCTTTCGCTGCCGCTTCGCTGAGAACCGTACTGGTAGATAGAGAGATGTGAAGCAGTATTGTTACTACATCAGATCACACATATGAAGTCGATAGTCCGGGTAAAGCTGGCTGCAGTTAGAGGACCATTCCCAAGTTATTCACAAGAAGTGGTCCTCCAAATAATAATTTCTTAAACACAGCCAAAACCGGACAACTTATTCCACAACGCGGAAATGGAATAAAAAGAAGGAGGAAGAGGTGAGTCGTCAATTCATAGAACTGAGAAAATGAACTGATAGTGACTGTATTGAGAAATCCAGGGCTGTGTACCCGTTTGCATTGTTAGATGCCAGACAAGTCTTTAATAGGAGGCGCGCTTTCGGGGAAACAACTCATCATCTAGTTTTTTTTATTGTAAGAGTTCAGCAGACAGGCTGATGGCCTGCTTGATGGAAAGCGGTTGTCATCGCCTATGGACAGTTAATGACACTAAAGGTGCTACCAATGTGCTGCCGTTCTCTAAAGGCAGCCTGCCCTTTGCCGGAACACAACTCAAGGTTATTATGGCGGCATACTCTAGACCAGGGGTAGAGGGAGTGATCCAGACGGGCAAATTCCCTATCTGGCTGTGGGTTATATTGTAGCTTCTTACGACAGAGCGCCCGGACTCTGGGGTATAGGGGTTCTAACTCACCTGAACATGCCGTCGACATGAGAACGCGAGTGTTCCGCGCGCGCTCATCTCTCTTCCCGTGGGGCGCGTTACAAACCACCCCACGCCCGGAATAGACCTAGACGAAGCCGAGGGACAAAAGAAGTCCCTCGGCAATGGAAGAGGCCTGAGCGTGAGGCCCACACCTGCCAAGGCACATAGAGCCGTGAATCCCATTTACCCGTAGCCCTGGCATAAGGCGCAGGACGTAACACCCAGGGGTTTTAGTGAGTATCCCTAACTGGGGAGTAGCAATAGCATGGCACCAGTTCTGATTGGGCATGCTAGTGCCACCCCCGATCTGGCGAATCCCACACACGGGTTGCGAATTGTCCCCCCAGGCTTCTGTGCCTGTCGCGGCTTAGACGTCAAACGGATTTCCCCTGGCCAGAAAAAAAAGGCCCCAGGAAATTGTATTCTCTCTCCGTCCCTACACCTAGTACAGAAACCTTATCCTCTCAAATACAACTCGCATTGACCGGGATGGTTAATTGTTTATTTAAGCCGCCTTTTAACAATTGTAATTGTGTAATTTTAGACGACAATAATTATAAAATAAATACCGCGAGTCATTTCCTCAATAAAGTTTAAAAATAACTTAAGTACCGCCGTAAAAGTAAAATCAAGTAATTAAATCTGTTCAAAAATTTATGTTTAATTAATCGTCTTTGTAAATTTTAAATTTTGTTGGATGTTAGACGAATCAAACAAATTGAATCAGTTTGGTTGAAATGCACAGAACTGAAAGACATGTTGTTATTTAATCAGATTGAGTAACTCAAGTTTATTTTATATGGATCACTTTGGCTCATCCATCCAAATTGAAAGACAGAAATGAACCGTTTAAAATTGGCTTAACTTAAACAGTCAAATTATGAGGATTAGTATAACCGATGAAAATATTTTTTTTATTGCATGAGTTCAGCAGACAAGGAGATGGTGGGAAGCGGTTACTATCGCTTACGGACATTTGTAACACCAAAGCGGTTACAAATGCGATTCTTCTCTCTTAAGGGAGACTGGAACCTGGCCACTAATGCTGGAACACAACTCAAGGTTGTTATGGCGGCATACTCAAGACCAGGGCGTGTAGCCATCCAGGCGGGCAAATACCCTACCACCTTGCTGTAGGGTGTTTTGTCGCCTCTTACGACAGACCGCCCGGTCGCGTATTCTTTCTCCGTTCCTGCACGGTTTTGCTTTACATGGAAACAATAAAAAAAATGTATTTATTTCAATAAGTCCATACATGTAAGTTGCCGGGGCTTCCCAGAAAGTAATCAGATGATACTTGTGTTGGCAAACCTCGCTCTTCCTATGTTGCATAAATTTTAAGACTATCAATTCGCTCAAATACAGAGAGTACTTTTACAAATATTTAAAGAAAATAAAGAAAGAGATAAATAGATGGGTTTCGAGTGGTTGTGTCCGCAGTGGGCGAGTAGCAAACAAGTGTGAGATGCGTGTGTGCGTGTGAATGTGTCTGTACGCGTGTGCTTGTGTGTATGTGTGTGTGCGTGTGTGCGTGCGGGTGGTAGTTGAATGGAACACAAATCCCTACTAATTTGTTTTGAGTCTTATTGAAATACATTAAGCATGTACCAGATTCAAGTTAATGTAAACAAGATGTCTTCGACTTCATCATAGCTACGGGTAAGGAGCCATTCAGTCAGATTTTTCTTACACTCATATAGTTGCATGGGGTAAATGTTAATAATACGATTAATTTTATTATAAACAACAATACCAGTATCATTTGCTTTTTCGAAGCATTTTTAATACTAAAGCAACTATTATATTCTTAGTGACACAAAAAAAGGAGCCATGCGTATAATTTATTTATTATTTATTCAATGACTACGTACCAACTTTGGTAATGTTAATCAATTGGCTACGAAACTCCAAAAAGCATTATACCTATACCATAATTATAATTAATGTATATAGTACGGTATCTTGGAATATTTTCAAAAATCTTGTTCAAAGTAATTTTCATTGAAAGTATTTGCTAAGCTTTATCCTATGGATTTTCTCCAAAATTATATTGAAAATTTGTTTGAATTTGAAAATTTGAAAAATATACCCTACAAGCCTACATACTGTGACTTGTTTCAAATGTTCCCCTAAATTTTACTAACACCACCTGCACACACTTCTTCCTTCGTAGGAATTTTTTTTGCCGTATAGGCTGTTCGACTGTGGAACTCCCTTCCCTTATCAATCAGACAAGCTAAATAAATTACTACATTTCGCACACTTAACATTATACATAATAACAAGAGTTGAAAAAGGTATGTTAAGGTGGTTTGGACATGTAGAGAGAATGGATAAAAGTAGAATCACAAAACAGGTGTATGACAGTATTGTGAATGGTAGGGTTGTTGCCAGTAGACCGAGACGAACACACCATGACCAAATATCAGAAGTGTTAAAGAGAGGTCAGGTAAAAAGCATTTCAAATAAACGTGCATGTATGAAGAGGTTAATGAAAGTAGATGAAGCGAAAGTTGTTTGTCAGGATCGTCGCAAGTGGAGATCCATAGTCTCTGCCTACCCCCATGGGAAACAGGCGTGATATTATGTATGTAACATTATACAGACAATTAAAATAATAAGAATTAATACAGTTTGTAAATAAAGTAAGAAATAAAAGACTTTTTGTTTTTATTTATTTATTTATATACATCCTTTAGAAAAAATAAGTAAGAAGCCACATATAGAATTAACCCTATTATTGCTGCATAAAAAAATAACAAGAAATAAATTGACAAATAAACAATCACATTGTTTTTGAATATAATGGATTCAATATTATCGTTAACCTGTTACTTGGTATTTCAAGACTTCAATATTTATTTCAATAAATCAAGTTAAATCAAATTGTAAGTCTTAAAAATATGTTAAATTATTTACTTGAATACTATGTTTAAAATAATAGATAGATAGAAAACCGTTATTGATCATCACATAAACATTAAAGCACACACACATACACATAAAATATATCTTTTTTTCATTTTTTATCCCGAGATTGCCTGAGTCAGTTGTTTTTATATATTTTATACTTTTTGAAAACATAAACTTACCTTATAATATTACTACTACTTATTCTTAGGATATATACTTGTTTAATATACTTAGTTAATGTAAATTTGGGTTGGATTGGGATAGGATAAAGGATTTCGGAATTGGTTTGGGTTATTAATTAGGAATTTTAGAATAATTAGGTTGGATAAGTTTTGGTTTGGTTCTACTAAGGTGCGATTTGTAGGATTTAGTTTTAGTGTATTATATTATTTATTGCTTATATATATGTTACAAATGTTCTTATATGGTGTCGTATTACATAAATATCTTCACTTTTTGTTTATACTAGTAGGTTTCTATATCTTTCCGACCGTTTATTTGCCTAACTATCATTTAAAATTTGACATAGTCACACACACTCATCCATACGAGTAATGTCAAAATTCAATCGATAGTAGGGCAATTCAATGAATAGATATAAAAACCGGCCATAAATAAACAATTTACAGTAGACACATTAAGGCAGGAACAATGGGCGCCCTTATCGCTTTAGAGCGATCTCTTCCATGCAACACGGGCTACGGATTTATAAATATAAGTATTCCACCCTACGTATGCCTAAAATAAATAAAACATAGACAAATAACGTTTGCAATAAAAAAAAATAAAGGGTTTGGTGAAAATGTCGCTTAGAATAAGTCGGTGGTAGTTTATAGTGTATAGAATATCTTTACATCTCTTTGAAGCCGGTAGCGCATCAGTAACACGCTAATCCGTTCAGGAATCTGAGTAAGAATAATATTATTAATAATTCCTACGGCCGGGCGTCCTGTAATTTTTTTTCTTTTCTTTCACCTTATCCCAATTATTTGGTGTTGGCACAATATTTATTTCCCTTCCACACTCCTCTATTCTGACATACATCTTCTACCACACCACAAATCATCATATCATCCTTCACACAATCTATCCATCCCTTTTTTGGTCTAACATTCATAAGAGTCGATAAAACAAGCTACAGCCAGTTGTTAGGGAATTTGTCAGTCTCAATGGCTACCATCCCTGATCTAGAGTACACCGCCATATTAACCTTGAGTTGTGTTCCAGCATTAGTGGCCAGATTTCAGTCCTCTGCCGCCCTTCGAGACTGGCAGCACATTAATAACGCTTTTGGTGTTGCAAAGGTCCATAGGTGACAGTCACCGTTTGCCACCAGGTGGGCCGTTAGTCTCTCTGCTGTACTTCAGGGAAAAACGCAGGAACTAGGAATTCAAACATTTCATAAAGCACTCGGAGAAAAATGAAATACTGTAAGGTCTTATTTTTGAATCATCAGATAACAGTTATTTATAATTGAACTACAAGAGGAAAATATCAAAAATTATAGTTGCCTGAATAAAATAGTTATATTTTTTCACTTTGATATTCTTTTTTTTTTTTTTTTATTGCAGGAGTTCAGCAGATAGGCAGACGGCCCACTTGATGGAAAGTGGTTACCGTCGCCCATGGACATTTGAAAACCAAAGGTGCTACAAATGCGCTGCTACTCTCTTAAAGGGGACTGGAACCTGGCACTGCTGCCGGAACACAATACAAGGTTGTTATGGCGGCATACTCTAGACCAGGGGTGGTCGCCATCCAGTCGAGCAAATACCCTACCACCTGGCTGTGGGTTGTTCAGTCGCCTCTTACGACAGGCCGCCCGGCCGCAGGAAATTGTATTCTTTCTCCATTCCTGCACGGATGAACTTTTTTATTCATTCGGATTCATTATAATTAAATTATTCAATAGATAATTATTATCTGATAATTGAAAAATCTGCCAAGAGAGAGAAAGAATGTGAGTATTCCGGTGGAATGAAATTTAAGTTGATAACATTATCCTATTTGCATGGCATGGCATGGGCAAAAAAATATGTGAAACATCAAATATTGAGTTGGCAAGTCATTGCAGATTTCAAGTAACAATTTTTTGTAACAAGTAACAAGTAACTTTTTTCAATGCATGTATGCGATACACTGAGCTTCTTTGAAATACCAAGTGTTATGCTATAAAGATCTGAATCGATAATGATCTTGATATGTGTCTCATCGATCTCCACTGGATAACCAGATCGTTGAGCATTTTTCAATTAAAAATCACGTCAACGAAATCTGGAAAATCAATTTTGACACTGCCTTTCTTTTAAGACTTATATCCCATATACGGCACATAAATATTCGTTCTAACCTTTACGGAAATAATAAAAAAAAATGTTCACGTTTTTTTCTTCTATTTTTAAATCTGGATAAAAACAAAACTAAAGTAGTAATCGATACATTTTTTTACAGAATGAAAAGTAGAAGTCTAAACAATAAGAAAAAGATATAAGTTTGGCACTTACTTTGAACATGTTTACGAAACAAAAGAAAGTAACATCCATCTGTCAACAAAATAGACAATGACTTAGTTATCAACCCAATAATATATGCTATCTAATGTTTTATCTAACATAGAGCAAGTAATTGATTTGATTGATTAATTGAATATTATTTAATTATTATTAGTTCTATCTTAACTCTTATCTTAATTACCTTAATCAAATGTATTTAGCTGTAGGATTTCCATAAATAAAAATAAAAAAAATAATCTTTATTTTATTCTCATAACATAACCGCTGCATCGGATGGGTTATATTGTTTATAAACAGTTAGCTTATCTGTAATCATATATTATTTCGCAACTTGCTTAAACTCAGTATTGTCATTTGTTCTGTTGCAATGATTGCATATACTTTATTATTTTTTGTTATTTACATATACATCTTCTGGTTTTGGAGAAACAGGCGTAAGCTGCAACTTATATCAGTTATACCGTGTTATCCAGGTGCTATACCTATATTTGGGCATACGTATCTCTTTGTAGGGAGCACGGTCCGTAAGTACATATTATTATTAATTTTAATAAAGCTGATTTACATTGATCCAGCTACTGACTTGGGGAGCGGATTGACGTCATAATATTCGTTCGGGAATATTAAAGTCGTTGAAGTTACTGACTTCAAATCAATGTACACGATGCCAGTATGAAGTCAGCACTGACTTCCTTCGAATTTGAATTTAGTAGCTGGATCAATGTAAATCAGATTTTAAAGTGAGAATCATTACTCACCAACGCGGTGCTGGCGCCGAAGAGACTTTATCATTTAAAAATATCCCATATCGTAGCGCTATGGGAAAGTCTCAGCATGGGAGCTCATTCTAAATCACCACGGTCCGCAAGAGAAACCACCTCGGTTTGTATTTAATGAGGGTTCGAAATTGTTTTCTATGAAGCTATAAATTCGACCAAATGCAATCACTACAGTTCTCGTCTCTGTTTAACATATTATCTTTTCTTAAGTGTGAAAGAGACGGGTATAGAAATTAAGCTTTTATTAGAGAAAGATAAATGTAGCACTGTGAATAAATCTGTTGCTATACACATATTAATGATGTATATATTAGTATATATATATATATATATATATATATATATATATATATATATATATATATATATATATATACTAATATATATATATATCTATATATATATATATATCTATCTATATATATATAATGAAAATGGCCTTCCTTTGAGGCTCAATCACGCCTAAACCACTGATCGTATCGACATGAAACTACCACCATTCGATGCGAAATTTTTCCTAGATGGTTTATGGCTATTTATTTTCGAATTCTGACGTTCCTTCATTTTTTTATTGCTGTTTTACTTTCATGAACATTTATCCCGCTAATAAGAACAAAAGACAAGCGTTTTCTCTTGATTCTTTTGTTTTCATGGATTTCAACGGAGTTTACTAAACGGATTATGTTCTTTTACATTCAGCTAAGAATCTACTTACAAACTTCCACGCATCCACCCACCAACTCCCACGCACCCCTGCACATTCTCATTTTTTGATAAAAATAAAATGCCGTATCTATGATCGAGTATCACTTGAGAACGGCTGGACCGATTAGGTAAATTTTTTTGTTGTCTTCAGAATTGTCAGGAGAAGGTTTATATGTAAGAAAATTTTAAAAAGGTCTGCTAAAACGTTAAAAATTTCGATGATAATCGAAGTATTCCAATTTCTATAGTTACTCATCACGAAATCTCGGGAACTATAGGACTTAGAAATGTGAAACTTGGTAGGAATATTATTTTCGTTATGTAGAGGTCAACTAAAAACGGATTTTAAGAAATTCATCCCCAAAAAGAGATTGCGGGGGCGTTAACAATGAACAATTCCCGTTTTTAAACTATAGCTCCTATAAATTCCAAATTTGGTAGGAATCTTCTGTAAGAGATGTAGAAATAGTCTATGAACGAATTTTACGGTAGCTCACCCCACAGGGGGTTGCGGGGGTGGTTTAACAATGAAATTTTTTATTTTTTAAGCCGTAGCTCCTACAGACTCCAAATTTAGCTAGAGTCGTCTATATGTGATGCAGAAATGATGTAAGAGCGGATTTTACAACAACCCACCGCCGAAAAAGATTGCGGTAGTGGGTGTTAAAATGTGAAATTTCTATTTCCAAACTGTAACCTCTATAGACTCTAAATTTGGTAGTAACCTTTTATTTGTCATGCAGAAATCATCTCAAATAGGATTTTACGGAATTCTATTTCCAATAGGGACTGCGGGGGTGGGTGTGAGATTGTGAAATTTATGTTTCCAAACTGTAACTTCTACAGACTCCAAATGATTATTTGTTTACTGTTCAAATAAAAAAGGTTAAAGTATTTTTTTTTTTTTTAATTAATTTCATTTGTTTTTATATAACCTAATTAATCTTATGACAAAACGTCAGTTCATAAGCGGTTGAGAAGTGAAATAAAAATGTCAGACAGAGAAAGTATTGAAAGTTTATGTTTGTGTGCTGACTATGTGTTTGGTTCTAAAAACTGGTCTCATAAGATAAAAGCTCAAACTTTAGGTAAGTAATGATTTGTAAAATATATTGATATATAATTAAATTGTAAATTACAATTTTTTATTAATAATTCGACATTAACTATCAAAAGAATCAAGAAAGTCTTATATTGGATGTTTCACAACAGTCCGAATCACTTTAAGTGACAGAAGATTCCATGAAGGGATTGGTTGCTTTGAAGAGTACGATAATATAAGTGAATTTTCCTTTGCAAAGATTAGAGAGGTAAATGTCCATAAAAAATAAAACAAAGTGATGATAAAGTTTAAGAGTTAATTATAAATGTAATAAAAATTATTTAAATTTATCTAGAAATCGTTAATTGACGGAATTTACAACGCTTTATTATACTTTCAAGAAATAGGAACTTACTTTGAAAGAAAAGAACAAGAACGAATGATGTGTTTGGTTAAACAGGCTAAACAACAGCAGGAGTGGAAATTAAAAAGTAATTTTATATTTGTTGATTGAGATACTTATATAAAACATAATAAATAAATTTAATTTTAATACAACCCCATCAGATGAAAAAAACATCGCGACGGAATCAACTGAGATAGAAGACGAAGAAGTCAGAGAAGGAAGAGTAGGTGAAGAAGTGGATAAGGAGAAGAACGAAGGAACAAGGGAAAAAAGGAGAAGATTGAAAAAATGAAGGAAGAAAAACGATTAAAAAAATAAAGAAAGAAGTTAGAAAATGTCCAGAAAATAATATTATTGATCTACATTGACGTAGGTACATTTAGCTCTAAATTTCGGTTCATTTTCAAGCTACCTTCTCTATTTTTAAAAAAATATTAATGTTTATTATTGTAATTGTAATAAGATTATTTAATATAAGTGCGGCAGTGATAGCTATGCAGCTGGCATATGATTCGGTTGATCACCTAATCTATGCAGCTTTTAGAGTGGTTAGTACTTTGATGGGTGATCTTCTTAAGAATACGATTGGCCTGCATGAACATCATTGTTGTTTGGTATAAGTTAAAGGCTCATTGATCACTACAATGCAGAATTTTAGTGATTAATGAAAATTTGCCTATCACCGATTATACTGGCGTGAGTTTTCTCTGTGGTTTCCTCATGTCACTGTGTTCCGCCGAGTAATGGGACACAGGGTAGATACGGTACAATAAAGCACATGTCGGTCCACAGCCGCAAAATATATATACATACAAATAATTAAATACATTTTGTTTGTCATTGATAAATAATTAATACCGTAATTAATTTATAAAAAAAAATTTATTAATATATTAACACATAATATTTAATCTTCATCTTCATCTTCAATAATCATCTTATGGATTGCAAGAATTGGTAACTCTTCAACTATGAATTCGTTCGAGAAAGTGATTTGATCGAAGAATATTCTAAATTTTGAGTCGGATAGAAATTGATCATTGATAGTTGGGAAGTGTCAAACAAAATCCGCAGCATTTGAGATCGTCACAATCTATATTAATGATCAATTTTTTTTTCTATAAATTCAAAATGGATGCGATTAAATTGAGAAGAAAAAAATAATTTAAATGACGGTAGAACTTTGCTTAGACATTACTTGATTTTTGTTTATTCTTAAACAATGACGAAGTGGAGCATTTTCAACTGCAAACAGATAATTATATGAACTCATTCCATATATTTCTTCTACATAACCACGAAAACTGAATCGATAAATGTAAATTTACGTAATGTGTCTATCGTTATCTATTTAATTATTTTTATACCTGTTATTTCTTCTATAAAAGTATCCGTCATTTGGATGAATAATAATAAATGAGTCCCTGATTAAGTTTACAACGTTATCATGGTTATTCATCTTTCACAGGTTATATCAATCTGTCATTTAATAGATAGTCTTTTGTTTTGTCATTTGTTTTCTTTGGTTATGTTAGTCTGCTATTTAATCGATCGTCTTTTTTTTTAAACTAAAATAACATAATATAATTTTAAGGTTAGTTGAATGAAGAAGAAGTTTATAATCAGTTCATAAAGAAGATACGTATATTCATTATATTTTTAGTTATAATATTTATTTATCTTTTAATAAGATATATATTAATTTATCATTTGTGATAATAAGTGTATTTATAAATCGAATATTAAATATTTATAAATTATGTAAAAATAGTAAAATTATGGCGAAAAAAAGAAAAGCTCAAATTGGCCGATCGACACGTACAACGAAGAGACAAAAAATAGTACGTTCACAACAATTTGTCGATGAAGCAATTGACGAAAATATTGTCAACGACAACGATATTAATAATGAAGATAATACTGATATTGATAATAATAATAATAATAATACAAAATTAACAATATCACTTACCTTATTGACATTGCTGTTCCTAACACACACAATATACAAAAAACAATAACTGAAAAAATAAGCAAGTACGCAGAACTCAAAGATGAAGTGAGCAGAATTTGGCGACAGGAAAAAGTATACATAGTACCCATAGTTCTCTCCACAACAGGCATTATTCCCAACCATCTTCTCCATAGCCTAAAACTATTGGACCTCAAAGAAACCCTCTACATAACTCTCCAAAAAGCCGCAATCTTGAATACATGTAGAATAGTTAGAAAATTCTTGCAGATAGACGAAAACGAAATTGCCCTCATAATAACATACCGTCAACATAAATTTTCCTCACTAGACGCTGCATTCACTTGGTTTAGGCCCGTGGATGTGGTTCAAACTAGCCAAAGTGCTAAGAAAAGATTACCTTTCCAAAATAATAATAATAATAATTAAAAAAAGGTTAAATAAATCTATGTCATTCGCCTGGCAAAGTAATCCGTTTCATAATTCGATGAGATAGAGTGAATATGTACATTACATGTTCATAAAGAAGAAATAACGTTTACTAATACTTAGTTATACGTTTATAATGTTCGTTGCAACGATAAACATGAAGTTAATAAATAAACGAAAAAAAATTTGAATGGTTACTAGGTTCATTGTTTTTTGCTATTAAAAAAAAATAAGCAAATAAACATTTAGACCATTCATCTGTCATCAACGCTACTATCAACATCAACTTCATGAATTTTCAACGGCCACCATTTTTCCGGCAAGGGCGTCGTTATGAGTATGTCTTTTTTATAATTTTTAATTGAATTTAAAATCTTTTTTGTTTATTTTATAAATTATTAATTATTGTTTTTTCAGATTCACTGGGTACGTTCAGGAGCTTTTCGGGTACCGTGAATTACTCTTTACCGACAATTTTTCATTTGATATCCGTGATCGGTCTGGGGATCATGTTATAATGATTGTCGATAATCAACATGAGCTTGAGTCGATTATCGAAATAAATCAGGTAAAAAAAAAAGGTTGTGGTTAAACGTACTCTCTGCTCACCGTATTGGTCCGCAGTGGTTATACGTTTAACCATTTCCATTAAAACATTTTATGATATTTCTTTTTCAAATATCATATCGCGTTACAGATGCCATCTGGAACTTAATATAATAATATTTTTTTTTAGTTTTTGAAGGTGCTGATGGTTCGCGTGGTCTGCCAGTATGGGCGGAGCTTTGATGTCGGTCAAAATTACCCGCCGTTTGAATTTCGAGTTTTTAGTTTCAACTTCGTTATGTTAACGAGTATGTTTTACGTCCCGGCAAACTCAACTTACGAGCGACGAGTCGTCGAATGTGAGATGGAGGAAGATTAATACTCATTTCTCCATGAATCGGACCATTTCTATTGACTAATTTCTCCATTTATTCTTTGTTTTGTTGTTCATCAACATTTATTTTTATTATAATAATTATTATAATAAAACCGCAGGGGGGCTTTGTGGCGAAGCCTTAGGTGAGTAGCGACACCTCGTACCTGACTCCGGGGGCCAAGACAAGGCCCCCACCTCCGTGCTTGCCTTAGCCAGCCGGCACGGAGTGGAGATCGCTAGAGCTAAGACTCAAGCTCCAGGGGTGGAAGTGATAAATGGCATCACGTCAGAAGTAGCTTCGGTGAACCTGCAGCCCACCTCTCTACACCCCTTAGCTACTCACACCCATGTTGCCCCTGTCTTCTATGGCATTTTTTGGGGCCCATGCAGGGAGTGGCGAGTCACCGTCTGCCCATTTTTCCATGTTCCCCGAACATTGTGACGGGCAGACGCCATAGTCCCCATATTCCCAGATCCCTAGTACCACTAGTAGTTCACCCCAATAGCCCGGTACTTTTTGTTCTCATTTCCCACAATAGCCCTACACTGGCCGTGGCTTGTCCTTGGGTGCATTACTATATGGTGTAGACAGGGACAATCGCCGGTCAGTGTCATGCCACATTTACATTAAATTTGTCAAAGGGCCTCTACTTGTTGGCCTTCCCATGGCCCCACGCAAGCCCTCCAAAAGTCCGGGCCATTTTTATGGCCCGTGGTTTTCAAAGACACACATTAATTATAATAATAATATCAATAAATTTTATTTTAAGTGAATTTGATTCTTCTTTGAAAAATATTTTAAATTTCAGAAAAAAAAAATTAACGAAAAAAGCAAAAAAATGAATAAAAAAAAATAAAAATGATGAATAAAATTTAATTTATTTCCTTTGAAAATTCGCCCAGCGAAGCGGGCGGGGACGGCTAGTATATATATATATATATATATATATATATATATATATATATATATATATATATATAATATATATATGTTATTGTTTATTCTCTATTGTTTTATTCATTTTAGGTAAATGTATTGTGTGATATTTATATATCCTATTTATGTATGTATTTAATTTGCACACCACCGTCATATACTTGTGAATCTCCCGTTCATAAAATCCATAGCCCGGGTTGTGTGGGAGACATCGCTCTAAATTCTAAAGCAATAAGTCCACCCATTGCTCCTACTTTTACTGTTTAACGTGACTACTGTAAATTGTTTATTTTATGTGTATGTGGTGAACAATAAAGTGTTTTCTATTCTATTCTATTTGAAATTGAGGTAACGTTCATTGGTAATCAAAAGTAATTTTAAAATACACACATAACTATATAAATACATATATAATTACTCGTACATGATCTCTTTTTGACTGACTGACATTGAAGAACTTGAGAAGCGCAACGAGCGAAGCGGCTCGAGCAAGTAAGGATGAACACCTAGATGATGGCGAGTGGTGCGGTGGTAGAAAGAAGACAAGGCACTATTCTGAACAGAGTCTTGGAACACTCCCCATCGTGCAGTCGGTAGAATACGCAGTGTAATATGAAAATGGAGATTAATTTCATTGGATGTTGGCATACAATCTTCTATACCTTAAAAATGAATCGTAGAAATATATGTACGTACAGAACTTGAGAAAGTCTTTACCGATTTTGATACATTATTTTGTGCGTGTTGGGAGTTGGCTTATATTGTGTGGTCAGCACCCGTGGCTTGGATCCGCCGCCGTAGACCAGGGCGCCGAAAAAGGGACTATCGCCAGTCCCTCCCGCCCTAACAGCGGCCTTGAACGACAAGATTCGGGGGTACTTATCGTCCAAATAGCGGTCGAGAGATGGCGCTGCGTGTGGATTTCCGCACGCGCGTGTAATTGTTTTTTTTTTCGCTGGAAGGAGGGGCTACAAGAGTCACCGCCGTCAGGGCCATCGGATGTGTCTTTGGTTCCCGAGGTCCAGACACACGGCGTCAAGATGGAACAAAGAGGTTGTTTAGTTCTAGGTAGGTCCGAGCATGCCATCGGAAGTCCAACACTACCCTACCGTAGTCCCCGAAGAGTAGGGTGTCCATTACGGATTACACCTCGTAAAAAAAAATAAAAAATATGTTGTATGGTGCGTCTATGATAGTTATCTAGTTGGATAGGGTGACGCATCACTAGGCGAGAGCCCATAGCTCCATCGCCTTGGGAGTTAGGCTCGACCGCTTGAGAAGGGAGTACAAAATAATATGAGTGAGTGAGTGAGTGATGAGTGTTGTACTCTAGATGTAATTATAGCTTAATTAATTTAATATTAAACTTAAGACTATATATACAGAAATATTAACTGCTACGTGAAAATAATCTAAACATGTTCGTAGATGCATCTCCGAAGGTTTTCTGTTTTGACAGATTTTGGCACGTAGGTGCATGGACTGTTCAGTTTTAACCGTGCTAATTATGTAGCAATAAATTATGCCCTGTACGTGACGTAATATGTTTTTTTAAATTGTTACGAGCTACAGGACTCGAATTAAAAAATGCCATTGGAACTACTATAGAATTTATTAGAACTGTACAAACACGTATAAAATAAATACAAATAAAACTGGATGCAACCAGTTCACACTGCACGATTCGATACAATTCGAACGCGCAAAGTCCGTCGTCTATATCGCTAATCGAGAGTACTAGAGAACGTCTAACTCGTTTCGTAGTCGTCGCTTGACTGCCACCCGCCCTTCCATTCGGGCATCGTCTTATACTAACTACACAGTACAAAGAAATTGGAGGCGAAAAACTGAGTTTCTAAGAAATATTAATTTGCACACCTGCGAACGTCCACAAAGTCGAAAACAATAACAATAGGGATTAGTTCGACGCTAATGATGGTTATAAAACAAGTAGAAAAACAATAGCATGTTACAAATTCAAAACACAAAGGATTGCCTAATCCGGGAGGAAGATAAGCTGCGCTTACAATAGGCTGTGCGGCTTATATTTGACGGCATGTAACATTATTATTATTATCGACTCTACGGACTCTAGATTCGTACCCTTTTTTAAATATTAATTTAGAAAAAGTTTTTAATGTTTATATACACTTATTTGTTATTTTTGTTATTGTGTGTGACATTTATTGAAAGTATGTTTGTGTTATGGTGTACCTAACGAATAACTTATTATATTAATTTATTCTAATTTTAATACTAAACTTATACTAATGTAGTTTATCTGTTACACGCTAGTGTTGTGAGGAAATGCATGTGCAGTGTGTGCCTTATGTCTATACCTATATATATTAACCTAACTAGCGGCATTTTATTGTTTTTTCGTTTCTGTGTCTGGGTTATTAATTGAAAAAAATTTAACATGTGTGTTTGGGTTAGATTAGATTAGATTTACAATTGAAACCGGTAGGCGGCACTAGAATCGGGTCCTAGAATTTTATTTTTTCAGGGCAGGACAAGGTCTGCCGCGACAGCTAGTTTTTTTTTATTGTGTTTTATTGCAGTAGTTCAGCAGACAAGCAGACGGCCCACTTGATGGAAAGCGGTTACCATCGCCTATGAACATTTGCAACACCAAAGGAGCTACAAATGCGCTGCTGCTCTCTTAAGGGAGACTGGAACCTGATTATTAATTCCGGACCACAACTCAAGGTTGTTAAGACAACATACTTTAGACCAGTGGTGGTAGCCATCCAGTCGGGCAAATGTCCTACCATCCGGCCCCCACAGCCGGATGTTTTGTCGCCTCTTACGACAGGCCGCCCGGCCGCAGGAAATTGTGTTCTTTCTCTGTTCCTGCACGAATAGTTAATTAAATATCACTATACCATTTAAATATCAAAGGCAAAAAAAGTCCCATTGACCAGTTTTGTCGTAACTTTAATTATTTTAGTGGCATTTTGACCTGTTTGCAGCGTGATCGAATATATCTGGCAAAAAGGGCGAGATAAGCCACATAAGAGCACACAAAATACGAATATTAATGTTCACAGTACATAACGGTCGCTATAAACAAAATCACAAGACATTTACACTGGCCCACAAAAAAATGATGTGTACTTTTGACCAGACCTATCTAATCTTATCTACTTCGATGCGCTGAATCCGAATCTGTGGTAAGTTTGGTCCATACACCCTCAAAATTTTAAGGGCGTATGAACCAAACTGTCTCCAGACTCGGTTAATAAAGTGTTATTGGACACATTCTCAATATAAATAATTACACTGGCACACAAAAAACGAAAAATGATCTGTACTTTGACCAGACCTATCTATTCTTATGTATTTCGATGCGCTGACCCCAGATTCGGATTCAGCGCATAGAAATACATAAGAATAGATGGACCTGTTCATAAGTTCAGACTACTTTTTTATGGGCCAGTGTTATTATTAATAACTAGTGTTTTCCCGCGGCGCTACATAAGTTACCGTAGTTACGTAGGCCTAGTACGTAAATTAGACACTAGAGCTTCGCCGTAAATTCCAAGATTGCGCCATATATTTCGATGTTCCACATTCGTCATCCAGCCCATAGCGGCACGCGACCTTACGCAGGTCGTCGATCCACCGGACTTGAGGGTTTCCTACAAGTTTACCGAGACGCGGTCTCTGTTCTGAGACACGTTTGCACCAAAAGCCGCCAGTCTTGCGATATTTATTCTCTTTTATCTATAAAGTCCATTCACAAATTACGTCATACGTTCTTCTTCTTTTTTAAAGGGATTATGGCTCCAACGCAGTTTGCATTGATTTGGCCAATGAAACAGTAGGTGGTAAAATGTCAGGTACATATAAGAATATAAATACAAAAAGAAAAATTTGGCCGGTGATCTTCCAAATCACTTTCTGGGATCGTGAGGACAACACAAAACATAGAATGTTAGACTAACTACATTATAGATGATGTTATGTATTGTTAAAAACTTTGATAATATATGTACATGCCTACTACTAGCTAGGGTAAGAAGAAAGACTGCATTGACCGGTCTGGGAATATCTTTGTGTAATATAGTGTAGAGGGGAGAAACTATTTTAGGACATTCGAAAAAAAATGTGATGGACAAAAACCTCGGCTAAGCCACACTCACAGACAGAATTATCACGAATTCTTAATTTTGAAAGAATACATCATACGTTAAGGGGTCGCCGAAATGTGACAACGGGTGGGACGGGTCCTAAATTTCGTGACATCACACATTTCAAAATGCTTGCTTCAAATGCTTCAAAACAATTTAACGTTTAAAAACACGAAATTTGAACTATTAAGGAAAAACTTTGAAATATTTCCAACTCTGTATTGTTACGAGCTACAGGACTCGAATTAAAAATGCCGTTGAAACTACTATAGAATTTATTAGAACTGTAAAACACGTAGAAAACAAATACAAATAAAACTGGATGCAACCAGTTCACACTGCACGATTCGATGCAATTCGACACGCGCAAAGTCCGTCGTCTACATCGAAAACAAAACAATAGGGATTAGTTTGACGCTAATGATGGTTATAAAACAAGTAGGAAAACAAGTAGCATGTTTTTCTTAATTACAAATTCTTAACATAAAAGAATTCCTAAATCCGGGAAGAAAAAAACTGCTCTTACGACAGGCAGCTGCGCGTTTATCTTTGACGGCATGTAACAGTATGAATATAGTGTTTAAATTGTCAAAAAATAATTAACAAGAGAAATAAAACTAATTACAGAACTGCTGTTTTAATTTTATAATTTGCTGATGCAAAATTGCAAGATATATGATGTCATACTAAAGTGGGAGGAGTGTCAAGAATGTGACCAGCTGGTGTGTGACAGTGACAAGGACGGGGGAGGGATCACAAATCATGAAATTCGTGTGGCGTAATTAGTGGATGGCCCCTAAGAGACATAACAGCTTTACACGTGACATTGAGCCATATTTTCCATTCCAGGTCTACTAAACCAGTTAACGTCGATCACAAAATATGCCATCAAAAATGGAGGAGTGGCGAGGTTCAGCACACATCATTTGATGCGACCGCATTTTAGTAAGTTTACATTTAATATTTTCATTTTCAATTAATCGTGGTAGCATAATTGCTACAGCACCGTGATTCGTTTCAATGGCGTGGGTAGTTCGAATTTTGGGCGCGGAGTACCTTTTAGCCGACTTTAAAAATCAGGAGGTTCTCAATTCGTCTACGTTACTCGATTTCTGCGTCAATCGTAAACCGATTTTCATAATTTTATTTTAATCGAAAGGTTATACTCTCTAATTAGTGTCATTGTGACCATGTCAGGATCTGACGAGTGGATCAGATTCCAGAGACATCGAGAATAACCTAAAGAACGCCGTGCGTCTAAGTTCTTGGAAAAAAGCTTGTATACGCGTGTAGGTATTACATTTTCTATGGGCGCTTAATTTTTTATATCCATGTTACGCCATTTTTCCGTCATTTGTGGATGGATTTTGATTTTTTTTTCTTTATTCGAAAGTATATACTCCCGAGGCGGATTATATAGGTGAGGTATTTAAATAGTGTATTCCAGATAAAAATTTTAATAGCTCCAATGTACAGACATGGCATGCTTAGAATTTGATAATAAGTTTTATAGATAAGTCAAGATAAAAATTGTCGTCAAGTAAAACAACCTTCGTAAACGGAACCTTACCCATTGACATCGATTATCTAGGCTCAGTATTCTACTTATAGACCAGGGATTGTAGGTAGAATGCAATATAAGTTAAGTCTCCTTCATTGTACTATTTTCTAATTAAATAAATTTCGATATTATTAGTAAAACAATATTCTTGATTTTCAGTTATAACAGACCCCAAGGATTCTTCCCTTATTTTGAACAATTGTTTGAAGAAGGCTTACATTTATAACCTTATTAAACCACTTCTAGGTGAAGGGTTGGTGACAGCTCAACGTAAGTATAAAAAGCGGATACAAGTACATTATTTTACTATCCAGTCTTTGACTACTATATTTTACCAACCTTTCATTTCCCGTCTCTTATCTGAACTTGACATAAGCTCCATACAAGCAATGTCAAAATTCACCCGAACGATAAGGCAAGTGACTGAATAGTGAGAAAGAAAGAAAGAAAAATAATTATTATCGCAAATAAATGCACACACATAAAGTACAAGGATTTTTTTAATAAATAGATAGTTTAAGAAATGTATTTACATAAAATTCACGGCATTCACGACTAGCCTCTTTTTTTTTAAAGCGGGGGAAATGCGTTTCGCATAGTACCGGGTCCTTTGCTAGGGATTGGACCATAGTCGATTATGGAGACATTCCCAAGGGGGCAATCCAAACACTAATCGACCGGCTAGTGTGGAGACTCGACTACTCAATACCCCACTAAAACCACCCTCCTCGCATGTGTCCCGCGCTGTGGTAGGAAGAGCGTGAGACTTAGAACGTAGTTATGCCCACGCTGATTCTAGCGCATCAGTGCTTGAGAATGCCCTGGGAAAGGCAAACTCACTCCGTCAACAGGGGTGAAGACTCCTCTGCTCCCCTAGATGCTAGAGGGCCCCTGTAGCGGTATTTCAGGGAGGGAGGTCATGCGCATACCTGTGCCTTCGGGCTCCCGACTGACGTCGGCGCCCGCGAGACGCATGCGCACTACCATCTCTCTCCCTATCTCGTTCCACGGCCTACTTATGAGACACTACCGTCTCGCAGAAATTGGCCGCACCCACCCACCAATCGTCGCTGTGCAGCATGGCTAACGCTAGCGTTATCATGGTGAACTTTTACTCTTGTTGATTAATTATCTCAACTTTTTGCTTTAATCTCATCAGCTATTCGCAGTACAGTCCAGAATCGATGGTCCTGCCTGGCGATAACAGCTCATAATGAATCACCTTCCCATTCCACCATACACACAGTATCACCTTGTTGCGAGTTAACCCGAGTTTCGCCACAGTCTGTGAAGCCTAACCGGCCTTTGACCACGATCTTTTTCGCACGTTCTTGTCGTACGTGATCCACTTTTCATCACCAGTTATCAGCTTCTTCAAAAATGCTCCTGTTTCATTACGCTTCAGTGAGCTCACGAGGCACCCAGATATCGAGCTTTTTTGTGTACCCAGCTTTTTTCAAATGCGCCAAAACCTTTTTGTGGTCAATTCCCAGTTCTCCAGCTAAGTCATAACTACTAATATGACCATATTGCTCCACTTTTTCAAAAATGGCATCAATTTTGTCCGTAACAGGGCGACCAGAGCGACGAGCATATTTGTTATCAAAATTTCCGGATTGAAAACGCTTAAACCAAATTCGCGCTACTCTCACAGATACTGCATTACGAAAAACATTTGTGATCCATAAACATCACAAATGTTTTTCGCGTCTTGTGTTGCATTTTTACCCTTTTTGTAGTAAAATTTTAAAATGTATCGAATTTCTTCATTAGATTCACTCATTTTAACAATAAGAAAAACAAATGAAAATCACACAGTTTCCTAATTCGAATTTGGAATTATGTTCTTTAAAATTAAAACTTTTTAATGATACCAAAACCAGCTAGATACAAATGGTATAGCCAAAGAGATCTTATTACAAGTTCGTACATACTATATGCGAAAAGACTTTTTCCCCAACCTATTATAATGATTTATGTCACTATCTTGTAATATTCCTTGCCAAAACACAGCAAATGAAAGAGACCGATATATCTATAACTTCGCTTAAAAACAAGATATCGAAGAAAACCTGACATTGGCACATAGAAGGCGTTAAAATGAACTCCTTTCTATGCTTAACTCATTTTGGACCGAAACCCTAATCGGTCAGTCTATTATTGAGCGTGCGATATGTACTTTAAAAGTATAACTATATATGAAATATAGAAATAGACATACAAACATTCACCTCTTCCCCACGGGGGTATGCAGAGACTATAGGTCTCCACTTGTGACGATCCTGATAAACAGTTTTCACTTCATCTACTTTCATTAACCTCTTCATACAAGCACGTTTATTGGAGATGCTTTTTACTTGACCTCGTTTTAACACTTCTACTATTTGATTATGATATATACGTATCTGACCATAACTTCAAACGATGGAGTAATTGTTGTAGTAACTCTAAAAGCTACGACTAGATTTTTTGTAATAAAAGCGATTACAGTCTTAAAATTATTTTTCATGTTTAGGATTCCGTAGCCAGTTTGGTAATAAAGAAAACTGTTATGAGTCAGTTTGTCTGTCAGTGTATGCCACAATCATTTTTCTCAGAAACCATTGGGTCTCAATATATAAACTATGACTGGAGGATGTCATCTGTATGGGTCTAAAAAGTTAGGTAATAAAAAAAAAATTTTGGGGGTAGATGCCATACATAGAACTAAGGGTTGAAGTGATGTTTTCAATTTGTAGTTGTGTGGGTATAGTTAGTCAGAGCTTAACCCGCGGCTGCGCCGCAGGTCAACCTCTAGTGCGTGCTTCTTGTGTAAAGAGCAGGCGTTAATGCAGGCTACATTGTACTAAATTTTTATGTTAGTGCTATTTGCACCCGGAAAATTAATTTCATTTTATATCGCAAACTATCCCATCTCCGGCATGAAAAATATTTATGTCCATTTTCGTTATTAAAACTACATTTAAACAAAATTACAGCAAAACCGATCCAGTACTCCTAGCAGTTCTTCCATGAAAGCTTAACAGAAAGTCATATCGAGTTACAATCGCATTTTTTATAGACGATAAATCTATAAACCTGAGAAATTATTGGTCTCATCCAAACTTCCATTCTTTATTTCAAACCGTCCTAGTTTTATATATCTACTAGCTGTACCAGGCAGAATTTGTCCTACCTTTAAAAAATAAAAATCTAGAACCCAATTGAAGCGTCATCTACCGGGACCAAATGTTAATCTAAACTCGAATCAACTTGAACAGAGTAGAAAAATATTATAATACTAATATCGCTATTAAAAATAGGGGTTGGTGATAGAAGGGTGAAAATTTAGGGTTGTATGTATTTTTAAATGAAACATTATAAACAAATAAAAAATTTTGTCCAAAAAATTAAAAATAAATGTTAGGGGTGGACAACCCTTATCACTTAGGAGTATGAAAAATAGAAAGTAGCCGATTCTCAGACCTACTGAATATGCATATAAAATTTCATAAAAATCGGTCAAGCCGTTTCGGAGGAGTATGGTAACTAACACTGTGACACGAGAATTTTAATGGGTTGGGGAAAAAGACTTTTCGCATAGTTATGTATGAACTTGTAATAAGATCTCTTTGGCTATACCATGTGTATCTAGCTGGTTTTGGTATCATTAAAAACTTTTAATTTTAAAGAAGACAATTCCAAATGTGTAATTTTCATTTGTTTTTCTTATTGTTAAAATGAGTGAATCTAATGAAGACATTCGATACATTTTAAAATTTTACTACAAAAAAGGTAAAAATTCAACACAACCCGCAAAAAAAATTGTGATGTTTATGGACCTAATGCAGTATCTGTGAGAGTAGCGCAAATTTGGTTTAAGCATTTTCAATCCGGAAATTTGATATCAAAGATGCATGTCGCTTTGGTCGCCCTGTTACGGACAAAATTGATGCCATTTTTGAAAAAGTGGAGCAAGATCGGCATATTAGTAGTTACGATGTACCTGGAGAACTGGGAATTGACCACAAAATGGTTTTTGAAAAAAGGCGGGTACACAAAAAAGCTCGATATTTGGGTGCCTCATGAGCTCACTGAAAGAAACCTAATGAACCGTGTACTCATTTGTGATTCTTTATTACGACGTAATAAAACCGAACCATTTTTGAAGAAGCTGATAACTGCTGATGAAAAGTGGATCACGTACGACAAGAACGTGCGAAAGAGATCGTGGTCAAAGGCCGGTCAGGCTTCACAGACTATGGCGAAACCCGGGTTAACTCGCAACAAGGTGATGCTGTGTGTGTATGGTGTGATTGGAAGGGCATTATTCATTATGAGCTGTTACCACCAGGCAGGACCATCGATTCTGAACTGTACTGCGAACAACTGCGCCGTATAGTGCTGACCTTGCACCTTCAGATTTTCACCTGTTTCGGTCCCTGCAGAATTCTTTAGGCAGTGTCAGGTTAACATCAGGAGAGGACTGCCAAAACCACTTGTCGTAGTTTTTTGATCAGAAGCCCTAAACTTTTTATAGCAATGGGATCACGTCCCTACCTACAAGATGGCAAAAAGTTATCCAACAAAATGGCACCTACATGCTTTAGTCAAATGTAAATAAACTTTATAAAAAATCCTTTTGAATTTTTATATAACATGCGAAGAAACTTTTCCCCAACCTAATATATATTAGATGCCCCCCGGTCTAGGTAAACTACGTAAATAACAAAAGTGACAATAATAACAAAATAATCGGATAAATCGGACAACTCGAACCAATCGAACAAATCGGACAACTCGAACCAATCGGACAAATCGGACAAATCAGACTACTCGGACAACTCAGACAAATCGGACAAAAAGGTCAAATCGGATATATCGGACAAATCGGACATATCGGACAAATCGGACAAATAGGACAAATCGGTCAATTCGGACAATTCTGACAAATCGGACAAATATATTTTTATCCCAGAAACTATACCATTTTTCGGGATAAAAAGTATCCTATGTTCATTCTCGGCATCGAAAATATATACTTAGTCTGGCCATAAATACTGTTACAATTAAAAAGAAACAAAATATTACATTTGAATTTGTCATTTTTATATGATCGTTCATTGTGTTTTCTAATTTTGGCGCCAATACTTTGTACAACATTTTGCGATATTAAAATGGAGTGGGGCGATAAAGAGAACTTAATCGCTATCGCTGTGATTGCATTACACAAAGTAGATATGGAGTCAAATGCAATTTTTAAAACTCTCCATACGCTTGGTATTAGTCAAATGTTTGTGTACCGGGCTATTAATAGGTACAATGAGACCTGCTCTGTTTGTGACAGAAAAATATCTGACCGTCCACGTACTGTTTGTACGAAAAAGGTGGTCAAAGCAGTAAGGGAAATAATTCGAAGAAATCCTGTCCGAAAGCAAAAGGTTTTATCTCGGGAGATGAAGATATCATCTAGAACCATGTCACGTATTTTAAAAGGTGACTTAGGACTTGCAGCCTATAAGAGACGCAATAGTCATTTCTTAACTCATAATTTAAAAAAGAATAGGGTGGTAAAATCTAAACAACTACTGAAGCGGTACGCAAAGGGAGGTCGCTGAAAAATTTGTTTACGGATGAGAAATTCTTTACAATTGAGCAACATTTTAACAAACAAAATGACCGTATTTATGCTCAAAGCTCTAAGGAAGCTTATCAATTAGTCGACAGAGTGCAACGTGGGCATTATCTGTCTTCAGTGATGGTTTGGCGGAGTGTTAGCTATGAAGGAGTGACTGAGCCATATTTTTGTGAAAAAGGTATCAAAACATCGGCACAAGTGTATCAAGATACCATTCTTGAGAAGGTAGTTAAGCCCCTTAACAACACCATGTTCAATAACCAAGAATCGTCCTTATAGCAAGACTCGGCGCCGGCTCATAAAGCTCGGTCCACGCAGTCTTGGTTGGAAACGAACGTTTCGGACTTCATCAGAGCTGAAGACTGGCCGTCGTCTAGTTCCGATCTTAATCCGCTGGATTATGATTTATGGTCAGTTTTAGAGAGTGCGGCTTGCTCTTGATAACTGTCCTCAACATTTAAAGGACTGTATTGCAGCCAATGGAGACCACTTCGAATAAGCTTTTTATATTTTAAATTGTTTTATATTTATGTATTATACTAATACACTGTAAAACTTATAAATATTATTTGCAATAGAAAATAAATTTCTTTGTTACAATATTTATGGCAAGACTAAGTATACTAAGTTTCAGTCAAATCGGTACCGTAGTTTTTTCGTGAAAACGGAACAGACAGACAGACAGACAGACAGACAGAGTTACTTTCGCATTTATAATATTAAATTAAACATTAAATAGGGATATCGTTATAATATTTTTAAGCTTTAAAACACGAAATTTGAAGTATTAACGAAAAACTTTAAAACATTTCCAACTCTATCTGTATGAGCATAGTGTTTAAATGATTAATTATAATGTATTATATCTCATTCTCTCGCAGGCTTAGTCCTATATTCTAAAGAAGTTTTACTTGAAAGAGTAGCCTAAGTTACTCCTTATAACATCAGCTATCTGCCAGTGAAACTCCTGTCAAAATCAGTCCAGCCGTTTCAGAGATTAGCTGGAACATCCAGACAGACAGACAAAAATACTAAAAATTGCAATTTCGGAATCTCCTGGTCCGAATTATCCTCCCTAAATTTTTCACATTTTTATTTTTACATTACATACAGACCCTTCAATTTTATTTATCTCTATAGAAGATGTATAGATTATAATAAGAGCCCATAAACGTTCCACTGCTGAGCTCGGGCGTCCCACTATTGGGGAACGGAAAGTATTCCCGCCACGCTTGCTCAAGGCGTCTTGGCCGGTTTGACACATCGGTTATCTCGATGTGCAGGTTTCATCGCGATGTTTTCCTTCACCGTTGGTTGCACGAGGTAATTGTAACAGTATGCACATTGGGTCAGAAAACTACCTAAGTGGTGCATGCATTCCGGCCAGGATTCGAACGCGCGCCCTTTGAGTTTGAGACGCGTGCGTTAGACCTTACTCTACCACAACTTTTTATTAATAATGTTATTAATATTTTTAATTTATTTTATTTTCAGTTTCAATATGGCACATGCATCGCCGTCTTCTCAATCCATCTTTCAATCCTCAAGTGGTCTATTCATTTATACCGACATTTGAAAAGCTATCAAAGAAGTTTGTAGAGCGGTTGGCAACGTTTGAAGGTGCTGATGAATTTAATCCAAGTCGATGTATCATGTACAGCACTTTCGAAATTATTTTAGGTATGTGTAATGTAATCCTTCTAGGATGCCGTTGTCATTTTGGAAATAATCGGATCCCTTATAAAATCGACATGTTGTTTCTCTTTATCCTGATGGCCGAGCCAAACATAATTGGGGAGATAAAATTTCACAGTCTCCGCTGGCTCGGTCATGTAGAACGGATGGAGGAGGATCGGAGAGTGAAGAAATCATACTTGGGGCGACCAGTCGCTCGGCAATCGGTTCATCGTCCCAAGTATCGCTGGAAGGATAGAATGGAAGCTGACCTGACTGCACTACAAGCCCACAACCGGCAAGAATTGCGCAGGTCAGAGGATACTGGTGTGCTCTCGTTTCGGAGGCCAAGACTCACTTTGAGTCGCTGAGCCAACTAGTTAGTTTATTTTTCTCAGCAGGTAAAGGGTATATAATTATGAAATTTGACCATTGATTTTTTATGTTTAGTCTTGTGTATGTTTTTTAAGAAATCATTACGATATTTTTTATTTAATTCAATAAGTGTATAGTAAGTTAACGTATAATTATTAGTTGCCCCATAAAAAGTATATTTCCCATCTTACTTCTAACTTTTGAATTGTAGAGTGTAAATACTCGAAAAATATAGAGATACATAATAATTGCACCGAAAATTGGTTTTAAAAAGTAGCCGTTTAGTAATTTTTAAGATATGATGTTAGTTGACTAACGACTTGCGCAAGGTTGCGGAGAGGCTGAATGAGGAAGAAGGGAGGCCGGGATATGTACCGCAAACTTGGGGAGGCTTACGTCCAGCATTAGACAGAAACTGGCTGAAGAAGAAAAAGAAGGTGTTAGTTGATAAGGAAGCAAATTTTATTTCTAAAAAAGCGACTCACAAAATAACACAAGACATAATGATAAATAGACACAATTAGAATAAAGAAAACTGTGTGCCCCAATTTGCGAAATGACATAGTCAGACACAGCACTGATTTTCAGTGCCCTCCTACTGAATCTCAGATGTCATGCAACCCACGATAAAAATAAGAAAAATTACAATTATAGCAAACGTGTAAAATATAAAACATTGAATACTTGTCATCTCTACGGAACCTTGCATTCGGACTGACACGCACTTGGACAATTTTTTCGATAGTAAAATGGACATTAACTCGTTACACTTATACACTCACACACACATTCACGTAGAATAAATACATAATTACACATTTTGCATCTATTTACACTCAAAACATTGTATCTCTAATAAATTGTATACTTAATTTTTCCCGGGGAGAGAGAGGCTTGTGATCAGTCACACAGGAGCTTTTTCCTTCTACTGACACCAGGCTCCTAAAGCACGAGATGACCACTGAACGCCAACTAAGCCGCAGCGAAGCCAACGCAAAGCCGGAAAGCACAATCGGATGCCGCAGACTGGGCAACGAGAGCCGGTGATAGACCACCGTTATGAGAGAAGGCTCTAACGGTTCCAAGCCCCGCCACAGATGGGTAGTTGCCCGTCGAGTAGAAGCCGAAGCAAAGAGGTGTTCCTCAAGGTTCCAACCTTCTCCCCGCCTCATATGGCCAAGGAAGAAGACCACCGAGAGATCACCAGGCTGTCACTAATCTCAGTCGATTTATAATTGACGGCCTCTGTATTTGAGTGGTCTATACTTTTGCCGACCTACCTCACTGCAACGCAGAGGCTCAATAAAAACTTTGTTTTCTATTATTTTTGTTTATTATTTATGTTTTGTATTGACAGTAAATAAATAAAATTAAAAATAATATAAAAAAACGTTAAAACTCTGGCCAATTATATGTGTGTTCTTGACTTTCAGAAACTGCAATCGGTTTCACCTCTAATATAGATGATGATGATAAAATAGCTTTCTTTGATAATCATCAGAAGCTGGCCAAAATGTTCGCCGATCCATTAGTGAACGTTGTGAATTATTTTCAATATATAACTAAGAATACGAAAATTAGACGAAAACAGGATAAACTTATTGAGGATATGCATAAGTTTACACGTGAAGTAAGTATTGCTTTATCAATATAAGTATTAATTTTTCGGGATCAAAAGTATGCTATATGTTGACCAGGGATATAAGCTACCACCATACAAAATTTCATTTAAATCGGTCCAGTCGTTTCGGAGATTAGCCGGTACAAACAGACAGACAAACAGAGAAACATAAAACTTAAAAATAATCTAAATTAGTTCTATTTCACTTCTTACATCCCCCTGACTCGGTTTTTAGCATTTTTTTTCATTGTACAGAAATTCGACCTCTACAGTTTTATTATATGTATAGATATAAACAAACACTTAATAGATCCTTCGTAGTTTGTGGACAGTCAAGCACTTACTAGATTTTCAAAAATTAATTTTAGAGTAACCCACAAGTTTTATCACATTATCTAATATTCTGCATTTTTTTTATAGATAATAAGTAAGAAGAAATTAGAGTTTGAAAAAGGTATTACTGAAAATACTGGTAAGTTTCTATATAATTAATCAGTTACTTTATTTGCTTAAACACATACTTATTTTATGACGTGTTGTTGAAGATAAATTGAGAAGAAACTTATAAACGCTTTCGGCTTTTGACTAAAAATAGATTAAAATACATATATTTTATTAAATGAAAGTCTCAAAAGTCAAGACTAGGGTACCCTTTGGCACCATCTAGTTGTGTAGTATTATTTAAAAGCTTATTTTTATAAAGTCCAGTCATTTATTTATTTATTTATTATGGACCATCAACAGGAGATACATCATATACATCCATCTTAAATCTAAACAATGCTCAGGGTAAATATTCTCCCTATATTTAGCATGAGCACACACCCTGGTCACAACATGCATTATGTCATGTATGATAAGATGTCAAACGAAAAGTTAAATTTGGATAATATACATATTATTAAGCAATAAAATAAAAAAAAATGCAATAATGAAACATACTTAATCTGTCTGGGATATGATTTTGAAGAATGTATTAAGACTGTCACTAAATATATCGATGTTTTTAGATTTCTCAATGAATTGTATGCATTGTGTGCACATATGAATTGTGCAGACGAGATATTTTAGCTATAGGTGATATATTCCAAGATTAGTTTTAAATCGTTTAGTCTTAAATATTGGACAGGGATGACGACGAGGCCTGCGAGGAACATTAAATTCAAACAGTTCTAATAGTTGAGGACTGTCTATGTCATTGTGTAATAGTTTATAAAGAAATTTAATATCAAGGACAGATCTTCTAAATTTGAGGGTTTGCATTTGAAAAAGCTTAAGCTTATTCATATAAGATTTACAGCTCACAGGCGCTCTGAAACTAGTCATCAAGGAACTATTACAGTATGTGGTAATCAGACCGCATATGGAGTAGTGCTCACATCTACGGGCCGAGGCGCCCGCTTACCAGAATGGGGTCTTCGACTACTTCTAGCGGATTCCAGTGTCGTGCTGTTCGTACCGTCGACGATCCCATACTAACAGGCGGTTTAGAATCGCTTAGCCTTCAGAGAGACTGCGCCTATTTGTGTGTTCTACCGCTTGTAAAACAGGGAGTGTTTCGAGGAATTGTTTGATCTGATGCTAATAAATCATTTTCATAAACGCATCGCTTGTCATCGACGATTGTTCACCCTCATTTCCTTGAACTCCTACGCTCAACTACACAATAGTTCTCTAGCGCGTTTAGTCTGCATACAACAGTTTTCACTCTGCGCTATGCCATGGAGTTCTTTATGAACAGCGTTATAAAATTTCTTAGAGTGGCAGCGTCCCTGGTGTTGCAAACGTTCTTAGACGACAGTAACTAGTTTCCATCAAGTGGGCCATCTGCCTGCTGGCCTGCTTCATGCAGTCAAAAAAGCTACATTTATTTTACAGAAACAAAATTCAAACCGTTCCTACAACTAATATTAGAGCTATCGGCTATCAAAGGAGTGTTTAACGAAAAAGAAATCAACGAAGAAGTTATGACAATAATTATAGCCGGATATGAGACTACTGCTTTGATACTCATTTTCCTCTTCGTGGCTATCGGTTCCTATCCTGAAGTACAAGAGAAAGTTTATAAGGAACAAAGAGATATATTTGGAGATAAAGAAAGAAGTGTGACGAAAGAAGATCTATCAAAAATGGTATATTTAGAAGCTGTTATTAACGAAACGATAAGACTATATCCCATTGGCTATATTCTTGGTAGAGATCTTGACCAAGATGTTAAACTTTGTAAGTAGTTAATTATTTACAAACCTTAATTTAGTAAATGCATGTACATTCAAACTACCCAACAAATATGTATTAGCCAACGTTTCAACCACACATGGCCTCAAAACTTAGTATGTAAAGTGTATGCCCCAAAAAAAATTTCATTGAGCACTGTGTGCCAGATATGGGAAAACATAGGGAGAAAGACATACACAATTAGGTATAAACGTTTCACTATACATACACTTCGCATACCATGACAACATGTGACAGCTACTACTACTAATGTGGAGTCACATTAGAATAAGTATAATAGGAAATAAGAACTAGAAATAATCTATAATATTACAAGTGTAGTTCTTTTGTTTTTTATATTTTATGTATTTGTGTGTTTCTTTGCGATTCACGTAAAAACTACTGGGCCGATTTCGATGCGGTTTTCGCTGATTGACAGCAAATTTTTAGACTTAAAATCTGCGCTACTTTTTATCCCGGTAATACAGCGAAATTTTTTTTGGGAATGGTTTAAAATGGCCAGATTAAAAAAAATTGAATTCCAATGTGATTTTTTCACTGACCGGTAGCAAATATATAACAAAATGTGTGATATTTTTTATCCCAGGAGTACCGCGGGAATTTCAAGTCTGGCGTGGATGAAGGCGCGGGCATAACCTTGTATGTTATCCAATTAATTTTCAAAGAATTGATGGAGTTCTAACAATAAGACAAAGACATAATAAGAAAAATATTATTCCTTATTATATTGTTTCTGGGTATTGTGAATACATATAGATCAAATTTTAGCAAAATCGGTTTCGTAGTTTTAACCTAAAAGCGTAGCAGTTAGAGTTACTTTTGTATTTAATGTTTATTATATTTAATAGTATGGGTTAGAAAATAAACGTATCATTGCTGGTCTTGGGCATTCCCATTTTTAGAAATATAGATGATGATATATGATTATTTTTTTCCATGTTATAATATTTTAAATAAAGCATCTATTGCGCTATAGTAATTTGTTGTTGCACTATGTAGTAAATCACAACCAAACCGAGAGCCGGCCTTATAGAAGTTTAGCTCTCATAAAAAGGTGATCGCAGGGGATTACAGACAGACAGACAGAAGTTGTGGTAGCATAATGTTTAGTGTACGCGTTCCAAACTGAAAAGGGCGCGGGTTCGATCCTGGCCGGAATGCATGCACCACTTAGGCAGTTTTCTGACCTAATGTGCATATTGTTACATTTACCACTTCCTAACATCGTGATGCAACCTGCACATCGAGATAACCCGCCAAGCCGCCTTGGACAAGCGTGGCGGGTATACTGTCTGTTCCCCTATAATGGGAGGCCCGAGCCCAGCAGTGGGACATTTATGGGCTTTTATTATAATATAGACAAAAGTTATTGATAGAATAAAATACAACATGAAAAATTTAAAATAACAGTTCTATGAATTAGACAGTTAATTGTTATACTTTTAAATTCAGTCAGGTTATAATTTATTCGACCGATAACTTTTATTTGATTATTCAAAAATTGTCCCTAAGGCTGATTACGGGTCTTAAACCCATTATTTTCATAAACCAGTTTTATCTCGATGTATATTATATATTAGATCACGTGGTAATTGTAACAATATGCGCATTTGTTCAGAAAGATTGCCTAAGTAGGGCATGTTTCCTAACTGTTTCAAACTTTCAACTTTTGATTTATCTATTTCAAAAAAATGTTTTGTCTAATTATGCTGCCATAACAACGAAAAGTTGTATACAGTCATTAGGGGTCATCCGCAAATTACATCACATGAATTTCATGATTTTTTGACCCCTCCCCCGTCCGTGTCACAGCTGGTCAAATTTCTTAAACTCCTCCCTCCTAAATGTGACATCACATATTTTGCAATTTTAGATCGAGAAGTTGTCGTATTAAACAGCAGCAAGCAACAGCAAGCAGTTCCGTAGTTAGCTTAAATATATGAGATTTTAATATGTGACGTCACCAAATTAAGAACCCCTCCCACCCCTTATCACAGAAGGTCACACTTTGTCATGTCCCCTCCCCTTCTTAGCGTGTAACGTATTTATGGATGACCCCTTAGTGGTTAGGTTCCAGTCCTCCTTTTAGGCCAGCAGCACATCGGTAGCACCTTTGATGTTGGAAATGTCCATAGGCGAAGGTAACCGCCTTCCTTCAGGTGGGCTGTATGCCAAAATTATTAACCCTTAAAATTAAATAAAAACAAACAAGTCGTCTCTCTTTGCTTCAATAATCTGTTGTCTGGAAAATATCGAAACCTGTCAATCTACCTACAAGGTTCGTTTCGATACGAATATTTTGCGAAGGTCAAAAAACCGCTTTCTATAATTTCAATTTCAATATACATACATTGTATTGCATTGTAATATACATACATACATGTATATGTATATATGTATATATATATATATATATATATATATATATATATATAATAACATATTAGAGATGTGCCGACTATCCGGCTTCTTACTTTGTAGTTTGGAATCTATACTTTGTAATTGTCGTAATCCATACAGGAGACTTTCTTTTTGTCATGTTTAAATTTTATTGAGTTCTTTCACTTTAATGAACAATAACAGTATTATCTTTAAACTAATTTTTTTTTTTTATACAAAAGCACTACCTTGACAAAAGCAAAAATCAAGAAATAGAAATAAACAAAACAGTTGCGCGTGCGACGCTTGCGACTTGTGCGCGAATCAGCTATAAACGAAGCGTTACGGAAATCCCCGAAACGGTGATCGGCTTGGCCGACTAGTCGGTCTCAGCACATCTCTAGGCTCGGGCCTCCCATTGTAGCGGAACGGACAGTATACCCCCGCCACGCTTGTCTAAGGCGGCTTGGCAGGTTGCCATATCGGTTATTTTGATGTGCAGGTTGCATCACGATGTTTTCCTTCACCGTTTTTAGCACGTGGTAATTTATAACAATAGGCACATTAGGTCAGGAAACTGTCTAAGTGGTGCGTGCGTTCCAACCAGGATCGAACCCGCGCCCTTTGTGTTTGGGACGCGTGCGCTTGCTACGCTACCACGACTTGTATAACATATTATTGAAGCAAACATGTGATATGTAAAATGTTAAAAGCGAATGAAGCCATATATATACGACTTAGAATATGTTTAGAGCTACATTTTTACTGGATAATCGTCGTTCCTAGCATATGTTTTCCATGACTACATTTTATAATTATGTGCTTATTTTCTTCTCCCAGCAAGGTACACGTTACCAGCTGGAAGTAGTTGCTTTATATCGGTTTGGGGTCTCCATACTGGGCCTCAGTGGGGTCCAGACGCTCTAGAATTTAATCCGAATAGATGGCTGGACCCAACCAGGTTACCAGATATGTCCTGCTATGGAGGCTTTAGTATTGGGAAACGGATGTGTATTGGTAAGTTTCGTTTTGTTCTTTTATATTCGTCATCTTTTTACAAGCCTTTATTTAACTTAGAATCTTGGTCAGTTTGTTTAGATCCAATCTTGCTGTGTTAGAACCAATTTCTTTAGGCTTCGACTTTATAATTTTGCAAGCTGGTCAAGCAGCCCTGACAATACATGAGAATGAAAATATTGTTACAACTTAGGCTCCGACAAACAACAAATTCCACGTAAAGTCTGTAAAAGTGCATTTTATTACCTGTCGGCATTTGAACTAATTGTAATCCTTTTATGATCGTCTGCTTTGTTCACTTTTTTGTTAGCATACGTTTCTAAGTTATTGCGGAGAACTGTCTATTGTTATGTTGTACTCGCTCATTGGCATCATTAGCAAGGTGTTACGGATTACGATTACAAGATAATTCGAGGAAACTGTGTTGTGCAGTATAAAACGATAGCCTGATTGAGAGAGGGGGCAGTCAAGCGAGAACCACGACCAAGGCGAGACGTGTGTAGATGTGTATAGTTCTAATAAACTCTATAATAATTGCAACGGCATTTTAATTCGAGTTCTGCAACTCGTAACAATATAAAACGCGTTTAACTAAATATAAAGTTAATAAATAAATAAATTAATTAAAAAACAAACTTATTTACATGATATGGATAGAATAGCATATAAATAATTAAGTTTTCTTTTATTGTATTAATTTATTACATTATCCTCCTTATTATCTTAAAGAACGTTTTGACTTTATTTCGTACTTCTATAGTTTGCGCCCACTAGACTGAAACTAAATACCCCTGCGCATTTCTTTTTTCAGGCGCGGGAAATGCTTTTCGCGCATACCGGGTCCTTTGCTAGGGATTAGACCGTTGTCGATCATGGAGGCATTCCATTGAGGGCAATCCAAACAGTAACCGACCGGGTGGAGACTCGAACCGATGGATAATTACCCAGGGGCTAATACCCCACTAAAACTACCCTCCTCCCATGTACCCCGCGCTGTGGTAGGAAGAGCGTGAGACTTAGAACGTAGTTACGCCCACGCTGATCCTAGCGCATCAGTGCTTGAGAATGCTCCGGGAAGCAGTGCAAAGTCACTTTGTCAACAGGGGTGAAGACTCCTTTGCTCCCTAGATGCTAGAGCCCCCCCCCCCCCTGAAGCGGTATTTCAGGGAGGGAGATCATGCGCATATTTGCGCCTCCGGGCCCCCGACTGACGTCAGCGCCCGCGAGACGCATGCGCATACCTCTCTCCCTATCTTGTTCCGCGGCCTCCTTTTGAGATATAACAGTTTCGCAGAAATTGGCCGCACCCCTCCCAATGATCATCGCTATGCAGCATGACTTGCACCAAACTGCCCAGCGAATCGATCGGACTTACTATTGTTTCGAGTTCAAAACTCTGGGGCGCTCATGCTGTGCACTCGACTAGCGAATGAAACGCCGTGTCTTGTGCGCCACATTGGCGGCATTGGGGTGAAGGCAAGCAGCCCGCAATCTGGCAAAGATACTTATCGAAGCAACCGTGCCCGGTAAGTATCTGCGTCATTCTAAAGGTCAGAGTCCCGCGTTTCCGCGAGAGCCATCGCAACAGGTGTGTGCGGCAAACTGCCTCACGCATACTCCGTGGTACCTCACAAGGACGCGGAGGAAAGCTGGCAGGTTTAGTGGCTTGTCCGGCAGCCAGCATCTCACAACTACTTCCTCTGTGAAGGTGTGTGTAGAACCGGCCGCCAGAAGCCCCACACACGCCTCGTAGACGTCTCCCGGGGTCCGAGGGGATGCGTAAAGGCGTTTACTCAGCAACATCAAAAAAGGATGGGATAAATAGGATGGGCTGGTTTACAATGTGTGTTTGTCTGGGATTTACTTATTTATTATTTTTGTTTATTTACAGGTAAGACGTATGCTATGATATCAATGAAAACTATTTTGTCACATGTCTTTCGCAACTTTGTTATCAGATCAGATATCAACAAATTGCAACTTAAACTTGACATTTTACTTAAACCTTTAAGTGGCTATGACGTCAGTCTTGAAAGAAGAAAGATATGCACTAAATAGGCATTTGATTACAAGTTGCTGTAAAAAAGTTCTAAATTCAACTTTTTTATAAATAGAGTGCCTCAATTATTTTCTTCCTTTGCCATTTTTGATTTGCTAAAACGGACTGTCAAACTAAAAGGCAAAAAATAAATATTTTGTACAACATTTGAAATCGGTGCATTATGCAATTTTGTTGTTCTTTTTAATGTTTTACTCGGTACCGACTTCAAGATGTTATAGAAAAGATTTAATTAATATTAATAATTATTAATTACTATAAAGTTATGTATTATTATTTTAATTTGATTTTACTTCTACTCCTACTACCTTAGTTCTAAATTAATTTGTAATAGTCTTAAGTTGCTAAGTAACTAATGTTATAGCGTTTACCTTTCATTAAAAGTAGGAACCCAGTAGATCCCGATAAGTGAGACCGAGCTGCAAGCAGGTAGAACGCAGCCTAGAGCTGGAGCTTAATTGAATTGGGACCGGAATTCCAAAAGGAACCCGGGACTCAAAAGAGCGCTATGATTTACCCTTTACCTACCAAAAGGTCGTTACGCGGTCGTCGCACGAGAGCCTTTCGTCAAGGCTTGTACTCGGACGCAGACACGACGAGCGATTTCAATGGTGCGGCGCGAGATCTAAATACTTACGAGAGAGCGACGTAATGTAGTTTTTGATGGAGGGAAGCTCCAGATCGCGATGGAGGTCGACGTTACGCATATATATAGAGGGAAGCACCGACGGCTCTGCGCATGAATTTATTCTGCACGATTTGCTGTTTATTTAAAAGGGCAGGGTTGGCATGGGGTCAACGGCTAGTGGCCGACAGTGTATATTTATAGTAGCGAAGTGGGGGACGAGGAAAATGCCCGTCACCACGTCTCACATGCTTAAACCATGGGTCATAGCAATGTAAGGACCATCAGGCAGGGCCAGGATCCATGGTATAATGAAATTAGTTATAAGGATAAGGTAGAATAAGGCTTGGTTTATGTAAAGTTTAAAGAAATAAAGTAAAAGGGGGTGTTACAACGAAGCGGGGATCGTGGGGAGGTAGCTTCTATAAATATAGGGCGCCTTGTAAGGAGATTTGTAGTTCGTGACAAGCAGTAAATCACGCTAAGCAGCCAACAAGACAAAGAAGCTCCCTCCCGCCGACGCCTACGAAGTTGGAAGCCCCCCGTAATATCATTTTTAGTGGTTTTACTTCGAAAGCTCCAGTTTCAGTCCAACGAGAAGATCTACAGTCCATTCGCATCTCCAACACATATATTCATGCCATGCCATGATGAATTCAAATGAATAAAGTCTTCCTGAGCTCATACGGCTCTGACGACCTTACATATTACATAATCCTGTATGAGACAGTAACATCATTATAATACTCTTGCTGGTTTACTTTGCCATTAGACTTTTTTTTTACATATACATGGGCCACTCAGAAAGATTTGCAAAAAAAATGTTCTATAATTTTTTATTAAATTTTTCAAAGTACTCTCCACCAGCATCTATACAAAGTTACATGTGTCTGAACTAGTTTCCGAAACACTTCTTTCAGTCCGTCGCAGACACCTCGTTTACAGCTTGCTAGAACGCTGACAGCGCATCTTCCGACGACAAAAATTGTATCCCTTTGAGCTGATTCTTTATTTTCGGGAATAAAAAGAAGTGTCACGGTGCTAGGTCAGGGCTATAAGGAGAGTGATTCAGAAGTTTGACCGGCGTGCTGTACAGGAAGTCCCTCGTTTTGAGCGCGGTATGGGCGGGTGCGTTGTCGTGGTGGAGCAGTAGCCAGCGGAGCCTTGTGTTTGGTCGCTTGTTGCTCACAAGAGAGAAAACGTCTGCCAAGCATTTGGTAGACGTAGGAATTGACACTACTTAGTCAGTTTTCTGGTCTAATGTGCGTATTGTAACAATTACCACGTGCTAACAACGGTGAAGAAAAACATCGTGATGAAACCTGCACATCGAGATAGCCGATGTGTCAAACCGGCCAAGACGCCTTGGACAAGAGCGGCGGGTATACTGTCCCCCCTCCCCCTATAATGGGAGGCCCGAGCCCAGCAGTGGGATATTTATGGACTGATATTATATATAGCCAGTCAAATTGAAAAAATCGTCCCCCCGCTTCACTTTGGTAGGCGTTGATTTGTTTTGAAACACCCAAACCGTCGACTGTCGCTTCATTACTGGATCGTATTGATAAATCCAGGACTCATCACCTGTAATGATGTCGTAAACACGGTGACGAACCTGCTTCAAATTTATTTATCATATCACGGCACCATTCCATCCGGGCCTGTGTCTGAGTATCAGTGAGGTTGTGCGGCACCCAGCGTGAAACTATCCTCCTCACGCGAAGATACACGTCTAGAATCTCGTGAAAGCTTCCCTATCCAATCTGTAGTACGTGCTGAATCTCTTGATACGTAATTCGTCTATTGTCTTGGATTCAATTTTTCACTGCTAGCACATTTTCTTCCGTAACAGCCGTCAAAGGGCGATCAGATTTTTCTTCATCCCCGTCGACCGCGCTTGAAATCGTAAAAATCATAGCGCGAAAATGTTCCCGGCGCAGATCCATTTTTCAATGAGACACGATAATTTAAATTAGCTCGCAAAGAATGTGCAGGGAAATTTTGAAGTTACTTACTTTTATTTATAAATATCATATTTTCAAAATAAATTATAACTGGCCAGTCTCTCATACATAAAAAAAAAATCGCAATACTTTCTGAGTGTCTTGGTATATATATATTGTCTGTTTGTTAGAGCATCACATGGGAACTAATGAACGGATTTAAACGGAATTATACATAGCGCTAGTTTATATTTTGGATTAACACTTGATAAATATTCCTACAGTAAAATACTTCCAAATTCATTTTGTTTTAAGTCTACCCAATGATAAGACGCGCCACCGTTTAATTTGAACTTCCAATTGCTTACCAACTGTCTTGATTATTTATAGAAAACGTCTATTAATCTGTCCAAAATATGTTGGTTCGTTTATATGCAGGAAACATAGAATATGTAACAATCAGACATACATTAAATACATGTTCCGGCTGGTGAACGCATACAAATTACATTAATAAAGTAATGTAATTTGTATGCGTTATGTCGTTGTAGTTGTGATAAAATTTTACATTTTGCATGTACATACATCAGATGCTTAACGTGCTACAGATAAGTTATATATTCATTTATCAAGACAACAATTTTAATTACAGTTTATAATGTAATTATATTTCAAATGTAATAATATCGCATTCGATATTTAGCTCATTATAGAAATGATGTCATAAGTTTCATCGCTCGTACAAAATCTAGGTGTCTTCGGCGTTTTGTAAAATAATAAAATAGTTATTTATAATAATAGAGCGGTGTTGGTTTTTACAAACCAGTAGACGAATATAAGTCGAAGAAGTCGAGGGCTTACCATAGTCACGAGATTCTAAAAACCAACAACCGAACTCGTGTCATACAACGTTTTTCAACACATTTGGGAGAAAACAGTACAATAGGTAATGAAACAAACATAAATATCAGTCACAAAATAGCAACAAACTTTGACGTCTCTAATATGAAGATGCCGCGCACATGCAAATGGCGTCACATGAGTGTGGTGAAAATTAGAACTACATCTTTCGTCTCATTTTCTTTATTAGTATTAAAATGAGGCAAATGCATTGATCAAAAGCGCTTCCAAGAAGGTTCGATTATGAAGCTTATATATTCTCGAAGATTCACTCCTGCGTGGAATTCTTATGGTTTTTTTTACCTAAAATAGGTATAGTAATAGCTACTTAGGGGAGAGTACCTGTTTAATCGCACGTTCCGTTATACTTTGCGTAATTTTTAACTTTCGAGTAATGTGTATAGGCTCAGTATATAAATTGTGTAATACAATAAAAGAGAACTTCTCTTACTTATATTGCATTGTACTGATAGTCTCTCAAGACTATAAGTAGAATACTGAGCCTAGGCCACCGTCTTCTATGGGTTTTTAGTATTTATTTGTATCTTTTATTTAAATATCTATAATATCAAGACATATACAATTGACATACATAGATTGAAGTAATATAATAATAAATATTTGTAAGATAACCCGCAAGGGGGATTTTCGAAGAAGCCTTATGTGAGTAGCGACACCTCGTACCCGACTCCGGGGGGCCAAGACAAGGCCCCCGCCTCCGTGCTTGTCTTAGCCAGTCAGCACGGAATGGAGATCGCTAGAGCTGAAACTCAAGCTCCAGGGGTGGAAGTGATAAATGGCCTAACGTCGGAAGTAGCTTTAGTGAACCTGCAGCCCACCTCTCAACACCCATTAACCACACATATCCATGTTCCCCTCGTCAATATTTTTTGGGGCATGTGTAGGGATTGGCGAATCACCGTTTGCCCATTTTATCCATTTACCCCGTACATTGCAACGGGCAGACGCCTTAGTCCCCATAGTCCGAGATCGCTAGTTCTATTAGCAGTTCATCTTAATAGCCAGGTACCCTTTGTTCTCATTTCCTACAATAGTTCTACACTGAACGGGTCTTGTCCTTGGATATATGCCTATGGTGTAGGCAAAATAATCGTCGGCCAGTGTCACGCCACATTTAGATTAAAGTTGTAAAGGGGCCTCTACGTGCTGGTCTTCCCATGGCCCCACGAAAGCCTTCCAAAAATCTGGATTAATTTTATGGCCCGTGATCGTGAAACATACAGGATATATTTGTAAATTGTAATAAATAAATAAAGGTAATAAATATTATTCAAATTATGAACTTTGCTGGATTCCATACCATGAAAACTGGTATAAAACCTCGGGTGTATACTCTTACGAATAAAGAAATAAAAAATATAAATCGGTCTACAATAGACGGAGAAATTGCATTATATCCATACAAAAAAATTATGCGCCTGTAGAAAATGTAATAACCACACGTATACAAGCTTCTTTCTAAATATTTAGGCGCACGGCGGTCTTTAATTACTAATAGTTACTCTCGATTTCCTTGATATCCACTCACCAGATCCTGACTTGATGACCATGGCACCACTTCGGGAGTAAAGTAAAGACTTATGAGTAAAGAAAACATTTCAACTTCGGTTTAGAATTGACGGAGATATCTTGTTACGAAGAAGTCTGCTATCAATTTTCATGAGTTTCTCTAATTCCCTGGAATTCACTCATCGAATCCTGACATGATGACAATAGGACCAATTCGGAAGTATAAAATTTCGATTAAAAGAAAAAAAATGAAAATCGGTCTACAATTGACGGAGAAATAGAGTAACAAACATACAAAAAAAACAACAAATATATAGCATTGAGAATCTCCTCCTTTTTGAAGTCGGTTAAAAATGAACTGAACAATATATTTAACCGACTTCTTTTAAACACAATACCCTGTATGCGCCTACATTTATGCAAAAATAAATAATTTATTTCACCCAATGGGTTTTAAAAGATACTATAGTGCCTCGAGCATGTTTTTTATGAGTATGATTGAACACATTTTGTGCTATCCGAAGAAATCGCATTGCAAATTTCTTAACCAGGGTGGGACGTGTAGAAACAGTTGCGGCCATTGCTAGCCGGTTACGTCAAACAAAAAATATTGAGACTGGATGCAGACTGCCGCAAAGAAGAATTAATTAATGTATGTAATATATGTTTGTAATAGTAGATTGTAACACAACGGATGAAAGTTACCTATATAGGCACGGGTTGGTTTGGCGCACCAGCGTAGCGAGGGCTCTAATAGTACGAGTGCCTAAATAGGCCTTTACCCCAGGTAACATTTTGCTTTTCATTTCGAGTATGAAGAAAGTAAAAAAAGCTGATTAGTTAAACAGCCAACTACTTCTCTTATGAAATCAGGCGTTAAATCCATATTTAAATCTTATGAACTCATCTAATACGTCACATATAGAACGTCAACTAAATTTAGCTTAAATTTATGTAATGTAAATAGTTATTTAGTAAAAAGTAATTCATAATTATAAAATTATGTTACAAAATTGTTGTTATTTTTTAACCGACTTTAAAAAGGAGGAGGTGCTCGATTTGATTGGTATATATTATTTTTTATGTATGTACACCCATTTACGTGATTCTTTTTTAGTTTGATGCGGAATAGTTGCCATTTGGTCCCCTAAAAATTTAACATAGTTGACCCCACTAGTTTTCATTTTATGAACATTTTTTATGATTTTTTTTCCGTTCCGTTCCGTATGTACACCGATTACGCTGAGATTTATAATTTGATTTACGTAATTTATCTTTAGTTTGATGCCATTTGATCCCCTAAAAATTTAACATAGTTGACCCCACTACTTTTCATTTTATGAAAATTTTTTATGATTTTTTCCATTCCGTTCCGTATGTACATCGATTACGCTGAGATTTATAATTTGATTTACGTGATTCTTCTTTAGTTTGATGCTATTTGATCCCCTAAAAGTTTAACATAGTGACCCCATTAATTTTCATTTTATGAACATTTTGAAATAAAAAAATTCCGTTCCCGTTTCTTGGGACCTATATTTTTTAAGGCGCGCGGCACCTTTCGTAGGCCTACCCATAACTAGACACTAAAAAGTAAAGTTTTTTTATTTTTTTTATTAACTACTCTACGGACTCGAGTTCCGTACCCTTTTTTACAACTTAATTACTATTAAAGTTTTTAGGTTTATACGCTTATTTTGCTATTGTGTGTGACATTAATTTAGTGATTTTTTTGTTGTAGTGTACCTTAAGAATAACTTATAATATTATTTTTAATATTGAACTTATAATAATGTAGAGTGTATCTGTTACATACTGGTTTTGTGAGGAAGTGCATGTGCAGTGTGTGCCTTATGTCTATACCTATATATATCTTAACTAGTGCCATTTGTGTTACTTTTCCTTTCTGTGCCTAGGTTATTAATTTTTAGGCTCTTTGTATGTCTTGGTTTGTTTGTAAAGTGTGCGTGTAATGCAATGCGGTAGTAGTGCGCGTTGGTGTGAGTATGTGTGAGTTTTATTGTTGGTTGTGTGTTTGTGACTTTCAGTTAAAAAAATTTGTTTAAAAAATTCGACTTCAAAAACTAAAAAGTATAAAATAACTTATTTCTAAAGCTATTTTTAATTATAATATCTTATTTTTAAATATATTATCTAAAACATCTTGAAGTCGGTGCGAAGTAAAACATAAAAATTACTAATTTTATACTCCGATTTAATACTGGATGTATAAAAAGTCTGGACATGACTAAATTTTTTGACTAAAGAGAATATTGTTTTCCAGGGACGAAAAGTACTGTTTCCATCACTGTGATCAGGTAATTTTAAGCGTACTTTCAGAATATGAGAATAGAGAATTTATTTTTCATTATAATTTTCCCTGCTATCTAAAAAATCAAAACTATGCGAACCACATAATATACGCGATTCATATCCTTTTTTGATTTGATTGATTTTGATTGTTTAATACCTACATATATAACATTATTTTTATTTTTGAATATTATATAGACTCAAAATTACACTTCCATAAAAAGTTATAGGCCCCACGTGTAATGACTTCACATAATGGTTGGATTCAAAAGTTTAGTTCACCAAATTAACATTTTATTCGTAGATGTAAAAACTAGATAGATAGATAGATAACACTTTATTGTACACCATTACAGAAAACCTTATAGCCTAAAAATGTTCTAAATGTGCACAATGGGCGGTCTTATCGCTATTAAGCAATCTCTTCCAGACAACCCGTATAGAATATTATTATAGATTATGTAAGTAACTATTCTGTTTCTCAGACAGGCAAAAAATAAAACAATTTCATTTGCTATTACTACTACAACTAAAAGAGATTCAAATTAAATTGTTTCTTACTTAGGTACGAGTACATAGTATAAAATAAAGTCACTTTCCGCGTCTGTCTGTCCTCGTAAACAACTACACAACAGATTTTTAAGCGGTTTTTACCACCAGTTAGATTGTTTTTCACTAAGATTTATTATATTTACTAGCTTTACCCGGCAGACGTTGTCTTGCCCTTATAAAAAATAAAAATCTAGAAACCGATTGCAGCGCCACCAAGCAGATCCAATCCTGAATCTAAACCATCCCGGGATCCACTCGAACACACACAAGAAAATTTCACCTAAATCCTGGAGCCCGATTGCAGCGCCATCCACCTGGTTCAAATTTGAATCTAAACCATCCCGGGACCACTTGAACACACACAAAAATAATTTACCTAAAACAAACAAACAAACACATACAAAACAACAATATTGGCGACGATACAATTTTTTTAATGACAGGACATGATTAGTGAATTTGATCCAACAATGAAAAATTTGATTCTGCTATATCTAATAAGTACCATAACATGTAAAAAGGTAAAATAAGATATCCTTTTGTGTTTTTCATTGTACAGAGAGGCCAGAACAGTGACGTTTAAAAGAAAAAACAAGTTAGTTTACCCGAATTACATACATGGGATGTTTTATCAATTTTTTTAGTTTTTGATGACTATGTTTTTTTTTATTTTTGGGAATTTGGACCGCATCGGCGTTTAACAGTTTTTATTTAAGTTTTTGGGTATGTTTATTTGGGAGTTTTTTTATGTCTCCGAATCTTATAAACTGTCCCAACACAACATAATCAGCACCCTAAGGCAAACAAAATAAAAAATATAATGTTTTCTTAAGTTTTCGCGCTTGTATACATAATAAAACTGCATTTTAACGTAATAAAACTACGTTTTAACGGTTTTGAGCGCGGTAATTTATTTGATTTTTGGTATTTCGACGTTTCGCAGTTAGAACTCGCAAAATATACCTGAGCTCAATATAATTGTGAAACAATTATTGATGTGCCCGGAAACGCGTCAACCAATCATGTGTCACTGTCGGTGGTTAACCTGTCAAAACAAACATTGGATAAAAACACTATTTCGGTATTAGAAAAAGGCCTTAATTACGCAACAACTCCGCGAAAAACACCTTTCGATAACATAATCTGCAACATTGAGGAATGTCTGGTAAGGTATAGCCTGCAGAAAGAGGACGCGGAAGCTGTACGATTAGATATCTCATCGGTTTTACGCCGTAGTCCTCTATCCAAACCGGATCTTACTCGTGCTGAATATATTGCCTTAAAAAACATTCGCAATAAACCAGAACTAACCGCGCTCGGTGCAGATAAAGGTAACGCGACCGTCGTCATGGATACGTCTGATTACAATATAAAACTACAAGATCTTTTATCGGATGAAAGCACTTATAAAAAGATCAAAACTGACCACACTGATAAGGTAACCAAACAACAATGTTCTGAAAAAATTAAGCTTAGACGTATCCGCACCTACACCATCTTGCGCCAAAGCGCCTAAACTGTATGGGTTACCTAAACTTCATAAAAAAACTATCCCTTGCGCCCTATAGTCAGCCAGCTTAACTCACCGACATACAGACTGGCACAACATCTAGCGAAGATACTCAACAATCTCCGCGGCAACACCTACCATGTCAAGGATTCCTTCGACTTCATCAGTGCAATTGAAAATTTGACATTGGCTGAGGATGAAGTACTAGTCAGTTTTGATGTCCAGTTCTTATTTACCAGCTTACCAGTGGAAGACTGCATTGAGATTGTCAAAAGGAAGCTAATAGATAACAACATGCCTGAGGAATATGCATTTCGTGTGGGACTACGGCTTCTACGACCAAATCAACGGTGTAACCATGAGCCCACCGGTGTCTCCTGTCGTGGCTGACATTTTTATGGAAGACTCCGAACGGAAGGCGCTGGATACCGCTCCGGTTAAGCTGTAGATGTATAAAAGGTACGTAGACGATACTTTTGCCATTCTCCCAAACGATAGTCTCTGCATTTCTAGATCATCTCAATTCCATCAACAATAATATTAAATTTACTAAGGTACTAGAGGGAAACCATAAATTTGCTTTTCTGGATGTACTCATCGTAAGGAACCCCGACAATACTCTTGGACGTGCGGTGTATAGGAAACCCACCCATACAGATAAATAAATCAATGGTTCATCTCACCACCATCCTAGTCAGTTAGCTACCGTGGGCAAATTTTTGTTTCAGTGACCACGCAAAATCTGTGACGAGAACCACGTGGCTGGAGAGCTTCAACATGTCAAGCAAGTTCTACACCGCAATCAGCTGAAGATTTCACACCAACGTCAGAAAGGCCCTAAACTACCTTCAGTTGAGCGGTGCCCTGCTACCATACCCTACATCAAGGAGGCCACAGACAGATGTGGTCACATCCTCAGGCGAGCTTCAATCAAAACATATTTCAAGCCGCATAAAAAGATTACCCAATTTTTGAGACCTGTGAAATGCAATATTCCACTCCAGCATGCAGGTGTCTACAAGCTCGATTGTGGGTGTGGATTATCATACATTGGGCAAACAAAGAGGAGCATAAAAACACGGGTAAAAGAACACATTGCTGATATGAAACACAAGGTCTACGAAGTCTGCAATAAGTTAACACACGCTGGATAAACCCAATCACTACATCACCAAGAAATCCTCGCGAAAGAGAATTGTTTCATACCTAGAATGATGCGTGAGGCTATTGAAATGAAAAAACACCAAAATTTCAATAGAGAAGATGGTTGGCAAATACCACCTGTTTGGGATCCGATCATCAAAACTATCAAGACCACAAACCCAGCAAAAACCAACAACCAGACCTCAAGACACTGTGAGCTTTTTCTGCGTGCATAAGAATACAAACCAACCTGACTGATAATTTCTTTTATTTTTCCTTCCACCCATTTTAATATTGTGACGAGTCGCGAGACTCGAATTAAAATGCCGTTAGAATTACTATAGAGTTTATTAGAACTATACAAGCACGTACAACACGGGTACAAATATAACCGAACACAGCAAGTCTAAACGTAACGCAGAAGGTCGTAACTCAATAAAACGTGCAAAGTCCGTCACTTATTAGATTCCCGATTGTAGTACATACGTCTTGCTTCGTTCGTGGTTCTCGCTCGACTGACTACTTCCTCAGTCGGGTATTTGCTTTATACTGCACAAATGCAATATGTCCGCCCGGCAGCGTGGACCGAATTTCCTGGAATCGTAATTCACACACCTGGCTAATTATGCCTGCAAGCGGGCATAAGCGAGTACAATAGGCTATTCTCCGTAATAACCAATAAATAAGTGAACAAAAGAAGACAAACATAAAAGGATTACAATTAGTTCAAATGCCGACGGGTGATGAAACGTGTTTTTATAGATATGCAGGTGGATTTTGTTTTCGTCAGAACTTAAGTTGTAACAATATTATACAAAATTATTAGTGTGAGGCATGTTTGCTGAAGAGTTTCTTGCGCCGTTTCTTCTCTTCAAGCCATAACATGTTGCGAAGTGGTGCTAAATTAGATTAGGTTCCCATAGAGTAAATAATAACCATAAACAAAATTAAAAATAAATAATTAAAGTGAACAAGTTGGCGGTAGGCTAAATAAAACTTTAACAATACTCGTTGACACTTGACATCTTTCTCTTCCGTGATCACGGCCACTAAAAAGTGGCCCAAACGTCAGAATAACAAAAATCAAATAAATTACCGCACTTAAAACCGTTAAATCGTAGTTTTATTATATAAAACACATTTAAAGCGGATGCGGTCGAAATCACCCAAAAAAATCATAACTCGAAAGCTGTAAAATTCTGAGCTCATAATTATTAATGAAAATTTTGTAAGACGAATTGCTTGTGTATGTATTACAGCAAACATGTATCGAAATCTACTTTGCTCACTACAAATTTGAGTCGAGCTCATATAGAGAAATATTATTTTGAGAAGTTTACCAATCTCATATTTAATTTCTAAATAGTTTATTATCTATAATGTTATAAAACTCTAAGCACGCCGTGTCCGTACATTGGAGGTATTTAAAAAAATTACTGGATTATGTAAACGACGGAGAACACGATGCATTTTTTATTTATTGTCTTTTGTCGGTTTGTTCGGGATTCACGTAAAAACTACTGGGCCGATTTCGACGCAGTTTTCGCTGGTCGACAGCAAATTCTTAGACTTAAAATCTGCGCTACTTTTTATCTTGGGAATCCTTCGGGAATTTCTGGGAATTATTTAAAATAGCCAGATTAAAATAAATCGAATCCCAATGTAATTTTTTCACTGATCGTAGCAAGTTTTTGCGCTATCAAAACTTACGGAATATAATGTTTTTACTAATACTAATAAAATGTGTGATATTTTTATCCCTGGAATCGCGCGGCAATTTTCCCAAGAGCGATTTGTAGTTGTTTGGGTGCATAAAAATTATTTTATTCCGACAGACAGTTTTTACTAAAACGATAGCTTTCATTCTTTTTAAAATGCTGCAGTATTTTGTGCTCCGGGAACCCCGCGGGAATTTGAAGTCAAGCGTGGACGAAGTTGCGGGCATATCCTAGTGTTTTATAAAACATTTGTCTTTATGTTTTAGGTCTAAACAATTAATGTGAAATATCTGTACAATGTAATAAAACTTCGTTTTAACGGTTTTAAGCGCGCTATTTTGTTTGATTTTTATTACAACTTTTCGGCCACTTTTCAATAGCCGTTGGCAGTCGGTAAAACAGCCATTGATCTTAGCATCATCATTCCATTGGAATAATTTAGCAATAAACAATTTACAATCTACAAACCTCTATCATTAACATCCTATGTAGGAAAACCCTTCCACTAAGAAAAACTAGTAATAGGCCAAAACTTTAAACGCTCATTCCCAAAAAACACAAATTTGAGATATTTCTTTATTTTATTAAGCGTGTGATTTGATGGCACAGCTATTTTAAAATAGAACGTAAAAAAACTGATTTAATAAATGAATAAACAATACAAATAAATTAAGTTTTCTTTTATTTTAAATTTTATTATTGTTGTGATATTACATGTGTTGTTATTTGTGATATTATTTTAATTAGTAAATTTTGAATATTCATTAACACCCTAATTATTTTGTGATCTTATAATTTTTTTAAATAATTTACTATAGTTATCATAGTTTTGTTTATTTGTTTTGGGGGGATATTTTCTCTGTAGCTCCATAATAGATGTCTTTTTTATTACTACAAGTTTTGATACCTCCCGAAATCTATTTACACTTTGTCAAAACATTTATTGAATATATAGACTATATAAAATTTATAAACAGACTTGATTAGAATAGGTTATATTTTAAAAAAGCATGTACTGTAATTACGTCACGTATTACATCATATATGCCAAAAAATTTAACCCCAGTTTAAAAAAAAAACGTTTTTAACTTATCGCGATATTCACACACGTATGTTCAACGCCTCAGGTCTATCAACTTCATTACGGCGGCCATATAAATAACCAATTTCTCTTAAAATATGCTTTATAGTTACTCAAAATAGTTCTGTTGATAACTAATAATCAATTATTTCACAAATTTATATAAAATCAAGTTATCGGTATCTCATAAAATCCTTATGAAAATGCAGAGCCACTTTACTCTCGATAACAATATAACGTAGGAATTGCGCCGTGGCGACTAATGCTTTTGAAAGAAAGAAAAAAAACTTTATTTGAAGAAAAAGCGACGTAATTACATTCCTTATACATTTTTATCACAGAGCATATTTTGAGAATTTGTATGCCGCATTTTGGGGACTCGACACGTTGTTTAATGTATATCCTAATCATGTTATTTGCTTGTATTCAAACTCTAATTTATGTAGTATGATTTTCTTAAGTTTTCGCGACTAGTATACATAATAAAACTACGTTTTAACGGTTTCAAGCTCGGTAATTTATTTGATTTTTATTATTCCGATGTTTCGGCCACCTTTCAGTAGCCGTGATCACGAAAGAGAAAGATGTCAGGTGTCAATGAGTATTGTTAAAGTTTTATTTAGCCCACCGCCAACTTGGTAATTGTAATATATTAATATTATTGTTACATGCCGTCAAAGATAAGCCGCACAGCCTATTGTAAGCGCAGCGTATTGTCCTCCCGGATTAGGGAGTTCTTTGTGTTTTGAATTTGTAACATGCTATTGTTTTTCTACTTGTTTTATAACCATCATTAGCGTCGAACTAATCCCTATTGTTATTGTTTTCGACTTTGTGGACGTTCGCAGGTGTGCGAATTAATATTTATTAGAAACTCAGTGTGAGCCTCCAATTTATTTGTAGAGTGTAGTTAGTATAAGACGATACCCGAATGGAGGGGCGGGCGGTCAAGCGACGACTACGAAACGAATAAAACGTTCTCTAGTACTCTCGATTAGCGATATAGAATCGTGCAGAGTGAACTGGTTACATCCAGTTTTATTTGTATTTCTTTTATACGTGTTTGTACAGTTCTAATAAATTCTATAGTAGTTCCAACGGCATTTTTAATTCGAGTCCTGTAGCTCGTAACATTATTTCTTATTTAGCATTAAAAACCAAAATATCACGGTGTAATGTAGTAGCCCCGAATATTGTGCACATTTACCTTATCATAGAGAAATTGTTTCTCGCGGAATAAATCAATAAATGTAGATTCACGTAACACTCTTTTTAAAGTTTATGCTCCGAATAAAAAGTTGATTAAAACTCAGCGCCGTCTTAAATATATTGGGTGCGGGGTTGCAAAAATCAGCCTGACCCTCCCCTCCTTTATCCAGTATTAAAAATAATGACACCCCCTAAACGTCCCACTGTTGGGCTCGGGCTTCTCATTATAGGGGAACGGACAGAATACCCGCCATGTGTCCAAGGGGATTTGGCAGGTTTGACACATCGGTTATAAAAATTACTAAATTTTGTAGATTTTTTGTTATTCATTTATACTTGGTACCGACTTCCAGATGTTGTAGAAAGAAGTCGGGGAATTATTGATTTTTTGGTGTTTGGTCAAATTCTCAGACTTAAAATCTGCTCTACTTTTTATTCTAGGAATCCCGCGGGAACTTTCCCGGGAGCGGTTTATAGTTGTTCGAGTGCATAAAAATTAGCTTATTCCGACACAGATTTCACTAAAACGATAGTTGCGCTACTTTTTGTGTTGGAAATTCCAAGTCAAACGTGGATGAAGTCGTGGGCATATAGTAGTTTTTTTATACATAATTGCATATATGTAAGCTATTATTATTTACAATGCTTACATGACGGGATAACGTAAACCGGACTCGAAAAAAAGATTTGTTTAAAATTGCACTACAATGTCTAAATGTATAATAATAAATAATAAAATCAGTCAGCCCATATATGTCCCACTGCTGGGCTCGAGCCTCCCATTATAGGGGAAACGGGCATCATACGCCCACCACGCTTGTCCAAGGCGGCTTGGCAGGTTTGACACATCGGTTCTCTCGATGTGCAGGTTGCATCACGATGTTTTACTTCACCGTTAATAGCACATGGTAATTGTAAGAATAGGCACATTAGATCAGAAAAGTGACTAAGTGGTTCATGCGTTCCGGCCAGGATCGAACCCACGCCTTTTGAGTTTGGGACGCGTGCACTAGCCATTCCGCTACCACGGCTTATAATGTAATGTGCAGTAGTGTAATAGTTAGTGTATGCAATACAATTGCTAAAACTCTCTAGCATCTAGGGTCTATAAATAGAATGTATGTATTTTTTTCTTCCATTTAATACACTACAATTATCGTGAAGCGTTTGTGGTAACTCGGGTGTTCTTTCTTTATAAAATTGAAAGTGGTGAGTATGTAATTTACCATAATATTATTAAATAATCGGAAAAAAACTTGTATTTAGCTAAACTTTTTACACTTGTTGTTTAGCTTTATTCAAAGGGCGGATAGCTAGACATAGTGTTGCCACCTTTTTTTGTAAAATATGTAGTATTATTCATTTATATATTTTAATTATTTCATTATTGAATTTTCGTTGTGTAGTTATCTCTGCTTTTTTCTTTGACCAGCAGAGATCTATTATTTTTAAAATGATCATAAAAATCTGAACAAAAAGCTTAAAAATTGAATTAGCTATATATATATATATATTATAGTACGAGTGGCAACCGTAGTAGTATACCAGGACCTTATTGAAATCTTTTTTGGCTACATTGAGTCTGGTTGGGGTTTCGAGTGAAAGCTCTTTATCCTGGCTTCCACTCATCGGGCTACAACCCGAAGGTATCGGGAGTGTGCGGCCGATGTACGTACGTCCATGTATGTAGTGTTACAGTGGCTCTCACGGGCCTATTTCGTGATGGAGAGAGTTGTCTACTCCTTTGTGGAAACCAACTTACCGCACTAGCTAGTATCATAAATAACTATAGCATAACATTGTGTGCAATAAAAAATATTTTGTTCTAGTGTATTATTGAATTAACTTTATGTTATTACTGTTTTAGTAAATCCCCAATATGTTTTCGATCATACTTGTGATACTGATCTTGTTCTTATACGCATACCGTCGAAATGATTTCATGCGCAAGTATGCGACGAGTCTGCCACCAGACTTGCCGGGGGGTTTACCGATCTTTGGGCATACACTAATGGTCGTCGGAAACTTTAAACGTAAGTACAGGTAAATTAGCTTCGAGACGTTTTTGCGTCTGTAGTAGTGTACGGTCAGCACATAAATAAATAAACCAATACTTTTTATATATTTTTATATGCAGGTACTTAATATGAAACTAATAATATTATACGACATTAAAATAATAAATATTAATATTAAACATATTTTTTAAAACTAAATTGTTGGCCCCTGTTCCGAGGAATGACATTTGCTTTCTGATAGCACCTTTCCGTTGGAAGTCAAAGATATTCTGTTTGATTTAGCAACTACTATTAGTTGCTAAATAGCGGGCGTCATAATATTATTCGGATTGCTATTGCACTCATTTTCGACATATTTGTACAAATTATACTAAACTTCTTTAGTTTGGGAAGTCAAAAACTTATCTTGATCACGTTTCAACATTGGAACTATTTTAATTAACAACTTTAGTATCAAATAACAACAATTAGCAACAAATAATAACACTGAACAATAAATAACAATAATGCACCACAAATAAAATCAATTAATTATCAAACTAAAACCAAATAGTCAGAATAATTCGCAGTGTAAATAATTATTATTTATTTGACTTTCACCATTGACTTTTAATTGTAAATATATTTCTTCTTCAACATATAACGAACCTCTTTTTGCTGATTGTACAAGTTGTACAAGGAATTTTAAATTTCAAGTTTAAAATACCTGTAAATATACAAATACTACTACAAACGCAAGAACTTCTCGAAGCTAATTGATCTACATAATTTATTTATTATTACCAAGCAAGATAGAAAGAAATAAAATATTTGTTTGAAGAAATAACGACATTTACATTGCTTACATGCCATAATTAAGAAACTGGCATTTTTTGAGAAATTGTGCGCCGTATTTCAGCCATATCTTCGTTATATTAAAACTTTTTAATTAGTTACTATTTACAATACCACTTGTAGCTCCAAAAACTGAGATGCGACTCACTCTTCATTATATTTTTCGACAATAAATTTCGTCACTATTCTGACGAGCTAAAACGGCCGTCATAGCGTGGTGCTAGTATAGTTAGTAGTAGTATAGCTAGACGGCCTCTGTGGTTGAGCGGGCTAGGCCTTTGGCGGCTTACCTCACTGCAACGCAGAGGCTCTGGGTTCGATTCCTGGTATAGTAAATTTCGGAAACGTATTTTCTCCGTTATTTTCTATGGTCTGGGTGTCTGGGATCGGCCCCAGAGTGGTCCGTTGTATATTACCCATAACACAAGCGTAACTTGCTTAATTTGGGGATATACAGTGTGTGTGTTTGTCTGCCGATTTATTTATAAAAAAAAAGTTTTCATTGTATGCAAAAGTCGCTAAGTTGTAATAATTTCAAATGAAGTCAAATAATTTATTGTACAAAAACATGCTTCATCGGATGTTATGAAGATATTCCTGAGATCGACATGACTGTTTCTTGTCTATAGGGGTACAAATTTCGCTACAAATGAATTATAATATTATTGTATGAAATTTATCATTTTCATTACGATTATTATTGAGAAAACTTGCCTGTGTCAGTTATTATTCTTATTAATCTACACCTACGAAAATTATAACTGCGAAAGTTTGGATGAATTGTTGTGTTGTTGGGTAGAATATTTTGTCGATGCCCTTACGCTACGTGTGCGCAGGCGAAGAAACGAAGAGCATACGGATTTTAATTCCGTTTAAACTATTACAAACGAGAGAAAGATGTTACGGACACTCAACCCGTTACGCACGGGTATAATACGCTATTGACAAGTTCTAGTGGGCATTGTAGACCGTAGCGTATTTTATACCGTACCCGATACATTAATAGCACGGTCATGGTATGATCCGGTGTAGTGAGAGACACTCTTAAGCCCAACTATAGTATAGAGAACGTGCTCGAACTATATAGGTGACAGTACAAATCGACAAGAGTGCCACAGTGTCATTTGAAAAAGAATCCTTAAATAAAACTTTTATATATAAAGAAACTCTCAAATCTGTCATCGTGCTGCCTTCAATATTTACATTATACTTAACTCCTTTTAATTATGATCAAAGTTATAAAATATGAGTTACAGCCGATTAACAATGATCGTCAGCGTGGCCGAAATAAATGTCAAAAGGCTAAAATCTCTTTAAGTCCAGGCAAATAGAAGAAACAGTTAGGTGAGAATCATGAAAATGCAATATATATCTGCGAAAATTGTCGCTCAGACAAAGATTTTTAACGTTTATGATGTCAAAATAACTGTTAAATATTTTTTCCTCACACACTCAATACACACACACACACACACACACACACACACACACACACACATATATATATATATATATATATATATATATATATATAAAATTCTCTAGTAACTCGATCTGTGGGTCTGTTAAGCTTTAACTACTAGGAGTAATGGATCGATTTTACTGTAATTAAGTACAATTATGTAGTTTTAATTCCGAGATGGGATAGTTTGCGTAGCACTAACATAAAAATTTAATACAATGTATATATATATATATATATATACATACTTTGTATTAAAGAATTTAATAATAATTAATAATAATAAGATTTTAGATGATATTTTTTTATATATACAAACTTGAGAAATGATTGGTCTCCCATACAAAATTTCATTCTTTGTTTTAATCCGTTCTAGTTTTGTTTATTTATAAAGTACAAAATGACAAAAATTACTAAACGGATAAAAATTACCGAAATGCTTGAAATGGATGAAATGATCGAAATGGCTGACTGAAATGGCCGAAATGACCGAAATGGCTGAAATGGTCGAAATGGCTGAAATAACCGAAATGGCTGAAATGTCCAAAAGACTGCAATGACCCAAATTGCTGAAATGACCGAAATAACCGAAATGGCCAAAATGGTCGAAATTACTGAAATAGCCGAAATTACCCAAAAGATCTAAATATCCAAAATTACAAAAATAGAAAATTACAAAAAACCGAAGCCTATCCTACTTTATCGGATTAACTTTACATAAATCTATCCCATTATCTGGGATGAAAATATCTCTCGTCCACCCTCGGTATTAAAGTTACATATATACCGAATTTCAGCCAAATCGGCCCAATAATTTTTCCGTAAAAGCATAACAAACAGAGAGACAAATATATTTTATCCCGGAAACTATCCCATTTTTCGGGATAAAAAGTATTCTATGTTCATCCTCGACATCGAAAATATATCTATACTGAGTTTTATCCAAATCGGTCTAGTAGTAGTAGTAGTAGTAGTAGTAGTAGTAGTAGTAGCTTTTCCGTGAAAACGGAACAGACAGCCGGACAGAGTTATTTTCGCAATATTAATATTTTTTCACGTAAATATCTTGTCTATATTACTGAAACCAAATTATTTGTGGTTATGTTAACTTATAGATTTGTTTGTATCGAATAGTACTATTACATACAAAACTTAGCTGATTTTACAAATAACATTATTAGTAACTTTTAAATATTTTTGAAACTCATACTTACATATTATGTACCTTTTTTGCTTTTATACACTTGTGTCGTTTATCACATAACCATGGAAAGTGAGTACCTACTATTCGTGGGAATGTAATAGAATTTTACACCATTTGACTTATATTTATTTTTGTTTGAAGTGTTCGAGCATTAGCAATCTAATCTAATCTCAATTATTTTTGGGTGAAATATTTGAATTTGCACCACCAGGTCGCAGAGCCTTCCCCGTGTACGATCCCTATACAACAATATATCAAATAATTTTATATTTAATCAAATTTATCCAAGTTATAATGACATGATTAGTTAGGAGTAAAAAAACAAATTTGTGTGTGTGCAGTTCACACCCAGTAGATGTGAAACTTCAGAGAATATACTCACAGATAATTAATTCTTCTCTAACTTTTATTAATATAAATATAACTCCTTTAGCTTACATCCGTCCACATATTATAATTCAAAATAAACTTATTAAGTATCACTTTCAATTCTTCACGGTTTTAGTCTAAAAATCTTATTATCAATTTTATTTCGGTCCAAATTGGACCTGTTTAATCATCGGTCTTATTGACTCTCTAATCTGTGCGCACAATGCAAACCTCGTATCTCATTCTCTCGCAGGCTTAGTCCTATATATTTAGTGTTTATCTTTTTTTAGTGTTTTTTTTCGTTTCATCGAGTTTCAAATCATGACATGTTTATTTACAGATATGTATAAAGTTATGGAAACAGTCATTAACGACGCGTTAGAGAGGAAACAGTATGTCGCAGGAATTCAATTAGCATTTTGGAAGTTCTATGGTAAGTAAGTACTGAAACGCAATAAACGATGTATGACCAAACGACCATAAACAGAGTTACTCGCTAGTTAACTATTTATTCATAACTAATGCAAATGTAAATCAGGCTTAATAACTAAATCTTTACTCCGACTTATAATAATTATCTGGACTAAAATGACAGCTGCGACCGACCTTTTTTGATTCACAAGTGAGTTGTGTGAGTTGAATCAAGAGCTCACCAACCAACCAACACCAACTGTAAGTTGAATTATGCAGAATTTCTATGGGCTTCAACAGACAGTGGTGAGTTGCTTCAAACTTACAAGATAAAAATAGGTCGGTTGCATCTGTCATTTTAGTCCAGGTAATTAAAGATCAGAGTATACGTATACGCATTATTGGAGGTTAATATTTAAGAATCAATATATATTTAAGGCCCCCGATAGGGAAATTTTATGAGAAATGAAACAATACAAGTGTCAACGCAGAAGCGTTACATTTTTTTAAGCCATTCCTGTATTGGAGTGAACAAACAAAAAAATATTCAAATCGGTCAAGCTGTTTTTGTTAATTGAATTAAGTGGTAATAATAATTTGTATGTTTGTCCTTCTCCTGTACTAGTTTACTTAGCAAGATGAGTTTTCTGTCAGGCGCTCTGTTATCTATAATATTATAAAATTCTAAACATGCCGTGTCTGTACATTAAACTAACTGCTACGGCTCAACGACCCAAAAAGAGTCCTGGCCTCCGAAACGAGAATACTCCACTCCTTTCTGTTCAACGCTGTTTCCTGCCAATCATAGGCATGAAGCTCGCGCAGATCAGCCTCCATTACGTCACTCCAGCGATAATTCAAAAGTTTTTCAAATTAAGTGTTTTTGAAGTTCATAGATATAAGTAAAATTAAATTTTACTTCCTATTTTATGTACACCGCTATGTAACGTAATTGCTGTTAAGGAGAAGAAGCGGCACGAAACTTCCCAGCAACACGTCTAGCTAAAAATTGTTTATCTTTATATTTCTTAGGGCCGCTTGCATAACGTTTCTTAAATTTATTTAAGAAACACTAAACGCATTTAAAACCCTTAAATACGATTAGCGTCTTGCACAACGAAAATTTGTCGCTAAATATGTTTAAAGAACTGTCAAAGTTAATCACCCAAAAATGGGTATTTAACTACCCTAAATGCATTTAAGGATAAAAAAAATAGAACTACATTCTGTTTGAACAATAGAACTGCCAAAAGATTTTACCTGAAGCTAGTTCATTTAGTACAACGTCGACACTATAGAATTAAAATATTTTTGGTCGACATTTTCTGACATAATTATTTTAATTCTTAAGATGGATTTGCACTAGTTTGATTTGTATTCCGTCGAATATGTGATAATACGATTGGGAATGTGTGTAGGTGATATGCCAGGTATACTTTATTTCAAATTAGAAGAATACAGAATTAACATAAATTATAATAAATTTCAAAGTACAATTCCAAACCCGGTGTTCACGGTGGTGAAAACTAATTTTCTAGTAAAATATTTATTGGTCTTTATGATTTATGTATTTAACCAGGGCCAAGTTAGAATTTGGTTGAGGTTTTACCAAATAGTAGATCTTTCTTTGATTTCACTAAATAGTTGTGATTTTCAAAACAAATGCACAATTTTACGTTTTTCAATATTCTACAACTAATATTCACTTTTAACCAGTATTAATTTATTATTTGAAAATAAAAAGGCAAAGCAAAAAATCACTCTACAGGTTGCCGCCAAAAAATCCAGAGCAAACTTAATCAAACGAACGAAATTTCAAATGACACGTTGACACTGGCCAACTAAAATTCCTTTCTGCGCAAAAAATAAGAAGCTTTAAAGCTAAATTTCATGTTTTTGTTCCAAAAAATGGATCGCAGCGTGAAACAGAACCCTTGTAGCTGTTTTACCGACGGCATAAATACCCTTTTCTAAATAACATGGGAGACCACCTTATGCAACGCATCTTAAACACGTTTTGTGTAAAACGTATTTAGGCAGTTTAATATGTTTAACTAAATTTTATTTAAAGGATATTTATATCTATTTTTAAATATAATTAAATGTTATTTAACATTTAACAAATAAATATGCATATATAAAATTAAGAAATAATCATTTATATCTCTAGATCTTTTTTTATGAGTTTTTATGCAGAACTGTGTTACATAATTACTTTTAAAAGAAGTAACGGAGTTGTAGCAAACAGTGCATATTCAATAAGACAAAGACATAATAAGAGGAAAGAAGAATATTATTATTGTTATAATAATGACGAGACGTACTAAAAGGTTGTACTGTAACATATCTCCATAAATTACTTACATGTTTGGCAAGATTAAAACTTTATACGGAACATAGTGTAAAAGGCTGGAGCGAGCTTCTATGGAAATGAAGTTTTATCATTTAAATATTCTTCAATAGTTTAATATCCCTTTTTAAGCAAGATAGACTTTAATTTGGTTTAAATCTTATGTAAAGCAGATGTAATATTTCATTCTTAATCTTATTGAAGAAGCGTATGTCAACTCCCAAGAAAGAGGAGAATACTTTTTGTAATCTAAAATATGGCAATATCAGTCTATAATTATTATGCCTGGTGTTGAAATATATAGGTATTATATAGGTTGATTGAGTTCATGGAATTTGAAGATTTGTGATAAATAACTTAATCTAACAATTTAAGCAACTTAGGGCCACTTTATCCAATCATCAGATAAAAGTTATCAGTCGAATAAATTATAACCTAATGAAATTTCTCTCTTTTACCACCCAGGCTGTGCGTCTTCGGAATGAGCTACCTATTGCTATAAGACAAGCCAAATCCTTAGTGTTTTAAAAATAATAATAATAATTCCTAACACTGTTATATATATGTATGTATGTATGTTTGTATTGACATATGTATATATACGTGTGTGTGTATACTTGTGTATATACATATCTATATATATTTATATTATTTTGTATTTATATGTATTGTGTATTCTTATCATTTATCATTATTTATAAAGTATTAAAAATCCATTACTCCCTGCCAAGGGTTGCCTGGAAGAGATCGATTTTTAGCGATAAGGCCGCCCGTTGTACTATCTCTTGTATTTTTCTATTTCTGTTTATCTCTTTTGGTGTGCAATAAAGTGTTGTCTATCTATCTATCTATCTAAGTTCAAAAGTGAAAGAATTCAACTGTTTTATTCATGCAACTGTCTTTTTTAATTTTCTCATGTGTTTTATTTTATATAATAACTTTTATCTGGCGATTGAATTGAAATGACATTAATGTTTGTTTGTTACCACTGCATTATTTCTTTGAAAAGTATAACAACTTCTAAATGTGTTTAAAAAAAAGGCCTGAGATTGATATATAATTATGATGAAAAAAGATTTTTTTTAACTAGATGTATAATAGCTGGAGATTTTCTTGCCGCTTCTTCTCCTTTAAACAATAATACGTCGCGAAGCGGTATACATCCAATAGGAAGTAGATTTCAGTTTTGACTTATGTGTATGACTTCAAAAACTGTTCTCCAGTAGAACTTATGTTGATTAAAAACTTTCGAATTTGTTTTTGCATCATTGTAAAATTGTTAATAAATATTATAATCCTAAGTGCAAAGTTACGAATAAATAAGTTTATATATACGTTATATTTCAGGTGTAGGAGATCCTGACGACTGTTTGAAAATTGGAAATACTTGTATCGAAAAGCACTATGGCTATAAATTTGGAGGCCCATTGCTTGGGAATGGACTACTCACTGCCCCAGGTAAATGGATCTAATCTAATAAGTATGATCTAATAATAAGTAATCTTATCCGTGCAGGAACGGAGAAAAATACAATTTCCTGTGGCCGGGCGACCTGTCGTAAGAGGCGACAAAACAACCCACAGCCAGGTAGTAGGGCATTTACCCGACTGGATGGCTATCACCCCTGGTCTAAAGTTTGTCGCCATAACAACCTTGAGTTGTGTTCCGGTATTAGTGACCAGGTTCCAGTCTCCCTTAAGAGGCATTTGTAGCATAGTCGGTGTTGCGAATGTCCATACGCGATGGTAACCGCTTTCTAGTGGGCCGTCTGTGTGTCTGCTGAATTCCTGCAATAAAAAAAAATGGATGTGTTCTGTGGCCGTTTTGGCAAATATGAAATGTTATATATATCCTATCTATTATTATCAAGGTAGGATCTCATCTGGGATAATGTTATAGCTGTAGGCCGTTCTTCGCAAATGTAGCAATGGGTTTAATGCGTTATTTGTGATGGGATACTCTTAATGACGTCAAATACTGACAAATAGCGTATGTAGTATAGACTAATGTGACTAATCATCTACGGCGTTATTTCTAACTATATTCGTTTGGCCACAGTCAATAACTGTATAATTATCGCAGGTGTAGCCCGAACATCGCTTTATTATGTAATACAATAATTTATAATAACTACAAGACTGAAGCGATCTAAAAATGACATATTATTTAAGCAAAGTTCAAGTCATGTAGTGATTTCGTTTTATAAATCTAAGGAAATTACTACGAAGTAAGAAATGTATACAGGTGGCTTGAAGCTAGGATCACCAGCTATTTTTGAAAAAAAATAACATCACAATTTTTAAGTAGGGGAAAAAGTATTGCGAACGAAAAAGAGACTTATAACTTTACTGTTTCTTGTTAAATTCACTACAGTAACAAATTATATTATTATCTAAACAGCTGCCCAGTAAAACAGAGATAAGTCGAAGCCAACCTGATTTGAAGTAATATAATGAATCGTTTGTTTCCTATAACAACGTATTTGTTAAAAACGCGATTTCAGCGCCATCTATTTACCTAATCTATCTATTTTATGGAAATGCCATCATTTATCGGGATAAAATGTGTCCTAAGTGTTAACTCATGTTATAAGCCAGTACTATTCGAGATTCTTTCATATACATTCAGTAGTTTCCAAAAAAGATAGGATCGCAGCGATTTTTCCCCATTTTCGTCTATCCCAACTGGTCTTATTTATTGGAACGATTTCATTTATTGGAATAAAAAGTATCCTAAGTTACACCCCGTGATATAAGTTATCTCCGTTTCAAGTTTCACTTCAATCCGTTCATAATTTTCACGTGATGCTCAATCAGACAGAAACACAGACAGACAAAAATTCTTAAAATTATAATTTTGGGAATCCGTTGGTCTGAATAAGGCCCCCTGAATTTTTCACATTTTTAAACGCACTGTACAAACTCAAACCATTTACAGATTTACTATTAAAGAAGATAGATAGATAACACTATTCAGTTACTAATTTGATATAGTGTTGTTTCACGAGGTTATTAAATGACTGTACAGACTTGGCTTCTTTTATGTTGTGAGGTAATGAGTTCCAAAGCTTTAAAGGAAACTTAACTCTGATAAATGCTAATGTTATATAAATAATACAGATAAAAAAATATAGAAATACTGCAAAAGATGCAATCAATACGTCCCAAAATTAATATGTCTTCACTTCGCCTCCAAGACGCCCCATTTTCGACGAATCGCGACACCTTTTCGTCGAAGAAAATATTCAAAATTTTCGTAATCTTTCGGATCGTTTATTCTAAATTAATACTCATATGGCATCCACTATCAGCTATACTACTACCTTTTCGTGCCTAAATTTACAGATGTCCTCTGATGCTGCCATCTTTTTAAGGAATTAATCGAATGATCCGTGCAGGAACGGAGAAAGAATACAATTTCCTGTAGCCGGACGGCCTGTCGTAAGAGGTGACTAAACAATCCACAGCCAGGTGGTAGGGCATTTGCCCGACTGGATGGCTACCACCCCTGGTCTAAAGTATGTCGTCATAACAACCTTGAATTGTGTTCCGGCATTAGTGACCAGGTTCCAGGCTCCCCTAAGAGAGCAGCAGCGCATTTGTAGTACCTTTGGTGTTGCAAATGTCCATAGGCGATGGTAACCGCTTTCCATCAAGTGGGCTGTCTGCCTGTCTGCTGTACTGATGACGCAGGGGGAATGTCTTTTCTTGGGACACCATCCTCGGACCTGTGGGGAAGGCTTTACACCAAGGGATGTGTAGGATTCTTGATCGGCCGTATGCCCACCGTAGCCTCTGAGCGCAGGGAAGGGGGATGGTCGGCCGTCAAACTACCCACTAAACCTAACTAACCTAACTTAGCTGTTTACTATCCACATTGTGCCGTTCTTCCTTTTTTTATTTTTTATTCTTTTTAATTTAATTATACCTAGACATCAGTTGTTAAAAGTATCCTCTCAGTTAGGTTACCCGGAAGAGATCGCTTTAAGCGATAAGGCCGCCTTTTGTTTTGCCGTTAAATTATTGTAATTATTTATTCTGTACTTGTTTATTTGGTGAACAATAAAGTATTTTCTATTCTATTCTATTCTATAAACCTAACCTGCGCCCCTCTCCTCTGCGCTTTTATGGGGTGCCACAGGAACTAGACCATAGGTACTACATCTGTGACACACCGACGCCTGGCTATCTCACTTAGGGTACCCTCTCCACCAACAGGGGAGGGGGAAGTCCGCGGGATCCCCACTAGTCCACGCGGCCCCCTGTGATGGATTACAGGAGGAGTTGCGCGTAGCGGCACCTACGACCCCGAAGCCGCTTTCTGCGGATGGAGTCCGCTGCCGCGCTCTCCTCCCTTCCTCTCTCGGCCGCCTCCTTCTGGGCCATAATTGACTCGCAGAAGGAGGCTACGGCTAACTACTTTTCTTTTCTTCAGAGCATAGCCTCGACCAAGCCCCGGAAGCGTATCCGCTGGACCGACGACATTTTCCAAAAGGAACCTCTGGGTCCCCAGACGGCGCACTCGACTAGCGTATGTAGGGCTGTGTCTACCGGTGCGCCGCAGTGGCCTGGTTAATGGCCTGCCCTAACTCTACTCCTTCCCACTGTTCCGAATTCCCAACTAGCTTGGGACGAACCGCTGTGTTAACTAACACGGGAAAGTCTCGTACAAATATACTCCAGTTCGACAGAGAGCACTCGCCTTTTAGCCGTCGATAATTGGGAGACTGGACAGTGGTTACAGGTACATTCATCCTTCAATACCGGTATAATCTTAGATAATTCTACTTTTCGGTTAACTGCAAGCCTTCGCTTGGGGGCTCCATGTTGCGTACCCCATCGCTGCCGGTGTGGAACTATGATACAACCCGTATGGACACCACGGATTATCATGTTTACATAGTATTGGTAAAAGTAAAGGTAAAGGTCTCGCCATGCCAGCCTCAATGACATCATCCGCCGGGCTCTTGTCAGCATCAGCTGTAGTAGAACCGAATAGCTTGATACGTGATGATGATAAAAGGCCGGGTGGTATGTCACTTATTTCTTGGAAGATGACGGCCGCTTGTTTGGGACGCGACATATGTCGGCCCCCCGGCGCCGTCACATCTTCCAACGACTGAATTAGGGGCTGGCAACGCTGCTTCAACAGCTGATGGTGGTTTCAAACGGCGCAATTATGGGACCTTTGTAAGGGCTCACATATTTGAGCCGTTTGGAGTTGAAACATTAGGTCTGTGGGTTGCATAAGTCAAGTTTCTTCAAATAAATTTGCAATAAACTTTTTGATGCCACTCGTCATCAAAGAAGGCTGGCGCATATTTCGCCCAAAGATTATGCCATACAGCGTGGGAATGTAGCCAGCCTTTTGGGCCCGCTCCCCCTGGCAGCGATTTGTTACATAGTCTTTGATCATTTATACTAGTTATAAGTTAGTTTATTTTTAGTATTTAACTGTAAGTTTGTTTTATTGTAGTTTGTTATTGCTTGATAATTTTTATTTAAGAAATATCTTTTAATAAAAGATTTTCATTTGAATGTAGATTACATCATTGTGATTGACGGAGAAAACTAAGTAAGATTAAATAGTAGTTAGTACAGAGATTAAAAAGAATATTGGGCAGAAATGAGAATAAATGAATATCCCGGTGAAGGCAATTTAAGCTTCTCACGATATTCTGAAATGTGGTCATATATATTCAAACCAAATATTAACCGAATACAATGTTTTTATGCCTAAGGTCCGTAATATCACTAGTAACTTAAACTATGTAAGGGATTTTAATCTTTCGTTACCAATTGTTTATTATTTATCATTTTTTGAAAATGTCACCCCCGTTATTTCTTAATAATACATAAAAGGAACATTAATAATTAATTTCTACTACTTAAATTTAAACAAATAATTTTAAACAGCATTCTGACTACATCGGATAGCGGTGAGGCCAGAATACTGTTAAAGAAGCCTAAATTAAAAGTTCTAGCGCCAAATTTGTCACGTCTCTGAGGCTCGACGCCTCTATCGACCACAGTTTAAGCCATGCAATAATTTAAACTTTCGTGAGTGAATTAAACGACGCACTTGTCATTGTCAATTAATTTAAAAGCTTTTGTCTCATTCCTTCAAATAGCCTTCAAATAGCTTTGATCATATCTAGCAGTTTAAAGTGCTAGGACTCGTTAGTAGAGTTAATATTAAAAACATTATTGTTTTTATTAAAATTTATGTAATGTTTTTCAGTTATATCATATATAACTTTGTCATGATTTTGTATATTAAATGCTAATAAAGTAGCTATACGTCTTCGTAACTAAAAAGGCAGATACATAGTATCTTTATTTAGCCTAAATTTACTATTAGTAAATTTAATTAGGTCAAAATAAAAAATAATTTCAATATGAGGATGGGTCAAATTATAAATTAATAAATTTAAGTCATATATTGCCTGTTTTGTTTGTTTGTTAGATTAGATGCATAAGGCAGCGCACATAGGATGAATTTACATTCATATTTACTGTTAAGCTCCAATAACCTATTTATGCTGTTACATACAAACACGTATATATAACACAGGTACAAATATAACTGAACACAACCAGTACAAACATAATGCACGATTCAATAACACGCGCAAAGTCCGTCACTATGTAGATTATGGAATATAAACACGTTTTGTCACGCTTGTGCTTATCGCTTGACTGACGATCTCTCCATTGGGGCATTGCTTTATCCAGCATTATGCAATATGTCTACCTGGCAAACGTCGACGCAATTTCCCAGAAATCATAATCCGCACACATGTGTAATTATGCCTGCGAACGGCCATAAACGAGTACAACAGGCTGCTCTCCACAACAACCAATAAATAAGTAAACAAAAGAAGATAGTCATAAAACAGTTTCAATATTATTAGCTCAAACGCGGGGCGGATAATAAAGTTTGTGTTTTATGGTAGGCAGGTGTGTATCCACTTTTGTCGGCGTGTAACAATATTTAGACTTTGTACAAAGTGATAACTCCAAAGTGGGATTTAGTGCCGTCTGCTGTCCCTGTGTACAACCTGAAACGAGCCTGGAGAGTGCGGATCTCAAGGTTGTTGGAGCTTCTGCTTTACTAGTGCAAGGATCTAGTTCATACTCTTTCGCATACAGTCCATAACCATACAACCAACAACTTACCCGTGGGCTACAGCGTTCCAACTTTCAACGTAGGCAACTTTTGTACCACTGTGTATGCTCTGTATGAAAATAATTATGAAATGTAATGTAAATAATTATTGAGGAATTATCTGTGTTTTAGGAACAATCTGGAAAGTACACCGCAAAGTTGTATGTCGTGCGCTTTCGCAGCCTTTATTGGATAAGTTTCTAGAAGAATTTAACTCGAGCTCGAAGATCATCGTGGAGCGGTTTGCGGATCACGTCGGTGAAATCGATTTTAACCACGATTCAGTGCTAAGACCTTCATCCTTGGATACTATTTGCTGTAAGTTTAATAGTAGTTAAAAAGTCTCCAACTTTTCAACTATGACATGAAAATATAAAACTAAAACTAAAGTTAAACTAGAAAACTAAATAAAAATAGAGATTTTTCCGCGTGTTGAGCACTAGGTAGCTAGCTCAGTTTTACTCACATAAAAACTAAATTAGGCTTTTTATATATACTAGACCTAAAACTTTACAGTTTCTTCCTAAATCCCTATTAATATTATAAATGCGAAAGTAACTCTGTCTGTCTGTTCCGTTTTCACGGAAAAACTACTGGACCGATTTGGCTGAAACTCAGTATATATATATTTTCGATACCGAGGATGATTATAGGATACTTTTTGTCCCGAAAAATGGGATAGTTTCCTGGATAAAAATATATTTGTCTCTCTGTTTGTTATCCTTGAATGGAAAGACTATTGGACCGATTTGACTGAAACTCGGTACATATGTAATTTTAATACCGAGGGTGGCCAAGGGATACTTTTCATCCCGGATAATGGGATAGATTTTGGGATAGTTTTATGGAAAGGTTATCCCGGAAACTAGGATAGGTTTGTGATTTTGTTCATTTCATCCACTTGGTCCCGTTGGTCCTTTTGGTCTCGTTGGTCTCGTTGGTCTCTTTGGTCCCGTTGGTCCCGTTGGTTCCGTTGGTCCTTTTGGTCCTGTTGGTCCACTCGGTCCCGTTGGTCCCTTTGGTGCACTTGGTCCCGTTGGTCCACTTGGTCCCGTTGGTCCCTTTGGACGCGTAGATCCTGTTGGTCCACTCGGTCCCGTTGGTCCCTTTGGTCCCGTAAATCCTGTTGGTCCACTAGGTCCCGTTGGTCCCATTGATCCCGTTGGTCCACTTGGTCCCCTTGGACCCTTTGGTCCCCTTGATCCACTTGGTTCACTTTTGTTATTTTCGCCAAGTTTTGTCAGTTATGTAGCTTACAGAAAGATGGGGGATGGTATAGTTTGCGATATAAAATGAAGTGAATCTTCTGGGGGCAAACACATAAAAAGTAATACAATGTAACCTGTACCGCCTGCTTTTGAACAAGAGATACGCAACAGAGGGTAAACTCTAGTTCACTATAATAACAAAGAAACTAAGTCCATATAGTCTAAACAGCTGCCTAGTAAAACATAAAAAAAATCGAAGTCAACCTGATTTGAATTAATACAATGAATGACTTGTTTCCTTTGAAAACGTATTTGTTAGTGAATTGATAAAACGCGATTGCAGCGCCTTCTGTTTAGCCAATCTGTATATTTTATGGAAATGACATCATTTATGGGGATAAAATGTATCCCAAGTTTTAACTCGGATTAAGCCTTGCAAGGCCCACGCCTGCTAGGGCTGCGGAGAGGCTAGATTATAATACCGTAACACTGGCATAACGCGAAGGACGTAACACCCAGGGGCTTTAGAGGGTATCCCTAACTGGGGACTGGCAATAACATGTTGCATGGCACCAGTTCTGACTGGGCATGCTAGTGCCACCCCGATCTGGCGAATCCCACACACGGGTCGCGAACTATCCCCCCCAAGGTTCTGCCCTTGTCGCGGCTTATGGTCCTTGATCGGATTTCGCCGATAAAAAAAAGGTGTTATAAGCCACCACCATACCGTTTCATTTTAATGCTTTCAGTAGTTTGCACGTGATGCTCTTACAGACAGAGACATAAATTTTAAAAATTGTATTTGTGGAATCTGCTGTCCGAATTGCCCCCTGTTTTTTTAACATTTTTATTTACAGATTTATTATAGTAATGATATATACAAAACGATAAAGTGTAACATTTTCAAAAACTAGTATGAACAATTTCTTTTCTTAGGTTGTTTGTAAGATACGGGGGGGGACTTTTGATTAAATAGTTTATTATAGTTCCGTAGCCTAATTATGAAAACCACTGGTAGTGCGGGTGGCAGAGGTAGAAGTTGTTGGTGATGAAAGAAGCGAAAAATACACACCCGGCTAGAATTAAAGCGGCACTCATCTGCGGATCCCTAATCCTCGTAATTTGAGACCGCTCGGCACGTACCATTTGGACTCGTCGGCACGTCTTCAGATTAAGCGTCTGTTCATAGGTCACAGAGTCCACATTCCACCACCAAGAGCGGGTTTTTAGATAAAAAATGCGTTCTAGCGTTGTACTTAACGATGCGCGTGCAATACTCGCGTGACCATAGATGAACTGGGCCGCCTGTCGGCACGAATCTTGGCTAGCCGACAGGTGGCACCGCCTGTCACTATCCAGCGTGTGGATTTGCGGAAAGGATGTAATATAAGGCGCCTAAGTAGTCACCTCCACAGTACTGATTTTTATTATTGCAAAGCTGGCAAAAAGTTCCCGTGCCGGAACGGAGAAAGAATATAATTTCCTGCGACCGGGCGACCTGTCGTAAGAGGCGCCAAAACAAGCCAGGCGGCAGGAGGGTATTTGCTCGTCTGGATGGCTACAACCCCTGGTCTAGAATATGCCACCATAACAACCTTAAGTTGTGTTCCGGCCGGCATTAGTGACCTGGTTCCATTCTCACTTAAGAGAGCAGCAGCGCATTTGCAACCGCTTTGGTGTGCTTACGATCAGAAGATTCCAGGTTCGAATTCTGGCAGGGTCGTCATGCGGTTTGCGGGGTTCGAGGGATTAAATGAGAATGCACGTCTGAGTTGCACAACAGTTTAATCCAGACTAAAGTAACTTAAATACTAACATACACTACTACAGGTGTTACAAATGCCCATAGGCGATGGCAACCGCTCTCCATCAGGCGGGATATATTTCCATTAGGAAGGCATAGACAGGATGGGATACGGTGATGGTAAAAGGAGATGAGATGGAAGGATCAAACAAAAATAATGGGTTATGGAATGGATTAGGATGGGATAGATGGAACGGGGTAGTGGGCCATCGGAAGTCTCACTCAGGGTGATATGGCGCCGATATTCTGTGAGAGCATGGCATCACTGTCTAAGATCCTCCTGGTAGTATAAGGTTCTTGAAGTAATTAGTGGACTGTTATGATTATATGAACGTTATTTCGACCACATTTCAGGTATTATACGCGACAAAGATAACGATGTATGGTTTGTTGGATGCGTAAGCGCCGCCGGACGATGTCTGGTGGACTGATGTATGATTGCAGCGTTGGTGGTTCACCACACCACATCGATTGAGTCGGCCTTAAGCGCTAAAATCATGATAATATTTCCAGCATGGCTCTACCACGTAAAAAATAAATTGTCAACAGCTCGTGGACTATTATAATTGCTTGATTTTTTATTCCAGCAACTGCGATGGGGTTTCGTGGTAAAGTTGATAGCACTGAACAAGAGCTTTATACGACAGCTGTAAGAAAACTAAAATGGTTGGGCATGGTGAGAGGGGTGCGTTTCTGGCTCCATAACGAATATTTATACTCTATAAGTAATCTGAAGAAGAAATTTGATGAACAAATAAACTTTGCCAGGAACTTAACTAACAGGGTGTGTAAGCAATTCACTTTATTTAAGCCCGATTTACGTTCTTATTAGCTAAGTAGTACCATAGTTAACTTGAGAAACTGGCGAGTTAAGTGTGTGTCATGGTTTGGATAGATTTTTTTGTAGTGAAACTTCTTTTTAAAATCGTTATGATTTGAAACTCAATATAATGAAAAAGCGACATTAAAAAGAGATAAACAAAAATCTATAGGACTAAGCCTGCGAGAGAATGAGATACGAGCTTTACATTATGCAGCACACATTAAAGGGTCAATAAGACTGATGTTAAACATACTGTGGCGACCGAGGGTAAAACTTTCCGCCAGCGTAAGCCGGTCTCAAAACTTTTAGAAAAAGGTAGAAGATTCTGGAAAGAAAAGACACGGACAGATACATGTTGGAAAGGGATAGACGATAAACGAAAGTTCTAAAATAGGAAGTTCGGGAAGGAAAAGACAGAGATAGATAGATGTTAGAAAGAGATAGATGTATAAACGAAAATTCTCGAATAGAAGGTTCGGGAAGGAAAAGACAGAGATAGATAGATGTTAGAAAGGGATAGATGTATAAACGAAAGTTCTCGAATAGAAGGTTCGGGAAGGAAAAGGCAGAGATAGATGGATGTTAGAGAGGGATAGACGTATAAACGAAATTATGGGTTCCAGAAAATTCTTCCGGGTATATAAGCAGCGTAAAGCGCGCCTACCGGGCAGTTTTAGAGGTGAGTTCAGTTCAAGACAGTGAAGCGACAAGTGCAAAACGAAAGAGTTGGAAGAAGAGTTTAATAGAAGACAGTGACGAGTTTAGTGACGAGTTTAGTGGTGAATTTAGTGAAAAGTGTAGTGGACAGATTAGTGAAGGAGGAATTTCGCGTAGCTTAAAAGGAGGTCCAGAGGCGAGCTATGCGCGGTAAATTCGGTGGTGGACACTGCAGCAGCAGAAGGTGTGTCTACGCAATATCAGCGACGGTATTGTGAGTGAGAAATCTTATACCGTCTGTGGAGAGGTATCACGCACGGCTGTGTAAGTTAATAAAAGCGTTTAGTTAAAAACTGGTGTTTTCTTCCAATCCCAAGTGCGTACCCCGCTCGCACGTAACAATATATTCTGTCAAAAAACTATCGGGAATGGATGATTTGTTTATGGCTCCTCAACTAATTTTTTTGTTGTTGTATTGGCACAATTGCTTTTCATTTTGGCGCGGAGATTGAATTGCATCAATCATTTAGATTAAATACAGTGATGTTTTTAGTTAGATCATATCTAGTGTGTAATGCGAGTTTTATAATGGACAAAAACATCGAACAAAGGGTTTGTCTTAAATTTTGCATCGCCAATAGAATTTTTTGTTCCGTGAATCGACTTTAACAAAAACAAGTGCTTATGAGTGGTACAAAGCGTTCAAAAGCGATCGAGATATATTGGAAGCTTTGCGTCACCCTGGTAGGCCATCGACATCTTCAACTGAAATTAACATCGGAAAAGTGAAGGAAATAATGACTGAAAATCCTCATTCAAGTTCGAGAGAAATAGCCGCTGAAATTTCTGTGTCTCACGAGTCGATCCGTATTATTTTAAATAATCACTTGGGTATGAAACATGCTGCCGCTCGGCTAATCCCAAAAGACCTAAAGTTTTTCCAAAACTCAATCGCATAAAAGTCGCTGAAGATATGCTAGAACGAGTCGATGCCGACATAACATTCTGGAAACGCATTGTTACTGTTACAAGACGTGGTTATACGAATTTGACATGCAAACTAGTCAACAAGCTTCGGAGTGGCACCTTACATCTGAACCGAAACCGAAAAAACTCAAGCCAGTCTTGAAAAGTCATGTTGACTGTTTTCTTTGACTATCGCGGTGTTGTGCACTCGGAATTCTTATCGGTCAAACGGTAAATAAAATATATTATTTAAGTGGCGTATATGGCGTTTAGGAGAGCAAATTCGACGAAATACACTTACACAATACATAATATATACCTTGACAGTTTTTATTATTCCAATATTTCATACTTGAGATTGTATTTTATATGGAATAACTCTGCACTTGACATTTTATCTATAATTACTGTATAATTCTAGAAAAATAAAGTAACATTAATGTCCATGGATTGAGTGGGCTACAATCTATTTTGCTAATTAATTGATTTTCAACTTTTAAATACTATTTGCATGCCTGAAAGGGTAAAAACATGTGAAACAAAATAACATATTGCAATTTAAGCAGTATGGTTTTTAAGCACTAACCATGTTTTTTAAGAAAATAAATTATTTGATTTGCACAAGGCCATCATTGTGAACGAAGTTTTGACCAAAAACTCGACAGATACAATCGAGCAACCTTATTCACCTGATAAGGCTTCTTCAATCGACTTCTTTTTTTTTCTAAACTTAAATTACCAATTCGTGGCACCCGTTTTCATTCGGGAGAAGACATAAAGGAGAATTCTCGACGAGAACTAAACTCAATTCCGGAAAAAGTGTTTAAAAAATGTTTTGATGATTGGATTATTCGTTGGCGTAAGTGTATCTTTCTGAAAAAGCATACTTTAAAGGTGATAAAATAAATTTGAATGAATAACTAACATTTTGTGTTTTATTGACCTTTTCCCGGGATTTTTATGACAGAGTAGTAAGTCCAATTTGGACCGAAATAATACTGATAATAATATTATTTAGACTAAAACAGTAAAAATAGAAAGGGTATTAGAAGTTTATATTGAATTTTAATATGTTAACGGATGTAGGCAAAAGGAATTACATTTATGTTAATAAAAGTTAGAAAAGAATTATGTGTGAGTATATTCTCTGAAATTTCACTTCTACTGCGTGTGAACAGCACACACGCACATATTTTTGTTGAATAACACGTTTGCGATTATGTAGATGCCTGTCTATACGATGATAAAGACTTATTAGATGGTTAACTATCAAATACGACTATAAATCAGGCTATGGCCTATATATGTGTATACGAGTATGTAGGGGAATGTCATCTAGGTCAGACCCTATTTTTAATCGTGCACGTAACTTTCATTTAAGAAGAAATTTTGCCACCTATTACCTATCGTATCGGTCTAGAAAAGAGGAACATTTATGCTGAACATTGCAAAGTAATTGTTGTCATGGTTGTCATGGTTGGCCCTTTCAGTCAATATTGGACTACCACTGGAAATCGGTGAAATATTTACTGAAATTTAACAAAACTTTCATATATTTATTTCAGCTCATAACGCACCATAAGAAGGAAATTCAAAAACGTATAGAAAATGGACATAAGAGTAACGGTAAACAGCGTTTATTTACTATAATTATAGACATTCGATAGTTTTGTTCCGCCTTTCCATTTGTAATAAATAAATCAAAGTAATCGATAAAGTATACATAAACTTCATTCATTAAATATCATTAGGCACCGTCGTGTCCTTTCGGTTTTGTGCCTTTTAAACAAATTGATTGAATTTGGTTGATCCATCTAGTGTCAGCATTACAATTAGAAACAGGCAGCAAGCTATCACACGCATTCGGAGTACACTTTTTAACTGACTTAAAAGAGGAGGAGGTTCTCAATTCGTCTGTATGTTTTGTTTTGTATGTTCGTTACTTAATTTCTCCGTCAATTGTAGACCGATTTTCAAAATTTTTCCTTTGATCGAAAGGTTATACTTCCAAATAGGTCCCATTGTCACTATATCAGGATCTGATGAGTGGATTCAAAGGAATTAGAGAAACTCATGGAAACTGTTAACCGACTTCATCGTAACACGATATCTTCCTCAATTGTAAACCGATTTCCAAATTGTTTTCTTTACTTGTAAGTGCATACTTCCTAGGTATTCTCATTATCACCAAGTCAGGATCTGATGAGTGGATCGGATCCCAGAGCTATCGAGCATAACCCTTATTAAAGAACGCCATTCGCCTAAATTCTTGGAAAAAATCATGTATACGCGTGTAGCTATCACATTTTCTACATGCTCTTAATTTTTATATGTATGTTACGCGATTTCTTCGTCAATTGTGAATTTTGAAATTTTATCTTTATTCGTAGGTATGTTGTATACTACCTAGGCGGTTCCATGGTCACTAAGTCAGGATTTGATGAGTGGATACTAGGGAAATCGAGAGTGACCCTTAAGAACCTGATTTGTGGCTTGCAAGGAAATCGAGAGCAACCGTTGTTGAAGAGCATATTAGCCATGAACACTTTTCAATTGGCAAGCTATCATAAACGTGTTTATAAATCAATATAATTTGATATAAAATGTTTTTTGTTAAAAAAATATTTTTTGTCCATGCAGGAATAAAAAAATAATGCAATTTCATGCGGCCGGGCGGCCTATCGTAAGAGGAGACAAAACAACCCACAGCCAGGTGGTAGAGTATTTCCCCGTCTGGATGGCTACCACCCCCGGTAACTATACCGGGGGTGGTAGCCATCCAGCCAATTCCAAAACATAACAATGGTTGCTCTCGATTTCCTTGCAATCCACAAATCAGGTTCTTAAGGGTCACTCTCGATTTCTCTAGTATCCACTCATCAAATGCTGACTTAGTGACCATGGAACCACCTCGGTAGTACACATACCAACGAATAAAGATATAATTTCAAAATTCACAATTGACGAAGAAATCGCGTAACATGCATATAGAAATTTAGGGCATGTAGAAATGTCATAGCTACACGCGTATACCTGATTTTTTCCAAGAATTTAGACGCATGGCGTACTTTAATAAGGATTATGCTCGATAGCTCTGGGATCTTGCTGTCATAATAGCCTTGAGCTATGTACATGCACTAATGATCAGGTTCGAGTCTTCTTTTAGAGAACGGCAACGTCCACAGGCGATGGTAACCACTTTCCATCAGGTAGGCCGTCTGCCTGCTAAACTCATGTAATAAGAAAAAATACGAATCATCTACATACAGAAAGTCATCTAAAATTATGAGAAACTACTAACAAATTTCCTAGTAAAAATATGTTACAGAACAATATATTAACAATACTGATATAATATTAACCAACTTTTCAGTGGAATTCGCCAGGGGTAACAAATCATTCCTGGAGCAACTAGTAGAACTCTCACTCGGGGGTACTTTCACTGACGATGAGGTTTTTGATGAGGTTTCCACGATGATAGTGGCTGGACATGAAACTGTTGCAAACGGCATGGTTATAACACTCACGATGCTTGGATCTCATCCTAAAATTCAAGAAAAAGCTTATGCCGAGTAAGATACAATTAAATAAGTAATAACATCCCAGAACTTTCCCACTGCTGAGCCCATTTCTCGGGGAACGGACAATATGTGTACAGCACTATCGCGTCACATCACTAAACACGAGAGAGAAGGACTAGGACTGTCAACAATCAGTACCTGTATTAATATGTTTTTGACTTTCTGCTCTTAGGAATAAATAAGCGTTAGTTCTCCATGTGCTCTGGATTTTTCTTTATCAGCAACTGACGACTTGGAAGTGTCTGGAACCTCCTCAAACATACCCTCTACGCGGTAGTTTGGGGGATTGACACATCGGTAATCTCAATGTATAGGTTTCATCGTGATGTTTTGTTTCATTGTCAACTCGTTATATAATAAGAAAAAGGCAGGGGATCCAACTTAAGCTGGCGTACTCCAAATTATCACTTATAGCTTTTTACATGTCGAGCCTTTACCGGGCAGGATTTAAATCCGCGTCATTTGAGACGTGAGCTTGGGACTGGTCCTCTAGGACTAAGCCTGCGAGAGAAAGAGATACAAGTTTTACATTGTGCAGCACAGATTAGAGTCAATAAGACCGGCCGTAGCATGGCCACCCCAGCTCTACCCGGTCCACGGTGGGCACAGGGTCTCTATCCGCGCTGGGCTCCGCTTCTGGCGGTGCCATAGCAGGAGGCATATGCTCAGCCCGTGAAGGGAACAGAGCGTCAACTACGTTGTGGATGACGTCCTGGGGAGAGACTCGGTTAGCGGAGGCGCCCAGGCACGGAGCTTGTTCCGTGCCATTTTGAAAGGGCGCCCCAAGGGTCTTGGTTTAAACTATCCAAGAGCTCCCCAGGCAACGTTCTTTGCGTTGCGAATCTCTATTCGCAGAGTCTTCCTGGCGCTTCTGTACCCCTCGTACAGCTGAGCCTCTACGGTCGCTGCGTCCGCCACGCGGCGACGCCGTCTTCTATGGCGGGTGTACTGGCGGCGAGCGCTATTGCACGCGCGCCTTAGCCCCCTCAAGTACGGGGTTCCACCAGTACACCTTTCGGGAGGGCTGGAATCGGCCCCTCCTCGGCATCGCCGCATCGCAGACGATGATTAAACCTGCTTTAAGGGCTACATTTAATATAATTTTTTCCACAAGCTGCCAACTGCCATCAAAATTGCCGCACCAAAACCAAAAGAATTATATCGTCTCTTTTATTCTAATACAAATTCTATGTAGTTAGAGGGAGAACGCATCAGTTTCAACGTTTATTTCAATTATCTGTATTTGACCATAAAGTGGGACTTCCCCGTGGAGCCGTGTGTAACAGTTTGGCAACAAATTTGTTGTGGTTCCGTCTTACGAGTACAAGTTAAATATAGGACCAATTTGGATCGAAATATTTTTTTAGAGTAAAACCGTGATAAATTGAAGGTGATACTTAAGAAGTTTATTTTGAATTATAATATGCTGACGGATGTAGGTTAAAGCAATATTTATATTAATAACAGTTAGAGAAGAATTATCTGTGAGTATATTCTCTGAAGTTTCACTTCTACTCTGTGTGAACTGGACACATACACTTTTTTTATAACATAGTCTGTAACCGTAAACAACATTTAGGTATCTCTTCGTAAAATCTTGGATCTGTTTTAATGTACCTGTTTGGTATTGTAGATTTGAATGTACTATAACGTGAATATTAAAAAGAAAATAACAAAATACATAAATTACAAAATAGCACCCATGTCCCTTATTTTAAATAACATTTGGTGGCCAGTAGTTAATCAAGACAAAGTAAAAATATTTGTTGGAGATTCTAACTTCAGTTTGCCTGAAATAAGGAGGCTTCAATATCACGTTTGTGAACAGCTATTATATTTAACTAACTAGGATATGCTCACAATTTCGTCCACGCTCGACTGGAAATTCTCGGAATAAAAAAAAACACGTTTTATGACATTCAATTTGCTATCGATCAGTAAAAAAATCTCATTCGGATCCGATTTTATTTCATCTGGCGATTTTAAATCGTACCGACAAAATTCCCGGGATAGAAATCAGCGCAGAGTTTAACTCTAAGATTTAGTTGTCGATCAGCGAAACCCGCATTGAAATCGGCCCTGTAGTTGTTACGTGAATCCCAAACAACCATACAAACAGACAAGTAATCTAAAAAAAAATTGCATCGTATTCTCCATCGTTTGTTGTCTATTCCAGTGTTTTTTTTTTCTAATAGCTTCAATGTACAGACACGTCGTGTTTAGAATTTTATAATATTATAGATAATAAATATCTGGTACTTAATTTCGACTCCTGTTTTAGAGTCTAAGTTACTTTGATAACCTTTAAATTCCAGATGTAAAGAAATCTTCGGCGATTCAGATCGGTACGTAGACAAGAGTGACTTAACAAAATTAAAGTATACAGAAGCGGTGATAAAGGAAGCCATGAGACTTCATCCCCCATTTCCCTTAGTTATGAGGCACATCGACAAAGACGTAAAATTAAGTAAGTATATGAAAAGCCGCAAATATGCATCCATTGGTGACGGATACATATTTATGGCTTTCGAGGTTGAGACTTTGGGGCTATGGGAACGTGAGGCTTATTAACTTTATCGAGACCTTTCAAGGTGATTGAAAGAAGTCTCGCGTGACCACAGGGCTGGCCTATATTTAGGGTAACGGATTAGCGTTGACATACAACGTGGGAATGCGGCTAGCATTTTGGGAACGCTCCCCAACGACAGCAATCTGGATTACATCTTTTACTTGTAAATATGTTTATAACAGTATTTAAATTCTAAGTTTTTTTTAGTGTAATTTATTTATAATTTAGTTTATTTCTAAGTATTTAGTATAATGTAGAATCGAAGAAAACAATAAAATAAAACAAAAATAAAAGTAAGTATATACTATTACGTCTCACTAAAACTCATAATATGGCTAAGTACCAATACATATAATGCGTTACGGTGCCGCAACAAGCAGGCTGCCTTATTATTAGCGGTCACACGGGCTTTGCGGCGCAGGCGCCGTTCTAGGGCAAAACGACAACGCAGCGTGTAGCGTTGCTACGGACGTCTGTGGATGATTTCCGATGCGTTGTCACTTTGTACAACTTCTGTGATAAATAATTAAAAATGGATCCCACCAGTACTTTATACTTTATGTTTATACAGAAGAACGTCTAGTATGATCCATGTTTCGTTGCGAACTAAATCCATGGTCAGCATCTATTTAACGATGCCGTATGCTATGATTTTTTTAGTTGCGTCTTCGTATCGCGTTTCATAGGCCATGACCGGGAGCTAACCGGATGAGATGCCGCGATCGTTTCCTCCGTTTGCTCGCCAAAGAGGAGGTGGAGCGGAAGCGTAAGTATACGAGCTTGCTCCACTCTCATCAAAGGAAGATGCACCTGCGCCGGAGAGCGGACTTATACCTTCAACCGCAGTGAGCTTCCCTAGAGAAGGGTTGCCACTCGCCAATAATGCCGTCGAGAGGAGAGCGTGTCGTGGTTCCACGCGTACTCATCTCTGCTCTCGTGGAGCGAGAGATTTAGCTGCCCCACGCTGAACAGAGAAGGACTACGTCGAGGATCACGCTTTCCCCTGTCAATGGATGTGGCCCTAGGGGCTCTGAATTTTATAATATATGCAATAGCTACACATTTGTTATGTTAAATATATTTTATAGGGGACTTTCATCATAATTAGAGAGAGAGAGAGAGAGAGAGATAACACTTTATTGCACACAAAAATATACAATTACAAAAACAGACCATATTTACAATATTTTCTAGGCAATACAACAGGCGGCCTTATCGCTCAAAGCGATCTCTTCCAGGCAACCTAAATGAGACAAAAAATTTGAATCAGGCGATATAGGTGGTGCAGGAAAAAGGCAATAGATAAATAAATACAAATACATACATATATAAATAGTCATATATATACAATAATACATAAGTTATTATAATAATAATGTATTAGCATGATTATATTCTGTAAATCAGACATAGCTCTCTCTTTTTTCTTTCACCATATCCCAATTATTTGGGGTCGGCACAATATGTCTTTTCCTTCCACACTCCTCTACTCTGACATACATCTTCTGTCACACCACATATCATCCACAAGCTATTTGTGGACAAATAGTGTTTTCTGAGCAAATTTCTAAATATTGGTAATGATTTGGCCTCTCTGACAGTAAGAGGCAGCATATTCCAAAGTTTGACAGCCTGCACCGTAAAAGAATTATCATAACAAGATGAAGTGTGTGCAGGCGTCATAAGTTTTCGGTACGTATCATAATTAATTTAGCAAAACCTTGTAATTTTTTCCACATAACATGCAACCTATTCCATAGGAATTACACTTATGTCATATTTTCCATGGCACATAAACGTAATTACATAACGTTATTTGTATTTTATTTTACAATTTCTTCAAAATCTAATATCAGTAACTGAAGTTATCAGATAATCCGAAATCATTTCATATCCGTAATGGTATCTGAAACCGATATAATATTATTCATATATCCATACCTAGATCCGAAGTTTCATATTCATAACATCCCTGATCATTTGTAAATATTATGCCTGTCTGTGAATTTATGTCAAATAGACTCCGAAACGATTCAACGGGATTTCATTGAAAATGTTAAGGATTAAGAGAGCATTTTCTTTTAAACTAGTGTTAAAAAACTTCGTACGCGGTTAGTTTTATGGCCGGTTCCCATATCTTACTATTCATTCACTTGCCTTACCATCGTGTTAAAATTGACATTACTTGTATGAAGCTTATGTCAAATTTTAATTCATAACAAGGCAAACGAACGGTTGGTGAGATGTAGGAACGGACCAAAAGTTACTTTTTCGGAATCTTCTAATTCTTATTAACATTTTTTTCTTTTTTAATCGATTTACAAAAAGAGGAGATTCTCAATTCGTCGCGTAATTTTTTTGTTTATTTTATAGCTTGAAGCAGGCAAACAGGCAGACGGCCCACCTGATGGAAAGTGGTTACTGTCGCCTATGGACATTTGTAACACCAGGGGTGTCGCCAACGCGTTGCCGACCGTTGCCGACCTATAAGAAATTTTATAACGCCCTTCTTAAAGAACGCCATGTCATAGGGCAAAGAGAAAACCGCGGCGGGAAGTTCTCTCCAGATCATTGTTGTAAACGCGCGGAATAAATGTTTTAGAGAACCGTTGCGGAGTTGAGCTCAAGGAAATTGGGGTGAATATCCCATCGCTGGCGAACGGTGCGGTTGTAAAACTAAGGCGTTGGCACCAGATCAAACAGTTCCTCGAAACACTACCCGTTATATAGACGGTATTTGTTATGTATGTTGAGCTACAACATTTTTATTTCTGAACTGATCTTGATCATTCTTTTTGTGTTGGATTCAGTATAGCGTTAGGATATTTTTGTATAAAAAATATCCTTTATTATTTATACAATTATAAAGGATATTTTTTATACATAATTAATTTATACATAATAATATTTTTATACATTTATACAAAAATAAATTAAATTTATTTTTGTATAAATTTAATTGTCATTGGATACAATATCCGTAACTTAAAAGTAAAAAAAAAACTAATAAAAATATCGACTTCATGAATACGTAAAAAGCATAAAATAAATATTTTTTATAAAACATAAAAAAACAACAAATTTGCAAAGCGTACAACAGACTTCAAGATGTAGATGTTGTAGACATATTACTTTACTTTGTTGTTGTTTTTATGTTTTACAGACAATATTTATTTTATGCTTTTTAGCAACGTTTGAAGTCCTTTTTTCTATTTGTTATTTTTTATTAAATTCGCATAAATGTGACGCGTTAATACGAATATTGTTATGTTATGTGTATATATTTTATTTTCAGAAAAATATGTTCTGCCAGCTGGCAGTAATTGTTTCATCCCCGTGTATGGGATAAATCGCCATCCGATCTGGGGCAAAGATGCGAATGAATTCAACCCTAACCGGTGGTTAGACCTTGCCACCCTACCCGAGAACCCCGCGGCCTACGCTACATTCGGTGTTGGGAGGCGTAATTGCATTGGTTCGTAAAATCCATTTATCTTAGATATACTATTCTGTCAAAAAAGTACCGGGAAAAAGTCAATAATACACAAAATGTTAGATAGATAGATAAATAACACTTTATGCTCACCAAATATACAATTTCAAAATACACAATTACAATATTGTCATGGTAGAAACAATAGGCGGCCTTATCGCTTAAAGCAATCTCTTCCAGGCGACCTAACTTAAGGAATAATAGTATAATCTAATCTGGCGATGTAGGTGGTGCAGATTATGCGGTATATCATAATTAAACATACTTAAAATACATATTTTATAAATTAAATACACATATTTAAATTACTTTATAAATTAAATACATACAATAAATCATAGTATAAGAATTAGGCATAATTATTTAAGGAAAAGTAGTGTTTTCGGAGTGCGTTCTTAAATGTAGGCGATGTTTTGGCCTCTCTGACAGTAACAGGCACCGCATTCCAAAGTTTGACAGCTTGCACTGTAAAAGAGTTATCATAAAAGGATGAAGAGTGTGCAGAGTTTACGATACGTATGAGTGCGCAAATTGCGGGAAGTAGAAAGGCGAAGGAATTCAAAACGTTCCTTACGGTAAAGAGGACTACTAGGAATAAATAATATGTTATAAAGTAGTGTGAGAATGTGAGTATTCCGGCGAAAGCGAATAGGGAGCCATTTGAGTGTTTCACGAAATTCAGAGTCATGGTCATATTTTCACAAGCCAAATATGAACCTATATAATGTTAGTTATTCATTCAAATTTATTTTATCACCTTTAAAGTATTGTTACGTGTGCGGGACTCGAATTAAAATGCCGTTGGAATTACTATAGAATTTATTAGAACTATACAAACACGTATAACAGGTACAAATATAACTGGACGCAATAAGTCCTCATGTAATGCAATGCACAATTAAATAACACACACAAAGCCCGTCACTATATCGCTTATCGAATATACGTCTTGCTCGTATCGTAATCCTCGCTTGACTGCCCCATCCCTCCGTTCGGGCATTGTTTTATATTGTACGGTGCAATATGTCTACCTCTTCGCGTGCACCTTTGCCAGAATCACACCTGGCTACTGCCTACCGGAACAGATTTCAATACACAATAGGCGGCTTTTCTAATTACAAATATTAAATACAAAGAAAACAAAAGAAATGCAAATGCGGGCGGTAATAAACTTGGGATTTATTACCGCAGGGGTTCATTCGCATTTGTTGTTGTGCTTCGTGGAATTTTGGCTAAGTCGTAACAGTATACTCCTTCAGAAACGATATACTTGCGCCAACGAATAATCCAATCATCAAAACATTTTTTAAAGCTTTTTCCGGAATTGAGTTTAGTTGAGAATTCTCCTTTATGTCTTCTATCGAATGAAAACGGGTGCCACGAATTGGTAATTTTAGTTTAGGAAAAAGAAAGAAGTCGGCTGGAGCCATATCTGAAGGTGGTTGCTCGATTATATTTGTTGCTCTGCGAAGCCGCATTATCGTGGTGCAAAATCCAAGAATTTTCTTTCCACAAATTTGGCCTATTTCGTCGAATTGGCTCTCTTAAACGCTGCATAACACTTAAATAATATACTTTTTTACCGTTTGACCTTCTGGTAAGAATTCCGAGTGCACAACACCGCGATAGTCAAAGAAAACAGTCAATATGACTTTGACTTTTGATCGATTTTGGCGTGGTTTTTTTGGTTTCAGTTCAGTTTTAAGGCGCCAATCCGAAGTTTGTTGACAGATTTGCATGTCAAACTCGTAAACCCATGTCTCGTCACCATTAACAATGCGTTTCATGAATGTTGGCTCGGAATTTACTTGTTCTAGCATGTCCTCAGCGGATTTTATGCGATTGAGTTTTTGGAGAGCCGAGCGGCAACGTGTTTCATACCCAAGGGATTATTTAAAATGATACGGATCGACTCGTGAGACACAGAAAGTTTAGCGGCTATTTCTCTCAAACTTGAATGAGGATTTTCAGTCACTATTTTCTTCACTTTTCCGATGTTAATTTCAGTTGAAGACGTTGATGTCCTACCAGGGCGAGGCAAATCTTCCAGCATATGTCGACCGCTTTTGAATACTTTGTACCACTCTAGGCATGTGTTTTTGATAAAGTCGATTCACCGTAAGCCTTCCGTAACATTTTCAGTGTCTCCGAACAAGAGATTCTATTGGCGATACAAAATTTAAGACAAACTCTTTGTTCGATGTTTTTGACCATTGTGAAATTCACAATTCACTTTACTTCCCGATACTTTTTTAACAGAATGTATTAATCGCAAAACAACGGTAACTGTTTTACTATAGGTATTGACGGTATTATTCTTACTGGATTAGAGTAAGTTTGAAGGCTTCTTTAAGAGCCAGAAAGAAACCCTCAAATTTACTCTAACTTAATATGAATAAGACCGTTGGAGTTCATGTAGCAAATATCGTTAAAGTATTCGAATACCTTTATATTTAACATAAAGAAAAGTCGCAGCCAAAAGTACCTAGTACATAATGAATAACATGTAGGCAACATGACAACGTATTTATTATTGAATTACAGCGATGGTTGTCTACATTATAATTGCAGCGTCATCTATTGAACTAATCCGTCTATTCTATGGAAACGACATCATTTATAGGGATAAAATGTTGATTCGCGATATAAGCCATCTCTATGTCGAGTTTCATTTAAATCTGTTCAGTAGTTTTCACGTTGATGCTCTAATGATTTTTAGACGAAAATTCTAAAAATTTTAATTTTGAAATCTTCCGCACCGAATTTTATGAATATTTTACACATTTTTAACGTAATGTACAAACTTGAACCATTTACAGATTTATTATAATAAAGATATTCAAATTTCTTTAATGCTTTACATGGTAGCCCAAGTATTCGAATACTTCAACATCTTATTATGTGTTAACTGTGCAAATGTAATATAAATAAATAAATATATCTAATGTAATGTAATGGATATATCTGTAATACGTGTTAGGAATTAATTAGTGATCGATGGTTAGGAACCACAAAGCATCAGTAACTTTTTTTAAATATGTATGTGGGGTTGTGAATATTTCTAAACGTATGAGTGATTTTGCATAGAGTAGTTGAGAGTGTTTCCGAACGATGTATACGATGTGTGAGCGAGAAAAATAGATGACGAATGAAAGAAAAGATAAACAATAAACGGTGATGGTATTACAAGAATGTAAATTGTAAGATGTGTTATTTTGAACATGTTGTTAAGATATTAAAGGAAGATTAAAGATTTGTTTGAAACAGTTCATCATCACATTTATGTACCTAATATAGGTTTAGTTAGTTTAAAATTTTCCTTTTTGTTTCTTTGTAGGTGGAAATTACGCAATGATGTACATGAAGACCCAACTGGCATATATCCTCCGACGATACCACATTACTTCTGATCATAAAAGAATTGTGTGGAAACTTCTTGTAGCCGCTTCACCACAATCAGGCCACGAGATACTATTAGAGAAGAGACAGTGACTGAGTAAATATAAGATAAATATTATATTATTTGTATTTGTATTGATTATAATCTAACGATATTTACAATGCAAAGGTGACATACATATTTTTTATTAAATACCTATATCTATACATCTCCTATAGTATAATAAATCTCTAAATGATTCGAGTTTGTACAGTTGTAGTGTGAAAAGGTTCGCCAGTTATCAAATTGATTCATTTAACGTTTCGCAAGCATATGTTTCCTTTTCAAACTAAGTCACACAACAGACTTTTCCACTGAAAAATATGTTTAACTGTTTGACAATAAAGTTTAAAATTAGGTACTTAAGGTTGTTTAATTTTCTATCTTGTCTAAGAAGATTGTTTAGTTGTAAAACCTTATTATTGTTAATATAAAGTGAGACAAATAGACACGCCTGCAGTCAGTGTTGCCACACAAATAGAACGTTGAGATTTTCGTATACCTGTCTTCCAAGTAAAGAAAACTAGATTATAAATGATGATCTGTATTATTTACTACAACAGATCTTAATACACGTAGGATAGTAAATAAATAATATATCACTCTCCAAACTCATATGTTAATTAAGCCCCAATAAAATAAAGAAACATCACAATACTCGTCTGTCAACCCATGTCTAAACAATACGTTGCTATCCAACCAACCCATTTTACACTCGACCATTCTATAAGATATCTGTCCTCAGATATTCTATAAGCTTCCATGAATATAAAATTAAGCATACATACGTTTAGTTTTACAGAATACCCTATCATTACAAATTAGACACAATCTATACCAATATATAAACAAACGAACATAAACAACATTTTTTCCATAAAAATTAAAATTAAAAATTATTCTTGTACTAGCTAACCTGCGCCCACTTCGTTAGGCATCAATTTTTAAAAAAAAAATACTTATTATTAATCACAATCAAATATACCCTTCCTCACTCAGGAATAATGTAGCTTTCCACTGGTGAAAGAATTTTCAAAATTGGTTTAGTAGAGTACAACTTCACAAACTCAAAAACTTTACCTCTTTATTTTTTGTTGAGATCAATTACCTACCAAGCGAATTCAAAATATTTTATATATATATGGAATGTCCGAATTGAATAATTCAAAACGTTATATAAAGGTATTGAAGCAGTCTTGAATATGAAGTAATTTATTTTGATAAGGATGAATGCCAAGATACAAATAAAGAGCCTTTTCTAGCGGCGGCGTTTTAATAATAAGAAAAAAGAACACTTATTTTGGCACAACTATAATAGTTAGACATACAATATCTTGAAGTCTGTGCATTTTGTAATTTTGTTGTTGTTTTTTATTTTTAATCGATACCGGCTTCAAGACGTTATAGAAAATATTTAATTACTTAATATTAATAAATTAATAATTATTAATTAGTATAAAGTTATACATTATTATTTTAATTTGATTTTACTTCTACTACTACTACTTTATTTTTAAATTCATTTGTAGTAGCCTTAAGTTGCTAAGTAATAAATTTTATAGCGTTTGCCTTTCATTAAAAGTAGGAACCCAGTAGATCCCGGTAAGTGAGGCGGGCTGCAGGCAGGTAGAACGCAGCCTGCAGTCCGGGACTCCATGGTAATGAGACCGGGCTACAGGCGTGCAAAACGCAGCCTGGAGCAGGAACTCAATAGAAATGGGATCGTAATTCCAAATGGAAACCAGGACTCAAAAGGGTAGCGGGGATCGGGCTACAGGGTTGCAGAACGCAACCTGAAGCCCGGGACCCGTGAGGTAGCCTGCACTCCTGCCTACTCCATTAGCGATTAGGCCGTATTGAAGTGCAGGCAAAGATCCACCCGCGACGGCACGTGGTTTTACAATAAGATAAACGGCTTTTTTATTGGACTTGACTTTATGTTGTTGGTCCGAAGATCTCACAACTTTAACGGGGTTTTCGGGGCGAGCGCCTTAATTCCGCGAAGGCGCTCGAGCCCGGGGGGCAATTAGCTCGAGGAAGCTCCCTAGGGGGCTTTACCTCGGATGGACTGTTGCCATGAGAGGGGGATGAATCTAATGATGAACACCGTAAGGCGACACAATGCACACTAACTGAGAACGGGCGACGGGTAATATGAAGCCCGATGGGAAAAATCCCAGCGGACCGGAATCGGCGGTTTAAGGCGTTCTACAGAATGTTACTGCTGTTTCGCAACGTGTTATGGCTGGGAGAAAAGAAATGGCGAAAGAAACTTCCCAGCACCACGCTAGTCTATCCTATGGGGGGTGCTATATCTCCTGGCGTCCCTTGCGGGGACGTGGAGAGATCGTGACTAGACGTCTGAAACGCCGCCGTCTGTGTAGACATAGACTCGGATGTCTCGGTCGGTTATTTACCGCAGCATTTAACAAACAATGAAAGCTATCGTTTTAGTGAAAACTATTTGTCGGAATTAAAATGTTTTGTGTGCACCTAAACAACTACAAATCGCTCTCGGGAAAATTCCCGCGCGATTCCCGGGATAAAAAATATCACACATTTTATTATATAAAATTTGCTACGATCAGTGAAAAAATCATATTGGAATTCGATTTGTTTAATCTGGCCATTTTAAATCATTCCCAGAAATTACCGCACGATTTTCAGGATAAAAATTAGCGTAGTTTTTAAGTCTAAGAATTTGATGTAGATGAGTGAAAACTGCATAAAACTGGGCCCAGTAGTTTCAGAATTCCGAACGAACAGACAAACCAATAAAACACAATAAATCTAAAAAAATTGCATCGTGTTCTCCGTCGTTTACATAATCCAGTCTTTTTTAAATACCATTCATGTACAGGCACGGCATGTTTAGAATTTTATATTATTATAGATATTAAACTATTTAGAAAAAAATTGGTAAACTGCATTATACTGAGCTATGCGATCTTTTAAATGTCATTGTTTAGTACTGAAATCAGCTTGTGTAGACTTCTCAATATAATATTTCTCTACATGGGCTTGACTCAAATTTGTAGTGAGCAAAGCAGATTTGGATACATATTTGATGTAATACATATAAAAGCAATTCGAGTTACAAAATTTGCATTTAAAATACAACTGAGCTCATAATTATTCATTTTATCTCATTTTTAATTTTACTATTGTTGTTATATTACTTGTGATGTTACATTGGCGTGATTATAAGCCTTAATACTTTTTTATTCAAATTAATAATATCAAATAAACGTACTCCCGGTTTTATATATTTTTTATTTTATAAAAATATAATATATTAATTAATTCCACGAGAATTTCAACTCAAGCGTGGATGAAGTCGTGGGCCTATACTAGTTTTTTTATATATAATTGCAAATATGTAAGGTAATTTTCTATTATTATTCACACTGCTTACATGGATAATGTGAACCGGACTCGAAAAACAGTTGTTTGCTTGGAATGGCACTACAATGTAATGTATCTACAATGTATGTCTAAAATTGTGAATGCACGCAATACAGTTGCTAATACTTCTGTAGCATGTTCTTCCATTTAATACACTATAACTATCGTGAAGCGTTTGTGGTAACTCCGGTGTTCTTATTTTTATAAAATTGAAAGTGGTGAGTAATTTATCATAATATTATTAAATAAACGAAAAAAACTTGTATTTAGCTAAACTTTTTACACTTGCATCTTGTTGTTTAGCTTTATTCAGAGGACGCATAGTATTTTTCATATTCATTATATAATTTATTCATAGTATATTCATGACCATAGAATCGATGTCTTTCAGTCGGAAACATGTTTAAAATGAACTTATGCTATGTGTAGCACAGCTGAACTGTAGGTTATCAGCTGGTGCCATTCAACGGAGTTCTTGTGACAACTCAAAAGGCCACATTTGACTATACTGTTCACATTTCTCACAAAACACATAATTATTACTCAAAAACTATCAATATCCTACAACTATTGTTCAATTTAAAGTAATTTTACACATTTTTAGAAAATAAAACTGGACAGCACAACATCTCCTTTCAGTTCCCGCCAAAAACTGAGAGGACACATAGTAGGACATAGGGTTGCCACCTTTTTTTTTGAAAAGTATATAATATTTTTGTTTTTAAGCTGTAAAAATATAGAACTTCTGGGAACTTTAGGGGAAAAATAGTAGAATTTTATAATACATTTTAATTATTTCATTATTAAATTTTCGTTGTATATTTATCTCTGCTTTTACAACCAACCGATGTGACCGATGTGACCGACCGACACCCGACCGTGAACATCAGTAATAGTGCCACCTATAAAAAGTCGCACTAAAGTTATTTCTAACAATATGTGCATCAGTTGCTTCATGTGAGAGGAGTTTCAGGAAATTGAAATTAATTAAAAATTACTTGCGGTCTACAATGACTGAAACCAGATTAAAGAATCTTGGTATTTTAACGAAAGAACATGAAACAACACAAAATATAAATTTTGATGACGTGTTTTCGGAGTTTGCAAGTGTTAAAGTGAGAAGGAAGAAATTTTATTTTTTTATTAACTAAATTTCTTTCACATAATATATAAAAATTATTTGTAATACATACTCGTATTTCAATAAAACGTAAATTATTATTACTTTTCTATTTTATTTTAACAGTTTTGATTGAGTTTAGGGGTGTCACCTACAATATCCGGCCCGGGTGCCACCCATGCTAGCTACGCCACTGAGTGTACGGTCAGCACATAAATATATAAACTAATACTTTTTATATATTTTTATAGCCAGGTACTTAATATGAAACTAGTAATATTATACGACATTAAAATAATAAATATTAATATTAAACATATTTTTTAATACTAAACTGTTGGTCCCTGTTCTGAAGAATGAGATTTGCTGATAGCACCTTTCTGATGGAAGTCAATGATACTCCGGTTGGTTTAGCGACTAATTGAGTGGGAGTCATAATACTAATTGGATTGCTATTGCACTGATTTTCAAAATATTTGTACAAATTATATAAAACTTTTTTAGTCTGGGAAGCCAAAAGCATACCTCGACCACGTTTCAACATCGGAACCATTTTAATTAACAACTTCAATATCAAATAACAATTAGCAACAAATAATAACACTGAACAATAAATAATAACAATATTCCACAAATAAAATCAATTAATAATCAATCCAAAACTAAATAGTCACAATAATTAGCAATGTAAATAATTATTATTTTTTTGACTTTCATCATTGACTTTTGACTGTAAATATATTTTCTTCTTCAACATGTAACGAACCTCTTTCTGCTGATTGTACAAGGTAAATTTCAAGTTTAGAATTCCTGAAAATATACAATTACTACTCAAGAATTTCTCCAAGCTAATTTACCTATATAGTTTATTTATTATTACCATGCAAGATAGAAAGAAACAAAATATTTATTTGAGGAAATAACGACACTACATTGCTTACATATCGTGATTAAAAAATGACATTGTTTGAGAAATTGTGCGCCGCATTTCAGCCGTATCTTCGTTATATTAAAACTTTTTAATTAGTTACTATTTACAATGACCACTTGTAGCTCCAAAAACTGAGATGCGACTCACTCTTCAGTATATTTTTACGACAGTAAGTCGACAATTTCTGATCACTATTGTGATGAGTTAAAACGGTCATCATAGCGCTAGTATATTTTTCATTATATGCAGAAGTCGCTAAAATATACCAATTTCAAATAATTTATCGTACAAAACAATGCGTCATGGAATGTTATGAAAATGTTACAGAGATCGACATGACTGTTTCTTGCCTAAACGAGGTCGCACACGGTACAAATTTCACTACAAATTAATAATAATTATAAAATTTATCATTTTCATTAAAATTACGATTATTGAGAAAACTTACCTATGTCAATTATTATTCTTATTAATCTATATCTACTAAAATTATAAATGCGAAAGTTTGAATGGATGTTTGTTCCTCAATCACGCCAGAACGTCTGAATGGAACCGGGTGAAATTTGGCACATACAGATAGATTATATAGTCTAGAATATCTAATAGGCTACTTTTTATCCTGGAAAAATGTACGGTGGACCAGTGATAAGATCAACGAGAGCGATGCCGTGGCAAAGGCTGAGTTACATATATCATTATTAGGGTATCGTCAAGAGTAGTTGATCAATTAATAAATTTCATTTAAGGTCTCTGCCCACTACAGCGTATCATACCATAATTGTGCTAGTAATGTATCCAGCTAAAGATATTCTTTGTATTGAAAAGTACTAGACTATGCCCACTAGACCGTTCCGTCAGCGCAGGCACCGATCGTCAACAATTGTTGGCGAGAATATGTTGTCTGTGCCACTACGCTACGTGTGCACAGGCGGCAAAACGAAGAGCATACGAGTTTTAACGGCGTATGATGACCGTTCTAAGCCCGTTTTAACTACTACAAATGAGAGAAAAGGAAGCACACGGATATCGCACGCGGATGATACGCAGGTTTGGCCTAGATGTTACGGACACTAAACCCGATATGCATGGGTATGATACGCTATAGAGACGTTCTAGTGAGCATAGTGGACCGTACCGACACCCTTAAGCGCAACTATATATATATATATATATATATATATATATATATATAAATAGTTTCTTTATCCTACATCCGTCACAACATTAAGTATCACTTTCAATTCTTCACGGTTTTAGTCTAAAATATCTCATTATCAGTTTTATTTCGGTGCAAAATGGACCTATGTTTAATCATCGGTCTTATTGACTCTCTAATCTGTGCTATACAATGCAAAACTCGTATCTCATTCTCTCGCAGGCTTAGTCCTATAGATTTAGTGTTTATCTCTTTTTATTGTCGTTTTTACGTTTATTAGAATTTCAAATCACAATGATTCTAAAGAAGCTTAACTTCAGTAATGCAAATTTTTATTTACAGATGTGTAAAATTTATGGAAACAATAATTACAACGCGTTAGAGAGGAAACAGTATATTGCAGGAATTCAATTAGCATTTTGGAAGTTTTATGGTAAGTAGTACTGAAATGCAAAAAACAATGTATGTCCAAATAACCATAAAGAGTAACTCGCTAGTTAACTATTTACTCATAACTAATGTAAATGTAAATCAGGTTTAATAACTAAATCTATACTCTGACTTTTAATTACCTTGGACTAAAATGACAGCTGCAATCGACTTTTTACTGATTCATAAGTGATTTGTGTGAGTTGAATCAACAGCTCACCATTGTGAGTTTAATCCTGCAGAATTTCTATGGGCTTCAGCCGACAGTGGTGACTTGCTTCAAGCTTACAACATAAAATTAGGTCGGTCGCAGCTGTCATTTTGGTCCAGGTAATTAAAAATCAGAGCATACGTATACGCATTATTTTTCATTTAAGCCAGGTGGTACGGTATTTGCCCATCTGGATGGCTACTACCTCTGATCTAGAGTATGCCGCCATAACCTAAGCCATTGTGACCAAGTGTGGTAATTTGAAAACCTCCCTCCCCCGAACGGGTCACGTAGATGTGTACGTCCCTAAGGAGTTACTTGATAATTAACAAACTATTTATACATAACTAATGGAAATGTAAATAAGGCTCAATGACTCAATTTATTTTTAACAAATTCAAAACCGACTTCATACTAAAAGTAAAAAATGAATATTATCTACAATATCTTTGTGGGCCGTGGAAAGAAAAAATGCTGTTTATACGGATTTATTATATTTTACTTAGAGAACACGATATTACAGACAACCGCGCTGTGGCTGGCGGAACGCGAACGAAGATGCATATGCTGATGTAATTACAACAGCATCCTTCTGTCTAAAACGAACTTCATATCCTCGATCTGTCATTTTCACAATAGACAACAAGTTAGTACGCAGATTTGACACATAAAAATCTTTATCAATACAATAATATATTCGGCGTTTTTCACAGCCCGTGTCTACTTTAAAACGACTTTCCCAGTTTTCACTAATTTTAGTCAAGTTACTATTCGCCAAACTGAGTTCCGAGTTCAGCTGGGTAAACGCTTTAATCATATGCTTATCATTACACATGTCCAGTGCATCCGCTATCGATACACCAAATAGGCTTTTTATGTTCACCTAACATCATCTCTTCAGTGGTGCTGACTAACATCGTAGAGGTTTCACCCTTGTTTTCCGCCTTTCGTGTCCTCCGTTTGTGCGTAAATTTAGATTTACACTCTCTCCACCACAACCACCACCACAACGATAACATACAGTTTTGCTGTTTTTCGTAGTATTATGGCCTTGGTTTTCAATCGGAGTTTTCCTCTGAATAGCATTTGTATTGGTACGCTTGATGAACATTGCTCCCTGGTCTATTACTGTCGGCTTTCTGCTATCATAATCTTCAATGATCATATCTTTCAACACTTCAGTCGATGGCAAGTCATCACGTGATTCAATTGCCGTGGGAAACATTCCATAAGAATCCGGTAAACTATACAACAATAAAATAGCCAGAAGTTCATCAATCATAATCAAACCATTTCTTTGAGTTTCTTAACCGTATCAAAAAATCTGCGAGGTGTTTGCGCAAATCATCTTCCCCTTGCATTCGAGTTAAAACTAACTTTATCAGTAACGACGCCTTCCTTAGGTCCATTCGACTGGTACATAGATTGCAATATCTCCCATATGGCTTTGGATATTTCCAGAACGTCCAACGCAATGAGTTCGCTTTTTTCTTGAGGCAGGGGGAAATACATTTCGTACACTACCTGGTCCTTTACCGGGATTAGATCAAAGCAATGAGAGTTATTCAGTGAAGATGGCGCAGATAACAGAGTCAATTACCCTCTTGTGTGGAGACTCAGCAAGGTACTCCTAAGGGTAATCCATGGGCCGCTACTTCACTAAAACCCCCTTCCTCCCATGTGCCCCGCACTCATGGTAGGAATAGCGTGAGACTTAGAACGTAGTTACGCCCAGGCTGATCCTGCGCATCAGTACTTGAGAATGCCCCGAGAGAGTTAAACTCATTTCGTCAACAGGGGTTTGTTCCTCTGTACCTCAGATGCTGGAGGACCCCTGAGCCGGAATCACAGGAGGAGATTTTGCGCATATCAGCGCCTCCTGCAATGAGTTCGTTTGGACTGACCGCCAACAATATGTCCGATTCGGCCTTTCCGTCCAATTTGATCCATTCGGCATACTTGCGCTCCGTAAGCGCGCCAGCTGGGGTAAAATTCCCGATACATATTTCCCATAAATCATTTCTTGTTATTTAAATAGCTCTCATCTGAATTTTCCATGTATCATAGTTGTCGCCGGTTAGTTGGTCGATTTTAACTGTAGCTGCCATATTTTATGTTTTTTCGACATAAAAAATACAATACAATAAGGATTCAACTGCAAACCATTTCGTGAAATTTCTGAGATGTGAATCTAGTAAACAACCGCGCGACTCGCTGCACGCATGCACCGCATGATCGACACAATGCAACAATGTTGTTTGGTTCAACTTATAGAATGATAAGTTCACTAAAATTACGTTACTACCAGTCAATTCTCGCAAAATACTTAGTCTCCTGTATAGTATATCGTACTGAGCCCATGGCCTGTTGGGCCGTGGAAACAAAAGATGCTGTTTATACGTATTGTTACGAGTTGCAGGACTCGAATTAAAATGCCGTTGGAATTATCATAGAGTTTATTAGAACCACACAAACACGTATAAAACAGGTATAAATATAACCGAACGCAATAAGTCCGAACGTAATGCAGGAGATCGTAATTCAAATACGTCTGTCCGTAAAGTCCGTCACTAAATAGATTACCAAATGTACACAAGTCTTGCTTCGCTTATGGTTATCGCTCGACTAACTCTTCCTCAATCGGGCCATTGCTTTATATTGCACAAATGCAACTATGTCTGCTCGGCAAGCATCGACGCAATTTCTTAGAAATCGTAACCCTCACACCTGGAAATAACTGCCATAAAAGATTACAATACACAATGGGCTGTTTTCTAATCACCAATTTTAAACACAAAGTAAACAAAAGAAGTCCAAATGCCGAAAAGGTAATAAAATGTGTTTCTATAGGGCTGCAGGTATGAATTTGTCTTTGTCGGCACCTAGATCATAACACTATTTATTATATTTTGTTCAGAGAACACGATATTACAGACAACCATGTTGTGGCTGGCAGAACGCGAACCATATACATACTACGTATCATCTATCTACTACGTACATGCAGCACACAGCTCACGATTCGTACATCATCAATCTTAAAGTCGGTGCATTTTACAATTTAGTTGCTGAATGTTTATGTTTTACTCGGTACCGACTTCAAAATGTTGTAGAAAATATTTATTTTTGCTATTTAGTTTGAAGTCGGTTTTGTTTACAAAAAAAAAATTTTAAATTTTTTAGTTGCTTGAATATATTTAGAAATATTATTTTAAGCGCCTGTAGAAATTATACTACACGCGTGTATACACAGTGTTTTTCTTACAAGACAGTTTTCGTACATTACAAATAGGATTTTTTGCAATGAATTACACTATGACCGCCTCTGTGGTTGAGCGGGCTAGCCTTTGCCGGCTTACCTCACTGCAACGCAGAGGCTTCGGGTTCGATTCCTGGTATAGTAAATTTCAGAAACGTATTTTCTCCGTTATTTACTATGGTCTGGGTGTCTGGGATCGGCCCCAGAATGGTCCGTTGTATATTACCCACAACACAAGCGTAACTTGCTTAATTTGGGGATATGCAGTGTGTATGTTTGTCTGCCGATTTATTTATTATTATTATTATTTACTATTAAATAATTGGACAACTTAAGCCACATTCAAAGTTAAATATTACAGCGGAAAATGTTTTATATTAATCATCTAAACACACAATTCAGGAAATGTTTCATCTAAAACTTTATCTTGTAAGAAAACACAAGGTATACAAGTTTTGCCTTTCGAGGTACTACACTTCTCGTAATGCGCTCGGTACTCTTCAATAAAGCTTTCTCCTGATTTACTTATCAGATCCTGACTTGATGACCAGTGGACTACTTTAGAATATACTCGTTCGGATAAAGAAAAAAACTGAAAATCGGTCTACAATTGGCCAAGAAATTGCGTAATAAACACACAAAAAAATATACACTCGAATTGAGGACTTCCTACTTTTGGAAGTCAGTTAATAAAAACTAAATGTACGCTTATGCATTACTGGAGTTTACTACTTAAGAATCAATTTTCACTTAAGGCTTTACTTATGGAAATTATATGAGATATGAAATAATCAAAGTGTTGTCTCAGAAGCATTATTTTTTTCTTTTAAGCCATTCCTGTATTAGAGTGAACAAATAAATAAATATTCAAATCGGTGAAGAAGGTTTTGTTAATTAAATTAAGTGATAATAATAATTAATATGTTTGTCCTTCTCCTTTACTAGTTTGCTTAGCAAGATGAGTTTTCAGTTTCCGTCAGGCGGTCTGTTATCTATAAATTATTTATAAAATTCTAATAAACATGCAGTGTCTGTACAAGGCAGATGTAATATTTCATTGGGAATCTTATTGAAGAAGCGTATCGTATCGTAGTGTAAGCGCACCCCTAAGGAAGAGGAGAATATTTTATATAATCTAAAAGATAGCAATATCAGTCTATTACTATGCCTGGTGTTGAAATTGTGAACATTCTTATACTGTTTGTAGGCACTCAAATTATTAAGAATATAAATTATACTGTTAAAATAGCGGGCGACCGTCATAATACCGATTTCCTAAAAGCGTTCCCTAAGAGACTCCAGAGGGCTGACGTTGTAAGTTGACCGAACGGCTCTTTTTTGTAAAACAAATATAGTCTCAAAGTCAGCATTTGACCCAAAATAAAATACCACATAGGACATGATACTATGAAAATAACTAAAATAAACAAATCTAGTAGTGTCTTCGTCATTGAACTGCTTAAATGTTTCTATAATACAAAAAAAATATATAATCTGTTTGACGGTTTGTCTTTTTGTTCGGGATTCATGTAAAAACTAGTGGGCTGATTTCAATGCGGCTTTCACCGATCGACAGGTAATTCTTAGACTTAAACTCTGCACCACTTTTTATCCTTGGAATCCCTTTAATATCAAGTCAAGTGTAGGTGACGCTACTGGCATATCCTAGTTACTTATAAGATTTTAATCTTTGGTTAATGTATTTTAATTTTCTACTGGCTAAATGGTTATCACTGTATATGTATATATACATTTTCTTGTTTTTTATTCGCTGTCACCGCGCACGTTCACATTTACACACACATACAAACACACGCACGCACACACACACACACACACACACACACACACACACACACACACACACACACACACACACACACACACACACACACACACACACACACACACACACACACACACACACACACACACACACACACACATCATAACTAAATTCAAAAGTGGAAGAACTCAACTGCTTTATTTATGCAACTGTTCTTTTTAATTTTCCCATGTTGTGTTTTATTTTATAGAATAACTTTTATCTACTGATTGAATTGAAATGAAATTAATTTTTGTTTGTTACCATTGCATTAATTCTTTGAAAAGTATAACAATTTCTAAATGTATTGAAAAAAAGGCCTGAGATAGATAAATAATTATGATGAAAAAAGATTTTGTTAGCTAGTCGTGTTGCTGGAGACTTTCTTGTCGCTTCTTCTCCTTAAACGATGATACGTTGCGAAGCGGTATACATACAATAGGAAGTAGATTTAAATTTTGACTTATATGTATGAACTTCAAAAACTATTCTCCAGTGGAACTTATGTTGAATAAAAACTTTTGAATTTGTGTTGGAATCATTGTAAAATTGTTAATAAATATTTGTAAATAAACATTATAATCCTGAAGTGTAAAGTTAAATGAGTTTATGTACATTATATTTCAGGTATAGGAGATCTTGACGACTGTTTGACAATCGGAAACACTTGTATGGAAAAGCACTATGGCTATAAATTTGCATGCCCATTGCATGGCAATGGACTACTCACTACCCCAGGTAAATCGTTGCGTTCTGTGGCGGTTTGAGCAGAGATGAAACGTTGTATATAATGCTATCTATGTTTATCAAGGTAGGGTCTCATCTGAGATAATGTTATAGTTGTAGGCCGTTTCTCGCAAATTTAGCAATGGGTTTAATGCATTATTTGTGATGCGATACTCTTAACGACGTTAAATACTGACAAATAACTAAGTAGTTTTACTGCGTTATTTTTAACTAAATTAATTTTGCACAGTCAATAACAGTAACATTAGCCGAGCATCACATTATTCTGTAATACACTTAGATCATATAACTCATATAAGACATGTCATATTTCAATGGTAATACAATAATTTATAATAATTACAAGACTGAAGCGATCTAAAATTGATAACATATTATTCAAGCAAAGTTTAAGTCATCTAGTAATTTCGTTTTATAAACCAAAGGAAATTACTACGAAGTATACTGTTTGTTGGTAAATTCACTACAATAATAAAGTATATTATAGTCTAAACAGCTCCCCAGAAAAACATAGAGATGAGTCGAAGCCAACCTGTTTTGAAGTAATACAATGAATGACTTGTTTCCTATGACAACGTATTTGTTAGTGAATTGAAAAGACGCGATTGCAGCGCCCGTCTATTTACCTAATTTGTCTATTTTATGAAAACGACAACAGTTATCGGGATAAAAATATCCTAAGTTACGTTACCTTTATGCCGAGTTTCATTTAAATCCGTTCAGTAGTTTAACGTGATGCTCCAACAGACAGACGGACAGACAAACAAACAGATAGAAAGACATACAGACACAAAAATACAAAAAAAATATTTTCGGAATCTGCTGGTCTGAATTAGCCCTCCTGATTTTTCTCACATTTTAAAACAAACTCGAACCATTTACAGATTTACTATATAGTATAGATAGAAGATAGATAACACTATTATTCAGTTACAAATTTGATATAGTGTTGTTACACAAAGTAATTAAACGAATTAGTCTTGGCTTCTTTTATGCTGCGAGGTAATACAGTCAGAGTTCCAAAGCCTTCAAGGAAACTTAACTTTGACAAATGCTAATGTTATATAAGTAATACAGATAAAAAACATACAAATACTGTCAAAAATGCAATCAGTAGCTCCCAAAATTAATATGTCTTCACTTCGCCTCCAAGGCGCCCCATCTTCGACGGGTCGCTATCCCGTTTCGTCGAAGGAAATATTTTAAATTTTCATTATCGTTCGGATCGTTTATTCAAAATTAATACTCATATGGCATCCACTATCACTCGATACTACCTTTTCGTGTCTAAGTTTACATATGTCCTCTGATGCTGCCATCTTTTTAATAAATACGCTGGATAGCATCGTGAGGGATACGCTCATATCCATCTTACATTTGGACATGGACAACCGAATGCGGTCACAATGCTCACTGTTGATAAGACTAGGTGGCCTAGGCTTCCGCAAAACTTCCAGAGTTGCTCTATCAGCTTTTTGTCATCGGTTTACAGTATCAGTGATTTGGTATTATAGAAAAACTAAATTCCACATTTGATCGATGCCAAATGAGCCTGGTTAATGGCCAGCCCTAACTCTACCCTGCCCACTGTTCCGAATTCCCAACGAGCTTGGGACGAACCGCTCTGTGAACTAACACGGGAAAGTCTCGTACAAATATACTCCAGTTCGACAGAGAGCGCTCGCCTTTTAGCCGTCGATAATTGAGATTCTGGACAGTGGTTACAGGCACACAGATCCTTCAATACCGGTACAATCTTAGATAATTCTACTTTTCGGTTAGTTGCAAGCCTCCGCTTGGGGGCTCCATGTTGCGTACCCCATCGCTGCCGGTGTGGGACTACGATACACCCGTATGGACACCACGGATTATCATGTTTACATAGTATTGGTCAAAGGTCTAGCCATGCCAGCCTCAATGACATCATCCGCCGGGCTCTTGTTAGCACCAGCCACAGTAGAACCGAATGGCTTGGTACGTGACGATGATAAGAGGCCGGATGGTACGTCACTTATTTCTTGCAAGATGGACGGCCGCTTGTTTGGGACGCGACATATGCCGACACCCTGGCGCTGTTACATCTTCCAACCACTAAGTTTAGGGGCTGGCAAAGCTGCTTCAAAAGCTGATGGTCTCAAACGGCGCAAATATGGAACCTTAATAAGGGCTTACATATTTGTGCCGTTTGGAGTTAAAACATTAGGTCCATGGAGTCCATAAGCAGAGTTTCTTCAAAGAATTTTGCAAGAAAATTTGGTGCCACTAGTGATCAGAAGGCTGGTGCATATTTCTCCCAACGATTAAGCATCGCCATACAGCGTGGGAATGCAGCTAGCCTTCTGGGCAGGCTCCCCTCTGTCAGCGATTTCTTACATAGATTTAATCATTTATACTAGTTATAAGTTATGGTTTTTTTTTATTTCCTTCATCCTGACGAACTAAATGTGTCAGGGTTATTTCTTTCTTTTTTATATCATTTTTGTATCTTTATTTTCTTTTTGCTTTTTATTGCTTTATTTATGTAGTGAACTGTTAATTCTATTATATTTATCTTATTTCTATTATGTTTTACAATATCATGCTATTTTGTGCTATTTTACTTCCAGTTTTATTCTTATTATCTATTACAAGATTTCCTATTTCTATACTATTTTGCCTTCTCTTTCAATCGGGTCATTTTGTACATTATTACTAATTCTTCTTAGTTTTTTATTTGTTACTATGTTACTTCTTATTTTGTTACTTATTCTATATATTTTTTCTCTATCTGTACTTTTACACTATTTTGGTTTCTTTTCTATTTTACATTTAATTCAACTTCTTGTCATACATATATAATGTATATATACAAGCTGTTATTTATACATCCTTATATAAGTTATGGTTAGTTATTAGTTATAGTTTTTTATCCGTACAGGAACGGAGAAAGAATACAATTACCTGCGGCCGGGCGGCCTGTCATAAGAGGCGACAAAACAACCCACAACCAGGTGGTAGGGTATTTGCCCATCTGGATAGCTACCACCCCTGGTAAAGGCTGTGCCGCCATATAAGCCTTGAATTGTGTACATGCAGTAATAGCTAGGTTCCAGTCTCCTTTTAGAGAGCGGCAATGTCCACAGGCGATGGTAACCGCTTTCCATCAAGTAGGCCGTCTGCCTGTCTGCTAAACTCATGCAATAAGAAAAAAACACGAACCAGATAGATAAAGTCATCTAAAATTATGAGAAACTACTAACAAGTTTCCAAGTAAAAATATGTTACAAATAATATATTAACAATATATAATATTAACCAACTTTTCAGTGGAATTCGCCAGGGGTAACAAATCATTCCTGGAGCAAGTAGTAGAACTCTCACTCGGGGGTTCTTTTACCGACGATGAGGTTTTTGATGAGGTTTCCACGATGATAGCGGCTGGACATGAAACCGTCCCAAAAGGCACGTTTACAGCACTCACGATGTTTGGATCTCACCTTGAAACTCAAGATAAAGCTTATGCCAAGTAAGATACGATTAAATATATTAATATGTTTTTTTTACTTTCAGCCCATAGGAATAAATAAGTGTTTGTTCTCCACGTGCTCTGGATGTTTCTTTATCACCAACAGATCGGTAATGTCAATGTGGAGGTTTCATCACAATGTTTTGCTTCACCGTCAACTCGTGATGTAATAACGAAAAGTAATAATATGCACAATAGGTCAGAGAAGGTTCCTAAGGTGTACATTGTCCGGGCAGTCATTTGAGACGCGAGTTTGGGTCATGGCTGCTTGAATCACTAAGCTATCATGACTTATTTATTTCTATAAAAAATCTGCTTGGGAAGTTTCTGAAGTGAATTTAAAAAGAGAAAAAAGCAGGGGGTCCAATTTGGATTAGCGTACTCCGAAGATATCACTTAAAGATTTTTTACATGTCAAGCCTTTGCCGCCATTTTATCGTAAGCGACATTTGAACCTAAGTATATTTTTGTCGCAGAAGGTATTTTAAACTTTTATTTTGTTTTAAGTCATTCAGTTTTTGATTCAGTATGGTCTAATCTAACTAAAATTTAAAGTCTTAAAAGAAAAAAATAGTTTAAAATACCTTTTGCAACAAAAAGTATACTTAGGTCCAAATATCGCTTGCAATAAAATGGCAGTAAGGGCTCGATGTCTGTCTGTCGATTATTACGTTAGAACTATAGAACAGATTTAAATGAAACTAGATGCAACGCTAGCTTATATCCCGAGTCAACAGTTTGGATATATTTTATATCGATAAATGACGTCATATTCGTGGGATAGATGGATATAGCCCAAAAGGTCAAAACGATGTTGCTGCGGTAGCGGGTTTTTTTTGGTGTTTGCAATTCATTATATTATACGTTCTCCCGTACTACTGCAACGCAGAGGCTACATGTTCAATTCCTGGCATGGTAAATTTCGGGAACGAATTTTCTCCGTTATTTACTATAGTGTCTGTGATCGGCCCCAGAGTAGTCCGTTGTATATAACACAAGAGTAACTTGCTTCATTTAGGCATATACAATATGTGTGTTTGTCTGCCGATTATATATTTTTTTAACATAAACGTCATAATGACAGTGAAAACTTTGGCTAACGCTGTTAGTATATAATTAAAATTATAATCCATTTCTAATAGGATATTATTCCTATCTAAGAAGTTAAACTTCTTTAGACTCGATGAAGCGAAAAAGCGTCACTAATAAGAGATAAACACATAAGTCTATAGGACTATGCCTCCGAGAGAATGAGATACGAGTTTTAGATTGTACAATACGGATTAGAGAGTCAATAAGACCGATGATTAAACACAGGACCAATTCGGACCGAAATGAAACTGATACTATTTTTTAGAATAAAACAGTAAAAAATTTAAAGTGATACTTAAGAAATTTACTTTGAAGTATAATATGTTAACGGATGTAGGCTATAAGGAGTTATATTTATATTTAAAAATGTTAGAGAAGAATTATCTGTGAGCATATTCTCTGAAGTTTCACTTCTACTGCGTGTGAACTGCACACACACAATTATTTTATATTTATAGCATAGTCACATAGTCTGTACCAGTAAACAACATTAAGGTATCTCTTTGTAAAATCTTGGAACTGTTCTAATGTACGTATTTGGTATTAAAATAATCAAATACATAAATTACAAAATAACACCCAAGTCTTCCATTTTAAATAACCCAGTAGTTAATAAAAATAAAGTAAAAATCTTTGTTGGAGATTCTAACTTCAGTTTGCCGGGAATAAGGAGGATTGAGCCTAGCAATCGCACGTTTATGGGCAGCTATTATATTTAACTAACTAGGATATGCCCGCGACTTCGTCCACACTTGACTTGAAATTCCCACGGGATTCCCGGGACACAAAGTACCGCAGCTATCCTTTTAACGAAAACTGTGTGGTATAAGCTAATTTTTACACACCCGAACTACTACAAGCCACTCCCTGGAAAATTTCCTCAGGATTCCCGGGACAAAAATAGCGCAGAGTTTAAGTCTAAGAATAAGCTGTCGATCAGCAAAACCCTCATCGAAATCTGCCCTGTAGTTTTTACATGAATCCCGAACAACCAGACAAGCAGATAAGAAATCTAAAAATATTTGCATCGTGTTCTCCGTGGTTTATATAGTCTATGCCAGTGGGTTTTATTTTAAATTGCTTCAACTTACAGACACGCCATATTTAGAATTTTATAACATTATAGATAACAAATACGTGGTCAGTTCGACTTCTGTTTTAGAGTCTAAGTTACCTTGATAACTTTAAATTTCAGATGTAAAATCTTCGGCCATTCAGATCAGGACATAGACAAAAGTGACTTAGTAAAATTTAAGTATACAGAAGCGGTGATAAAGGAAGCCATGAGACTTCATCCCCCACTTCCCTTAGTCATGAGGTACATCGAGAAAGACGTTAAATTAAGTAAGTATAAACTATTACGTCTCACTTAAACTTATAATATGCCTAAGTACCAATACATATAATGCGTTACGGTGTCGCAACAAGGGCAAGTTGTAGGGCGAAACGAAACAAAATTGCATAAAATAAATATTTTCTACAACCTGAAGTCGGTGCTAAGTAAAACAAAGAAACAACAACAAAATTGCCAAATGCATCGACATCAAGGTGTTATAGAAAATATTTATTTTTTGCCTTTTAGTCTGAAGTCAATTTTGTTTTTGTTAAAAAATATGTTATTTAAAATATGCAAATGTGTTTTAGTAATAATTTGCCAAAAAATGTTAGTCAATTATTTTACTATTTGGCAAACATGAAATTCTACTCAATTCTAGATTTTTCTACAATAACTATTAAGATAGACATATAAATTAAATGTAGAAAGTGTGATATACAAAATATAAATAAATTACTATTGCAATAATGATAACTTTAAAAATATATTTATAACGAATGCAAATAAATGAATACTGTAATCTTCCATTTAATAATTATATAGTCAGTAAATAATGTAGTCGATGTGGATAATAATTATATAGGGTAGTCTGGAGGAGATCGCCTTTGGCGACAAGACCACCCATTGTACTTTAATGTATGTGCAGAAAAGTTATTAATTCATTCAAAATTGTCTAATATACTTAAGTATATGTTAACTAAATTTTGTTAACCGATTTTATATGAACTAAAATATAGTGCGCCGGAGATTGACAGTTTACTAGTTTAGCTAGCAGCTATTAGTAAATATCAAATTAAAAGTTGTCTTATGTTTTTACGACTTATATACAAAAATCAGTTAAAAATAGTATTTGAGGTTTTATACTATTTTTCTTGTTATTGCTGTTGTTTAACAGGATAGTGCAAGTGACTAAGAAAAAAGGTATTTGCTTTTCATTGATTGATTAACAAATGCACGCAATATAGGTACTGAAACTTCTATAGTAGTTGATGTCTATAAATGCAATGTGCGATGCGATTTTTTTCCATTTGTTAGAATTGTGAAGTTAACTCGGTGTTAGTGGTAACACGGTGTCTCTTTTTTTTTAGTAAAATTAAAAGTGGTAAGTAATAAATGTCAGTGATAAAATATTATAAACTAATACAACAAAGAAACTTAAATTATTGTTTGTTATATTGTGTCCTATCCTCAAGACTATAAGTAGAATACCGAGACCCAGGGCACTGACTTCTTTCACAAGAACAAGTACCGGTCAGTGTAGGACTATTGTAGGCAAAGAGAACAAACGGTAATGGGCTATTGGGATGAACTGTTAGTGGAATTAGGGATCTGGGTATATGAGGACTATGGCCCGTCGCAATGTTCTATAGATAGAATTGATATACGGTGACTCGCCACTCCCTGCATGGACCCCAAAAAAAATGCCGTACAAGATTGGCAAGGCAGGCTGCAGGTTCACCGAGGCTACGTCCGACGTTAGGCCATTTATCACTTCCACCCCTGGAGCTTGAGTCTTAGCTCTAGCGATTTCATTCCGTGCCGGCTGTTTAAAGCAAGCGCCTTGCCATGACCCCCCAGAGATGGGGACAAGGTGTCAGTGATCACCTAAGGCGTCGTTCATAGTTGTTTTTATTATTAGTAGTACTTTCCTCATTGTAGTGGTTTAGGTAGGTACTAACGTACCCCCGTATACACGAGAAATGTGAACTGTATAGTCAAATGTGACCTTTCGAGTTTTTTGCAAGAACTCCGTTAAATGGCATCAGTTGTAGCCTACAATTCTACTGCGCTACCTATAAGAAGACTTGAAAATACATCAGAATTAGCTGCTAATTCGACTACTACTAGGATGTTTTAAAAAAAATACACTTTTGCAGGGACTTTTATAAAAAATATTTTTTTATTTTATTGCTTGAGTTCAGCAAACAGGCAGACGGCCCACTTGATGAAAAGCGGTTACCATCGCCTATGGACATTTGCAACACCAAAGGTGCTACAAATGCGCTGCTGCTCTCTTAAGGGAGACGAACCAGGCCTAGTGGCCTGGTTGAACCTTGAGTTGTGTTCCGGCATTAGTATGCCGGAACACAACTCAAGGTTGTTATGGCGCCATACTCTAGACCAGGAGTGGTAGCCATCCAGTCGGGTAAATGCCCTACCACCTGGCTGTGGGTTGTTTAGTCGCCTCTTACGACAGTCCGCCGGGCCGCAGGAAATTGTATTCTTTCTCCGTTCCTGCACGGATAAAGGATTAATATTGAAGCCTCAAACTTGCGGGACCCAAACGTCTACCGAACCTGGTTTTGATAATATAGTTAGGTTAGTCCAGCCTGTAGCTGGGGGCTTTGGCTAATTACCAAAAGACTCGACTAAGTCTTGAAAATATTTGGTATTTATAGGCTGATCGACCATTTGGCGATTGAAGTCAACATCCTGTCGACTCAGCAATAAATGCATAGTGAATAGGATTATAACAGAACGTAAAAAAACGTGTTTTATTTTATCCTATTTAAATCCATAATATTGTTACGTGCGAGCACGCACTTGGTATTCGAGGTAAACACCAGTTTTTTTTCAACTAAATGCTTTTATTGACTTATACAGCCGTATGTGATTCTTCTCTGCAGGGTTACTCCTTCACAACTAATGACATTCTGCCCCGACGATGGATATCTCACTCACAATACCGTTGCCGATATTGCGTATATCATTTCCCGCTACTGCAGTGCTCACCTCCGAATATACCGCGCGTAGCTCGGTTCTGGATCTCCTCTTAAACTACGCTAACTTCCTCCTTCAGTGAACTGCCCACTAAACTTTCCACTACACTCGTCACTGTCTTCTACTTAACTCTTCTTCTAATTCTCTAGTATTGCACTTGTCGCTTTGCTGTCTTCAACTGAACTACCCCTTAGGCGCGCCTTATGCTGTTTATATACACGGAGGAATCTTCTGGAACCCATAATTTCGATCTTCTTTTCGTTATTCTTTTATTTACTGTCTGTCCCTTTCTAAACATCCATCTATCTCTTTCTTTTCTTTCCAGAATCTTCTACCTCTTTTTAAAACTCTAGAGACAGGTTTATGCTGCCAGAAAGTTCTACTCTCGGCTGCCACAACACTATAAAATTCTAAACATGCCGTGTCTGTACATTGCACACAAGCTACTTAAAAAAATAACTGGAATAGACTACATAAACGACAGAGAACACGGTGCTTTTTTTTAGATTTCTTGTCGGTTTGTTTGTTTCTTCGGGATTCACGTAAAAACTACTAGGTCAATTTCGATGCAGTTTTCGCTGATTCACAGCAAATTCTTTGATTTATAATCTACGCTATTTTTTATCCTGGTAATATTTTCTGAGACTGATTTAGAATAGCCAGGTTAAAAAAATCGAATTTCAAAGTTATTTTTTCAGTGATGGATATCAATTTTTTTTATTATTTTTTATCCCGGGAATTTTCCCGAGGGTGGTTTGAAGTTGTTCGGGTGCTTAAAAATTATCTTATTCCGACATAGTTTTACTAAAACAATAGCTTGCATTCTTTTTAAATGCTGCGGTACTTTGTGTCCAGGGAATCCCGCACGAATTTCAAGCCAAGCGAGGAAGAACTCATGGGCTTATAGGTATATAACTTTGGTTCGTTCGGGTCGACCAAAATTATCGCAGATGAAGCCCCGCCATTAAAGAACTCGAATAAAAACTTTTGAATTTTTGAAAAATATATTCAATATGGTGTAGTGAAACGCGAAAAACTGCGTATGCTCTTGAAAATACGCTAATTACAGTTCATAATGGTCGATCGTTTTAACATCATTCTTGAAAACACGGATAATGTAATTAATAATAGATTTCTACTGTAGCCAAAACGGAACAGAAATCAATGGAATATTCAATAGAAATTACGAGTACTACCTATATAAGTACTAATAAGCATTATAAAGAGGAAAGTTTTGTATGTTTCTAACGAATGAACTCAAAAACTACTAGACCGATTTCAAAAATTCTTTCACCATTACAATGATAAATTATCCCAGATTAATACAGGTTTTATCTATTACAAGAAAAAAATAGGGATCCCTACTAAAACTCCAATAATGTAAAATAGTGTTTGAGTGCGTCCGGAGATGGTTTATATTCACAATTAGAGCGCAGGTGCAATCGAGTGAAGCAACAGCAGCAAGTGAAGCGAGCAATCACAGGTGGCACTGGAATCGGTTTCTAGATTTTTGCTTTTTCAGGGCAGGATAATGTCCACCGGAACCGCTAGCTAGTCTACCTATAATCTGTAATATATTAACGGTCTTATTCACATTGAGTTAGAAGTAAGTTTGAAGGTTTGTTTATGGTTTTTAAAAAAGTCTAAGACTGTTCATCTATAAATGGTTCGAGTTTGTAAAATTTTTAGAATTTTCGTACGTCTGTCTGAGCATCAAGCGAAAGCTATTGAACGGATTCTTATGATACAATAGACTATAAAGATAAGTCGAAGCCAACCTGATTTGAAATAAAACAATGAATGACATGTTACCTATGACAACGTAGGTATTTGTTAGTGAATTATAGCGGTGGCGCCAAAAATGCGATTGCAGCGCCATCTATTTTGCTAAACAGACTATTCCATGGAAACGAGGTCATTTATCGGGATTAAAAGTATCCTAAGTGTTGACTCGGGATATAAGCCAGCTCTGTGCCTAGTTTTATTTATATCCGTTCAGGAGTTTTTGGCGGGAACTGAAAGGAGATGTTGTGCAGTTTTATTTTCTAAAAATGTGTAAAATTACTCTAAAATGATAGTAGGATATTGATCGTTTTTCAGTAGTAATTATGTGTTTTTGTGAGAAATGTGAACTGTATAGTCGAATGTGGCCTTTTGAGTTGTCACAAGAACCCCGTTGAATGGCACCAGCTGATAACCTACAGTTCACCTGTGCTAGACATAGGCTTAAGAAAATGAAGAAACTACATTATAATCTAAGATCTGGCTTACAGGCCTAGCTGCCAAGCCATAAACCTAAACAAATAATAATAAATCCGTTCAGTAGTTTTCACGTGATAACAGAGACAGACAAAAATACAAAAATTTATATTTTCGTTTCTGCTGGACCTAATTAACTCCCTGAATTTATTCTCATTTTTAAATTAATTGTTCGATCTCCTTGTCTACGGGTTTATTTAATGTATTATGGATATATTATTTTGATAATTTAGATTGAGTTTATCTTTAAGGGTGTTACCACACCAATCGATCTTTCGCCAATCAATGCCATCGATTGACGTTGATCGAAGTTGATCGATCGGTGTGCTAGTTTTGATCGATCGAGGAACACCGTTCCATAAAACCTCGATTAACCAATCGATTGATCGCCAATCAATGCCATCAATTGACATCGATCAACGTTGATCAGCGGAGCGGGGCGGGTTCTCGGATAATCAAGCAGCTCAATCGATGTCGACTAGTCCATTCCACTATCGATCGATGCCATCCATCGACGATCGATCGATTGGTCTGGTAACACCCTATCACAGTCACTGCTTTACGGGAAGTATTTTCCCGTTTTTGACTCTGCAATTGTGCGGCAGTTAGTTATCGTTGTCTTATCTCCGGTGCGGGAGTGGGTTTTCTAACTTCCCGTGCACCTAGTAAGATATAATTTCATTTCTGATATTCTTTCTCCGAATATGTTTAATCCTATGTGACAGCCGCTATGTACATATACACAAGTATATAATCTAATAATTAGAATCAATAAATTTTATTAAGTTATTGTTATATCTGTTTTAATTTTTTAAAATATATAATAAACATAAAATGTAATAAAAAAATTATAAGCGATTAATTTACACGTACTTATAAGACTTTAAGATCAGAACCGGATACGGGATAAAATAGAATAGAATATACTTTATTGCATAACATTAAGATACAATTCAAGAAGGTTAAGTACAGAAGACAATAGACGGTCTTATCACTAAAACCAATTTCTTCCAGACAACCTTACAATGGATTAGACAAAAATGTGTAACATGTGGGTTTTGCAATATAACTAGAATAAAAAAAGTATATATATATAAAATTAATAGATGACGTACCGCAAATCTGACTTTCTTGATACGGGAAATTGTTACCCATTCGCAAACATGGCAAGTTTTGTTTTTGCGCTGCCGCAATAAATGTGTTAATTTCGAAAAACAATCCAATAAAATTTCTTCTAGGTCCTTTTACTGGTACAAAATGGTATTTGACAGCCACATCAACCGAGACACTTTTTATCATCGCACAAAAGTCACTTATTTTGTATGAGAATACTGGGTTTTTTTTATTGCAGGAGTTCAGCAGACAGGCAGACGGCCCACTTGATGGAAGGCGGTTACCAAGGCCTATGGATATTTGCAACATCAAAGGTGCTACAAATGCGCTGCAGCTCTCTTAAGGGAGACTGGAACCTGGCCACTAATGCCGGAACACAATCAACGGTTGTTATGGCGGCATACTCTAGACCAGGGGTGGTAGCCATCCAGTCGGGTAAATACCCTACCACCTGGCTATGGGTCGTTTTGTCGCCTCTTACGACAGGCCGCCCGGCCGCAGGAAATTGTATTCTTTCTCCGTTTCTGCACGGACATATGTCCTCCTGTACGGCTTATGTGGTCACAATTTTAACGAATCAAATAGCCTATTAATTGTTGTTTAAAGTATTATTAAAATTATTTCTATAATGAACTGTCGAAAGAATTTATTGTAATATGTCTCAAATAACAAATTATTAAATTATGTTTTTGTTCTTACTGTTTCAGCATATCCTCAATATGTTTTCGATGATACTTGTGGTACTGGTTTTAGTGTTTCTATATGCGTCCCGTCGAAAGTATTTCATGCACAAGTATGGGACGAGTCTGCCACCAGACTTTCCGGGGAATTTACCGATTTTTGGGCACTCGCTTATGCTTGTCGGAGACTTTACACGTAAGTGCAATTGCGACACGTACAATACAAACGCATTAGAAAATATATTACATACAAAAAATTAATGCCGCAATTTAAAAAATGGGGTTGGCAGTCAGATTTTTGCTGTGCCAAAACATGGTCCGACTAAGCACTGGTTTTGAATGTCCACCTCCAAACTCACACACGTGACGTGTCATAAGACCCCAAGTATGTACGTAGCCTTAAACTATTACATGAATAAAAAGAAGTACAAGAATTATACAAAAATTATACCTATACCCTTACAAAACAATGAAATAATAAGAATTAGAATAAATACTAACAAATAACAATCGCCTAGTATGAAAGGTGATATGTAACATACTGCAATCACGATTGGGCACCACCGGACCGTTTCTGTTTTTGTAAAAATCGCAATAAAAACTTTCAACCAATGTCTTATTATTGTTACGAGTTGCGGGACTCGAATTAAAATGCTGTTGGAATTATTATAGAGTTTATTAGAACTATACAAACACGTGTAACACTGGTACAATTATAACCGAACACAACAAATCCAAACGTAATTCCGAAGATCGTAATTCAATAAAACGCGCAAAGTCCGTCACTACTAGATTCCCGATTGTACACACGTCACGCCTTGATCGTAGTTGTCGTTCAACTTCCCCCTCTCTCAATCAGGCCGTCGTTTTATACTTCCCAAATGCAACTGTGCCCGCCCGGCAAGATCGACACAATTTCCTAGAATTAGCTTGTAATCGTAATCCGCAACACCTGGCTAATGCAGTCTGCAAGCGGCCGTAAACAAATACAATAGAACAATAGGCTGTTCTCCACAATAACTAGATATGCAATAATTAAGTGAACAAAAGAAGACGATCATAAAAGGATTACAATTACTTAAAATGCCGACAGGTAATAAAATGTGCTTTTACAGATTAGGATTGGAATATGTTTTTGTCGGAGCCTAAGTTGTAACATTATTTAAAAAATAATTTTAAAATTTAAATCAGTCTAATAAACTAAGATACTTTTTATATACTTTCATAATCTCGCAGCCTTATAGGTTTGGTACAAGTGTACCTACTTATGACGTCATGCGTACCTAAAAGTAAAAGGAGGCAAATAACGCATTGATTTATTGTTTGAAAAGTTAATATTACTGTTGCAATGATAGTTTAAAAGTTTGACGAGAAGATGTTATTTTAACGCCTGTCCTGTTATATGTAAAAATATTAACATTTGTTGTAACTTATGTCGGCACCCCTATTACAGTTGGCTAACTATATATAGTGTTACAGTACTAATCCATTCTTGTTTTTATGAAAAATCTTAATTAAAACTTTCAATCAACGTCTTATTATTTAATTTTTTTTTTTAATTTAAATCAGTCTTAAATTGAACATATTTAATAATCCTTTTCAATTTCATTACATCTATGAAACGGCGAAGGAGCTAGTTAGCACTTTCAATTTGTGATTAATTTAAGTTTAAAAATATATTTTAAATGATAAGGTGTTGATTGGAAGTGTTAATTGAGATTTTCTGTAAAAAATAAACGGTCTTGTGGCTCCAGTTACGTTTGCAAAGCATATAACGAATTACGTTTTTTACTTTCCATACTGAATAACTGAATTAATGATTAAATGATCTTTATTGCATATATAGGTCAAATCATATATACAATAGGAGGTCTTATTGCCGCCAGTGACATCTTCCAGATCACCTTCACAATTATTAAATCTCTTTTTTCTTTCACCTTCTCCCAGTTATTTAAGGTCGGCACAATATGTCTTTTTCGTCCATACTCGTATATTCTGACATATATCCTTTATCACACCACAAATGATCATATTATCATTCTTCACACAATCCATCTGTGCGTGCGGAATCCGCAGATTAAAAAACAAACACCGGATATAAAAATAAATATATTAATTATATAGACTCACCTAAACCTTGTCGACTAAGAACGTCCACCTTGGCTTGTCAGACTCAGACATCACACATGCACAGAAATTGAAACATCCTTAACCCATCATCCAAACAATAACAATCACTTTTCAGGGCGAACGCCATTAAGTTTGATTCAACAACTCACTGCACTTGCCAAAAATCTTATTATTTCTTACATTTGTCTTTGTAACACCACAAACGAATCCGACGACAAAATGGCGACGTCTTCCAGGTGCCAAAGCAAAATTAGGGGGACAGAGATATAAATACATACTAATATACAAAATAAGAAGGAATATGTAAGTATCAAGAATGTGTAATTAAGTTCGTACAAGAGATGGTGATACCATGACTTGACTGCATTAAATAATAAACACCATCCATCTCTTTTTTGGTGTATTATATTTATATCCATCAATTTTGCAGTTAAATATTCTTTTTGTCACGTGACTTTTATATCACCTCAGTCTTTTTCCTCTCAGTTTTACAGTCACGGGTGCAACTTTCAAAGATGCCCTTATGTACTTATTTCTCACTTATCCTTTCTTGTAAAACCACAAACCTATGGAGTCGTTTGTGGTCTATCACTTTGGTGGCCCAACATTCGGACTCGTATAACATGACTGGTCGTATGATAGACTTATAATCTGACCTTTTAGTTTCACTGGCATTAGTTTGTCGTATGTCACACCGTTTACCTGTCTCCACTTTAGCCAAGTTAAATTTAATCTTCTCCTTTCTCCTTAGTCAGAATGTCAGATTTCAAATTATTGTACGCATTTTTTTTATTGCTGAAACACTGTAGACAGGCTGACGGCCCAAATATGATCGAAAGTGGTTACGTTTGCCTATGGGCATTAGCAATACCAGAGGTGCTGCCAATGTACTGTCGGCCTCGAAGGAGAAACTGGATCCTGGCCACTGATGCCGGCCGGAACACAACTCAAGGTTGTTATGATGCCAAACACTAGACCTGGGGTAGTAGCCATCTAGACGGGCAAAGACTCTATCACCTGGCTGTGGGTTGTTTTGTTGCCTCTTATGACGGGCTACCCGGCCGCAGGAATTTGTATTCTTTTTCCGTTCCTGCACGGAATTAACGCATGTCGTTATTGTTTTTCCTACATAATTTATATTAATATATGAATGTATCTGGGCATCCGAATAAAACCGCTGGTTAGCAAATAGCTCAACTTTGCACGTCCGTTGTTGTGTATTCAAAAAGTAATAAATATGAATACATCATATAACTTACATAGCACGTAGAACATTCACGGCCGCTAACACTTTACACTATCACAGAAAAAAACAAGTTGAATGGTTCACTGGGCCGACCTTTGATATTGTTTTTTTATAATTATATATAAGTTTTTTGCGAAGTTTAGTGTCCCAGGGTTCGAAGAGAAGTGTTGCAGCCGCGCCGTTGCCGCTGCATTTCGCGCGTACCTCGGTGTTGCGGGGAGGGAGATAGACATATATACATATTACTATAGTAGAGAGAAAAGAGTATACTATGTAATGTATGAAAGTGTAAGACTGGCAACCAGACTTAAAATTCCCACTTAAATAATAAACAATATCTATATATATGTTTAATTATTATATAACCTTAATTAACTAATCATAATACGTAGAATTAATTATGTGCACAAATCGTTAAAACATAATTTTTAAAAATATTAGGGAATAAGATTAAAAATGTATTAAAAGTATCTAAATATAAAAATAAATCTCCAAACTTTGCATGATTAATTCATAGGAATAATAATTCCAATTTGCATTTACAGATATTTATAAAGTTATGCAAACAATAATTAACACCATGTTCAAGACGAATCAGGATGTCGTAGGACTTCAATTAGCATTTTGGAAGTTCTATGGTAAGTTCCTTTTCTGTGCAACGCATACACTCTGTCAAAAAAGTACCGGGAAAAGGTCAAAAATGCACAAAAGTATGTATGCCTTCAAAGTATACTCTCTCAGAAACGATACACTTACGCCAACGAATAATCCAATCATCAAAACATATTTTAAACGCTTTTTCCAGAATTGAGTTTAGTTCTCGTCGCGAATTCTCCTTTATGTCTCCTACCGAATAAAAACGAGTGCCACGAAGTGGTAATTTGAGTTTAGGAAAAAGAAAGAACGACTTCTTTCTCCAGCCGACGCTGGAGCCATATCTGATGAATAAGGTGGTTTCTCGATGGTATTGGTTGAACGAATGAATGAATGAATGAAAACTCTATATTGGTCACCATAACTTAAACCTAGACATTTCCATTAGAACAATGGGCGGCCTTATCGCTTATAGCGATCTCTTCCAGGCAACCCGGTAAGACCCAGTTGAGTTTTTGGTCAAAAATTCATTCACAATGAAAGCCTTGTGCGAAGGCGCATTATCATCGAATCGAATAGGCTTTTTTCATCGAATTTGCTCTCTTAAACGCCGCACAACGCTCAAATAATATACTATATTTACCCTTTGACATTCCGGTAAGAATTCCGAGTGCACAACACCGCGATAGTCAAAGAAAACAGTCAACATGACTTTGGCGTGGTTTTTTTGGTTTCGGTTCAGTCGGAAGGCGCCAATGCGAAGCTTGCTGACTAGTTTGCATATCAAACTCGAAAACCCACGTCTCGTCACCAGTAATAGTGCGTTTCATGAATGTTGGGTCGGAATTGACTCGTTCTACCATATCCTCAGCGACTTTTATGCGATGGAGCTTTTAGAGAAAAATTCAGATCTTTTGAGACTAGCCGAGCGGCAACATGTTTCATACCCAAGTGATTATTTAAAATGATACGAATCGACTCGTGAGACACAGAAGAATGAGGATTTTTAGTTCCTTAACTTTTGCGATGTTAATTTCAGTTGAGGACGTTGATGGTCTCACAGGGCGAGGCAAATCTTCCAGCATATCTCGACCGTTTTTGAACTTATGAGTGGTACACTCATAAGCACGTGATTTTGATAAAGTTGATTCATCGTGAGCCTTCTATAAGATTTTCAGTGTCTCCGAATACGAAATTCGCAATCACACTAGATATAATCCAACTAAAAACAGCATTGTATTTAATCTAAATGACCGATGCAACTCTAACTCCGCGCCAAAATTAAAAACAGTTGTACCAATCTAACAACAAAAAAACAAATAATTGAATTTGGAACCATAAACAAATCATCCATTCCTGATACTTTTTTTAACAGAATGTCTACACTATATAATTAATACAGTACTGTAGTTGGGCCGTTTTAACAGGCCACATTTAGAATAGATTAGGATAGAAAACACTTTATTGTTCACCAAATAAACAATTACAGAATGAATAATTAATTACATTAATTTAACGGCAAAACAAAAGGCAGCCTTATCGCTTAAAACGATCTCTTCCAGGAAACCTGACTGAGAGATACTTTTAACAACTTATGTTTAGGTATAATTAAATTAAAAAGAAGTGTAATAACATTTTTTCATCTATCAAACTAATTTTAGTACTTGCATGACATATAGAATATCAATCAATATCTTTATTTGAATGTAGTTTATACAGATTTTATACAAAGGTAGATGCACAGTACATTCTACCATATTACAGTGGTAGCTCTATAAATATTATAAACGCGAAAGTTTGTAAGAATGTATGTTTGTTACTCTTTCACACAAAAACTACTGAAGGATTTCGATGAAACTACAATAATGTAGCTTACACATCAGAATAACACACAGGGTGTAATTTATAAAGATATAGTGTGATTTATCAAAATTATAACGATTTTCCATCACCAAGCGGGTGAAACCGCGGGCGTAGCTAGTATAAAATAAACACTAAAATTTAGTTTACATGAATATTCTTATTCAGAAAAATGTCAAATAAGCTTGAGTAATAAATAAAAACATATTTAAAATTTACGTCAAAAGAAAAATTTTCCAAATAAATCGGTAAGTTTTCCCATATAGAAAATAACGACAGGCATTTTTTGAGAAATTCATCTACAGTATAGAAACACTCTTTGATCAGCCATTTTATAATTTCAGTTGGCAAGCGTTATAAATAAGAGGCGCCGTATAAATAACAGTTCATTCTGAAAAGATCCAGAGAAGGCACGGGCATCTTTATTTTTACTTGCGTCACACGTCTCGAGTTTATATTATAATATGATAAATATTTTTTTTATTAACAACAAAACCGACTTCAAAAAAATTAATATTTTCCACATCATTTTTGGTGTCGGTGTTTTTTTATGTTTTACTTGGCTTTTTTGTTTTTTTTTTGCTATTAAGATTAACTCAGTTTTATTTTTGTTATAAAAATATTTTTTTCTTTTTAGTCGCTTAAAATAACTTTAGAAATAATATTTTAAGCGCCTGTCGATATTGCACTACTAGCATACGTATACAAGTTTTGCTTTTCAAAGAGTGTAGGCGTTCGGGGCTGTTCAACAAGGGTTGCGATTTGCCCGAGATCCATTCATCAGATCCTGACTTTGTGACAATGGTGGTCCCATTATCACAATTACACTATTTCGAATACAGAAGACATTTGAAAATCAGTCCACAATTGAGGGATATATCGCGTAACAAACATGCAAAAAAATATACAGTCCACTTAAGAACCTCACCCTTTAGAAGTCAGTTAAAAATTGGAATTTATATAGAAAGTTAAGTTATACATCAATCTCCAGATCCTGTTACTAATATTTAAGAAAATAGTGTTGACCAACATAACTCGCGCTGTCATGAGTCTTCTAAAACAATAAGTTTATTATGGAGTTTTGATTTGATAATAAGCGACAGATGTCATCAAGAAGTTATATAATGGAAATGCTTATAATATTTTAAATTTAAAAACGAGTTATTGATCAGTGACAGTGTTCGGTAAAGTATAGAAATTATTGCGATACCGCTATAAAATTAGGTCGTTGTGGGGGTTTATTAAGTTGAGTGGTCCGTCGATAATGGTAACCCCGTTGGATCGGGTGACGTACCACTGGCGAGAGCCCATGGCTTAATCGCCCGAGTTGTTGTACTCTTGCAGTATATTAATTTCTTCTATGTTCCTAATTTAACTGAGACTATATATACAGAAACCTTATCGTTTACGTGGCGTGTACTCCAATATTGTACTAATTATTAAATATTATATTTAAACGTTTAGGAGATTGGACATTTTTGATGATATAGAAAAACGCCCAATCTTATCGACAGCTCTAACACCGATATCTATTATATGTATTTACTTGAGCATCACGTTCATGCATTGACCATAGTCTTTAAATATGCTAAATTATATATCAATAAATTGGTGGATGATATGGGACGCAATGGTCGTCAATATTAATGTGAAACGTCAAATGGGGCTCCTTAAAGCGGCTCAACGTTAGAAAGACAATTGACGGTAGAGGTCGGTCCACGTGATTTTTGAAAGCTGACGTTTATTAATTTTAATTTTTGACAACTTGTAGACGACAATCAGCTGACTCGCTGATTCAAATCAAAGCGCCATCTTTCCTCTTAGCCATTAGCATTCATACTTATAAATAACTAAGTGATGATTTTAAATATTCATTAGTTGCTTATAAGTATGAATGTTTAAGAACTAGGTTTCGGCGTTATTTAATTTTTACAGGTGTAATATATAATTTCTTAAGCACCTCACCCTTAAAAAAATTTATAAGTAATATTTTTACGAATCACTAGCTAAGCAATTCTTTAAGTTTTTAGCTGTGTTTATAAGTAGGACCAAAAGTGTCTCAGTATTAAGTCTCAATAATTACACTGATTACACCGGACCGGACCAAAAGACCGCATCTGGGGTCAGTTTGGTCCATATCTACACCTTCAAAATTTTGAAGGTGTTTGGACCAAACTGACCCCAGATTCAGTCTTTTGGTCCGGTGCGGTGTAATAAGTTTTTATTATTATTATTCTGAGAATATAAGTATATGTTTGCATGTCTATGGGTCCATTTAAGTATATATAAAACGTATTCATTGTTTGTATAATAATGAAACTCAATTAAGTTAAAAAAATACTGAAACAAAGTAAGTTATATTTAAATAAGTGAATATAAACTATGTAACAAATCGCTGCCAGAGGGAACTTTGCCTAGAATTGTAGCAGTAGGTACTGCCAGGCTGTACCTATAGCAATAGTGATTCGTTGTGCGAAATAGGAACCAGCCTTCTAAAAACGGGTGGCATCAAAGAATTTCCTACTTTCTTTGAAGAAACCCTTTGCTGATGGACCCCACAAGCCTAAGGTTTTAACTCCAAACGGCACAAATATGTAACCCATCCATAGAGTCATTGTTTATTTGTCTATTTCAGCTTTGATAGATCCTGACGACTGTCTGACAGTTGGAAATACTTGTCTCGACAAGCACTATGGGTATAAATTTGGAGATACATGGGTTGGCGAGGGATTAATCACTGCACCAGGTAATTTAAGAGGCGAAAGAAATATTTTATTCAAGACAAAAACAATACAAAAGATTATCAAACAGTAGAACAATAGAAACAGAATAAGTCCTAAAATTGAACCCAATCTCAACATACTCGTAATATTATGCTGGCCAATTAAGACCAGCGCTGTTCTTCCACATGGGACCATCACGAAGGACAATATAAGACAAATAGTAATAATATTTTGTAGGGTACCCTAGCCGTTTTCATAAAATCTAATCCCATATCTGTATTTGTTTGTTCACCTGTGTCGGAGCCAGAAGTGGTCAAATATATCGTAAATTCTATCTACAAATCACCCCTGGTTATTTTTTTCTCCCCTTATTTTTTATTGCATGTATTCAGCAGACAGGCAGACGGCCCAAATGATTGGAATCGGTTACCAGCGCCAATGTCCATTTGTAACACCAAAGGTGCTACTAATGCGCTGCCGCTCTCTAAAGAGACTGGGACCTGGCCACTGATGTCGGAATACAACTCAAGATTGTTATGGCGGCATACTCTAGACGAGGGGTGGTATCCATCCAGATAAGCAAATATCCTACCACCTGGCTGTGGGTTGTTTTATCGCCTTTTACGACAGAGCTCCCGGCCGCAGGAAATTGTATTCTTTCTCCGTCTCTACACGGTACTATTTTAGTCCTAACAGTCATGCTAGAAAGGTTAACTTTGGTTTTAGGAGTAATATGGAAACCGCACCGCAAAATCGTCTCTCGTGCTCTCTCCCAGCCTTTATTGGATAAGTTTCTAGACGATTTCAATGCGAGCTCGAGGAATATTGTAGAAGGATTTGCGGAGCACGTCGGTGAAATCGATTTTGACCATACGAAAGTGCTAAGACCTTCTTCTTTGGATACTATTTGCTGTAAGTAGAATGCTAGAATGAATGATTGCACGGCACGCTCGCAACTGATCGTTTCGCCAAACACGCACACTATCATAAGGTGATGACATTGTCACTGACATGAATGTTCCGCTCTTTAATTTTTCGTCTATGAAGTAAAAACATCAGAAAATAGTCGAGGTGATTTCACAGAGTTTAAAACTTTCAAAGATGAGTTAGAACAAATTTTTTGGCTAGTTTTTAGAACAAAACAACAAATCTTTGTTGGGGTATTTTTGATTCATGGTTCCGTAGTCAAATTACGAAAACAGTGTACGTTGATTGAAGTAATCCGTTACTTTTAACAGCCACTAAATTGTTCAATTTTGATATATATTCCAGCAACTGCAATGGGGTTCCATGATAAAGTGCATAGCACCGAAAAAGAGCTCTACATGGCAGCTGTGAGAAAATTGTTTAGGTTAGCCATGATAAGAGCGATGCGTTTCTGGCTTCACAATGATTATTTATATTCGAGAAGTGAACTGAAAAAGAATTTTGATGAACAAACAAACTTTGTCAAGAACTTAACTAACAGGGTCTGTAACCAATCTTGCTTTTAATCAATCCACCTCACTTGAGTCTATGATTTCTTCTGTTTCATAAATAACAAAAAGAGCTGTTTTTAGAGCCAATTACATACCATCGTCTTTTTGTTTGATGGCTTCTATGGTTAAGTTCTCTAAGCCTTTGGCGTTCAAGCTCACTTGAACACAGACGCTCCGAGTTCGATTCCTGGAATGTTAAATTTTTACGTTTATTCCTCACACCTTTTCGTCTTTCTCTTAGGGACTAATTTTAACTCTATTTTTTTTTATTAAAGAAGCGCCCTAATTGTATCTTCTAAAAAATAAAAAAAATATTCGTTCTGTCTCTGAACTTTCGCAGTTAATGTATGTGTTAATTTATCTGAATATTCATATATTTATTTCAGCTCATTATGCACCATAAGTATGAAATCCAAAAACGTATACAAAACGGACAGAATAATAATGGTAAGTAGAGTTTATCCATAGTTAAGTATAAGATATTGCTACAAGTTACATTCTATGGAATGTGTCACCCATACTGCCCTATTTGAGATAGATAGGAGATAGCTCTAGAAGTTGCACACCGTTGAATACAGCTTTTAGCATGAATCCCGCTCGAGATAACTTCGACTAGATTGTCTGCGATGACGCTTGTTTCTTATAATTTTAATATAATAATAGATCTGGTTCAACACCCTAACAAATTTTATCAAACGCACCTTTCCGGAATTCCAGAGTATAGTCCGTGACTTCCAACTTGAATATATCTTCTCTAGTACATACATTATGTCTAGCTATGCCGTCTCGTCTCTGCTAGGCCTCGGGTACAGTTAAGAATAGTTTCTTTGAGGGAGTGAAGTATGACATGCATATCCAACGACCTTGTACAACTTCTTTGTACCTGCCAATGGTATCATAATAAGATTAATAAAGAATGTCGATGGTCGCGGAAAGAGTATGAGAGAAAGTAGGAAAGTGGACCCCCGTCGCGGAATTGACACTCCAGGACTTCAGGCTAGATTTAAGGACGATTACGTTGAGGTGGGCTCGAGAAACCTTTATGCCAAGGAAACGGGGAGTGTACCCATCATCCTGGTCTAAGGCAGATTTGGTTAATAAACTCAGATTTTTGTACGAAACTTTCATTTATCGTCGGTAGGTGGTTGTGTTGGTGAATAAAACTACGTTTTAAAACGGTTTTAAGCGTTTTAAGCGCGGTAATTTATTTGATTTTTGTTATTCCGACGTTTCGGCCACTTTTCAGTGGCCGTGATCACGGAAGACAAAGATGTATATTGTATACATAATAAAACGTAGTTTTATTATGTATACAAGTCGCGAAAACTTAAGAAAATATTACAAGATGCTTGTCTAAAATGAGAAAAATAGAAATTTCCTACTAAATAAATTCATATAATGAACAATACTGCTTCAATATTTACTAAATTTCCAGTGGATTTAGCCAGAGGTAACAAATCTTTTCTGGAGCAATTAGTAGAACTGTCAGTCGAGGGTGCTCTTAACGACAACGAGGTTTCTGATGAGGTTTCCACGATGACAGTGGCTGGATATGAAACCGCTGTAAACGGCATGGTTTCAACACTCACCATGCTTGGATCTCATATTGAAGTTCAAGACAAAGCGTATGCAGAGTAAGAGAAAATTAATATTATTATATTTCAATTCTAAATTAATGAAATTTATAAAATTGAAAAGGCGTTAACTAGGATTTTCAGTTTGTGACTGATTTAAGTCAAAGAATAAGATGTGAATAAAATAAAAATAGGTAAAAACAAAAACGGGACTGGTGACGCCAACTGTGATTGCAGACTGTGGTACGAGTTACATTTTTCACTTGGCGATTGTTATTCCTTATAATAGTGTTTATCGTCCATGGTTCTGTATAAGTCTAGAATTTCCTTTGCTGTTTTATTTTGATAATATTTGAAATTTCAGAATTAAAGAAGTCTTTGGCGATTCAGATAGAGACGTAGACAAGAGCGACTTAACAAAGTTAAAATATATAGAAGCGGTGATAAAGGAATCCATGAGACTTCATCCCCCAGTTCCTATAGTTGCTAGGAGCATCGATAAAGACGTAAAATTAAGTAAGTAAAATTATTACATCTCACTAGTATTCTCCTGCCTAAATTGGCAAACCATGAAGAGGTAGACTATATAAGTTAGAAAAGAGTATTGTGAGTCATTTAGCGCGAATTCGAAAAACAGCTCATTTTAAAACCAAACGAGTTTTTTTGTGCAATTTGAGATGCATAAAATACCTATTTCTCTTAAGTAAATTCTGTCAATTTATATCTTCAAAAATGTGGTAAGGAGCGAGCGAGATAGCGAACTCCATTTGGGTAGTTCCTTAATTTTATTTTCAGAAAAATACGTTCTGCCAGCTGGCAGTAACTGTTTTTTCTTCGTGTATGGGTTAAATCGTCATCCGATGTGGGGCAAAGACGCGAATGAATTTAAGCCTGACCGGTGGTTGGATCCTACAACATTGCCCGAGAACCCAGTTGCGTATGCAACCTTCGGTGTTGGGAGACGTAATTGCATTGGTTCGTTAATATTCATTTACTTTACATGATGTAGTTCTTGGCATGTTGTGCGGTTGGCGGAATACAGTACGGATATTGCGCATTGAGGGTAGCTAATGTAATACGATTTATCGATATATCGGTAGTATCATGTTTGTGTCCCTTTACTCGAAAGGGACGATACCCCGTGCTACGCAAAAGGACCGAAATTTCACTGTGCATAGTCCAAGGTGACTCAAGAACCGTGTCGAGGATTATAGCAGCCAATTTTATTCAGAATCAATTAGTATCAAAATGTTCAATAAATTACTGAATCGAGCGATTTTCTCAGATCTCCCCCGGCTGCCCTACAGAATGATCATAAATACTAATTTTACAATATTTAGCAATTATTAAATTTTAAAACGAGGTTTTTATGCTGTTTACTTTGGAGAAGCTTGGACTGTGTGGCGTTGAGGCCATGAATCTCTACAAAGAAGCTCTTAAAACGTCCAATTGACTCATTGGCCCTTTAGATTATCAGAGGCTGGCTGGTACCTCGGATAAGCGATCAATATCGTAATCCGAGGTAACGTAGCCAGTTTTTTAGATACTGTAGCGGCCAGCAGTGAACGAGCTGACCCGGGATCTTTAATAAAGAGACTGGTTCAATGAATGTATCGTTTATATTATCAATCGAAGAGACTTTTACAACCATCTGTTCCGTGCGCGGCCCGATACAATTCTCATGTCGATTGTTTTGTGAGGCGTTCGATGATTTTAATAATTCAAATACATTATATTTGTTAATATAAAAGACGACTAAAAAGGTTAGTCGTTACAGTACCTTACCCAAAGTTAACGGTGAACTAGTCAAAAACAAATATTTATAATCTTAAGAGGTTAAATACTATATAATATATACATATATAACTAATATTAATTTTTACTTTTTTTATAGGTGGAAACTACGCAATGATGTACATGAAGACCGAACTGGCACATATCCTCCGACGATACCGTATTACTTCTGACCATAGAAGAATTGTGTGGAAACTTCTTATAACCGCTTCATCACATTCAGGCCATGAAATATTATTAGAGAAGAGATAGAGAATTAGTAAATATGGAATAACAAATATATTGTTATATTTTTTATTAATTAAATATACTTAATAAAACGGTGTCAGTGAGTATCAGTGCATCACCGATTGTATTTATTTGACACGGTTCATTGTTTCCATTAATTAAAGTCGATTTTTTTTCAATTTCCGTTACAGACGGTTAACTAATATATGTTAGCATATCCGAGGTTTAGCAATGTTTGAAACATTCGTAAGCAATTTTTATTGCGAAGCCGGTGAGCAGCAGGCGGCCCGCCTAATTTTAAAATTGTTACCGTCGTCTACTATAGAGGTTTGCAACAAACGTGAGGCCAGCATTTAGTACGGGATAGGAGGCATGGTTGATTAATGGAAATCTTTCTTTTCGTGTTGTGTACAATTATTTGTTGAGGAATGTTTCACTATTTACTTATTTTTATTTTCCATATAAAATATAATATCTGTTTTAATTATTCAAATATAATAATAATAAATCGGTACACCCCTAGTACCACTAGCACTTCACTCCAATAGCCCGGTACTTTTTGTTCTCATATCTCACAATAGTCCTACACTGGCCGGGGCTTGTCCTTGGGTGCATTTTTATATGGTGTAGACAGGGACAATCGCCGGTCAGTGTCACGCTACATTTAGATTAAATTTGTCAAGGGGCCTCTACGTGTTGGCCTTCCCATGGCCCCACGCAAGCCCTCCAAAAGTCCGAGTCATTTTATGGCCCGTGGTCTGCAGAGACATAGATGTATAATCGGTAGACAAACACACACACTGTATATCGTCAAATTAAGCAAGTTACGCTTGTGTTATGGGTAATATACAACGGACCTTTCTGGGGCCGATCCCAGACACCCAGACCATAGTAAATAACGGAGAAAATACGTTTCCGAAATTTACTATATCGGGAATCGAACCCGGAGCCTCTGCCTTGCAGCGAGGTAAGCCGGCAAAGGCTTAGCCCGCTCCACCACAGAGGCCGTCAAAATATGTCAATTTAACACCGCTCGAGGGCTAAGCAATTAACTTTGATCAATGCAGTCAATTAAAATAAAGTCAACTAATAAGCTATTATAATAAATACAATTAAAAACTAAGTTATAAATAGTACAAGCTATTAATAGACTTTGTAACAAATTGCTGCCAGATGGGAGCGTGCCCAGAAGACTGGCTGCATTGCCGCGCTGTATATATTGTATATATACAATATAATATTATAAAATTCTAAGCGTCTGTACATTGAAGTTATTTCAAAAAAGCAACTGAAATATACTATATAAACGACAGAGAACACGATCCATTTTTTTAAAGATTTCTTGTCTGTCTGTTGATTCGGGATTTACGTAAAAATTACCGAGCCGATTACGATGCGGTTTTCGGTGATCGTCAGCAAATTCTTAGACTTAAAATTTGCGCTACTTTTTATCCTGCGAATCCCGCGGGAAATTTTCTGGGAATGATTTAAAATGGCCAGATTTAAAAAAATCGAATTCTAATGTGATTTTTTTTACTGATCGATAGCAAATTTTATATAATAAAATGTGTGATATATTTTATCCCGGGAATCCACAGAAATTTTCCCAGGAGCGGTTTGAAGTTGTCGGATGCATAAAAATTAGCTTATACCGACACAGTTTTCACTAAAAGCTGAATTTCAAGTCAAGCGTGGACGAAGTCGCATATTAGTATATAATAAAAATAGATGTCAGTTATAAGTATACGATCGCAATATACTACACGATTTGACCGACCACCGTGGACAAGCTGGCGGCCCACCTGATGGAAAGTGGTTGCATTAGTATTTGGACATTTGAACATTTGCAACACCAAAGGTGGGTGTGTGTGGAAGGTTGGATACAGCCCAACCTTCCACACACACCCACCTTTATAATATATATTTTCATCTATAATATATATATATATATATATATATATATATATATATATATATATATATACAACATGTGTAGTCAAATGTGTCAAGTGTATGGAGGCTGACACTGAAAATCTGCGCTATGTGAGGATTTTTCTTTAAATTCTGATGCAGCATAGTGCTAATTTGTCAACCTCGTTGTTTAAAAAACTCTACGTACAAGCCTTATTTATTTATTATATATGTTTTTGTGTTTTGTAAACCAGGTTTTTTTGATGTTTTTTGTGTAACATTTATTGTAAATGTATTGTGTTTTTATGTATAGCGTCCTCTTTTTTAAGTCAACAAATCTTTTTCTTTCTTTCTTACTAATCTGGCCTCTGCTGCGAGTACACAACTCAAAGTTATTATGGTGACATACTTTAAACCAGCAATGGTGGCTATCTAGCTAGACGGACAAATGCGGTATCATCTGGCTGTGTGTTCTTTTTTTTAATGCATGTGTTCAGCAGACAGGCAGACGGCCCACCTGATGGAAAGGCATTACCCTGGCCTTATATGGACATTTGTAATAGCAAAGGTGCTACCAATGTGCTCCCGCTCTCTAAATGGTGGTTGAAACCTGGCCACTAATGCCGGAGCACAACTCAAGGTTATTATAGCGACATACAGACCGATAAATCCCTATCACCTGGCTGTGGGTTACTTTGTCGCCTCTTATAACAGGCCACCCGGTCGCAGGAAATTGTATTCTTTCTCCGTCCTTACAAGGATATAAATTATTTTAGTGGCCGTCTTATGAACTTGACCAAAACATTGTTAGAAGGTTTAAACTCTGACGTTTTTTTTTTTTTTTTTTAAATCTTTATTTATTTATTTATGAGGGTTTTTTCAAAAAGAAAATGTCACCCCCGTTATTGCTCACAAAAATATATAAAAGGAACATTAATAATTAATTTCTACTACTTAAATTTAAACAAATAATTTTAAACAGCATTCTGGCCTCATCGGCTAGTGGTGAGGCCAGAATACTGTTAAAGAAGCCTAGATTAAAAGTTCTAGCGCCAAATTTGTCACGTCTCCGAGGCTCGACGCGCCCACATTCAACCACAATGTGATGGACATCTTCTCTCACTCCGCATACAGTGCAATTCGGGGAATTAATTTTACGCATCATGTAGCCAAAATAATTCAGTGGGACATGACCAGATCTAAGCCTCAGTGCCGTAACAACTTCTTGCCTATTCATTCTGCTCACATCAAACCAAGGGGAGCGAGGGAGAGATGGCTGGACCACTTTATACCATATGCCTTTTGTTAACGATCTTTTGTCATAATATTCTGACCAAAAATTTAAGCATAAATTTCTGATTACAGGAGTAATCTCGCTATAGCAAGGCAGGGAATTGCATATTTCTCCATCAGATGCAGCTTCATTTGCCAGGCGATCAACCATCTCATTTCCCTCTAGCCCAACGTGTGAAGGAATCCATTGTAAAACAATAGTCTGACCCCTAGTTACAACCTTAATTATATTCCTTATAATTGAATAAGCCAGTGGAAACCCTCTGTGCAATGTATTTGTGCATTTTACTAAATGAAGAAGAGCACTTTTAGAGTCAGTTCTCTGACGTTAAACCATGCTCACTTTTCTACGTACTGTCGTGGTAGTGGGTATAATGTAAAGAAGGCAAGAAATACGGACTCGTATGATGTTGACTCTGTCTTACTAAGGCTACGTTCCACTAGAGACTCACAACGACCATCTTTACGACCGCGATTTTTCTCGTTCCACATGCTTGCCGGCGTCATAATCGTAAACTCAAGTGGAACGGTTATTCGACCCACGTCTTGACATGGGTCGTTGTGAGCGTTGCGTGAGCGAAACTCATGACGTCATTAGTGACGTTTTCGCCACGACCATAACGACCGCGGTCTCTAAGAGAATGGCAGACGGAGCATTTTGGGTGTTGTCAGATAATAAAGGAACGCTCCCGAAAGAACACAACGTGCAACGGAATGTTTAAATAATTTTAGAAATACTCAGATTTCATAATATTAAAATAATAATATCACATACTTAATAGTTTCAGTTTGTTTGAAAAATAACCAAGTAGTTACAGATATATAATGTACGTATAGCTTTTTAGGAAATGTAAGTACATACAATGCAGATATCAAATATAGGTACTATCGTGTACTGTGGTTATTATTTATGTAAATTATTTTTATATGCAACAAGCAATATTGCAATCTTAGTAAGTATATTTTTTTTATTTATAAAGAAAGATAAAAACGCCAAATGTAATGCACCGCGTCTGTTTTTAGTATTCACTGTTTCCTATTAATGTACTCTATGATTCAGTGGTTGGCGTGAAGATGTTTATATAGTATTAATATATTTGCTACTTGCTACCTACGATCGGTGGTTTCCTTGAGCAGAAAAATATCAGCCTCTATTATTATGACCCAGGTCTGGCTTACATAGTTATTTAATAACATTTAATAAGCTTCGGGGGGATAATTTTTACCGGTGCTAGTTTTCTGAAAATCTAAGGACAAACAAAGGGTTATATTAGCCTAACTACTTATGACTAAATATTATTTATTGTTAGTGTTAGCTATATAAGTGTGGAAAATACGGACAGAATTTGTTAGAAAGGATAATTTTATAGATAAATGTTATATATAGTTAGAAATTTACATAAAGTATATACATGTTTGGAATGAACTAAAGTAAGAAGATAGGTAATATTAATGAGACGAGGGATATCTGTTGGTAGGATATCATAAAGAGGGATGGAGATATTCGGGCAATGAAAAAAGATGAACCCTCATCCAGACTACACTCGCACAGAGAATGATCACGAATCCTATTTTTGGCTAAAAACACCGGAGAGCAAATGTGACCCAGTCGAAGACGAATTATAGCCGTAGTAACTTTTTTTGATAGGTTACGGAATCGAAAGAACCGAGACGTTTGCGTAATGTGCGGTTGTAATTGGCCATAAGACTTGCCAGTTGAGTTACACGATTGTTGCCATATATCATTCCATGATTTGAACATGTCAGTTTTGGCTGAAAGACGGAGATCCCTGGGAAAACATTTGTGGTACTAAATAATCATTCTCCGTCTACGAAATAATCTGTTCAAAAGACAGCGTAGTCCAGACACCGTAGACAGAGAAACCTATCTCTGTCTACGCCAGACACTATCACTATTATCTATGAAAACAAACTGTCTGTTATTTATTTTGGTTTATGGCTTGGCACCTAGGCTTTTAAGCCAGATCTTAGAATGTCCTCCGAGCGCCCACAGTCCTGAAAAAAGTAATTTAATGAAATAGTGAATAAAGCGCAGTACCAAATCAATTTGGTCAAATGAACGCCCAAGGGTACTACTCTAAGTACCCAACTTTAACCATTGCCACTAATTCCAAATTACCACCTTTTTATAAAGAGATCTCTCCGAACGTATGTTCGAGGTTTTTTCGTGTATGACCAAGCAACAGTGAGTGCCAACAAAAACAAAAGAAATTTATCTTTCTCGACTTAACATCGAACAAGATCGTCGAGTGTGAAAATTAATCTTAATTTATTCATGAAATATTTACGATTTGTGCTTATCAATAATAGGTGTTTCAAACTACAAAAAACTATAAATGGATCTGAGATAAAGTGAAAATTATCATAATCTAAGATCTGGCTTAAAAGCTTAGCTACCAAGCCATAAACCGAAATAAATAATAAAATTTAATAAAAAAAACTAAACGTCAATAACGTCATTTATATATTTTCACATTTCGGTTCAATGGTTCATAGAATTCGATAAGAATTGAAATAAATCTGTGTTGCAATAAATAAAACTCATTTCACGTTGTAAAACGAGAATATGTTAAGATTATGATATTATTCATATAAAACTTATTGTTGTAGTGTTTATTTAGTGGTTTAATAATTGACAACTTTTACAAATGATGGCGAACAATCGTATTCCTTCTGGCCCCAATACGCCTGGCAGTCAACAAACACCTACACAGCAAGGAATAAAGATATTTATTCAAAGAGATTACTCTGAAGGGACAGCGGTTAAGTTCCAGACACGGTTTCCACCTGAATTGGAGGATAGAGTATGTGAAAGTTCATTTATAGTTATCTTAGTCATTTTTTGTATTGTTACAACTATGATACTTGTAAATGGGTGGGGAAATGTTCATTATAGTATTTCGTATCGCAGGGGAAATCTAGTTGATAATTTAAATCGGAACTTTAGTGTTTTAGGGAATGTTTACACCTGTTGATTGGAGATTGATCTGTACTTTAAAATTGTCATGTGCTCTACAAATACTTGCAATTTTCATTTTATATTCTGCACTAAACTTTATGACTTCCATTTAAATGTAGAAACCTGTATAGTATTATAAATTTCTTTAACAATTATCAAAATTAAGTTTAATCATTTTGAACTTTGAATTCTAACTTTAAGATAACTATCTGACAATCTGAAATATTACCTTCTGTCAAGCATAGTCAGCTTTCGCTGTTTAGTTACTTTGTCACTATATTATTTGTAATTTTTATAAATAAATAAATAAATTGGTAGACAAACACACACTGTGTGTATTTATATCCCCAAATTAAGCAAGTTACAAGTTATATATCTAAGATGTGCTTTTAAACCAAAGTTCCATGGTTCACCTATCTTAATACAGGTTTACCTTGAAATAGTACCAAAAAGTTGAAACCAAAACAGGGTTTTAGTTTTCAAAACATTGTGGGGCTCACTATAGGTAGTTTTAGTACAAGATTTATAATACTCCATACCATAGAAATGGAAAGTACAGATAAAATAGTGCTGCTGTGAATATGTTAAACAAGTTAGTTTTATGGGTAATATATAACAGAAAATTTTGAGGTACATTCTAGACACCCACAGCTGAGAATAACAGACAGTTGGTTTACAAAATTTACCTTGCCAGAAATCATTCTACTGATTTTAGTTTAATGAACAAGGCATGCTAAGACTTAGCATATTGATCATAGCAGGAAATTTGATGAAACTAACATGATACTTCTATATATTCCAGATAGACAGACAAACATTTGAATATACAATGGAAAGACTGAATGAGCATTTTGAGATGGCTGAGACTGCAGACTGCAGCACCTACTGTGAGGGTTGCCTTGCTTGTCTCACAGCATACTTTATTTACATATGCACAGAAACACACTATGAGAAGGTACATTTATTTGACTTTTTCCTATTATTAATTTAACTAAATTAATTAATTTATTCATTTAAAACTAGTGATCACCCAGTCGTCCAAATTCGACCTTAATAATTTAAATTATAAGTTTGAACATTATTAAGGTTCTTTTGTCAAAAACTATACTTCTATAATCACAGATTTTGCCAAAGCTACACTGTTAATTTGACTTTAACAATAAACAAAAGAGTATATTGTTACAGTCAAATATTATGCATTCTCCTTCTCTATATAAACTATAAGTGTGTGAAATTTCATACTCCTCCTTCCCTGCAATTTTCGTAAAAAGGGGTTCAAAGTTTTTGCTTCATGTTTTAATATAATGATTAAATCAGTCTTTATTAAAAGTAATTTTTATTGCCTGAAGCAGGCAAACAGGCAGACGGCCCACCTGATGGAATGTGGTTACCATTGCCTATTGCCAATTTCAACACCAGGGGTTTTGCCAACATGTCACCGACCTCTAAGAATTTTTATAACACTTGTCTCAAAAAACTCATATCATAGCGCAAGGGGAAAAACGTGACTGAATGTTCCCTCCAGATCATTGTTGAACACAGAATAAATGTTCTAAAGAACCATTGCATAGTTGAAGGTCGGAGCTTGCTCTTTGAGCTCAAGGAAATGAGGGTGAACATACCATTGCTGGCAATCTGTGCGGTTGTAGAAGTGAGGCGTTGGCATCAGATCAACCAATTCCTTGGAACACTGCCTGTTGTAGAGGCAGTAAAATATGCAGAGGGGTGCAAAGTCTCTTTGAAGGCTAAGATTATAATATTGTAGTATAGATTGACTTTATAGCCCATCAATAATTTAAAAAAAATATTTTCATGGCAAAAGGTGGCTTTATTGCTTAAAGCAGTATTTAAGGCAATCTAACTTAAAATAAATTGTTAAGTAATCCAGTGATATAAGTGGTGCAAAAAAGAGGTAAATACTTATGCATTATATATTGTTTACTACAATATTTGTAAATATATAAATTATACAAAAAATATATAAAAATATGGTTTGCCAACCCACTGCTTTTGATTGGATTTAGTTCATCCAAAGTTTGCCTGGAAGAGATAATAAGCAATAATGTTAAAAAATCACCTATGTATTTTCAATGTTCATACAATTATATAATAGTTTTTATGGATCAAATATGTAAAGGTAAAAGAAATTATCTTGTCTATTTTTTGTGTGATAAAGGTTAGCAAACACATAAGCAAGCGACTTGCCACCTCCACTGGGCATTTTCACCTATAAATGGCTTTGACCATAAATGTGTTCCCCAATTATGAGACAGTTATTTGATCTGATTGTGTCAGTAATTTTACCACTCACACCCTGGAACACAGTGAAACTGTCTTAATGACAGTATAATAAAGAAGACATAAGCAGGTTATTTGTCTGAGTGTCACAGCTTATTATTATCTCATACTGAAGTTGAAGATATGAAGATATTGGGTACCCTTGTTAAAATGTAGTGTTAAAAATACTTTTTGAAATACTGAAAAGGGGACATAAAAAGTGGTAATTTAAAAGTTAAACAATATCACTGAATAAAGATAGATATACAACACTTTATTGCACACCAAATTAAACATAGTACAAAAAAATCCAAATTCACAATTCTTCTAGGTAATAGGTGACTTTATCACTCAAAGCAATATCTTCCAGGCAACCTAAGTCATAGGAATTTCTTAGCTAATCTGGCGATGTGGGAAAAAGGGGCAATAGATATGTTAATACTTAAGCTAATTTAAAAATTCAAAAACATACATAGTCATGAGTAAAGTATCAAACGAAAGGGTTTTGTCTATTTTATCTCCTTGTTTACCAGCTGAAAATCTTGACAAATCAAAATATTCTTGCTTGATTTATGTTTTGAAAGAAAAGTAGGTATATATAGATTTGCTTAGCTAAAGGCATTTGTATCTTAGTACTTGCGACAGCCCCAAAACTGCAGCTGTCGCAAGTACTAAGATACAAATGCCTTTACCTAGTTAACAGTGAGAATCAGAATAAGTGAATAGAATTTGTTGATAAACACTAAAATTGGAGTGAATAAGACAGAATAAGACTTAATCTTTACCCAGGGGTGCAATGGTTCCTTGAAACCCCGGCGCAAGATGATCGTCATATACCTACATACACAAACATATCATGCATAATTTCCTAGTATTAAACAGAAGATAACATTAAAAAATTGCCAACTTAACCAGAAAATGTATTTCTATCTTCGTAAAAATTAACATTTATGTAACTTTTCTTGAAGTTGCATAATTTTTTTCTTTTATTTTTGATTTGGGCTCAGACTAATTTTCGCACCTTAGCGCCCAATATGGTCAAGACGGCCCTGCTTAATGCCCTTACTGTTTTATTTATTTACTAGCTGATGCCCGCGACTTCGTCCACATGGTATTCCTTCAATTAAAATTTTATAGATCGCAATACTATTATATTATATCGCATATTGTATGATTATTATATGTATGATACTGGCAATATCAATACTTAATTAGGTGCATAAGTTTTATAATAAGCTGTTTAAGTACTTGAAGTTTTTTTAACTATCCCACGGGAACTCTTTAATTTTTCGGGATCAAAGTATCTTAAATGTTGACCAGGGATATAAGCTACCACCATACAAAAATTCATTTAAATCGATCCAGTCGTTTCGGAGATTAGCCTGTACAAACAGACAAACAGAGAAACAAAAAATCTAAATTAGTTCTCTTTCGCTTCTTACATCCCCCTGACTCGGTTTTTAGCATTTTTTTTCATTGTACAGAAATTCGACCTATACAATTTTATTATATGTATATAGATTTATAACATATACAACAGCTTACAGTATTTATAGCATAGATAATAAACTATTTAATATGATTTTCGCCAATTATTATATATAGTTATTTTATTATAGAGGATCCTTTCATGCGCCAGTCTCATGCAAATAATCACTCATTTTCCATCATGTTATTGTGCAATAAAGAGCTAATTATTGGCATAATAAAATGGTATAGACAAAAGTATTAAGATTGCAACTGAAATTTTGTATATTGTGTTCTTATAAATAATATGAAAATTATCAATTTCACAGCATTTACGGAAAGTATCAAAGTTCATAGCAACACAGAACGAACGAGTGTACAACCCACGAGGGATACACATTACGGACCCAATACTGAGGGGTCTGCGTGTGATAGAAATAACTGTCATTGATGTACCGAACTGTCAAAGTCCGACAGGGAACTCAACAAACACACAGCTGAGGCATACATGACCACCACAAGAGAACAGGGAGTTCTTTATGTAACAATCGCGTTATTGGTTTTAATTGTTTCCTTGGGATTTGGTGTGTTTAAAAGTAAGTCTTGATATTCAGTCATAATATGGTTAGGTTTCATTGACTGTTACATTCCATGTCGAACTATGGCCACTATTAATTATACTAAGATTGCATATAATACAAATAACTTGAAAGTTAGGTATGCCAACATACCTAACTTTCAAAGTCAATAACTGTTATTGACATATTGAACTGTCACACTCTGACAGGGAATTTAACAAACATACAGCTAAGGCACACATGACCACCACAAGAGAATCAGAAGTTCTTTTTGTAACAGTGAATGGTTTTAATAGTTTTCTTGGGATTTGGTGCGTTTTATGTTTGTTTTTGTTACAAGTAAGTCAATATTAAATCATAGAATTGTTAGGTTTTTTAACTGTTACATTCCGCGTTGAACTGTGGCCGCTATTAATCATACTGAGCGGTTTGCGTGTTATATAAATAACTGTCATTGACATACCCAACTTTCAAAGTCAAGAATTGTCATTGATATATCAAACTGTCAAACTCTGACGGGGAATTCAACAAACGCACAGCTAAGGCACACTTGACCACCACAAGATAAGAGGGAGTTCTTTATGTACGGATCGCTTTATTGGTTTTAATTGTGTCCTTAGGATTTGATTTGGTACATTATAAAAATCTCTCTTATAAGTTCTCTTGACTGTTACATTCCGCGTCGAACTTACATCACTAATAATGAATAAAGATGATTTTCAATATATAGAATTTCGTTAATATCTTTAGGAACTAGATTTTGTTGATAGCTAAACACGGTTTTTCGGCTTTTCATAATATTAGAGCAGTAACTGTGCTATAAATGGTATTTCGTAGTGTGTAACTGTTCCATAAACTGTTTTTCGTGCAAAATTAATTTTTTGTGTAACTGAACAGGCTAATGACTTTGACGCGGAATGTATACATATTAAATCTAGACTTAACTGATTTTTTTTTATTTTTAGTCTGACTTTACGACTATTTTTAGGCACTGAAAATTGTACAACAAAATATCAACCATCAGGGTGGTGGCAAAGAAGTTAATATCAGATAAAAAAAAGAACTAATACCTAATCGATTCATTCAGTTCATTTATTGAATCATTCCTTCATTCATCAAAATTGGATGAGTAAATTAGGCGGTCAGTTGAACATACAACAAACCCACACTTTTTTTATTTTTTTATAAAAGCCCATAAACGTCCCTCTGCTGGGCTCGGGCCTCTCGCTATAGGGGAACGGACAGTAAACCCGCCACGCTTGTCCAAGGCGGCTTGGCAGGTTTGACACATCGGTTTACTCGATGTGCAGGTTTCATCACGATGTTTTCCTTCTCCGCTGTTAACACGTGGTAATCGTGACAATATGCACATTAGGTCAGAAAACTGCCTAAGTAGTGCATGCGTTCCGGCCAGGATCAAACCCGCGCCCTTTGCGTTTGAAACGCGAGCACTAGCCATTACGCTACTACGACTTATGACATACACCTATGAAGTATTTTTTATTGGTTTTCATTTTAATGATGGATTTTAATTAATAAGTATTAAAATACGAGTATGTGGCGAATTTTAAATCGCAAAACGCACTCATTTGAATTGTGACGTCAAGTACACGTTCGGTTTGTCAACAAAGGCGCTGTTACTAGGTGGTTTATAATATATGTATATATATTATCCAGGTGGTAGGGTATTTGCTCGACTGGATGGCTGCCACCCCTGGTCTAGAGTATGACGCCATAACAACCTTGTGTTGTGTGCCGGCATCAGTGACCAGGTTCCAGTCTCCTTTAAGAGAGCAGCAGCGCATTTGTAACACCTTCGTGTTGCAAATGTCCATAGGCGACGGCAACCACTTTCCATCAAGTGGGCCGTCTGCCTGTCTGCTGAACTCCTGCAATAAAAAAATAATATAAAATATCAGCCCATAAATGTCCCACTGCTGGAATCGGGCCTCCCATTATAGGGGGAAGGTACAGTATACGCGCCACGCTTGTCCAAGTTGGCTTGGCAGTTCTGACACATCGGTTTGCTCGATGTGCAGGTTTCATCGCGATGTTTTCCTTCACCGTTGTTAGCACGTGGTAATTGTAACAATTCTACGAGTGGTTTATAGTTTACAAAATGCATATTATGATTTATCGATATATGATATATTGAAAATATAGATGAATTATTAACAACATAATAAGTCATCTATATTTTCAATATACAGTCTACTCTCGATAATTTGACACTCGTTAATTTGAATCTCTCGATAATTTGAATTTTTTTCCGATCCCTTGAAAAATACTCGATAAATTGAATAAAATTAATGTTAATTGGTCCCTTCGGTAATTTGAAGTAGAAGGAATATTATCTTGCTCGCAAACATGCGATAATTTGAGGTCCGGGCTTTCCTACTCTCTATAATTTGAAGCGTTTATCATGCACATACCTGTAGTTTGTTTACATACATGTACAGACCTGTCAATTGTTTACATAAATGAGATATGAGTAAGTTTGCATTCCAGTCTTCTTTCAAACTTTAATGAGTCATGTTAATGTTTGATTTGTACTATTAAAATGAATCCAAGAAGGAACAAAATAAATGTCTTTCCATAAGTAAACGCTTGTTATTTTAAACTCTTGACAATTGGAAATTTATCTCTGGTCCCTTGAGTTTCAAGTTATCGAGAGTCGACTGTATATCATATATCAATATATGGCATCAGCGTCCACATTATGAAAGGCGCATCAAGATGGCGGCGTACAAATCGCCCGAATCCGATTGCAATTTTTATCAGTTATATTTTTAAAGCTATTTGCTTAGAGTAAATAATTTATTAGAAATATAAAAAAGAATACAACAAAATATCCCCCCCTATTATGAACTTGGATGTAATAATATCACTTCTGTAAATTAGAGCACCAAATTTTTTAGGAACGGTAAAACTAAAAACATATACATATTATGTTAATTTTAATGGACTGTCTGTAAATCATTTCCATTAGATATCATTATTTCTAATTGTTAAAATTAATTCACAATTTTCACAGTTATATTTAGATTGTTATTTTATTTAGGGCCGATTTTTCAATCATATAAAAGTTATTAGTTAAATAAATTATAACCTGAGTGAATTTAAAAGTGAAACCATTTAACTGTTTTATTCATGCAACTGTTATTTTTTATTTTTCCATGTTATATTTTATTTTATGAATAACTTTTGTCTGGCGATTGAAAAATCGGCCTTTAATTTAAACAATTACATTCTATATATGGTTGACATACCTATATGATTAGGGTATTTACTTAAACAAGCAAATTTTCCAGGAAATTAATTTAAAGTTCTCAAATAAATATTTCATGTATATATCATGTATATGTATGATTATTTGGTTAAACTTATCTATAAACTTTTTTTAAATAAAATTATACGCCAAATTTCATTTGTGGTATTTTAAGTTTTTTGTAGAACTGTATTTTTAGGTTAAAATTCGTATTGTGTGATAATATCCTGTTCGATTATGCCGGGTTCTTTTTTCTTGTTATCTATTGTTTTACCTTAACGTTATTAGAAATTAGACACGACTTATATGGAGTTTATTGAAGTAGTAGTAATGTTGCGGACAGAATCACCCCCCTGGTCTCTCCCCCGGAACTCCCATACCCCGCGCCCCGCTCACCGCGAATATGTAGCTCGTTCGATTAGCAGCTAAGCATCTGACTAAAAGTAGTACCTCAGTGAGTGTAGTGCGAGCCACCGGCATGGTCAATGGTCAAGTAAACGATCTGGTGTATATATACTAGTGTGTTTGATTATTGCGACTAGTATTAATCGGTGAAATCGATACAATTAGTGCTATCAGTGTTCAGAGGAACATCCGGGTTCTAGTGCTAACTTGTGTTGATTGACTTGAACGTGCCGTTTAGTACAGTAGTTTTTCCGCTGCCTCAAGTGTAGTAAGTATGCGCGCCAAATAAACATGGTCCGAAAGACTTCCCTTTTGTTTTTTATTATTTAAAATTCACAATAATTAAATCACTACACGTTTTCTCACAGCATAATATTCACTGAATTATTTTAGACCACGTAAATAGTTGAGATTTTCTGTTTGTGCATTTTATTCATTTTATGGTACTTCAACAATTTTTAATTCATATTGTAGTTTTTTATACGCCAGCGCTATTTGGTAGGTATTTATTTGAACCTCTGTTTGGAGCATACTGCTGGACACTTTTTCAATTTCCTCTCCATATAAGATCGTACTCCTTGCCTCTACCCTCCATATCCATAATATACATTTTCTATTCTATTCGTTTAGCTCTAACGTCACCTGTCTACAGGGTCATATAAGATTTTGCGACAACTTTTAGAATCGCATAAAAAGGTCTTTAAAAGTTACGTATAACATATTACCTTTCATTCTGAAATTTACCTCTTCTTTGGTTTATTTCACTGGATTAATAGGAATCTTCCGAAAGTAATCTTCCGGTAAAAAACTTTTCCGAGAGTTAAGAATTCTACTATAGAAAAATGCTAGTATTGACAAGCGCAGTACTAAATAGTTAGTGTAATTTTAATCGCTAGATGTCACTAATATCAATACATCGACATTTTACTTAAGTACGTAGGTACTATTTGTGAATTATGAAGTAATATGTATATGAAGGTGTGGAATTTCTAAAAACGTAAACAGTTTTAAAATACATTTAGAAAAGTTGTTGGAGGTTGCATAACTTGAAACTAACACCTCAATGGGGTAGTTGACACATATCACAATAAATTCTGAAACAATGTTCATATAAAAGAGCAGGAGTTCAAATACCACATCATCACAATAACTTTAAAATATCTTGAAAGAAATAATTTTAAATAGAGTTTATAAAATATAATTAACTCTATTTGACTGGTTATAAAGATGACATCATAGCAACGCCCATACAAAATCTAGATGGCCGCGGCGATTTGTAAGATAATAAAACCGTTGATTTAAGTGTGAACTACCCAAACACTTGAAACTTTTCAGCTCGGTAATCATATAACATGATTTAAATGACAATAATAATGATATTTAATAGTCCTACTATAGTTCGCGTGCAAGTGCTAGTCATCGCTGAGGTATGTACGCGGCAGGACGCGATTGACAAGACACATATGAGATACTAACTGCGCCCCGCGGTTTCACCCACGTGGTGATGGAAAATTCTGATAATGATGATGATTCACACTGTATCTTTATAAATTATAGCCTATGTGTTATTCTGATATGTAAGCTATATTATTGTAAAGTTTAATCAAAATCCATTCAGTAGTTTTTGCGTGAAAGAGTAACAAACATACATTCTTACAAACTTTCGCTTTATAATGTTAGTAGGATTTAAGGGCATTTGACTGGAATAGTGTTAGTTATAGTTTAAACTTTATTTAAACTCATGTCTTTCATAATAATTTAAAATTATGACGATGACACGGTATATGAACACCCGCTTTTTTATATGAACATTGTTTCAGATTTTATTGTGATATGTGTCAACTACCACATTTTTTGTTTACGTTTTAAGGAAAAGCCATTTTAAAAGTATACGTACATATTAAATTAGGTAATAATATATAGATTGAAGAAATCACAATTTGTAATCTTTTTAAATTTTATCTTATTTATCTTTATTTGCCAATATTATAAACGCCGTTAATTTATTATTTTATATTATTATTTTTAAACTATAAGTTAATAAATATATTATTGTCGTTATTAAATGTCAGAGAAATGCTTTGTACTATTATAATATAAAATAATTTCTTGTTTATATTTAATGTCATTTTAGTTACTATTTCTTGTAATAATAATAGTAAATTTTATGTAATTATATTTTTAAATATAAAAGGGCTAGGGTAAAGTATGTCGTTGTTGGCACCCCCATCCAATTAATGGCACTCAGTCAATTTAATCAAGATATTAAAAAATCTTAATATTTTTTATTTTGTACCTGTACACTAATATTGCTATTATTATTGTACGGCTGTAATACAAAAGAAAAAGATTTGTAAACTTTTCAAGGCTGTATAAGCCCATGAAGACTATTCATTAGAATTCATAATGGCATGGCATGAATATGTGGATAGATTGATGAAATTAACATCTTTAAAATAATGATTCTATTGCTTAAATAACAATTATCACTCTTGGCATTAACATTAATTACATTATAATTCACTTTAAGGCGATGGATAGTGATTCGTTGAAAACTTGGTACTCTAGCGACCGTTCCCCGAGAAGAAGTGATTTCTCTTTCTCATCAACGGCCGCCTTACTCCCATAGACACGACGTTTCGCTACAGTAACATTGACAATATATCAATCTTGACATTGACATTTCAATGATTCGCCTACAGATTTATTAATGTTTTGAATAAAATAATAGAATGCTACTCATTGTACTGGGGTGCCAATAATGGTGTAGTTTACCCTATCATGATATCAATTGTCGCTCAAATTCATTACAAGAACTTTCTACAATGCTGTTTGACTTTTTTTCGGTTCCCAAGTCCCTAGTGTTAACAATATGCATGTTAGAAATAAAAATACTATCAAGGAGTCTTCTGTCAGACTTCGAAGAGACATTGTTAAGGGTAAACGTCACAGCAAGCAGTATTTTCTATTTAAATATAAAAGCCAACAAGCTTTTTACAAAACTAAAGCGGGCATTATATTATCCAATTTGCAGACTTGCATGTGCTAAAGTTGGATGGTGTAAAGGCGGTTAGTGATCCAATCCAGCGCGATCCTATGGGCTCTGCCACACTTGCTCATTTAGTGCACTAGCTAGCGCGCTAGTTTACCACACTGTAAATTGGTTAATGTAATATCCTATAATATAATATAATATAATTTTTTTAAATTAGATCGGAATGCCGGATTTTATATTTTGGTAAAATGAGGGAAGCAATAAAACATTTTTAAAAAAAAAAAAACCAGATGAATTATTCGTTATATTTCACATGATACGTAATCAGTGGCAAAACTCGAGATTTTACCATTGCCCCAACAGTGGGCACGCAACATGACGTAGCTTAAAGTTTACGACACAAACGGTTGTGTCGCCGACATTCCATGTTTTAAACCTACCTATCATTATGAAAGAAGAACGACAATTACCTACTAAGCAAATAGCTTAATTCTAAAATATCCCCTAAAACCTATAAGGGCCGAGTCACACCGGAATGGCAGCGGCCGGCGGCGTCGCGGCGAGCACTTCCAGTTTGAAATAATTTTAAACTTTATCTACATACTTAAAAGACCAGTATCGCTTAAAAAGCTTGAAAAGGTCGCGACGCCGCCGCCGCCCGCCCGCGTTGAAGCGAACAGCCGCGCGCCACGTGCGTCTTGTCGGTGGTTCTGCCCGCGGCTGCCGTAAGTCATGGACCCATATATCCCTTTTTCTTTTTTTCCTTTTGTTTGTTTCTTTCTTCTTCTTCCGCAATAAGTGCTATAATAACCAATTCCATCATGTTCACTCCAAAGACACGAGTATCATTGCCGAATGAAGAAACTAGTCAAGAGAAGACTAGCGCGTGAAGTCTGGAGGGCGCGCCGGGCCGCCAGCGGCGACGCCGGGGACCGCTGCCATTTCGGTGTGACTCGGCCCTAAGACTACAGGGCTTTAGAGGTCATTCTAAAACTAAAATTTTCAACTAACGGTTTATTACTAAAACATTCATTTGATCAAATTAGACAAAAGAAAACTAACGGTCTTAAGCTGAAATTAGATATGTTCATTTCTCTATTTGAATTCGTATAGAAACGAGTCCTAAAAAAGGTCTTAAATGTAAAAAAAAAGATTTCATAAGTAGTTTATTAATTGCTTTTCCGTTTCTTTATTTTATTCTAAAAAGTTCCAAATATTGTTCCTTGTATTTCTATTAGTTATTTATACACAATATTTTAAACACAAAATCCTTGAAAGTACGTCATTATCTAAGAAACACCATTAAATAAGAGATCACAAGACTGGTCCGATGACCGAGCCCTGTGGAACACCGCACGCGACACGTCGACGTCCAACGATCTGGCCAGTGCCGTCCTCCCAGAGGACGAATCTGTCCCGGAGGTATGCCTCCAACAACCTCATGAGGTACCGAGGCATTCCCTGAAACCGGAAGCAGTTAGAGTCACATACGAAAACTGCTTAATATTTTTCAAAGTTAACAATGGTTAATTTCTATCAAAATTGAAAGACAAACCAACCGTCTATTTTCGGCATTAAAGCGAAAAAGAGATGATTTGTAGCGCCATCTATTTACATAGGAATTCGCTACCAGAATTGCGTTTCTTACTGCGCTAGTGTCCGTCTTAGTGTTCTCTTTTAATAATTATGTAAATACATAACTGGTTATAGTTATAGATCTATACAGTTTTACGCAAGTTACAATTGGGTATTTGACACATACTACAATAAATTCTAAAATAGTATATGAATACTATTTTAGAATTTATTGTAGTATGAATGAACAACCTTCAAAATATCTCGTTATCATCTTACTTTCAATACTTTGTTATAGAAATATTTTGATTACAGTTTAAAAAATATAACTATTTTAACGAGTCAAATAGCTTATTAACTAAGCTATTTGACTCGTTAAAATTGTTACGTCATAAGCTTGTATTCTCATATAAAATCAAGGAGGCTTTGACGTTAGTTGATTTGACTGTCAAATACCCAATTCCGATCGCCAGTGTTCGTTTGCGCATAAATGTGCAGACCGGCTTCCGACTTGTAAGTATAAGCTTTGTTGAACTTTATGCGCAAGCGAAAATGGCAGTGTTGCATTATATTCTTAGCTTACATGATTCGTACACTGTCGCGCGCTTCTAAAATTGGTCTACTGCGCTGTTACATCGGGAGGAATTATTAGTTGTGTAAAACTGTACTTAATATTATAAATGCGAATTTTTATTACTGAATCACGCTAGAAAGGCGGACAGATCTGGGTGAAATTTGGCACAGAGATTGAATATAGTTTGGTATAGCACATAGGATACTTTTTATCCCGGAAAAATGTAGGGTCCCTTGGAATAACATTAACGCGAGCGAAGCCGCGGGAAAAACCCAATTTGAATATATTTTAAGAAATGTTTGTTAATATTAATTATCAATATTTAAGTTAACGTACTGTGACGTATAGCCTTAAAATTAAGATGGCACACTATCCTTTATAATTTGTGTAAAGCTTGTTTCTCATACCCGAAGAGGTAAAGCGATGTAAATTAAGCAAGATTATTCTGTACTTTTATTCTTTGAAGTATAAATATAAGATAATTATATTGTAAATTATAAAATTTATTATGACTCGTATTAAACATTTGAAATTAATTTCAAGATTTATTTTTGGAAACCCCACTGCGAGAATAAGTTTTACAGTAGTCAGTATACAAGAAATCACCACAGGGTTAAACCCTTATTATATATACTAAACTGATTTTCGGATCTTTCTTCTAAACTAAGATGGTGTAAAAAGAGACTCGGAATTTTAAGGCATTGGGCTGCTACAAACACCGTAGGCTGTGTACGGCTGCGTGACGCTATACGCGACCGATGAATGCATTAGATAGGTTTTTCTCAGACACCTGACCCGCAGTCATCCTTGACCATTCTAGCGCAAAGATGTCGCGTGATTGACGTCAATTACTCCTTTTCTTCTGCCATACGTTGCCAGTCACACCGCAAATCATTATCGCATCCAATCCATTCATGCTTGTTAATATTGTAAATCCGAAAGTAACTGTCTGTCTGTGACTCACCAAAAAACACGGTACCGATTTCACTGAAGCTTGGTAATGTTTGTATTATCAATACCGAGAGTGGATACATAATACTTAATAAAACTACGTTTTAACGGTTTTAAGCGCGGTAATTTATTTGGTTTTTGTTATTTTGTTTATGTTATTTTTGTTTTTACGAAGCGGTGGTAAATTAGATTAAGCTCCCATAGAGTAAATAATAACCACAAACAAAATTAAAACTAAATAATTAAAATGAACAAGTTGGCGGTAGGTTAAATAAAACTTTAAACAATACTCGTAGACACTTGACATCTTTGTCTTCCGTGATCACGGCCACTGAAAAGTGGCCGAAACGTCGGAATAACAATAATAAATTACCGCGCTGAAAACCGTTAAAACGTAGTTTTATTATGTATACAAGTCGCGAAAACTTAAGAAAATATTATATAATAATATTTATTCCGGAAAATGGGATAGCGCCTGTATAAAATTAAATGCAATGTAACTATCTTGTTAATATTTGCTCACGAAAAAAGTTCAGGTAAGACATAAGGAAAGAACGGGATTTAATTAAAGTCCACGAATATATTGCCTACATTAAGCGGTGTTATTGCACGTGATTCCTTAAGGATCGTCGTAAATATAACATTTTATGCGTTTTAATTACAAGAAGTTATTACTTACGTAGGTTACAGGGCCGTTGTTTGGTGGTATAAGTGGGACACAAAAGAAAGTTCACTTGAGCTTGGTAATTTAGCGAGCTATGTCGGTAACCTTGTTTCACTTACTGGTATCCTCTTTTCGGGTTTAATCTAATATTATAGTAATAACAGCCTATAAACGTCCTACGGCTGGGCTCGGGCCTCCTACTATAAGGGAACGGATATGTCCGCTACGCTTGTTCAATGCGCCTTGGCAGATTTGACACATCGGTTATCTCCATTGTGCATGCAGGTTTCATGACGATATCATCCTTCACTATTGTTAGTACGTGGTAATTGTAACAATATGCACATCAGATTAGAAAACTGCCTAAGTGGCGCATGCTTTCTGGCCAGGATTGGAACCCGCGCCCTTTAAGTTTGGGACGCGTTTAAGCTACTACTTTTTAGTCTAATACTAATATATTATAATTATATATTTCATAATTTTAATTTATTTACAGGCGAATTTCTAATTAGGTCTCTACGACCAAATCTGAAACTAAGATAAAGGAAAAATTCTCCAGCTGTTTTCTCCAATTTTTCTATTTGCGAAAGTATCTTCCCATCTCTTTCTGGGCCGTCCTCTTTCTCTCTTCCCATTCCTCGGTATCCAATCACAGATTTTTTCTCTTGTCCACTTGTATGCCCTGCCCATTTCCATTTTAAAGACCTTACTCTTTTAATGACATCTGTTATTCTAGTTAGTTTTCTTATAGTTTTGTTTTGAACTTTGTCTTGAAATTTTATGCCTAACACACTCCTTTCTTTCCTTTGATGTACTGATAATTTTTCTTCGTCCTTTTTCCTTAACGCCTAGGTCAGGAAACAAAACACATACTGTATTATTAAAACAAACCATAATGTACTTAGTTTGTAAGGATTAATTCCTGTGAAGGAATGTCAAAGTAACGGAAATGAGATAGAAAGTAAGATTTAAAAAACCGTTCTAGTAGGGTCTATAAATCATCTGCCGCTTGGGGGAACAGGAGTTCTCACTCACCTGCATACGCCGTTAAGATGGGAGGGTGGCGTGTTCCGCGCGCGCTCACCTCTCCTCCTGTTACAAACCGCCCCACGCCGGACTAGACATGGAAGATGCCGGGGGATGAACGTAGTCCCTCGGCAGTGAAAGTGGCCTTGCGAGGCCTATGCCTGCCAGGGCTAGTGGGGATGTTAGGTCATGTCATGTCTCCCTTAACAGGGCAGCAGCGCATTTGTAGCACCTTTGATGTTGCAAATGTTCATAGGCGATGGTAACCGCTTTCCATCAAGTGGGCCGTCTACCTGTCTGCTGAACTCATGCAATAAAAAAAAATGTACCCGTAGACCTGGCATAAGGCGCAGGACGGAACACCCAGGGGTCTTAGTGGGTATCCCTAACTGGGGAGTTGCAATGCCATGGCGCCAAATCTGGCTCGGCATGCTAGTGCCACTCCCGATCTGGCGAATCCCACACACGAGTCGCGAACTTCTATGCTTGTCGCGGCCTGTGGTCCTCAAACAGATTTGCCCTGGATAAAAAAAAGGTTCCAGACATTATAATATTTACAGTCACTTTATTTTATTAATATTGTTACATTTGTAGATTTTAATTGCGTATTTTAATTACAAGGTATGTTTCCTTGTACGTACAGGATGTGGATAATATCATCCCATCAAGTAATAGTTGCTCGGTGGAGGTCATCGATGGTCGTTGACATTCTTATTATAACTGTTATCCCATCATGTATAACAAAAACACACACATTGTGCGTACAATGTGTATGTGTTGTATATACAATGTGAGTGTTTGTCTGGGTATAACCAAACACTTGGGGATATCACCACGTTAAGCAAGGTACGCTTGTCTTGTGGATAATATAAAATGGATCACTCTGGTGCTAAACACAGACACCCACAGTAAATAACGGAAAGTTCGTTTACGAATTTACAATGCTAGGATCGAACCCGGATTCTCTGCATTGCAGTGAGGCAGGGCGGTAAAGGCCTGAAAAAAGAATTCACTGCTCCCTATCAAAATAGTCCTTAGTTTCACACCAATTTTGATTACTTCATTTAGTTTTTATAAGCTTTTTGAATGGATAGAATAGTTTTAGCGATTCCGATAAACTCTTATAAAATCAAGTACACAGAAAAGGCATGCCTGTCCAAGAGGAACTAGTGGGATTCACCCATTGAAAATCTCTGTATGAAGTTTTTGCTCACGAAGTTTTCTCCTACCGTCAGTAGATTGCATTTGTAACAGATATGAATAGTAGGCCAGAAAAAGTGTTTAAACGATCAGGATAATGATTCCAACTTGGCTCTACCACGTACAAAACGACGACAACTTATTCTATATATATCATGTTTAATTAATTAAGTAGTTTGTGGACTTGCCAAACTGCCCATAAGGACTTAATCGCCAGACTTTATGCATAGTAGTAATTCAGTTAAATAATAACTTGTGGATTAACAGCCGGATCCTATAATATATCTTGTTGTTGTGTGGTAGTGCCTTTTCATAGTTATAGTTCTATTTAATTTCATATCTTTTTCAACGTGAAGTACGTCCTTTTATTTTTCAAAATTATTATTTTCACATTTCAATAAGCATTTTATAACATATTGTTACAACTCAGATCCCGACAAACACAAAATCCACTTGCATATCTGAAACAAAGCACATTTATTACCCGTCGGCATTTGAACTAATAACATTGAAATTGTTTTATGGTCGTCTTCTTTTGTTTACTCATTGGCATACGGCCCATTGTTGTATTGTAACCATTAGCCAGGTGTTATGGATTTAAAGTAGAAGTTGATTCTAGGAAATTCACTCCATGCTGCCGGGCCGATATAGTGCATCTGTGCAGTATAAAGCAATGGCCTGATTGAGGGAGGAGTCAATCGAGCGAGAACCACCAGCGAAGCGAGACGTGTGTGCTGCAATCGGAATCTAATAAGTGACGGACTTTGCGCGTTTTATTATATTACGACCTTCTGCATTACGTTTGGACTTGTTGTGTCCGGTTATATTTGTACCTGTGTTATACGTGTTTGTATAGTTCTAATAAACTCTATAGTAATTCTAACGGCATTTTAATTCGAGTCTCGCGACTCCTAACAATATCATGTACTTATATTGTTCTAAATATATATCTTTCGTCTATTCTTTGGTTGCTGTTATGCATAAATATTAAAAATTTTATTAGTCTTTTTCTTCTGTGAAGGTGACGTTACTACTTGGCACTAACGGAAGACCAGGGTTAGTTGTTATCAACCAGCGTTTGGTGAATTAGGGCCTGTTAAGAGTTAGTTAACCTTTGGCTTTTGTTAAACAATGTATAATTTCCATTTTAAATAACTCTAAACTAACATTATTTTCTTTTTTCTTTCTATATCCTATCGACTGTTCATTTGACATAAGCTCCATATAAGTAATGTCAAAATTCAATCGATGAGTGAATGAATAGTATGATATAGGAACCGGCCATAATAATAACAGCCCATTAACGTCCACAGCTGAGCTCGGGCCTCCCATTTCATAGCGCAACAGACAGTATACCCGCCACGCTTGCCCAAGGCGTTAGACACATCGGTTATAGTTCTTTATATATCCAATGTACTCTGTGGTTATACGAGTAGTTACCGGCACGAAGCTTGAGCGGTGGGCGCAACGGTAGGGATCACCTTGCGCATTGATCGTATCCAATGTAATTAGGGTTGCCACCCATACTACAATATATAGTATCGTACTATATTTTAGGTACCTACTATATGTTATCGAAAAATTATATAGTACGAAATGTATGAGGGTGAATGCGTGTATGGCTGTCGGTTATCCGTTGAGCGGTGTACGGGGAATAAAAGATAACTTCGTATCGTACACTTTTACTACTCACACACACTCTGTGTTATTTACAAATCAGAAGGATTTTTGTTTAGGTGAGGGCAACGACAACGACCACGAATGTCGTGTGCCCGCGTTGAAGGCTTGTGTCGAACTCACAGATCACTAGTACTCTCTAACGAAAAGTCGAACTGTCGTTCGGTTTTTTTTGATGGACGGTGTTTTCGCGCCAAGAGAATCGGCGCGAACGTTGTGAGCCCGCGCTGTCATAAAACAGCGCGCTGTTTTGAATGCTACACAGATTAATATTAGCTTCGCACTTGCGTGCTTGCTTATAATGTTGGCATTAATGTCGCCACAGTACTATATTTTCATCACTAATTCAGTTGTCGCGCTTTTTGTTCAGATACTTATGATTATTTTAAAAATAATAGATCTTTGGTGGCCAAAGCAAAAAGTAGTAATAAATACACATAGAAAATGCAATAATGAAATAAGTAAAATATATAATAACTGATGAAAAATAAATTTGTACCATTTTCACCTAAATTTTTCAAAAGTAATATATTTGTACAGCTTATAAATATAATATTTTTTTCAAGAAAAGGTGACAACCCTAAATTTAATGAGAGTTATCGACAATATTATATTTATTCGAAAGGGACAATAATACCTCATACTTTAAAAAAGGATCGAAATTTCACTGTTCCTAGGAAAAAGTGATCGCTCAAGAATCGTACCGGAAACTATATAATCTCGATGTGCAAGTTTAATCACGATGTTATCTTTAACCGTCAGCACGTGGTAATTATAACAGTATGCAATTCAAAATCGCTCCCTTTGAGTTTGGGACTCGTGCGCTAACCATTAAGCTGCCACGACTTAGGGGCCATCCATAAATTACATCACACGTTAAGGTGGAGGGAGGGGGTCGACGAAGTGTGAAGTGTTGGTTTCTGAATTTCGTGACGTCACATTTCAAAATCTTATATATTGCTAATTACGGAACTGCTGTTTTAATTTAATAAGTTCTTGATATAAAATTGCAAATTATGTGATGTCACACCAGGGTGGGAGGAGTTTCACGAATGTGACCAGCTGTGAGAAGGATGGGGGAGGGGTCAAGAAATCATGAAATTCGTGTGACGTAATTATAAGTCGATGTTTATCCAAACGATGACAAGGACTCATTCGGAAGTTAATGCAAACGTAAATCAGGCTTACAGCAGGCCATAAAATTTGACACCGCCTCTACATAGACACAAATTAAAATTAATGGTTCGATCTGTCTCTGAGTACGCCTGTTTGTAATGATTTATTATTTTACCTTGTAATATTTGTATCTAGTGACATGCATAGTTATGATGTCTAGGTTTCATTCGACACTATCTGTTGATAATGTCAATATAACACGGTCAAAGACAGATTAGAGCAGTCAAAAACAATGAGCATCTCATTTCAAAATCTTATCTTTTATCACAGTAATGTCTTTTGAGTGAAGACTTGTTACGTAAGTTTGTACTTTTATTTGAATTTAAATTATAAAGGTAATATTAGACGGTTCATTTATGTATTTCAATTTGGATGAATCAACCAAAGTGATCCATATACATAGTACATATATTGGAATCATTCAACATAATTGAGAACCGTCGCGTTCTTTCAGTTCTGTACCTTTCAACCAAATTGATTCATTTTGGTTGATCAGTCTAATATAAGCTTAAGGTTGTGTCTGTCACAAATGCTGAAAGCGACGTCTAGCATCAATCAGCGTTGGACGTCGCTTATGCCGATGATCTTTCTAGAAACGTCTAAAACTCGCAGTTTTCCTATACATTGTATAATTTTTTTATTGGATGACTTCAGCGGACAGGCAGACGGCCCACCTGATGGAAAGCGGTCACCATCGCTTGTGGACATTTGAAACACCAAAAACGTGACACAAATGCACTGCTGCTCTTTAAAGGGAGACTGGAACCTGGCCACTAATGCCAGAACACAACTCTATATTTATCTCTCGGATTGAACTGATTTGTTTGCTATAATAATTAATCTAGGAAACAAATCTGTCTAATTTTTTTTTATGTTGTTGGCTTCAACGCAAATGGCACAGATTTTGCCAATGTTAGAGTATGAAGAGGCAGGTGGAAAAGGAAAAATATATATTTAAAAATCTAAAAATTTGGCCAGTAATTTATACAACTGACCAATGTCAATAAATCAAATAAAAAACAATCAATCATGTCAATTGACATTAAAAAAGCGAGGTCTTTACGTTGGAATGCTCAAGAATGATGGTGGTTTACGACGTATGGATGCCGCGCATAGCGTGTGTGTCACGTCACCTGTTTCAGAAGCTAGATTTATGTAGTTCATGAACGATGTTCTATTAGGAACCGATTCCCTATACTATACCAAAAAAAACGTTTCACATTCAGGATCTCCAGATTTAATTTACGAAAATTTCTCATACCCGCTAGCAAATTTCTTCAAAACGTACTATCTGAGAAACTTTTCCCCACAGATGTTATTGGATAAAAAAGTTGGACAAGTGCATGTCGGACCACGCACATTGAAGGATTTCATAGAAGTGACAAACTTTCGTTATCTTTTAAGCGGCTTCAAAAGAAGGAGGAGGTTCTCAATTCGTGGTATAACAATTTTTTTCTATAATTTGTTTAAAAACCATTAGAATGACTGTATACAGACATGTTTGGATTTAACTTTAATTAGCAATTTCATACTATATCGGATATTTTATGGCATTTTTGCAAGGCTAATGGGAATAAATATTGCCCCAATTTCCCCAGTTCTGAAATTTGCGTCTCCAAAATTCCCAACCGCTAACTATAACCCCAGAATGGGGACATAAACCCCAATTTGGGGACCCTGTTCACTGTTCACATTACAAAGCGTTGATTGGTCTATTAGTTCACTCGGTCAGTGCTCAGTGCACCAATCAGCGATCCGACAGTCTTGTGTAGTTCATGAACGATGAACTATTAGGGACCGAGATTCGAATTCTACTTTAGGAAGTTGTGGAATTAATAAGCATCATCCATACCGTTACAAAGATTTTCTTTTATCCTCGACTGGCCACGACTCGGAGCTGCTAGTTATGAGGGCATAAAATTAAATGCTTTTATTAACATACACACCCGTACGTGATTCTTCCCTGCAGAGTTGCCCCTTCACGCACAACTAACTACGCACTGCCCCGATGATGAGACTCACAATATCACTCACCTCACCTCTGAATTTATCGCGCGTAGCTCGCTTCTGGATCTCCTCTTAAACTACACTAAACTCCTCCTTCACTGAACTGCCCTTTAAAGTCTTCACTAAGCTCGTCACTGTCTTCTACAAAACTTCTTGGTTTGACACCGTGAAAAATCCCTTGAAAACGTGGGAAAGAGTGACTGACACCAGGCTTCTAAACAGACTCTCCAAATATAACCGGGATTAAACGCTAGTATAATAATATTAATGATCTACAGCTTTCTTATCGAGCACGTTCGGGCTTTTCTTTCTCAATAATTACACTCAAACACTCAACCGTTTTATTGACATAGGACCTCGGATTATTTAACACAAAAGTCACTTCAAGTTAACCAAGTTGTGGGTAGTATTGATCTATATTATATATGTATAGCTTGAGTGATGTGACCACTTTGGCATTAAAATAGAGTCTCTTGGAGGCTTAGTCAGTACTCTATCTACTAAGCCTAAGAATATCTACATATACAAATAAAGTTTTTTTTAAATACTACCTTTGACGGTTTTAAGCGCGGTAATTTATTTGATTTTTATGATTCCGACATTTCGGCCATTTTTCAGTAGTAGTAATCACGGAATACGCACACTTTAACAATATTCGTTGACACTTCACATCTTTGTCTTCCATGATCACGTCTACTGAAAAGTAGCCGAAACGTCGGAATAATAAAAATCAAATAAATTACCGCGCTCATAACCGTTAAAACGTAGTTTTATTATGTATATTAGTCGCGAAAACCTAAGAATTTTTTTCGATAATTATTTAATAATTATGTATTGCAAAGCCGGAAGACAGGTAAACAGCCCATCTAGTGGAAAGTGGGTACCGTCACCAATAGATGTTTGCAACACCAGGGGCATAGCCAAGGTGTTGCCAGCCTTTATTGGATGAGATATAATTTATTTAAAAAAAAGAGTTCGAACTAGATAAATAAAAATATTTTTTTAGCTAGACGTGTTGCTGGGGAGTTTCTTACCGCTTCTTCTCCTTAAACAGCGATAACACGTTGCGAAGCGGTGTACATAGATAGAATTGGAAGTAAAATTAAATGTTAACTTTATTTACTTTGTAGCAACGCTGTTGACTTGGAGACTATATTTGTTTTACAAAAAAGAACCGTAAGATCAATTTAGAACCTCAGCCCTCGGGAGTCTCTTGGTGAACGCTTTAAGGAAATCGGTATTATGACGGTCGCTTGCCAATATAATTTTAATAATATAATTTATATTCGTCATAATTTTAGTGCCTACAAACAGTATCGTCATATATGTATGATCTTCAATTTTTTTTCCAGTGGAATTTATTTTGAATAAAAACTTTTCAATTTGAATATATTATATTTAATACTGAAAATAATATAAAATGGAGGGAGGGGGATGTAGGTCGTCGGAATTCTCACTGAACACGATTAGCTCAAGGCGAACCGTTTCACGCCAATATTCTGTGAGTGCGTGGTATCACACCGATCGAGTCGGCTTAGAAGCCCTATTCCCAAACGCCTTTCGTCGTTCGTTTTCGCCTGATCAGCCCGAAATAGTCAATGAAATTTTAGATAGAAGAAAGAAAAAATATTTCTTTAAAACTATGTTAATATAGAGACAACACTTTATTGGACACCAAATTATACATCCACAAAAACAGACCATATTTACAATATTTTCTAGGCAATACAACAGGCGGCCTTATCACTGAAAGCGATCTCTTCCAGGCAAGGTAAATCAAAGAAATTTGAATCAGGCGATGTAGGTGGTGTAAGAAAAAGGCAATAGATACATAAATACTCAAACTAATTTAAGAAATAAATATAGAAATACATACATATATAGTCATAATCCATGTACCACAAAAATAAATGGAACGTACAATGAAAAATGCATTTAAGTATAAAAAAACAAGCAAGTTTTAAAACGAAAACTAACGACGAAAGACGTTTGAGAATAAGCCCTCAGAGGTGTAATCAAGTAATGATTCCAGTATGGCTTTACAACAGTAATAAAAACTTTTAACAAGTTTCTGTTAAATTTTTTATTGCATGAGTTCAGCAGACAGACAGACGGCCCACCTAATGGAAAGCAGTTACCATCCTCTATGTACATTTGTAGCACCAAAGGTGCGACCGATGTGCTGCCGCTCTCTAAGGGAGACTGGAACTCGGTCACTAATGCCGGAACACAACCCAAGGTTGTTATGGCGGCATACTTTAGACCAGGGGCTCAATTCTGCTATTTCAACATCATAATAAAAGTACGATTTCATTGGGATAGCGACAAAAAATCGTATTCTACTAAGTTCACAATACCGGCTCGATATCGTCGGGGCAGAATAATAGTAGAAAAAAATGGTATTTTGCTTAGTAGAATTGACGTTAGCCGAAAAATATTGAAAAGCTACTAACATTTGAAACATTTATTTCGCGAGGTGTCACTTATAAATACTTATAAAGAGCCACGAGCAAGCCATGGCAATTAACAGAATACCAAAACCAGACAAACCTACGGTAGAGACGTTAGTGTCCGGCGATTTTGATGAGGTGGCAATAGCAGAATTGGGCCTCAGGTGTGGTAGCTATCCACGATCCAAATGTACAAATAGCCTACCACCTGGCTATGGGTCGTTTTGTCGCCTCTTACGATAGGCCGTCCGGTCGCAGGAAATTGTATTCTTTCTCCGTTCCTGCACGGATATTTGTTCGATTTTTAAAGCTGATTTTGATCTACAAAAACTTAGTTCGGTCAATTTAATTGACCAGTATATATTTAAATTAATAATCTAATTCATCTTTAAATTATTTATATTATCTTATCTTCATAGATAAAGAAGAAAATTATAGGCAGTACTCAGAAATTTAGATAATGAAATATAAATTAGTGATTTTTTTATTCAAGGTCATTTAAACTGAGAAAATAACTTCAATTTATGTAATTGTTTCATGAATGAAACATTTCTTAGAGACTAATCGAAAATAATGAAAGTAGCTATATTTCACAGAGCTGTTACATAACAGAGGGGTAATTCATAAGATGGCGCGTGTATTTTACCTACGTTTAAAACTTCAAGTTGATCGTCTCACCACATTCTTCAAACCTTTAAAAACGAACCAGGAAAAAAAATGCATTTTATTATATCAAGGGTGAAATATAATAATATGTGTTTTAAGCGATATTTCGTGATTGACTTAACATGATGGCCTTTTTTCATCCTTATATCTCAAACTTAAGCACAATATGCAAAAAACTTGGTTTATAATTAAAATCTATAGATGTTCTTCTTTTTCAAATCATTTTTATCTATAGGTTTCGGAATAATTTTTATTTTTTGTTTTATTGCATGAGTTCAGCAGACAGGCGGACGGCCCATCTGTTGGAAAACGGTTACCATCGCCTATGGACATTTGCAACACCAAAGATGCTACAAATGTGCTGCTGCTCTCTATAAGGAGACTGGAGCCTGGTCACTAATGCTGGAACACAACTCAAGGTTGTAATGGTGGCATACTTTAGACCAGGGGTGGTAGCCATCCCGACGGGAAAATGCCCTACCACTTGGCTGTGAGTTGTTTTGTCGCCTCTTACGACAGGCCGCCCGGCCGCAGGAAATTGTATTCTTTCTCCGTTTCCTGCACGGATAAAATTAATTGGAACGTAGTAGAGCTATGCTGGGATAATTATCTTGATTACAATGCTTAGGGCCGGGTCGATCAGTGTGATACCACACTTTCACAGAACACCCGCAACAGAACAGAACAGAATATTGGCGTAAAACGGTTAGCTTGGTGCTAAAAGTGTTTCGTGTGATGAGGGAGAGTTCCGACGGCCAATTCATCCCATTTTCCCAATCCCATCCTCTTTACTAATCTCATATCTTATCCTTCCTGTCTGATCCTTCTATCTCATCCCCCTGTCCCAATCTCTATATTCCATCCTAAATGCTGGTAACGCGTTGGTTTAGCCCCCGGTGTTGCAAACGTCTATAGGCGGCTGTAACCACTTTCTACCAGATGGGCCGTATGCCTGTTTGCCAGCTTCGCAATAAAAATAAAGAACCCTAATAAGGAAAGGAAAGTAAACACAACGTTTTATAAACAATGTACTGATGAATGAATTAACGTTATTATTTGAGGATATGAAGAACAAAACCTCACATATCCACTTTTAAATTTTTTGAGAAAACAATTGAAATCAGACTAACTAACCGACTACATCATCTGCATTTGTTTTAGTTATGTCATATTACACTATTTATTCAGTCAATCTCAATAGTATCTTTATTCTAATTTCAATGTTCTTTTCTGTGGATTTTATGAAGTCTTAATAAATACTATTTAATATTGCTCCAATAAAGTGAGTTATTGAAACAAACAAAACAAGGGAAACTAATTTTCCTGGATGGTTAATTGTAGTTTTGTTCGGGATTCTTGATTTCAAGTGCAAATTTGTTTTAGAAAAAACCTGTTATTGTTAAGGTTAAGGTTTTACATGTGTTTTAAATAAAAAGTGATGTTTTGTTCTTCATCTTCTTATTTTTCCTTCTTCATTGATAGGACAGACAAGTCTATATCAATTTCCTACTCTATGTCGTGAAGGCAGACGCGTGCCTGGGCGGGCGGCTACCGGGGAGCGAGGGGGGCTTACCCAGCTCACCTAGGCAAGGCAAGCCAACTGCCAAGCAAGGACTTTTTAGTACGCGTTCGATGTTTAGAGAGGTTGCACGTCAGTTTTTCATTAAATTTTATTAATATTACCGCGTGTTAAAAAAACGCATTTGCTGAATAAATTTTGTGCAGTTTACGGGTTGTGTTTAATTGTGTTGTAAAAAATTCTGTGACTTCAATTTGTGCGAAAAGCTGAGGACGCCAACGATTTGTGTGAGCCGTTTTCAGAAGGCAACAAGGTGGGTTATGCTATAAGAAGTAATTTGTTTTCTATTGCATGTTATACTATAAAAAAAAGTGTACCTATGAAGTGTACCTACTAATAATTCCATAATTTTATTTGAGAAGTCGGTTTTCATAATACTCAAAGCCATAGAGACAATAAAACCCCCATTTTCTGTCTGATCATAGGCAGATATAGCTTTTTATTTCATATTTTGACAAAGATGTGATTGTTGAAATTTAGGTAGGTATAAATTATATGCTTGATTGTTTTTTCTAGACAGATATAATCTATGCATTAATGAAAGACGTTTTGTTTCATAAAACATTATCCAAAACTAGAGCATGCAATTAATAAATTATGGAAAAGAAATACTTTTCTGTATGTAATAAAAATGATCTCCTAGTAGCTTAGATATAAATATTGAGGTAATAAATTGTAGAAATAAATTTATTGTTATCCTAGCTTTATAATAATTATAACCGGTTTAAGCATCAATTAATAAATTTTTATGAACGTGGTAGAGCCATGCTGGAATCACTATTTTGATTACAGCTCTTAGGGCTGGGTCGATCAGTATGATACCACGCTATCACAGAATATCGGCGTGAAGCGGTTAGTCTTGAGCTAGACGTATTTCAAGCAATGAGTTACGATAGCACCATGCCCCTATTCCAATCCCATATCCCATTCCTTGAACGAATGAATGGATGAATGAATATGCTTTATGGTGTTTTAAAAGATACAGTTAACACAGACTTTCCCAACCTTGTATGGACAACCGCCCCCTTTTACAAGAGAAAAAAATCCAACGCCTCCTTTTAGATAATAGTCAATTATACCAATTTTATATGTATGTCTATTATTTATTAATAATCACAAATTAAAAATTAATTATTAGTCTCTCTCTCTCTAATCGTGCTTCTCGTGGTTGTGGCTGAGGGTCAAATTTTCAAAGTATTTAATTAAAATTCTAATTAGGTAGGTACGTCGTGACCGCCATTTGCCTTTGGACACCCGCTACTGCCCCTACGAAAAGCTCCAGAGCCCACTAAGGGGCGGTACTGCCCCCATTGGGAACCTATGAGTTAACAGAAATAAAACTTTATTAATATTGTATTAATAGGCGGTCTTATCGCTATTAGCGATTTCTTCCAGATAACCTTTGGATAGACAAAAATGTGATAAGAACAGAGGTATGATGCATTATTCTCGCTACCGAATCAGTATCTTATAAATATATACATACATTATATAATATACATAATTAATAAAGTATAAAAATTATACTAATAAAATAGATCCTTTTATCTGATCCCTCTATTTCATCCTAAAGGCTGGCAACGCGTTGGCTTCGCCATAGGTGTTGCGAACGCCAATAGGCGACGGTAACCACTTTCTATAAGCTGAGCCGTTTGCCAGCGGGTTGTCAACTTTGACGGTACCGTCCAAGTGCATGTTGAACCTCGCACAGTCAATATTTCCGTAGTTGCGAAGAACGTTCACAATTCTTGTCATTTTATTACATTGTACAGATTAATGTAGACGAATTAAAATATGTATGTCAAGATCGTAGCAGAGGAAATCGTCTTTTGTATGTACGTGCAGTTGCTTCTTGGTATTGCGAAGCTGCTAAACAGGCATATGGCCCATCTAATGTCAGCCTTTTTTTAATACAAGACACCTTTGCAGGTTTTTTCTACCTCCTTCTTCATGGGTGAAGATAGAGCGCATTCTTTTCCTCTTCATTTTATTCTCTTTTTTATATTTTTATAATACTACTAGGGAAAGGGTAATAATAACTTTTTATCAACTTTTTTGAAAACCTCTTAGTATCTATTACAAACATTTGTCTTATGTCTAATACATTTTTTGCTCTACGCATACTATGTCTATTTATTTCTTACTATGATTTTTACATTATATTCTTATATCTATATTAGGATATGCCCACGTCTTCGTTCACGCTTGCCTTGAAATTCTCACGGGATTCCCGGAACACAACACTTAAAAAATAATGTAAGCTATCGTTTTAGTGACAACTGACGGAATAAGCTATTTTCTATCCACATAAAATGTAGCGCAGATTCAAGTCTAAAAATTTGCTGTCGATCAGCGAAAACCGCATCATCTTGGATAGAGAATGGAGTAGGGTCATCGGAACACTCCCTCATCGCACGAAATGCGATTAGCACAAGGCTAAGCCATTTCACACCGATTTTGCATGAGAGCATGCTGTATATGCTGCCACTTACTGTCAGAGAGGCCTAATCCTTACCAACATTTATAAATTTACCCAGAAAACACTATTTGTCCACAAATAGCTATGTCTGATTAACACAGTAATTATAATCATGCTAATTCGTTTATTATAATAACTTATGTACTACCCGTGCGCAGAAGGTTTGCCGATAGCCTCATGATGTCACGCGTCGATGGTCAGCAGGGTTGACAAAAAAGGTTACATAATAGTTATTGCAATAAATTTATTATTGTATATACTTTACATAAGTATATACAACAATAGTAAGTACTCATCGGCAAACCTGCGCGCTGCGTATATTTTGAAATATATTATTGTATATATATGACTACGTATATATGTATGTATTTGTATATTCATTTCTTAATTTGGTTTGAGTATTTATGTATCTATTGCCTTTTTCCTGCACCAACTACATCGCCTGATTCAAATTTATTTGATTTACGCTGCCTGGAAGAGATCTCTAAGATCCGCAATTATATTTATAAATTATAAATAATTATTTATAATTCATAAGTATATTTAATCCCTATTATTAATATTATAAATGCGAAAGTAACTCTGTCTGTCTGTTACGCTTTCACGGAAAAACTACTGAAACTCAGTATATATACAAGGGATACCTTTTATCCCGGATAATGGGATAGATTTTGGGATTGGTTTATGTAAAGGTTATCCCAGAAAATAGGTTTTGTGATTTTTGTCTATTTCGTCCATTTTGTCTATTATGTCATTTTTGTCAAGTTTTGTCATTTATGTAGTTTACAGATAGACGGGGGGTGGGCTAGTTCGCGATATAAAATGAAGTGCATCTTCCGGGGGGAAAAAGGTACATAAAATTTAATTCAATATATCCTGTACCGCCTGCTCTTTAAACAAGAGGTACGCACGAGGGGTAATATTTAGTTTCTTTATATATATAATATGCTATTGACACGTATGACACTTATGACTCGCAGCCGCCCACCTTTATTATTTCTTCTCCAGGACATGGTGCTACCCACCATGCCCTTTAAATGTACTTATTTTCAAGTCATTGTCATAATTTTCGTAAAATAAAATCGCATTATTGTAGATGGCCTTTAGAACGTTTCTGCAATGTCACGGGCATGATTGCTACAGCTTTTAAAGGTCACTTTATAATAAATTACTGGTTTGACCCGTGACAAGCGAATATAGGCCTTTTAATTTATTAAATAAATAAATTACTAATCCATTATTTTTTTTATTATGCAAATATGTATTTTCAAATATGTAAATCCCTATTAATATTATAAATGTGCAAGTAACTGTCTGTCTGACTGTTGTGCTTTCACAGAAAAAGTACTGGACCGATTTGGCTGAAACTCAGTGTATATATATTTTTGATGCCGAGGATGAACATAGGATACTTTTGTCCCGAAAAATGGGATCAAATATTTTTATCTCTCTGTTTGTTATGTCTTTACGGAAAAACTATTGTACCCATTTGGCTCAAATTCGGTGTATATGTAACTTTAATACTAAGGGTGGACATGGGATACCTTTCATCCCGGATAATGGGATAGATTTTTGATAGATAGATAGATAGATGTAAAGGATGGCCCAGAAAGTAGGATAGGTTTTGTTTTTTTTTTGTGTTTTGCCATTTTCGTCATTTTGATTATTTTGGTCGCTGGCAATTTTGATAGCTTTGGTAGTTTTTGTGGTTTTGTCATTTTCGTCATTTATGTAGTTTACAGATACAGTAAAAATACAGTGTTGTATACAAAATTAGAACGGGTTGAAATAGGGAATGGAAGTTTGTATGGGGGACCAATCATTTTGCAAGTTTATAGACATAAAAATTCATAATCTATAAAAAAAAACGAGATAGTAACTCGATCTCTCTGTCTTAATACCGAAAATGGATGAATAGATACTTGTTATATCGGGAGATGGGATGGTTTGCGATATAAAATGAAGTAAATCTTCCGGGGGCAAAGAGCACCAACATAGAAATTTAATACAATGTAACGTGTATTAGCGCCTGCTCTATAGACAAGAGGCACGCATTCGAGCTAGCTAGTTAAACTATAATGTAGGTACATTATTTTTACATTTCATATTTAGATAATTATCAGTAGTACCTACATATATACTTTTAAAAACTAAACTGTACACCCTTTTGTTTTTCCTCTCTCTAGACTCTAGCTAGACATGCGTCTAGCAAGAGTCCCTAGGTAGGTTAACCTGCATAGGTTTGCTGGAAAACTCTTTTTAGGGTTAACCTCGCCTTTGTGCATCACTATTTTATAGTCTAGTGTTCTCCATCGTTCATATAGTCAGTATCAGTTTTTTTTAATAGTTTCAATGTACAGACACGGCATTTTTATAATTTTATGATATTGTAGATGTGCAACTGTTTTGTGTACCATAAAGATTAAAGAAATATTTTTTCATCATATTGTTTTTATTTTGTTATATAACTAATCTCACAAACTCAGAGACAAATATTATATAAAACAGTCATTTATCGTATAAATCGGAGTTTTCATTTCAATATTGGAATTTATTTATATCCAGATACCTACTTCAATTTATATGGCAGTGAGTGATGTGAGCCCACCTGATGGAAGTGGTTATCGTCGCCTATGAACATTTGCAACACCACAGGAGTTACCAATGCGCTACTACTTCGAAGGTAGTATAGGACAGCTTTATTGAAAAAACCCTATCTCTTAGCGTTGTGGGAAATCCTCATCTGGGAGTCATTCCAAATCCCCATAGTGCGCAATAGAAACGTTCTACATGACCGCTGCATACATGAGCGAAACGGGTCAAGGAAGTGAGGTTGTACGCCCAAACGATGTCGAGCAGTACGGTTATAGAAAGGAGACGAAGGCATCATTCTGAACCGTTCCTCAGAACACTTCCCATTATACAGACGGTAAAATACGCAATTTCACTATATCATTATGTGGCCGTATGTATAATACACTATCCTGTTCAATTTCATCCATATAGACTCAAGTAGTTGTTAAGAAAAAGGACTGTTACATCCATATAGACCTCAGTAGTTATTGAGAAAAATGACTGTTACATCCATATAGACCTCAGTAGTTATTGAGAAAAATGACTGTTACATCCATATAGACCTCAGTAGTTATTGAGAAAAATGACTGTTACATCCATGTAGACCCCAGTAGTTGTTGAGAAAAATGACTGTTACATTCATATATACCCTAGTAGACGTTGAGAAACATGATTGTGACATTCAAAGAGAAATTCAAATTAAAGGAGACGAAGACTATATAAGATTTCTATTTTCCCAAAACGGCTACGGATCCCAAAAAATAATGTGTCGATCATAAATGTCGGACACAGCTCTACGACATGAGTTGGCAAAAAGTTTCAGCTCGTAAATTCCGTGTTATGACTTATGACAGTAGAGATATTTGGCTGTAAACTTGAGGAGCGGGAAATTGAATGTAAAAAATAATCTAGTTTCTCCGGATCTTCGCAGGCACAATCTCGCAACCGTCATGTCTAAGAATCTCTAATTTATTATCATACTACCCGCAACTTCGTTCGTATTTATTTTTGTACTTTCTGAATGATAATGTTGAAGCACTTATTTTATACCAATAGCTTTCTTTTTTTAATCTTAACTAAAATATGGATTGTTCGAGCATTCTAACTTACATTCTATTCATTGGGGTTGTCTGGAAGAGATCGCTTTTTAGCGATAAGACCACCCTTTGTACACAACTAGATATAATTTTAGTATTTAAGTTCATTTTTGTATTGGTGTATAATAAAGTGTTATCTCTCTATCTATCTATCTAATTCTTCCAGTATTTAACTACTTTCAAGATAGCTTTTATGACAGAAGGTAGCCATGTTATATAACCTAGGATACAATTTATCACCTTGCTTAAATATTAATTTTCATATCCCTCATTTGAGGAATTACGAGTTGTCCATACAAATTTTCATCCCCTATTTCACCACTTTCAAGATTGTTTTGAAGAGAAAAGTTATCCCATGTCCTATCCCAGGGTGCAAGTCGAAATTGATGTGTTTATTCGATAATTAATCTGTTAAAATTAGTAGTTTAGTATAAACAGTTATTCTTGTCTATTTATTGGAGTTTTATATTTAGTTATTAATGTTTCTTTCTCCTATGATATTATAAACTTACGGTCTTATTCATAGAGAGTTAGAGTAAGTTCGAACGTTTCTTTATGGTTTCTAAACAAGCGTTCAACCTTACTCTAGCTCTCTATAATGAGACCAATAAAATTTAACTTAGTTAAATATAACTAATATTGAATAGAATTATAGGTGGAATACAATAGTATTCCACCTATAATCCTAAAGCCTAGATCACCATCATCTATCGGTGCCCAGAAGGCTGGCTACGTTTCCTTGCTGTATTGCCATACTGATCCATTGTCCGAGGTAGCCACCATGATATTATTAAATTATTTAAACTATAGATTTATATTATGATGTCGTCTTTGCTTCTAAAGTAATTTTAGTTGCTCTGCTATAAGCTCATGATTTAAAAGTATTTTGATATATAATATTTTCTTTAAGAAATACAAAGAAATACTCGTAGCTGAACAATACCTTGGAACACGGTGGCCTTAGAGACGTCAATCAAGAGGTAAACAGGTTCGAATGACAAAAACAATATTTATGAAATAATTTCCAACAAAAATATGTCAATCTTCTTTGTGCCTAAGTTGTTTACCTTAAATAATATTGACTGGTTTCTGGAAATATATTTTTTTTAATATTTATTGCGAAGCTGGTAAACAAGTAGACGGCCCGCTCATGGAAAGTGGTTATCGTTCCCTATAGGCGTTTGCAACACCAATGGCGAAGTCAACGCATTGCCAACCCTGAGGATGGGATAGAGTAATAATATAGAGGGCTCAGAGAAGAGGAATGGGATAGAGAGGATGAGATATGGGATTGGAATAAGTGGATAAGACGAAGAAGATTGGATAGGGGAAGGGGCAGGACGTGGGCCATCGGAAGGGTGTGATATAAATCCATTGTGTGTCCATGTTACTATAAAATGAATTTTGGGCGGTTATAAAAAAAAATACGAACCACTCATAACCAAAAATAACCACGAACCACTCATAATCAAAAAATAAACACAAACCACTTATAACCAAAAAATAACCATGAACCACACATAACCATTTTAATATAGGTTATAAGACGCGTTTGTAACGATCCGTCTTATTATGTAGTTTTTTTATAAGTTTTATTTATACAGACACTAGCTGTGCCCGCGACGTCGTCCGCGTGGAATTTCGTTTTCAAAACCCCCCGATTTTGAAACATTCTTTATTGGTGCTCCGCTCCTATTGGTTTTAGCGTGATGATATATAGCCTATAGCCTTCCTGGATAAATGGACTATCTAACATTGAAAGAATTTTTCAAATCAGACCAGCAGTTCCTGAGATTAGCGCGTTCAATCAAACAAAAAAACTCTTCAGCTATATATATCAGTATAAGATATCACTTTTATGTCAGGATTTGGTTTCACAATATATTAGTTAATTTTATCCAAATTTTAATTTAATTATTTTACCTAGTAGTGGCTATTCTGGACTAGGAACACACCTTAATAGGGCGGGAGCTCCGCTTTGCTTTGCTTCTGCCTTAGCCTTGTAACTTATATTTGCAAAAATCTGACCTATTCTGGTAGTTTACACGATTACCTCTAGGTTAGTCGTTTCACGCCGATATTCTGTGAGAGCGTGGTATCACACCGATCACGCCGTCCCTAACAGCTGTAATCAAGATAATGATTCGAGCATGGCCCTAACTCGTAGCGAGAGTTTAAGATGCGCGAGACGTTTAAGGTTTTAGTTGAGATACCTTCACCGACTAGTAATATATGAAAGAAGAAAGAAAGACATATTTTATTTAGGACAAAAACAATACAGAGTATTATCAAGCAGTAAAATAATAGACACAGAATAAGTCCTAAAATTGGACCCAGTCTCAGCATGTGCTGACTAATTAAAGCCAGCGCTGTTCTTCCACCTGGGACCAGCAAGTGAAGTCTCGAAGGACAAAATAAAACATAATAATACATAATGTATGATGCAGTTAAATAATGATAAAACTATAACATATTTAAAGACAATATACCATAAAAAATTATACATTTAAAAATAAACGTATTAATAATAAATAAATATAATATATATAATTATTGTACCGACCACGTGCAAAGCAAAACAGTGTGAGAACAATAAGTATATAAAATAAACAAATTATACTAAAATGAATGTAAAGCAAAATTCAAATAGCACTTGTGTCTTATTTGATTCGCCTGTTCAAAGGTCGATTTTCTGTGGTTGTGTGGGCTAAGCCTTTGCCAGCCTGGCGCACTGGACCGTAAACGTACCGATTTCGATTCCTGCCATGGTTTTCGTAAAAGAACGTTCCATTATTTACTATGTTCTGGGTGTCTGAGATCTGCCCCAGAGTGGTCCATTGTATTATGTATTACCTATAACACAAATGGAACTTGCTTAGTGGTGTGTGTTTGTCTGCCGATTAAAAAAAATAGTTAACTACACTTCGTTAACACGCTCCGTTGTGACTAGTCGGAAACTAATTTTTATTAGGTAAGTCAATCTATCAGCTACCTTTCCAGTTTTGCGGATACAGACTAACTAACGGATGCTGATTTTTTGTATATAAATAAAAAAATATATAAAAAAAAATACTCTCGTATGAGTCAAACGATTTTTAACCAGCTTCAAAAAAATGAAGTATTTAATTTTTTATGTAATATTTTTTATATTATAAATAAAGAAGAGTTAATGAAACTATAACCTAAACTCCTTATACTCTGATTTTTTAATTACCTGGACTAAAATGACAGTTGCGATTGACCTTGTTTATGTTGCAGTTTGGAGCATAGTGTTTTAGTATGGCTCAATCATAAGTGAGTTGTGTGAGTTGAATCAACACCTCACAGTGCGGAATTGAATCAACGACTCACTCACTAACAATCATATAAATGTCATACTTTATCGAGATGGATAACGATTTAGCCGTGTTTTCCATTGCTATGAGTGCAATTTTATTAATTTCATTAAAAAGAAATAATTAAAATGACCAAGAAATAAAAGACGTATTTGGCTTAGATGATGGATAGCAAGGTGATCAGAGAGAGAGGACGGTCCATAACACCTTACTCGAAGAACTTAGATTGGAAGATAAAAAGTCTTATAAAATATACAAGATATTCCAGTCGAAATTCTTGCATTTTGACGCCATTTTTGAGGTTAGACGGATGATATGATCATATACGCTTGCTGTCAAATATGATACCAGAACTATGATCATAGATAATAAGAAATATGTTATTATACCGTCATAGGTTCTTCATATAAAAATGACTTGTACTTCTCTGATCATATTTCTATGATAGTCTAATAAGGATCTAAATTCACATTATTTTTCATACTGGACTAAATCAGTGCTCTGGCAACTCATAAAACGTTTTGTTTCGGCTGTTTTATGTTTGCCACGTTTTCTTTCTTATTTCAATTTATTTAAGAAGAATATGAAGGAATAAGTAAACCATATTTCGTAAGAAACAAAATATTAGGTTGGAGAAAAAGTTTCTTCGCATTTTATATAAAAATTCAAAAGGTTTTTTTATAAAGTTTATTTACATTTGACTAAAGTATGTAGGTGCCATTTTGTTGGATAACTTTTTGCCATCTTGTAGGTAGGGACGTGATCCCATTGCTATAAAAATTTTGGGACTTCTGATCAAAAAACTGCGACAAGTGGTTTTGGCAGTCCTCTCGTGATGTTAACCTGACACTGCCTAAGGAATTCTGCAGAGACCGAAACAGGTGAAAATCTAAAGGTGCAAGGTCAGGACTATACGGCGGATGCATTAAAACCTCCCAGCCAAACTCGTAATTTTTGCTGAGTGGCTAAAGATGTGTGAGGTCTAGCGTTATCATGGTGAAAAACCACACTCCTTCTGTTGATTAATTCCGGCCGCTGTCTCTCAACTTTTTGCTTTAATCTCATCAGTTGTTCGCAGTACAGTTCAGAATCGATGGTCCTGCCTGGCGGTAGCAGCTCATAATGAATAATGCCTTTCCAATCCCACCATACACAGCATCACCTTGTTGCGAGTTAACCCGGGTTTCGCCACAGTCTGTGAAGCGTGACCGGCCTTTGACCACGATCTTTTTCCCCGTTCTTGTCGTACGTGATCCACTTTTCATCACCAGTTATCAGCTTCTTCAAAAATGGTTCGGTTTCATTACGTCGTAATAAAGAATCACAAATGAGTACACCGTTCATTAGGTTTCTTTCAGTGAGCTCATGAGGCACCCAAATATCGAGCTTTTTTGTGTACCCAGCTTTTTTCAAATGTAATATAAGATGTAGCTGGAGAACTGGGAATTGACCACAAAACGGTTTTGGCGGAACCGTTTTGTGGTCAATTTCCAGTTCTCCAGCTACATCTTAACTACTAATATGCCGATCTTGCTCCACTTTTTCAAAAATGGCATCAATTTTGTCCGTAACAGGGCGACCAGAGCGACGTGCATCTTTGATATCAAAATTTCCGGATTGAAAACGCTTAAACCAAATTTGCGCTACTCTCACAGATACTGCATTAGGTCCATAAACATCACAAATTTTTTCGCGGCTTGTGTTGCATTTTTATCTTTTTTGTAGTAAAATTTTAAAATGTATCGAATTTCTTCATTAGATTCACTCATTTTAACAATAAGAAAAACAAATGAAAATCACACATTTTCCTAATTTGAATTTGGAATTATCTTCTTTAAAAGTAAAACTTTTTAATGAAATCAAAACCAGCCAGATACAAACAGTATAGCCAAAGAGATCTTATTACAAGTTCATACATACTATATGCGAAAAGACTTTTCCCCAACCTATTATTTATAACTTTTATTATAATGTGTAAGCTTCGCCGGCAGGTAATTTAAAAATACCTCAAGAGATTTTCCGTGGAAATTATTCGAGCTACGAACGTAACGATTGCGTAAATGTGGGTGGGGTTAAATTTAACTTTGTGTAGTACTGTCTTAATATTAAGGCTTCAAGAATCATGTATTTTAAGTATTCCAACAATTACATGTGTAAATGGTAACCAGAAGGCTTAAAGAGGCTTTTGAAGAATCCTTGTTAGAGAAATTGACACGTGTCTAGGGATACCGGTAGTTGTAAGACATTATTAGGTTCCACTTTATTTTGATACTTGTCATGTTCATCATATGCTCTGCATCTGCTATTTTTATATACTATTAGCTGTACCCGTGACTTCGTCCGCGTAGATTTTTTTTCGCGGAGCCCTTAAAACTTGCCAAGTTTCTTCTTATAACATCAGCTATCTGCCCGTGAAAGTCTCGTCAAAATCGGTCCAATCGTTTCAGAGATTAGTCGGAACATCAAGACAGACAAATTTCTAATAATTGCATTTTCGGAATCTCCTGGTCCGAATTTATGCCCTCAGATTTTTTCACATTTTTATTTTGATATTACAAACAGAAACTTCAATTTTATTTATCCCTATATAGATTTTAACATTGTCACTCCTATCTGTTCCTCACAGAAATGATTTTCTGTATACGTTTTAAGTTATAAACACGTCATCATGGCAAACGAACGATTTTTCACTGATACTGCCAGTTATTATTAAAAGGCTCACATATACAGAACGATTCGTCGTTACGATCCAATTCAGACTGATCGCAACGACAAATCGATGGTGTATGTCCAAATCGTTAACGATTTACTTGATCGAAGACGATATCCTGATCGCAACAGAAACCAATAGAATCACGAATATCGTGACGATAGATCAAATGTGTATAGCTCGGTTAAGTCATTCTCATACAGTTGTGCCAGTCTTTTGAGAGAAATCTTAATTCGTTTAAAATATTTACATGTGAATATTGATTTCATTTTAATAGCCCTTTCTTAACCCACACTTTTTTAGGTATTTTGTTCTTCTCTAGCCGAATTAAGTTAATTAAGTTTACCGCTACATAAGTAATGAATAGAAGTTCGTTATCCATTTTCAAAAGGAAAACGTATTGAACTTCTGTGATGACACATGTCTTTTTTCTCGTACGAATGATCATAAACAAACGATCGCAACCACCAACGTTTCGTGTGTTGAGCGGCAATTCGACGCGATGGATCGTCACGATTTTCTTCAGAGCTATTGTAACGTTGAATCGTTCCATATGTGGGTGCCTTTAGTCTTGTGTATTGATTATTTTGTTACCTTAAGCTTCCTTATTTTACTTAAGTCTGATTTATATTCGCATTAGTTAGGTAGTTAGTTAACTTGCGAGACTAGCGAGTTAAGTTTTATCTTAGTATTACGACCTAGTCGCCGACAAAGGTAAATACACACCTGCATGCTTGTAGAAACACATTTTATTACCTTTCGACATTTGGACTTCTTTTGTGCAGTATAAAGCAATGGCCCGATTGAGGAAGAGGCAGTCGAGCTATAACCACAAGCGAAGCAAGATACATTCAGTATTGACGGCCTCTGTGGTTGAGCGGGCTAAGCCTTTGCCGACTTACCTCACTGCAACGCAGAGGCTCCGGGTTCGATTTGTGGTATAGTAAATTTCGGAAACGTATTTTCACCGTTATTTACTATGGTCTGGGTGTCTGGGATCGGCCCCAGAATGGTTCGTTGTATATTACCCATAACACAAGCGCAACTTGCTTAATTTGGGGATATACAGTGTGTGTGCTTGTCTGCCGATTTATTATTTAATGTCTTATACATAGACTGGGAAGTAAATTAAATTAAATTATATCTGTTTAGTGAACGGACTTTGCGCGTGTATTTGAATTACGATCTCCTGCATTACGTTTGGACTTACTGCGTTCGGTTATATTTGTCCCTGTGTTATACGTGTTTGTATGGTTCTAATAAACTCTATAACAATTCCAACGGCATTTTAATTCGAGTCCTGCAACTCGTAACAATAGTTTATACAGCAATTGTCCACTTTTTTTTATTACAGGAGTTCAGCGGACAGGCAGACTGCCCATTTAATGGAAAGCCGTTACCATCGCCTATGGACATTTGCAACACCAAATGCACTGCTGCTCTCTTAACGAAGACAGAAACCTGTTCACTAATGTCGGAAGACAACTCAAGGTTGTTATGGCGACATACTTTAGACCAGGGGTGGTAGCTATCCAGTCGGGCAAATGCCCTACCACCTGGCAAAGCTAATATCTCTCTTTATTCTCTCGTGTCTGTGTATTCATAACAAAATGACACTATAATAATAATCGGTAGACACATTGTATATCCCCAAGCTAAGCAAGTTACGCTTGGGTTATGGGTGCTATACAACAGACCACTCTGGGGCCGATCCCAGACACCCAGACCATAGCAAATAATAGATAAATAAGTTGTCGATTAAGTAAGTATATGTCTGTCCAAACGATGATAAGGACCTATGCTGGTGTACACCGACATTTAACAGACACATAAAATAAAATAATCGCTATTTATGCATCCAGTCTTATCGATTATTTTATTCAGTTTTGTCAGATGACCATGTTAATTCACCACCAAACTTATGTCAAAAATCCCCAAAAATAAGCATTTTGAAAAGAAAAACCCCAAACGACGACAACTACCCGTGACAATAGGTGGGTCGAATAACCGTTCCACTCAAGTGGAAACTCAAGTTTACGATTGTGATGCCGGCAAACAAGTGGAACCGGACAAAACGCGGTTGTGAATGTGGTCGTTGTGAATCTCTTATGGAACGTAGCCTATAGGATACGACATATACGAGTAGAGATGGCATAATAAATAAATAACGAACGAACGAATGAATTGAATTATTCAAATGAACGATTGAATTGAAGTATGATTCACTAGTAGAATATAATTCTAAGATAAAGTAGTAGTACTTACTAAATTATATCTTAAATATAATAATTGTAGTGATGAGAACTGTGTTTGTTGATGAATTAATGGTACTTAAAAGAGCTCCAAAATTTCTCTCAACTTAATTTTCCCCCGAAGTATCCCCAAAGAATCTTTACCCCCGAAATTTGCAGGAAATCCCCCCTGGCAACATTGTTTTATTTTAACCACCGGGGAGTTTTTGGCGGGAAATGAAAGGAGATGCTGTGCTGTGCAGTTTTATTTTCTAAAAATGTGTAAAATTACTCTAAAATGAACAATAGTTGTAGGATATTGATAGTTTTTGAGTAGTAATTATGTGTTTTGTGAGAAATGTGAACTGTATAGTCAAATGTGGCCTTTTGAGTTGTCACAAGAACTCCGTTGAATGGCACCAGCTGATAACCTACAGTTCAGCTGTGCTACACATAGCATAAGTTCATTTTAAACATGTTTCCGACTGAAAGACATAGATTGTCGGAAATGAACCGGTGAAATGTGGACCCTAACCTTATTCGCAAGTTTACTTAGTATAAAACTAATAAAAATAATGTTTTTTTTTTTTTAAATTTTTACATGACGCCATTGACATAAATATTAAAAACCAGATAAAGTTTCCTGTTTTTGTTTATTGGCTACGTTTGCAAAATGCACTTAAGATAACAGGTGATAAGGTATTAAACTCAAGAGCTGATATGCTATAAATTCATTTCCTTAGGACAATCGATATTATTACCGATGATGTATATTCATGAAATAGCATTATTTTCAAACATATCACATAAGATACCTAGAGTTATCTAGGTATCTTATGTGATATCTTAATCAATAAATCTTTTAAACTTGGTTTTTTCCCTTCAAAAAATTAGGTACAGTGCTGTCTTTGTTAGCTATTATTTATTTGGAAAAAAGAAATTATATATTTAGTAGTTTGAATTAATACCACACCAAAATCACTTTCTGAATTCGTTGAACATATATTAGCTAAATCGTGGTAGCGTAATGGCTAGCGCCGCCTTCCAGACCTCAAAGGACGTGGATTCTCGATCATGGCCGGAACGCATGCACCATTTAGACAGTTTTCTGACCTAATGTGCATATTGTTAAAATTACCACGTACTAACAAAGGTCAAGGAAAACATTGTGATGTCGAGATAATCGATGTGTCAAATCTGCCTAGCCGCCTTGGATAAAAGTGGTTAGTACACTGGCCGTTCCCCTCCAAACCCAGTAGTGGGACATTTATGAGCTGTTATTATTTTATTTATTAGCTACCTTAAGAAAAAGAAAGAAAGAAAAAAGAATTGGTATACAGTAATAGACATAGATAAGCAGGAAAAAGAGACCTCACTAGGAGTGAAAGCCGGAGCTAAAACCACAAGGACTGCCTACGATTAGCCGCGAACGAAATACATAGAAAACAACCCACAGCCAGGTGGTAGGGCATTTGCCCGACTGGATGACTACCACCCCTGGTCTAAAGTATGTCGCCATAACAACCTTGAGTTATGTTCCGGCATTAGTGACCAGATTCCAGTCTCCCTTAAGAGAGCAGCAGCGTATTTGTAGCACCTTTGGTGTAGCAAATGTCCACAGGCGATGGTAACCGCTTTCCATCAAGTGGGCCGTCTGCCTGTCTGCTGAACTCATGCAATAAAAAAATAAAAAAATACATGTCATTATGTTTTTTGTTTTTCAGACACTCAAAGATCATTGATAAACATATTGAGCGACGAGGTGCGATTATCATATTGCGCCCCATTTGTCAGCAACAAAAAATAAGGGCAGTAATTATTCTAACTTATTAAATAGGTATTCCCCATCCATATATAATTTATTTATCGAATCGGAATATTGATTTTTCAGTACTTAGTCTTTAAAACTAGCATATTACGCATTGTCTGTGTATATGTCCTAATTACCTCCTTATAAATCAACCTTAAAAAAATATTAAATAAAATACGTTTTTTAATAGTCGATTGTGTTATCTCAGTAGTCTTTTGCATTCTATAGAAAAAATACAGAAATTCAAATAATAAAATAATAACCTTTTCAACACATTTGCTCAAAAAATGCATTTACGAAGAAGGTACCAATAGGTCGTTCGAAAGTTAAAACGGAATATGCGGTAAAAAGGAGTTATTTTAGTGGGAGCACCGAGTACGTATTTTACCGCACGCTGTGCGTATCCTTTATGGCTTTTTTATCATTTCTATAAAAATATATAAGAATTCCATTAAGGACTTTCACATTATGATAATAAATAAGTTAAATGATCGAACCTCTTTGGAAGAGCTTTTGATCATTTGTCTCACTTAAATACTGTAGAGAAAATGAGACGAAACATGTAGTTCTAATTTTCCCCACGCACACGTGGCTCCATTTGCAAATGCGCACGATTTTCATATCAGAAACGTCGAAGATTGTTGCGACTTTGTTTTATAACCTGTTATATTGTTTTCTTGCAAATATATTGAAAAACGTTGTATGACACACGTGCGGATGTTGGTTTTAAAAAATTCTTGACTATGGTAAGCGTTTCTAAAAACTAACTTACCGCACTAGTATCATAAATAACTATTATGATACCAGTGCGGTAAGTTGGTTTATACAAACAAGTAGACTATGTAAGCCAGAGACGAAGTCGAGGACTTACTATAGTCACGAGTTTGTAAAATCTAACAAAAACGTTCGTGACACACAACCTTTTTCAACATATTTGCGAGAAAACGGTACAATAGATAACGAAACAAACATAGATATCAGTTGGAAAGTTGCAACAATCTTTGACTTTTCTAATATGACGCCATTTTGGCGGGCATTTCCAAATGGCGTCACGTACGTGTGTGGTGAAATTTATAACTACATCTTCTTCTCATTTTCTCTATAGTATTAAAGTAAAATAAACGTATTGATCAAAAGCGCTGCCAAAGAGGTTCGATTATTCAGCTTATTTACTCTCGTAATGTGAAACTCCCTTGTGGAATTCTTATATATTTTTGCATCTAAGTAGTTACTTTTACAATACGGTGTGCGGTAAAATAGATACTTAGGTGAGAGTACCTGTTTTCTGCATGTTCCATTGTGTGGTGCGTAATTTTTAACATTCGAACAATATATACAGTTTTCGTAAATGCATTTTTTGAGCAAATGTGTTGAAAATAACTATAATATTACTGTTCGAGCTTCTGGCTGTCAGTGCAGGTAGATTTTCCAATATATTGCATAAAAAGATTACCGATATTCGAAAATTAGATTTTCAATCCGCTCGCTGCTTGAATACGGGTTTTTCATTCTCACAGAGCTATCTTTTACCTATATAAGGACTAGAATGGTTATATTCTATACTAGCTTTGGCCGCCACTTCTTTTGTGCGCGAGTGAACTTTATAGGACTCAACCCTGTATTGATATATCAAAACGAAACACACAAAACTTACTTATAATAGTCCCGTTTTAATCCTCTAAATTATCATGGAAGTATATTTAAACGTTTCGGAGTTTACTGATATAACTTTTCAAACAAACTCCCGGTGAAAAATATGTAACACTAGCTGTACCGGCAGACGTTGTCCTGCCCTGAAGAAATAAAATTTAGAACACGATTGCAGCGCCACCTACCGGGTCCAATTGTGAATCTAAACCATCCTCGAATCCAGTTGAATACACGCAAAACATTCATTGAAATCGGTCCAGCCGTTTAGGAGGAGTTCACTATCAACACACCTACCGAAGAATTATATATATAAGATAAAAAGCTGGCATACAAGTTACCTGATGGAATGTGATTACCGTGGTTTATAGACGTTTGAAGACAACATGTTGCCAGCTTTTAGTATGGAATAGAGAGGATGTAATAAAAAGGATGGGATAGAAGAATCAGTCAGGAGCAATGGGATGGAGGGTATGGGATAGGAGAATGGAATATAAGGAGGGAGAGGATGAAGTGGGCTCGATTCTCACTTATCGCACGAAACACGATCAGTTCAAGGCTGTTTCACCCTGATACTCTGTGAGAGCATGGTACCATACCTATCGAGCCCTGGAAGCCGTAATCAAGACAATTACTCTAGGATGGATCTACTACGTCCAATGCGTTCGGAAAGTTTTGGAGCGTCGAGGCCTTATTATATATATAATATTATAACCTAATAATAACCAACCTAATAATTCCGACCACGGGCGACCACTAGGGTCGCCCGTGGTCGGAATTCGACCATAATAATTAAAGTCAAAGACTATACTTCTATAATCACAGATTTCGCCTAGGTTAAGGCTACTCTGTTAATTTGACTTGAACAATAAAGAAAAGAGTATATATGCGTGTGTGTCAAATATATGGTAGTGTGTGTAATGTTGTTTTTTATTGATTCAATGTATTTTTTTGCACAATTAAAAAAAATATTAGCATTCGTCGCTTCTTCTCTATATCTTATACTAATATATAAAGCTGAAGAGTTTGTTTGTTTGTTTGATTCAACGCGCTAATCTCAGGAACTGCTGGTCCGATTTAAAAAAAATCTCAGTGTTAGATAGCCCATTTATCAAGGAAGGCTATAGGCTATATATCATCACGCTAAGACCAATAGGAGCGGTCCACCAATGAATAATGTTTCAAAATCGGGGGATTTTAAAAACAAATTCCACGCGAATGACGTCGCGGGCACATCTAGTAAACTATAAGTGTGCGAAATTTCATACTACTCCGTCCGCGCAATTTTCGTAAAAAGGGGTACAAAGTTTTTGCTTCAAGTATTAATATATAGATAATTTATACTCTCACCTATAATGTAACATTTATGATTCGATTTTCAACATTACGTTACAATACTGCCTCCCTCACTGACGAGCATTCGCCTGTATACCCACGCGCAGAAGGTTTGCCGATGACTACTTGCTATTATTGTGTATACTTATGTAAAGTATACACATTAATAAATTTATTGCAACAACTATTTATGTAACCTTTTTTGTCAACTCTGCTGACCATCGACGCGTGACATCATGAGGCTATCGGCAAACCTTCTGCGCACGGGCAGTAATGTAATATTTATGATTCGATTTCAAGCATTACGTTACAATACTGCCTCCCTGACTGACGAGCATTCGTCTGTAACGAAACATTTATGATTCCAATTTTGACATTTTGGTTGATCCCAAAATGTCAGCGGTCGTTATGTAACAAGTTGTATCAATATACTACAGATTATATCATTACAGGTTGCGCATTGTAATGCTCGGTCTTCCTCCTTCACTAATGTAATTAATGTTCGGATCTGTATCGTTAAATTACAGGCGAATGATAGTGGTGAGGGAGTACATTTAAATAAATTTGGAACTGAATTCAGTTTTTAAATATGAAACTAAAATTTTAATACATCTGGGAGTGAATGGAAAAGCAATAATATTTGTACAAAAGGAATAATATTATGATGGTTGCACATCAAAGCGATCGTTTAGTTACATTAGGACCAGTATTTGGGTCGCAGTTGCCAGTTTTAAAGAGTATATTTACCTGTATCTTTATATATAAAATTCTTCTATTCCTGTGTGTGTCATTGAACTCCTTCTAAACCCCTGAACCAATTTTGATGTCTTTTTGTGTAAGTTTAAGTGGGTCCCCAGATGCTTTAAATTTATAATTGGAACCGGTAGATGACCCTGGAATCAGGTTCTAGATTTTCATTTTTTCAGAGCATGTCCCGCGACTTGACTCGAAATTCCCGTGGGACTACCGCGACACAAAATACCACATTTTAAAAAGAATGTAAGGTATCGTTGTAGCGAAAACTGTGCCGGAATAAGCTAATTTTTATGCAGCCGAACAACTTAAAATCGCTTCCGGGAAAACTGCCGGGATAAAAAACATTAAATTTGTTATCGATTAGTAAAAAATCACATTGGAATTTGGGATTGGATTTTTTTTATCTCACCATTTTAAATAATTCCCAGAAAAATTCCCGCGAGATTCCCAGGATAAAAAGTAGGGCAGAGTTGAAGTCTAAGAATGAACTGTTGATCAGCGAAAACCGCATCGAAATCGGCCTAGTAGTTTTTACGTGAATCCCGAACAAACAGACAAAACGACAAACAGATGAGAAATCTAAAAAAAATTCATCCTGTTCTCCATTGTTTATATACTCTATTCCAGTTGTTTTGTTTAAATAGCTTCAATGTACAGACACGATATGCTTAGAATTTTATAATATTGTTACGACCGACAAAGAACAATTCACACCTGCAGTTTATTACCTTTTCGGCATTTGGACTTCTTTTGTTTACTTTCTGTTTAAATTTATAATTAGAAAAACAGCCTATTGTTTATTGTAATATTTTATGGTAATCTTTAGCCAGGTGTGATTCTTGAAAATCATTGTTTACGCGGTCGAGTATTGTGTCGAGACATATTGTATAGTTTAGTATAAAACAATGCCCGAACGGAGGGGTAAGGCAGTCAAGCAATGGTCACAAGCGTGACAAGACGTGTGTACATTCGATAAGCTATATAGTGACGGACTTTGCGCGTGTTATTGAATCGTGTATTACGTTTGTACTGGTTGTGTCAAGTTATATTTGTACCTGTGTTATATGTATTGTATAGTTCTAATAAATTCTATAGTAATTCCAAACGGCATTTTAATTCGAGTCCCGCACTCGTAACAAGATTATAGATAATTCTATTATCTTCTTCTATACGTGTGTATGTCACTGAATTCCTAAGCCGGTAGACCGATTTTGTTGATTTTTATTTGTGTAAGTTTGAGTGAGTACCCCGGATGGTTCAGATTTACAAATGGATCCTGAATCCTATCAAATTTTATTAACCCAGACCCAGTTTCTTAACAAAATTACTGTGACAGACCTTTCGACAGATATGAAGCTTCTGTAAGAGTCCTAAAAAACGTACCTGCTCGCTTTTGATCATGTATTTGCAGAACTTAATAGGCCTTAGGCGACTTCAACGTTTCCATTTCCGACTTTGAAATCAAATTTCCGATTTGTAAGATTATGTTTGCGTGTAATCGAAACAACATGTTTGAAGTAACATAAAAATATTCTATATATAAATACATTTTTAAACATACATACACACACACACAAACACACACACATATGTATACAGAATAAAATAGAATATACCTTATTGTACAACAACATTTATGAAACAATACACAAAAACAGCTTTGAATTAAGTACAAATGGCTGCCTTATCGCTTGCAGCGATCTCTTCCAGACAACTTTGGGATGGACAGAGAAAGTGGCACAAAAGCTATAGCTATTTATGTAAGCTATATATACTTATGTATGTAATATTAATATCTCAATTCACTTAGGAATCATTATGGAAGTCTTACGCAATGATGTATGTGCTAGTTTACTGTAATCTGCTGTCCATGTATGTCTTTTTATTATCATTTTTCTGTCTTGCATAATAATTATAGATAATTTGAGAATTTCATTTGAGTCAGGTTGCCTAGAAGAGATGGCTTTTAGCGATAAGGCCGAGTTTTGTTTTACCAAGTAACTATTGTCTTGTGCATTTTTTTGTAATTTTTAATTTGGTGAACAATAAAGTGTTGTCTATGTCTATGTCTATGTCTATTAATAAGTGTATTCATATGTGTTTATTAAGTATAAAACTTATTTATTTGATATGTTTCTGTTTTACATAGGTACCTATATGTTTATTACTGAATATAATATGTATGTATACCACTTTCGACAAATTGAAATTGTTCTATTCCTGCCAGGGGTTGTCTGGAGGAGATCGCTTCTTAGCGATAAGAAAACCTCCCATTGTCAGATTTGAAATATTTTTAGGTTATAACTTTTTCTGTGTTTTCTGTAGTGGTGTACAATAAAGTGTTATCTTTCTCTTTCTCTTTTAATTAAAACATCCAATTAAAAGTATATACGTACGTATATATTTATTACTTCGTTCGCATTGCCATTTTGACAACATATGTGTTTGTGTAACAATAGATTTATTTAAAAGGGTTCTATTTTATCAAATTAGTACATAGTGGAAATCCATCGTCTCTGCCTACCCCTACGGAAAACAGGTGTGATATAATATGTATGTGTGTATGTATTTTATCAAAACGGCGACATCGAGCCTTTACCGCCATTTTATCGTAAGTCACAATTGAACCTAAGGATTTTTTTTTGAAAACGTATTTTAAACTATTGTTTTTTGTTTTGAGACTTTCGGTTTTAAGTCTTAAATCAAAATAATAGTTTAAAGTAAGTTTTACAACAAAAAATATACTTTGGTCCAAATGTCGCTTACGATAAAGCGGCGGTGAAGGCTCGCTAAAATACAACACTAAAACACCCTTCAAAATTCAGAAGCTATTATTTCCCTGTTTGTATATTTATCAACGCAACATTATAACAATAACCTTTGTAACTATATATATAACCGCAGAGTCTGTGAACAAACAATGGTGTAGAATGTGGACTCGTTTTACGATGTACTAACTAAAACACAGACAAAGTTTGTTTCTATTATTACGTAGCGTTTTAGTTTTAACATTGTACATTTATGTTCGTGTTGAAGTGGCACATACACAGAATTTGTCTGTGAATTAAATGTCACACTTAAAGCTTGCAAAACACTTCTTTAAATTATTGTTTCGAATGGGCTGTCTATAGATACTAAGATTTTAAACAGAAAGATTTGTATGTTTATAACGAATAAACTCAAAAAGTACTGGACCGATTTCAATTTAAATTCTTTCACAACTCGAATGCTGCGTTAGCCTTGATTAATATCTATATACATAACTGTAGAGGTCGAATTTCTGTGCAATGAAAAAAAATACTATAAACCAAAAATTCCAATTTTTCAAATTTTTTGTTTCTCTGTTTGTCTGTTTATCTGTTTGTCTGTCTGTTTATACCGGCTAATCTCCGAAACGACTGGACCGATTTAAATTAAATTATTTAAATTTATTTGGTGGAAGCTTATATACCTGGTCAACATATAGGATACTTTTGATCCCGAAGAATTAAAGAGTTCCCGTGGGATAGTTAAAAAACCGCACCACGTGGACGAAGTCGCGGGCATCAGCTAGTAGGCTATATAGTAAGTTAGGGGTCCATATTAAAACTTCTAAAAATCTAAACATAATACTTGTCGCTGGAATCGGGTTCTAAGATTTTGATGAAATTCTTTGTGTGTTTGAGCGGGTTCCGGGGTGGCTTAGATTCACAATTAGACCCGGTAGGTGGCGCTGAAATTGGGTTCTAGATTTTTATTTTGTCAGGGCAGGACAACGTTTGCCAAGACCGCTAGTATAATATAAAAATGTAGTCTTTTGTTTCTTATATTTTTTATGTTTGTCTGCTCGTTCGGGATTCACGTAAAACTACTGGGCCGTTTATGATCCGGCCGGTTTTCGCCGATCGATAGTAAATTATCGGACTTAAAATCTGTGGTACTGAATATCCCAAGATTCTTACGGAAATTTTCTTGGGAGAGATTGAGAGTGGTCAGGTCGAAAAAAAATTATTCCGATGCAAAATGTTCACTGATCGATAACATCTTTAGTAAAACAATTGTAATTGTATATGCCTTTAGTAACATTATTTATCCGGAGTTTATACGAGAATTGCCGGGATTCTTGGATTTTCATACTAAAATCCATTACCCTGCTGAAAATAGCCTGTCATTTTATATTTGGCGAAATAACTGTAATCTTTGTTTACTGTTCAACGTGGACAAAGTCTGTATATATAAAACAAAGTCGGGTTAGTTACACCAATTATAACTCAAGAATAACTTGACTGATTTTATAATCTTTAATTTGTTGGATTTGTCTCCAACCCGAATAGCAGAATTATGAATATACCCAAAAAAAATCGCAGAGGAGAAAAATAATAATATTATATTGAATAAATTAGGTTTGGAATTCCGCCTTCTTCCGCGATTGACAGCTCGTCACGCACGGTTATGTTGATTTTTCTAAAATATTGTTACGAGTTGCACTTGGACTCGAATTAAAATGCCGTTGGAATTATTATAGAGTTTATTAGAACTATAAAAACACGTATAACACAGGTACAAATATGACTGAACACAACCAGTTCAAACGTCATGCAGGAGAACGTAATTCAAATACACGCGCAAAGTCCGTCACTAAATAGATTACCGAATGTACACAAGTCTTGCTCCGCTTGTGGTTATCGCTCGACTGCTCATCTCTCCATTAGGCCATTGCTTTATACTGGCTAGATGCAACATGTCTGCCTAACCGTCTGGACTGAATTTCTTAGAATCACACTTGCCTAATGACTACCATAAAAGATTACAATACACAATGGGCGGGTTTTTCTGATCACAAAGTAAACAAAAGAAGTCCAATGCCAAAAAGTAATAAAATGTGCAAAATAGGTATGCAGGTGTGAATTTGTCTTTGTCGGTCGTAACAATATAATGATACCACTTAATTACATCAAAACTGGCTCCGAAATTCCTTTGAGTATTTTTCACTATTTCTTAAAGATTCGGATTTAATTAAAGAGGGGCCTCTTTACTTAAAAATTCATCTATAATTTTTCTCTACGTATGTATGTGACTGAACTTCTTCTAAACCGTTGGACAGATTTTTTTATGTGTGTGTTTGAGTGGGTCCCGGAATGTCTTAAATTCACAATTGGATCGTCACTTATGGGCGTTTGCAACACTAGGGGCGTTGCCAATGCATCACCAGCCGCTAGAATAGGATAGAGGGATGGGATAGAGCAGGTGAGACTGGAGAGATTTCCTCCTTCTGCGAGCACGTCATGTTTGCGAAGGAGGAGGCGGAGCGGGAGCGTGAGCGGACCTCCTTGCTCCGCTCCCGCCAAAGGAGGACGCGCCGGCGCCGGAGGGTGGATATATATTGACCTTCGGCCGCCGTAAGCGGGCGGCGCGGGTGGGGCCCGTTGGGGTATAGGGGTTCTCACTCACCTGTACATACCGTCGAGATGAGAGCGTGAGTGTTCCGCGCGCGCTCATTTCTCTTCCTGTGGGGCGCGTTACAAATCGACGATGCCGGGGGACAAAATAAAAAGTCCCTCGGCAATGGAAGAGGCCTGTGGGTGAGGCCCACGCCTGCCAGGGCACGCGGAGTCGGGAATCCGATTTACCTGTAGCCCTGGCATAAGGTGCAGGACGGAACACCCAGGGGTTTTAGTGGGTATCCCTAACTGGGGAGTGGCAATAGCATGACACCAGTTCTGACTGGGAATGCTAGTGCCACCCCCGATCTGGCGAATCTTACACACGGGTCGCGAATTATCCCTCCAGGCTTCTGTGCCTGTCGCGGCTTAGCCCTCAAACGGATTTCACCTGGGTAAAAAAAATAGGTGAGACAGGAGAGAGAGGAAAGTGGGCAACCAGTACGTAGTACGAGTTGTGTTACTACTCGGTCATGTTCAAGTTAACGCAATTTTGTATGGCACGATTTATGTTTCTCTCCACGCTCACGAGATGAACCTAAGACTCAGGGTCATCTCGTGAGCGTGGGAATGGTGTGAGCAAGGGAATGACTTAGGGCCTAAGTCATTCCCTTGCGTTCACTTGTACGTGATCGAATAGTATAAAACTCGCACTAAGGATAATACAACTCTCACTAATGCGAAACACGATTATCTCAAGCCTAATCAGTTCAAGCCGATATTCTGTGAGAGCGTGGTATCGCACCCATCAAGCCGACCCAGGGCGCTGTAATCATGATAATGATCCTAGCATGGCTCTAGCACATCCAAAAATTTAAACGCTTTTTATTGTTTCAGTATTTTTTTTATTACAGACCCGCATAAAACAATGGGTCTCTAAAATTTTATGTATATTTTGCCCTTATCCGTTTATTAAGAAGATCACACACAAACACTATAGGGAGCAAGTAGATGTGTATATATAATAGGGTTGTCAGTTCTTACTTATGCAACTGCTCATAAAAGGAGTCAATAAATTTTATTATTTCAATGTGGTAGTAAATTGTTCCATTTATGTTATATAATGTAAATAATATGCCGTTGGAATATTATAAAGTTTATTAGAACTATACAAACACAGGTACAAATATAACCGAACACAACAAATCCAAACATGACGCAGAAGGTCGTAATTCAATAAAATGCACAAAGTCCGTCACTATTAGATTCTCGGTTGTACACGCGTCACGCCTTGATCGTGGTTGTCGTTCAACTGCCTCCTCTCTCAATCAGCCCGTCGTTTTATACCTCACAAATGCGAATGTCCCGGCCCGGCACCGTCCACCCAATTTCCTAGTAATCGTAATCCGCATACCTGCCTAATGATGCCTGCAAGCAGCCATAAACGAGTACAATACGCTGTTCTCTACAATACTAGACACTTATGCCAATAAATTAGTAAACAAAAAGAAGACGATCATAAAAGGATTACAATTAGTTCAAATGCCGACAGATAAAAAAATGTACTTTTACAGACTGTACGTGGAATTTGCCTTTGTCGAAGCCTAAGTTGTAACAATATTATTTATTGTATTTTATAGAGGAACTCAGGAAGAGCAAAACATTACATGGTAAGTGGCAAACTGACAACCCTAATACTGGGTTGTTTGTGTGCGGATTTTAATTAAAGCCCCTTTAGTGCGTGTTGCGTGCTAGTAAATTGAATACATAAAAGTGTCTCTCTGGGATAATACTTTGATAATGCCGATGTGTTGATAGTGTTATCAAGGAAGGTACGGCGTATTTCCAACGTGAATTATCATGCATGTACAACTAATAAAATGTAAGTGTCAGTTTGTGATTTCAAAATATAGATTTTATACTGCGGAATGTGTAGATGGTAGATTTTATTCGTATATATGTTACGGTAAAAGTAATATACTAGTGATTATATACAATAATCGGTAGTTATGCATAATAACCATTAATGACGGTAAATATGATAAATAAATGAAATTTTATCAAATTAACCAGTTTGGTTACATAATTCCAAACTCAAAAGTTTTTTTGTTGTTTTTTTATAATGCATGAGTTCAGCAGACAGGCGGACGGCCCACTTGATGGAAGGCGGTTACCATCGCCTATGGATATTTGCAACACCAAAAGTGCTACAAATGCGCTGCTGCTCTCTTAAGGGAGACTGGAACCTGGTTACTAATGCCGGAACACAACTCAAGGTTGTTATGGAGGCATACTCTAAACCAGGGCTGGTAGCCATCTAGCCGGGTAAATACCCTACCACCTGGCTGTGGGTTGTTTTGTCGCCTCTTACGACAGGCCCCCCGGCCGCAGGAAATTATATTCTTTCTCGGTTCCTGCACGGATAGGATCATAATGGTAAATGTCATAAATATCATTTAGGCCAGTGGAATAGTGTACGAACATGACGAAAACAAGATTTTTGTTTTTACAGTTTTACACAACTTATAATTCCAATCGGCAATTTTTGTTAGCGCAGAAAAGTGTAAACCGGTTTCCGACATGTAAATAATCTATATTGAAATGGTAGTGTTGCTTGCATTATTAGTACATTCTCACCTCTGTTGCACTTAAACGATTCATACACTGTCGCATGCTACTAAAATTGGTTTACTGCGCAGGTACTACATAGTTTTGTAATATTGTAAGAAAATGGTTACAAGCCCTTAAGAACTGTTTATAAGATAATTGAAAAAATATCATAATCTGTTTTACAATTTCAAAATTCTCATGAAAATCTATTATTTATTATTTCGATGAATAATTGATGTATGTAGTAATTAATTTATTTATATATACTAGAATATAACCGCGACTTCGTCCAAGCTTGATTTGAAATTCCCACGGGATTCGTTTTAGTGAAAAATGTGTCGGAATAATTAAATTTTATGCACCCGAACAACTACAAACCGTTCCGGGGCAAGTTCCCGCGAGATTCCCGGGATAAAAAATCACACATTTTATTACATAAAATTTGCTATCGATGAGTGAAAACCACATTGGAATTCGATTTTTTAAATCTGATAATTTTAAACAATTCCCAGAAAAAATCCCGCGGGATCCCCAGGATAGCAAGTAGCGCAAATTTTAAGTCTAAGTATTTGCTGTCGATCAGCGAAAACCGCATCGAAATCGACCCAGTAATTTTTACGTGAATCCCGATCAAACAAACAAACCGACAAATAGACAAGAAATCTAAAAAAAATGGCACCGTTTTCTCCATCGTTTATATAGTCTGTTCCAATTATTTTTATTTAGTAGCTTCAATGTACAGACACGGCATGCTTAGAGTTTTATAATACTATAAGATTTTAAGACATAGACTGTTAAACACCAACATGAGGTATGATGGGCTCTTCGCTCTTCTTAAGGTGACTGTATTGTAAAACGGACATTGACGTTTTAACCTTAAATACGAATTTAGAAGTGCTCTTTCTGGTATATTCCTTTCACTATCGCCCGGGGATAGCTGCAGGGCAACGGGACACCCCATTGCATGCTCGGATCTACCAACTTATAGCCGATTTTTATATCTAACCAACCGTTTTATTTTCCTCACTATCATATTTGCGTTACTATCGGTTATAATTTGACATAAACGCCATACAAGTTTAGGTGTCATCGAAATTTCGCATAATAAATCAATAAACACATATATCGTAATCACAGAAACTTGAGAAAGGGTACTGTCCAAGTTATGCGTTATTGTCATTGCTGTAAGACAGACATACAAATATAACCGAAAACAACAAATGCAGAAGGTCGTAATTCAATCAAACGCGCAAAGTCCGTCACTATTAGATTCCCGATTGTTCACACGTCACGCCTTGATCGTGGTTCTCGCTCAACTGCCTCCGCTCTCCATCAGCCCGTCGATTTATACTTCACAAATGCGAATGTCCCCGCCCGGCAACGTCCACCCAATTTCCTAGTAATCGTAATCCGCACACCTGGCTAATGATGCCTGCAAGGGGCCATAAACGAGTATAATAGGCTGTTCTCCACAATGCTAGAAACGTATGCCGAGTCTGTGAAAATAAAGAAGACGATCATTAAAGTATTACAGTTAGTTCAAATGCCAACAGGTAATAAAATGTGCTTTTACAGACTGTACGTGGAATTTGCCTTTGTCGAAGCCTAAGTTGTAACAATATATAGTATTCACTAATTAATCTTGTTGTCCACTGCAACAGACCAATAAACATCTGCCCTAAAATACCTATCGTTTCGTGACAGCTAACAAAATCCATTAAATTATAACATTATTATACGAGTTATTACTATAAGTGTAGCTTCATAATAGCTCCTATAGCTCCAGCTGCCACAACTTTAGGTTGCTTACACAAGTAATGTCAAAATTCAACCAATGGTAGGGCAAGTGAAAGAATAGTAAGATATTAGAATCGGCCATAAGCCATCTCGGTGTTCCACTGCATCATCGTGATGCCAGAGTCTTGATAACCCTTCTGTTGTACTAACGCAACTACTTATAATAGTGGTTCAGTGTGAAATGTAAACCTTCTTGGAATTTTTTAAACCGCAATACGTCATCCTTATTAGAAACAAGGAAGGAAACTGCTTACAATCGCACGCAATGCGCAACAATTCCTCGTTGTGTAACTAGGTTTATCGGTCAAAGCTTTTGTATACGGTATAAACTAAATTGACATTTAATATAATGTCTTTATACATAAAATTCTGAAGTTATTTCATTGTCATTGATTAGGAGTTCAATGACTATGAAATAACTTCAGAAACCTCTGGACCGATCTTCATGACATTTTTTGTTTGTTTTCGAGTGGGTCCCCGGATGGTTTAAATTTACAACTGGACTTATGGGATTAAATAAAATACAGATAAAATAAATAGAGTAAAAAGGACTTTAATCTATTTGAACTTTAAATAATAGAAACCGCCACAGGCGTACGTAATCACTGTTAAATATATATTTTATTGAATTTGAAATTTAAATACCACAGAGAATAGTAATTAATTAGTCAAAAACTTTTTACATTATTTTAAAGAATACTAATTAAAGAATTACCCAAAAAATAAAACATTTATGACAATTACGAAAAATATCTTAAAAATTATCCAATAGCCATTTGTGTAGTTTTTTTAAATGTATTTTATATGTTGTATTTTGTTTGTTTGTTTCGTTTTGTCTATCCGTGAGTCACTGTAACGGTCCTAGCGGAAGACCAGCGCTGGTTGAGCCAACCAGCATCATGCTGAGTTAGGACCGATTCAGAAGTTCATTTCAGTTGTATTGTCTTATTTATAAGTATGTTTTGGTGTGTATGTAGTTCTGAATAAATATTTTCTTTCTTTCTATTTGTGGACGGATACTTGAAGTCTTCGGGAAGTATGTTGAAGATCTTTGCGAATCTGTATTGCTGGTTTAAACGATGTTTAAAAGTAAGGAATGAAGCAACTGTGCGACTTGTTTATTCCCTTGTTGGTACAAGCTTTGACGTAAACCGGAATTAGGTTTGTCAATGTCAGTTTACTTTGAGGGTCTGGGATACAACTAGGTTATGGGACCAAATTACATTTGGTGCTACGTAAATATACATAATATAGTTTTGTTTTGTTATACATGTTACGTGTTTAGTCAATACTAATATTATAAAGAGGAAATATTTGTATTTTTGTACGTTTGTAACGAATAAACTCAAAAAGTACTGGACCGATTTAAAAGATTTTTTCACCATAAGTATGCTACAGTATCTTAGATTAATATAGGCTATATTTATTACTAGAGAAAATTAGGGATCACTACTAAAACTTCAGTAATGTAACCTAAGGTGTAAAAAAATTGTGTTTGAATGGGTCCCGGGATAGTATAGATTTACAATTAGACCCGGTAGATGACATTGGAATCGGGTTCTAGATTTTTATTTTTTCACGACAGGACATTGTCTGCCAGAACCGCTACTGAGGTTATAAAATAGTGTGAAATTGTTTGTAAAATGCTTTTTCCTTCCAATTTAAAATTATAAATATTACAGAGGTGAAGTCTGTTACGCTTTCATGGTAAAACCACGCTACCGACTTTGCTGAAATTTAGTATTTATGTAGTATCAATATCGAGGATAGACAGGATACTTTTATCTTGAAAAATGAGATAGTTTTAGAGGAAGGGATCAGAATTTTTCGATGATGAATAGTGCCTTGATAAAATTTTAATGGAATGCTCTGGATGCTTACTTTCAATATAATATGAAATCCATTTAACCTGGAAAATGGGATAGATTCCGAGGGATAATTGAGACTTAAATATTCACAGTAGAAGACGATGGGCTATAAGAATGGCTCGGCCTTTTGGAAGGCATGTATAAGGCCATCGGAAGGCTACCATGTAGAGGCATTTTCGTCAATATAATACAATTATAGCGTGACATCGACCGGCCCAAGTGACAGGCCATGTATGGAGTATATAACTATAAAAAATTACATAAACACCCAGTCAGTGTAGAACGTTATAGAAAATGGGAATAAAAAGCTTGGGCTATTGAGGTTAACTGCTAATGAAGTCGGGGATCTGCAACTGCCTGTAGCAATGCTTGTAAAACATGGACAGCGATTCGCTACTCACTACACGAGTCCTCAAAATGCCGTAAAAGATCAGCAATATAATATGTAATTTCACCGAAGCTATTTTTTTATTTTTTTATTGCAGGAGCTCAGAAGACAGGCAGACGGCCCACTTGATGGAAAGCGGTTACCATCGCCTATGGACATGTGCAACACCAAAGGTGCTACAAATGCGCTGCTGTTCTCTTAAGGAAGACTGGAACCTGATCACTGATGCCGGAACACAACTCAAGGTTGTTATGGCGACAGACTTTAGACCAGGGTTGGTAGCCATCCAGTCGGGCAAATGCCCTACCACCTACCTGGCTGTGGGTTGTTTTTCGCCTCTTACGAAAGGCGGCCCGGCCGCAGGAAATTGTTTTCTTTCTCCGTTCCTGCACGGATAAAAAAGGATAGTTCCAACTTTATGCCTGTACTACTTTCACCGCTGCATCTCAAGTTGAGTGTTTCGAATTTCGATCTCTTTTACGAAGCTGTCAAGCAAGCGGGCGTTCTCTAATCTTATTAACCGTTCATTTGTTTTACTATTGGTTTAAATTTGACATAAACTCTATATACGAAGTTTCAAATTTCTACCGATGGTAAGGCAAGTGCCTGAATAGTAAGATATAAGAACTGGCCACTAATGAATAGTACCGTCCCCTATAGACTTGCAACAGTAGGGAAGTCAGCACATTAGCAGATATTAGGATGGGATAGAACAGAGAGACTAGTCAGGAGGAATAGAATAGGGGAATGCAATAGGGAGAAGAGGGCCATCTGAACTCTCACACATCATCAAAACACGAATAATTCAAGAACAGAACAGGACAGAGCAGAATAGAATATTCTTTATTGCACACAATGTTACAAAATAAATTCATAAGTACGATCGTAATGAAAAATACAATGAACGGTTTTATCGTTGGGAGCGATTTCTTCCAGACAACCTCAAGAGCCTAACCATTTCATGCCGATGTTCTATGACAGCATGGTATCACATCCATCGGTAATGAAATATACAATTTTCGAATCCCGGAAAATATACTCGTAGTAGCCCTCTTGATATACAATAACAATGATCTGGATGGAACTTACCCGCTGCGGTTTTCCCTCTGCGCTATGACATGGGGTTCTTTAAGGGCATTATAAAATTGCTTAGAGGTCGGCAACGCGTTGGCGACATCCCTGATGTTGCTAACGTCCACACGCGACGGTGACCGCTTTATATCAGGACCCCAATTATGCTATTACGATCTCGTCAAAATTGCCGGACATTATCGTCTCAATCGTAGATATGCCTGATTTCGGTATTCTGTTACTTTCAGTGTCACGACCACAGCACTCTATCTTTATAAATATCTATAAGCGAAAACTTGGTAAATAAATGTTCAAAATTTTGGTAGCATTTTAATATTCATTTCGACTATTTTTTTCTACTATTATTTTGGCGCAATGATATCGAGAATATGATATTGAGGATTTAGTAGAATATGGATTTTCGATATTATCGCAATGGAATCGTACTTTGAATGTCTTCCCTCCAGGCTCCAGGTGGGGCGTCTGTCTGTATGCCGGCGTCAGGCAATAATAAAATCAACCGTAACTTAAATCAATGGCTATCGACTCCTTTCGGGCTTCTGGGTAACCAGTACAATGAACTAGTTTGTTATTATTTACTACTCTTATCTCACGGTTTTTGCGCGCGACCTTATTTTCCTCCTTCCTTTTGCGGTTTAACACTTCCACTGCGAACGGGGACGATTTAATTTAATACGTTATTTTTTCTTCTTGATAATCTTTCAAACTGAATAAGGTCGAATGTGCTAATAGTGATAAATATTAATTAGATAATATTGTGCAAGGAGTCCTAGTTAATAATAACTAGGATTTAGTGTAAAACATCTGCTGATAAATACCGCTAAGAAAAAATAGAATATAATAAAAGAAATAGAAATAGCTAAGTCAATTGTTAGATAGATAGATAACACTTTATTATATAACAATGCAAAAATGAACTTAAAGCCAAAAATTATAACTAGTTATGTATAAAGGGCGGTCTTATCACTAAAAAGCGATCTCTTCTAGACAACCCCAGGAATGAATTAAGATGATAATTGTTGTGTTTAAACAGCATATAAATAATGCGAATACATACGAGATTTATACATAATACTCACCCCAATAAGCCAGCTTTTTACATTTCTCACGTAGGTATATACGTATATAGTTTATTTTTTTTAATGGGTCTTCAGGGCCAGATCTTACTATATACACTATACGAAACATCGTAAAATACTAAAAGGATTTTCGGGGCTGATTTTGATAAAAACGAAAGCAGTATTATTAAATATTTTAAAAATCAATTGTCCTTGTAACGAATGGAATCGGCTGAATTTGGAAAAAAAATCAATGTATTATGCCACAAATCCATAGTGTAGCTTGTAAGGATCAATTTCAGTAAAGAAATGTCTTTGAATTAAGAATTCTGTTAGCTTAGTTTTGCACCAGGATGTTCCATATGCATCAAAATTTCAAAATATTATAAAAAAATTATTTTAAAGTGAGTTTTAATCGTTGGCCTAATAGTCCTAGCTTATACAACTTAGACGTACTTCAAAGTTCACCCAGCAGCGAACGTGTTAATGCGTCATATAACGATGATTACATTAATAACGGGAATAATGCTCGGCTAATGAATCATTAATAAATTATTTCGTGTAATAAAATTGTTATTATTCTTTCTTATGATCCCTTTAATGTTTTATTCTGTGTAATCATGAAACGAAATTCTATGACTTCAATGGCAAGAATTGTATACAACTCGATTACTATCACCTTCCTTTCAAAGAATGTATACTTCTTTAAATAAATGTTGCATTTTAAAGATACAATATTAGAATTACAATCTGATCTAAGAAACAAGTCTAGCAAATAATTTAGACCAGACCTAAAATACTACATATGATTTTATCAATTACACCTTGGGTTACATTATTAAAGTTTTAGTAGGGATCCCTAATTTTTTTTGTAATAAATAGAGTCTATATTACTCAGAGATAATGCAGCATTCTAATGGTGAAAGAATTCTCGAAATCGGTCAAGTAGTTTTTTAGTTTATTCGTTACAAACATTTTATATCTTAGTATAGATAAGATACTTAGACACTTCTTATTGCCTTTATTAAAACTTGGAATGTCGGCGACACAACTGCTTGTGTCGTGAACATTTTAGCTACCCTCATGTTGCGTGCTCACTGTTGGGTAATGGTAAAATGACGAATTTTGCCACTGGTTATGTTTCCTGTGAAACATAATGAAAAAGTCAACTAAAAAGTGAAAACTAAAGTTTTTTTATAAAAATATTTTGATATTGTTACAACCTAAGCGCCGACAAACAGAAATTCCACGTACAGATTTGTAGAAGCATATTTATTATCCGTCAGCATTTGAACTAATAACATTGTAGCTATTGTAATTCTTTTGTGATCGTCTTCTTTTGTTTACCTATTTATTGGCATAAATTTCTAGTAAACAGCCTATTTGTTGTATTGTAATCATTAGCCAGGTTTTAAGGATTTTAAAGTAGTTGATTCTAGGAAATTCAGCTCACGTGGCCGGGCGGGCACATTACACTTGTGCAGGATAAAACGATGGCCTGATTGAGGGAGGAAGGCAGTCGAGCGAGAACCACGATCGAAGCGAGACGTGTGTACTACAATTGGGAATCTAATAGTGACGGACTTTGCGCGTTTTATTGAATTACGACCTTCTGCATTACGTTTCGATTGTGTTCAGTTATATTTGCACCTGTGTTATACGTGTTTGTATAGTTCTATTAAACTCTATAATAATTCCAACGGCATTTTAATTCGAGTCCCGCTAAACTTGTAACAATATTATATACCTCATTTTACGAAAACAAATCCCGCATTCTAATGGTAAGAGGAAGATACTTTGTACATGTATTCTATTAATGTTTTTCGTGAATGGTGATAGTTTTACAACACTCAACTCAAAAGATTTGGTCCTTTTGAGTCTTCATAGTAGGTCGGTCTTATCGAGGAGCTGGATGTAGGTATGGATAGATAGATGTAAATAAATATTAATAATATAAAAATATTCACTGAGTAATATTTACTATACTTTATTTTAAAAGTGTGATATATATAAGTATACGTTTTGTAAGCGTCATCGAAACTTCGAATAATAAATCAATAAATGCACATATCGTAAGTACAGAAACATGAGAAAGAATAATCTTATTCAATCATTTAATAGCAACACATTTAGATATATAAAGAATGGGTCTAAACTGGCCCGGTGAGCTCCAACCTCCCCTTACAGTCACCCCGTTCCTCATAACTTCAACCAATCACTATTCCAAAGTCTTTAAATCATCTCAATATTATAGACATTTAAACACAGAAACAATTTTGTAAACATTTATAACAGAAAACAAATGTAACACTTATCAGTTTTCTCAAGATCGTAGCGCCTGGCGAATGGTAGAACAACTGTGTCTGCTTTTTTTATTGGACTTGACTTTTTGTGCTGGTCCGAAGACCTCACAACTTTACCTGGGTTTTCGGGGCGAGCGCCTTCGCTTCGCGAGCCCGGACTGTGTCTGCCTAGCTTCACGCACTGCTTAAAAATTTCTTGAAAGTACCATAAATTAGATGTTCACAATCTAAAATATCCACCAACTTGTTAACACCTGTTACAAATGCCACCTAAACATTTAGTAAATAGGACGGTATCGTATTTACTAACTAATCCTTTATTCACTGTAGGAGATCAATAAACATCTGCCTTAAAATAGCTATTGTTTCGTGATACGTAATGTAGTCTATTAATCTATTAAATTATGACATTATAATACAAGTAATAGCCGCTCTTCATTCCCGCCAAAACTACACGAGACTAGCCGAATACGGGAGGCCCTATTCGGCAAGTCTCGCCTACATTCGTGTAGTCTCGGTTTCATGTCGGTACTATCAAAGAGTTTTGTGTTTGCGCGAGATAGAGCCCTCCACACTCCCGTCCGCCCGTCCCCGTCTCGATTAATTGTAGTAGGCGTCAGCACATAAAGCTACAGCGGCAGACGTTTCGAATAAGTCCATCCTGTACGAGTTCTGAACGGGCAATGCGTGAGTGGGAATGTAGAGGGCGGGTCTCGATCTCGTCATGTCTCGGCAAAACATTTGGCCAAGACGTCTCGGCAGGAGTGTAGAGCGCGTTTAGCAATTACAATTGTAGCTTCATAATATCTCCTAAAACACATATTAGCTGCCATAAATTTAGGTTGCCAACAATTGTTATACAGATATACTTCTTTTTAAAAGCTGCAATGCAGTTTTAGTCCTGATTTTGCCAATGTCTACTTGTATTGAAAAGCTAGGTAGAAAAAATACGGAAAAAATCTAAACTAGCAATTTAGTTGGTAATGATTTAGTTCCGTGTAGCTATATTTAGTGCAACACCGTTTGTGTATGACGTGTCTGTGTGTACAAATGTCATAGATCATCCCATGTTACACGTTTGAGTTTTACGGTTGGCACTTTGGACGGTGAAATATGGGTGCTATCTCTAATGGTACTTATCTGGAAGCTTTACCGCGATTAAAGGTTTAGAGCCCAGCCTCGATCTCTAAGCCTTTATGTAATGAATCTTCTTTAACAGGCCGAATAAATTCTCAATTTAATAGTGTTAGGAAGCGATTCGCTTACATTCGATTCGAGACCTATGTAGGGATAAAAAATTAATAAATGAAACCGGAGTTTTAACGGTTTTAAGCACGGTATTTTATTTCGAAGTTTCGGCTACTTTTCTGTAGCCGTGATCACAGAAGACAAAGATGTCAAGTATAAATGAGTAATGTTGAAATTATTATTTAACCTACCCCCAACTTGTTTTGGCTGTGTTTATTATGTACTCTATGGGAGCTTAATCTAATTTACCACCGTTTCGCAACATGTGGCTTGAAGAGAAGAAACATTTTTAATTAACGCACTAGTCGCGAAAACTTAAGGCTCCTATTGCCGCAAAAGGTTGAAGGTGGGATGCAAATGAAGCAACTTTTTGATGATATTCACTGATCAATAATTTACCAAAAGAATTATTATAAATCTTTACGATATGAGATGTAACGTGGTTTTTTAGTATTTTTTCTAAAGTTATTTTAAACTAGAGTTTACCCCGCGACTGCGCCGCGTGTCAACCTCTAGTGTGTGCCTATAATTTAAAGAATTTGTGTTGTAAACACAGGCTACATTGTATTAAATTTTATGTTACTGCTATTTCCCTCGGAAGATTCACTTCATTTTATATCGTAAACTATCCCATCTCCCGGATGAAAAGTGTCTATGCCCATTTTCGGTATTAAAACTACATATGTACACCAAAATGACCACATCGACCAAATCGACCACATCGACCAAATCGACCAAAATGACCAATGACCAAATTAACCAAAATGACGAAAATGGCCAATCACAAAATAAAAACCTATCCTAATTTCTGGGATAATCTTTACATAAATATATCGCCAAACTTATTCCATTATCCGGGATAAAAAGTATCCCTTGTCCAACCTCGGTATTAAAATTATACCGAATTTCAGCCAAATCGGTCCAGTAGTTTTTCCGTAAAAGCATAGCAAACCGAGAGACAAATACATTTTTATCCCAGAAACTATCCCATTTTTCGGGATAAAAAGTATCCTATGTCCATCCTCGGCATCGAAAATATATGTATATATATATACATACATATACATACCTATATGTATTTATATATATACTGAGTTTCAGCCAAATCGGTCCAGTAGTTTTTCCGTGAAAACGAAACAGACGGACAGTTACTTTCGCATTTATAATATTAATAAGGATTAAGAAAAAAATTTACCGAATCACCACCAAATTATTAACATGAAGCCATTCTACTCCTTCAATTTGTATCAAAACAGGATAACAAAAATATCTACATCTTTATGAAAGAGAGATAAATGAATTTGTTTTTTTTTTTAATACTTTATTTTCTTCATAATAAAATAATATAGCACCTGAAAAATGGCCGCGTCTATGAAATCCCCGCTATTGCCCGAAAAAGCAGTACCGCAAAATATTCAAGGACATCGGTTGCTACAATATTTAAGAAAATACTTTTAATAAAATTGATCAAGTGCGTATTATTTCGTCTCAATGAAGGGTTCCGTAGACATAAAAATCCAGTTTTCGTCGTATAAAACCTACTACGTTAGAGCCGGTATATTGCAACGTATTCATCATGATCAAATTGAAGATATTTTGAAGGAAGGTCAGATCAAAAGCACCTCAAACAAACGTTTTTTTTTTTTTTAAATATTGCAGGTGTTGAGCAGACAGGCAGACGGCCCACTTGATGGAAAGTGGTTAACGTCGCCTATGGACATTTGCAACACCATTTGTAGCACACAAATGCGCTGCTGCTCTCTTAAAGGAAACTGGAACCTGGTCACCGAAGCCGCAACACAACACTCTTCATACATACACAAACGTGTATATATGAAGAGATTAATCAAAGTTGTGGGACGTTTATAGCCCATGGTTAATGTGGTTCGATTTCTATGGACTAGGGAGATATGACCTAGATGCTTGTATTATAAAAGCAGAAGCTCCACCAACCTTGAGATCAGCCCTCTTCTGGCTCAGTTCAGGTTGCACTCGGGAACAGCGCACGGCACTATGGTTTCACTTGAGATCTACCACTGTACACAGATTAGGTCTTAATAAAAGTTATTGGCACGGCCAGTAATTACAATTATTTAAATTTTAAGAACAGATGCATTGGCCGTTGCCTCACACAGAAAGAGGGTAGACAGGAAAATTGATGGAGCGATGTTCTACCTACTTTATTCTAGGCAAGGACCGAACAAAAGTAGATGAATCAAAAAGTATTTGTCAGGTTCGTAGCAACCCCAATGGGAAACAGGTATAATAATGTTTATGTTTGTATAACTACTCAACGGACCGTATTCAGCTTATATTTTGTTCTCAGGTTTCAACTTCATGTTATTTATTTTTATTTAGGTTATGGCTTGGTAGACCTTTAAGCAAGATCTTAGACTACAAAATAGTTTCTTAATTTTCTTAAGCCTATATAATTAGTGTGCGCAGCTCGTCGCACATATCATGAATATTTGTTTGCACGCTGATGGTGGTGGGCCTAGGATACCCAGGTCGATGTAGTAGTGGAAGTTAAAACACTGTTAGTTGGTGAAAACTTGTAATAAAATCATTTTTTATACGAAGGCGTCTGCCTTCGGCTACAACCCAATGGGAAGAAGAACAAAAATTCAACTACAATGTTGCAAGTTTAAAAATAAAAAATATTCTATGTTGGGGTTGTCAACAATTAGTTCAGCTGAACTGTAAGCTACAACTGACGCCATACAACAGAGTTCTTCTGACAACTCGAAAGGCCACATTGGACTATATGCTCTCACAAAAACACATAATTACTATTCAAAAACTATTAGTACCATACGACTACTGTTCATTTTAGAGTAATTATACACATTTTTTGAAAATAAAATTCCACAGCACAACATCTTTCAATTTCCGCCAAAAACGGCTGAGACGAACAAAATAGGTAGACAGAGCCCCGAGTTCTCGGAGTGAAGCCGGATAAAGGAAGCCGATTTTGCAATAGGAAGCTAATCGCGCGGCAGTTCGCTACGAGAAAGTAGTTTTAATTAATCGAGTTACCGTGAATAAAGAAGGAAAAGTTTTTTAACAATACTTCACTTCATATCACGCTTTTCGTCACGTAGGCACCGTCTATACCTTTATTGGTCTGAGGTTATTAAAAAATATTTTTAGTGTCTCATAGCCATTTTGGTAAACTATTTTTACTCTTATATTATAATCGTCATATTAATTGTTAAAATTCCCTAATAATTTTGTTTGAATAAAACATGCACTTTATGGTTGTACCCCAATGCGCAGATAATTTATACAACATCATTAAATTTGTTTTTGTTAAATATTTTTATGTTATTTTATATGGAACCACCATCACGTTTGCCAAATGTTTGTGTAATAAAACCCGTTTGGTTGTATCGCTGTATACGGTACGTGACCTGACTGCTCATAGTGGATTAGTACTAATAAAAATGGCAATACGGATTCCTAATTCAGAACTCTAGTATAGCACTTGATAAATAAATTGTAAAAAATGCACCTAAAACCGAAATAAGACGGGTTTATTTCTGTCTTGTATACAAATGAGATATAAATTTTAAAAAATCTTAATTTTTAAAAAATGTTTCGTGGCTGAATTTTTAACCGCCTTTTCGCTTTGGGGGTTTTTTTTGTAAAAAGTCTCATGTTTATATTTGAAATTGATTGATAGTTAGATCTTGAAAAAACCCCCTTAAATAAACGAAGATGAAAAAAAATCTTTGCATATTTAATTTCTGATATCGCCGTTATTATCTAATATCTGTTACATAGAAGCTTTCAAATTCGCGGAAGCTCGCTGCTACTCCCAGCGATCAATACACTGTGACGCCTTGTCAAGTTGTCAGTCATATCACGTAGAATGTTACCCTCGGTTACGTGAGCTACTTGAATGGAGACAAATTGTATGTTTATGATTTAGTAGACATAATTATGATGAGTTCAAACTCAAAAGTTTTTATTGAAACTAAGTTCGGTTGAAGAATGTTTAAAGGTAACAGATAAGTCTGAGGAGAAGATGCGATAAAAAAATCCTCAGCAACATGCCCGACTACTGAGACTCAGAGGTCCCGGGTTTAAATCCTGGTAGAGTGAATCATTGTTATGATTGATGGCGTGAAATCACCCTCAGAATATCGGCGTTAAACGGTTAACGCCTTAAGCTAATCTTGTTTCGTGCAATCAGTGAGAGTTACGATAGCCCACTTCTCCTTCTTCTATCAGATAGGTAGAATGGGATATTGATATTAACATAGTGGAGGGGATAGGCCACATACCCGTGGGCCTGTAAGGGCGAAGGACAGAATACCGGGGAGTTTTCGTGGGTATCCCTAATTGTGTCATGGCCATAGAATCTTTAGTTCTGACTAGAGCTTCTAGTGCCACCCCGACCTGGCGAATCCCATGAACATCAATGAGGTTTACCCTCGTTAAAAAAAAGGAAGATATGAATAACCTATCCCACTTTTCCTGTCTGATCCTCCCACTCTATCCTCTATATCTCATTTTCGTATACCAGCCACTCTAACCCTTCCGGTACTGATTTGTACCTGGTGTTGCAAACGTCTACAGGCGACGGTAACTATTTTCAAGTTGCAAATGGGCAGACGGCTCGTCTGTCCATTTGCACACTTTAAAAACTCTTAGTCACAATAAATTCAACTTTTCTAATAAAGAAGCATCAATAATAAAATTACATTTTTACGGTTTTAAGCGAGTTATTTTTTTATTTTTATTCCGACGTTTCAGCTACTTTTCAGTAGCCGTGATCACGGAAGACTAAGATGGCCAGTATCAATGAGTACAATTTTTATTTTTATTTGTAGTCATTACTTACTCTATGGGAGCTTAATCTATTATTTAATTTAATACTAGGATATGCCCGCGACTTTGTTCGTGCTTGACTTGAAATATCCGTGGGATTAATTACATAAAATTTGCTATCGATCAGTGAACAAAATTAAATTGGTATTCGATTTTTTTAAATCTGACCATTTTATATCAATACCCGAAAATTTCCCCCGGAATTCCGAGTATATAAAGTAGCGATAATTTAAATCTAAGAATTTACTTATCAGCGAAAACGGCATCAGAATCGGCCCAGTAGTTTTTACGCGAATCCCTCACAAACAGACAAACATACAAGTAATCTAAAAGAATTGCATCGTATTTTCCATGGTTTATATAGTGTATTCCAGTTTTTTTTTTAAATAGCTTAAATGTACAGGCATGGCATATTTAGATTTTTATAATATTGCGTCTTGCGTCGCTCTTTCTCATCAAGCTACTATTGCTAAGCGATGGGAAATTAGATTAGGCTCCCACAGAGTAAATAATAACCATAAACGAAAATTATATAATATATAATAATAATAGCAGTCCATAAATGCCCCTCTGCTGGGCTCGGGCCTCCCACTATAGGGGAACGGACAGTATACCCGCCACGCTTATCCAAGGCGGCTTGGCAGGTTTGACACATCAGTTACCTCGATGTGCAGGTTGCATCACGATGTTTTCCTTCACCGTTATTAGCACGTGGTAATTGTAACAATATGCATATTAGGTCAGAAAACTGCCTAAGTGATGCATGCGTTCCGGCCAGGATCGAACCCGCGCCCTTTGACTTTGGGACGCGTGCGCTAGCCATTACGCTACCACGACTTGAAACTTAAATTAAATAATCTAAATATATAATTTGGCGGTAGGTTAAATAAAAACTTTAACATTACTCATTAACACTTGACAGCTTTGTCTTTCGTGATCACGGCTGAAGCGTCGCATTAAAAATCAAATAAAATAGCTCCCTTAAATCGTAGTTTCATTATGGGTACCAGTCGCGAAGATTTAAGAAAATACTATAAGAAGAATCAACATAATAATATATATATATATATATATATATATATATATATATATATATATATATATATATATATATATATATATATGCGTGGAATGTTTGTGTCAATGTGCGACAGTGGCCACCACTCTTCTATGCATTAGCCGCTCCTGGCGAGATTACGCAACGGACCGTCGCAATGTCGCGTACAATTGCTTTATTGGCTGATATTGCTGTCATGGGAATAGAAATCATACGGCCGCCTATCCGTCAAGACATTTCATAAGTCATGTTTCCAAATCTTACTATTTGTTTATTTGGATTACTGGTTTACATTTGATATTACCATATAAGTAATGTCAATTTACTACTAGTGCTAAGTTTTAAGACTGGAATAGTGATCTAGAAATCTGATAGTATAATTGCATAATCTATTCTATTCCTCTTGGTACTTGGTCCAACGCTTTTGACATTGATTTTGCCAATGTGAGAATAAAAGCGACAAGTGATAATAAATTAAAATATAGGTAGCAAAAAAATATAAATATTAAAATAATCAGGCATAGGCATGTCATTCCATACACAATGAAGGGTAGATATACAAACTTTTTTTAAATTACGAACCTGACAAGCAAAGTTAAGCAGTCGCTTATAAATGTTGACTACACCAGAAGCGAAGCCAACGCGTTGCCAGTCTTTAAGATGGGATAGAGAGGATGTGGGACAGGAAACTGGGAAATCCGAATTCTCATTCACCGCACGAAACATGATTAGGCTGAAAGCTAAACGTGTCACACCGATATTCTGTAAGAGCATTGTATCTCACCAATCGAATCGAATAACATATTTTGAATTATAATGGTGAAAATTAAGACTACAATTTTTTTGGCGGCGGTTGCTGCACTAGACTCTAGGTCTGTATCGCGGCAACCAACACAAGTTTATTATAAGAACTTAAATATAATGGAATTACTATTATCAATTAAGTATCAATGTGCCATTTTTCCTAAAGAAATCTTTAATGAAGCCATAGAAATGCCGTCAAATAATTTTGACTTTTCTTTCTTTCTTTCGTACTTTGTGATTATTGGGCAAATAATAGTACTAAATACTATGTAAAATGTACTACTAAATGCAATGTATAATAATATGTTCAATATATTGTGTCGCGTGCCCTCAATGGCACGGGTGCCATCGGTTCGCCATCCCTGACCTACAATATAGACAACCTAGCATAGCAACCAATGACGCAGGTGGGTTTCGTAGGGCAAAATATATCTATAATATTATAAAATTCTAAACATGCCGTGTCTGTACATTGAAGCTGTTAAAAAAAAACAACTGGAAGAGACTATAAACGATGGAGAACAAGAACGAACACTGTTTGTCGGTTGGTTTGGGATTCACGAAAAAACTATCGGGCCGATTTCGATGCGGTTTTCACTGACCGACAGCAAATTCTTAGACTTCAAATCTGCGCCACTTTTTATCCCGAGAATCCTGCCGGAAATTTTCTGGAACTGATTTAAAATGGCCATATTGAAAAAGTCGGAATCCAATGTGATTTTTTCACTGCTCAAAAGTAAATGTTATGTAATAAAATGTGTGATACTTCTTATCCCGGAAATTTTCCCGGCCGCGGTTTGCACTTGTTCGGGTACGTAAAATTTGCTTATTCCGACATAGTTTTCACTAAAACTATAGCTTACATAATTTTTAAATGCTGGGGTATTTTGTGTCCTGGAAATTCTACGGGAATTTCAAGTCGAGCGTGGATGAAGTCGCGGCCATATCCTAATACTTAAATAACAATATTAATATCAATGCAGAACTTTCATCTCGAAATTGTTTTAAATAACAAATGGAATAATATACTTTCCAAAAACCCGCCTATGTTCGGATTACTTTTTCTCTTGTACTTTATAATGAATAAACAAAATGAAACAAGTTTTACTTTTCAGACAAAGAGATATATAAAGTTTCAGACTTTGAAACTGTTTACTTCAAACTCCGAAGTGGAATAAGTTACTTGAGTAAAACAATACTATACATATATATGTATAGACATACTATAGACCTATTATTATTGATCACTACCAAGGCCAACTAGAATCATTCGCGTTGCCATGGTGACGACGTATTTGTAAGTGAATTGCAAAGGCCATTTTGGCTATATTCTTCCATATCCTAAGCGTTGACCCGGAATATAATGTATGTCACACATGGAACCTTTTTTTAACAATTAAACTCTTATATTTTTTAAAGTTGACAACTCATCATTTTATGCCCAAACTGAAAGACAAAAATTAATCGTCTATGTTCGGCATTAACAATGTTTAGCCAAAGGAATTAGGATCAAGAAATCCGACTAACGGTGGAACTTCATCTGCGTTAGTATTAAAGATTTAGGCTGTGCATTTTATTTAGTGTTAAAAAAATGTGTGTGTGTGCAGTTTACACGCAGTAGAAGTGAAACAAAGTGTAACAAGGGGTGGGAAGGATTCTAAATTTCATGACGTCACATTTCATGTATTATATCGTTATAATATATTTAAAATTTAAAACAAGAAATTTGGAGTATCAACAAAAAACTTCAAAACATTTCCAACTCTATCTGTATGAGCATAGTGTTTAAATGATCAAATATAATGTGTTCTAGCTCATTCTCTCGCAGACTTAGTCTTATAGATTTATGTGTTTCTCTCTTTTTAGTGTCGCTTTTTTGTATTCAAGGTATTCAAGGTTTACTTCAATAACGCTGTTAAAGTATATGGCCGTGCTATACACTCATTAGATATATATATATATAAATTATGCTCTGTGTATAATAATGTATAAAGAATGTAATTACGTTGCTAATACTTGAAACAAAGATTTTCTTTCTTAAAAAAAATATATTTATATTTTACATTTCCAATGTCGCATCTCAACTAACGCATTAAACATTTAACAAACATTGTTAATAGTGAAAACAGAGAATCAAGAAATCCGACTAATGGCCGGTTCCTGTATCTTGACAGCTTATGTCAATAACCGATAACATGGGAGAAGAATAGTATTCTTTTTCTATGCCGATAGTAAGGCTAATGAATGGTCGATAAGGCATAGGATCCGACCGTGACTGTAGTCCTGTTACCGATGTATGTAAGAATGTTCGCCGAATTCTCATCCCGTATGTCGCCAACTGGACAATACACGATCGATGGCAGACGGTGAATATTTTAACGACTAAAGTAGCCAACTGCGGCAAGGACGGACTTGGTTCCAAACAATGGATTACAATTTATTGTTTATCAAAACAAAGGCGTCGAATTTAGATTTATGTGTTTCTACATCTATTTTTTATGCGTTTAATTGCGTTCACGTTAATGTTTATAACCACACAAACCAGAATGAAAACGAAGCTTGCCACTCGTTTTAGCAATTTCTTCCTCTGCGTCCTATACAGCAGCGTTAATAGTAAGTGTGATCTAAAAGGTATCAATCTTACTGGTGCAAAAGAAAAAAATTGCACTGTGGCTTCTTACATTAAAGTACGAGGAAACTGAGGCTTTATTGGTAGGGATATATAAAACCTATTACACATCACACACGCACACACGCACGCACCCACAGACATACACACACACACACACACACGTGCACGAATGCATGACCGCATGACCGCGCGCACGTACACACACCAAAAACTTGTATTTGTAATGTTATACATATTTACTAACGGGCCCGGCAGACGCTGTCCTATTCTGACACAATGAAAATCTAGAACCCTATTCCAGCGCCATCTACCGGATCCAACTGTGAATCTAAATCATCCTGAGAAGGACCTGGGACCAACTTAAATACACACCAAATATTTCAACAAAATCCTGGAACCTGATTACGGAGCCACCTACCGGTTATCATCTATCCGGGGACCCACTCGGACACAAAATTTCATCAGAATCGTTTCACGACTTTGGGAGGAGTTCAGTGACATACAGAAGAACAGAAGAATTTTATATATAAAGATAACATGAACACATTGTTTAAAGATTTGACACGTAAAGCTCTATGATATAGTAATCACCAAGGGATAAACATAAATGGGTCGCAAAATTCCGAAAAAAATACGGCCGAGATACTTTGCATGTTTGCTTCAGCAAATGACTGTTATTTCGAAGGAAATGGACTTTGACGTGGGGTAGTTTAGAGACGGTCCGTACCAATTTATTCGCAATGTTGGTAACTTGAGAAATAAATTATGCTAAACGCTTCTGCGCTGTACCGTTTTTTTAGAGGTTTTGTAAATAATTTAAGCAGGGGGGGGGGGGTCTAGGGAGATTTATCTTTATACCGTCATTTTACATTTTATTGCTTCATTATGTCTGAAATGATCTGTTTTATCTTTTTTTATACTAATCATCCAATTGTGACTTGTAGCAGGAATGGCTATTGATATTTGATTGATTGATTTGATGTAAGGTGGCAACCGTATTCATAATCATATTAGTTAAACGAGGTTATAGATTCTGTACAGGTTGTACACTTATACATGCTTGTAGTGGTGGATGCTAGCAGTAGATTATCCGTTCAGGAACGGAGAAAGAATACAATTTCCGGCGGCTTATCGTAAAAGGCGACAAAACAACCCACAGCCACGTGGTAGGGTATTTGCCCGCCTGGGTGGCTACCATCCCTGGTCTAGAGTATGCCACCACAACAACGTTGAGTTGTGTTCCGGCATTAGCGGCCAGGTTCCAATACCCCTTTAGAGAGCGGCAGCACGTTGTTAGCACCTTTAGTGTTGGCAATCTCCATAGGCGCTGGTAACCGCTTTCCACCGGTGCCTGTCTGATGAACTCATGCAATAAAAAAAAAGTTTGTTGCTGGAGTGTTGGTACTTGGTGAAGAAACACACTTTGTTGTCTTCAGAGATTTATTTTTGAGGCAGTAAGTACTTGGATGCTGATCCCCGGAGAAGCCGGGTTCAATTTAGTGCTAGTTGAAATCATATGTAACGACTATTAGCAACTCATTGAAACTCAATAGCAACTTGATAGCAACTCCATCATACAATATTTTTGAGCGTTATTTATAGTAATACTAGCTGACCCATGCCCATTTCGCTGGGAATCAGAAAAAAATTAAAAAATACTTATTATTAATCACAATCAAATATACCCTATGTCACTCAGAAATAATGTAGCTTTCCACTGGTGAAAGAATTTTCAAAATCGGTTTAGTAGATCTAGAGATTACCTCCGTCAACGTTCCAAGCTCACAAAATTTACCTTTTTATTTTTTTGTTGAGTTTAATTACCTACTAAGCGAATTGAAAGTATTTACCCTCCCGTACTGCCCGTACCCCAGTGACGCCTACATCGCATAAGCCTATCTAGCCGATTAGGGTGCGCGGCAACCACGCAATTTTTTTTTCAAATACTTACATTTTTAAATTCGTGATATCTTTCGAATGGAATGTCCGAATTGAATAATTCAAAAAGTTTTATAAAGGTATTGAAGAAATCTTGAATATGAAGTAATTTATTTTGATAAGGATGAATACCAAGATACAAATAAAGAGACTTTTCTAGCGGCGGCATTTAAATTAAAATTTTAAAATAAAAGAACACTTATTGTGGCATAACTATAATAGTTAGACATATACTGTCGCGACACTTATAATAATGTGTTCTGCAAAGTCGTAGTACATTATTTTATTCTATCATCAATAATTTTCGTAGCGCACGCAATTTTAGGTATTTTTTTTACACCTTGGGTTACCACTATTGGAGTTTTAGTAAGGAGCCCTAATTTTTTTGAAAATAATATAGCCTATGTCAACCGGGGATAGTGTAGTTTGCCAACAGTGAAATATTTTTTATATCGGTTCAGTGGTTTCGGAGATTACCCCCTAAAATGTCACAAACTCCTCTTTATAATATTATTATTATTAGTAGTATAGATTAAAGTAGCCCGCAGCGTCAGCAAAACGCTGTACGTTGAACCGTACAGGTTCCTTAAACAATGTGTTATTCGTAATAGCATTCTGAATGTGAATAATAATAATAGGCAGACACACACACATGAATATGTATCCTCAAGTTGAGCAAATTTCGCGAATATAATTCATTATACACAAAGAGTAAATAGTAATAACAGTTGAATATAAGGGTAACAGGATTGAAGAAGTTCCAAACTAAAAATTCTTAGGTATTACTATTGAGCACAATTAAATTGGAAAGCGCATATTGAACAACTATGTAAAAAAACAAACAATTCGGCGTATGCTTTATATAGCTCGAGAAGTCAACACGTAAGTTATACTTGCTGCTTACTATGGGTTAGTGTCATCAATGCTCCGCTAGGTACGTCATAATCTTTTGGGGAAACTCCACGAATAAAGACATTGCTTTTAAGGCGCTAAAGAGATGTGTCAGGGCCATGTTTAATTTAAAAACTACAGATAGCTGTTTGCCATATTTTAAAAAACATAAAATATTGTCTTTACCCTGTCTGTATATTCTTGAGGTGGCATTGTTTATAAAAGCGAATCTGCATTTGTTTAGTAAGTTTTCCGACGTGGCAAGTCGTAATAGACGCGATAATAACAAGCTTTGTTTGCCTGCCCGTAGAAGGGAAAGTGTATTCTGCATGGCGTCAATGATATTAAATAAAGTACCCAATTCTATTAGGGATGATAACATAGATTTGTTTAAAAAGAGGCTATAAAAGATGTTATTCGAAATATACTTTTACGACGTAAAATTTTTTCTTGATGACCAGTTCTAAATTAAATTTGACAATACATAATATTGTTACATGCCGTCAAAGAAAAGCGCACAGCTGCCTATTGTCAGCGCAGTCTATTATCCTCCGAGGGATTAAGACATTCTTTGTCTTTTAAATTATAATTAAGAAAAACATGCTATTGTCTTTTTTACTTGTTTTATAACCATCATTATCGCCGAACTAATCCTTATTGTTATTGTTTTCGACTTTGTGGACGATCGCAGGTGTGCAAATTAATATTTCTTAGAAACTCAGTGTGCGTGGCCAATTTATTTGTACTGTGTATTTAGTATAAGACGATGCCCGAATGGAGGGGCGGGCAGTCAAGCGACAACTACGAAACGAGTAAGACGTTCTCGAGTACTCTCGATTAGCGATATAGACGACGGACTTTGCGCGATCGAATTGTATTGAATCGTGCAGTGTGAACTGGTTGCATCCAGTTTTATTTGTATTTGTTTTATACGTATTTGTACAGTTCTAATAAATTCTATAATAGTTCCAACGGCATTTTTAATTCGAGTCCTGTAGCTCGTAACAATATATACTTTGACAAACTTTATTATTATAATATTTCATTTTTACATTTTTGACATTGTATTCTATATGGAATAACTCTGCACTTGACATATTTACACAAAATATCTATAATGACTGTATAATGCTCCAAAAAAAAAAAAAAGTTAAATTAATGTCTGTGGATTGAGTGGATTTCTGCCTGTTTTTGTTAACTAGTTGATTTTCAATTTTTAATTACTATTTGTATGCCTCAAAGGGCAAAAAAAATGTGAAATATAAAATAACATATTGTAATCTAATGTTTTTACTAACCATGTTTTTTATGAAAATAATTGATTTGATTTGATTCGCATACAGTGTTATGAGTAATGTACAACGGATGACTCTGGGACTCTGGTCACAGATACCAAGCAAGACCGTTGTAAACAATGAAACGTTCGTTTTACGATGAATTGACGGATTTAATCCATGCAGGAACGAAGAATGAATAGTAATTCCTGCAGAGGAGTGGCTTATGGTACCTTTCAAGTTTAACGTGTTTAAATATAGATCTATAACCTGCTGTATTACATATTTCGCTTTATTACATATATCACATCTATGGGCCGGGGCACCCGCTTATCAGACTGACCCCTCGACACCATTCAGCTTCGCGCCGTTCGCATTGTCGACAATCCCATATTAACATGCGGTCTAGACTCGCTTAGCCTTCGGAGCGACTTTGCTCTCCCCTGCTTATTTTACCGCCTGTACAACGGGAAGTGTTCTGAGGAATTGTTTGATCTGGCCTCACTTTTAAAATCTTATCGCTCGCCAGCTACAGTATCTTCACCCCCATTTCCTTGAGCTCCCACGCTCAACTACGCAACGGTGCTCTAGAACATTTATTCCGCGTACAACAATGATCTGAAGGGAACTTCCCACCGCGATTTTCCCTTTGCACTGCGGCATTGGTTTTTTTAAAAACGGCATTATAAAATCAGAGGTCGGCAACGCGTTAGCGACACTCCTCGTTTTGCAAACGTCCATAGACGGCGGTAAGCGTTTTCCATAAGTTAGGCCGTCTGCCCATTTGACTGCTTCAGACAATAATAAGAAAAACATTACATTAGTATATCATATACATATACATTACGTATGTATAAAATAAACTTTTAAGAAATAAAGTATCTAATAATTAAATTTATATTTTTCAGATAGTTAAGATAAAGAAATGAAGAATACGAACGAAACGCGATACGAACCCACCGGAAGGAGCAACTAAAATTGCCATGACATCCGAAGAAGCTATAAATGTTGTTAATAAAAAATCGGAAGCAAAAAAGACAGATGATTGCGCAAACTTTGATGAAGGAATACCAGAAAAGAAAAAAGACAAAATAGATGACCAAAGAGTGAAAAGATCACACGAACTAATGCGGCTAGTATATGAACTACCCGATGATATAAAGAAAGAAGTTGTAGAAAACAATAATATGCTTAAAGAAAATCCTCCTATTACGATTGTTGAGATCACGGAGCAGAATGGTTGTGAAGCTGGACAGTGTGATAATGAAGTTTACTTTAAAATAGATGAAAGCTCTGAAGAATTAGGTAATAAAGTCGTATACGACGTTCTAGCTACGAATGAACTAATAATGAAATGTACAGATGAATATAAAGAAGTCATAGACAGAGCCTCACCTGAGGTATCGGATGACGAATTGTATGAACTAAAAAGGATTTTAGAATCCAAACCGAAAGTTTTGGAAAGGTATTTGAGAGAATGTGCAAGTGCTGATGAGCTGAATAGGATACATATACTGACGTCGAGTGGGCCGCTGTCACCACGACCCCATCATGAAGCTAGAAGTACTTCTGTTACATCAGATTTATTCCAATTGTGGCTGTCATCTTCACCGGTTAAGGTAAGTCATATTTTGACTGTACCATAATTAAGACAGTTCTAAAGAACGCGTGCATTTTGAAAGAATTTCTTCCCTCTGCCCAATGTACGAGTATTGTTTTATCCGATCACTGTTGCATTGCATCGATGCTTTATATGATTTCTTTTATGGATTTATAATATACCCAATCAATTGTAAAGACACTAAAAGATAAGCCATTCACCTCGTCTCAATGTTTGATGTTTTGGGTGTATGGTATTCATTTTATTTACGACAACGTTATTAGAATCCTAGGGTATAGTGTCTAGAGTTCATAATGGCGCGGCTAAAAGATAACCTAATGTATATTTTCACGCTGTGTCCGGACTCTTGAACTTGGTGTCGAATTAATATATGACCTGCGACAAACTACGCTCACTGTTGGTTAAAAGCAGACTGTTTTTTTTATACAAACTCAGATTGAAAACTTAAGAGGAAGAAGATTAAGGTGGTATGGAAATGTTATGAGGACGGATGTATAACATGGGACATAAAGGAATGTTAAATTGGAAGTTAGATGGTTACAAGAATGATAAAATAAATGAAATAAAATAAAAAACCTTTATTTCTACCATTAAGTTTAGTTTTTAAAGTATATAATTATATAATGTACACATAAAATAATGGAAATCGCCTCTGCGGCGTAGGCCTCCCCCAACTCTTTCCAATTTTCTCTGTCTCCAGCTGTTCTTCTCCATTTCATTCCACATATTTTTACGAAAACATCTTCCCATCTTTCTCTAGATCTTCCTCTTACTCTTTATTTTTATGTACACGTGTTTGTTTTTCATTATTTCTTTCATACTACAATGTTTTTCCACGATATGGCTATTCTTCTGTTAATTTCATTTTCGGTCTGATCCTTGAAGGATACCAACTGTCCCAGATATATATACTCTTTTACATATTCTATTTTTTCTCCGTCTATGATAATATTTTCCTCCGTATAGTTCGTGATTATTTTAGTTTTTGTATAGTTAATTTGATAATCCTACTTTTCTGCCTTCCTCAGCCAATTCTTGGAGCATATCTTGTAATGTTTTAGGGTCTTGAGCAAAGATTGCTGTGTCATCTGCATATCGTAGATGGTTTAAATATTCTCCGTCAATGTTTATACCTTTCTCGTCCCAATTAAGTTAAATTTTTTGTGCATCCTCTTTAACAGTATCTTTGAAAAACTTTATATATAAAGAATAAAGGTAAACCAAAAAAGATACGAATGGATTGATAGCAGGATGATATAATGATTTGTGGTGTGACAGACAGGACGTATGCTAGAATATAGATGTATAGAAAGAAAATGCAAACTTTGCCTACCACAAAAGAGTTGTCAAAGGTGAAAGAAAACAGATTGTTAATCTCGAAGTAACCAATCTAAGTTCGTGAAGTTATTTATTAATTGTTTTTTATTGCGAAGCTGGTAAACAGCAAGCAGACAAACCAGCTTGTGGAAAGTGGTTACCGTCAGTTATTGACGTTTGCAAGACTAGGGGCGATGCCAGCGCATTACTAGCCTTTAGGATAGGATTGAAAGGATGATAGGGGAGGAGAAAGCGGTGTCAGAAAAGAGGATTTAGGGATGACCGTAATGGTTAGAGGAGCAAGATGGAATACTCCTCCGTCTCAAAGGAAGATCTTACAGCGAAGCTATTGTTATGCTCCGCAGGCCTAGGCTCATCTATTATTGTTGGAAATTTGTATATATCCGGAAAACGTTTGCGACCTCAATAATTGTACAGCGCCATCTATTGGCTTGTAAGTGTTCCACTACAAGGAATAGGATAGAAGGGATGGCATATGTGATTGAAATAAGGGGATGAGTTTTAGGAAGGTGAAATGGGCCAACCGAAGTCTCATTCGTCGCACTCCCCGGCGTGTACCAAGCTTGTCGTGCACAAGGGTGCCACGGTGCAGTATCTCTGTTCTAGATCCCGTAGCGTCCAGCAAAAGTGCAGGACAATGGGGCGCAGTTTAGGATTAGTGGGTAGTTCGGTTATCAGTTTCTACACGAATGCCTCGCCTTCTTGGCGAAGCTTGCATGTGGGGACCGGTCACCGAGAGTTCCAAACACGCTCGATGCATGCTTCAGCGCTCCATTTTAAGGACATTCCCCGTATGGCCCGGATATGGTGTCCAAAGACATTCCCCTGTGTTAACAGAAAAGAAAGGCTAATCGTTTCACGCCGATACTTTGTGAGAGCGTGGTATCATACCGATCTAGTCGGCCCTAACAACTGTAATCAAGATAATGATTCCAGCAGGGCTTTTCAAAGTTCGTGAAGTTCGTTCGCGATTAGTAGTACCATTTGTTTGGTAAGAAGTTTAAATCGCATTTACATATCTGGGAACATCGCACATATTACCAAATGTGTCATAAAACTAAAGTGGCTATGAAAACAGGATAGTGTAAACGAGATGTGCCAATAATTTTTTCTGGTATAGCAATAAAGGTAAGATAAAATACATTTCACTGCGCATACTAAAAACATGTCATATCAACGTCATTTGCAAGTACTTGCTGATGCACTTGCCATTGGATATATCTATATTAGCGATCACTGCAAACGTTGTCCAGTCCTGAAAAAATAAAAATCTATGACCCGATTCCAGCGTCACCTACCGGATTTAATTGTGAATGGTCCCCAATCTATTTTGTCCCATTAACCCCTTACCAATTTTTACTGCATTCGGCGGACTTAACCCTATTTTTTTAAACAACGTCAAAAAGAGGTTCTCAATTCATTGTGTAAATATATAGGTAATTAATATTTATATGTTCAGCCATAACTTTTTTATGTCTGAACTTATATTGACAAATATTTTTGCGTTAGATTCAGTATAGTTTTTCTTTCTTTATATAAGAATAATATTAAAAATTTCATCACGACTTGCTTAAATTTGGACCCTTATTTGAAACTCACGGACCCCCAAATTGTCTTTTCGCTGACGTGGTCCCATGGGGGGGTCCATATGAACCACTTTAGCGACCTATCATCTAAACCATCCTGGGACCCATTCAACCACACATAAATATTTCATCAAAATCCTGGAACCCGATTCCGGGCCACCTATAGGTTCCAATTGTGGATTTAAACTATCCCGAGACCCGCTTAAACACATAAAATTTTATCAAAGTCGGTAAAGCCGTTTTTGAGTTTTAGCCAGACTTCTGAACAGCAATTGATTTTTATATATAATGATATGTATATTCAGATTAAAGGAATATTCATAAACTAGATCAGGATTTCTCAAAGTAGAGTATGCGTACACTTTGGAGCACGTATATTTTGCTATTAAAATTCATACAAGTAATATAAATTTTCTACCAATGAGTTTCTATATCTTACTATTCGTACATTTACCTTACGAAGTGCATGAATAGAAGATATAAAAACCCTATATATTAATATAGGGTTTTATATATTAAGATTACTTAAGGGATACATGATAATATTTACGTAATGACGGCTGCTTAACTGACTCACGCATGATCATTACAAGCTAAATTGCTCCAAAAGCAACTCAATTTGCAACAAGATATAAGATCAAATACTACATCAATCAAAACACTTATGCATTGCTCTTATGACTGTTTAAAAATCATAATTTTTTTATCTACAGTCAATTTTTAAGGGACGTCAATCTATCGGTGTTGAAAATTGCATTTTCATACATTCATTATATACCTGTGAAAATATCGTTATCGTCGTGTTTTTTTGACACATGCAACTTGCTCAACTTGCGAAGTGCAAGCCAAATTAAAATCCTTTATTTTACTAGCATAATAAATTTGATATTTCAAAAAACAGAAGCAATAAATTAAGAAAACTACAATTTTATTTTCTATTGTTAGTATTGGGGTTACACTAATTGTTACACCGCAGCGCCTTATATGGTTAAGTTGGGTCTACGTAGAGCTACAAGTTGAGAAACTCTGTACTGAGTGGCGTATTCGGGAAAACTTTTTTTATAAGATTCGGAGTAAAATTAAAACATGTCGTCGATTTTTATTCATAAACCCGTTTTATTTTTCACGCATAAATAAATGGCCTTTATATCAAGAAAAACAAAGCTAAACATCTAAACAATAGGCCGTCATTAATCTTGACGATTGCCAACCCTAGTTAGTAGATGGCAGACATGCGAGATGTACAAATGAGTGTTATTAAAACGTCATATTGTGTTACAGATTAACTTTGATACAAAGGGGTTACAAGCACAGAAAAATTTCATGAACACTATGAAATATAAAACCCACGCATGAAACAAGAGATTAATTATTTTATGAAATTACCAAAATACGCACTGGTTTATTCCGTACTAGCTGTGCTGGGTACTTCGGTCGTACTTGATGTGCGGTCTGGTAACAGTGCAATTCAGCAAAATTGTAATATAATTATGGATACAAAATTACCAAAAGACGCACTGGTTTATTCCTTACTAGCTGTGCTGGGTACTTCGTTATTGCTTCATGTGGGGGCCTGGTAACAGTGCAATTTAGCAAAATTGTAATATAATTTTGGATATAAAATTACCAAAAGACGCACTGGTTTATACCTTACTAGCTGTGCTGGGTACTTCGTTAGTACTTGACGTGAGGGCCTGGTTACGGTGAATTCAGTAAAATTGTAATATAATTATGGATATAAAATTATCAAAAGACGTCCTGGTTTATTCCTTACTAGCTGTGCTGGGTGCTTCGTTAGTGCTTGATGTGGGGGCCTGGTAACAGTGCAATTTAGAAAAATTGTAATATGATTATGAATATAAAATTACTAAAAGACACACTGGTTTATTCCTTACCAACTGTGCTAGGTACTTCGTTAGTGCTTGATGTGGGGGCCTGGTAACAGTGTAATTCAGCAAAATTGTAATATAATTATGGATATAAAATTACCAAAAGACGCACTGGTTTATTCCTTACTAGCTGTGCTGGGTACTTCGTTATTGCTTGATGTGGGGGCCTGGTAACAGTGCAATTTAGCAAAATTGTAATATAATTTTGGATATAAAATTACCAAAAGACGCACTGGTTTACACCTTACTAGCTGTGCTGGGTACTTCGTTAGTACTTGACGTGAGGGCCTGGTTACGGTGGATTCAGTAAAATTGTAATATAATTATGGATATAAAATTATCAAAAGACGTCCTGGTTTATTCCTTACTAGCTGTGCTGGGTGCTTCGTTAGTGCTTGATGTGGGGGCCTGGTAACAGTGCAATTTAGCAAAATTGTAATATAATTTTGGATATAAAATTACCAAAAGACGCACTGGTTTACACCTTACTAGCTGTGCTGGGTACTTCGTTAGTACTTGACGTGAGGGCCTGGTAACGGTGGATTCAGTAAAATTGTAATATAATTATATTACAATTCAATATATAATTAATATATATTATATATTAAATTGTAATATAATATATTCGTAGTGCTATTACCAGTAGCTTAACAACCGTGCCCGAGTCGAGTCGTACTTGGAATTAAAGACGATTACTTAATTCAATAACTTATTTCATTTCAATCTCAATCTGCCCGACACGCATACAAAATTGGAGTCAGAAGAAAGTGTGATATCAAGTAACAGTGGTAACACATAGACATACCAACACACATAATAACACTTGACATGAACTTTATATTCAACAAATCTTCTAAACCCCGCTGGACATTGAAATGGAACACTCGAAAATTTAAGTTAAATGTACTGTTTTAATACCTATAATTTTGATTTTAAATCCGATGAGCTGTGTAATGTATATATTATATACTAGCCAACCTGACAGACCTCATTTTTTAATTTCTATTCGTGTTGTGAATTTATGAATAAATTCCTGCCTGCCCATAGCCACCAAAGTTAAGCTTGCAGAGTCCTTACTACTCCCCATTCTTGATTATGCTGACGCCAGCTATATTGATTTGACTCAAGAGCAACTTAATAAACTTAAGCGCCTCCAAAATTTTTGTATAAGGTTCATATTTGGGTTACGCAAATATGGCCACGTCTCTGAGTTTCGTAAAAAAGGCAAGTGGTTGCCAATTAGTTTTCGCCGGAATACTCATATTCTTTCACTCCTTTACAGTGTGTTGTTTATCCCCACAACCCCGTATTATCTCAAAAAACGCTTTGAATTCTTCTCTTCTTCTCACAATTTACGACCTTCTACGAATCTTAGACTTAATATTGCCAAACATTATTCATCTTTTTACAATAATTCTTTTACTGTACAGGCTATTCGACTCTGGAATGAGCTACCTGTTACTGTTAGACAAACTAAATCACTAACAATATTTAAGAACATGACAAAATAGCACTACCTGCAACATATTGATGTTTGATATTTTTACGTATATGGCTATAAGGTTTTTTGTAATGGTGTACAATAAAGTGTTATCTATCTATCTATAAAAATGTGTAAACAAAGTAAAAATGATTACTACATTAACGATGGAAACAATAATCTTCCACGCCTGTATATTAAATTAGGTTGGATTGTTTTTTTTTTATATTGCATAGGTGCATTTGACCGACATTGCGCCTAATGTCAAGTAGAAATGCAGTAATTAATAATGAAGTTAAAAAAACTGTACTTAATAAAAGTGAAAATAATATTGAATACGCAAGTATATTGGATGTGTAAAGAAGTATATTATATTACAAGTAGTAATAAGAGAAAAGTGAAGTGAAGAAATGTGCGAATTCAGTCCCAAGCGGACTGAACTCGCACATGAAAGGGTCTTCCAGAAAATCAACACGCATATTAAAAATCTATTGTTGTATTCTTAGGAAGCATACTTCATACTTGTATTATTAATAACTAGAGTTTGCCCCTCGCCTACGCCACGTGTCAAACCCTAGACAATAGTTTTATTTTTTAATTACATAAAAACTTAGTTCGGTTTTTTACATTTACATATAATAATATCAAAGAAACTAAGTCCATATAATCTAGACAACTCCCAGTGAAACAGAGGTGAATCGAAGCCAACCTGATTTGAACAAATATAATGACTCCCGGCAAAAATCCCGCGGGGTTCCCGAAATACAAAGTATCGCATCACGTGAAAAAGGACTTAAGGTATTGTTTTAGTGGAAACTGTGTCGGAAGAAGCTAATTTTTATGCACCCGAACAACATAGAACCGCTCCCAGGAAAATTCCCGCGGGATTCCCGGTATAAAAAAACTCACACTTTTATTACATAAAATTTGCTATCGAACAGTGAAAAATCTCATTGGAATTGGATATTTTTTTTTCAATTTGGCCATTTTATATCATTCCCAGAAAAAATCCCGCGGGATTCTCAGGATAAAAAGTAACGCAGATTTTAAGTATTTGGTGTCGATCAGCGAAAACCGCATCGAAATCGGTAGTTTTTACGTGAATCCCGAACAAACAGTCAAAAAAATCTAAAAAAAAATTGCATCGTGTTCTCCATCATTTATATAGTCTATTCCAGGCGTTTTCTTTTAAATTGCCTATGTATAGACACAGCATATTTACAATTTTATAATAATGCATATAATTTATCGCGTGGTTTTATCGATATAGCATTAATGCATAGCGTGAAATATTGCAGTAAAGTGTTTAACTTTATCTTATAATATTTCAAGTGGTTAAAATAAAAGATATCATATCACTGTTTATTGATATCAAGTGATGTATTGATGTTGCTCTCAATATTGACCCGGAAAAGCAAGTTTTGTTCTTTTAATCCCAGTTTATCCATTCATACCCTTTATTGCAAAACTCAGAAAAGCCCACTTAAAGAGCAGTTTTTTGATATAATATTAATAATAATAATAATAAACCCGCAGGGGAGCTTTGTGGGGAAACCTTAGGTGAGTAGCGATACCTCGGACCTGACTCCGGGGGCTAAGGCAAGACCCCCGCCTCCGTGGTTGCCTTAGCCAGCCGGCACGGAGCGAAGTTCGCTAGAGCTATGACTCAAGCTCCAGGGGTGGAAGTGATAAATGGCATAACGTCAGAAGAAGCTTCGGTGAACCTGCAGCCCACCTCTCTACACCCCTTAGCCACTCACACCCAAGTTGCCCCACGCCAATCTTGTACGGCATTTTTAGGGGCCCATGGAGGGAGTGACGAGTCACCGTCTGCCCATTTTTTCATGTTCCCTAAACATTGCGACGGGCAGACGCCATAGTCCCCATAACCCAGATGCCTAGTTCCACTAGCAGTTCATCCTAGTAGCCCGGTACATTTTGTTCTCATTCTCTACAATAGTCCTACACTGACCCGGGCTTGTCCTTGGGCGCATTTTTATCTGGTGTAGACTGGGATAATCGCCGGTCAGTATCACGCTACAATTAGATTAAATTTGTCAAGAGGCCTCTACGTGTTGGCTTTCCCATGGCCCCACGGAAGCCCTCCACAAGTCCGGATCCATTTTAAGACCGTGGTCTTGAAAGACATACAGTTATAATAATATACTCTTAATTACGGACTTGTTTCGTCAGAGGTACCTTATCACCATTACAAGCTCGAGCCAGTTGTTGATAATGGTCAATATCTGCTCCACTGGGACCGATTAATTATCACAGACAGCACTATTGTTGCCAATAAGCCTGATATTGTGGTAGTTGATCGATCTGCGAGACATGCTATAATTGTAGATGTCGTGATTCCCCATGATGGTAACCTCGTGAAAGCCGAGAAAGAAAAATAAATAAAGTATATCGATCTTGCTCACGAGGTTACTGCCATGTGGAACTTGGACTCTACAATTATAGTACCGATAGTGCTGTCAGTGAAGGGACTAATAGCGAAGAGCCTTGACCGTCATCTTGAAAGGCTCTCGCTTGGTATCTGGGTGAAGGGTCGGATGCAGAAAGCAGCCTTGCTGAACACAGCCTGTATTATGAGGAGGTTCCTATCTCTGGAGTCTTAACCACCGATAGCTTAGACCCTACTGCCGGCGGACATCGGATTTTTTAATATTTTTTTTATAAATTAATATATGTATATTTTTTTATATTTATAAGAAAAATGTACAAAATAAAACTTGATTTATTTCCTGGTATGTGAGACTGGTGCCTGAAATAGATTTGCAAGAAATCTGTATGACAGGTCACCAGTGCTCCACTCCATGGCTACCAAGCATAAAAGATTCTTAAGATTAACTTCAATTTAAGCTTACTCAGTTAAGAAACAGAAATAAATGTTAGAATGAAAGATGTATGTGTGCCTATGCGTGTGTGGGTGTGTAGGCCTCGGTGCGTGAGGGTGTCTGTGGATGAATGTGGGTGTATGTGGGTACATATATTAATAACTTTAAATAGGCATACTAATTTAAAAACATCCAATTAATAACAGATGGTATCTTATTACTTATTATATCTATTTAGTATAACTTCTAATAACATATGATATGGTAGATTAATGTTGAAATCATTACCTTGATTGCAGCTTTTAGAGCCAGCTCAACCGGTTTGATACCATGCTCTCACAGAATATCGGCACGAAATGGTTAACCTTGAACTCATCGTATTTTGTATCGTGAGTGAGAGTTCTAGTAGTCCACACCCTTCTTTTTCCATCGTATATCCCGTCCCCTGCATATTTCCTATCCCAATTGGCTTATCCCTTTTATCCCATCCCCTCTATCCCATCCTAAAAGCTGGCAATGCGTTGCCATCGTCCTGGTGTTGCAAACGTCCGTAGGCGACAGTAACCACTATCTACCAGTTGGGCCGATGCCTGTTGAAAATTTATTATTGTCAAGCTCTGTGCTTTTTTCACGGAACCCTTAAAAAAAGTAGCCTAAGTTACTCTTATAACATCAGCTATCTGCCAATCACAGTCCCATCAAAATCGGTCCAGCCGCTTCAGAGGTTAGCTGGAACAAGCGGTTTTGTTTATTTTTTTGCAGAACCATAAAAAAAGTTTTAAAAAGTTGCCTAACTAACTTCTTGTAACATCAGCTATCTGCTAGTGAAAGTCCTGTCAAAATTGGTCCAGCCGTTTTAGAGATTAGCTGGAACATCCAGACCGACAAAAATTCTAAAAAATGCATTTTCGGGATCTTCTGGTCCGTATTATCCCCCTTATTTTTTTCACATGTTTATTTTGACATTACAAACAGATACTTCAATTTTATTTATAATATTATAATAATTTTATATATATATATATAGAATTTCTAATTGTCAAACTGAAATTGAAAGACTTTAGAGTTATTGTAGTGTTACGAGTTACAGGAGTCGAATTAAAATGTCGTTGGAATTATTATAGAGTTTATTAGAACTATACAAACACGTATAACACAGGTAAAAATATAACCGAACGTAATAAGCCCAAACGTAATGTAGAAGATCATAATTCAAATACATGCAAAAGTCCGTCACTAAATAGATTATCAAATGTACACAAGTCTTGGTTCGCTCGTGGTTATCGCTCGACTGCCTCATCTCTCAATTGGGGCATTAATTTATACTGCACAAATACAATATGTCTGCTCGGCCGCGTGGACTGAATTTCCTAGAATCACACCTGGCTAATGACTAACATAAAATATTATAATACACATTGGGCTGTTTTTCTAATCACAAATATAAACACAAAGTAAACAAAAGAAGTCCAAATGCCGAAAAGGTAATAAAATGTCTACAGGTATGCAGGTGTGAATTTGTCTTTGGTCGGTGTTCAGGTTATAACAGTAATAATAATCTTTGGTACTAATTATAACGGGTAAGGGCGTGTACAGAAATTATGAAGGGTTCAGTAGAGGCGGCAAACGTCTAAATACCCTAATAATTTCTAATACCTTGTTTGTTCTTAGAGTTTTTTAATAAAGTTTTATTTAATTGTGTATTTAAGTGGTTAATTGACAATAACTTTTATTTTAATATCTCTAACTTTAGATGTTCCTTAACTTGACCAAGACATTGAATCAACATTAAATACTATAATTGATCGCAAAAATCATGTGTGTAATATAATTACAAAAACTATCTTCTAAGGACAAACTATTTACTTATACCTATGCAGTTTTTTAAAATTTTAAATTATAAGTCATTACAATGAAGGAAGCTGAACTTATATTGTATTCTACCTATAATCTCTTAAGACTATAAGTAGAATACTGAGCCTGGGTCAATGGGTCCCAGAAGGCTGGATCGCCATACTGATCCTTTGTCCGAGGTAGGCACCAGCCCTCTGATTACTCGAAGAGTCAATGTGACGTTTTGATAGATCTTTGTTGAGGCTCGTGACCTAAGGACCCCTACCCTATTATCCAAGCGTTTCAACAGCAAACGGTACAAACATATAAAACTTTTACTGAAGGCTGCATATTTGCACCGCTTGAGCGATTCAGCTGTTTCCGCCGCCGAACCGTCTTGTTTGGACGTATTCGGTAAATAAAGGTGCTAGGGCATTTGCCCGACTGGATAGCTACCACCCCTGATCTAAAGTATGTCGCCATAACAACTTTCGGTTATGTTCCGGAATTAGTGACCAGGTTCCAGTCTCCCTAGCACCTTTGGTGTTGCAAATATCCATAGGCGATGGTAACCGCTTTTCATCAAGCCCTTTATTGATGTTTTCTTCAGATTCATGGATCTGAAATATTAACATAAAAGAAGTAATAAAAACAAATGTTAGCGATGCAATATAATATTTATTTAATCTCAAATTATATTGTAAATAAATGGCGAAGAAGGGCGGCAGAGGGCGCGCGTATGACAACAGAGGGGGTTGAGCAGGATGCGGGGGTGGGTGGCGTCGGTTGTCGCCCGCGCACGCAAAAATAGTCTTCGGTCCGCGTCGCACCGCAATATATGTGTTTCTTTGTGCCTACGTCAGTCCGCATGCCGCTTGCTTTCAGTTTTAAAAATCTTGTTTTATTTGCTGGAGTTACAACAAATATAGATTGTATTAAAACTAATAAAAGAAATTATAATAACGACGTATTTAAAAATAACCTTATAGAAGAACTAAATAACAAATATGACGATTGGATAAAAATATTTGCAGTTGGTTCAAAACCTTCAAACTCGACAGGAGCTGCATGGAATGATTCAAGGTATAGGATACATGAAAGTTTTAAAATATTGTCTAAAGTAAGCATCATGACGGCAGAATTGTTTGCAATTTCATAAGCACTTTCGCATATAGATAGAAATAATTACAAGAGAGTAGTTATATTCTCTGACAATAAAAGCGGCTTACAGCATTTGTCTCGATGCACCTCTGGATTCAGAGGATTATCGATAGCCTATTCAATATTATTCAAGATTTGTGAATTTAATAAAAAAAATATTATTGTGAAGCTGCAATGGATTCCGTCGCATATAGGTATTGCTGGTAATGAGAAGGCTGATATGTTGGCAAAAAGCGCGTGTCTCGAGGGCTCCGAAATATACATTGTGCCTAATTTTACAGAATTTTTTGGTAAATATAAAGAAGAGTGCTATGTTGAATGGAAAGAGTATTTTGACAGAAGATCGTTGGAAAAAGGACACTGGTACAAGGTAATTGTATACCAGCCTCCTCGGGTTCCATGGTACATGCATAACACAGTAAGCAGGCAACAAATTAAAGTTGCACATAGGTTACTTTCCGGACACATTCCATTGAGAAAATTTGGGTGTCTAATGAAAATGTCTGATTCCGAAAGTTGTTTAACTTGCAATATGGTTGAAGATGCAACCCACATTCTCATGGAATATGTTCAGAATGAGGCAGCCAGAATTAAGTTATGCGTGGGGTTAAGCCTGCAGAGATTGGACTTGTGTACAATATTTAATATTTTGGCTTCTCCTGCTTCTCAAGAAGCTAGAACCGTGTACAAGTTTGTGATGAGCTCCTTGTCTACAAGGAACTGATCACAAACTTTGGCACACACACTTAGGATTAAAATTAATTTTATGTTAGTTTAATGTAAATCATAATAATTTAAGAAAAGGTACGAACGATGGTGCTGACATAATCTAAACGGTTCAAAGCCCCTTTAAAATAAAAGAATTAAAAAAAGTCAAGTGAGCCGTCTGCCCGTCTGCTGAACTCCTGCAGTAATAAATAAAAAAAAATAGAAATAATCTTAAATTAATTAAATCATTATTCCTTGGAAGATGGGACGACCGCTTGTGTGGGACGCAACATGCGTTGACACTCTGGCGGCAGCACATCTTCCAGACTAAGTCAGGGGCTGGCAACGCTGCTGCAATAGGTAAAGATCTCAAACGGCGCAAATATGAAACCCTAGGAAGGGGTTACATATTTGTGCCGTTTGGAGTTGACTTTAGGTCCGAGGGGTCCGTCGGCAAAGGGTTTCTTCAAAGAAATTTGTAAGAAACTCTTTGATACCACCCGTGACCAGAAGGCTGATTGCACTTCACGCAACGAATCAGCATTGCCATATAACATGGCAATGCAGCCAGTCTTCTGGGCACGCTTCCCTCTGGCAGCGGTTACATACATTATATTAGTTTATTTATAACTTAGTTTATTTTTAAGTATTTAGTTTAATTTATAATTAGAATAGAATAGAATATTCTTTATTTGTACACAAGAAAATAATACACATGAGTTAACAATCATTTAACTAGTACAATCGGCAGTCTTATCGCAAACAGCGATTACTTCCAGACAACCTTCTGGAGATCATTTCATATTTCTAATAATGGGTCGGTATTCAGTGCACATGGTTTAAAATATATAACACATATATATATATATATATATATATATATATATATATATATATATATATATATATATATATATATATATATATATATATATATATATGAGAGTTACATACACGTACATAAATTACTGTTTACAAATTTAGATAGTGATCTTTGAGGAGTTTATAAAAAGATGTAAATGACTGCACTTCTGATGCTCATTGGTAATGCATTACACAACCTTACAGCCTGCAAAGCAAAAGATTTCTGACAAAATTGCGTAGAATGTATTGTTGTCATTAGTCACAGATTTGCTGATGATCTTAGGAGCCTTGTACTACTTTCCTTCAAATAGGAGAGCGTTTTTAGGCTAAAGAGTACATTATAGCACAGGGATAAGATATGGGCAATTTATCTTTTATCTTCTACTAGCTGACCCGGCGAACTTCGTACCGCCATATTTTCTGAATTCCTAAAAGACTGTTTCATGACACAAAAACAAAATCACGAAAATCGGTCCAGGTGATTAGGAGGATTCTACAACCCGATCTCAGCGTCACCTACCAGTTCTAATTGCGAATCTAAACCATCCGGGAACCCACTCAAACACACAAAAACAAAATCACCAAAATCGCTCCAAGTGATTAGCAGGATTCTAGAACCCGATCTCAACGCCACTTACCGGTTCCAATTGTGAATCAAAACTATTCGGGGACCCATTCAAACACACAAAACAAATATCATCAAAATCGGTGAAGTCGTTCTCAAGTTATGCTCGTACATACATTTCTACGAATTATTTTTGTATATAAAACTAGCTGTCCCGGCAAATGTCGTCCTGCCCGGAAAAGCTTCAATCGATATGCCGACAGCAGCGCCACCTACCGTCCACGGTCGGACGTCACGGTCCAATTGTGAACCAACTCAGAAACCTTCTTTGGCTCATGCACAACAACTTTGCTAAAGATCATCACATGATCAAATGTATAGTTTACGATTCTATAAAGGACATACAGACAAACATTCGTTTTTATATATCAAGATTTATCTATCTCAAATTCATTTATTTACAGTAATCTAGTATAGGGTTGAGAATTTAAAAATTTTGCAATGATTACTTTAGCCTTTATTGTATTTTGTATTCCGCTGCAACCGAAAGTTGCCAAAGTCAACCGTTATTTACAGGTTGAATCCTAGTTCGGGACTTTGATAGCTGACGGCCTACACAAAATTATTATATTTTTTCCCCCATTGTTGTCTATTGTGGCTATGAGTAAATGAATTTGAATTTAATAAATGGATATACACATACATATCTATAAAAATAACTAAAATACATAATGTATTTTATTTCGGTTAAAATATAACACCCCCGAAATGTTCATATATATTTTTGTATAATATGTTTTGACTGGACCATTTAGCAAATGTCCCGGTATCGAGATAAGATAGTTCGGCCAAATTGAATTGACTTTACGAGCCACTCTACTAACGCAATGACGTCTGAACACGGACATGTTAAGTGTACGTTGTTGAAACATGGATAACAATATCGCATTTTTCGTTACGAGTGGCTTTAATGGTTTTTATCGGCGTAATATGTATGAACTTCACGAGGTTTTACTTACATATTATCACATTTCATACATCAATGTTACTTTTGATTAAAATTTTCATTTAGGAACGAAAGGAAAAATATTTCTATAATAATAATAATCAGCGGCAGACAAACACACATATTGTATATCCCCGAATTAGCAAGTTACGCTTGGGTTACGGGTAATATACAACGTACCACTCTGGGGCCGATCTCAGACACCCAGACTATAGTAAATAACGGAGAAAATACGTTTCCGAAATTTACTATAACCAGGAATCGAACTTGGAGCCTCTGCGTTGCAGTGAGGTAGGCCGGCAACGGCTTAGGCAGCTCGAACCACAGAGGCACAGCCCGTCAAATTTCTAACAACATATAATGTAAAATAATAAAAATATTCGTTTAAAAAACCAACTTTAAAAACTAAAAAGTATAAAATAACTTAATAAAGATTTTTGACTAAGAATTTATTTACTTTATTAAGAAACAAAATAATATAAAATTTTCTACATCTTGAAGTCGTTGCCGAGCAAACCATAAAAATTACCATATTTTATACACTGTTATAACAACAAAATTTTGCAAAATATTGTAATTTTTATGGTTTACTTGGCACCGACTTCAAGATGTAGAAAATTTTATATTATTTTGTCTCTTAATAAACTAAATAAATTCTTAGTCAAAAATCTTTTGTAAGTTATTTTATACTTTTTAGTTTTTGAAGTCGGATTTTTAAAATGAAGTTTTTTTAAATTTGTTATGTTTTAGTGTCTAAAAAGTATGGGTCTATGAGTCTAATCATGAGTCTATGGGTAGGCCTACGAAAGGTGCCGTGCACCTTCAAAAGTATAGGTCCCAAGAAACGGGAACGGAAAATTTTCATAAGTAAATGTTCATAAAATGAAAATTACTCGGCCAAACAATGTTACATTTTTAGGTGACCAAATGACAACTATTCCGCATCAAACTAAAAAAGAATCACGTAAATCGGATCGTAAATCTCAGAGTAATCGGCGTACATACATAAAAAAATATACCAATCAAATTGAGAGCCTCCTCCTTTTTGAAGTCGGTTAAATACTAAATACTCGTAATAATAAATGGCTTTCTATTCTTTTTTCGCCAGAATACTCATATTCTCACTCTCCTATATAATATACTTAGAGTTATCCAAACTTTTCCTAAGTAGTTATATATATATATATATATATATATAATCCTGATGAAGTTTTTATGTGAGTAAAATAGAACTTATCGTTACAGATGACAGAACTGTAAATGATTAAGTAAATTGTTTAACTCAGGTTGTAATCAAATTGAACACTCTACCGAAGTTTTATGATGAGATGTAGGCAGCCACCAATGTTCGTAGTACCACACGGCAGGACCAACTTGCTTAATAAGGCGCCAATGACACAGGCCTTGCGAACATTGAACAAGATATGTCAACAAATTGACATTTTTATCTTGTGACTGAATTCACAAGAACTGCATACTATATTATACGTTATGACGATTGAATATGTATATATAAGATGTATTATGTGTACCACGCTATTGTATTGGTGACAACTGCAATGATAGCGATGTGTGTAAGTTAATAAATAAATAAATATAAACCTTCCTTGAAAAATCATCTAACTGATAGTGAAAACCGTCAAAAAATCCGTTACGTAGTTTATTTAGGAGGAGTTAGCGGATATACAAACAGACAGACGCGGAAAGCCACTAGTTTTATACTATGTTAAGATTATGTACTCCTAATAGTTCCCAGTTTAAAATGCCGTCTCCTATCCACTTACCAATTTGCGTTCTGATACGTATCGTACTTGTGACATCTGCACACACTTCATGAATGAATGAATGAATCTTTATTTGTAAAAGTACAGGTAATAGTTGTATATAAGATGGAAACAAAGTCTAAAGTTCTCACTATATTTGACCTACGCATTGTCAAATATTTACATGTACTGTAAATATTATATAAAGAAATAAAACAATGTCAAAAAAATGAAATCATTCACACTTTTATGATAATTCTTTTAAATTTTTAAACTTTATAGACTACAAAAATTACATCCAATTCAAACATAAAAAATAAAATAGTCTGCCGCCATCACCAAGAGTAACAAAAACCAGATTACCATACACGGGGCAAGACACAAATGTATAACACGTCTCCTTTTAACTTTGCTTTCATGTCAAATGGATTTTTGAAACAATTTTTCTTCCCTTAACAATTAAAAAGTGGTAGTCTCAATTGAGTTGCTATTGAATAATTTGGTCTAAAAAATATCACGTATTGTAAAATGTGAATAGAAAAGAGTTTACATAAAAAATGCACAATAGTTTTACGAAGAAAATCCTATCATCATTAAAATAAATTTACTATTCTTTACTGACGTAATCTCAAAGCATTCCTTTCTTATTTGTCTTATTAATGACCATCTAGCATCTCCCGCTGATACGCCTGCTGTGCGCAATCGGATTTTTCTCTAATAAGCGTTAGACTAGCTAATTTGCTATAGTTCTTGTAATTTACGAAGGCGAACTGGCTTTACTTGTGCTAAACACATATCTGTGTTTGCGTGAGACCTTAAGCGGGTAGCGGGCGGCACGATCGTTGCGTCAGGCACGCGTGCTAGGTCCTTTCGGATGTCAGCGTCATCTGATAGGCAGAAGACACGCTGATCGCCGCGCGTGACGGTACCTATAAGCAGGCGTGTCTCCTGAGCCACGGCTGGGGTGTCACAAATAGTAGGTAAGACCCAGCGACTCGGTTTGAAGGTGGCGCTACAGAAGACCGATGCCGTGGTGTTTCACGGCTCTCGTGAACAACCACCTCCGGACACCAATATCGTAGTTGGCGGCGTCCGTGTTGGTTTAGGGGTGACCATGGAGTATTTGGGATTGGTCCTCGACAGCTGATGGGACTTTTCGGCACATTTCCGGCAATTGTCCCCCAAACTGAAGCGGGCGGTCGGAGCGCTGTAGCGCCTGCTGGCATGGCAAGGCATCGTGCGGCCGATGGATCTCTGCGGAGCCCCCGTGTAGTCAGACCGCCTGAAATGCTGCGCTGCTTCGACAGGAGCAGAGAATGTTGGCCATCAGGACGATAAGGGCCTCGCTACTGCCTCGAGTTACAGTGGCGCAAAGAGGCCTTGAGGCCGTATTCCCAAACGTCTTACGTCGTCTGTTTTCATCCGATCAGTCCGAAAGAGTCAATGAGATTTTAGATTGAAGAAAGAACAATGATTTCTATAAAAATGAATGAACGAATGAATGAATATGCTTTATTGTACTTTAAAAGATACATACTGTTAACAGAAATATAATTTTACAATACAATAGGCGATCTTATCACTATTAGTGATTTCTTCCAGACAACCTTTGGATGGAGAAAAATTTGATAAGAACAGAGGTATGTTGCATTATTCTCACCATCGAATCAGTATCCTATAAATATATACATAATGATATAATATACATACATTAATAAAAATTATACTAATACGATATATGTAAATAAAATATTAGAAAATACACTTATATAAATAAATATTAAACTAGAAAAAAATGACAATAGCTGCTGCTGCATCCTTAAATAGAGCTATACAGTCTATATAACACAAAAATATAATGGAAAATGCACTTACATATAGAAAAAACAAGCAAAAGAAGTTCTAAAAAATGACGAAAGAGGTTTAAGAATCAGCCTTATGACGCAGGGCATAAATCCAGCGCTTTGTGAAGTCAAAGCGTGTTGGTCGGAGGGCCGCCAAGTCACCATGTCTTACAAAATTACAACACTGTCATTGGCTAATCTAGTTTCTTCAGGAACGTAGTAAGAGAGGAGTGGAGAGTTAAATCATCTGGGATGCTTTTTATAAACTCACAGAACGTTGTGGCCACAAAAGTTTTGTGCGAACCTAACTACTTATAAAGTCACAGGTAAAAGTAAAGGGAGTCAAATAACGCATTAATTTTTATATAAAAGTGATTTAAATTATCTCCATTACGGTATTTTAAAATTTATATGATAAGATGTTATTTTAATGTCTGTTCTTTTATATATAAAAATATTGAGATTTATTGTAACAAGTACCCGCTTCCCTGTTGAAAATATTAGTACCTATCAAATATTACTTTTTGTTAATTTATTTAATTGTTTGGGAAACATATAATAATTAATATTCTTAAATATAAAACATAAAATTAATCATCATCATATCAATCAAGTTTCATGTAAAAAATAATTAATATAATAAAAATTGGCTGAAACGATTAATTAAAAGAAAATGAAGGGCGAAGAGACAGTTGGATTGCATAGTAATAACAATAAAAAAAGCTATCTTCGACATTAGATATCGATTTGATATGTATTTTAAGCACTAGTATCATTACTTTGACAGCTGTCATTTTATCGGTAAAATTTTGACATTATTTATACAGACTGTCAAATTTTAACCGATAGTAAAAGCAAATAAACGGTCGGTAAAATGTAGGAATTTTTAATAAGTATAGGAGCTTCCTGTTACAATTACCACGTGCTGACAACGGTAAAGGAAAACATCGCGATGGAACCTGCACACAGAGATAACCGATGTGTCAAACCTGCCAAGCCGCCTTGGACAAGCGAGGCGGGTGTAGTGTCCGATTCACTATAGTGGGACGTCCGAGCCCAGCAGTGGGACGTTTATGGGCTGTTATTATTATATAGCTTTCAGATTTATAATTTTTTTGGTCGACGTACATATCATTCTTTGTATTCTTTTCCATAGAGATAAGATAAAAATGTACAAATAATTTCCACGTCCCGTTTTGATTCACTCTTTTGAATTCATAAACAACATTATGTATGCGTGACTGGTTAGGGACACGGCATTATACAGGTTGACATTTTGATTTTCAGTCCAAATATGCAAATATTCAAGTAATATATTTACATGTGCTTAGCAAACGTTAGTAGAAAATTTTATACAAATAATATGGGTATGTGACACGTGTTATAAATATATAAACGTTAAGGCAACTTGCAAAAATTCAACCAAATGCGTGATTATTCACGTACTAGGATTTTGTAAAGATGACCAACGTTTAATATTTTTATAATTTGGCTACAGAACCTTAAAAAATAATAACAGTCCATAAACATTATAACAATATGTACATTAGGCCAGAAAACTGCTTAAATGGTGCAAGATTTTCGGCCAGGAGTGCGCTAACCACAAGATTACAACGACAAAAAAATATTTCATTGAAAATATCATATGTTATGTTATATATATATATGTTGTAATATTTGCAAGCTTTTCGAGCTTAGTTTTTAGTAGAATTATCCTCATATCTCTTAAAAATTGGAGTCTTTGAACAGTTTTTAAGACACGGAATAAATTCGATTGAATGCAATTTTTTTTGTTTTATTTCACGATTTCAGCAAAGAGGCAGGTGGCCCACCTGAGGGAAACCGGTTACCATCGCCTTGGACATTTGCAACACCAAAGGTGAGACTGGAACCTGGCCACTAATGCCGGAACACAACTCAAGGCAGCAGACACTAGACCAGGGGTGGTAGCGATCCAGACGGGCAAATACCCTATCACCTGGTTGTGGGTTGTTTTGTCGCCTTTTACGACAGGCCGCCCAGACAAGGAAATTGTATTATTTTAAGTGCTTGCACGGAAAAAACACGATTAGCTCAAGGTTAATTGTTTTCACCGATAGTCTGTGAAAGCGTGGTATTTTACACGTTCGAGCCGGGCCTAAAAGCTGTAATCAAGATCATGACTGCAGCTTGTCTGTACCACGTCAAAAGTGCCTAGATTTATTTTGACTATTTCGTAGCCAAGTGATAAAAATAATCTTTTACAAATTCAAATTCAAATTCAAAGTTTTTTATTCAAAATAAGTTCCACTGGAGAACACTTTTTGAAGGTCATATAAATATATAAGTTAAAATTTAATTTTTCTTCCTATTCTATGTATACCGCTTCACAACGTGTTATTGCTGTTAAGGAGAAGAAGCGGCAAGAAACTCCCCAGCAACACGTCTAGCTAAATAATGTTTTTCTTTAAGTTTCTTATTCTATTTATATCTCAAGTTGTTTTTTTTAATAAGTTTTATACAGAAGTATGTTACAGAATTACTTTTGAAGAATTAATGGAGTTGTAGCAAACAGTGCATACTCAATAAGACCAAGACACAATAAGAGGAAACAAAAATATTATGAAAGTTATAATAATGATATGACGTACTAAAATGTTATGCTGCAATATATCTCCATAAATCCCTTACAAGCTTGGCAAGATAACATTAAACAAAATATAGTATAAGATGTTAGAGTGAGCTGCTATGTAAATGAATTTTTGTCATTTAAGTGTTCTTCAATAGTGTAGTATCCCTTTTTAGCAAGATACTTTTTAATTTGGTTTTGAATTTAGTGAAAGGCAGATCTAACATTTCACTCGGAATCTTATTGAAGAAGCGTATACCAACCCCAAGAAAGAGGACAGTACTTTTTGTAATCTAAAAGATGGCAATATCAGTCTATTACAATGCCTGGTGTTGAAATTGTGAATATCCTTATACTGCTTGTAGGCACTCAAATTATTACGAATATAAATTATATTATTAAAGATATATTGGCAGGCGACCGTCATAATATTGATTTCCTTGAAGCATTCTCTAAGAGACTCCCGAGGGCCGAGGTTGTAAATTGATCTTACGGCTCTTTTTGTAAAACAAATATGGTCTCTAAGTCAACAGCGTTGCCCCAAAGTAAGATACCATAGGACATGACACTATGAAAATAACTAAAATAAACTAGTTTAGCAGTCTCTTCGTCAGTGAACTGCCTAACTCTTCTGACCGCATATGCAGCAGAACTAAGTTTTCCTGAGAGACTAGATACATGAGCGCCCCAGTGGAGCTTCTGATCAAGGTTAATGCCTAAGAATACAGTTGAATCTACTAGATTAAGTCTAGTGTCGTTAAGAGAGATATTAATATCGTATTCTTTTACATTGGGCATAACAAACTTAACACATTTAGTTTTGCTCGGATTGAGTAATAAGTTATTTACAGTAAACCACTTAGATATTTGGGATAAGGCGTTGTTTACGTCGTCAAAGTTCAGTTTATTTCTATCAACTTTAAATATAAGTGATGTGTCATCAGCAAACAACACTACCTCACACATATCATTAATAAAATATGGCAAATCATTAATATATATCAAAAATAAGAAGGGACCTAGAATAGAGCCCTGGGGCACACCCATAGATATGCCAGTCTCACAAGATTTGACATTGTTAATTTCAACGCTTTGGGATCTGTTATTTAAGTAAGACGATAATAGGTTGAGAGAATCGCCATGAATACCGTAATAATTGAGCTTTTTAGGAGGGTCACGTGTTCAACGCAATCGAATGCCTTGGACAGGTCACAGAATACACCAATGGCATTCTGTGATCCTTCCCAAGCATCATAAATGTGTTTTAGGAGCTCAACACCTGCATCGGTAGTGGATCGACCTTTGGTGAACCCGAACTGTTTAGTATGAAATAATTTATTAATATTAAAATGTGAGACAGTTGATTCAAAATTATTTTTTCAAAGATCTTGCTTAGGGTTAGTAAAATAGAAATTGGCCTAAAGTTGGAGGGGTCGTTTTTGTTTCCACTTTTAAATATAGGGATAACTTTGCTAACTTTCATTAAGTCGGGAAATACCCCTTTATCTACACATCGATTAAATATTTCTACTAGTGATAGTGCAATAGTGTCTATTATGTCATTTAATACTTTTAAAGATATACCCCAAAAATCAGCTGTGTTTTTAATGTTTAATGATTTAAACGTTTTTACAATATCACTTGTATCTATATGATTAAATTTGAATGAAATATTACATTCATCAACACACTGTGTCATTAGCAGCTCAGCTTCCAGTGGTGATGATGACAAAGAGCTAGTTGTTAAGGTTGGTATATCCCTAAAGTATTCATTAAATGTTTGTGCAATTTCAAAGTTATTACTAATGGTGTTATTGTTAATTACAAGCTCAATTCCATCATCTCGACGTGAAGTTTTGCCAGAAGCGTCATTTATGACACTCAAGTTGTCTTAATGATATTTGATGATTTTTAATTCTGTTACTATAATATAAAGATTTGGCAGCGATGCACACTCTTTTAAAGGTCTTAGAGTACTTTTGAATATAGTCAAGAAAGTCTGGATTTTGATTAAATTGTTTTTCACTGTATAATTCATACAGTTTTATTCGACTTTTATATATACCTTTTGTAGCCCAATCACTAAACTTAAGTTTATTACTTTTGTTAATTGTTTTAGTTTTAAATGTGTTTTCAAATTCAGCTTGTATAACGTCGAAGAAACTACCATACAAGTTGTTTGGATCTTCGCTGTTGAGTTCCAAGGTAGGAATTTTTGGCTAGATTATCTTTAAAGGTTCTTAAGCGATGATAATTCACCGGTCTACAGGTTATTTTAGAAGTGAATTTAATACTGTCAAAAGGTATTGATATAAACTGGCCACAATGATCCGACCATAGTACATCTATGAGTGATTTATCGATTATTTTGCAACTACAAAATATATTGTCTAAACAGGTAGCTGTAGTAGCAGTTATACGCGTAGGTTCATTAAAGACATGTATAAGATTAAAGGATTTGAAAAGATTAATGATCTTAGTACGAGTTGATGACATTTCCAACAAATTAACATTAAAATCCCCACAAACTATAGGTAATTTATCAGTTTTATTTAATTTTATTAATAATTCCTCCATTGTGCTTTCAAATACACTATAATCCCCTGTGGGGGGTCGGTAGACGCAGACAATTATATAGCGCTCAAGCTCAATACAGGAAACCTCCACAGTACGTTCAACAGAAAGGGACATAATGTTTTTACGCTCTTTACATTTTACATCATTTGCTACAAGGATAAGTGATCCGCCATGTATAGCGGACTTCCTTACAAATGCACTTATCACTGTATAATGCTCTATGAAGTTTATGACTTCAAAAGTTTTAAGCCAATGTTCTGTAATACATAGAACATGAACCTTACATTCTTTTAAAAAAAGTTCAATTTGTAAGTCTTTACCTGCTAAACCCTGTATATTTTGGTGAACTATATTTAAATTAGAAGTAGGTTTAGCTTTGGTCATTTCTAGCAGTTTAAAGGACTAGGACTCATAGTAGAGTTAATATTAAAAACATTATTGTTTTTATTTAAATTGATGTCAGGTTTTTCAGTTATATCATACATAACTTTGTCATGATTTTGTATATTAAATGCTAATAAAGTAGCTATACGTCTTCGTAGCTTAAAAGGCAGATACATAGTATCTTTGTTTAGCCTAAATTTGCCATTAGTAAATTTATTCAGGTCAAAATAAAAAATGTCACTATGACGATGGGTCAAGTTATAAATTAATAAATTTAAGTCATATATGTGCCTGTTTTGTTTATTTGTTAGATTAGATGCATAAGGCAGGGCACATAGGATGAATCTACATCCATATTTACTGTACAGAATCTTTCATATGCGAGCAGACTCGCATTTTCCAATTTTTATTGCTTTCAATATTCTATACCATCGCTGAGTGGTAGGGTCTGATAAAAGGGCTTGCTTTTAACTGAAGCAGGATTCAATTTGGACTTCCATTCAAAGAAATATCACATTTTTACAAGGTCAATACCCAATTTGAACTAGCATATTGTATGGTTTTTAGCTCTGTAGCTATTAGGTTTTTGGTAAGAAATACGTGTTTCAGAATTTCGCTACTTGTCCATTGATGCGAAGCAAGGCTGCAGAGCGGAGAAACGGCGAAATAATATTAACAAATAGGATTGCATACAAATTGCGTCAATGGACAGGCGGCCAAACCTATTGGTTAATATTTCTCCGTACCTCTGCTTCGCTTCACTTCTTTATGCTGGGGCCGCCCTAACGGGGAATGTCAATGCCTATCATTGTAATAATTATTGCGTTAATTATTAACGCGATAAAATGAGTGGTTACACTTGAACGGTCAAAGTGAATGCTTCTTGGCGATAAAATTGGCGCTTATGTTCCTTGAATTTCAAGCAAGATGAATGATTGCCATCCCGCAATGCTTGAAGACGAAAGTCTTCGAGTTGTGCGTCCTCCCCGTACGAAGGTGAGACATGGACACTGACGGCAGGATTGTTCCACAAGTTCCAAGTCGCTCAACGGGCTATGGAGCGAGCCATGTTGGGTGTTTCTCTTATGGATAGAATTAGAAATGAGGATACTCGTAAGTAAACCAAGGTAACCGACCTAACTCGCAAAATTAGGAAGTTGAAGTGGCAATGGGCCGGTCACATCTGCCACAGGACCGATGGCCGATGGAGCAGACGTATTCTGGAGTGGAGACCGCGTCTCGGTAAACGTAGTGTCGGACGCCCTCTAGCCCGATGGACCGACGACCTGTGCAGGTCGCCGGTAGGTGCTAGATGAGGAAGTCAGAGGACAGGGATGAGTGGCGCCGACTTGAGGAGGCCTACGTCCAACAGTGGACTGCGAATGGCTGACCACGACGGACAATTGCGATTCCCGGATGTCTCGGATCCCACAAACATATCTCTGTTTGCAGAATCTCGAGAAACGCAATCACTTTCTCGTTACTCCACTCCATAGCCATAGTACGTATCTAACGAAGACAAACATGTGCACGACTAACATACGTAGTGCGGCCGCTTCGATGCATTAATTCTCGCGTTAATCTATTTGATGTACCGCCACTTGAGATATCGCCATACACCAAACGGTAATGTGAATGCCATTGTCAAATTATCATGTTAAGTCGTGGCTACACTTGCGATTATTTACGCCATTTTCTGTTAGTGGCCCCAGCATAAGACAGGCAACCTTAGGCTTGTAATTTCGGCGAGTTGGTTTTTATTGCGAAGCTGGTAAACAGGCAGACGGCCCACATAATGAAAATTGTTGGCCGTCGCATATAGACGTGTGCAACAGCAAGGGCGTAGCCACCTTTTGGGATAGGATAGAGGGGATGGGATAGAAGGGATAGGGTGAAGGGATAAGACAGACGTGATAGGGGAAGAGGCAATTGGGCCACCGAAACTCTCACTCATCGTACGTAACACGATAAGATCAAAGCTAACCGTTTCACGCTTATATTCTGCGAGAGCGTGGTATCACGAGCGACTTTATCTCAAGCGGACATTACATTATCTAATTGGGTTTTTAAATCAATTTGAATTAATCATTCAATCAATGGTCATATCAAATTATTATGTAAGTTTTATAACAAACTATTTTTTTTCGCTGTAATTAAACAGTTATATCAAATTAAAAATAAATTTTTGAACCAGCACTACCCGAGTGAGTTCAATATGATAACTTCTCATAATAACTCCTCGTAGCTTAGTAGCACAATTTGTGAGAAATTATCATAGTGACGTCACAGGCGCACTTGCCTGTTTTAGGTACTCGAATAGAGCGAGATCAAAAATGTATTTTTAATTTGATATAACTTTTTAATTACATCGAAAAAAATAAAACATGAAAATCGTTTAATTTTTTTATTCTCTTCATTGAACTTGTAAACTAAAGTAAACCCACTAATTATTCAATTGCTGAAAACCGCACTTCCCCCTCAAGGGCTGGGATGTAACTAATTACACACGCTGTGTATAATCTAATTACATAATGATCTACGTAATTGGTTTCATCTTATAATTAAAGTCGTGGTAGCGTAATGGCTAGCGCACGCGTCCCAAGCTCAAAGGACGCGAGTTCGAAACCGGGCCGGAACGCATGTACCACATAGGCAGTTTTCTGACCTAATGTGCATATTATTACAATTACTACGCGCTAACAATGGTGAAGGAAAACATCGAGGTGAAAACTGCACATCGAGATAACTGATGTGTCAAACCTGCCAAGCCGCCTTGGACAAGCGTGGCGGGTATACTGTCCGTTCTCTAATAGCGGGGGGCCGTGCCCAGCCCATATTAGTATAAGATAATAACAGCCCATAAACGTCCCACTACGTTTATGGGCTGTTATTATCTTATACTAATATATAAAGCTGAAGAGTTTGTTTGTTTGCTTGCTTGCTTGAACGCGCTAATCTCAGAACTACTGGTCTGATTTAAAAAAAAATTTCAGTGTTAGATTATTATCGAGGAAGGCTGTAGGCTATATATTATGACGCTAAGACCAATAGGAACGGAGTACCAAAGAAGGATGTTTCAAAATCAATTTTTTTTTTACTTACTATTTTCAAAACTATTCCACGCGGAGGAAGTCACGGTCCGAAATTAGTTTATTATATAATTAAACTAGAAGTATCAGTTTTGTTCTCAAATGACATTTTATTTTATTATAAAATGTACATTACAGTAGTAAACAGTCAAATCAAATGAGATGCTCTTTATCATGTAATAAAACGCTGAAGGCTCCTACATTCTGTACGAGAACATCTTTTGTCTCTCTGTTGAATCGTTATATGAAAACTGACAAATTTTATTGTAACTATGCCAAGTTTAATTAAATTGATTATTCTCTGTGTGGAATATACAGGTGCTGCTTAACTTGAGATAAGCAAAAGCATCATTGCTATACATATGAATTCATTAATGTTGTATGAATTTCATTGTTACAAATATTATATGTTTGCTCTGTGTACCATCATGCACCTATATTACTAGCTTCTGCCCGCGACTTCACTCGTGTTATAAAGAGAAATGTGTATGCTGTAGTAGACATAATTTTTAGAAATGTCGAAATTTTTCATTCAGAGTACCTAATGATAAATACTCGTAGCGTCATCTAGCGATAGTGGAACTAATTAAACATGAAAGCAGCACATTAAAATTGTCGCTATCGTTGTTGTTGCCATGACGATGTATTTGTTAGTGAATTGCAACTGTAGCGCCAATAAAACGCCATCGAAGGACCATCTTTTCGATTATATTCGTCCATCCCTCGAGAACAGTGCTTTTTTCTGGATGAAAGGTAACCTTAGAGGTGGCTCGAGACGCTAGGCATGGTAGGCAAACTGCCTACGGCGGCAAAATTTAGTGGCGGCAAAAATGTCTGCAAAAACGCTTGAACTACTAAAGCCAAACAAAAGTGAACTTTGTTTTCAATAACAATAAATAAATATTATAAAATAGCTCCTGCCCGCGACTTCGTCCGCGTGGAAAGTTTTTTTAACTATCCCACGGGAACTCTTTAATTTTTCGGGATCTAAAGTATCCTATATGTTGACCAGGGATATAAGCTTCCACCATACAAAATTTAATTTAAATCGGTTCAGTCGGTTTGAGAGATTAGCCGGTACAAACAGATAGACAAACGTAGAAACAAAAAAATTTAAAAAAATCTAAATGACTTCTATTTCAGTTCTTACATCCCCTGACTCGGTTTTTAACATTTTTTGTCATTGTACAGAAATTCGACCTCTACAGTTTTATTATATGTATATAGATCGGCAGACAAACACATTGCATATCCCCAAATTAAGGCAGTTACGCATGTGTTATGGGTGATAGACACTCACACATAGTAAATAACGGAGAAAATTCGTTTGCGAAATTTACCATACTAGAAATGGGAGCCCGGAACCTCTGCTTTGCATTGAGTTAATAATTCTTCGTTAACAAAATCTGTATTAATATCATAATGTTACAATCTAGTCCCCGACAAACATTCCACGTACAAATCTGTAAAAGTACATTTTAATACCTGTCGGCATTTGAACTAATTGTAATACTTTCATGATCGTCTTCTTTTTGTTTACTTATTTATTGGCATACGTTTCTAGTTATTGTGGAGAACAGCCTATTGTACTCTTTTATGGCCGCTTGCAAGCATCATTAGTCAGGTGTGCGGATTACGATTACTAGGAAATTGAGTGAACGTTGCCGGACGGGCAGATTCGCATTTGTGATGTATAAAACGATGTGCTGATAGAGAGAGGGGTCAGTCGAGCGATAACTACGATCTAAGCGTGACGTGTGTACATTCGAGAATCTAATATTGACGGACTTTGTGCATTTTATTGAATTACGACCTTCTGTATTACGTTTGGATTTGTTGTGTTCGGTTATATTTGTACCTGTGTTATACGTGTTTGTATAGTTCTAATAAACTCTATAATAATTCCAACGGCATTTTAATTCGAGTCCAGCAACTCGTAACAATAATATTAATGTTTTAAGTCAATTATACTCGTATATAATTTTTCTGGTTAACAAATTTTTTTTAAGCTTCGGTGGGGGCGGTATTTTTCGAGTTTGCCTACTGCGGCAATAAAGCTAGGGCCGGGCCCTGGTAAGCTATATCCTAATATAAACCCCTGACAACGTGCAAGCAAAATTTCGTGACGATATGTTACGTAGTTAAAGCGTGAAAACATCACAAATAAACTCGCATTCATATTTTTATATTAGAATAAAACCAGAATCCAGCGTAACTATTTTGTTTAGATTGATGGGTTACATTATTTAAGTTTTAGTAGGGATCCCCAATTTTCTACAACCTATATTAATTAGGGATAATGTAGCATTCGAATGGTGAAAGAATTTTTGAAATCGGTTAACTAGTTTTTGAGTTTATTCGTAACAAATATACAAATCTTCCCTCTTTATAATATTAGTATAGATAGGATAAAAATAATTATTAATGACTGCATCTTAACAATTGTGTTGTTTGAAATATTTGAAGTTGACAAGTAAAATCCAAATAAAAAAATCTGTGGGCAATATTAAATCATACCCTTTTTATTTACTTGCTTCACATTATTCCTTGCCAAGAGAAAGAATTTCGATTGCTTTAATATTAAAATCCGGATTCTTCAATCAATCGTCAAGTTTTTCCGCTTGTCAGTTGGTAAACCAATAAGCCTCGTATTGGAATGATTGGATCCACTTTACTTTGAGTATTGACATCAAAGAAATACAGCCAGAAATGTTGATACAGTTTCTGACATGAATGTTGACCACATTTTGGTTTTAATACTAAATTCTTTAATATTCATTATAATTTATTATCACAAAAAATCAGTTAAAATATACAAAAAAATTAACTAGTACAATGAAGAAAGCCTAACCTAATTTATTAATAATAAGCGCCCTAAAACGCCACAAATATGCCGCCATCGGAAATGGTTACATATTTGCGGCTTTTGGGGTCGAGACCCTGGGACCATGGGGGCCTGAGGCGCACAAACTTTATCGAGACATAGCGAAATGGCTGGTAGACGTGTCACGTGACCAAAAGACTGGTCTGTACCTCGGACAACGCATTAGCGTTGCGATACAGCGAGGTAGTGTGGCCAGTCTTTTGGGCACGTTTCCAACTGACAGCGGTCTGAGACTAGATTTTATAGTTTAATTTTAATTTGTATATATACTTATTAATAATAAGGATTAAGTTTTAATCGTTTTAAGCGTTGCATTTATTTGAATTTCATTTCGACTTAAAATTAAATAATTAAAATGAACAAATTCAGGGCAGGTTAAATAATAACTTTAACATTATTCATTGACACACGATATCTTTGTCTTCCATGATCTGCTGAAAAGTGGCCGAAACGTCGAAATAAAATTCAAATAAATAAAATGCCGCGCTCAAAACCGTTAAACGTAGTTTTAATTATGCGTAATAGTCGTGAAAATTTCAGAAAATATTAATTAATTAATGCTTATGAGTTATATTGTATTCTACCTAATGTCACTTCATTAATTAAACTTTAATAATCCACTTCACAATAAACTGTCTAGTTTTTGAAAATTCTCATATTTATATCCAGAGAATTTAAGGAACGATTAACTTAAAGTGCAATTTAAAAGCTTGGAAATAAATTATTATAGTAATAAATTATTAATTATAGTTTTAATTTTATTTATTAATTTTTATTCACATGTATATTTTATTTTCAAGTTATTTACAGTTTTCTTATAAATATCCTATTAATTTTATTATTAATTATAGTAATTATTGGAGTGATTGAAAGTAATCTTCACATCTGATTACTGAAATTAATCTTAGAAATCTTAAACAATTAATAAAATATCTATCGATTTATTTATTTTATTTGATAATAATTAAGATGAAATATTACAAATAAACATTCTTGGTTTCCCTGTATCTTAAAGAATGGATGTAAAATGACCATGCTTACCCCCAGTAGATTTAGATTGTATCAGTATTCTTGATGTCCAAGTTTAATTACGATGTTATCTTTTACCATCAACACATAATAATTGTAAAATATGCACCTCAAAACATAAAAACGGCACAAGCAGTGCATGTTTCTCGCCCAGATTTTCAACCTTTGTATGTTTTTGAATTGAAACGCTGGACCATTAACCTCTAAGTTACTACGGCATTGGACTTAATAAATGAAATGTAGTCCAGTATAGAAATTTGAATAAAACCGATAATCTAAAAATGATACACACCAAAGCGGCTGATTTTAATGGCATCGACTATACACATATTTAATGCTATAAGCCAGGCTTTCAGGCTTATAACCGCCTTGAAATCTGGCTGTATGCACGTCAAAGTGCGGTTGTATTACCCGACCTCATTTGTGTTCAATTCCGCATTATGGAGGATGTTGGTCTTACATGCACGATTTAATAGAAAACGATATGGAATTAACTTACTTAAGATAATGTGACGGGTGTTTTAGCTTATTGAAGGGTCGGTTTAATGACTTGCTTTCTTTCATAGATTAGTCTCATAAATTCAGGTAGTTTATATACTAATAATTTTACATTTAAATTTAGTTTACATAGTTTGTCCTTATTATTGTACATAATTGTATCTCTGATTCGCATATCTTATGTTTTTTTTTTTGTAGAATTTTAACCAATTCGAATTCGATAAAAAGGTAGAGTTGAATCAAATAAGACTTAATGTTTTTATTGTATGGAACTGGCCATGCTCGAGTTCGACTCGCAAACGGTTTTTTTTATCACAAAACTGTATAGCAATATTGCATAGTACTGTAGTCTCTGTGCAGGAATGAATAAAGAACACTAATTAAGCGACCGGGCAGCCTATCGTAAGAGGCGGCAAAACAACCTACAGCTATCTGGTAGGGCATTTGTTATGTTCCGGTATCAGTAGCCAGGTTACAATCCCATTTCGAGGCCGGCAGAACATTGGTAGCAATTGGTGTTGCAACACTAATTGCTGCGACCGGGCAGCCTATCCTAAGAGGCGGCAAAACAACCTACAGCTACGTGGTAGGGCATATGCCCGTCTGGATGGCTATCAACCCTGCTCTAGAGTATGCTGCAACAATAACCTTGCGTTATTGTAGCAGCATACTCTAACAACAGATAGGCAGACGGCCCACCTGATGGAAAGCGGTTACACAAATCAAGGCCACGTTCCAGCCCCATCTTCGAGTCCGGCAGAAGCATTGATAGCACTTTTAGTAACCACTTTCCATCACAGTTGGGCCGTCAGCCTGTCTGCTGTATGTACTACAGCAATCAATAAAACAGAAACACTTCTAGTTCATGGCTATTCGTTTCACGCCGAAATTCTGTAAGAGCGTGGTATTACGCCGATTGACTCGACGTTAAGAGCTGTACTCAATGTAATGTTTCCAGTATGGCCCTACCATCACGTCAGTAAGGATACCTATATATATATATATATATACTTATATATATGTATAACCACGGTCGCGGTGACACACGCGATGGTGTCGAAACGTTGACAGCGAGAGTTCAAAATGGCTGCCCCTTACCCTGCTGTGCATTGGCCGTCGCCTCACACAGAAAGAGGGTAGTTAACAAAATCAGCGGAGCGATGTTTTACCCACTTATTATAGGCAAGGACCGAACAGTGTGTGTGTGTCTATAGTGGGAGATTTACTACAGCAAAAAAATTATCTTCAAGAAATGTTTAATTCGACTTCCGAACGAAGAATTCCTATCTAAAGTACAATTAATTGGCAGTTATAATTCTCGATGAATAACTAGCCACCCTAGTGAGCTAGTATGATATGTGCATCCGACCAAAGTCGAATTGAGAATGATCTTTCGTCACTGCTCGCTCGCTTTGATATCCGATTAGACACAACAACCCGCAAAAATCACAATACTGATTGTATACTTATCTAAATTATTATAAAATACTAAACATGCCGTTTCTGTACATTGAAGTTATATATATAGTATCTACTCACATATTAATAAATATCACTCCCAAAGTGTGAAATGATTTGTATCTTAAATTCTCTTAACCCTCCATTTATTAGTAACCAACTTACTCAACCATATTCAGCGAACCTTTTCTAATCATTCATTTGAACAGGTAACGACTGATTTATGACCTGTTTGAATTGAAAGGGTTAGTAAACGAACGTACGTCGATCGGAAACGGTTTCATGACTTACTATCTTGATTTGAAGAGCATTGATTGGGAACTATTGAAAGTCGGAGGGTTTATTGAAGCAAAATGAATGGTATTTATTGCAGTGGTAAATTTGGTTATGAATACAGTTGAAATGATTATCACTTTGCAATTTTAAACCACAATAATCGCCGAATAGCAATTCGCTAATTATAAATTTTAAAAATCTAACCAAACAAGGCCTGCAGGTGAATGTTTCAAGTGGGGCCTATATGGACAAATCTGAAACTATAAGATATAGCAAAAAATACTTAAAGGTTGGGGCTGATTTTGATGATAACTGAAGCGGTCTCATTAGATTTTCGAAATCAATTACTCTGGTCCTGACCAGCAATCGAATCGGCTGATTTTGAACAAAAAAACTTATATTATTACACTAAATCATAGTGCAGCTTGTAGCAAACTAAGAGAAAGGCCTGATTTTCTGTAAATAAATTTATCTGTGTAGGAACGGCGAAAGAATACAATTTCCTGCGGTCGGGCGGCCTGTCGTAAAAGGCAAACCAACAACGCACAGCCATGTAGCAGGTTGTTTGCCCGTCTGGATGGCTACCATCCCTGGCCTAGAGTATGCCGCCATAACAACCTTGAGTTGTGTTCCGGCATTAGTGGCCAGTCTCCAATCTCCCCTTAGAGACCGGCAGCGAATTGGTAGCACCATATTTTCTACGACATATTGAAGTCGGTGCCAAATTAAAACAAACTTCATTCAATTGATCGCTTCGTATTACCGAAGGATTCTAATTAACCTTCATCAAGCAAGTGTAGATTGATTAACAACCGAAACAACCGATATTGGATAAATAGGTTGATTCCGTTCATTTAGAGTAGTCGAATGAGATCGGCTTTAGGTGCTTTAGGCAATGTGATGCGATTGTATTGGTTAATCATTAGCTTTAGTTAGAATAGGAACTATATTCCAATAGGAACTTTTATTATTTTAGAATAAAGACATACATAATAAAACTATGTTTTAATATGCCTATGACCTCTGTGGTTGAGCGGACTGAGCCTTTGCCGGCTTACCTCACTGCAACGCAGAGGCTCCGGGTTCGATTCCTGGTATAATAAATTTCGGAAACGTATTACACGTCTGTGTGTCTGGGATCGGCCTCAGAATGGTCCGTTGTATATTACCCATAACACAAGCGTAACTTGCTTAATTTGAGGATATACAGTGTGTGTGTTTGTCTGCCGATTTATTTATTTAATATTGTTACGACCTACACGCCGACAAAAGTAGATTCACACCTGCATATCATAAAAGCACACTTTATTACCTTTCCACATTTGGACTCCTTTTGTTTACTTTGTGTTTAAAATTTGTAATTAGAAAACAGCCCATTCTGTATTGTAATCTTTTATGGCAGTCATTAGCCAGGTGTGTCGAACTGATTCTAAGAAATTCGGTCTACGCGGTCGGGCAGCCATATTGTATCGGTGCAGTATAAAGCAATGGCCCAATGGAGAGATCGGCAGTCTAGCGATAGCCACAAGCGAAGCAAGCCGTTAGTGACGGACTTTGCGCGTGTGATTAAATCGTGCATTACGTTTGGACTGGTTGTGTACAGTTATGTTTGTACCTGTGTTACACCTGTTTGTATAGTTCTACTAAATTCTATAAATAATTCCAGTGGCATTTTAATTCGAGTCCTGCAACTCGTAACAATATTATATAATATTCTATCCGTGCAGGAACGGAGAAAGAATACAAATTCCTGAGGCCAGGCGGCCTGTCGTAAGAGGCGACAAAACAACCCACACCCAAGTGGTAGGGCATTTGCCCGACTGGATGGCTACCATCCCTGGTCTAGAGTATGCCGTCATAACAACCTTGAGCTATGTTCCGGTATTAGTGGCCAGGTACCAGTACCATCTACGAGGCCGGCAGCACATTGGTAGCATCTTTAGTGTTGCAAATATTTATAGGCGAAGGTAATCACTTTCCATCACAGTTGGGCCGTCAACCTGTCTGCTATATTCCAGCAATAAAAAAATAACAAGCAAAGGTTGAAATAAGGCGTTTTGTTTTATTTAAAGGAATTTTTAAGCGTCATTTTCAGTTTCCAGTTGTCTGATTAATTTGAAACTTTGCATACTTGATGAGAACCGATGAGAATAGAATAGTTAGATCCTGACTAAAATTATGTTCGAATCTGATATTCTCCTCCAATTTTTGCGAAGTGTATCTCGATTTACATGCTTTCCACCCCCTTCCGGGATCTCATCTATGTATTAAATTTCATCAAAATCCCTCATGAAGTTTCACCAAGGACGGCTGCGTTGCCAACGACTAGGGTTCCCAACCGTACTATAGTATATAGTATCGTACTATATTTTAGCCAATTGTTCTATATATTGTAGAAAAAAATAATATATGTATGTAGTACGAAACGTATACTATATTTTCACCACTAATCCATTGTCGCGCTTTTTGTTAAGACTCTCGTGATTATTCTAAAAATAGTAGACCTTTACTGGCCAAAGCAAAAGGTAGTAATAAATACACATGGAAAATTCAATAGCGAAATAAATTAAATATAAAATAATTAATTAAAAATAAATGTGTATTTTTTTTCCCCTAAATTTCCCAAAAGTACAATATGTTTAAGGTTAAAAAATAATAACGCTATATTTTCTATAAGAAGAGATGGCAACCCTAGTAACGCCTCTAATGTTGCAAACTTTCGTAGATCACATGTATCCTATTTCTATTTCCTTCGTAATAAAAAACGTGTGCTTTATCGAGCGAATATGAATGACGTCATAGTGGGTCTTGATTGAATTTTTTACAACCAATGATACTGAATGAAGTCAAATCGGGCAAGTGCATGGCAGTTCAGGTCCCATAAAGGGTTCCATAGTTATGACCAACGTGTTTTGTTGGATAACACCGGTACACAAAAAGAAAAAGTGTCTGCACATTTGTTCAGACCGATCTACCTACGTATACCTTCCAATTCAGTGAATCGAACTACATGAGAAACTTACTGGATCCAAATCCAAAGTAGTTGGCGACTTTTTTATTTTTTTTCGCAATTTACTCAAAAATTTGAGGGAATACGAGCTAAATTCATTTAGAGTAGTAGGGTCTGGTCAAATGTACAGATCACTTTTTGTGTGCGGTTTTAATTTTCCACAAGATAGTTTAAAAGGTTGACTTCATTAAAAAAGATCATCAAGGTACATACTTCTTTATATTATTTTAAAACCTGACAAGCGATATCCCACACGACTATGTACACTGAAATTTTGGAAGTGAAACTGCTTTAGAATCGTTGTGATTTCAAACTCGATGAAACGAAAAAGCGGCACATAAAATAAATATACAAAAATACACATAAGATAAACACATAAATCTACAGGACTAAGCCTGCGAGAGAATGAGATACGAATTTTGCATTGTGCAGCACAGATTAGAGAGTCAATAAGACCGATTATTAAACATAGGTCCAAGTTGGACCGAAATAAAACTGATAATTATATTTTTTAGACTAAAACAGTGAAAAATTTAAAGTAATACTTAAAAGTTTATTTTGAATTTTATTATAATATGTTAAAGGATGTAGGTTAAAGGAATTATATTTATATTAATAAAGGTTAGGGAAGAATTATTCGTAAGTATATTCTCTGAAGTTTCATTTCTATTGAGTGTGAACTGCATACACACACACACACACACATACAATTTGTTTGAACTCTTTGCGACAGTTATGACTGCCACCCTTAATCTTTATTTTTTCTCGATTTTGTTACATGACTTTATAACGCTTTACAGCACGTGACTATATAACGCTTTACAGTATATAACTTTATAACGCTTTACCGTAGATGACTTTATAACACTTTACAGTACATGACTTTATAACGCTTTACAGTACATGACTTTATAACGCTTTGCAGTACATGACTTTATAACGCTTTGCAGTACATGACTTTATAACGCTTTACAGCACGTGACTATATAACGCTTTACAGTATATAACTTTATAACGCTTTACCGTAGATGACTTTATAACACTTTACAGTACATGACTTTATAACGCTTTACAGTACATGACTTTATAACGCTTTGCAGTACATGACTTTATAACGCTTTGCAGTACATGACTTTATAACGCTTTACAGCACGTGACTATATAACGCTTTACAGTATATAACTTTATAACGCTTTACCGTAGATGACTTTATAACACTTTACAGTACATGACTTTATAACGCTTTACAGTACATGACTTTATAACGCTTTGCAGTACATGACTTTATAACGCTTTGCAGTACATGACTTTATAACGCTTTACAGCACGTGACTATATAACGCTTTACAGTATATAACTTTATAACGCTTTACCGTAGATGACTTTATAACACTTTACAGTACATGACTTTATAACGCTTTACAGTACATGACTTTATAACGCTTTGCAGTACATGACTTTATAACGCTTTGCAGTACATGACTTTATAACGCTTTACAGCACGTGACTATATAACGCTTTACAGTATATAACTTTATAACGCTTTACCGTAGATGACTTTATAACACTTTACAGTACATGACTTTATAACGCTTTACAGTACATGACTTTATAACGCTTTGCAGTACATGACTTTATAACGCTTTGCAGTACATGACTTTATAACGCTTTACAGCACGTGACTATATAACGCTTTACAGTATATAACTTTATAACGCTTTACCGTAGATGACTTTATAACACTTTATAGTACATGACTTTATAACGCTTTACAGTACATGACTTTATAACGCTTTGCAGTACATGACTTTATAACGCTTTGCAGTACATGACTTTATAACGCTTTACAGCACGTGACTATATAACGCTTTACAGTATATAACTTTATAACGCTTTACCGTAGATGACTTTATAACACTTTATAGTACATGACTTTATAACGCTTTACAGTACATGACTTTATAACGCTTTGCAGTACATAACTTTATAACGCTTTATAGGTTACACCTAACGAAAAGGAAACCCAGAAACATAATTGTGGGACCGTGGTATACAAACACTGACGATGACGGAGTGTTTCATTCTTGAAATCTTAAAAAACAGATCAAGACATTTTTATTTTTGGTGTTTAATAAGTTACTCAGATTGACCACTCGGCTTTTTAATAAAAGTATTTATAAAGTTAAGAGAGGGCTGGAGATTATTCACCATTCCGAAAAGGACTACTTTAAAGATGGGTTGCGAGATAGCTTGCTTTTTCTCACTACAAAGTGGCCAAATAAAGCGGAGTAGCGATACATCTTTTAAGCTTACACACTCGGATTTTATATGAACGCAATAATGTTTATTTTATAAGGAAACCTTCGTATGTGACGCTTTTAGTGCTGAGTCTCAAAAGAATGAAATCATTTGACGAAAATAATGTTAAACTGGAATTGATCGATATAAGCTTGTTTTTATTCATTTATTCATTTTACATTGCATTAAGTGTGGTACAAAGTAGGTGGCCTTATGAATTATATCTATCTCTACACATTTAGCCTCGGTTGGAGCCTGCAAAATATATTTCTTGACAAAGTCTAATAATATTTATATATATATAAATAATAATATTTTATATATGTAGCTGTACTCTGAGATTATGTACTGTGTATGTGACACAGTCATATAAAATAAATAAATAAATTGCACATACAATTATAGATATATGTATATAAAAATACTGTGCGTACTTAAATACTCTATCACTTTATTATTTATTTGTCATTCTTATTAACATAAATATTTTTATTTATATATTTATTTTTATGTTTAAATTAAATAATAATTTTTATACGGGTCTCTAGGTAATATGTGTAGACTTAGTGGTGGGCACTGAAAATCAGTGCTGTGTCGGAAGATATTGCGATATATAATGAATGAATGAATGAATGAAAACTTTTTATTGTTCACCATAACTTAAACCTAGACATTTAATATAGAGACATTTTCATTAGAACAAAGGGCGGTCTTATCTCTTATAGCGATCTCCTCCAGGCGACCCGGTGTCCAAGGAGACATTACAATAAAAATTAAATAATATTTGGTGGTTTAACCAAATTAAAACTAATCGTAATTAAAGAAAAAGAAACAAAATAATAAACTAATATAAATATGCATATACATAATTAAATATAGATTATAATAATATAAATTACATATATTTACATGCGAAGAATAATACAATTCTATTTACTGCAACAATTTTATTTAATGGACAAATAATGGTCAGTAGTGATCTAGTGTTTGAATGTAGAAATTAACACACACACATATATATATATATATATATATATATATATATATATATATATTTTATACAATGCCAGGAAATACTATCTGCGATATAGTGATATGCAGTTTTATATAATTAGTATTAAATTGCATATAGCTTTATGTTTAAATAGTTGCATTTTATCACTATATCTTGTATGTGTATATAACTTATTTGTATGTATAGTATAGTTATATATTTATTAATAAAATGTAAGTAATCATACAATAATTATGTATACCACCATCGCCACACCTAATCAGCAATATTCCTGCCACGGGTTGTCTGGAAGAGATCGCTTTTTAGCGATAAGACCGCCCTTTGTACACAATTAGAATAATACTAGTTCGTAAGTTTTCTGTAATGGTGTACATTAAAGTGTTATCTATTTGTCTATACTGAGTGCCAACCTCATTTGCCGAATTGCGGCATATAATAATAAAAATATTTTGTTTCGTCTATTTTCTATTTTGTCTCTGTCGCATTTGGCTAATAAAAGTTTTTTTTCTTATTTTCAATGTGAAAGTGTGCTTGTATGTGTATATAGGAGATGATTTTAAAGCAGAAGTTAGACTATGATAAAACGTAAAAGCCTGTTTAGATAAAATAGGCAATATGTAAACAATTTGTCTAGATATTGTAGCCATTATGACGCGTGTCGCGACATAGGGTGGTCCACCCCATCCCGCTGCGGGTGTCAGGGTGTACCATATAAAATTTACGGCTTCTATTGCGTGTTCCTTATTGGATACAACGATTGTTATGGAATTTTATCTTGTAATGTATGTTTTTATATCGATTTCTTTGTTACAACAAAATGCTGCGCTACTTTTTATTTTAATTGCAGAAGTTCAGCAGACAGGCAGACGGCCCACTTAATCGGCAAAGCGACTACCATCGCCTATGGACATTTACAACACCAAAGGTGCTACAAATGCGCTGCTGCTCTCTTAAGGGAGACTGGAACCTGGTTACTAATGCCGACCGGAACACAAATCAAGGTTGTTATGGCGACATACTCTAGACCAGGGGTGGTAGCCATCCAGTCGGGCAAATGCCCTACCACCTGGCTGTGGGTTGTTTAGTCGCTTCTTACGACAGGCCGCCCGGCCGCAGGAAATTGTATTCTTTCTCCGTTCTTGCACGGATACTTGGGCTATCTGAGAAATTTCAATGTAAGTCGTTAACAATACATCACTTCAACCAATATATTTTATGTAGGAGTTATATTCTATCTGTGCAGGAACAGAAGAGTATAATTTTCTTGCAGCCGGGTGGCCTGTCGTAGTAGGCGACAAAACAACCCACAGCCAGGTTGGGTATTTGTCCGCTTGGGTGACTACCACCGTGGTCTACAGTATGCCGCCATAACAACCTTGGGATGTATTCCGGTATTAACGGCCAGGTTCCAGTCTGCCTTTAGCGAGCGGCAACACATTGGTAGCACCTTTGGTGATACAAATGTCTATAGACGATGATAACCCCTTTCCATCAGGTGGGCCGTCTGCCTGTCTACTGAACTAATACAATAAAAGCGTTATATAGGAGTAGTTAGTTTTCTTATTTGTGTCTACTTGCGTCCACGGTTACCCATAGAGCTACTATATGGGGCTCTTCAAAAAGGATGTAAACAGATATTTAATGTATCAACGTTATAGGCAACGTATCGGCACCCTTGGTGTTGCAGATGTCCATGGGTGACGTAATCACTTGCCATCAAGTGAACCCGTTTGCCATTTTGCCTACATGCAAACATAAAAACGAAGTCCAAATTCTGCGCAAATGAAGTGGCCACCACAGCTAGTTATGTGCATAAAGATATATAATAACTAGGATATGCCCGTGACTTCGTCCACGCTTACCTTAAAATTCCCGCAGGATTCCAGGGACACAAAGTACCACAGAATTTAAAAGAGGCTGTAAGCTATCGTGTAATTTTTATGTACCCGAACAACTTCCAACCGTTTCCGGGAAAGATCCCGTGTGATTCCCGGGATAAAAAATATCACACATTTCATTACATAAAAATTGCTGTTGATGTGAAAAAATCACATTGGAATTCCATTTTATTATCTGGCCATTTGAAATCTTTCCCAAAAAAATCCCGTAGGATTCCCGGGATAAAAATTGGGATCCCGGGATCAGCGAAAACCGCATCAAAATCGGCTCAGTAGTTTTTATGTGAATCCCGAACAAACAAACAAACAGACAAGAAATCTAAAAACAATGCATCGTGTTCTCCATCGTTATATAGTCTATTCCAATTGTTTCTTTTTAAATAGCTTCAATGTACAGACACAACATGTTTAGAATTGGTTTTCTCACTTTTACACGTACTGCCTTATATATACATTTAGATAAATTTAAATTTAGTTACAAATCATTCGATGAAATAATCGTTAGTAAATTAACAAAGAAATAAGAAAGATAAAATATTCTCATGAATACAAACCACACGATAATACAATAAATATTATAAATAGACTAAAAACTATAATAGTACTATACTATAAATAAAATATTGTAAGTTAAAATACTAAAACAATTGTATAAAATAAGCTTATTATCTTATCTGCTGAATAAATAGGTTTTGTAATTCAATAGTAACACGCCTCTGTACGTAGCATAAAGCTATCGCTACGCCGCGTGCTTCTACGTAGCTACGTTCTATTGTTAAGGGGGTGCTTTCTTATACGGCTGCAATTTGGTTTAAAAATATAGACACGTTTTTAATATTGTGGGATAAGTCGATTATCGTTTTGGATATCATTATTACAATGTACCGTTCTATCCTCAGCGAACTATTATTGAAATAAAAACTTCTTTAGAATCGTTGTGATTTGAAACGAGGTGAAACAAAAAAGCGACCTTGAGTTGTGTTCCGGCATTAGTGACCAGGTTCCAGTCTCCCTTAAGAGAGCAGCAGCGCATTTGTAGCACGTTTGATGTTGCAAATGTCCATAGGCTGTAACCGCTTTCCATGAAGCGGTCCGTCTGCCTGTCTACTGAACTCCTACAATAAAAAAATAAAAAAGAGATAAACACATAAATCTATGGGACTAAGCCTGCATGAGAATGAGATCCGAGTTTTACATTGCGCAGCATAGATTAGAGTTTCAATAAAACCGATGATTAAACATAGCTCCAATTTGGACCGGAATAAAACTGATAATATCTTTTAGACTAAAACAGTGAAAGATTGATATTTAAGAAGTTTGTTTTGAATTATAAAGAACAGATTTTTGCTTCAAATTCCACTAGTGTCCCTTGGTAAACTTTAAAAATCACTGCTCACGTAAAACTTGATATTATTATTACATACATTATATTTTAGAGGATTTTAGACTCAGATGAACGTTAAAATTAATATAACATGGATATTCGCTTTTTTTATGATTCACTGTCCTTGACACTATAGATAAAATAGAATATTGCCAGAAGGCAAAAAATCAGTTCTCGTTGTAGACCAGGCATTCCCAAACTATTTTGGGCAAGAGACACCTTTTCCGAAATGAACTGATACCTCAGACTCCCATAGCTAAATTACGTGAAAAAGACATCTCTATTTTTTGTCGTATTGATACAAAATATTTATTATGTTGCACGAATTTGTCCACGCTTATCGACTTGCCGAATTTTTCATCTTGTACTAACTTGTGCACGCTTATCGACTTGTTGAGTTTTTAAAAATTACTACAATTATACTTCCTACTAAAATATTAGTTCATTTATTCATTCTTATAACAAGTTGGTACAAGTAACACAACTTACATAGTATCTTGAAAGATTTGAACAAGAACTTGTGTTAATTAATATGGGTCGATTTTCAGACCTCGTCAACCCCCAAAATCAGTTTTCGTTTACCTCAACCCTAGAAAACTGATTTCCCAGGGGGGCGTTATCGACCACTTTGGGAATCCCCGTTCCAGACGTTATGATCAGATTATAGTCTCGCATATACTACAAATTTAATATTCCACATTCTTTTGGCAAAAACGGAATTCTTATGAAGTCATATTATTATCCATCTGACTTTGTACCTGTGTCACAGTCTTTTTCTCAGAAACTACTGTATGTTTTTGGGTAAAAAATTAATAGCAAGCTCTAATTTTTATAACGCTACAAGATTAAATAGGAATTCTTAAAAAAAGTGGAAAAATTAAATTAAATTTTATTCGTCGTGCCACTGAAATCAGGCGACGCTTATTTTTTATTTTCGAATGCTCCCCTTCAAACAAAACGGAGCATATTTATGTATGGTCTTTGTCGTGCAGCTATTTTCCGATCTAAAACAATACGATTTTGGTTTTTGATTTTTCTTTTTTATGTCGCGCCCCAGGTGTTTGAGTGGGTATGTATTTACGGACCGTGTGTCTTTTAGGATTATTATAACTAAAATTGATTAAATTAATAAATATATAAATAAAAATAAAATAAATAAAAGCTTGTAAAAAATCACGTGAAGTGGAGGAGAAATAGTAGGAAAGCACACCCCTGAGCTCTGACGCGGAAGCTATGAATACAGCCGGGATTTAACGCTAGGATAACGATGAGCCCATGTTTCAAAAACTACTCAACGGAGCTTGTTCCAATAAATTTTATGGATGCATCATACACACTTTGATAAAGAGTTCCGGAGACAGCTATAACCGTGCAGAAACGGAGGAAGAATACAATTTCCTGCGGCCGGGCGGCCTATCGTAAGAGGCGACAAAACAACCCACAGCCAGGTGGTAGGGTATTTGGCCGTCTTGATTGCTACCACACCTAGACTAGAGTATGCCGTCATAACAACCTTGAGTTGTATTCCGGCATTAGTGGCCAGATTCCAGTCACCCTTTGGGGAGCGGCAGCATATTGGTGGCACCTTTGGTGTTACAAATGTCCATTAACGATGGTTACCGCTTTCCATCGGGTGGGCCGTCTATCTGCTGAACTTTTAGTAATGTCTCGACTAGGTGGAAGAGCGAGATGGAATGCTCCTTCTTCTCAAAGGAAGATCTTCCAGCGAAGCTATTGCTATACCTCGCAGGCCCAGTCCCATCTGTTATTGTTGGAAATTTTATATATTCTTTGTACGTGTCGAGAATCGTTTGCGACCTCAATTATTACACAGCGCCATCTATTGGCTTGTAAGTGTTCCACTACAAACTCATCCAATAAAAATAAAAAAAGACAAAATCAGAATCACCGCTATGATATTCATTAACTATAAATAAATAATCGAAATGTAATTTTATGCATGCATGCTTCTATGTGTTGTATCATGTATGTTTTCCTGGAATAAAATATAAATAAATAAAAATAATTCCTGAATCGACTTGCATTTAGCATTATTTATACTTTATCGGGAATCCGACTCTATAAAACATTTCTCAATTTGTACTCTAGCAGATCATGTAATATTTAGGAAAAAGGAAATTGTAGTAAAAACAGGTGTGCAATTTTGATTGGCTGAAAGGTATTCGTTCCCAAGATATCCTAAATTCCATACATTGCCAGTCATTGGGGAAAATACGTAGGCACAGTATTTATAGTATTAACAGTAGTCGCATGGCTCTGTCTAAACAGTCTCTGTAGACAAGTGGCAATAGTGCTAAACGAATAGAACAGAAAATGTATGAGAATGACCATGGCTTGGAAACCGGTAAAAAAGTGTAACCGGTTGCAGCCTAAGTACATAGGAAATTTTCGGTTTCATTTTAAGCTCAATCAAATGGTTTTTAGTAGCAAAAGTACGTTAAATAGTATGTTCAATGAACTGGTTTCGAACGGTTTTAAACGGTTTTTGCAACATATCTTCAAAGCGCAGCTATGTGGTACAGCAAGTTTTCAGTCGCACATAAACATATGTTGAGAGAGATAGAACGATACTTCCTCTTCTTGCGGAGAAAACTGGTTAATTCAGGATTATATTATAAATCGATTAAAACTGGTTATTTTTAAACCCTTTCCAAGCCATGGTCATTTCCATATATTTTCTACTGTATTCGTTTAGCGCTAATGCCACTTTTCTATGGGATCAGTGATTGTGATCGAGACGCAAGCGCGTCGTTTCGAAATTATCTGTCTAATAATTCGGGAGCTCATTATCATAAGCCGATAATTTGGGAACTATTAATTACGATTATCTAAATTATAATGAAATTCACGATTTAAGTTTAAGTACAATCCAGTATACTTCAAATATTTAAAGAAATCAAATAGTTTCTTGTGTATATGTCTAGTTATACATGCATCGTGAATAATAACTCAATTTTAAGTAATAGTGGTCGCCAGTGGTCGAATTGCGACCATAATCAATTTAAATTATAAGTTTGAACATTTGAACATACATGGTAGTGTGTGTAATGTTTTTTATTGATTTAATGTATTTTTATGCATAATTTAAAAAAAATATTAGCATTCTGTACTCCTTCTCTATATAAACTATAAGTGTGCGAAATTTCATACTCCTCCGTCCGCGTAATTTTCGTAAAAAGGGGTACAAAGTTATTGCTTCACCTATTAATATAATGATGATACTAAGAAGTAATCATTTGTTATCCATAGTATAAATTGTTAAATTAAATAAATAGTTATTAAATAATATAAGCTTATTTTTCAAATTGTAAATATAAACTTAAAATAAATATGTAATTCAAAATAAAATTATAATATATAAACTAAATTACGTTAAACATACTTCATATTTTGGCGGTTGATGAAGACGGTGGTGATGACCGGTGACACGTGGTTCAAGGCGTTATCGGGTGTGAGAGAAAGTAAACAATGCTACTGGTATGAGAGCAACCGCACATTTACAATAAGTACTATAATGCTGAGCTGACAAACCGTGTCCCTACAATATTTAACACTACAAATAAACATGAGTACTTTATTGCAGTGTTTTCTAATGACGTTTTTTATTATCGAGCATAAATACGAATATAATTAAAATTTGTAAGGATCCCGGCAAGTTAATGCTTAATTATTTTACTTGGGAACAGAAATAAGTTATTAGGCTACATGACAAATTTGTAATTGAATAATTATTTTATTTTTGCTCTGTTTTTTATCACTTTTTTCCTATAGTCACATCAATTTTAAGATATTTACTACTAGACTGAGGCAATTCAATTTTTGTACGCCCTATGGGTAATAGCATGTTAAACTAATTATAATTTAAGACCTGTTTATCAATGTATCACGTCATAAACAAATAAATATCACTTTGTTTCGTTAATTGCTTATACGTCATTATCAAATACGAGGATTTACTGTTATATTCTTTATCCTGTGGCGTAGTAGGTATTATAAGCTCTGTCCAAAATTGTCTGCTGCTACTTAGCATATCAAAAATATTCATATCGTAAGCAGGGTTCGTCTGTAATAGCTGAATTAGCCGGGCTCCAGCCAGATTGAATTCCTTTTTCCGAGAATTTCGGTACACTACTACGTGATCGACATAATGGATCAACACCCTTACCATTTGTATTTACGAGAATATAAAACAGCGATTTTCATACAAATATTACTTTTTTATATAAATCGTTGTCAGCCTATTGCAGTCCACGTAGTTTTTTTTAACGAGTAGAAAGCTGTTTAAGGCCTAACAACCGCGGAGGAAACGCAGTGGAGAGTGTGGAACTCGCCACGTTGGGGTGGCACGAGCACCGCTACCAAAGTGTTCCCCTCGGTGTTCCGTCCTTCGTGTTTATGCCAGGGTCACAGGTATGCCGCAGGCCTTGGCAAGCGGCGGCCCAGCGGTCTCTCTACTAGCGGGGGGAATCAAGCCCCCGGTTTCTTCATACTCCCTTTCGCGTGGGGCGGTTTGTAACGCACGCCATGGGAGGAGACGTGAACGCGCGCAGAACACCAGTGAGACCTTTTCAGCGTGGTGCGCATGAAACCTCCAGGGTTTTCAATCGGCGACGGCATGACATTATCAGCTTTTTTTGAGGTCCCTATATTTAATTCTACTCCATGTATCTTGGCTTTGAAAAATAGGCACAAACAAGACTCGGGCACCTAAAAGTGTGAGTTGCAAAGCGGGAATAAATAGGTAAAATTCAAAGATGCGAACATTACCTATGTTCTTTTCGGACTATAATTCAGTTGTTGTATATTATGCTAAAAAATTAAGTAACGGTTTTAGAGAGGTCAGTCATTTTTAAATACTTCAATTACCTACAAATAAGCAGAAGCCACGTGGAGGCAAAACGCTTCGTTCGCACTGTTGGCGTTTCCACTGTGAAACACGATAGGAGTGGCGGCGCTGGCGTTGCTCCAGCGCGGCGCATATGTTTGACCCCATCTCGACGGCATCAAATACCGATGGGGAACCCTTTCCCAGGCGCAAAACCCGCGCCACCTACTCTCAGTGGCCGGAAGTCTAACAACGCCCTCTGCTGCTGACGGTTCCTCCTTTGGCTGGAGCGGAGCGAGCTCCCAGCCCTCCACTTTTCCCATCCAGTGCTTACCGACGACCTTGCGCAGGTTATTGGTTCACCGGGGGTGCAGGGTTTTGTACAAGACTTAAACAAATTAAGTTTTTGAGAAGTTAAAAAATATTTTGGTAAGAAGCTATTTTTTACGATTTTGTAGTTAATTAAATGACAAAATATTGAATGTTCACGGACGGATGTCTAGGGACTCATTCAGCTGCTGCGTCGCATTTGCGCTATTTTTATATATTGACTAGCTGACCCAGCAAACGGCGTTCTACTCTATTCTCATACCTAACAAATATACAAAAAACAAATCATTAAAACCGGTTAAGGCATTTCGGGGGAGTTCGACCACAAACACCGTGACACGCTTTCTTTAGGTGCGATTTTTAATTCATCAAATAAAATTTATCCATCAACTAAATTATGATCTGAATAAATACAAAAGTGAAACTATTATTATGCATAAAAAATTCTAATGGACATGTTCTACTTTTATATATCTATACGTATACATATAATAAAACTATGCTAAAAACCGAGTCAGGGGGATGTAGGAAGTGAAATAGAACTAATTTAGATTTATTTAAATTTTATGTTTCTCTGTTTGTCTGTTTGTGTCTGTTTGTACCGGCTAATCTCAGAAACGACTGGACCGATTTAAATGAACTTTTGTATGCTGGTAGCTTATATCCCTGGTCAACATATAGGATACTTTTGTTCCCGAAAAATTAAAGAGTTCTCGTGGGATAGTTAAAAAACCGCACCACGCGGACGAAGCCGCGGGCATCTGCTAGTTTTTAATAAATTTTATCAGGAGGAATGTGGGCCACGTAACTAAAAGTAAGCCTAAAGACTGACGGGTACAGAGGACGCATGTCAGAATCGAGGAGTATGGAAGGAAAAGACATATTATGCCGACCCCTAACAATTAGGAGGAGGTGAAAGAAAAGATAGAAAAAATTATGTGGTGATTCAGAAATCAATCCTTAGTTGTAAAAATATTGTAAGTAGTAGGGGATGAATAGGCTCACGATCACCGCTTCAGATTAGATATCGAACGGCCAAATCGGGCTGCCGGGGAAACAGGCCGGAATGTTCCATAATATTCGCTTGCCTCATTCTTATCTTTGCCTACCGTTTCACTCGTAAAACATTAAGTATATCGACTGGCTAGTTTTGAACTATTTTTACCATAAATAGACATTTTTTACTCCGCTGTCTAAGGGGCCATCTACAAATTACGTCACACGAATTTCATGATTTTTTGACCCCTCCCCCGTCCTTGTCACAACTGGTCACATCCGTGAGACTCCTCCTTCCCAAGTGTGACATTGCATATTTTTCAATTTTACACCAAGAAATTATTCAAATCAAATCAAATCAAAAGATTGATTTGCTTAAAAACATGGTTAGTAAAAACATTAGATGACAATATTCTTACGAGCTACAGGACTCGAATTAAAATAAATGCCGTTGGAATTACTATAGAGTTTATTAGAACTGTACAAACACGTATAAAACGAATACAAATAAAACTGGATGCAACCAGCTCACACTGCATGATTCAATGCAATTTGACACGCGCAAAGTCCGTCGTCTATATCGCTAATCGAGAGTACTACAAACGTTTTACTCGTATCGTAGTCGTCGCTTGACTGCCCCACCCCTCCATTCGGGCATTGTTTTATATTAACTATACAGTACAAAAAAAAAATCGGCCGCGCGCACTGAGTTACTGAGAAATAGTAATTTGCACACCTGTTTATCTATTCCTGCGAACGGCCAACAAAGTGGAAAACAATAACAATAGGCTATTGTCTAATTGCAAATTTTAAATACGAAGTAATAAAAAAGAACTCCGAATGCGGGAGGGGCAATAAACAAGATGCGCAACATTTCTTTGTCGGTATGTGACAATAGGTATGCAGGTGGCGCAACTAGTAACAATATGTTATTTTATGTTTCCCATGTTTTTTGCCCTTTCAGGCATGCAAATAGTAATTAAAAGTTGAAAATCAACTAATTAGCAAAAACAGATTGTAAACCACTCAATCCGCAGAGATTAATTTAACTTTTTTTTCCAGAATTATACAATAATTACAGATAATAGCTCAAGTGCAGAGTATTAAATTAAAACAGCACTTCCGTAATTAGCTTAAATATATTAGATTTTGAGATGTGACCTCACGAAATTTAGGACCCCCCCTCCCACGACTCCGTCTTTCCTTAACGCGCGAAGTAATTTCTGGATGGCCCCTAAGGGTCATAGACAGCTGAGTAAGAAACAAGGCTAGCGCTGCTGTCAATCAGTGGATGCCGCGTTGTAACGAACGGATTTCTAATAAGTGAATGAATGAATGAATGAAAAATCTTTATTGTTCACCATAACTCAAACGTAGACATTTAATATCAATACATTCCCATTAGAACTATGGGCGGCCTTATCGCTTATAGCGATCTCTTCCGGTCTTCTTCCGGTTCCTATTTCTTACTATTCATTCACTTGACTTACCATCGGTTGAATTTTGACATTACTTGTATTTTTTTATTGCATGAGTTCAGCAGATAGGCAGATGGCCCACCCGATGGGAAGCGGTTACCATCGCCTATGGACATTTGTAACATCAAAGGTGCTACCAAAGTGCTGCCGCTCTCGAAAGGGAGACTGGAACCTGACCACTAATGCCGGAACACAACTTAAAGGTTTTATGGCGGCATACTCTGCAAATACCCTACTACCTGACTGTGGGTTGTTTTGTCGCCTCTTACGGGAAATTGTATTCTTTCTCCGTTCCTTCACGGATTTTGTATGGAGCTTATGTCAAACTTTAATCGATAGTAAGGCAAATGAACGTTCGGTAAGATATAGAAACCGGCCATAAGTCTGTCACTGGTACTAGGTCTATACTAGAATCTCTCAGAACTCTGAGCAGGGGAGTGTCGTTTCACTACCTGTCCGTGAATAACTCGTGCGAAATTATCAGTTGCTATCGGATGCTGCGCAGTTTTATTTTCAATACATAGGGCAAGTGGGTGGTAGTCCACGAATTATGAGCTTCCAAGGAGGTAACAAAAGTCCCCAACTTTTGTCTACTAACTACGGAACTATTAAAATAATTTTATAAAAAAGACCCCAAATCTCAAAAATTATTCAGCGAATCTTTTACAAATTTGATATTCCAATTGTTTGAAAGTATCCTTTTAATTTTACGACGTTGAAATTTTTCATATTTTCATTTCGTGGATAAAAATTTGGAGAACACACACTAATTTTATGACTCTAAAAGTGAAAGGCTTTCCGCTCTAATAAATAATAAGTATTCCGATTATAGACTTAAGAATAACAGTTTCGTAGAATTATTATCGAAGCATGTTCAAGTACATCTTTCTGCAAAATTATGACAATACAGACCCAGTATATAAGACTTTTTTGAAAAAATCATATCCGACTTCAAACTAAAAACCAAAAAAAAAAAATTCTACTGCTCCTTGAAGTCGGTGCATTTTGCAATTTTGTTGTTGTTTTTTATTTTACTTGGCACCGAATTCAAGATTTTATAGAAAATATTTATATTTTGCTTTCTAGTTTGAAGTCTGTTTTGTTTTGATTAAAAAAAAAATATTTTAATATTTTCTACTTTTTAGTTGCTTGGATCACTTTGGGAATAATATTTTAAGTGGCTGTAGAAATTGTACTACTGGTACGCGTATACAGGTTTGCCTTTCGAAGAATGAAAGAATGGCCTCATTAATATACATACCTTGCTAACCTAACCTGGAAAGACGCATGGAGAGAATAAGTTAGAAAGAAAAGAAGACCAATGAAGAATCACTGTATATGGTAAAGGAGAAACACACAATTTTAAAAACTCTGGAGGAAAAAAGGGAGAAGATGTTAGGCCATTTACTATGACACGACACCTTCTTACGTTAATCGACGGCAAAGTGGAAGCAAGGAGAGGGAAGGGAAGAGCAAGGCGAGCATTCATGGATCAAAAAAAGAAAAAGTGGGTGTCGTGTCGTACATAGAAGTAAAACAACTGGCCCATAATAGAGAAGATGGGAGGAGAATCCACCGATAAGAGCATAGCTCTTAAATGATAGATAGATAGAACTTAACCTAATTAATTTTATTATCTTTGAATTTGTATGAGTAATAGATCAATAACACGTGAAACTGTATATGTCCTAACATTTCTAATGTGTACCGTGTTGTTAAGCAAATAAATAAATTGATTGATGTAGGCGCTCGGGACTCTTGGACGAGGGTTACTCTCAGGGACTTACTTTTATCTAGGATCCACTCATCAGATCAACAATTACAACTTGGTAACAATGAAACTACCTCAGGAATATACTCTTACGAATAAAAAAATAAATTTTTAAATCGGTCCACAATTGACAGAGAAATCGCGTAACAAACATACTAAAAATATACAGTCGAATTGAGAACATTCTCCTTTTGGAAGTCGGTTAAAAATCCCTGTAGTATAGACAGATTAGGGTTGCCACCTATTTTGAAGAAAGTATAGTATTTTTGTTTTTAAGCTGTAAAAATGTAGTACTTTTGGAAATATAGGAGGAAAATAGTACATATTTACTTTCATTACTTATTTTATTTATTTCATCATTGAATTCTCCATGTGTATTTATTACTACGTTTCATCTTGGCCAGCAAAGATTTATTATTTTTAAAATAATCATGAGAATACCTGAACAAAGAGCGCCATAATTGAATTAGTGATGAAAATATAGTATATTTCGTACTATATTATTTTTTTATAACATGTGGTACAATTGGCTAAAATATAGCACGATACTATATATTATAGTACGGACGGTAACCCTAAGACAGACGGACTGACTCGACGTTAGTATAAGGGTCTATTTTTTGTTAAAGCACACAAGAAATCCTTAAAACAAGGAAACTTATGAAATAAATTAATTCTAAGAGCAAAGCAGATTAATTCCGTTAAATCCGTAGAAGAAATAACAACTTGCTCCAGTAAGAAAATTATTTTTAACATTACGTTCTTTTGTACAAAAAATTGAAGATTATTTTCAACTCATCAGAATTTTTATGCCTCTTTGAGTTTTAACATTGACTTTTGTAACAATTATAGTATGAAAGGAAAATTGTGAAATGAAATATTTCATTCTCTTAAGACGGCGGATAAGTATTAAACATTGTTAAGGCATTTACTGTACAGGTTGAATTTTTCAAGTGGGCCTTCAGGACCAAATCCTGAACTATATGCCCTACCATATATACCGTTTGTTGTGTTCCGGTATCAGTAGCCAGGTTACAGTCCCATTTCGAGGCCGACAGAACACTGATAGCGCTTTTGATCAGTTGGGCCGTCTGCCTGTCTACTGAACTCAGGCAATAAATAAAATTATAGTGTAGCTGGTGAGGACCAATTACTATGAAGAAATGCCAAACGGCAAACCATACCTTTAACTTGCTGTAATTGATTTTTGAAAAATCTAATGATACCACTTTATTTTTCGTCAAAGTGGATCCCGAGACTATGTCAAGTGTTTTTCTCTATTTCGTATAGCTTTAGATATTGCCCTTAAGGCCCGCTTGAAAAATTCACCTGTATACATTTTCTTTGGGTTAGGTTGTCTGGATCAGGTCTTTTTCTTCTTCAGCCAATCAATATCCGCTACTGAACGTAGGCCTCTCCTAGTCTACGCCACATATCCCGGTCTCCCGCCTTCCTCATCCAGCCCCTGCCGGCACCCTAACAGATGAGCGGTTCACCGGGCTGGAGGGGGCGCTACTCTTACCAAGACACGGTCTCTACTCCAGGACATGTTTGCTCCACCGGCCCGCGACAGACGGGACCGGCCCAATGCCAATTTAATTTGCAGATTTTGCGAGCTACGTCGGTACTTTGGTTCGCTTGCGGATATCCTCATTTTTGGATGCGGTCTATTGTTTTGCTAAGAAAATATTATGAACTACCCGTAATTGTGAATGCATTAGTGCGTGAAATTTATGTTCATATCGTATGAACCGAACGAGTTATAGAAATATCGTCAGCGTCAATGCAAGACCTTGTAACTATTATACATTTTTATTAAATCATTTTTTTCGTCAAAATTGTTACGTATCTTGTTAATAATTTGACGAAAAAAGTAATATCACCGAAAAAGGTCCTGTACTGAAGCCGACGATATACACGATAATCCAAGTTGATAATCCTTTTTAACCGATTTCAAAAAGGAGGAGGTTCTCAATTGGTCTGTATGTTTTTTTTTGGATGTTCTCTGATTTCTCAGTCAATTGTGAACCAATTATTTTAATCAAAAGGTTATACTCCCGAGTTGGTCTCATTTTCACCATGTCAGGATCTGGTCAGTGGATTCCAAAGAATTATAGAAACCCACAAAAGTTGATAACTTGACTTCTTTGTAACACGATACTGGTGAGTGGATTCCAGGGAAATCGAGTGTAACCACTACCTATTAAAGAACGCTGTGCGCCTAAATTCTTGGAAAAAGCTTGTATACGCGCGTAGCTATTACATTTTCTGTAGGCGCTTAATTTGTTTATATTCATGTTACGCAATGTCTACGTCAATTGTGGATCGATTTTGATTTTTTTTCTTTATTCGTAAGTATATACTCCCGAGGCGATTTCAGGGTCACAAAGTTAGGATGCGTGCGTCTGATGCGTGGACCCCAAAGAAATCGAAATTAACCCATATTAAAAAACGCCGAGAGCCTACATTTTTCCAAAAAAAAAGCTTTTTTGTATACGCGTTCCAGTATTATACTTTCTACATGCGCTTAATTTTTTTTGTAGGCATGTTACGCGATTACTCCGTCAGTTGTGCACCAATTTTCAAATCGTTTTTTTTAATTCCCGAGATGGTCTTATAGTCACCAAGTCAAGATCTGATTTGTGAATCGCAAGAAAATCGACAGCAAACCTTGTTGAAGAGCATATACATCGAAGAGTGAGGTGGCAAATTTGTATATACGTGCCAGTTGTACAATTTCTACAAGTTCTTAATATATTATTTCTAAAGCTATTGAAGTATTGAGCAACTAAAAAGTAAAAAATATATTTTTTTAACAAAAATAAAACCGACTTCACACTAAAAACCAAAAACCAAATATTTAACCGACTTCTTTCTACAACATCTTGAAGTCGGTGCCAAGTAAAACATAAAAGAACAAGAACAAATTTACATTAATGATTCAATTTTGTTGATCCATATAATATCAGCATTAGAAGATTATTTTGGTATATTAGTACATACCCACATTTTTTTACAATCAGTTGCACTTTATTATGTAATGATGTTGAAATTAAAATCTAAAATTAGATATTAAAGTAAAATATGTTTTAAAATTGTATATTGGTGATAACTAAGTATTACTTATTACGTAGTTTAATTTATAGTTTAGATGTAAAAGTAAGGGGCCATTCACAAATTACGTCACACGAACTTGATAATTTTTGATCCCCCCCCAAACGTGTGACGTACTTTATCAGATGGCCCCTTGTATAACAATAAATATTAAAGAAGATATAAACACATCTAACTAAACTTTTATTCACGTCACAGAGCTATATTTTTCCCTATTCATGAAATTTGGTATAAGACTATACCAGAAAAAGTAAAAGATCCCGTGGGACATGGAACTGAAATCTAACGCAAGTTACGCCAGATGAAAGTCAAAGTAAATTTTTCATTCCTTTTGTTTAATAAGCGGTATATACAAAAAGCGCAAAACCATTCATTCCATTTGAAAAACGAGCTTTGTTCTTATCCTGTCATTAAGCAACATGGCCTTTTATCCGTGTACTAACAAGCGGGGAGACGATAAAACTTTTACAAGCGCGATCGTAAGCAGGAGGATTTTCAACTTAAACGGAAGAATACAAAGTAACTGAATAGAGTTAATGATTAACTGATCCATGCTTTTATAGGGTGTGGTTTAAGTTTTAAAGAACCTATAAATTTATAGTTGACTATCATTTCTTGACAATTTTTGTTGTTTTGTGTGCCATATTTCTTCATTACATCTCAAGATGAAGTTTCGTATATTGGAAAGATGGAAACATCCATGATCCTCTCGGTGCTATGTTGCCATGGTATCCTATTGCAATGGGATAACTCTACTGGGCGAATTTTATTTGGATGTGATGACAAAACTTAGTTTTGATTTTAAAAGAACTACAGTCAATCATAAAGTTTTACTATTTTTTGTAGACAAAACGTTGCTTACACAACAGTTTGTGTATTAAATTCGTGTTATATATATTTTTTATTATGGAGCATAGATAGTGTTCTGAAGCCATCATTACTTTAGCGTTAAATCTCGCTTACATTCGATCGTCCGTCTCAGAGCCCAGAGGTTGCTTTTCTTCTTTTCTTGCAGAACCCACACGCATAAAGCTATCCCTTATTGTAATACTAATTGTACATGTTAGATCATTCCACATAAAGTCAATCCAGCATTTTTTGGACTTATCCTTGTAACGAGCATTGATAGTTAGCAAGGCTGGAGTAGAATAAATAATATTAAATTTATACTTACTTATATGTTACTAGCTGTACCCGGCAGACGTTGTCCTGCCTTTAAAAAATAAAAATTATGACGCTGTAATCGGTTTCTAGACCCGATTACAGCGTCATCTTCCGGGACCAAATGTTAATCTAAACTCGAATTAACTTGTACAAACAGAGTAGAAAATTATTAAAGTACTTATATCGCTATTAAAAAATAGGGGTTGGTGATAGAAGGGTGAAAATTTAGGGTTGTATGTATTTTTTAATGCAACATTATAAAAAATAAAAAAAATAAAGAGTTTGTCCAAAAAATTAAAATGAAATGTTAGGGGTGGACAACCCTTATCACTTAGGGATATGAAAAATAAATAGTAGCCGATTCTCAGACCTACTGAATATGCATATAAAATTTCATAAAAATCGGTCAAGCCGTTTCGGAGGAGTATGGTAACTAACACTGTGACGTGAGAATTTTATATATTAGAGATAGATTAAGACTAATTAACATGAATTTTATTTAAATTTGAAAGTCGATGGTGAAATTTGGATTTATACTTTGACATATAGAAATGGCATTTGAAAGCAAATCCATTCTGTTCGCTCAATGTTCCCTGTTGTAAATTTGAAAGCCCGGATAAAACGGGAATAAAGCAGATTTTCTACAAACAAAGTAAAGCATTTATTTCTCTTTTTAAACTTCTTGCCTTTGTGAGTTTATGAATAGTATAAAAAGTTACATTTTGATATGTATTTGTATTTTTTAACCGATTTCAAAAAGGAGGAGTTTCTCAACTTGATTGGTATTTTTATAAAAATATTATATTCGATTTAAAGAGCAAGCAATGACTTAGTGAGTTTGTTTAAAGATTAATGTACGTGGTTTCACTTGCGTAAATTAAGAATTCTTGTATCCCTAATACAAGAATTTCAAATTTACTCAAGTGAAACTGTCCATTTGCGGACTAAAAAAAGCATACCCAATAACAACTCTTTTACGTTTGACATCTTTTACAGAAATTAGTCATTTACATCTGATTGATGTATAGGTGTAATTTAATACGCATGAGTTTTTTTTCAAAATCAGCCTATTTGATTTCTGACAAGGGTAATTGTTTTTTCAAAAATTTCACGATACCGTTTTCATCAAAATTTACCTCGAGACTCCTTTAAGTATTTACGACTTCAAGATGTGGTACAAAATCTTTATTTTCTGCTTTTTAGGACAAAGTCGGTTTTGTTCTTGTTAAAAAAATATTCCAAAATCGGTCTTCCTTAACCGGCTCTATTACCATAAGAACTCGGGACTCTACCTATTTTCTTGAGATGAAGGCTCACCGCCAGATGACCATGACAATAATCCCATTGGTTTTGATCTTCGATAGGTGCAAGTGACTTCATGATTTTCTTGTACAAATGATTGCTGTCAAAGTCTAATAACATACACATTTGTTTTATCTAAAACGAATTACTCCTTAAATCTTAATGAATCGAAAATACAAGGATTGTTTTCATAAGACTCCGAACAGCGAGCAAAATTCCAGGGAGCAAAAAGCGTGGGAAACCTCCTAGCTGTCAAAATGACATCTCATGTCTTATTTGTTTAACTTATGGTTTGGCTACTTAGGCAGTCGCGCTAACAATTTACGTACCTAGTATTTATAGAAGAATCTCCCGAGCCAGATTCACATGTGTCCACTTGTATTAGCTAAACCTAAACTTCTGTACTATCTATGCTATAATATAATATAAATACATTATATATTGCGAAAGATTGGTCGTTTGCTCCTCAATTACGCCAGAACGGCTAAACGGATTGGGAGGAAATTTAGGGCTGAGATTGACAATAAATTAGAATAACACATGGGCGACATTTTATCTTGGAAAAACGTACGGTTCCGCTGGGATAACTCTGTCTATAAAATTTACATTATAACTATAATTATTATATATAAATATATAAATTTATATTATACTCCATTAGCTCAGCAACCTAAAACGGGTCTTCGCCTCCGAAAAGAGAATATGCATGCTTTTTGCCTTGTTCTGCTCAAGTTTCTTGCCATTTGTCGTCTCGAAGCTCCGACAGGTCAGCCTTCTTTGTCTTTCCAACGATATTTGGGATGGCCGATCGAACGCCGACCTACCCCGTCCCAAATATACTTTTCTCATGCTGCGACCCTCTACCATCCGTTCTACATGACCGAACTAGCGGAGGCGGTGCGCTTTCCTTTCCTCTATTATGTTGGGTTTGGCCACGAGATTCACAATTTCGAGATTGGTTCGCAGGCAAACGCTAGTGCTATAAAGATACTTGTTTTAAATAGCACCTGTTTTGTTACAGAGATCCAAATCACCGAGTAGTTCGGCCCAAAGGCAGCTAGACGAGGCGGACTTGTTTATGGACCTTATCAAGGATGTAGCAAATGAACTGGACATCGACGTGCTGTGTCATAAAGTAAGTGAGCCATTTATAACCTGGCCATAAAGCCTAGAATATGAACTAATTTTTTGCCACGTTCTGGCAATATTCTATCTTATGCTGGAGCTTCATCTGCCTTAATGTTAAAGATATAGGCTTTGGCCGTATGCGACCTATTTAAAGCGTTAAAAAAGAACGCCTATGCGTTCATAGGCATATTAGTGAGTATACACACGGTATGTGCCAATATTTAACGTCATTAACAATATCACAGTCATCAGTCTTATTCATATTGTTTCGAGTTATGGGACTGGAATTAAAATGCCGTTGGAATTATTATAGAGTTTATTAGAACTAAACAAACACGTATAACACAGGTACAAATATAACCGAACACAACAAATCCAAACATACTGCAGAAGATCGTTATTCAATAAAAACGCGCAAAGTCCTTCACTATTAGATTCCCCTCCCTCCATCAGGCCATAGTTTTATACTGCACAAATGCAATGTGCCCGTATCGTAGTCGACATAATACAAAACACCTGGCTAATGAGTCGGCCGCAAGTGGCCATAAACGGGTACAATAAACGATGGGCTATTCTCTAGAACGTATGCCAATAAATAAGTAAACAAAAGAAGACGATCATAAAAGAATTACAATTAGTTCAAAAGCCGACAGGTAATAAAATGTGTTTTTTTACAAATCTGTACGTGGAATTTGTCTTTGTCGGCGCTTAGGTTGTAACAATATTATCTCCATATGAATAACATCGTAAATCTTTGTCACTAGGGCATATGAATCAACTCTTTTCTGTAGTCAATGCCAGTGAATTGTAAACAAAGCGAATTCATCCATTTTATTTCAATTTTACCGTTGATCCACGTCTACAGTCCACTATAATTAACTAAATACGGTTATAACAATATTAAGTTTCACAAGAGCTGTGATTTTTAAAATTTACCAACGATGTCTAGCGGAATTTAAAGCAAAAATCTTTTCGACATTATAATTTTGACAATATTTATTAAAAAACCGCCGACATAACAGGTTTGTAATGGTCTGTTTAGTTTCTTTTAATCAAATACTTCTTCTGTTAATTATCACAAAATATTAAAGTTTTTGCATATATAATTATATAGTCTGTTTTTATAGTGGTATAGGTTTGCGTTTGACCATGATCTCGTCCGATGGGAGCGAAGATATGATCTAAGTTGGAGCACGCTTACCTAGAAGGTGCCTATTCACACGGGACTTGAAGACACCAAGGTTGTAAGTATCGGGAAAAACTCTGATGAGTTCCACTCCTTTGCGGTGCGTATGAAGAGGGCAGACTCAAAGTGCTTTATTATTATAGGTTATCCACCATATATCGGTGCCGCATGCCCGTGCGTCTGGTTGTCCGATGATGTAACGAAGACGGTGGGATCAGATCGAAGAGCTCAGTTGCACTCCCCAAAGTGTATCCAATAGATAACCGATAAGCTGGCATTCCTGTGTTGATGTTCAAAAAAAAAGCTAGTCGTTGCCAACCAACCTCCTGGCTCTTCGCTCAAGTCGTTATTATTAAAGTAACATTATGATGTTACTTTAATAATATGTTATGTTGACAAATTGCGTATCTCGTAAATAAAGCAACATGATACTTGTACGATCTTTTATGTAATAATGGCCGGGGGCCGGGGCATCCGCCTATCTCCTAAATCTCTTGGACAGTATACAACGTCAAGCCGTTCGCATTGTCAATGATCCCACACTCACAGACGGCTTAGGTACGCTTAACCTTCGGAAAGACTTGGCGTCTCTCTGCGTATTTTTCCGACTGTACAATGGAGTGTTCCGAAGAACTGTTCAGAATGGTGTTTTCATCTTCTTTTTACCATCGCACCACACGCCATCGATTGGGCGTTCATCCCCACTCCCTCGAGCCGTTTCCCTCTTGTACGCAATGGTTCTCTGGAACGTTTCTCTTGTGCACCGTGGGGATTTGGAATGAGTTCCCAGCCGTGGTTCTCTCACAGCGCTACAATATGGGTTTTGTTTAAAAGGGTGTCATAAAATTTCTTCGAGGCCGGCGGTGCGTTGGTAATAACTCTGATGTTACAAACGTCCATGGTCTATCTGCTGTATTTCAGCTATAAAAAAATACTAAAAATTAGTCTCAAAATCACTCATGAAATAAAACGTAGTTTTCATTATGTCGCGAAAGCTTAGAAAATACTATATAAAAATATATTATCTTTCCTACGTGCGAAATATATAAATTAGTAGCATAAATACAACTTCCTATAATATATTCAGTGTGGGAGTAATGTTATTAAGTTATTACGGTCTTTGAGACACCCACTTAAGTAAACTAATACTAACAAGGTAAAGAAAAATTGGACCAAAATATTTTCCTTTTTCATTATAGTATTAAAATAATTTTGAATAACCTTCAACATCTTTCAAGATTATTTATTTTTTATTTTACCGAAATATTTTCCATCAAAAAACATCCCACAAATACATAAAAATATACATTAATAAAAAATATATTGATGGTACTATTCGTAAAAATGAAAATATATTGTTAGAAATTGTATCTTAGAGATTACTTATTGGGGGCCATCAACAAATATGTCACACAATTTTTTGACCCATCCCCTGTCCTTGTCACAGTTGGTCACATTCGTGAGACTCCTCCTTCCCTAGTGTGATCACATATTTTGCAATTTTACATCAAGAAATTAATTTAAACACTATCGTCAGGTACATATAGAGTTGGAAATATTTTGAAGTTTTTCATTAATAGTTCAGATTTCGTGTTTTAATGCTTAAATATATTAGATTTTTAAATATGACGTCATGAAATTTAGGACCCCTCCCACCCCTTGTCACACGATGTCACACTTCGTCAAATAGCATTTATAGTTATTGTTAAATGAGAAAAAGCGGAGCAATAAACTTCCCAGAAACATGTTTTAGAAAAAATATACTATATATATACCGATTGTCGTCGATAGTTGCTCTCTCCTCATCTTTTTATAAGTTATTATTGGGTCTGGCAGACGTTATTTTGTCCTGAAAATATAAAATCTAGAACCCGATTGCATTGCCACTTACCGGTTCCAATTCTAAATCTAAAACATACCAGGACTCACTGAAACACGTAGAAAAATTTCATCAAAATCATTCAAGCCGTTTTTGAATTTTAGCGAGACTAACGAACAGCAATTGATTTTTATGCATAAGCTATTGCTTCAATATGTGTCAGGTAATAAAGGCGTGTGTTCTAAAAAAGACCTCTTGTGTCCTTAAATAAATTAGCAGACCGTAAAATATAGATTGATCTTTTATAAACCGACTTTCAAAAAGAGGAAGTTATTAATTCGTGTCTATGTTTTTTTTCCAGATTTTAGTCAACGTGTGTTTACTCACATCAGCTGATAGAGGGAGCCTGTTCTTGGCGAAGGGAACACCACCAAGTAGATACCTACAGGCGAAACTTTTCGACGTCACCAGAGATACAGGTAAAATTATAAATTATAACACAATTTTTTTTTGTGTGTTACTGAGGATCTTCTTTTCGCTTCTTCTTCTTCTTAAAACAGCAATATTTAGCACGATGCGAAGCGGTGGACCTACGTAAATTAGGATGTAGATTGAATTTTGTCTTGCGTATAGATTGCTATATATTACATATCTACTCAATTCTATCCAGTAAATACCATAGCTCCTGCAGCGGTCGAGCCGAGGTCGAACCTCGCAGGCTGCAGGGTCTCCAGATTGGGGATCCGTTTCCCAAAAATATTATTTTAGGGTCAAAATATTTTGGGATAGGTATAAATTTTGTCTCTATAATGTAAAAAATCCAGACAAGCACTAAAATGTATGTAATAATGACGACGGTCTTACATCTGGAATAATAAATTCATCAAATTGGGGAATTATCTAAAACTCAATCTTGAGAGCATGGCAGGCTGTGCCTCCTCTAATGCGCTGCCTTAAAGCTTAACGTCTCCGCTCCCACGGTGTCTAGTCTATTATGACTGATTCAGCCATCTGCGACTATTCAGCCGGTTCCAATTCGATTAAAAAGTCAATAATGTTCAGTCCTTGCCTAATATGAGCTAGGCAGAACATCGCTCCATTAATTTTGCTATCTACCTTCTTTTTGAGTGAGGTGACGGCTAACGCAGCAGGGATTAGGCAGCAATTTTGGGCAATCTTTCCGAGTCATTGTTTAACTAGAAAGAAATCACGCAGTGCGCTCATCCTTTGCTACAAGATAATCTGAACCAATCGTATTTACTAGCCGTGCCACGAAGTCTAATCTTACGTAAAATCTTGTAAGAAGTGTCAGCTCTGTAGCGGTGCCGTGTTTAGTGCCGTGCGCTGTTCTTTAGAGCAATCTGAACCGAGACAGGAAAGACCGGATCTCAAGGTTAGTGGAGTTTCCTGTGGTCTAGTGCAAGGATGTAGATCATCATCTCTCCCAATACAGTTCACAATATTGTATCAGCATATTACCCGTAGGCTGTCGCGCCCTACAAGTTTGTACTGCCGTAAAATGACTGGCGAACAAAATCAGAGACGGTCGTTCAGTTTTCCCAGTAACATCTACGGAACCTGAAAAAGGTTATTTGTAATTCATATCAAACGAGCTTCAGGTAAATAAATTTCTTTAACTAGCCATTAGGTAGCTCGAGTGAGCGGTCCGCTGGGCCTCGGATAAGTTGATTGTTAAGCTTTAGACACGGGTTGCTTCCCATGCGAAAAATTAAATATGGCCCCTCGTAAATTATATATTAATACGCTTATCTCTGTAATTTAGATGATATAATGATCTTGCGTAATACAAGTAAAGTTCAAGTTTTAATGAGTGGGATGCCTTTGAAGATTACTTTGAAATAATATTATAATACATAAACAAACTGTATACTTGAAATTACAGAAAGCTAATAATACTACGTCTTAATGGTTTTAAGCGCGGTATTTTATTTGAGATTTATTTGAAACGTTTCGGCCATTTTTCATTAGCCGTGATCACGGAAGACAAATATGTTAAATTTCAAAGAGTAACTTTAACATTACATAGTCGCGATAACTTAAGAAAATACAATATAGAAAGTTGCAGAGACATCTTAACGTAGTAGAGGCTTGCTGGAATGATTCAACTCTTAAGACTGGCTCAATCGATTTGATACTCCACACTCACAGAGAACATCGGGGATGCGGTATAGATATATAGAGTGAGATCTTTCATCTTTCCTAAAATCACGTAAGTCTGGGGTGACTGGGATCAATAGGGCACCTTAATTTTAAGTAATGGGAGGTGTTTAGGGGTGGAGAGGGAGGGTAGGGACACATACTTACCCCTCCTGCAACCCCTATGTCAAGAAAATGTATAGTCCTTAAGATATTCATGTTTTTGTGCAGTGGTCAGCGTGCGTCGCAACCGATTTGTAAACCATTCTTTAAATAGTTAATAATGAATAAATGGTGACCTCTCTATTCTGGCACAAGTCGCGATAAGTGACTAGAACTGTGAGTTCGGTTAGGTTAGGTTAGACTATAGACCAAACCGCACGAGCCAAGCAAGCGTGCCGCGGTATTGGCCGGCGAGTGCCAGAATAGACTGGTTATCATTTATTCATTAATAACTATTTAATGATTGTTACAAATAGGTTATAAAACTCACTGATCTAAGGTTACATTTCCAAAAGCATTGATGTCTTAAGATCTATTCATTTTCTTGACATAGGGGTTGCAGAAGGGGTAAGTATTCCTCCCTAACTTCCCCCTCCACCTCTTCCACCCCTCCCATTACTTAAAATAAAGGTGCCCTGTATCTATACCGCACCCAATATCGGCGTGAAGCGGTTAACCTTGAGCTAATATTGTTTTGTGCGATAAGTAAGTGCTCCGATGGACCACTTTCCTTTCTTTCTAACCCATCTCTACCTATGTCCCATTTTTCCTTTCTGATCCTCCTATTCGATCCTCTTTATCCCATCCCCTCTATCCCATCTTAAAAGCTGAAAACACGTTAGCTTCGCCTCTGGTGCTGCCAACGGCTATAGGTGACGCCAATCACTTTCCAGTACATGAGCCATCTGCTTGTTTGCCAGCTTCGCATTAAAAACAAAGATCCAGGGCGACAACATTTTTCTTGAGCTTTGTGATATGTCATTTACATACACTTCTCATACCACGCAAAATGTAACAGTTACACTCCACATTAGAATAAGTATACTTGTGAATAAAGATAGGAAATAGAAATAATTATTAGTATAATCTAAATTTAAGGTACACACCCACAGAAAAAATAATGAGATAACAAAACAATATAAAAAATTATAGCGTGTAAAATTCAACACTTTTTCTACAATTAAATCTAGGAAAAAAAGTACGGAACAAGAGTTTTCTCCGTACAAGGACGGAAAAAGAATACTGATTTCTGCGGCCCGGCGGCCTGTCGTAGGAGGCGACAAAACAAACCACAGCCAGGTGGTAGAGCATTTCCCGACTAGAGTATGCCGCTATAACAATTTTGAGTTGTGTTACGGCAACGGTGGCCAGGTTCCAGTGGCCCCTTCGAGGCTGACAGCACATTGGCAGCACCTCGGGTATTGCTGATGTTCATGGGCGACGGTAACCACTTTCCATCACATTTGGGCCGTCAGCCTGTTTGTTGTGCTCAAGCAACAAAAAAAGACTCCGTAGAGTATGTATTTAAAAAATTTCATTTTATTAATGCTCGATTATCTAAAAAATCGTACATAAAGAAACATTACTTCGATTTGGAAATATTATCCGTAAGGCACTTTAGGGTTACATACAGCCTTCGCTGTGTGGTCTGCAGCCATGGCTATGATGTAACTGCCCCATTGTCTCCAATGGAGTCGCAATAAGGTTGTATTCAATTGAATCATTACGATTATAATCGCCTTCATTAATATTTATTTCTTTTTTATTAATCGTTTCTCAGATTTTAATGACTAATTATTTCACCGACATAAAACGAAAGAGGTTATGATATATTGTCAGGGACTGGAAGCATGATCGTTTGCTGTGCAGTTTAAGGTGCTGAAGACCTAAAGCGGCCACTTATGAAGAATCGCTTAATGAAATAGACACGTGTCCAAATAAACTGTTACTTGTAAGATATAGCATAAAGTTCCACTTTGTTTTGGTATTTGTTAAGCACTCTGGTCCGTTACGCCGTAGGCTGCGTACGGCGTGACGCTGCACGCGACCCATAAATGCTTATTATTATAAAGGTTGGACGTCGCGCATAAAGTACGTAGGCCGGGGTTGGCATCTGACATTTTTTAAGAGTTTATTTAAAATGTGTTCTTTTAATTTAAATTCCAAAACGCTTACTTTCATCTGCATAAAAACATAATTATTTGACTGTGGCACAGAAACTACATGAGTTTATTCGTACCGCAGAGACTAAATAGTAATATATATAATAATAGTAGTATACATACAAGTTATGATAGTGACACTTTGAAAACAAATTTACCCAATATATAAAAAAATGGGATAGAATGTTAAATACCGAATTTCTCAAGTTAGTTAAATAATAATTAATACATATTTGGGTTTTTTTACAAGTACGTTTTTACAAGTGCCATTTTACTTATTTGACAAAGTAAATAATTAAATACGGACGAAGTCTTGTGTAACATGTAGTCATCGACTATATTTCCGGGCTAGAGGTAAATGCGTGATTGAACTCATAGCCCGGACATAGAACGTCTGTCGGAACGGCAAAGGGCTTTTGTGAGTATCCCCGACCCTTGAATGTGACCATTGGGTCCCCTGGTCCGCCTTCCTGGGCACCTGGGGTTGATAGGGCCCCATTTTTCCCGTAGGCCTGGCATAAGACGAAGGAAGAAGGTGGTTTTAGTGGATATTTGCTACCGTGGCGTGGCAATAGCACTCCTTACTTGTGATACTAGTGCTACCGCGACGTGGCGAATCCACACTCCCCACCGAGCTTCGCCGGCGGTGGATAGTCCTCAAACGGATTTCCCCTCGGTCGGGAATACCCTTTTTTTAGGGAGAGGGTGCTAGTGTCGTTTATTTTATCACCATATCTATTTTTGGTAATGTCGTTAGTATCAGCCACTATCGACCTGTATGGAAATAGCTTGCTCTTATAACAAGACTTCATTTTTAAATCTATGTTTTAACGCTTCTAACCGTGGCATTTTGTTTGCTTTTCAAATTCAAATTCAAGTTTTTTATTGAAAATAAGTTCCACTGGAGAAAACTTTTTGAAGGTCACATATATAAGTCAAAATTTAATTTTTCTTCCTATTCTATGTACACCGCTTCGCAACGTGTTATTGCTGTTAAGGAGAAGAAGCGGCAAGAAATTCCCCAGCAACACGTCTAGTTAAATATGGTTTTTCTTTAAGTTTCTTACTCTATTTATATCTCAAGTTGTCTTTTTTTTTTAATAAGTTTTATACAGAAGTATGTTACATAATTTTAAACCACATTAGGCTTTTATAGAGTAAATAATAACCGTAAACAAAAATTAAAATTAAATAATTAAACTGAACAATTTGGGGGTAGGCTAAATAAAACTTTAAACTTATTGATACATGTCAATTCATTCGCCCGTTGTCGTTCGTCGCGCGCGCACGTCTCCCGCTCCGCCTCGGCTGTCCGTTATTCGTGTTCGTTGTGTTCGTTCGTTCACCCGGTCGATCTGTGTTTTTTCTGTGACAGTGCAGTGAAAAGTGCGTCATCAGGTGGTTTTTCCACCAAATCGTTCGTCCCCCTCAGGGACAATGGACGGCGTGGAGCTCTCTCCATTGCTGTTGGAGGGTTTGCTGTCGTTTTTACGACAGCAATTCCCTCAAGCGCTCGACCAATTTTTGAGGACTCCGGAGTCCCAATCAATGGCGTCCGTTATCTCGGAACTTAATTCCGAGAAACCCTTACACGTGCAAGGGGCCCCCGCACCCGCATCTGCCGCGACCACCGCACCCCCCGTGACCCCCGCCACCGCGCTTATCGCTGACCACCTGCGCTCTGCCTTAGCGCCCGCGCCCCCCGCATCCGTACCCGCCGTGTTACCGGTGCGCCCGCCGCCCGCACCCCGCTCAACGATGCCCACCGTGTGGCACCAAAATCACGCGCCTCGTTTTCTCGCGGTTCCGCGTCGGGACAACCGCGATCAAGCTCCGCGAGTTCGACGACATCGCGTTCGCGATCGCCCATACACCGCGTAATCGATTCTCGTCGAGAAATCGAATTATCTCCTGACGGTCCGCAATACCTCAGGGATGCCCCTCTTCCACCGGCCGATGAAATCACCCCCATGGATGTCGCGCCTCCCGCGAACATCCCCTTAAACCGCGAGGACGATGACGGTTTCATAACCGTCAATCGTACCAAAAACGGAAGACCCAGAGGAGGTCCCCCCAACCCCGCTCCCACTGCGGGCAAAACCAACAGCGGCACCTTCCAGCCGCCCTGGGCCACCTTCACAGCGCCCGCCGCCACCCCTGATCATCCGCGAGAAAGCCCATTGGCTTCAACTCGCTAAGGAGCTGCCAGGTAAGGCAATCTCTATAAAAGAAGCCCGTGATACCCAACACGGCATCAAAGTTATGGTCACGTCTTCAAGTGACCACCGCTCCCTAACATCCTTGTTATGTGACCGTAAAATCGGTTACTATACTTATGCCCTGCCGGAAGAAAAACGCCTTCGGGCTGTAATCCGCGGACTCCCACAGGAAATCGAGTGTTCCTACATTCTCGAGGACCTTAAGTCCCAAGATGTACCGGTGCACGAAGTGCACCGTATGCACAGAGGCGACGCAACAAAGTCTCCTCTAAACCTAGTATTGGTTGTCCTCGACCTCTCCCCAGAGGGGAAAAAGATCTTCGAACTTGAGAAGGTCTGTGGCCTCTCTGGCCTTCGTGTGGAACGCCCACACGAAAAACATACACTACGGCAGTGTCATCGTTGCCAACTTTATGGGCACTCTGCCCTACATTGTCAATCCCGTCCCAGGTGCGTCAAGTGCCTGGGCGACCACGGGACCTCGGGTGCACACGCACCCGGGACTCCCGGAGCCACCGAGCTGCATTCTCTGCGGCCAAGCGGGTCACCCCGCTAACTACAGAGGCTGTCCTGCCGCCCCCGACCCAAACGTAAGTTCGGAAAGGGCAACGCCCAAAAGGCACTAGAAAAGTGCCGAACAAACCCGCATTCGTGGCGGTCCCCCCTCCAGTGGTAAATCACTGGACGGGTCTTCCCACGACGGAAGCGTTCCCTCCACTAAGGACGCGCGCCCCAATTTTGGCCGGCCTACCCCAAGCAACCCCTGCCCCCGCCCCCATTTTAAAAGCACCTTCTGGGCCGTCACCCCACCACTCTTTAGCGGAGGACTTAGCCTTGGCGACTAAATTCGCCAAGAACTTGCCTTTCGACCTAGCAGAGGTCCAACTCTTGGCTCGAAAACTAAGACAAGTTGCAGAGTCTGATCAACCCTCCCTCCGGGATCAACTCGTGATCGAAATGGATCACGCGTACCTCCTCCAGGTACTTAGGTCGTTATAACTAAACAACCTAGTTAAATTATTGTTACCGGTAACAAATGGCGCATGTAGGTAGAAATAAACCACGCTCATTGACTCTGGCGACTTATAACGCCAACGGCCTTCGAAACCAGCGCGACTTGGTCCGTGACTTCCTGGTTACCAATCAAGTAGATATACTACTAGTGCAGGAGACCTTCCTGAAACCGAGTGAAAGAGATCCAAAGATCTCTAACTATCGGGTCACTAGACATGACAGGATAGGCCGTGGTGGCGGCACCCTGATCTATTTCAGAAGATCTCTACACTGCATGCCTCTAGTCACCCCACCACTAGTAGGTATGGAGGTATCCGCCTGCAGACTAGCAATGACTGGCCACCAACCTCTAGTCATAGTCTCAGCATACCTCGCGTGCCAGAAAACCCTTATTAAGAAAGACCTAGAAGCCCTATTCAACTTAGGCCCAGCTGTTATAATAGCCGGAGATCTGAATTGTAAACACGAACAGTGGAATTGCAATACCACTAACCCCAATGGCAGAGCCCTAATAAATATATCAGACAATCTTTTGTTTGATATAATAACTCCCATGACCCCCACACGATACCCCCCAACCGCGACTGGGGACCCCAAACACTCTCGACCTAGCATTACTGAGGGGTAACTCTTCAGTTCCATTCGATCGAAACGATGGACGATATAGACTCGGACCATCGCCCGGTTATCCTCAAATTAGGACAACAGACGGACCAGACATCTGAAACTAGGACCTCTGTGGACTGGTTGAGACTTGGGGACCTACTCAAGGCAACCGAATCACAAGACCTGGACCGCATCCCGGACCACATCGAATCCCACCAAGACACGGAGACGGCGATCGAGGCCCTCACCAGCCACCTTCAATCCGCAATGCGGAACTCGTCCAGACAGGTGCCAGTGGAGAATGACCGCCACTTATGCCTGCCGGACGAAGTGAGGGTACTGCTGAGGGAAAAGAGAGCCGCCTCCAGAGCTCACGACAGATATCCCACCGAAGACAACAGAGTCCGACTCCGCCAACTAGAGCGCGAGGTCAAACTACGTATCCGGGAAGTCAGGGAACAACGTTGGGACAGAACGTTGAGAGATATCGAACCAACTCACCAGGCGTACTGGAAGCTGGCTAGAGCTCTCAAATCAGATACCCTCACTGTCATACCCGCGCTAGAAAGAGCCGACAACACCGAGGCGTTCGATGATGAGGAGAAAGCCGAATGCCTTGCTCAGAGTCTAGAGCTTCAATGCTCCCCCACTACACAAAACGTCGACCAGTCACACCTGACGGAGGTGGACTCCGAGGTTGAACGTAGATCCTCTTTACCAGCGGAAACCACACTCGACCCAGTCACGGTGGAAGAAGTGCAAGATCTGATCAAGTCCCTCAAACCACGAAAGGCCCCAGGGATCGATGGCATTAACAATCGCGTGTTAAAACTCCTCCCCGGCCACTTGATTATAATCTTAGTGAGCATCTTCAATGCCGCCATAACAAACTGCTCTTTCCCCGCGATCTGGAAGGAAGCAGACGTCATCGGTATTCACAAGCCTGGAAAACCGGCTAATAAACCGTCCAGCTACCGCCCAATCAGCCTACTGAGCACACTCAGCAAGCTTTACGAGAGGGTCATCCTCTCTAGACTAAGAGATTTTGCCATCAGCAAACATCTACTACCCGATGAGCAGTTTGGATTCCGTGCCAGACACTCATGCGTCCAACAGGTGCACCGCATCACGGAGCACATACTATCCCACTTTGCCCATCGCCCTCGTCGCCCTATAGGAACAGCCGCACTGTTCCTTGACGTAGCTAAGGCCTTCGACAAGGTCTGGCATAACGGTTTGATTTACAAGCTGTACCAGTTCGGTGTACCAGACAGACTCGTGCTCATCTTGCGAGACTTCCTCCTAGGCCGTAGCTTCCGTTTTCGAGTGGAGGGAACACGCTCGTCCCTCACCCACTCACAGCCGGTGTACCACAGGGCTCGGCACTATCTCCACTACTCTTCACGCTGTACACCAGCGACATCCCAAAAACTCCAGATGTAGAGTTGGCCCTCTTCGCGGATGACACCGCACTCTATACATCAGATCACAACCGACAAATAGCTTGCGTCCGGCTACAGGTAGCTGTAACAGAGCTAGGCGAATGGTTTCGCAAATGGAGGATAGAGGTAAACCCGGAGAAAAGCGCAGCAATGTTCTTTTCCCCGGGCACGCTTCGCTCTCCCAAACGCGCTTGCCTTCGCTTAAAAGCCATCTCGCTCTACGAACAAGAGATCCCTGGGCAAAGTACACCAAATACCTGGGTGTCACCTAGATCAGAACTTGCGCTTCAACGAGCATATCACTATAGTCCGGAATAGAGCGCGATTTGTGATGGGTCGTCTAGCACCCATGATAGATAAACGAAGCAAAATGTCCCTCAGACACAAGCTTACTCTATATAAAACATGCATCCGCCCGATCATGACATACGCGAGTGTGGTATTCGGCCATGCCAAGCCTGCCCTTTTAAAGAAACTGCAAATCGTTCAGAATAAATTCACGCGCAGAGCCGTCGGTGCTCCCCTCTATATGCGTAACGTCGACATCCACCGCGATCTGGAGCTTCCCTCCATCAAAAACTACATTACGTCGCTCTCGCGTAAGTATTTCGATCTAGCGCCGCACCATCGAAATCCCCTCGTCGTGTCCGCGTCCGATTATAAGCCTCGACGAAAGGCTCTCGTGCGACGACCGCGTAACATCCTCATGGACAAGGTCGACGATATCACAAAACGGCTGGCTCGGATCAGCCCGCCCGCGGTTAGGACGGCAGGCTGGCAGGCACCGACAGACAGACACAGACGGCGACGTCGACGCCGCCAATCACGATCTCTCCACGTCCCTGCGAGGGACGCCAGGAGACACAGCCCCCATAGGATAGACTAGGCGTGTTGCTGGGAAGTTTCTTTCGCCGTTTCTTCTCTCCCAGCCATAACACGTTGCGAAACGGCAGTAAGATAGTATAGGCCACCGCGAACCGCCGATCCCGGTCCGCCGGGATCCTTCCTCTCGGGCTTTATATTACCCGTCGCCCGCTCTCAATTAGTGCATTGTGTCGCCCTATGGTGGGCATCATTAGATTCATCCCCCTCTCATGGCAACAGTCCAGCCGAGGTGAAACTCCCTAGGGAGCCCCCTCGAGCAAGTTGCCTCCCGGGCTCGAGCGCCTTCGCTTCGCAAAGGCACTCGCCCCGACAACCCCGGTAAAGTTGTGAGGTCTTCGGACCAACAACATAAAGTCAAGTCCAATAAAAAAAAAAAAAACATGTCAATTTTTTCTTCCGTGATCACGGCTACTGGCTAGTGACTGAAACATCTAAATACAAATCAAATAAAGTACTGCGTTTAAAATCCTTAAAACGTAGTTTTAATTATGTGTACTAGTCGCATGTCTTAAAGTTTTTGGTAAAATATACGTTTTTTCGCGTTACAGCTGCGCTTTTATTTATTGAGAAAGTAAATATTTATGGACAAAGTCTCATGTAACAAATTAGCCGTTGACTATATTAGATCAAAAAAAAATAAGGTCGTCCAATATTTTGTTACCATAGTTATCTATTTTGGTACTGTCAAGTGCCCTAACTTTTCACAGATTTTTATAAAATTTGACTTTGTCGTGAAATAATAATTAATATATTGACTCTTTGTAGGTTCTTCAAATATCATAAGGTAAAAAAGAAACTAGAATTTTATTATTTTCATTTAATTTAGACATTATCTTTAAATTAACAACATTTTTGAATAATTAAAAAATCAGGCAAAGTTATGTCTCATATTCCTAATACAGCCCCCCGGACCCACACAAACACTAATTTTTTACACCTTAGGTTACATTATTGAAGTTAGTAAGGATCCCTATTTTTTCTAGTAACAAATATAGCTTATATTAATCTGGAATAATGTAGCATTCTAATGGTGTAAGAATTTTTGATATCGGTTCAATAGTTTTTGAGTTTATTTGTTACAAACATACAAAAATACAAATCTTTCCTATTTATAATATTAGTATAGATTTACAAAACAACATTAATCTTCATATTGCTTGTTGGAAAAATGATAAAGTTTATTTTTACTCACGAAAAATTGATATTCTTACGTAAATATAAAAACAGGCTTGATAAATCTTTCCCACTATCTTCAAGTGATGTAAGCCGAGTTTGGAAAGTAAGATTTATGAAGTGAGGCGTCCTATTTATAGTTTGATAACCCCGCAGCTCCTCCCCATAACTGACCTAGACTGTACTATTAATCTAGCTGTAAAGGAGGGTTGTTTTTGAAACGGACCTGAAATTTATATTGAAATATGAAATTTTTATCTTAGTGTTCATTCATTTCATCTTTAGTCGGCTGCTGTGGTTGAGTGGGCTAAGCCTTTGCCGGCCTAGCTCACTGCAACGCAGAGGTTCCGGGTTCGATTATTGGTAATGTAAAATTCGGAAACGAATTTTCCGTTATTTACTATGGTCTGGGCGTCTGGGATTGACCCCAGAGTAGTCCGTTGTCTATTACCCATAACACAAGCGTAACTTGCTTAATTTGAGGATAAAAAATAAAAAGATGATCACAGAGCAGTCATGAACTATAAGCTGTTTTTCTTACGAGATGCATTTGTGATTTTTTTTTGTTCAACTGTGTATATAGGTGGTTGGTAAAATTATTTTTACTTTAATATCTAACTTTAGATGTTCAAGTTGATTAAGAAAATTAAACACCATTATATAGTGTAAATTATTGCAAAAATCGTGTATTTGTTATACCATAATTTTCTGATAAGGAAAACAATGTAGACATGACAGACAACAGCCCATAAATGTCTCATTGCTGGGCTCGGGCCGCCCACTATAGCGGGTACGCTTGCCCAAGGCGGCTTGGCAGGTTTGACACATCGGTTATCTCGATGTGCGGGTTACATTACTTACTCTCATTATTACTCTTTCAGTTTGGAACGCGTGCGTTAACCATTACGCCACCACGACTTAAAACAATCTATCTATACTATAATAAATCTGTAAATGGTTCGAGTTTGTACATTACGTTTAAAAATGTGAAAAATATTAGGGGGGCTAATTCGGACCAGAAGAATCCAAAAATTTGAATTTAAATCCAAAACAATTTGTCCGTCTGTCTGTCTGTTAGAACATCACGTGAAAACTATCGAAATGATTTATTATATGAAACTCGATACGGAGCTACTTTATATCCCGGATCGTAAATGGATACTTTTTATCCCGATAAATAATGTCGTTTCTATGGTATAAACTGTATAGCAAAATACTACACTAACAAATACCTATGTTGTCATAAACAAGATCTCATTCATTGTATTACTTCAAATCAGGTTGGCTGCGACTCGCCTCTATATTTCGCTACTCAGTTGTGTAGACTATATACTTAGTTTCTTTGTTATTGTAGTGAACAAGAAACAGTAAATATTTAGGTAAAACACCCAAATAAATGTGTACACACGTAACGTAGAGCTACCACCACCTATTGTACCTATATAACCTATATGCATATTAATACATTTTACTTCTTTCTAAGCATACTGCGCGCAAGGAGGAGCTTAAGATTTTGCATAGTTAAGGATTACAAAAAAATGAAGTCTTGTTTTTCTTCTACTATAAAGTGGAAAAGAGCGCTAATAGTGTATTTTTTTCAGAACTAAATGACGCTCTCCGAACAGCTAGAACACAAGAAATCAAGATACCCTTTGGAGTTGGTGTCGCTGGTTTGGCAGCTCAAACGAAGCATCCCATCAACATCAAAAACGCCTATGCCGATCCCAGGTATGCTTAGAATTGTGGCATGGTTCTCCTTTTATTCTTGCAATTCACTTGGCGAGTGGGCTTTACTTCTGGTAAACACGTATCTACAATGTGTGCGTCCGACTGAAAGCGGGTATGATGAACGGCACAATCGTAACTGATCGCTGCGTCAGTCACGCAAGCAAAATAAGTTCCACTGGAGAACACTTTTTGAAGGTCAATACATATAAGTTCAGATTTAATTATACTTAATAAAACTACGTTTTAACGTTTTTAAGCGCGGTAATTCATTTGATTTCTATTATTCCGATGTTTCGGCCACTTTTCAGTAGCCGTAATCACGGCTTATGTATACAAGTCGCGAAAACTTAATAAAATATTAATTTTATTTCCTAGTCTATGTACTCCGTTTCGCAACGTGTTATTGCTGTTAATTGACTTGTTACCAGAATTTATGTTTATAGTAGTAAATGATTAGAATGAGTTATGTTAACTCAAGAGTGAAGCTCGCTTGTCTTCGTCAATTGCTAAAAGCATGCTTCTGCATCGCTCGCCCTCAGCTGGTTGTTCTTCCCTATTTCCTTAAACCGCTACGATTCTCTACGCAAGCGCTTTCAAGAACGTTTACCTTGCACACTTCAGGGATTTGGTTTGAGTTGTCAATAGAGGCTTTCCTCAGCACCACTATATGGTTTTCTTAGTGTATAAAATTGATGAAATTTGATTGATTCTATTGAATTAATAGCGGCAAAGTCCTGATCGAAAAAGTCGCGGATCTTTTAGTAGTAAATAATTTTAAATTGCTTGCAATACAGCGGTATTTCGGTATCAAATAAATAAAGTACCTAATTGAAGTGTTTATATTTTTTAGGTTTAACAGTGAAATCGATGCTCGGACGGGTTACAAGACTGAGCTTATACTCTGTATGCCCATATGCAACTATGAAGGCGACGTGGTGGGTGTGGCACAGATTATCAATAAGACTGATGGTAAGTATTTCATACAAATGTAAAGATAGACCCAAAAAGAGACAGATGGATTGTGCGAAGGATGACATAACTATTTGTGGTGTGAGAGAGGACGTATCTCAGAACAGAAAAGTATGGAAGGAAAAGACGTATTGTGTAGACCCCAAAGAATTGGGAGAAGGTGAAAGAGATGGGAGAAAAACATGTGGAGATTCAAAAATCAATACTTAGTTATAAAAATATACTGTAATTAATAGGGGACGAACACATCGAACGGCCAAATTGGGCTGCCGGGGAAACAGGCCCGAATGTTACATGATATTTGCTTGCCTCATTCTTATCTGCGCCCACCATTTCATTCTTTATATCTATGACATTATAAAATTCTAAACATGCCGTATCTGTAAATTGAAGCTATTAAAAAAATCTGGAATAGACTATATAAACGATGGATAACACGATGCAATTTTTTTAGATTTCTTGTCTGTCTGTTTATCTGTTTGTTCGGCATTCACGTAAAAATTACTGGGCCGATTTCGATGCGGCTTTCCCTGACCGACAGATAATTCTTAGACTTCAAATCGGCTCTACTTTAAATCCTGGGATTTTTTTGTAAATTATTTTTAAAAATCGAATTCTATTGCGATATTTTCATTGGTGGATAGTAAATTTTATGTAATAAAATGTTTAATAGTTTTTATCCGTAGAATCCTGCGGGTATTTTTCCGGGAGCAGTTTGTAGTTGTTCGGGTGCATAAAAATTTGATTATTTCGACACAGTTTTCACTAAAACGATGGCTTACATTTTTTTTAATGCTAAGGTATACTTTGTGTCCCGGGAATATCGCGGGAATTTCAAGTCAAGCGTGGACGAAGTCTCGGGCATATCCTAGTATATTTGTAAGTACATCGACTGGCTAGTTTTGAACTATTTTTTATTATAAACGAACCTGACTAGCTGAAGTTTAGTTGTGGTAGCTAACTAACTCATGAATTTCTATGAGTTAATCTGTAAGATTCCATTTGAAATAAACACATACTTTTTATGAGAGAAAGGAGTGAGAGAGGTAAGCATTTTATTGTAGCGATGGAGGCAGACTTTCATCGGCAAACAGAAATAGATACCCTCAAGCTAAACAAGTCACGCTTGAATTATGACTAATATACGGACAGCTCTAGGGCCGATCCCAGACATCCAGATGATAGTAAATGAGTAAGTCTGTGTGTGCTCGTGACATTTATTATTATTAAATTCCAGGTTCCAAAGAATTCTCACCACGCGATGTGGACGTGTTTAGAAGATATCTTACCTTCTGCGGTATTGGGATTCAAAACGCTCAGCTTTTTGAGTCATCAGTATTGGAGTATAAAAGAAACCAAATCCTGTTGGCTTTGGCCAGAAGCATATTTGAAGAGCAGAGCAACCTGGAGTGTTTGGTGACGAAGATTATGACCGAAGCTAGGGAGCTGCTGAAATGCGAACGATGCGCAGTATTTATTTTAGACACGGACCACTGTGAGTCGGTGAGTTGTTGCTTTGCCTCTCATACCCTAAATAACAAGGCTCATGACCAAGGCTTGGAACCTTTAAACGTTATAACTTGGCTTTAGTCAAGTATTTCGGTCGGTGTGCAGGTGTGTTACAGTGCAAGTGTAACGACACACCTGCACAGTGCCCAGACTTCGGCAGCTGAATTAGTATTCGATCGGTATTACAGCAAACGTACCGAACAGTTGGAATTATGCGGTGCAGTTCAGCGTATTACGCGATGGGAAATAGTACGGTATCATCTTATTTTATTTATTTATTTATATTAATTCATTAACAAAAAACATTTTTGTCTAAAATATAAATACGTAGTCATAATTACCATTACAGAAAATTCTAATTTACAATAAACATTTGTGACGACCGAGGGTAGAACTTTCCGCCAGCGTAAGCCAGCCTCAAGACTTTTAGAAAAAGGTAGAAGATTCTGGAAAGAAAAGACAAAGACAGATACATGTTGGAAAGGGATAGACGGTAAACGAAAGCTCTAGAATAAAAAGTTCGGGAAGAAAAAGACAGATATAGATAGATGTTAGAAAGGGATAGATGTATAAACAAAAGTTCTCGAATAGAAGGTTTGGGAAGGAAAAGACAGAGATAGATAGATGTTTAGAAAGGGACATATAGTGAATAAAGAATAACGAAATTATGGGTTCCAGAAGATTCTTCCGGGTATATAAGCAGCGTAAGGCGTGCCTACTGAGCAGTTTTAAGAGTTGAGTTCAATTCAAGACAGTGAAGCGACAAGTGCGATACGAAAGAGTTGGAAAAAGAGTTTAATAGAAGTCAGTGACGAGTTTAGTGGTGAATTTAGTGAAAAGTGTGGTGGACAGTTTAGTGAAGGAGGAGTTTCGCTTAGTTTAAAAGGAGGTCCAGAGGAGAGCTACGCGCGGTAAATTCTGTGGTGAACACTGCAGCAGCAGAAGGCGTGTCTACGCAATCTCGGCGACGGTATTGTGAGTGAGACGTCTTATCGTTGGTACAGTGCGTCTTTCGTTGTGTATGCAGGGGCAACTCTGCAGAGTGGAATCACGCACGGTTGTGTATGTCAATAAAAGCCTTAGTTAAAAACTGGTGTTTTCTTCCAATCCTAAGTGCGTACCCCGCTCGCACGTAACACATTTTTAATTTTACAAAAATATGTCAATAGGAAGGCATTTTTATATAACCATATTATTATTTAAGCACAAAAATAATCGTCAACTGAGTAATATGCTTGTTTAAGAAGGAATGCTTTAAAATTACGCTTAAAATATTGCGTTTGGTATATATTTAACTTTAGGTAAGTAGGTAGTTTGTTGAAAATTTCAACAGCCTGATATGTGAAACTGTGCTTTACAACATTTAGAGATGGCATTACTTTATTTTTTAAATCTTTCCTTCTTGTAGCTTCTTTATGTTTTCTTTCTTCCTTTCTTATTGTATTAATAAACTTATCTATTCCTTTAAATTATTAATTTTATCACTGTTGGCTATATGAAGAGGTGAAATTATGTGCTTGTAGATCTGTAAAAGTATAGGAGCATGTACATGAAATCGTTCAACTACGTTCGCCGAACATTCGGTCGCGTAACGCGTCACATGTGTTGATTGCTATGTACAATACATTGAATGTGTTCTCACGGAAGCACTTTTTACACAAAAGGACCGGCAAAACACTGCGAGCGTATTTAGCCTAAACGTTAAAAACTATTTTACTATAAATCTCTAATATTTATTTATTTTTTAGAGCCATTTGGAAAGGATAGTTCAAAGGCCTGGTGGTGAAAGGTCGGCGATTCCAGCGCTACCACCGCCAGCTCCCACTAGATTCCATACACTCTTCGAGCTGGGAGCTCATCAATCACGAACTACGCTTACTCCTCGCCACGATTATAAGTCGACTTTGGCATCTATTGCTCTAGCGGTAGGTAGTCATTTTATCAAGAGATTCACAGGTAGATATACCAAAAAATGTACAGACCTATTTTCTGATTATGTATAGGTAGATACTTTGCATACATCTTCTCTCTCGTAAATAAGAAATCAGGCAAAAAACGGAGTTCTTGTTACAGTTCGAAATCGTTATATATACAATGTACTCTGTGATTCGAAAGTGCCATTGTATTGTACAACTGAAATTTTCCCCATATACCCTATTACTGCTTAAAATTTATCAATATCATACGAATATTGTTTCAAAAGGTTCATGGATGTTTGAAAATAAAACAAAATCTTTTAGTTTCTGTCGATAACTGACTTTTGTATAATATTAGCGACTCCGGCAGACGTTATCCAGCCCTGAAAAAATAAAAATCTAGAACCTGATCCCAGCGCTTCCTTCTAATTCCAATTGTGATTCTAAACCAACCTGGGACTCACTCAAATACACACAAAATATTTCATCAAAATCGGTAAAATCGTTTTCAAGTTATGTGCGTACATACATTTCTACGATTAATTTTTATTTATATAGTTTAAAACTGTTTTACCGACAGCTTCGAAGAGGCGCCGCCCTTTTTAGGCACATTTTAATCAACCAATCTCTGTTTTACCGACGGTCAAGTTAATATCATTGCAGCCTAAAGAAATGCACCTATGTAATTTATTTATATAATTTTTATCAAATACTATGCCTGGCTTGCATTACAATAACTTTTTTAAATCTAATACAATTCAAGTGCTATCTGATTGTACGTTAATAATGGTACTATGGCAGAAATCTTCACACAAGTAATTGCACTTTGTACAGCATAGGAATTGAATACACAAACACTGATTTTTATATAGTATACTAGCTAAACCCTGCTACGTTGCGTTGTAGCTGGGTCCGATATGAAAGGGCTCAGCAGAAGATCATCGCTGGGCGACAGATCAGCTTCATGTTGAGACTTATGCCTCTTTTAAGGCTGTGAGGGTTGATTATGTTGAGTGACGCAGTACTGGCGAGAGTCCATGGCTCAATCGCCCGAGAGGGGAGTACAAAATAAGACGGCGAGTTGTTGTACTTTTGCAGTACATTAATTTCTTTTCTGTTCCTAATTTAACTTAGACTGTATATACAGAAACCTTATCGTTTACGTGATGTGCACACCAGTATTATAATCAATATTAAATATTATATTTACACGTTTATGAGATTGAACATTTTTTATGATTTAAACAAATGCTCAATCTTATCGGCAGCTCTAACAGCGATATTATCTATCTGTATTTACTGTATTTTTTTTCTTTCGTTCTTTCTAAATTATTACTAAGGATGATTTACATTGATCCAACTTACTGACTTAGGGAGCGGACTGACTTCACAATATTCAATCGGAACTATTGAAGTCAGTTACGATTTGGCAGCGCTGTACTGACTTCAAATCAATTTACATGATGTTAGTAATCATCAGTCGTAATCAGCACTGTCTTCTTTAAAATTTGAAGTCAATAGCTTGATCAATGTATATCAGGTTTTAGGGAAGTCAATCGATCCGGTCGGTAGGGAAGTCGAATTACTTTTCGAGTTTTATAAACACAAATAAACGGCAAAAAAGCTGGGCATTCTCTCGAAGGTGTGACGGTACTTCACATCTGAACAGCTGCTAGTGTTGTACAAAACACAAGTACGAGTATGTATGGAGTACTGCTCTCACCTTTAGTGACTTAGTCAAATATCAACTCGAAGCACTAGAGTCGATTGAGCGAAGAGTCAGAAGGCTGGTTGGCAACGACCAGCTTTTCGACGACCAAACTCAAAAGTCTCGAACATCGACGCAGGGTTGCCAGCGTATCGGTTTTCTATCGGATCCACTTTGGAGAATCTGCAGCTGAGCTCTTCGATCTGATCCCGCCATCTCCCTTCCATCATCGGACAACCAGACGCACCATGCCACACCGATATATGGTGGATATTCCACCTATAAGAACGAAGCGCTTTGGATCTAGCTTCATCGTATGTACCGCAAAGGAGTGGAACTCATTGCCGGAGTCTGTCTTTCCTGATACTTATAACCTGGGTGATTTCAAGTCCCGGGTGTCTTAGGCCACATAGGGCGAGATCGTGGTCAAACGCGAACCTATACTGCACTAAAAATTACAGAAGCTGAATTGTATACATAAAAAATTAATGATTACAGGTGGCACAATCCAACAGAGCTCTTAACATATCTGATGTGCATGAATGGCGGCGAGAAAACGGAATGGTCGTGATAGATATCTCAGTGGACGATGCAGCTAATGTTCGGACGATGCTATGTATGCCTATAGTCAACGCCAATAAGGACGTTATAGGTGTTGCGCAGCTGATTAACAAGGTATCCAACAGCATTTTCTTAAGTTTTCTTGATATAAAAATAAAATAATTAGAGCCAGGCTTGTTTCTGAAGGGTTTCTTGTGCCGCTTCTTCTCTTCAAGCCACAACATGTTGGGAAGCGGTGGTATATTAGATTAGGCTCCTATAGAGTATATAATAAACAAGAATTCAAATGAACAAGTTGGCAGTAGACTCCGAATCCGTGCAGGAACGGAGAAAGGATACAATTTCCTGCGACCGGGCGGCCTGTCGTAAGAGGCGACAAAAAAGCCACAGCCAGGTTGTAGGGCATTTGCCTGACTGGATGGCTACCACCCCTGGTCTAAAGTATGTCGCCATAACAATCTTGAGTTGTGGTCCGTCATTAGTCACCGGGTTCTAGTCTCCCTTAAGAGATCCGCAGCGCATTTGTTGCATCTTTGGTGTTGCAAATGTCCATAGGCGATGGTAACCGCTTTCCATCAAGTCGTCTGCCTGTCTGCTGAACTCCTGCAATAAAAAAAGGCTAAAGAAAAACTTTACCATTACTCATTGACACTTGACATCTTTGTCTTCCGTGATCACAGATACTGAAAAGTGGCTGAAACGTTGGAATAAGAATAAAATAAAATAGAGCGCTTAAAACCGTTAAAACATACTTTTATTGAGGTATCCAGTTCCAGTATTTTATTAAGTTTTTTGATTTACATTTTAAGAGTAACGACGTGGTAGAGATAAGCTTGAATCATTATTTTAACTCCAGCTCACTGGGCTGGCTCAATTGGTATGATACCACGTTCTCACAGAAGATCGACGTGAATCGTTTAGCCTTGAATTAATCGTTCACACGATGAATGAGAGTTCCGATGTTTTGTCTTCCGTAATCACGGCTACTGAAAAGGGGCCGAAATGTTAAAAATTACAATTTTAGAAATCAAATAAGATACGCGCCTAAAACCGTTAAAACGTAGTTTTAATTAAATGTTATTATTTTCAGGAAAACGGCTCTCAGTTTACAGATGGTGATATATCAATATTTGAGGCATTCGCCATCTTTTGCGGGCTCGGTATTCACAATACGCAAATGTACGAGAATGCTTGCAAACTTATGGCCAAACAAAAGGTAATTAGTGATTAATTAAAAGGTAAAAAGTTGCTGTTTTATATTTCCTTGTAAGCAGTAAGACTATCCATCTAATGTCCTTACCTTCGTCCATGGATATCTGCAACACCGAGGGAGCCTATGTGTTGCGTACCTACTTCGTAGAGACTTTCGGTCTAAAGAAGCCTACAAACTTGCTCTGTTTGAATAAGTATTTTAATTTGCGCCCTTTCATGAAACTGAAACGCATAGTTCAACTTTCTACAACAATTATTTTACCGTCAAGGCTATAACGCGCTACCAGTTGCTATCAGACAAGCAAAATCGCTACCGATATTTAAAATATAATCAGAAAATATTACCTGTTGTTGGTACATGATGATATTTAAATGAAATGAATGAATTAATGAATGAATGTAATTAAATTTACGCAGTTTGCTTGAGTTCAGTTGTAGCATCTGGTCACCACAGTACGCTATATATATATAAATCAGATCGAAAGAATGCAGCAACTGTTTATAAAATATCTATTAAGATATTTTATAAACATTTGTAATTATACAAAAGCAAGAACACTTTTGCTACGTATGAAGAAGCCTGCCAATTTTATAACATCACAAGCCTTACAAACAGAAGACAGCTCCTTGACATGTCTTTACTTTACGATATCGTAAATTCTCGCTTAGACTGTCCTACTCTCACCTCGTCTGCATCCCTGGCAGTGCCAAATCTCAAAACACGCCCTAGCCATAACAAATTATTTCACGTGCCCTGTAGCAGAATTAATTATGGCTTAAATGAAGTACTTGCTCGTCTTACTGCCACTTATAACAACAAATTTAAAGTAGATATTTTCCATCACTCAAAAGTAATTTACAAATCAAAAATATTAGAAAAATTAGGATGATATTTTAACTGTTTATTATATTATGAATATCTGTATATTGTTATTTTTAGTTACTTATATATAATATATACTATATAGGGGACACTTCAGCAGGCATTATTGCATTATTTCATTATTTTATTAAATACATTTACATTTATATCAGAGATTGTCATAAACTCTTTATAGCGGTCTTGCTTTTGTACAAAAACATTGTAAAGTGTAAAGTATCCAGTAATTGGCAAAAATCATATTACACAGAGTTTATTGTTTGTTATAAATATTGTAAGGATATGTAATAAATAAATAAATAAATGTCTTAAATATATATAATTTTTCTGTACGTGTGTTGACAGTGAACTCCTCCTAAACGGCTGGACCGATTTTGATGATATTTGTTTTGTGTGTTTGAATGGGTCCCCGGGTGGTTTAGATTCACAATTGGAACCGATAGGTGGCACTGAGATCGGGTTCTAGAATCCTCCTAATCACCTGGAGCGATTTTGACGATTTTGTTTTCGTGTGTGTTGAGTGGCTTACCAGATGGTTTAGATTTGCAATTAGAACTGGTAGGTGGCGCTGAGATCGGGTTCTAGAATCCTCCTAATCACCTGGAGCGATTTTGACGATTTTATTTTTGTGTGTGTTGAGTGGCCTACCGAATGGTTTAGATTTGCAATTAGAACTGGTAGGTGGCGCTGAGATCGGGTTCTAGAATCCTCCTAATCATCAGGACCGATTTTGGTGATTTTGTTTTTGTGTCATGAAACAAAGTCTTTTGGGAATTCAGAAAATATGGCGGTACGAAGTTCGCCGGGTCAGCTATAATATAAATAAAAATGAATCGTAGAAATGTATGTACGCGCATAACTTGAGAACGACTTACCGATTTTTGATGAAATTTTTTGTGTGTGTTTGAGTGGCTCCCCGCATGGTTTAGATTCACAATTGGAACCGGTAGGAGGCGCTGGAATCGGCTCCTAAGTTCTTAATTTTTCAGGGGCAAGATCTGCCGGGACGGCTAATTTAATATACAAAACATCTGCATATATCGCTTTTACATTTATTTGCATTTATATATTTATTACTAGAATGTAAGTAATCGCACTATGTTTGTATTATGTATACCACCATCGCCACTATAATCTCAATTCATTCCTGGACTTGTCTGGAAGAGTTCACTTTTTATCGATAAGACCGCCCTTTGTGCATTCTTAGACATAGTTTTAGTCTGTAAGTTCTTGTTTGTATTGCTGTACAGTAAAGAGTTATTTATTGATTGTTGTTTTAAATATTTGGCTTCAATGTAAATGGCACTAATTTTGCCAATGTCAAAGTATGAAGAGGCAGATTGAAAAGAAAAAAGAAATTCAAATAAATCTAACAATTTGGCCAGTAGTTTATACATATTTTCTGTAAACCTAAAGTTAAATATATAAATATAATACTATCAGCGCATTCCATTAGTGTCTCACAACGCCCAAAATGCACCGTTAGCCGTTCCACAAGGCGACCACGGTCGTTGTGGTCGTGGCGTAAACATCACTAATGAAGTCATCATTTTTGATCACACAACGCTCACAAAGACCCATGTCAAGAGGTGGGTCGGATAACCGTTCCACTTGGGTTTACGATAGTAACAAGTGGAACGGGAAAAACTGCGGTCGTGAACGTGGTCGTTGTGAGTCTCTAAGTCTAATGGAACTGTTACATCCCTAAATCGTAAGCTAAAATGCTGACGGAATACTTCCTCAGCATCCCGTACTTCTCATCCGACTGCACCACACAGTTCGAGTCAGTTCGGATCGCGCCACCTCTAGAGTTAAACATATTCTTAATATCCTACATTTTTAAGTAAACAAGTTTTATTCCTACATGTAAAATAAATAAATCTCTTTTTTTAAAAGAGTATTATCTTTTAACCGGTACAATAGAACGTAGCCAATATATAGTATTTATAATACAGTATATAAGATATTTAATTTATTCATTTCAGGTGGCGTTAGAGTGTTTGTCATATCACGCGACTGCCTCAACTGAAGATACGTATAAGTTGAGTCAAGAAATAATTCCTTCCGCTGAGATCTACAATTTGTACAGCTTTCAGTTCCATGGTAACTGCTACTCCATATTTCTATTTATAGTCAATCTTCAGATCTGACAGGACATCATAATTATACCTACTGTATCCAAGCGTTTATTTTAGTTTTGACCACATCTGACGTTTTCTGTTACTGTGACGTTGGCCGAATAGAATATAGAATATGTAGTTAGCCAGTTTTCTCGACTTAACACAGGAACAACTGAACAAGCTCGACCGATCGACTTCAAAATGTCTGTATTCGATTCATATTTGAGTTGCACAAATATGACCAACGTTTCCGAATATCGTAAGAAGTTTAAATGGTTACCTATTCGCCTTCACTGGAATGTTGACTTGCTCTCTCTTTTGTACAACATCCTTTTTGATCCTCGTACTCCTCCTTATTTAAAGGAATGTTTTGATTTCCTACATCTTTCTCATTCCCGTTATTTGCGCTCTAGTAATAATCTCTCCTAAATGACATCTGTACAAACTTCTTCCTTCGTTGATAACTCCTTCACAGTACAGGCTGTCCATTTATGGAACTCACTGCCACTCAACATCAGAAAAGCTAAGTCAGTATCCTCTTTTAAAATCATGGTTTTAATTTATTTTTGGTCCTCTCGGGTATAATAGTGCTGCTTATTCTGTATGTATTATGATATGTTTACATAGTATATAATAAAGATTTTTATTTACTTTTTCATATTTTCAATATTTTTATATTATTTATTGTCTACACCGCTACTTTCATGTTTTAATACGACGTACATAAAACGAAAGTAATCGATATGAAAATAAAAAAATCAACTTTGCTATTATTTTTTACTTTATTACAAAAATGGCTTATATTTATTATGCGATATGGCATTTTTAGCAAAATATTTAATATATAAGTTATATTGATTATATTGATTAAAACCTATTTATATTTGAAATCGATTTTTATAACAAATCGAGTCGGTAACGTATTAGGACATTACTAATTTATCCGTCATCGAGCTGTCAAAAGTAAAATAAATGCTTGGAAAGAGTATAAAGCCTTTTTTCATTCGCATTCCTTCTCCTTCTTAGGTTATGAAAGAGGCTTTTCTTTTTCATACAATTTCACTAATTCTATTACATTTTAATACTATTCTTATATTTACCTTTTATTTTATTACATTTTTAATTTTTTAGCGTTTTATACTTCTGTGTCTTTTTTATTGGCCTAACCTGGCAATCAGGCAAACGGCCCACCTGATGGAAAGTTGTTACCGTCGCTTATGGATGTTTGCAACACCAGGGACGAAGACAACGCATTGCCAGCCTTTAGGATGAAGATCCATTAAAGTTTTAAATTTTTTTAGACTTCGATCTCTCGGACGAGGACACATGTAGAGCTACGCTACGAATGTTCCTGCAATGCAATCTAGTCGAGAAATTCCATATTCCTTACGATGTAAGTAAACTTCGACATTTTTCATAAGGCCACAGAATTCTTCTCTTTTAATTGCAACATATTGCCAAGCGGTAGTAAATTAGATTAGGCTTCCATAGAATAAATAATAACCATAAACAAAAATTAAAATAAACATGCTGGGGATAGGCTGAACAATAACTTTAATATTACTTACTTAATGACACATGATATTTTTATTTATTTATTTAATTTGTTTGGGAAACATACAATAATTAATATGCTTAAATATAAAACACAAAATTATTACGTATATCAATCAAGTTTCCACTAAAAAATAATTTATATAATAAAAATAAAAATTGGCTCGAACAGTTGATTACAAAAAAAATACAATTATACGAAAATTACATAAAATGTCTATTTATTTTACATGAGGTCAATATTGAACAAACAAAAAAAATACCACCACAATAATTACTAATAAATTAGAGATAAAAAGCGAAAGTATAAAAAAAGTTTGTCATTATTCTAAAAAAAATTGTCTTTTGTGATCACGGCGACTGAAAGTGGCTGAAATTTCGGGAAAAAAATTCAAATAAAATACCGCGCTTAAAACCGCTGAAACGTAGCTTTATTAGAAGAATTCTTACCTCGTTGATCGCGAATTTCCTTTATGCATAAAATTATTGTCCCATAGTAGGACTAGGAATGTATATGGTGACTATAGCACTAATCACCCTACAGGCCTACCTAAATGGAGTTCGCTGTCTCGCTCACGCATTACCACATTTTTAAACAAATAATAACTATCTATAAATTACACAAAACTTACCAAAAAAAAAAAAATATAAATAGTTCACAAAAAAATCGTTATGATTTCGTATAGGATGAAAAAATAACTCTTGTGAATAAAACATTTTTATGTACGAAATCTTCACTGAATCGAAATGATTTTATTGATTTTTTTTTATTGCAAGATTTCAGCAGACAGGCAGACGACCCACTTGATGGAAAGCGGTTCACATCGCCTATGGTCATTTGCAACACCAAAGGTGCTATAAATGCACTGCTGCTCTCTTAAGGGAGACTGGAACCTGGTCACTAATGCCGTAACACAACTCAAGGTTGTTATGGCGACATACTTTAGAACAGACGTGGTAGCCATCCAGTCGAGCAAATGCCCTACCACCTGGCTGTGGGTTGCTTTGTCACCTCTTACGACTTGTTTATTGTGAAACATTTGTTTTTTTATTGAGTTTTGTGTAATACGCATTTGTTGTATGAAAATTCTATGAATATAAGTTTTCAAAAATGTGGACATACGTGAGATAGCGAACCCCATTTAGGTAGCTCCTTAAAGGATTGCAGTTAGAATACAATATAAATTAAGCTTCCTTCATTGTACCAGTTTAAAGTTTTTATTATTCTCCCTAAAGGAATAGGTAGCTTAGCCAGTACTTGGCTATATCGCCTTTATCTTCTGTATAACGTTTATATTTTGCATAAACTTTGTCGTAGTATGAATTCTTAGTATGTCATTATTGACAATATTTATTTGTTTCTTACAACTCTATTCATTCTTTGAAAAGTATTTGTAATACAAATTCTATATGTATTTAAAAAAATTGCCTGATATAATATATAAATAATTATGATGAAAAAATCTTTTTTAGCTAGACGTGTTGCTGGGGAGTTCCTTGCCGCTTCTTCTCCTTTGAACAGCGATAACACATTGCGAAGTGATGTACATAGAATAGGAAGATTTAAATTTTGACTTACATGTATGACCTTCAAACATAACATAAGTAACAATCAACTTATATATGTAAATTAGGTAGCCTGTGCAAGATATTTTTTTTTTTGGCAGAGTTTGATAAGTGTTCTGCTAAAATACTATTGCACCAGCCTACATCAAATAATTTCATACCATTTCTACGGCTGTTAGTTTGGACAAATTCCACTAATACATGACATCATCTATCTTAAAATCTGACATGAAGAACAATTTAGTGTAAATGCTATTCTCACTAGTTTAAGTTAATTTTTATATTTTTCAGGTCCTATGCAGATGGATACTAAGTGTGAAAAAAAATTACAGACCAGTGAAATATCACAATTGGAGGCATGCCTTAAACGTAGCTCAAACTATGTTCGCAATGCTCAAAACTGGTAAAATGGAGAGGTTCATGTCGGATCTTGAGATTTTAGGACTTTTGGTCGCTTGTCTATGCCACGATTTGGACCATAGAGGGACGAATAACGCTTTTCAAACGAAAACCGAAAGTCCATTGGCGATATTGTATTCGACGTCAACTATGGAGCACCACCATTTTGATCAATGTGTTATGATCTTGAATAGTGAAAGCAACAATATTTTTCAGGTAATTTGTAGTTAACCATTGTTCTATTTTTTATACATACAAATTCACAATATCACAAGTCACACATAACACACATACAAACACACGCACACGCACGCACGCACGCACGCATGCTGTTGTGGAATAAATACTTTTTGTTTTAATAATATAATACTGGCAGCTCGATTTAACATATTAACGATTTAACATAATAAAAGAAAATCGAGTTGGTTGCGATTCGAGCGTAAGAAAAAATTGTGTTTTGATTTTATTTAGTCTCATTTTTATTTAAATATATATATATCATTTTGCCTCGTTCGGGTCCATCACACACGCATACACATACACACTCACTTTTGCACACACACACACACACACAAATGAATGTGTCTGTAATAAATATTCTATCCGTGCAGGAACGGAGAAAGAATACAATTTCCTGCGGCCACGCGGCCTGTCGTAAGAGGCGACTAAACAACCCACAGCCAGGTGGTAGGGCATTTGCCCACTGGATGGCACACGCACAAAGCACGCCATAGCAACCTTGAGTTGTGTTCCGGCATTAGTGACCAGGTTCAGTCTCCCAAAGAGAGCAGCAGCGCACTTGTGGCACCTTTGGTGTTGCATATGTCCATTTTGGTAACCGCTTTCCATCAAGTGGGCCGTCTGCCTATAAACTCCTTTCAAAATTCACAATCTGTTGTACCAATCAGGAAGGAGGTCCCCGAGATACAGGTTGACCTAGTTTGGGGACCAATGAGTTTCAAAATTGTGAATTATGTTTTACTCAATAAATGATTTTTGATTTTAATTTGATTGAACATGGTTTCATAATCAGCTTCTTGTAGGGTAATGTTTGCTACAACTCCATTAATTCTTCAAAAAGTAGAGTATGTCCAAATAGAGTACAAAATAATAGGGGGCGCCACTTTTGCATTGTCTAAACTCTTGTGTGACGGCTAGCGGCAGTTGCAAGTCATCAAAAATTGTAATATGTGGATATTCGTGGCACTGTCGTTAGTCCCCCACGTTACCTTCCGAGTCGAGACGTACGTACAAAGTAAATTTAAGACAGTTATATAATTTAACTTTTTATTTTATTTTATCTCCATCTACCCGATACGCCTAATTGGAGTCAGAGGAGTAGTAGTAAGTCACAACAAATAACAGTGCCATAATACTTAACATTGGTAATACACATAACATCTTGCAACTCCAACATTTCATGAGTAATTTTGATACTTAATATTGATATTTATAGTATTATGTAAAACATCCTGCAAGTATCAAGTTGCTTTATTTACGACATAAGCGTATTGTCAATATATACCTAACCTATGATGTTTACTTTAATAATAATGACTATCATTTTGTAACCAAGAGCTTTAGCGTCATATGATAATTATTAGAACAATTATTGATTAATGGAAGTTGAAGTACCATTACAAACCTGGTTGGGCGTAACTATGTTCTAAGTCTCACGCTCTTCCTACCACAGCGCGGGGCACATGGGAGGAGGGTGGTTTTAGTGGGGTATTAGCCCCTGGGCATTTGTCCATCGGTTCGAGTCTCCAAACAAGCCGGTCGATTAGTGTTTGGATTGCCCGAATGCCTCCATATCGTCAAACTGTCGAAAAGATTTTTGCTCAAGTTTAGTTAGACTTCCTTGGTAAACTATAATATTACTAGGTTATACCCGCGACTTCGTCCACGCTTGACTTGATATTCCCGGGGTACAAAGCACTGCAACGGTTAAAAAACTAATGTAAACTTTGTTTTTTTTTCTATTAACAACTCTACGGACTCTAGTTCCGTACTATTTTTTTTACAATTAGATTCAAGAAGAAGTTAAGAAGTTATACACGCTTATTTGTTATTTTGTTATTTTCTGTGACATTTAATGAATGTATGTTTGTGTTGTGGTGTACCTTAAGAATAACTTATTATATTAATTTATTCTAATTTTAATACTAAACTTATACTAATGTAAAGTTTATCTGTTACATGCTGGGTAAGCTTTGTGTTAGTGAAAACTGCCGGAATAAGCTAATTTTTATGCACACGAACAACTACAAACCACTCCCAGGAAAATTCATACGGGATTACCGGAATAAAAAATATCACTCGTTCTATTACATATGATTTTGCTATAGATCAATAAAAAAATCACATTGGATTGGTTTTTTTTTTAATCTAGCCCTTTTATATTCCCAGAAAAATTCCCTCGAAATTACTAGGACAAAAAGTAGCGCAGTATTTAAATCTAAGAATTTACTGTCGATCAGCGAAAATCGCATCGAAATCGGCCTAGTAGTTTTTACGTAAATCCCAAGCAAACAGATAAACCGCCAAACAGACAAGAAATCTAAATAAAAATGTATCCTGTTCTCCATCACTTATAGATAGAGTCTTCCAGTTGATTTATTTTAATAGCTTCAACGTACAGACACGGCTTATTTAGAATTTTATAATATTATAGATAGATATCCGTATTTAGTTATAAAACAAGGTTGACTTTTGAAGATTGAGTATTGTTCCATTCATATAGACTATGTTTTACAGGGCGTTTATGGCTAAATGGTTATATTATAAAGAAAGAGAAAAAATCGATAATGAATACTTAATTTAATCTATGATTACCAGACTATGAGTGCCACAAAAGGAGATTGAGTTTATCTTCAAACTATTTGTTAATTAAACCGTTTTGTAGGCTTTATCACCGTGTGACTACAAGGACGTGATGAGGGTCGTAGAGACTGCCATTCTGTCTACCGATCTGGCAATGTACTTCAAGAAGAAATCGAAATTTCTAGAATTAGTTGACAACGGGGAGTTTGATTGGCAAAGTCAAGAGAAGAAAGAATGTTAGTATACTTACTTACCCTTACTTTTTCATAGAAAATTTTAGAAATTACATACAGCCTATAAATAGGGCAACTATGAAGGTAGGGCCTCATCTGGCATAATTTTATAGTTATTAATCGTTTCACGCAGACGGAGCGATAGGTTTAATGTGTAATTTAAAATGCGATATTGTTATTAATTTTGAATGATTTTAAATTATCCGTGCAAGAACGGAGAAAGAATACAATTTCCTGCGAGCGGGCGACCTGTCATAAGAGGTGACAAAACAACCCACATCCAGGTGGTACGATATTTGCTCGTCTAGATGGCTACCACCCCCTGGTCTAGAATAGGCCGCCATAACGACCATGAGTTGTATTCCGGCATTAGTGGCCAGGTTCCAGTCTCCTTTTAGAGAGCAGCAGCGCATTTGTAGCGCCTTTGGTATTGCAAGGGTCCATTGACGATGGTGATCGCTTTCCATCAGATGGGCCGTCTGCCTACCTGCTGAATTCATGCAATAAAAAAAACAAAAAATATTGCCATATAACGTATACATAATACACTAAATGTAGCTAGCTAATCGTTAACAGTGTTATTTTTAACGCTCTTATTGAGACACATTTGGCCACAGTCAATAATTATAAGAATATCCCAGATTAAGCCCGAACATTAAATATTCAAGTTGTACATTTTCATTCATGTGGTCTAGTCTCTTAAGCGCTGGTCTTAAGGCTAGGTTGGTCTTGTTCTAGTCCCGACATGATAGTTCTCGTAAATGAAGTAAAAGAAAAAAAGAAATATTATTTTAAGTTGATTAAAAAAAATATTACAAAAGGGGTTGAATGTTCAAAATCTTATCCGTGCAGGAACGAAGAAAGAATACAATTTCCTGCGGCCGAGCGGTCTGTCGTAAGAGGCGACAAAACAACCCACAGCCAGGTGGTAGGGCATTTGCCCGACTGGATGGCTACCACCCCTGGTCTAAAGTATGTCGCCATAACAATCTTGAGTTGTGGTCCGGCATTAGTGACCAGGTTCCAGTCTCCCTTAAGAGAGCAGCAGCGCATTTGTAGCACCTTTGGTGTCGCAAATGTCCATTGTCCACGTGTACATTAATTTCTAATCAGCAGTAGTTTTATCAAATTTCGTGCTTCTTACTTTGAAAATGTCGGATTTTCATACTAACTTTCATCCCCTTTTTCACCCTCTTAGGCTGGTTTCAGAGTCACGCTTACGCCGGCGCGGGTGGTAAGCGACGCGGGCCACAAGTTAGGTGTTGCTTTGTACCGTTTCATAGTGAACACTGCCCGCGCTTACCACCCGCGCTGATTACAATATAATCGCGGTTGGTCGGCGCTCCTCAACCGCGCGCTGTCAAGGAGTCTCTGTGTTAGAGTTGGATAGGACATGATTTTAAAATGAGTTTGTAAGAGTAACATGACATTTTGTATTGAACCAGCACAATGTACCACTTCAAATGAGGCGAGGAGAATTGTACGGTTTGTATCGCGGCAGTACATTTGAAGTGATGAAGCCGGTGGGGCGATAAGCGTCATTCCCTCATTTGTTCCGTACAAAACTTTTAGTTCGGAACTGTTCGTTAAGAATCGGATGTGATCGGTCTCAGTCACCTCATTTTACTAACAGTCGTACTATGACATTGTCATGTTGTCCTCTCTTTGTCATACTATCCATAGGCGTTTATTGTACTGTTGTAAAATGAGCCTCTTTCCGTCCTTCCTCTTACTTTTGACTAGTAGCAAGACAAAAATTTAAAAAGGCACCATCTCGCGACAAGAACAAAACATCAAAATGTCGGTGAACCGCGTCGTACTAAACTCGTTTCAGAGTTGCGCGCGAGTCAACACGCTTACGAGACGCGTTTGCCGAATGCGCGGGCGGTCAACGTGACTGAAACCCGCCTTAGGCGTTGAATTTTTGAAAATATTTTCGTAGTTTTGATGTCGTAGTTTTCATACCTAGTAAGAACCCGTATGCAAATTTTCACGATCTTAGCCCCAATATCTTGGGCTGTGCATTGATAAGTCAGTTAGTAAGGTCAAGTATACATATATGTATAAATGCATGCTGGACAAAAACATTAAATTGGTAATTAATTACAGTACTATGTGGCATGATGATGACAGCTTGCGATGTATCAGCAATAGCCAAGCCTTGGGAAGTGCAGCACAAGGTGGCCAAACTGGTAGCAGATGAGTTCTTCGATCAAGGAGACTTGGAGAAACTGCAATTAAATCAACAGCCCATTGCTATGATGGACAGGTAATTTTTAATTTCAATCGGCGTTCTCTAAGGTATGGATTGTTAAATCGGGCTCTCGGAGGAACGTTTTACAAAAAACGAGATTTGGAGGCCTAAAGAGGTTGTTTTCGCAGATTCATATGATGAACATGACAAGTGTCAACGTAAAGTGGAACTTTTTGTTATGTCTTAGAGCTACCAGTACGTCTATACATATATCCATTTCACTAAGAGACTCTCCAAAGTCAACGTTTTTAGGTCTTCTGGTATTAGAAATTGAATTTAGAGAATCAGAGATTTAATACTACTAAAAGAAACAGAGGTTCAAATTGGACAGGAAATTGAAATCCACTGCTGTGGTGTTGGCGAAGTGAGAGAGTTCGCTACAGAGGAAAACAGAAAGGAATCGTAATTTCATCATGTTTCCTTATTTGGTTATTCAACAGACGGTTATAACAGACCCAATCGTCGGATGAGAGTGAATTTTACTGCCTGAAGCAGGCAAAAAAATTGACAGCCCACCTAACAGAAAGCGGTTACCGTCGCTTATAACACCAGGGGTGTTACCAACGCGTTGCCAATCTAGTCTCTACGGGACTGGAACCTGGCCAGTAATGCCAGAACACAACTTAAGATTGTTATGGTAGCATAATCTAAGCCAGGGGTGCATTGTTTTGTCGTCTCTTTCGACAAGCCACCCAAATTGTAAAATTGAATTCCTCTTTTAATGTATTTAATGATTTCATGAAACTGAAACAAATATTATAATGGTTTATTATTATCAGAATATTTAATTATTATTATTATACTTATTACCACCGGTTAGGTTATGTGAAGAACAAAGCCATCTTTAGCCATGCCGCCTTCGCCAGGTCCTAATTGAAGAGGTAGGCCCAAGAAATGCTGGCTTGACGTCGTGGGGGATAACATGCGTACTAATTGTGAATATGGGATGGTGAAGACCGCGTGATGTGGAGAAGAAAACGGTGGAAAACGGACCCTCCGAACCCAACCGGGACTTATGGTCTAATGATGCTCATTTTAAACCACAGTCGGAAAACATAATATCCTATTTTTCTACATTTTAGAGAGAAAAAGGATGAATTACCTCAAATGCAAGTGGGCTTCATCGATATGATATGCTTGCCTTTATACAAGGTATTGTCGGACACCTTCCCATGGATCCAGCCATTGTACACAGGAACCATGGAAAACAAGCAACGGTGGCAAGACCTCGCTGAGAAAGTGGAAATGGGTTTGACATGGATTGACCATGACACTATTGATAAACCGATTGAAGAGTTCACTGGTACGTATCACCTCCCTCTTTCTATTTTCTTTCACCTTGTCTACATTATTTAGGGTTGGCACAATAATTTCTTTCCTTCTTTTGATAAAAGTCCTTGGTCACACCTAAATCATAATGTCATTCTTGATACAATCTATCCATCGCTTATTTGGTCTATCTTTACATCTGTACCCATTAATATTCCAGCTTTAAACGAGCCTATAAAAGACGTGGAATTAACAGTTCAAACGCTGAACTGTGCGAAAGCAATCCCGGAAAGTGGTAGCAGCCTGGCATTGGTAAAACCTCTCAAGCACTCCTTTAGTTCTATGAGGCGAGGCAAGAGCGGTACTTTTACTGCGAGACCGGCTAGGAATAAATTGACGAGGTCAGTAAATGTGTAGTAAAGTATAATAGTATAAATAATATTTTTTACGAATTTCGTCTTTTCTGTCAATTATTTCACGGGGAACTTGAAGGAACTGTAGAGAGTAGCAGAATAGCCTTCACTAGAGGCCTGATGCGGATAAAGAACCTTAACAAAAATTTAAGATCACATTCCTTTTTATTTTAAATTTTAAACTTTTCGTTGAAATCCTTTCAGCCATTTTGGTGCTATGGCATCATGCCATATCATCTATCTATGTCTGGATGATTATCTCAATATGGAGCTATACTGAGAACGTGTCTGAAAAATTATGCAACATTGTCTGCTGATATATAAAACTATCCACGACGAGTATACTATAAAGTGTTAGTCTAGAACTGTAGAATATTCACGGACGAAACGTACTCTGCACAGCTCCGTATTGAGATAATCACCCAGAGTTGCATAATGACTTGATATGGCATGATGATATATAATGCATGAAGATGATATTATGGCATAATGCCATACAATGTATGATAACATACGTGTCTATTTCGGACAGACTTTTAGACAAAAATGGTAATATATGATTGTGCATCGTATAAACCTTAGATTTCTCTTAAATAGTTATATTTATTTTGTAACCACGGACTTCAATTTATTATTGGTTTACAGATTAAGGTCTTTCTTTTGCCAGATCTCTCTACGGTCCACCATCGACTCCTCGTGAGCCAGAGAAGGAAAAATCAATAGTCAAGAAATCAACAGTTGTAACAGAAACAAATAACTACTCGACGGTGTTAACTGAGGAGCCGGAACCAGCAGTTCAGACCACCAAGACGAAACATAAAGGCAGGTTGTGCCATATGTTGTGACGGTTAAGTTTTAACTGGTAGGTTGTTTAGGATATTTTTCGCTGTTCAACAACTTTAGTCAAAAAGCGAAAAGTATAGTGGAGTTCTAAAAATCTGGTCGAAGGACCAAAATTATTATTATGTTTAATAATATGTATGCGTGGGAAATAAGAGAGAGAGGAAAGGACTTAAAGAATAAGTAGCTACACCTGACACGCTACGAACGATGCAGGCTTCGCAGCAGCAGGCAAGTCTTCCTCGTAATCCTTTCTTCGAGTCTTACGGTTCCTTCGATCAGTGGACCAGCTGGGTACGGCACAGCGGGTACATCCCAGTACGTGGGTTAATATAAAAGTTGAGGAATGCGGCAAGAGGCACATAAAACGCGGCGAGGGTTTCGCGAAGGGAGCGACTCGATAGGTAGTCCATTCTAAACTACGTCACATTAACGTAGTGACAGATGCGGCAAATAGAAAAATAAATAAAAGGAGGATTTTTTCTTATAGTAGTATAGGTTTGCTTTTGACCATCATGTTGCCCGATGTGGAGCGAAGATATGGTCTAGGATTGAGCACGCTTACCTAAAAGGTACCTATTCACACGGGACTTGAAGTCAGCCAGGTTGTAAGTATCGGGAAAGACAGACCCCAGCAATGAGTTTCACTTCTTTGTGGTGCTCATGATGAAGCTAGATGCAAAGCGGTTCGTTCTTATAGGTGGATTATCTACCCTATGTCGGTGCCGCATTGTGCGTCTGGCAGTCCGATGATGGAAGTGAGATGGCGGGATCACATCGAAGAGCTCAGTTGCACACTCTCCAAAACGTATCCGATAGAAAACCGATAAGCGGGCAACCCTGCGTCGATGTTCGAGACTTTGGAATTTTTTCATCGAAAAACTGGTCTTTACCAACCAGCCTCGAGAGCCTCTGGCTCTCCGCTCACTCAGCTCTAGTGCTTTGAGTTTATATTTGGCCGAGTCACCCCAAAGGTGAGAGCAGTATTTCATACATGCTCGTACTTGTCCTTTGTATAACATTAGCAGCTGTTCCGATGTGAAGTACCGTCTCACCTTCGAGAGTATGCCCAGTTTGTTGCCGCAGTTCGTGCTATATACTCGATGTAAGAGCCAAAGTTGAGAGTCGATGTCAAGGAGAAGCCAAAGAGCTGAAGCTCATCGGTAATCGGTCTGGGTACTCCTGTGAAAGTAGGAGCTAGTTCAAAAGTACTTACTAACTTTTGCAGTAAAAAGAAACGCCTGGATCTTAGAGACGGTGCCCAAATAGGTCGATGTTAACAAATATCACACGTAATTTAGCATTCTAGCAAATCTTAAATACGTCTCTGAAATTACACGTCACTATGATAATGATACCACTCTCCCAACACTTTAGATACTGGTAGAAGCATTCTACCCATTCCACACTAAACTTTTCAAGATTATCACAAAATTTAAGCTTATAATATAAATAATATTTACTCTAAAAATCTAAAAAACCAGAACCATTTCAGTACTTTCATGATTATATTCGCAAACAGTTTATTTGAGAACTAAAAGCTGCAGAGATATCCAAGGAAACATTTTTTTGTTGAGCATATTATAAACTAATACATCGAAGAAAACTTGACCTGAATAAATCTAATAAAATAATACCCATATAATATCAAATGTCCCACTGCTGGGCTCGGGCCTCCCATTGTAGGGGGAACGGACAGTATACTCGCCACGTTTGTCACATCGGTTATCTCTATGTGCAGGTTGCATCACGATATTTTCCTTCACCGTTGTTAGCACGTGGCAATTGTAACAATATGCATATTAGGTCAGAAAACTGCCCAAGTGGTGCATGCGTTCCGGCCAGGATCGAACCCGCGCCCTTTGAGTTTAGGACTCGTACGCTAGCGTTTATGCTACCACGACATAAAATATAAATAAGTAATATAAAAATAATACCTATTTAGTTATGTTCTACCTAAAATTTCATAAGACGTAAGCCTTTCTACTTCAATAATGTGTTGAAAATTGAAATTTTAGACATTTTTTTTAACTTTCAATATATAATTGTATTGAAATGAATAACCATATTAATATAATAAGAAACAAATAACTTGTTTCTGTTAATCTACATTGTATTTTAAAAGATCCCCTTTATTAGAAAAAATTAAACTGGAGAGGACGATTGATTAATCATTATGTAAAAAAAAATATTTGTCGTATTCATCACGTTATTGAAGCAAAGAGATGATTATGGAGAACGAGTTTTTATACCCTACTGCGTTCCTATTGTTTAAAGAGCAAGCATTAATACAGGCTACATTGTATTAAATTTTTATGTTAGTGCTATTTGCCCCCGGAAGATTTACTTCATTTTATATCGCAAACTATGCCATCTCCCTGGATGAAAAGAATCTATGCCCATTTTCGGTATTAAAATTACATAAAATGTACACGAAAATGACAAATTTAACAAAACTACCAAAACGATGAAAATGACATTACAAAACCTATTCTACTTTCTGGGATAACCTTTACATAAATCTATCCCTTTTTCAGAATGAAAAACATCCTTCCTATGTTCATCCTCGGTATCGAATATATATATATATATATATATGTATATATGTGTATGTATATATGTATATATGTGTATGTATATATGTATGTATGTATATATGCATGTATGTATGCGCATGTATATATGCATGTATATATGCATGTATGTATGTATGTATGTATGTATGTATGTATGTATGTATGTATGTATGTATGTATGTATGTATGTATGTATGTATGTATGTATGTATGTATGTATGTATGTATGTATGTATGTATGTATGTATGTATGTATGTATGTATGTATGTATATGTATGTATGTATGTATATATGTATGTATGTATGTATGTATGTATGTATGTATGTATGTATATGCATGTATGTATATGCATGTATGTATGCATGTATATATGCATGTATGTATGCATGTATGTATGCATGTATGTATGCATGTATGTATGTATATATATGTCTGGTTCACGGCGTGCGAACGACACGACACCGAGTATTACACCAGAATAATTATAATTACAATATTAAATACAGCACAATAATACACAGAAATATTAGGACAACTCCAAGAGTTGCATCCACGCTTGTAAGACGTCGAGCAGCAATTTCCCCTTAAGAATACTGCGATTATCAAGTAGTAATTATCGACCACAAGACGACTTGGTTGTAGACTGGTCGGTTGAAGACTGTCCCCTCTCTGTCCGAACACCGTGTATTTAAGGTCCTCGTAGCGCGCCGTAGTGACAATATCCGGTAATGCTTTGGCACCACTTCAGTTTCGCTTTCTTCATAAAACCAACTTCCGCCATCTATTTTAACTTCCAACTTCCGGTTACTCCATTTTCGATATTCGTCGCTCGATAATAAATGCCTCTACGTTGACATCCGGTTATATGACTACTTCCGTCATATGGTTACTTTATAATAACAAATACGATTCCTACATATATATAGTAGTTTTTCCGTAAAAGCGTGACAGACGGACAGACAAAGTTACTTTCGCATTTATAATATTAATATGGATACTTACTGATCCTAGGTAATGATCATCTTTTATGGGTAGGGTGACCACCAAAAGCTCTTTGTATAGGCTTAGGGAATCAAGACCCCACGCTTCAAGCGTCTGATGGTCTCAACATGTCAAATTAGATATAAGTAGTTTAATATTTTTTTACCTATTGTTTTAGGGGCAGCCAGCAAAGTACTGAAAAAGTGGAGAAACTGGACCGAGTGAACCCGTCCAAATCGATCGACTAAGTCACTCACCAAAAACCACTTAAATATGAATAATTAAATGTACTAGATTTCTCTTCCTTGATGGCGTAATTTATAGCAATACATTTCTCTTCAAACAGTGTAATGACTGAGTTAGTAACTTAATTTTTTTTATCATTAAGACAACTGTACTAGGAATAATATTTATCCATATTTCCAAGAGTCAAAAAATAATAACAACAAGTACTGTTGATATCCTTTTGTGAGTTTATTATTTCTATATGTTACTCAAATGTTGCTAACATATTGAATATGTTGCCGATATATTATGATCTTGCTGACATATTAGAACATTTTGCTGATATGTACACCTAGCCAATCTTGATGTATTCATGAAGTTTTCTGTACGTTATTATGATTTTAAAGGCTTTAATTAATTGGTCTTAGTTAGTGTATGTCTGTAAGTACCTAAATAATTTCGACTCAAGATTCTTGTTTTAAGTTTCAAATAGAATATATAGCTCCTTTCTCTATATATTATTTCATTCTTACATTGGTCTAAAAATCATTCCTTTTGACAAAAAATCTGGTTACTCCATCGACAGCTATACCTAGTTTAAAAAATTGTCTTGTTTTCTATTGTTAGAATACTTTAGTATATTGTAGGTACTATAATTATGTAATATTTCATAAAATTAACAAAGCCACTCGTTAACGAGAGCGATTACCGTTTTCTTTCAGTACATTACATAAATCAGTTTTATATATTATATTTCCATAGTATTTTTTTACACATTCGTGGCCTGTAATGAAAATCATATTTTCAAGTGAGTTTTAATTTTATTTTTAATTTTGTCGTTTTGATTATTTTTCATTAGCCGCTATTACATAATATCAGGAATATCATTAAGTCTCGGAGTTTGTTCGTTTTTAATTTTGAACGGAGCGTTTTTACTGAGTTGTTACAGTTATTATAAATTACAAATCATTTCTATGTCAATAGTAGGTAACACAGTCACGTTATATTTAATGCCCCTGCTCCATCTGGGATAGTGCTAGTGTTACAGAGTGTCACGAAGATGTGGATAAGGGTTTAATGCGTTATTTGTGATGTGATATTCTTATTGATTGTTAATGACGTTAACCATTAACAGATAATGTATGTATATACACTAATGTAGCTAATCATTAACGGCGTTATTTTAATCACCAAAACGCATTTGGCCACAATCACTAACACTAACGTTATCCCAGATGAAGCAAAGGCCTGAAAATAATATTTGCTCACCGGAAAATTCGTCAGTTTAGGTCATTGTATTTATTGTTGTTTCTACCGCTGATCAGGAAATCTTTGGGAATTATTAGGGGTTTTGTTGCATTTTGGAAACCTTTATCTTCCATATTATGTAAATTACTGAGTGGCTTTGTTAATATTTTAGAGAAAAAACCCTAATAAATGTAATTTAATATTAATTATGTAGTAGAAACATTTTAAATATGCACGTCAGTAAGACGATGAATATGTTCTTTGTAAACATTAGATAAATGTGCGTGTAAAGAGGTTTCAAATGACAATTTTAGCATCGACTAGAGTTTCCACGATGCTGAGTGTGTTTTTGATTTGTATAAAAATACTCCATAGTTCGATATAATAGATTGTTCACGAGAGGTGAAAGTAACCTATTTAGGCATGAGATGGTTTGGTGCATGAGCGTAGCGAGGACGCTAATCGTTCGTGTGCCTAATTAGGTCTTTCACTCGAGGTTAACACTCTGATTTTCATTTCGAATATGAGGAAAGTAAATAAAAACCATTAGTTAAATAATACTTGCCCAATGAAATCAGGCGTTAAATCCATATCTAAATCTAATGAACTCATTTAATGACGTATTAAATGAATATATGTGAAATTTCTTTTTCTGTGGTATTCTACCAGCCAGTATTTTTTTGTCACTAAATATTTAGCTCAAAATTAAGTAAATTAAATAATCATTGAGTAATAAGTATAAAATAATATTGCAAAATTCTTTATATCTTTTTCATTATAATTTATGCCGCGATTTAACAGTGGCTGTGAAAAAAGTTGGGACATGAGTCGCATGTATAATCTATGGTTCGCATAGTTTTTTAAATTTTTTGACAGCAAGTAAAATCGTTTCCCAGGGGCAAAAAGTACTGTTTTCATTCCTGTGTTCAGGCAACTCCAAGCCTACTTTCAGAATATGAGAAACTAAAAAGTATTTTATGTTACGAATAGGTCCATTCCAATCCGACTTCAATGTATAATTTGTTTATTATGTATTTCTGAGGAACTATCGTAAATAAATCATACCAAAAAGGGAAACTGAGTAACTAAGATAACTTGGCTTCTCCTGTTTAAACTATGCTTCTATACATTGATCAAATCCTAAGATTGTTTGGAATAGAAGCATAATCTTTCTCTTGAGTTTATATAGAACCTAAAATCTGTGCAGATAAATTTTCATCCACTGACTGTTTTTTGTGAGTTCAGCAGACAGGCAGACGGCTCACCTGATGGAAAACGGCTACCATAGCCTATGGACATTTGCAACAACAAAGGTGCGACAAATGCGCTGCCGCTCTCTAAAGGGAGACTGGAGCCTGGAGCCTGGCCACTAATGCCTGAACATAACTCAAGGTTATTAAGGCGGAATACTCTAGACTAGAAGTGTTAGCCATCCAAACGGATAAATACCCTACCACCTGGCTGTGGGTTGTTTTGTCACCTCTTACGACGTGCCGTCCGCCTGCAGGAAATTATATTCTTTCTCCGTTCCTGTATTTGAACACGCTTAGTTTTACACTCAGTCAATATTAGTATCAACATAAACAACAAACAAAGCCGATTGTTCCAAAACCACTTCTTCCTCCCCTTATTTCATCTTCCTTATCATCCCCTCTATCCATTTCCTCCTGTCTGATCCCTGCTGTTGCAAACCTCTATAGGCGACGGTAAACAACTGTCTGATGCTAAAAATGATGTATTTGGAGCCTTAAGTAAATTAATGGTTTACATTATAGACTGTGATCTAGTAATATTTCGCGAAGTTCTATTTTAAAATAATAATTGAAGATCAAATAATTATTTGTACAGTACATACATTTCTAGCAATAAATTGTTATTCAATTCTATTCTTATTATAATTGAATTTAACTTTTTTTTTATAAATTATTATGATTATTTTATTCAGTTTCTTTCGGTTACATAATTGGTCTAAATCTTTTAAAATAGAATTTTCGTCGCTTGGCCTGTGAAGTATAAGAGGTATGGATTATTGTAATATTATATAGTTGTGTATTTAAGAGATATTTTGATGTAGTTTTTGGATTTGCAAACTTTTATTTTTTATGAGTTAAAGTATTATAAATACAAGTTATGATTTAACTCAAGTATTATGAAACTAGTCGAAATAATTTATTACGTTTTTATTGTAATAACAGATTTAGGTTTTAATTTTAAAATTATACTTAAATATTACGTCAATTTGTTTTTGTATTAGACATCATGAAAGGGGTCAGTCAATACATATATATATATATAAAAACATTCTTACTTATAGTATTTTCTTAACTCTTCAATTGTGATCTATGAGATCTTTACTACATATGTAAAAATAATATCTACATCTACACATCAAATAGAAGGCACAGGTACTTTTTGATGTGGTACAGCCACGCTGGGATCAATAACATGATTACAGCTGTTAGAGCCGGCTCTATCAGTGTGACATCACGGTACATAGCCTTTTTTTAGGCAGGGGAAACAATGAGAGTTATCCACTGAAGATGGCGCAGATAACAGAGTCGATTGCCGGCATGCGTGAGGACTCAGCAAGGTACCCCTCTCTATGTGGAGAGGCAACTCATGTGTTAATGCCCCACTAAAAACACCTTCCTCCCATGTGCCCCGTGCTTATGATAGGAAGAGCGTGAGACTTGAACGTAGTTACGCCCATGCTGATCTTACGCATCAGTGCTTGAGAATGCTCCGGGAAGCAGGGCAGACTCACTTCGTCAACAGGGGTTGTATCCTCTGCTCCCCAGATGCTAGAGGACCCCTGCAGCGGAATTACGGGAGGAGATCTTGCGCATACCTGCGTCTCCGAGGCCCCGACTGACGTCAGTACCCGCGGGACGCATGCGCACCTCTCTCCCTCTCTCGTTCAGCGGGCTCCCTTTAAGACATTATTGCCTCGCAGAAATTAGACGCTCCCTCCCAATGATCGTCGTTGTGCAGCATAGCCTGGACCAGACTGCCCAGCGAATCTACGACGGCCTCGACTTCAAATCACTGCAGTGCCCATGCTGCGCACTCAACCAGCGTATGAAACGCAGAGTCCAGCGCGCCACATAGGCGGCACTGAGGGGAAGGCACCCATGCGTGATAAGTATCTGCATCATCCTGCAGGTCAGGATCCCGCGTTTCCTCGCGAGCCATCACGACAGGTGTGGGCGCACTACCTCCACAGTCTCAAACTAACCATGTTCAGTATGTACGTACGTAGTTCCATCTTAACTGTGACGCTTTATTAATACTTCTTTTGAGGCCAGTAGCCCGCACACTTCTTTTAGTTTTCGCGATCACGCGTACTCCGTCGCTCGCTGACCATAGGAGCGGCACGTATGAACTTGCCGACTTATACATAGTACCTAGGAGGCTTAAAGCGTTTTTGCGTTCCCAAAACAAACATGCACAAGTATATCTATTGACTCTGCCTATCTATCTCTATGAAAAAACAGGCATTAAAATATACTAAAATTTAATTCAGTTTATATAATATATTATTTATATAAAAAAGGTATATATTTCGTTATTATATTTATAATTTCTCTGAATCCATGATTGAATGACTTAATGCGGAATAAGGACAAAATTAAAATGTCAATAATAAATATTATAATTGATCAATTTAACTGTTGTTAAAAATAGTTTTAGATTAATTAATTATTTACTATTTATGCTAGCAGAAAATGAAGTAGAACTTTTTTGTGTGATTGGATTACCGGAAAATTTAAGATTCAATTAATATTAATTAGTGCAGAAAAGTCTCACTTTATAAATTGATATAAATATTTATTACCTGAAATCGAAATCATAATTAGCAATGATTTTATAGTGGCCTAAATGTTACTTTACAAAACAATTAATCAAGTGACCATGTGCAAGTTGAACTTTCATATAAACTACAAATAATGTCAAATTTTAACTAGCAGTAAGATTAAGAATTAAGATTTAAGAATGAAATATAACACAGATAATATCAGTCTAACTCGGTTTAACCTTCAGCGATTATGAATCCGCTTTAATACTCACCAGCCACTATCATTGCATGAGCGCTCGCCGGTACTTGCGGTGCGGTTTTGGAATCTATGCACTAACCCTATATTTTTTCATTTAATTCCATAAATTACTACATTAATTCAATATAGTATAAAAATAAGAATAATGTTGTTCCACAACAATAAAGATAAAATTGACCGACTTAGACCAGTGTAAAGGGCTATTTACGTGGAGAGAGTTTATCGCACGTTTTGGAGCAAGAAGTCGTATACTGTTTTCGTAGGCGATACTATTTAAACAATAATTGCATTTGCATGTTTACAATCAACCAAAAAATAAAAACTCGCCTACGAGTATGTCATACGATAATCGTAAGGTAATTATCAGCCAGAATTTTGTTTAGACTAAGACACAAATCGAAATGAGATATTTATATACGATTTCCCGACTAGTCTAAACTATATCTCGTATGATATTTTTTCAAGTTCATGTGAGTATGTGTATGTGAGAGACTTGCTATTTGAGCTCGGTGATTAGCACGGTATGATTTTTCAAAATAACACAAAAATCATATAAATTTGTATTTGCTCACAATATTAAATTAATTGGACTTTATAGAAGCGACGAGTGTTTATGGAATAGTGAGCATACAAATCATAAAAACTGTAATGCAAGAAATACTGGACTCAATGCTTTAGCCAATCATTTACTTTTCGCTTTCGTTTAATGTTTTTTTGCGTTAGAAGAGCAGAGATAATTAAAACAACCTCGTGCATTACACTTATGTTTCCGACTGGTGACTACATACATACATAATATCACGCCTGTTTCCCATGGGGATAGGCAGAGACTATGGATCTCCACTTGCGACGATCCTGACAAAAAACTTTCGCTTCACCTACTTTCATTAATCTCTTCATACATGCACGTTTATTTGAAATGCTTTTTACCTGACCCCTCTTTAACACTTCTGATATTTGGTCATGGTGTGTTCGTCTCGGTCTACCGGCAACAACCCTACCATTCACAATACTGTCATACACCTGTTTTGTGATTCTACTTTTATCCATTCTCTGGACTGGTGACTAACTAAACTCAAAATACATTTTTTGCTTTCAAATGTTGTTTACACAGAGACGTCAATGTTCAATGACCAGGCGATTATCACCCTTCCACGTATGATATCGTATGTTTAGTCATCATCAATTTTTTTCTTGCTTTCGACAGTCGTATCTTCGAGGCAAGAAACTTTCTCCATGTAAATGGCCCTTAAATGTTAAAACATTTAGTTATGCAATTTTGTCGAACATTATAAATATTTGGGAAATCATGTATATAAGTTGCTCCTAAACTTATTATATATTATTTGTATCAATAAAATATTGTTTCTAAATTAAGTATTAAGATATTTTCTTAAGTTTTCTTGACTTGTGTACATAATAAAACTACGTTTTAACGGTTTTAAGCGCGGTAATTTCGAAACGTCTTAACTGAAAACCGTTAAAACGTAGTTTTATCAAGTATTATGAATTATTTTCTGCTGGTGTAAAATAGCTCTAAATTAGTCCAGATGTTGTGAAATAGATTATATGTATCTTTATAAATTAGTATGTATTAAACTTGAACTGTTCTTTACTATGAACTTGATATATAAAAATATTCAGATTTTTCAAGCTTTTATTTTATTTAACAATTAACCACGCCCAGTACCTCGTATGCCCGCCCCATACTTGTATGTTAAATGTATTCATATTTTCTGGAAGGAAAGAAAAAAGAAAGAAATAATTCTTTCTTTCATATTTTCTTAAACTAGTATAATATTGTTACGAGTTATAGAATTATTATTAGATTATAGAATTTATTAAAACCATACAAACACGTATAACACAGGTACAAATATAACTAAACACAACCAGTACAAACGTAATGCACGATTCAATAACACGCGCAAAGACCGTCACTATATATATTATCGAATGTACACACGTCTTGCCATGCTTGTGGTTATCGCTTGACTGACAATCTCTCCATTGGGGCATTGCTTTATACAGCACGATGCGATATGTCTACCTGGCAAGCGTCGACGCAATTTTCCAGAAGTCTTAAGCCGCACACCTGCGTAATTACGCCTGCGAACGGCCATAAACGAGTACAAGAGGCTGCTCTCCACGGCAACCAATAAATAAGTAAACAAAATGAGACTGTCATAATGTTATTGTTATTAGCTCAAACGTCGACGGGTAATAAATGTGTTTTGATTACAGATATGCGGTGGCCCAAATTGTAGCAATATTAAAATAAAAATTGCTAAATATCAATATAAGATAAAACTTATAATACCTTACTCCCTAAAGTTTTCATTGAAATCAGTTAAAAACGGCTCAGAGTCCATTGAAGACAAACATGACAAGCAAAACAAGACATAAGCTTAACACGCTATATCTATATACATATAATAAAATTGTAGAGGTCAAATTTCTGTACAATGAAAAAAAATGCTAAAAACCGAGTCAGGGGGATGTAAGAAGTGAAATAGAACTAATTTAGATTTTTTCAATTTTTTTCTTTATCTGTTTGTACCGGCTAATCTCTGAAACGACTGGACCGATTTAAATGAAATTTTGTATGGTGGTAGCTTATATCCCAGGTCAACATATAGGGTACTTTTGATCCCAAAAAATTAAAGAGTTCCCTTGGGATAGTTTAAAAAACCAAACCATGCGGACGAAGTCGCGGGCATCAGCTAGTATACAATAAATACAATTTCGCTACTAAAAAATCGATAGTTTTAAATGTATACTAATCATAATAAACTTCGCACAGAAATTAAGGGAGCAAAGAAATCTACATTTTTGGGTGCTTTTCAGAGGCTGTAGGTAACTTAAAGTATAGTGGTCATACTGCAAATTGTAGCTCCAAGTGTCTAGTTTTTGGATGTCTACTTTATGTAATAACAGCCCATAAACGTCCCGCTGCTTGGTTCAGGCCTCCCACTATTGGGGAACGGACAGTATACCCGCCACGGTTGTCCAAGGCGGCTTGGCAGGTTTGACACATCGGTTATCTCGATGTGCAAGGTTGCATCATGATGTTTACCTTCACCGTTATTAGCACGTGGTAATTGTAACAACATGCACATTAGGTCAGAAAACTGCCTAAGCGGTGCATGCGTTCCGGCCAGGATCGAACCCGCGCCCTTTAAGTTTGGGACGCGTACGCTAGCCATTACGCTAGCACGCTGTGTGCTTTAATTTTTCCGAAATATGTTTACGAGTAATTTTAAGAAAACCACCGACAAATAAACCTTTTTTTTTTTCTTTTCTGCTCTATGGACGTGGAATTTATTTTTTCGTTTAACCTCTGTATGGAACAGATAACTTGTTTATTCAGCTACGAGTATAAAGTCCTCGGTACGAGGACTTCTCGCTGAGAATTTATGGATCTTTGAATGAAAAAGGATCATTTTGCTCAAGAACCAATGATCGCACAGAAAGTCCAACATGGGCTTTGATTCGAAAACTTGAATAAATTCTCTTACTAGGATTAGTCATTGATTCTTCGATTTTTTTTCAATCATTACTAGAATTTGAAAAAGCAACAAAAAAAGGGTCTTTCTTAGTCTTTTGAAAAACCAAACGCCTAATAAAAAATATCGAGGAACCCACTATGTTTAGTGTGCCGTTTACAATTCAAAATACCCACAAAAACCTTCCAAAGTTTCAATGTAATTCAGCAAGCCGTTTCTTAGTGCTACGCGATTGAATTATTGGAAAAATAAATCAACCATCTTAATTATAACGGCTTAAAAGGATGTAAATTTCACGTATATTATGTTGTTCATGTCAGTTTCTGAACTAATTCAACAATTTCGAAATTATCAATTGTTGCATGTAGACCAGAATCGCGCTGTCTACAATGTACACATAGAGTACATTAATATACAGTCGACTCTCGGTAATTTGAAATTCAAGGGATCAGAGATGAATTTCAAATTGTCAAGAGTTCAAAATAAGGAGCGTTTACTTATGGAACTTATGGACAGACATTAGTTCTTTCTTGATTCATTTTAATAGCACAAATCAAACATTAACATGACTCATTAAAGTTTGAAAGAAGATTGGAATGCGAACTTACTCATATCTCATTTATGGAAACAATTGACAGGTCTGTACATGTATGTAAACAAACGATAGGTATGTGCATGATAAACGCTTCAAATTATAGAGAGTAAGAAAGCCCGGACTTCAAATTATTGCATGTTTGCGAGCAAGATAATATTCTTTCAACTTCAAGTTACCGAAGGGACCAATTAACATTGATTTATAATATACAATTTATCGAATATTTTTCAAAGGGACCGGATTTTTTTTCAAATTATCGAGAGATTCAAATTAACGAATGTCAAATTATCGAGAGTAGACTGTAATAGTAGAAACGTACACCTGAACCTGATAAGAAATATGGTGATAGATATATAGATGTACTTTCATTGACAAGCGATGCGAGTCTAAGCGGCTGTCTAGGAAACCAGGTTTGCATATTAATCGTTTGTTTATTGTTGATTTATCGTTGTTAGCTTCAAGTATAGACCCTGCCATACTATGTAGCGTTTCCAGATTAACTGTTGGAGACAACGCAAGTACATATGAAAAAGCATAGGATAACTTAAATTGCATACACAGTATTTGTTGACACTCGTTAATTTGAATTTCTTCATAATTTGAGATTGTTTCACGATCCATTGAAAAATACTCAAAAAATTGAAGCAAGCATACAAACAGAACAACCAATTATAAAAAAGAAATCTAAAAATAAAAATTCATCGTTTTTACCTTCGTTTATATAATCTATTTCAGTTGTTTTTTTTAATAGCTTCAATGTAAAGACACGGCATATTTAGAATTTTTATAATATTGTTACAACTCAGGTCCCGACAAAAAAATCAAAATCCACCTGCATATCTGAAACAAACACATTTTATTACCTGTCGGCATTTGAAGTAATTGTACATCTTTTATGGTCGTTTTATTTTGTTTACTTATTTATTGGCATACGTTTTTAGAGAACAGCCCATTGTTTTATCGTACTCATTTATGGCCGCTTGCGGCCAACTCATTAGGCAGGTGTTTCGGATTATGTCGACTACGATACGGGCACATTGCATTTGTGCAGTATAAAACGATGGTCTGATTGAGGGAGGGGGCAGTCGAGCGAGAACCACGATCAAGGCGAGACGTGTGTACATTCGGGAATCTATTAGTGAAGGACTTTGCGCGTTTTTATTGAATAACGACCTTCTGCAGTATGTTTGGATTTGTTGTGTTCGGTTATGTTTGTACCTGTGTTATACGTGTTTGTTTAGTTCTAATAAACTCTATAATAATTCCAACGGCATTTTAATTCCAGTCCCGTAACTTGTAACAATATTATAGACTATATATATATATATCGTTTGCAACTTCAAGCATTTTATTGAACTGCCACTTCTACTAGGACCTGACGAAGGTGGCATGACTAGACATTTGCTTTCCACGTAACTAGTCGGTTTATGTAAAACGTATTCTTACCAGTGTAGGTGCCTCTCCATATTGTATATCTGCTGTATCATGAATAAGCAGAGCACCCGTAGATGCGGGAACTTCTGATGCAGTCATTCCACAAGACTACACATTCACAATAGTTTATTCTTCATGAAATCAAGTAGTACGAAGTAAAAACAGTAAATATTGATTACCAAATAAAAAATATATTTTTGAGGCGATGTGTGATTATGTGATGAATCAGAATGAGAATGAGATCCAGGAGCCTAAAGTAATCGCTTTCGCAGATTTATTTTATTATGATTATGACCAGTATCAATACATGGTGGAACATTATGTTATGTCTTGGACCTACCAGTATATCTAGGCGCGTGTAGATTTCACTAAACGATTCTCCAAAAGCGGAAGCTTTAAGGCTCCAGGAGTCTTAATTTTATTTTTATTGCTTGAGTTCAGCAGACATGCAAACAACTGATGGGAAGCGGTTACCATCGCCTATGGATATTTGTAACACTAAAGGTGCTACCAATGTGCTGCTGCTCTCTAAAGGGAGACTGGAATCTGGCTACTCATGCCGGAACATTACTCAAAGTTGTTATGGCAGCATAATCTAGACCAGAGATGGTAGCCATCCAGACGGGCAACCTACCACCTGACTATGGGCTGTTTTGTTGCCTCTTACGACGGGCCGTCCAGCCGCAGGAAATTATATACTTTCTCCGTTTCTGCACGGATAAAACTTAGCCACTATTGTCACCTCTCTTAGCTACATATCAATATATAATAACGAAATCCTGATTTGATTAGCTCGGGCATTGGCTACGTCCAACTATTTAGGACGATTTCGCTTCCGTCGCTCGCAGAATATTAACAGTACAACATTGTTAGGGCCGTCTTTATATTAATTATAAGTTTAACACAACATATTGATAGATGACACTTTATTGTTCACTAAAATCAACACCTAGTGACAACCCTTCGTTGCGTTAACTGTATTAAGAAACAAAGTTCTCCGTGTATTAGTTAGCTAAGATACGATGTAGTAGATAAGACATAAAAGATTTTTTATTGCAGTCGGTTAAAATGTTAGTATATACGAGTATATTGAGTTAGAGTTATTAAATATAAATTATAACACAAGTTCCCAAAATCTGTACAAAAACTTCTCAAAGTGTAGTGGAGGAGGAGTGAATTATAAAACTACCGATCACTTATTCAATTTAAAATATAAAAAATCTATTGAGGGGTATCGAGTTTTTATAATGAATATAAAAATGAAAAAAGTAATTCAGGGGAGCCAATTAGGACCAGACAGATTTTGAAAATGCAGCTTTAAGAATTTTTCTCTTGCTAACTGTTAGAGCATCACGTGGCAAATACTGAATGGGACATAGCTGAAACTTGGCATGGCTACCATAAATTCCCGGATAACACGTAGGATTTGTATCCCAGTAAATCACGTCATTTTCACGGGACAGGAATATGGTCAACGCTTGCAATTGTTTTGGGGTCGACGTTGCAGTTCATTAAAAAATACATCGCCATCATGGCAAAGCGAACGAAGTATAATGCCCTTCAAGAAAGTCCCAGAAACAGTTCAAGATCTTTCAGTAAACAAGTTTAAAATATTAGTAAAGTAACGTTTGTGCAAGACGGCTTTGCTATGATAAATTTTCTAGACGACCGCATCGAATGGGTATAATGCGATCGCTGCCGAGGTCCTTTAGTGATTCATACAAATCATTTTATTAATAAAATACATTAAAAAAAGACCATTAATAGTCTATAATATAATCTATAATGTTATAAAATTCTAAAAAATACCGTGTCTCTACATTGAAGATATTAAAAAAAAAAACTAGGATGCACTATACTATAGACGATGGAGAACACGATGAAATTTTTTTTAGATTTTTTGTTCTGTTTGTTGATTTGTTCGAAACTCACGTAAAAACTACTGGGCTGATTTTTCAATGCGGTTTTCGCTGATCGACACTAAATTTTATATAATAAAATGTGTGATATTTTTTTAGCTCGGGAGCGGTTTATAGTACGGGTGCATAAAAATTTGCTTAATCCGACACAGTTTTCACTAAAACGGTAGCTTACACTTTTTTTAAATGCTGCGATACTTTGTGTCCCGGGAATACTGCGGGAATTTCACGTCAAACTTTGACGAAGTCGGGAGCATATCCTAGTTAATAAAATATGTTTCTTGGGAAATTTGTTACGCAACTAAAATTGCTTTGGCAGTGGTGGTAGATTCATAACTTGCAATAAGTAACCCAAGATTCCATTTTAAAATAAATATATTCGCTTTCAGTTTCACAAGCTTCACTGGAATTGTACTAAATTATAACATATTTTATATAATAATTATTATATATAAAAAAATATTATATTTACATAATTTACAATTATAACATAACATATTGTGGCGGATTGGTGCAATGAAGAAGATAGGCTTTGTTTAAAGACGAATTATTTAATTTCTGGTTTTGCAATAAAATACAGAAAATAATTTCGATCGGCTAACATAAGAATGACAATGTCAATAATATGTAAAAATGTATAGAAAAATAAACGTATAAAAAGGTTGTCCTACAGGGCTCCCCCCCAGAGACCATCCTAGGATGGGCGATAATAGTTAGGGAACAAAATTCTCCTTCCCGATCGCGTTCTTGTCCCAGGTTCATTCTTTTGCTGTGACGGCGTGACGTCAGAGGTGCGGTATCCGTCAGCAACCATATAAGCTGGCTTCAGCCTTTCTATAGTCACTGTTTGCTCTTTACCTTTCATATTCAGCTTGTAAATCTTGTCGGTCCTATCTAGAACTTTGTAAGGACCTGAATAGGCTGGCTGAAGAGCTCCGCGCACGGTGTCATCTCTGACGTAGACATGCGATGCAGTAGGCAAGTCTCTGAAGATGAAAATGTTCCTGTTACAATGCCTTGAAGTTGGTGTAGGACGAATGTTATTTAAAATGGCGCGCAGGCGCACTGTGAAACAGTCACATCAAAGGTGGAATGAAGAGTGTTGTCTGGTTGTAGGAGCTCACCAGGCAAGCGAAGTGTCTCGCCATAAACAAGTTCGGCAGGTGACGCTTGAATATCGTCTTTGAAGGCCGTCCTCATGCCCAATAAGACGAGTGGTAAGCTCTCAGTCCATCTTTGGTTATCATGACATACAATTGCCGTTTTAACTGGCGGTGCATTCTTTCAACTAAACCATTACTGGCTGGATGATATGCCGTAGTCCTGCAACGTTGAAAGCCTGCAAGTTCTGACAACCGCTTCATAAGCGCAGACTCGAACTGTTTACCACGATCCGTCACAATCTGCTGTGGGCATCCATAACGAGCGATCCAGTGAGTGACGAACGCTTTGCTACAGTTTCGGCGCCAATATCTTGTAAGGCTATCGCCTCAGGCCAGCGCGTGAATCTATCGACGGCGGTGAGGCAGTAGCGGAAACCGTCTGATATAGGCAAAGGCCCGATTGAGTCAATATGAACGACCTGAAATCTTCCGCGAGGTAGTTTAAAATTGCCCAGCGGTGGTGAAACGTGTCTTGAGACTTTGGTCCGTTGACATGACTGACAGGCTCTGGCCCACTCACGACAGTCTTTGTTCATTCCTGGCCAAACATAACGCTGTGCCACTAATTTCAAGGTGGTGTTAGCGCCTGGATGGCTGAGGGAATGTAAGCTGTTAAAAACTTGTCTCCTTAAATCAGCTGAAACATACGGGCGAGGTGACTGCATCTTCTGATCGCAGTATAACTCCGTCCGTGTGCCTGGTATATTAACCTTGACGAGATCTAGGGCTGTATTGCCTTGTAAAATTGTCTGAAGCTCAGTGTCGGTTTGCTGAGATTCCGCCAAGATGTTAAGATCGACAGGCTGAGCTATCTCCTCAATCCTGGAGAGAAGATCAGCGACGATATTGTTTTTTTCCGATATATGCTGGATATCCGTCGTGAACTGCGAAATAAAATCCAGATGTCGGAATTGGCATGGAGAGCATTTGTCTTTGCGTTGTTGAAATGCAAAGCAGAGAGGTTTATGATCAGTAAACACAGTGAAATGACGAGTTTCGACGAAATGTCGAAAGTGACGAATGGCTTCATAAATGGCTAGCAGTTCTCGATCGTAAGGTGAGTAATTCTTCTGCGTCAAGCTGAGCTTACGACTGAAGAAAGCTAATGGCTGCGTTTCGCCATTACGATGCTGCTCTAATACGCCACCGATGGCAACGTCCGATGCATCTGTCACTAAGGCTAGTTTTGCGTCGATATCCGGGTGTGCTAAAAGTGTTGCGTTACATAGGCTTTGTTTGCACGCTTTGAATGCCTCTAGTGTCTCTCCGGACAAAGTCATGGGATGTGAGCCTTTCACAGAGCCGGTAAGCAGATCGTGAAGTGGAGCTTGTAATTTAGCGGCATCTTTGAGAAACCGACGATAAAAGTTGAGCATTCCTAAGAAACATCTCAACTCCTTAACAGTCTTTGGAGGAGGAAAATTCTTAATGGCTTCGATGCTTTCGCCAGTGGGTTTGATGCCAGCTACTGAAACATTACAGCCAAGAAAAGTGACTTCTGAGGCTCCAAAACGCATTTGCTAGTGTTAATGACCATGCCATATTCTTGCAATCTAGCGAAAATTTCACGTAGATGTTGAAAGTGAGTGGTGGAATCTGGTGAAAATATTAAAAAATCATCAAGATAACAGTAGCAAAAATCGAAATCTCTGGTCATTTCATCCACAAATCTCTGAAATGTCTGACCTGCGTTACGTAAGCCAAATGACATATACGGAAATTCATACATCCCAAAAAGGTGTGGTAATCGCCGTTTTTGGAATATCTTCAGGTTTTACTGGAATCTGGTTGTATGCCTTAACGAGATCAATTTTAGAAAAGATGGTACAACCAGATATACAATGCGTAAAATCTTGAATATGCCTGACCGGATAGCGGTCGGGTATTGTGCGAGCGTTCAACATACGATAGTCTCCGCATGGACGCCAACCATGATCTTTTTTAGGAGCGAGATGCAATGGTGACGACCACGGGCTCTCCGATGGCCTGGCAGTTCCGTTTTGATCATCTCACTAAACTCCTGTTTGGCAATCTTCAGCATTTCCGGCGATAGTCGTCTTGGCGTGCAGTGAACAGGTGGTCCAGGTGTAGTCCTGATGAAATGGACTGTGCTATGGCTAATAACCCGTTCGGTACCCGCTGGTCGAGTTATCTCTGGAAATTCTCGAAGGAGGTTAATATACTCAGATTTGCCAAAGATAGTTTTAACTGATGAAATTGAATCTGATGTAGGAGCTGGAGATGCAGAGGATGTGAGCGTCGTCATATTGTCAATAAGGCGGCGGTTCCGACAGTCGACAATCAAGCCATAATGCGAAAGAAAGTCGGCGCCAATTATTGCCTTACTAACGTCCGCAACGATAAAACGCCATGAAAATGCGCGACGGAGGCCTAAGTCAAGTTGTAATTGAGCGAAGCCGTATGTATGAATAGGTGTTCCATTCGCAGCAAAAGATTATAGCTCGTTCTTGGTCGTCTGGGTTTGGCAGCGGAAAGTGGAAAGACACAGAGGTCGCTACCTGTATCGACCAGGAACTGCGTCTTTGACTTACGATCCGTTACAAAGGCGACCTGAGGAACTTGGACAGTCATTTGTCGCCATCAATGAGCGCCCTCTCGTTTCCCTGCTGATAGTCGCAAGGTTCCAAACATATCCTGGCTTTATCGCCGTATCTATGGTGATAAAAGCAATTGGGAAACTTACGGTAACTTGAGAGAGACCTGGTACGATTTTTACTGTGACGATTGCTTGGGCTACGAGAGCGTTGACTATCCCTGGTGTTCCTCTTAGAGAGTTCTTGAACTTCTAGTTTGAGTTCTGCTATTTCTCTAGCAAGCTGGTCGAAATATAATCTAGATGCGTCAGTTGATGCAACTTCTGGTGATAACGGCACTAAGTCATGGACTTTATCGGCGAGATCCGCGAGCGCTTCCAATGTAGACTGAGGTTGCGATGCGATAACTGCTTGCAAGCTGGTCGGCAGTCGGCTGGTCCATACGGTTCGAATAAAATCATCCGAAACATCCTTGCCCGCTAGATGGCGTAAGTGTCTCAAAAACTGTGTAGGCCTTTTGTCACCAAGTTCTTCATGCATGAGAAGTTGTGTTAGTTCTTTTTCTCGCGAAGCTGAAAGGCGTTTGATGAGTTCATTTTTCAAAAACTCGTATTTGCCAGTCGGTGGAGGGTTAATTATAATGTCTTTGACTTCTGCAGCAAAACGATGTTCAAGTTGCGCCGTGACGTGAAAGTATTTGGTATTATCGTCTTTAATACCAGAAAGAGCAAAGCTGCCTTCTATTTGCGCAAACCATACCGCTGGTTCTGCAGCCCAAAAAGGTGGTAGTCGCACTCCGACTCGGCATAAATCGGGAGGTGTGTAATTACCTTTATTTTCGTGCTCCATTATCGATAAGGTCACCAATATGTGGCGGATTGGTGCAATGAAGAAGATAGGCTTTGTTTAAAGACGAATTATTTAATTTCTGGTTTTGCAATAAAATACAGAAAATAATTTCGATCGGCTAACATAAGAATGACAATGTCAATAATATGTAAAAATGTATAGAAAAATAAACGTATAAAAAGGTTGTCCTACAATATAATCGAAGAAAATAAAAGAAAACTTGTTTGTATTGTATTCTACCCATAGTCCCTCAAGACTATAAGTAGAATACTGAGCCTAGATCATGGTCTTCTATGGGTAAGGTGCCTCGACGTTTCCTCGCTGGATCGCCATACTGATCCGTTGCCCGAGGTAAGCACCAACCCTCTGATCACCTGAAGAGTCAAAGAGTCGTTTTGATAAGAAAAATATTACTTTATAAATATTTTTTTTATTTTTTTATTATATTAATATTACTTTATATACAATTTACTCGTCTTGGCACAATACGCATAGGTAGGACTTCTGTCTTCAAGGGCTGCGGGATGGTCTTCGTGTACCTATAATAAATATATATAATAACAGCCCATAAATGTCCCAAACTTCTGGGCTCGGGCCTCCCATCATAGGTGAATGGGACCAAGGCGGCTTGGCAGTTTGACATATCGGTTATCTCTCGATTTGCAAGTTTCATCACGATGTTTTTTCCCGTTACCGTTGCTAGCATGTGGTAATTGTAACAATATGCACATTAGGTCAGAAAGCTGCCTAAGTGGTGCATGCGTTCTGGCCAGGATTGAATCCGCGCCCTTTGAGTTTGGGTCGCGTGCGCTAGCTATTACGCTACCACCACTTTTGACATATACCTAAATACAAGGAATATCACAATGCTAGTTGTATAAAAAACAGGAGCATTATATAAAAGAAAGTGACTTTTCATAGACAGTGTTGCGTTCGCATTCCTTACGTAATACAGGGCACATTTCTTATGTTCTTCATTCCACTTGTATGGTCAGGTGAAAGATGGCTCAAAACGGATGCAAAGCACGTGTGCGGGGTGCCTAACGAGTCTGAGGTGTTGCTACCCGGAATAATAATTTTAACATGTGCCAACGTTAACATTCAAAGTCATTGGGATTAATTGATATTGATGGTGTTACAAGGACTTGTCTGAACTTAGCTAATACAGAATATGCAGGTGTACTAGAAAAATAATTGTATTTGCGGAGAATTTCAGCCATATTACTTCTACTAACAGAATAATGCTCTGTATATGTTATTTTGTGGATTCATCGTACTTTAATTTAATAAATATACATGTTTGTATTTAACTTTTATTTTAATTATTCTTAATCTTATATCTTGATGTTACAATTTTTACTAGCCGAGATGTGAATGAGGACGCGCTAGTGATGTGCACATACACTACTTGTAGTGTTGGGACACGACACCCATAAGCAGTATACGTAGATGAATGAATGAATAACTTTATTGCACATACAATAAAGTACAATGGGCGGTCGTGTCGCTAAAGGCGATCTCCTCCAGACTACCCCATACAATTATTATCCACACCAACTACATTATTTACTGACTATATCATTATTAAATGGAAGATTACAGGATTCATTTATTCGCATTCGTCATAATTATATTATTAAAGTTATCATTATTTATTACTATTACAACAGTAATTTATTTATATTTTACATATGTCACACATTCTACATTACTAGATTGAATTTACATGTATCCTAATTGTTATTGTAATAAGCTTTTTCAAAAAAACTTTTTGTTTTTAAATACAAGCTTTTGAGATCCTGGATATCATGTAGCAGCAGAGTGCTAGCCAAGACAAGTAAAACGAGCCCAAACACGACGGGTTTATCTTGTTTAGTACAGGAGTACCTTGCGACTCCACCATCAGATCAGCTCCATGGTACCATATTATTAAATTGTCACGCGATATACATACGCCTGCAAAATTTCAGCTCAATCGCAAGCCGGGAAGTTGGTCAAATTTCACTTGCAAGATTCCACCCGAACTTACATACATACATACATAGGTACATCCGTTGCAAGTTAAATAAAAGCTTATAAAAAAAATATATTGCTTGTCTTGTGTTTTTATTTTTATTGCATGAGTTCAGCAGACAGACAAACGCCCCACCTGATGGAATGCGGTTATCATCGCCTATGGACATATGTAACACCAAAAGTGCTACCAATGTGCTGCCGCTCTAAGGCAGGCTGGAGCCTGTTCAATAATGCCGGGACACAACTCAAGGTTGTTAGGGCGGAATGCTCTAGATGGTGGTAGCTATCCAGACAGGCAATTACCTTACCACCTGGCTGTGGGTTGTTTCGTCGCCTCTTATGACAGGCTGCCTGGACGCAGGAAATTGTATTTTTTTCCGTTCCTGCACGGATAACCGAATATAGTGTATAAATATATAATCATAATGTATTTGTATGTATTAATAAAAATCTGGAACCCGATTCCAGCGTCAGCTACCAAGTCTAATTGTGAACCTACCATCTTGGGACCCACTCAAACATACAAAATTTCATCAAAATCCTAGAACCCGATTCCAGCGTCAAGTATTTTCTTTAGATTGATGGGCTACATTATTGAATTTTTAGTAGGAATCCCTGACTCTTATATAGCCTATATTAATCAGGGATAATGTAGCATTCGAATTTTGAAAGATTTTTTAAAATCGGTCCAGTAGTTTCTGAGTTTATTCGTTACAAACATACAAAAATATAAAAATACTTATAAAAAAAAGAAAAAAGGCAGTCACTGATTTGTTTCACATTTCACATTAAATAGAATAATAAGTCAAATCGGAACACAAATTAAAACTCAAAGAAAATAAATTGTATTTTTACTTACTAAAGAACTTTGGTTATCTTATAAGAACGTGCATTTCCAATATCAAATAATTGGTACAAACAAGGGTGTGTGTACACAAGGGGGTGAAGACAAAACAAAGAAGAATCAAACAAATTAACTTTCACATTCATATATAAGTAAAGTAGCAAAGATTATTATGCTATAGTACTTATACTAATTAATATGTCTGGCAGTGACTTTCTATGAGATATAGAGAGGTTATTAACGGCCCATGAAAACAGGATATGACGAACTAGACCATAGCTAATATTTAGGTCGAATTAAATAATATTCAATCTGTACCAAATCTGGGTTAGACAGTAATATCTTTAATATTATACAATTCTAAAAATGCCGTGCCTGTACATCAAACATATGAAAAAAAACTTAAATACGCTATATAAACGATGGAGAACACGATGCATTTTTCTAGATTTCTTGTATATTTATTCAGGGTTCACGTAAAAACTACTGTGCTGATTTCGATACGGTTTTCGCTGGTCGACAGCAGATTCTTAGACTTAAAACCGGCGCTACATTTTATCCTGGATATCCAGCGGGAATTTTTCTGGGAATGATTTAAAATGACCAGATTAATAAAAAACTAATTCCAATGTAATTTTTTACTGATCGATAGCAAATTTAATTTAATAAAAGTGTTATACTTTTTATCCCGGGAATCCCGCGGGAATTTTCCCGGGAGCGATTTGAAGTTGTTTGGATGTATAAAAATTTGCTTATTCCGACACAGCATTCACCAAACCGACAGCTTACATAATTATTTAAATGCTGCGGTACTTTGTGTCCTGGAACTCCCGCGGGAATTTCAAGTCCAGCGCGAACGAAGTTGCGGGCATATCTTAGTAATATATATTTTATTATCTACAAATTGCCTGCTGTGCCTGCCACTTAGTTGTAATGGGACTTGGCGACTTATATACCATTCTCCTATATTGTCCGTCTATCCAATTCCTCCTGTCTGATCTCTGTGTGCCATCACCCTATCCCTATGATCTTACCTTCCTATCCCGTCTAGGGAGGCGGAATGGATGTATAGAGATGGGGTGGATGGATGGAGAGAAGCTCCCCACCCGTTTTGTTCAGTAAATGCCGTCGATATGGGGTGTGAAATGTGCCGCGTGCGCCCACCTCTCCTCCCGTGGGGCGAGTTACATACCGCCCCACGCAATGAGAGTAAGAAGATGCTGAGGGACAAAAGTAGTCTCCCGGCAGTGGAAGAGGCCGCTTGGCCACCATCTGCCCGGGCCAGCGGAGAAGCTAGGCTATTTTCCCATGGCCCTGGCATTAAAAGCGAAGGACGGAGTACCAAAAAAAAGGCTATTTCTCTTATCTCATCCTAAAGGCTGGAAACGCGTTGGCTTCGCTTCTACTGTTGCAAACGTCTATAGGCAAACCGTTGCCTATAGACGTTTATAAGAAGAATAGAAATATGTAATTTATTATAAACTAGATTTTTGAGAGATTTTTTAAATATGGTAAGTGATTTAGCTTTTCTGACATCTACGGGTAAAGAGTTCCAAACGCCAGCACAGCGAAAGATTTAAAGTAAAATGTTGAAAAACGTGCAGGTGCCTTTAACAGGAGGTTATTGGATTGAATAATGAATAATACCTAGCATAACGATGTGTCATTCCATACATTTTCTATTCTATTCGGTTAGCACTGGTGACACTTGTCCACATGGCTTGGCTGTACACCAGCTTCGCAATAAATAAAGAGACATGGACATCAAGACTGTGTAACGGTACCATTTTTGACATAATAATAATAGCCCGCTCGAATTAAGCTCAAAGATCAAGTTTTGTTTATAAATAAACACAATCTAAATAATGACCATACCTGTCTCCTATCTCTCTCGTACGTCGAACAACGGTTGAATACAAATGAAGAATTGTTACAACTTAAAACCGAAAGTTTTTAAAAGTAAATTCACATTGAATTCCAAGGCATAAATCATTTATTGAGCCACTGTGAGTATTAGTTACTATAACTAGTAGGTATAGTTAAATTTTTTATATTGTTAAGCAAACTAGGCAAGGTATAAGAAGTGTAGGAGAAGAGAAATAACGGTCATACTTATAAAGGCTAATCTGAACACAGGGCCGTCTTTACCCCAGGGTGCAAGACCCGAGTGGTAGGACCCAAGTGGCGCAAGCCGATCACCATATACCTACATACAAATACCACGCTAAAGCGGGTAACACACTACGCAGATACGGTAAGATATCTGTATCTGAGCCATCTTACAATATCGCTCTCTATGTAATTCAATATAGGCACCGACCGATATCGTAAAATGGTGACAATATTATATGCTTATACAAATATATCTGCAGACAACATCTCAGATATAAATATGGCATAGGATTTGTTTTTTTGGTTGGATTGATTGGATGGATAGAATGAATACAGGTTGCGCGCCGGCCTAATTTGCGCATGAAATCATAAATCAAATCAAAATGAAATCATGAATCGCCATAAATTATGCCCTTGGGTTTCGAAAATATATTGTAAAATTGTTATCTGACAGATCCTTGTATATATTAAATTCACCTCGGTTCTTTTTAAGCTTTATATATCACTGTATCCAAATTCAGTCAATGTCAGCTGTCCATCAAATCCAGAAGCAATATATGGCAACTCTTTGTAACGCCTCTATAAATAATCCGTACGAACAAGCTGGTCCTTTAGTTTGAAGAATTTTAAGGGGATGTATCATTTCTTATCTGCGAAGTGTGTTAAAGGCTTTAATCTGCTAGTTTAAAATAGACAATATAATTAAAAATTTACAACTTAAAAACTAGGAATTTTATACCAATGTTTGAAAATGTACTTATCTTGGTTGTAAGTTACCAATTTTTTTATTTTTTACGTGGGGACTCCGACTGACTTTTGCACCCCGGCACCCAATATGGTTAAGATGGCCCTGTACGAATAGATTTTATTGAAACAAAACTGACCTCAATATGATATACTAATAAGGAAGGTGAAGGAAAGGTGTTTAAGTGTAAGCCCTCAGACTTCACACCATACACAGCTGAGGATTGAATTTTCATTGTAGACTTACTTGTGCAGTATCATTAGATAACAACTTAAAATCATGATGCTACTTATTTAACTAGGAGGTGGAAAATTATAAAAACATCAGTGTGTTTAAAAATACTTTCAACTAAAATATATTTAAAAATATCTGCCGAATAGTTTTTGAGATGTGAAATATTTTTCATTCAATAATTATTTATTTTACACCAATACAAAAGAAGAACTTATAAAGTGAAACTATGTCTAATTATGCACAGTCTTATCGCTAGAAAGCGGTCTCTTCCATACAACCCCAAAAATGAATTGAGATTATAATGACGATGGCGGTATACATATTACATAGTACAATTACTTAAATTATTGTAATAAATATATAAATGCAGTATATACAGATGTTTTAAACATTAAATAGATATATACATAACATACAAATACATATCTACAAAAATATATAAATAAATATCATATCCAAGGACAGGTTATATTTTCGTGCAATTGTTTAAATATCGGTAGCGATTTTGCTTGTCTGCTAGCAACTGGCAGCGCGTTCCAAAGCTGTTTAAGCCTTGACGGTAAAAATAATTATTGTAGAAAGTTGAACTATGCGCAGGGGTGTTTAGTTTCAATTTAGTGGAAGGGTGTAAACTAGGGGAGCACGAAATAAAATCAAAGCGTTTTTTAAGATAATGAGGAGTATTCTGCACAAATAAGATACTGTACAGAAGACAAAGAATATGATATTCAATACTTATTAAAGCTTGAGCATTTGCGATACCAATATACTATCAACTTCAAATAACTTTTCACTGTACGATATCATCTGCGGATTTTTTTATTGCTTGAGTTTAGCAGACAGGCAGACGGCCCACCTGATGGAAAGCAGTTACCATCGCCTATAGACATTTGCAACACCAAAGGTGCTACAAATGCGCTGCTGTTCTCTAAAGAGAGACTGGAGCCTGGCCACTAATGCCGCAACACAACTCACGATTGTTATGGCGGCATACTCTGGACCATTGGTGGTAACCATCCAGACGGGCAGATACCCTACCACCTGGCTATGGGTGGTTTTGTCGCCTCTTACGACAGGCCGCCCGGCCGCAGGAAATTGTATTCTTTTCCGTTCCTGCACGGATAACCGGATATAGTATATTCCCAATATATTTAAATATATTAAATGTACAGATATGACACTTAAATAATTTTATACTCATAGACATTATTAGCATCGAAGGCCATAGTCAATATACAAATTATGGGACGCAGTTCAGTTGTACCTACAATTAATGACGTAGCAAGTGCATTCTGAGAAATTTTACACCACGAGACAAAAATATGAAATGTATTTCATTGATGTGCCTTTTCAAATATATTACGCTTGTTGGAAGCGATATTATATTCTGATACAATATTTAATAACTTATGTATTTTGAATTATATTATTGTATATGTGTATATATATGATTATGTATATATGTATGTGTATGTATATTAATTTCTTAAATTAGTTTGAGTATTTATGTATCTATTGCCTTCCTGCACTACCTACATCGCCTGATTCAAATTTCTTTGATTTAGGTTGCCTGGAAGAGATCGCTTTTAGCGATAAGGCCGCCCATTGTATTGTCTAGAAAATATTGTAATTATGGTCCGTTTATGTAATTATATATTTTGGTGTGCAATGAAGTGTTATCTCTCACTCTCTCTCTCTCTCTTTATGTTTTATAGTCCAGCCGCTCTAAGAATGCGTTTCCGTGTTATGCTAAACTAATTTTGCTTACCGTAAATTGTGGTAGTGATATGAATTTTAACTAAATCTTGAATCAGTAATAAATATGTAATAGAAAATAAAAAAAATCTTTGATCATAAATTGCTCGCCTTTACAGTGTTATCCACCCGTATGTTCACGAAGTCAGAAACGCATTCTAAGAGCAGCCGAACTATATAGTAAGCACAATACATAAGCAAATGTAGTGCAAGACAATAAAAACACAAAAATAATTTAAAAAACAATATCAGTTGCTAGGTCTTGAAATTGCACAGCTGAGTTATCTCTTAGTACCTTTGATTTTGTAACTTAACCATCAATTTATGATTCAAAAGCACTTTGGTATTTATGACTTGATTCATCGTGAAAGACATTATCAAAGAAATAAGTCAATCTTTAACCAATAAAGTGACAGTTTCCATTTACACTGTCACTTCTGTACAATTAACATGTACCGCGGGGCCACAATCGCACATCGTCGTAGCCGATGGCATTGCGCATTCAGCACCACATCACGTATTAATGCTCGTATATAAACCAAGCCCTGAACATCCATGGTATACATTGTTTGTGTTTACAAGACGGCAGCCAGACGTCCCCTGCCGTCAATTAATAAATCAAAAAGTTGTGATCAAGTGTTAATAATGGCGCGGTTATTAGTGCTTCTATCAGTTGTAGCGTTTGCTAGTGCTCATTACTCAGCATCAAATCTAGTCAGGAACATTTATAGCGAATGCTTAAGTCAATATTCCGTGGAATGTGTAAAACCTAGGACCCTGCAGTGGATTTCTCAAGTGGCGAACGACGAGGAGATCAAAATCACCGAGGATCTGTCAATTGTGAAGACTGGAACTGTTGATGACGATGAAGAAACCGATCCCAGGATGGCAAAGGAGCCAACATACCAGATCTTCGATAAAGTAGACCGCTTTCTCCAGACGCATACACTTAAAGTGAAAGTGCCTGAGGAAATAACTAAGAGTGCTGCCTCTGAATACGTTCCGAGATCTCTTCTAACGGATCTGCCTTCAGAGTTGGAAATGCCTCTGGATGGAGAAGAAGACGCTGAGGTCTTCGAAGGCAGAAGAAAGAAGATTAAGCTGCCCAAACCTTTGAGGATAAAGAGCAGTTAAGATCGCTTCTTACTTTCTATCTTGTATTTAAGATTTAAAGCAATCGTAAAATTAATTTTCTTTTGCAGAACACGGTTTTATCAAGAAGGTTCTCCTGCCTTTCCTCCTTGGTTTGAAGTTCAAGGCTTCAGTACTAGTACCTCTTGCCCTTGCCCTCATCGCGCTCAAGACCTGGAAGGCACTCACCCTTGGTCTTATCTCCCTGGTCCTCTCTGGTAATTATACATTATACATTGTTAATTATAAAAGCATCTTTATTATCGGCAATCTATAGAAGTCTATAGATGGTGAACACTTTTCAATAGTTGAGTTATTTGGCTATTCGTCGGCTTCATATAGTAAAAAACAAACTCAATAAGTTTTATGTATATGATGATAAAGATAAAATATTTTATGTCCAGTAATTGAGTCGTTTTTGAGGACGATTAATCTACAACATTATCCTTCTGTGCAAAAGAGTGAGGCAGTGACTTACTGCAATAAAAACCCCAGGCCACAGCTAATACTTGTATGAATATTTGGAAAAGCTATAAATATCCTGCGAGTATCAAAATTCAATAGTAAAAAATATAATATGAATAAGTATACCTATTTTGCTCGTTAGTGGCGTTCATGGCGTCCTTCTTATCCGGAACAATTAAAGGTTCTTATTAATAGATGTGTAATATTAGATTTACCTCAATTAAATTGAAAAAGGTCTTAAAGAATAGCCAGGTAAAAACTCTTATAATAAACGTTTATGTATAAAGAGATTAATGAAAGTAGATAAAGTAAAATATGTATGGTCAAGATCGTAGTAAATGGATATCCACGGTTTCTGTCTATTCCTATGAGAAACAGGCGTATGTGTAATACTATAATCTTTTATGGTTCCAGGTGCCATGGTCATCTTCAAATTCACGAAACCAAAAGTCGTGAACTACGAAGTTATTCACTACCCACAGCACCACGTCGAACATCATGTAGACCATCACGCCGCAGCTTGGGATTCACACGGACCTTACCAAGCCAGGTCTTACGAGGATGCCCACGAAATCGCTTACTCAGGACAAATATAAGATGAAAAACATAGCTTTAAAATGATGGACCTCTGATTAATTTATTATTTATTTATTTATTTAATTACGCTGTAAATAAAACCAGTATAAAGTAAGTTTCAAAATTGATCATGACTGTTTATTTTGGGCCTTTTACGAACCGTGTCAATATTGGCAAGCCTTTCATTGATAATCTCCATAAAGGTTATATTCAGATCATAGGTGGTGCTAAATAACATTTAATGACATCTAAAAAACATATGATGTGCGAATGATGACTACGTGATAATAGACCAAATAAATTAATTTTATGCAACCGTAGCAGTAAATTGCATATTAACAAAGAGAGGATTCCTTTGTGCTTTCCCATCTCCTATTTATCTTTGCATGTCATCGTTAGGGATAAGTCTAGAAAGTACATTATCTTTAAAGTATTTTTAATTTATATCGAATTACTAACACATAACGTAAAATGATACATACTCCTAATAAAATACAATGTGAACAGAATTATTTGTATCGGGGGGGTTTAGTTATTGGTCACAACTATGGTTCTCTCAATATCTTATAAAAATTCTTATGTTAATATTATCTCTCGTTTAAGAGAAATGTGCTGAATTTCATAAAAATAGTTTTACAATAATTGAAGAAAAAATACCAAATTAATTCACGTTTACAAAGTTTTACAAAGATATGAATTTATGCAGAGTTTTGAATGATAAAACCTATCTATCTACTTTTTATATCTAAAGATAAGAGGTTAAGTTACTAAAAAATGTCTTTGTTGTAGTAATTGGTTTCGAATAACAAATATAGAAAAAAGATAAAAAATAGTAAAATATAGACGAAAACTCAGATTTATGAATAAATAGGGTTTATAAGTGTTTCGATTAGACATTAGATACTTTACAAGATTTGTGATTATAGTACGTTTCTCATATTTAACTTATTCTAGTAAAAATATTAAATTAGGCACAAATAAAAGCCAATTACAACAAAAATAGTTTTATTTAAGTATAATTTTACATTAAAATAACTACATCTTCATTGTAAGGAACAGTTTTTTCGGAAACATCATTAGTGTCATATACGTAATAAGCCTTTGGTACTGATTCTGTGGGTTTAATATCTTTTAATGCTGTTCTATTGTTTAAAATACTTTCATTAGGGTTTTTATCAAAAAGATCATGTTTGCAATATGATTTTTATTATTTCTAATATCTTCTTTCGTAACGGGATCAACAATTTCATTACTGTCCAAATGTCCTAGTATATCTTCTAAATCTCCGTCTATAGTATTCATAATGCGTTCAACATTATTCATTGCTTCGGGAGTGGTTATCTGGATATTGATAAATTTTTCTACTTCCACATTTCTTACGTCATAATCAGGTGGTTTTATCTCTTTGGTATGCCCTTTAGGTGCATGTATCGCTTTTTCTATTTGTTTCAAATGTAAAACGGTTTTTACTTCTTTCTCTTTAGTGCTTTCATTTAAATTAAAATTCAAACTGCGACCTACCGTATCCGGCCTCGGCGCGAGTATGTTATTGAACAATGCGTTATATATTTTCGATTGCCTTAAAGGATTCATTTTATACAGGTTAAGCAGTACGTTGAAGTTATCTGTGTTTTCTAATATCGGTCTTTTTAGTCCATTATCATGCGATTTAACAGTTATCTATAATAAAGTTTGATCCAATTATTATCTAATGCTAAATTATTTAACTTTAATATCTAATGTACTGTCACCTTTCAATAACGCAGGTTTCTATCCTAACTGTTAAGTATGCACCCCTAAAGCAGTGTTATGTAACATAATATGTACTTAAATTGTTATAATTACACATTCTGTTGGTGAAGGAAAATATCGTAAGGATCACACATCACAATTACCGATGTATTAAATTTGCTAATCCATATTGAATAAACTCAGCTGGCGGCTGTATAGTCTGTTTAACTAAAAAGAGGAGTCACGAACGAGTGTTACTCTTAAACATATAATAGGTCGATATTTTTATTTATACTAAAATAGGTAAAATACTATCATGAAACAAACACAAGGAAAAATTAAGAAAAGCGAATAATATTAATTATAATTTTAAAACAAAATTTTCAACTAAAAGATGCATAACAAAATATACTATTGAAGTTTTTGATAAAATCGATTAACTTACCACAAAAATTACAACGACGAGAAAACGAGTGTTCATGCAACACATCGTCACAAAACTTCGCGTGTTATCGTAGTTTACATCTATCCAGCGATATTTTGAAAATATTTGCATATGTAGAGGTACCTATTTACAATGGAAAAATTACATACATACATCCTTGCACTATTTTACGATGCACAGTGTGCACTGTATCCGCGTTCTAATTATGTATAGGCCATTATGACATCTCATTACTTCTCCTTACTACTACTCCTTTCTAGTCTTCTTATTATATCCTTAGTGTATTTGGCAGCACCATTTTTTGGATACTAATTGTAAGTGGATATTGTCCATTGATGTGGCCTGTACTTGATCTACATAAGAAAACATGTAATTGAGACGAGTATGCTGTGGTGGATGTGGGGAGTCATATCTAATTACGAAAATTATTGTAAAAATAGACAGATGTATAGACAGATTACACTTTATTACTGGCCAAAATTATAAATTACAAAAATGTATAATTATAATACTTTGAATGTAAAAAGGAAGCCTTATCGCTTGTAACGATCTCTTCCAGACAACCTGACTTACAAGATATTTTTAACTTATATACTACACACATGTTATTAAAGAAAGAAACAATAAAATTAAAATAAATAACATGTGTGGACAGCAGATAAAAAAATAGGTATTGTAGAACGTTTTAGAATAGAATATTTTATTGTACATGAATAATAAATATTAACACGAAAAATTTTCAAATGTATAAACTTTAATATAATTTTCTTTTTATAATGTATAACAAATGAATTGTCTGGAAGTGGGCGCTAACAACTGCAACACAGTTAATATACTACAGCAGTTGTTTGCGACACCAAATTGTTTCTGTACACTATGTTAATGGTTTCGAATAAATTCTTTAATTTTTTCTGAATATTTAAATACGGCAAGTGATTACAGTCCTTCTTACAAAAAAATAATGAAATTTTAGTGAATACAATATAGTATTTATATTAGCTATGTGATACTAGCTGTTAATACATTTTACTTGTTGAAGAACCATTCATCGTTATACCGCCACTGATCGCCAACAGGGTAAACCCAGGGCACATAAAACCAGGGTTTCGCTATGGGAGCCTGCCATTGGCTGTCATAAAATCTCCAATCAAGCCATTCGTACTTCTGCCTGCCCATGTACGAGGAGTAAAGCCAGTCCAAAACCTTATGAGAGTCCAGTACTGTGAAATAGCCGACTATAGTCTGAGATCGTAGTTTCATGGACATTGCATGCATTCCAATAAGACCGTCGTACATCCAAGATTTACCCTCTAAATTCCTATGTAAACCTGCTCCTGAATCAATGCCATATTTCGCCCATGGCGTTTGTACGCAGAAAAACCAACCCCATTCCGTCTGAAAATGTAATAACATAATTCTTCATTTCCTATTTAAAGACACTGTGCGCCCCGCGCAGGCCCCGCTTTCATCGAGTTCGAACTTTTTGTTTGGAATAGCTTCTCTAGCACGTAGTGCTACTGCTTATGTTTATTATCTATCTATTAGTAATAGTCTCCAAAAATATGGCTGTGACATACATAGACAAACAGATAGATGCTAAACCCTAACGAAACTAAAATTTAGCCATTTGGCTACAGGATTCTAAAAATATAATATACCCACCTTTGGACAAGGATCCAATACCTTTCTCGTTCTGATAATATATTTGTGCCACGGTAAAGGTCTCCTTCTATAGGCCTTAATAAATTGGAAGCCTGCAATGACCATTAGTTGGCCAAAAGACGGTACACCATGATCAATGTATAGCCTAGAAGTAATATATTATTATGGCATAGCATATAAACGAACGTACGATTCTCCATTATTTATAAAGGTGTTGAAATAATAGATAGATAACTCATTGATAACGTATGTGAATTAAAACTATTAACTTACCACCAAGCGCCACCTCTCGGGCATATAATTGCCTTAGCTGATAGACCAGATTGACCAACAAATCTGTACGTGGCTGCATACACAGCCAAGTCAAAAGTGCACATAGGCAATGGATGTGACGTGTTCACCAAATTTGGTCGAAGGAACTAGAAATGAGATATTTGATGATGAAATGATTATGAAAGAAAGATACTAGCAATATCATAACTCTTATATGCTTGAAGTTATACATGTCTGATGCCAAGTCATTCTTGTGTTGCTCTATTTTTTAAATGTATTTATTACTAGCATGTCCTAGCGAAACTTCGTTCGCGTTGTCATGATCACGACGAATTTGTTAGTGAATCGCAACGTCGACGCCAAAAAAATTGACCGCAGCGCCATATTTTCGCTATTTTCGTCTATTCCACGGAGACGACGTTATTTACCGGGACAAAAAGTATATTAAGTTACCTTGGTTATGTAATTATCGAAGCTAACTCTGTGTCGATTTTAATTTAAATCTTTTCAGCCGTTTTCGCGTGAAGCTCTAACAGGCAGACTGTTAAAAAAATCGAATTAACAATACCTTTCGAAGTTTAAATTATTAATAATAGCAGCCCATAAATGTCCCACTGCTGGGCTCGGGCCTTCCACTATAGGGGAACGGACAGTATACCCGCCACGCTTGTCCAAGGCGGCTTGGCAGGTTTGACACATCGGTTATCTCGATGTGCAAGGTTGCATCATGATGTTTTCCTTCACCGTTATTAGCACGTGGTAATTGTAACAATATGCACATTAGGTCAGAAAACTGCCTAAGCGGTGCATGCGTACCGGCCAGGATCGAACCCGCGCCCTTTGAGTTTGGGATGTGTGCGCTAGCCATTACGCTACCACGACTTAAATTATTAATATTTAGATATAATTTTATGAAGAGAAAAAATACGTGTTTTATTTTTACATTTCTATATTTCGAATCGCATTTAAATCCAACGATTTACTAATGTCAACTATAAAATACTATGATACAAACATAGAGGTTCTATTCCCAAACATCCTCCAAACGCTAAATGAGAAGGATTCATTCCGAACACAGACGTAGAGATAGACAAAAATGTTGATATTTCTGATTTTTTGTTCTTTATTAAATTCATTGTACAAACTCGATTTCTTTACAGATCTATTATATTACAGATAATAAATTTCAAAAAATAAATATCTTAAAAATAGAGGTATGGCCTATGGCGTTATATATAGGATTTAGTAAATTTCAAAGTTACTGCTTCATCTGGGATAATGTTATAGTTAATGACCGTTTCACGAAGACGATGGTTGTAATGCGTTATTCTGATGCGATATTGTTATAAATTAATGACTTTAAAAATTGGCAGATAATCTATGTATATACAGTATAGCTAATCATTAACGGCGTTATTTTTAACGCTATAAACAAGACGCGTTTGGCTACTATCACTAACTATAACATTATCCCAGGTGAGGCCTTCAACTTTAAAATAATACTTACACGAGGATGGTAATGAATTCTCGCGACAGAGGCATACATAGAACAGTTCCAATTATCTTGATCCATGTCGTACCAAGCGCCGAGGATGTTCTCCAACGTCTTGATCTTCCTATTCTCTCTGAGGACCAGCTCTGTCGAAGATGCTGTTGTTAGGATATGCCTTGTTGTAATAACAGCGCAAGTTGCTAACGGTGTTAACCTTTTGTAGACCGTACAGCAGTAACAACCGTAATGGAACTTGTCATCCTGAAAGTGTAATTATAATTCAATTACTTTGAAGATTCCAATGCCGTGTTGGAAAGACGGAACCCTTATGCTTTTGCCATATCCGTACCATCCGACTGACTATGCGACCGTCATTTCTCAAAAACTATGACATGTATATTTATAAAATTTTACATGGAGGTGTATTTTATTTTTTTATGAGGGTAATACGATTGATTTTCCACTTTGGAGTATTGCCACCCTAATCACTAAAACCCCGCGGTGTTCCGTCCTTCGCCCTAATGCTAAGGCCACACTAGTATATGGCTTCGTCACACCGCGAGACTCTGGCAGGCGGTGGCCCAATGCCCTCATCCATTGCTGGGGGATCCACAATATGGGCGTTTTATAACTCTCTGCCCGTGGGCCAGAATGTGACGCACCCTATGGGTGGGGAGATGAGCGCGCGGGTAACACTGACGCGCTCCCATCCTGATGGAAATAACGGAAGGTGAGTACCCTTCTCCAGGGATCTTCCACGCCGCCCGTTTACGACGATCAAAGGTCTAGTGACCACCTAAGGCACCGACGCGTCCTTCTTTGGCGGTAGCGGAGCAATCTTTCTATTCGTGCAGGAACGGAGAAAGAATACAATTTCCTGCGATCTGGGCGGCCTGTCGTAAGAAGCGACAAAATAACAGACAGGCAGATGATAGGTTATTTGCCCGTCTGGATGGCTACCACCTCTGGACTACAGTGTGCCACCATAACAACCTTGAATTGTCTTCCGGCATTAGTAGCTAGATCCCAGTCTTTCCTTAGAGAGCGGCGGCACATTGCTAGCACTTTTGGTGCAACAAATGTCCACAGGCGATGGTAACCGATTTCAATCAGGCGGCCTGTCTGCCTGTCTGCTGAACTCGTGCAATTAAAACATACGGTGCGCTCACACTCCCGCTCCTCAGATTTATTATAGCGCAACATAGTGATGTAGTGAAACCGCGAAATAACTAAAATTTAAGACTAGCGGCCATATACTTTGGGCTGAACAAAATATTCCAGTGTATTGAAATTTTTGAACAGTATTATGGTGTATCTTTAGTCATATTTCAAAAAATCATGCAGATTTCTTTAAAGGCTTTTTTATTTAAGTCAAAAGTTAAGCTTAAGCTTTCATACATACATACATAATATCACGCCTGTTTCCCATGGGGGTAGGCAGAGACAATGGATCTCTACTTGTGACGATCCTGACAACAACTTTTGTTTCACCTACTTTCATTTACCTCTTCGTACATGCACGTTTATTTGAAATGCTTTCTACCTGACCTCTCTTTAACACTTCTGATATTTGGTCATGGTGTGTTCTTCTCGGTCTACCGGCAACAACCCTACCATTCAAAATACTGTCATACACCTGTTTTGTGATTCTACTTTTATCCATTATCTTTACATGTCCAAACCACCTTAAAATTCCTTTTTCAACTCTTTCTTATCATATCATTCAAGCTAACCGCACATATACTTCTCAAAGCTCTCATTTCAACTGCGTTTATCCTACTTTCATGCTAAGGGTTAAGCTTTCAATTTCATAAAAATTATCGTCCTCCAATTTTTGAACCATCAAGAGGAAAAATATTAAATCAAAATTTAAGTTTAAGAGCTCCAAAAAATTGTGACATGAATTTTCGCTCAAAGTAAAAATTGATTTCATAAATATGTATCTATTCGGTAGTTTTGGAGATATGGCGTATTTCCTATTAAATACTTTTTTAAGGTTCCGTGACCAAATAACGCTAACGATAGACGTTTGTCACCTCTACGGAACTCTTCATAGTTCGTGGACTGGCATGTACGTGGCCGATTTATGTGTAATATATTATAAGAATATAATATACTTGGTGTTGAAACATTAGACCCGTAGGGTCCATCGGCAAAAGTTTCTTTAAAGACATCTGTGAGAAACTATTTGACACTTCCCGTGATTGGAAGGCTGGGTCATATTCCGCACAACAAATAAGTAGTGGCCTTCTGGGCACGCCCCCCTTTGCCAGTGTCCGGGTTATGGAATGAACTCCTCTTCAAAAAGGGCGTGAATAGATACCTAAAGTGTCAACGATGGTAGGCAACGTATCGGCTCCCTTAGTGTTGCAGATGTCCATGGGCGACGGTAGCCACCTATCACCAGGTGGTCCGTTTGCCAGTTTGCCTACAAGCAAACATAAAAATAACAAAAAAGTGAACTGCTACATAGTGAAATATTTACCTTTTTGTTGTAGTACCGTTTATACGCTTTATAAAATGGCTGCAGTCTATATGGTCTTTCTTCTTCGTAATGAAATTTCTCTTTATGCGCGAAGAACGGTGGTTCGGGTATACGGTAGTCTGGGGATTTGTCCGTCGGTGCTATCGTGTGCGGGGGTTCCGAGCCATTGATGAAATGCGAGAGCTGTGGAAGGTACTTCTCAGGGTTGTGATATTTTTCCATTTCTGGTTGGCCACGTACCACTTGTAGGTACAAAAGCAACACTCTGAAATGATTTTGTATATCATTTCTATTATTTGTATAGGCAATTATTGTATCCATAAGCGAGGTTTGCCACTTACCACCAGTTGAATCGTAAGATTGTTTGCCTACTCAAATTGTTTTTCTATAACCCTTCTTCTTCTTTTTTCCAATATATTATACAAGAGGACTTATTGTTAAGGTTATTCATATGTTCAATTCAAACTCGGCAGACAACACACACGCATTGTGTACCTCCAAGCTAAGCAATTTATGCTTGTGTTATATACAACGGACTACTCTGAGGCCGGTTCTATAACCCAGACTATATAGTAAATAACAGAAAGTTCGTGTCTAAAATTTATTATGCCAGGAATCGAACCCGGAGCTTTCTGCGTTCCAGCGAGTTCGGCCGGCCAAGACTTAGCCCGCTCAACCACAGAGTTCGTCTAAACTAGAAGGTTTCTATAGCTAAGCTCTACTGAAGAAAATTTTATCAAAATTATACAAGTTCCTAATCATGCAACCTGTTGACAGTTTAATAAAATTTGATGATACCATTTTAAAAATCTATTATCTATACAGCTAGAAAGATAAGTCGGATGCAAATTCCAAATCCATCCCTAAGTAAAACCAAAACATTCTGCATATATATTTAAGTTTATCTTTATCATAGTGTTTGAGCGGGTTATGCCTTAGCCGGCCGAACTCACTGGAATCCCGAGACCTCGGGTTAGATTCCTGGCATGGTGCGAGTAAATTTCGGAAACGAACATTCCGTTACTTACTATGGTTTGGGTGTCTAAGAGCGGCAGCAGCGTGGTCCGTTGCGTAACTTGCTTAGCTTATTTATACACAATGTGTGTGTTTGTCTGCCGATTATTATTAAAGAAATGATAAAGTACTTACAATATAGTTCCAATCATAGCTGTGCCGTGTACTGAGAGATGACTTCGGGAGAAATCTTCTTTAAATCGCGTTCTTTAGTGATGTCAGGTAAAGAGTGCATAAAATGAACGATATAACCGATTTTGTACAAATACATAAGGCAAATTTTTAAGATGGGGCCTTATTTGGGATAATGTTACAGTTATAGGCCGTTTCAATTAGATGTGGCGATAGGTGTAACGCTTTATTTGTAATGCGATATTGTTTTTAATCGTCAATGACGTTATATCTGACATATAACGTATGCATATACACTGTGGCTATTCGTAAACTGCGTTATTTTCAACACTATAAATAAGACTCATTTGGACACAGTTTACCGTGGGTCGCATGACATATGCGATTTAGGAGGTGGGCATTGAAAATCAGTGCAGTGTCGGACTATGTTTCGGCACAGCAAAATACTGAGTGCTAACTTCATTTCGCAAATTGCGGCACACATCGTTTATAAATATGTTTCTTATTATTATGTGTTTGTTGTTTCGCATTTTTAGAAACAAATATTTTCTTTCTTTCTTTCTAGTTATTAACGTTGACATTATCGCAAGTATAAAATAAATAAAAATGAATTCGAGCATAAAGATACAGACAATGTGAATTATATGACGATGAACGTTAATTACATATATTGAAAAGTAAAAATATTAATCGGCATGTTCTAATTGATTATTTTTAAATGAAAGATCTATCAAAATGTAACTACTAAAGTTAATATAAAGAACGGACAAATGAATTTGTTATTTTTCGAAAACAGTTATAGTAGAGGCATTTTGGTTTGATATATCTGGCAACATAATAATGTTTGTGTTATGCATTTTACGATGAAATGTTCCAAACAATTTTTGTAATCAAGTTGTTTCTTAGAAAGTGCATGATTTTTCAATTTCTCTGCACGATTCCCGGAATATCGGCGTCAAAAAGTAAGCCTCTTAATCGTAATATGAGTGACAATTCTAACAGCCCATTTCCCTTCCCCCTATCCAGTCACCTCTATCCCATCACCTGTAGCCCATCACCTGTATTCCATCATCTCTATCCCATCACCTCTATCCCAATCCTTGTTCGATCTCTATATCCCATCCCCTGTATTCGATCCCTTCATCCAATCACCCTTTTTTTGGTAACGCAAGGGGAATACGTTTGTTACTCAGCTGGGTCCTTTAGGGGAAGAACCGAATGCAGTGTGAAGCGCCGCAACAGACCTGAATGAGGACACTGGTACAGGCGTTCCTAACAACCCCACTAAACCTAAACCTGCGCCCCTTATCCGCGCTTGAATTGGGACGATATGGGATCAAGTATACGTAGTTTCTAGACCATTACACCCCCTGCGCCAGTTTGGTCATCCCGGTGACTGAGTGGACCACTTCATCAACAGTATTATTCTCCTAGTTACAGGCGGACCTCTATAGGTGGTATCACGGTGAAGATTTTGCGCATATCTGCATCTCTGGGGACCTGTCTGACGACGGCGTCCGGAGGTCACATGCGCAATCCTCTCCCTCTCTCTCTCGGCGACCTCCTTTTGGGTCATTACTAATTCACAAAAGGATGAAACCGCCTTCCAGTGATCGGTGCTATGGAGCAAGGTTTCGACCATGCTTCTCGGCGAGCCAATCGGCTCAACAATGGCCTCGAGATCGAGCCTCTGAGGTTCCCATCAGCGCACTCGACCAGCGTATGAACGCCGAGTCAACTACCGCACCGCACGCCATCCAGTCACCCTATCCTCTCCCCTTTGTCCTCATCCTTCTTATCCCATGTTAAATGCTGGCAACGCGTTAGTTGCGCCGCTCCGCTCCTGATGTTACTAATGACTATAGGCGACGGATGACTTTCCATCTGGGACCCAATTTATTTCAATATCTGGGCGTTGCGAAAATATTCCAAGTAAATATTGAAAAGCTACCAAAAAGTTAAATATTTATTTCGCGACTTTTCGCTTAGAAGTATTTATGAAGGTAGAGTGGCGTGCCACGGGTTTGCCATTGGAATTAACAGAATACCGAAATCAGGCAAACCTATGATTGAGACAATAGTGCCGGCGATTTTGACGTAATAGTACTAACAGAATTTGACCCCTGGTGGGGCGTCTGCCTGTTCGCTAGCTTCGCAACAAAATAAAATATCAAACCTAATTTTCCGGTTGCTCTAAATTTTGAATCCATCAAAATCTATATCGACGGTTGAAAGGTATAGGCGACAAAAACTAAATTGTTCAGGAAAACAGTTTAAAGTTTAAAAATGCAGAAAAATGGACATAACTTTTTTATTTATTGTCATATCGTGAAAATGGAAACAGCTTTAAAATCAAGAAAAATATAAGCATTAATTGGAAGTTTTATTAATTTGATTCCACATTGTTTTATGTGGTTTCATGTCGCTTAGATCAATTGATCTTATTTTCTTTACGAGATAATTCGGTATAAGTTACATCTACATGGAAAAAAACGAATTGTAGAGTAGACTTAGCTACATTTGATATCCTTATACTAAGAGCTAATAGGGCATCAGTCACATGATTGCAGAATAACTTAAATGGGTAAAGAAGTATAAGTAATAATTCAAATTATTATGCCAAAAGGTAATGGAGTATAAGAAACAGTGTTTACCAAAAATTCATGAGGATGTTAAGCATTAGTAACACTGTAAGTGGGTTGAAGAAAAGGTAATGTGCTACTTCCGCACTTCAGGATTTCTATACCAAGAGGAGAACGAGAACATCCAACATAGGGCATAAGGGCAAATAGTAACGTGGGTTAAACGTCACTTCTTAAAAATAATAGGATCACAACTAACATGCTTCTCCTTTAAAATAAGACTTTAGTAACTGCATACATTCAAAAGGTGTTACCCATCATCATTCCTTAGGTCATATAAAATCATTTTTATTATCGACGGATTTTATAAGTAACCTAATAATATTACCAAATAATTAGATAGATCTATGCGACTGATTATAGACGATACACTATACACGACTCATTTTGGAATAAGTGACTCGCTAAATAACTATTTTAGTACGACAAAGTGATACCAAATTGGTGTAAACGCCAATTAATGTATGATCATTGTAAAGTAATACGCCGTAAGCGACAGAACTGTATTAAAATAGTAAATGGTAGTAAGGTATAAGCGACAGCTGTATTGTAAACTTAAAAATGGTAGTAAGGTATAAGAAACAGTGAAATATCGAATTAGATTTTAGAAATTGTGTATAAGTGACAACTGTATGGTAAACTTGTAAACGGTAGTAGGTTATAACCGACGCTTAATGTTTTTGAAGACAAAGGTAAAGAGGCATTAGTTTCAACTTTCAAAACAGGTACTAATGGTAAAGAGCAGTATACGCCTAGAATCTCTACGCCAGTAGAAAGAAAAATATATTACCGACTATAAACCAAAAGTGATGCCATTTTTACAGAGGTACAAGCGCCTTTAGAGTAAAAACGGCCCAAAACTCGGTCGATTAAACGAAATAACACTTTAAAAACGCAGTTTTTTTGCTTGGGCATAAACGACAAAAAGTCATCGTAGAGCCACGGGAGTAAGCGCATTCAAAAGAGCGAAAAATTTTAAGTAGGTTGGCATTCATAACTCATTTTCGACCAAAATGTCGCTTATGCCCTATTAATTTTTAACCGTCGATATGTATCTGCATCGTTGTGCGTAACTTACCTATGTATGAATCTTGCCAATTAAATTCAGATAAGTGTGGTGGATACACAATTCGTTTCCCTACAACTTGTCAAGCTGAAGAAGGGTAGTGGAGTGGTTGGATAATACTTATCTTGGGCCCAAGTCTTCTATTTCAATATCTTGTTCCCATTGCTATAGAGTTAAAAATTCGTATTCTACTAAATCCACAATATCTTGTCGATTTTGTCGCGGCGGAATAATACAAGAAAAAAATGACATTAACATTAGCAGATATTGAAAGGCTTACAATATTATAAATATTTATTTCGCGAGTTTTTCTTATAAATATTTATAAAGATAGAATGGCGTGCCACATACATACCATTGGAATTAACACAATACCGAAATCAAGCAAAACTACGATTGAGAAGATAGTGTTCGGCGATTTTGACGATATAGTAATAGCAGAATTGGGCCCCTGGTAAAATGACACATATATGAAAACAAAAACAATCAATCAATTATTTATTGACAAAATCCAAAAATTCATACTGCTATGTATCCGTTAAATATACGGAAAATAAATATTATTGAGCAATATACCTTAAAAACTAATATAATAAATATTAAACACTAACGTCCTAGTGACTCGATGGCTTTATATCTATACAAAATTAGGATATTTACACACTAAAGTAGAATTGTCAAATGTTATACAATTTACGCAATCTACAAAGACAGAAAATGCGTATTTACCAAAGTCGAGACCTCAGAATAAGGAATTTTACTCCTCGGTAGACACATAAAAACTAAAATTGACATAAATCATTAAACATTTTTCAAATGCCGCGATTTGGCAAATAAGATTTTCACTTAATATAAAATATAATTCAACCAAAGCCAGACATTAAACTAAATTAACAATAAATTTTAAAATAAGATAAATTAATAAAATTAGAGCTGAATAATACTTAGTTTTAAATGCAAACTGGTTATAGTCTAACCCGAATAAATGACCTAGGGACGTAAATTCACTTAAGCGCAATACATACCAAAGCTGCCGACCCGTCGATAATGTCGGCAAATTTTTTGTCGGCGGGCTAGTAGGCGGCCTCCAGAAGAGGAACAAAAATAGAGCACGTCACTACAGCTTCAGTGTCGCCGGGGCTGAGCACTTGCGTACGCAAGCCACCGACATGATTCTTTTCATATAGGTCGCCGGGTTACGTCGGCGGGTTGGCGGCTTTGTTGTGTATTGCACTTTATATTGGAAGATGCGACGGCCGCTTGTGTCGGATGCGACTTTTCGACATTCTGGCCCCGTCACATCTTCCACAGATTGAATCAGAGGTTAACAATGCTGTTTCATTAACTGAAGAGTTCAACCAGGATAGTGGACTGTCATATCAACTACGATATTTTTATAAACTTACAGAACATCGCGGCCTCGTAGGTTTTGTACAGACATACCTACTATCTTCTATCTAAACATAGATCTGTAAGTTTTGCTCGTATAAGTCTCTAAAATCACGTACTCGTCTGCAAGTCGAAGTATAACCGAGCGGATACGCACGCCGACATTTATTTTTGCTTTGTCGGCTCATTGCGAGCGTCACATGAGTTTTGGTTGCAGTCACTGCAACGGTTACGGTTCGCAGGTGAGTACGCGGCTTAAGAGTCTCAGACTATGAGCGTACTACGTTTTCTCAATAACGGTATCATCTGTATATGGACGAGACCGATATTGACAATCGTATAGTGCACGCTTAGCTTAAGCCAACTGCCAAGTCAGACCTTACCAGCATCCCTCCGAGTCTTTGTGAGGTGCCTTCCATGGTCTCATAAAGACGCGGAGGGACGCTTGTAAGTTTTATGGTATTCACAAGTCTTGCGGTATTTTTAAAACCATATTAAACATTTATCAAATCATATTAAAACAAAACACGTACAAAATCTATAGATTATTACATATTAAAACGCAAACAAAAACACACGTGTCAAAAGTGTTGAATAGCACAACAAAAAACTTTTGATAGTTATAACTCAAACAGCTAATCGATATTCTTCGACTAATGATCGAAAAGAATCGAGTGTAATATATTATTAGAATATAAATAAAATTCTGTACAACATATGATTACTTAACACATCCTTAATAAAACCATTTCTAAAATACGAATTATTTTTGGAAAAAGCTTCCTAAAGAGTTTTCAAAATTATTTCTTCTTTCTCAAATTTGCCCGTTACCATAAGAATATTAAGATGACAATACAGTTCTAGTACCTTCTTTATGTGTTGCCTTGATGCCTAGCTCCAAATAAATTAATACAAGAATCCCCTGCGGCACCATTTAACTGTATAGGACTTGAAACTTTTCGATCGTAACTATTCTAATTTCATCTCGTTAGAATATACTAATATTCTACGATTATATTTATACCGATATCAAGGCTTGAGATGAGAGTTCGTCCAAATTAAAAAATATTCTCATATAGATGACCGATACGGAACTACGTGAATTTGCAATTTCGTCGATTATTATTTCAAAATACATATATTTTCTGAATAACTATGTATTATTCGATAAAACGGGTCAAAGTGTATTTTGTTCCTTTAAAATTGTTTCTATCAAATATATTGTACGATATCAATTTACTACAGGGGCCCAATTCTGCTATTACTACCTCGTCAAAATCGCCGGACACTATCGTCTCAATCGTATATTTGCTTGATTTAGATATTCTGTTAACTCCAATAGTGTGTCCGTGGCACGCCACTCTATCTTTATACATGGTTATAGAGAAAACCCGATAATATAGATATTTAAAAAAAAAATCGTAACTTTTTCTATTATTATGCTGCCGCGACGATCTCGTGCAGATATTGTGGATTTAGTAGATAACGAATTTTTGATACTATCGCAATTGAATTGTACTGTAAATATATTCGCAGCCCCAAGATTTTAAAATAGCATAATTGGGCCTCAGGTATTTATTCAAACCCAAGATATACAAAACCCATTAAATAATATTTATGTATAAATTTTGTGTTCAGTTAGAGATTCATTCCAAAGTGATTTATATTTACGTGTTGTCAAATAACGTAATTAATACTTGACAAGGCGCGGTGACCTTTTAAGATGATTTCTTTTGAATTTATAGCATAAAGTTGATTTTAACTTAAAATATGCCCGAAACACACTTCAAAGTAACTTAAATTTACAAGTTAACGTTTAATCTAAGTTATACTTGACGTGATGGCTGTGATTTTTGTGGATTACTTTTTTCTCTGCCTATCAAAATCTATATGACATTGAGGGTAAAATATTGTGCAGTCCTTTTGCTCTTGACCGTCTCTTGCTGCTTGTACGTATTTGTAGTATCTTAAAGCCATCTTGCTGTCAGCTGCTGGCAGGAGTTCCCTGGACTCTCTGAAAATATAAGATTTTAATATCAACCTCTAAATGATGACAATGGGACACCCTATTTTAACGAGACGGGCAATATGTTTGCCAGGCTTGATATAAATCTTGATTTTGGAAATTTGATCATGATGTTTTTCTTAATTTCAATACAGCAAAAAGGCATATGTGGTATCATAATCTCCAACAAAGAAATGACCTCGTGTTATTTGATTGAGATGGATTGAGGCCCAAGAATTTGGCCATTAAGCTAGCAGCACATTTTTATTTAAGTCAGTGGATGAGAAGATACCTATTAGTTTGCAAAGTCGTAAAAATTATGTATTGGAATGTAGAGGTGTATTATGTAGAAGAAAATTTTGAATAAAATTAATTAATTTACCTAATTTTTATTTTTAATTGGTAATATGCTGTAATGTTCTTACTTGCTTAGCTCATTGGATACCAAGTTGCTGTAAGGCGCATGCTTAAAGGGATCCCCATACAAAGAGCAAACAGCTCTTTCTCGGCAACCTGCGTCATTTGCCCCCAGCGGAGCTAGCACTGCATCAACCCTGTCCAGGAGAGCACCGTAGAACTTCTCAGCTGCTATAGTTTCCTAGTAATCAGATTTTATATTTTGGGTCACTTGCTTTGAAAATTTTAATGATGAGGTGAGGGTAGAAGAAAATTTACGATATCATTAAGAAAACATATGACAAGGAGCTGTAAAGCTAGTAATGTGTAAGCCAATACGGTTTCCGACTTTCGATCTATACATTCTGTGTAAGGTTCTTTCTGTAAGGAAACTATTTATTATGCAGTTAGTTCGTCATAAGTACAAAATAAAGCATAAAATTTACAACCGAGTTAATAAGTTACTACATATATACTCTCTCACTCATCGCGAATGTAAATTAAAATTATTCAACTGGCTAATAGACCTCTCTTATGACGACACAGAGAATTTACTAAACTGACTACACTAGTGTAATAAGTCTATAACCACACACTCATTCGTTCACTTGTACACACATCACACACATACACAACACATACATACATATACACACCCATTCACACATTTAAAATATTAACAAGAAAATTTCCAAATGTATAAACTTTAATATAATTTTCTTTTTATAATATTGTAACAAATGAGTTGTCTGGAAGTGGGCGCTAACAACTGCAACATAGTATTATATTACAGCAGTTGTTTGCGATACCAAATTGTTTCTGTACACTATGTTAATGGTTTCGAATTAATTCTTTAATTCTAGTGGAAAAAAATTGCAGCCTTCTTCATACGTGGCAAACAAAAATTATTTTGTTTTATATTCCTGATAATATATAGTTGTTCAATTCGCCACAATTGCATTCAAAGGAGTTAAGCTCATACAACCTTGTCAGGTATAAATATTATCAGTATCAGCTCCATCAAAATATTAGGTAATTAATTACCATTGTACAATATATTTAGAATTTGTGGTAACTCGAAAAAACGTATTTCATCAAACATTTCATCTTTCTCATACAAACAAACAAAGCTTATCGCTCATTATGCTTACTTATATGTTACAAGATTGTGCTATGTACGTGAAATTATAGTGAGCTAATTTAGTAACGCCTTGTGAATAAAATAAACTTAACCACCAATGTGGATCATATTAGCCATGTGCTGGCCTACACAGGCAACACTGGCATAAGCTAGAGGTCTATAGGTAAGAGGGACTCTGAGAGGAGAGATTTGATTTAGAGGGAAACATTAAAAACACCTCATCTCAGATTTAAGGTTATATTATAACTAGCAAGGTCAGAGACTAAAGTATTAACTTTGTTTATTAATTAGTTACAGTTATTAGTTAGTGAGCGATTGTGATTACTAGAGTTCTTCTATAGTTCCACTTACCGGATCAGAAGCTGCAATGATTTCTTGCTGTTGCTTCACAAGATCGGTTTCAGTCTTAACTCTATTGTTTTCTTTTAATTTCACTGCTGATACTCTCAGAATCTCGTCTCTGAACGGAGACGGTGGTGCTCTGGCGGCTAGGGCTGCAGCTCGTATCTGAAATCATTTTTAAGTTAATTAATCTGGTTCAAGAAAAATGGTGTATTTAAGGGAATATCAAATTTTTTTCCTTTTTAAATACGAATGCGCGATTTGCTTATTTAGTCACTGCCTATGTTATAATCTGAATATTCATGAATATTCAAGTTGTAAAATAGTCAAGAAACAGCTTCAGTCAAATGAAGTTAGTTAGTCAAAGTAGGTCTTTGACTGGCGTCAGGAGAGGGAGTTCATATGGCAGCTCAAAAAGGCACATTGCACTAAAGATTTAATACCAACACATAATTCTTGTTTAAAAACTATCAATATTCAATAACTATTACTCATTTTAACCAACCAGTATTAAACATGGTTTGAAAATAAAACTACACTGAAGAACATCCCTCTAAAAAAAATTCAAACCTCTCTTACCAAAGCCTCCTTTTCAAGTGATAGAGGATCCTTTGTTGTTGCTTTCTTCCCTCTATTGTTGTAATATGGGTTCGGTGGTCCAACTGGTCTAAAATTGTGAAGAAAATTTGCATTAGTAATTAACAGTATCTTTAATTGATTTATCTTTTAATGTATGTATGTATTATTTATGATCTAAATATATATTGACTTGGCTTGCTATTAATAGAAATTTATTATTAATTTACAATTTGTAAGAAATAGAAACAGGCCATTGGTAGATTTAAAGCTACAGGTACACTTGTATATAATAAAAGCCGAACAAAGCGTCTAGGGAAATCTGTCTATGAAAGTTATGAAATTCATAACTTGCCTTCCAGCTCCTCCAGAAGGTATTTTTGGGCCAGTATTTGGTGACACAACACTAGGCACGGGTACATTTGCGCTCGCGTATTCTCCAACATTTGATGAATAGCCTGAATTTAAAACAAATCACAAATATGTTAATGCACAATGGAAATTCAAAGTTTCAATTAAATTTAATTTTCAAGTGATCAGAGGGCTGGTTTATAAATTACCTGGTGGCATACCAAGTCCCCAAGCGTTTATGTCGTTTGCGTCGTTCTCGTGTGGTTTGAAGTTGGCTATGGCGTTGCGATGTATATCTGAGCTCAGATACCTGCAAATGCGATACAAAAGAAATATTAAATAATAATTTGAGTTTTCCGATGGCCCATTTCACTCTCTATCTATCCCATCTCTCTTATTACATATCCCTATCTCATCTCCTTTATCTCATTCCTCCTATCTCACCATAGGCTGGCATCACGTTGGCTTGAACACTAGTTGGCTTCGACCCTAGCGTTGGAAACGTTTATAGGCAACGGTAACCACTTTCCATTACATGGGCAGTCTACCTGTTTGCCAGCTTCGCAATAAAATCAATTTATACTTACTACCAATAATTAAAATTAAAATGTCAGTCTGTGATTTCAAAATAAAAAAATAAAATCTAAGTGACAACTGCTATTTACACGATATCTAATCCTACAACATCGTTTTAGGGTTCCGGTGAGTTGCTTGCATCCGTCCGGGCTGGAGATGAATGCGCAAGAGAACCCATTGTCCGGACAAGGGACGTTCGAGAATCGGCCAGGGGTTTTTAGTGGATATCCCAAACCGTGTCATGGCAATAGCATTCCTGCAAGGATGCTAGTGCCACCCCGACGAGGCGAATCCCACACACCGGCCGTGATTTTCCCCCGCGTGCGGCCGATGGTCCTCAATAGGATTTCCCCTAGTAAAAAAAGGGGATTACCTGCAAGAGTTCACTTATAAGCGATAAGGCCGCCCTTTGTTCAACATTTATTGTACGTAGTTTTTTATTTTTCGTGAACAATAAAATGTTTTAATTCATTCAATCATTCATTCGTTCAAATAATCGCTTATATTTAAAAATATATTTTCCCTTTGATGAAAACACGCTAAAACAAGTGTAAACATAATGTAGATGGATAATGAAAGTATGAATATTTTGCAAGTCGTTGAAATTTTGTTAAGTAATGGAAAAAATTAACGCCATCTAGCTTTCAAGCGAAATTTGAAAGAAATGTCAGATTCATCGTATAGTTTAGAGCATTGTAAAGCAGGCGGAATAAGTAACGTAATTGTTGAAAAATAAATTTATTAGGAATGGTTTGCCATTAACAGTATTGGAGATTTGTTAGCTAGAATCTGCTTATTGGTTTTTTTTTTCGGGAACCAGGTCTCATTATGGGTCCTTGAGCCATATGTAGCAGTTAGTACAAAAATATTAAAAGTTTATTTTGAAAATTGAATAAAATCACAAACAAGGATATCCGTCAAAGAATTAAGGATACTGACATAGCTTGTAAAATAAGCGGAAGTGACAGCGGACATGACGCTCTCAAGTCCGGTGGACCAACGATCTGCGCAAGGCTACCAAAGGTGATTGGATGAACATGACGGAGGAGAAACATACGTAATTGTGTAAATAAACTCACTCGCTGCCAAGTCCAGGTCCTGATAGCTCCCAATCTTGAGGGTAGTGCTCGAATCCGGGTGAAGCGGCGTGACCAGGTTGTTTAACCACCAAGGACGATCCATAAGGCGCGTGGCCCGGAGCTGCATGATGTACTGGCGGTACCTAGGTAACAAGGTGAAAATAAAGATGAATACCAATAACAATACATTAGAGAAGATAATACCGGCCAGATACCCTAAAGTAAGGGATATTCGGGTATATTGTAACACCGAATAAATTGGACCACCTTTAAGATTTATTACTAGTTTCTTGCTAGCCGCATAAATCGAACGAATTGATAATTCCAAAAATATTAAAAAAAATAACTCAAGACCACCTTAAAGTGGTTACTAAACTACACTGATATTTGGACGCTTCGTCTAAGTGAGTGTGGTACAATAAAAAAAGAGTCGGAATCTTTAGCTAGGCCATGCCCACCGCTTTGTTCCTGGTTTCTAAATAAGGGAAATAAGGGTATAACAGCTGGTCTAAGATTGTCTCCATTTATTTTTAATTATTATGTGGCAAACAAAATTAAATTATAATGATTAGTAAGAAATTTTAAAGGTGGTACAATTAGTCCGGCGGTACAATATACCTGAACTTCCCCTAATAAAGGGTTTCTAGGATATTGGTGTTATCTCTTCTTATGGTAGGACTGGACACAAGGCCTAGTGTAGTCAAAATTATCTTATATAATTATAATTTGGGTTCATTTTTAAAATATACATCCGTTTTCTTCCAATTGTTAAATGTAATCAGGCTTAATAGATTCTTTTTTCATCATAATCTGGGCTTAGCTTTTAAAATATTCTCTAATTCGATTACTTCGTCAATTTGACAGGCGTGTACAACGTAGACAAATTACTCTATTCAATTCTCAAAATTAGTTGTTAGCACGCAAAGAATGTGTTTGTATATTAATAAATCACTTTTCATTCGTCGCGTGTCCAGTCATTGTTTTTTATGTAAAAACGAAATCTCCGATATAATTTTTACATCACGACCATTCTTTATTGCATGCTATGTTGCAAGTTATGTATTTATGGCTCTATATAATTAATTGTAAAAACCCCCAAATTGTTCATTTGGATTATTTAATTTTAATTTTTAGTTATTAGAGTAGAGAGAGATAGAGTAAATAATAACCATAAACAAAAAATAGAATCAAAGAATTTAAAAAAACAGTTGGAGGTAAGGCTTATATAATAATTTTAACATTACTCATTGCCACTTAATATCTTTGTCTTCGGTAATCACGGCTACTGAAAAGTGGCCGAAAAAAAAATGCAGCGCTTAAAGTCATTAAAACGTAGCTTTATCTCACCTTATGATGATGAGTGATGAGGTGATGGTGATGATGATACTTCGTTGTATGATAATTCTGGTGATACCACGAGCATAGTTTGAAGATATGACTCAGAGCAGGGAATAAGAACAGCAGGAATTTTAGGAACATTTTCTTTGCAGTTGTCACTCCTAAGATTAGTGGTAGTACAAATACCAGTTTTAATGCTATTAATTTCACTACGAGTACAATTGCTATGGCTGCTGTTATTAGTTTCCTCTTGATTTGTTTTTCTGAAATATAAAAAGTACCGTTATTTAATATCTATACTAATATATAAAGCTGAAGAGTTTGTTTGCTTGAACCCGCTAATCTAAGGAACGACTGGTCTGATTTAAAAAAATCTTTCAGTGTTAGATAGCCCATTTATAGAGGAAGGCTATAGGCTATATATCTATCATCACGCTAAGACTAATAGGAGCGGAGCACCAATGAAGAAAGTTTCAAAATCGGGGTTTTTTTCCTTTTGAGAGCTTCCACTGCGTAAACGGTTAAAGTTTCGCAAAAATATTTTCACCTTCTACGTAAACAAAGTTGCGGGTTAAAGTTAGCGTTAGCCCAAAGTAACTATTCCACACGGACAAAGTCGCGGGCAGAAGCTACTAATATAATAATCGGCATACAAACACACATATTGTATATCCCCAAATGAAGCAAGTTGCGCTTGTATTATTATATGATTAAACGAACTTACCTAAGTGAAGTTCTATCATAATAATACGAGGTTTCTTGTATAAGAGGCTTAGCACAGCGCAATACTCGTCTGCTGCTCGTAAAGACCTCTTATACAAGAAATGAGTATTATGGGTAATATACAACGGAGTACTCTGAGGTAGATTCCAGACACCCAGACCATAGTAAATAACGGAGAAAATTTGTTTCCGAAATTTATCATACCAGGAATCGAACCCAGAATCTCTGCGTTGCAGTGAGGTAGGCCGGCAAAGGCTTACCCCCTCAACTACAGAGGCCGTGAATCAAATCGAATCAATTTGAAATCAGAAATCATTTTGTTGGTTGTTACACTTCTGTATAATGTATAATTTAGATATAATATCATAAATTCATCACATCTATTATAGCTGCGCCCGACTATCTAACTAACTACATCCTGCGAATCGTAATTTAAACAAATTTACAGATAGTAAGTACAGCATTATATTACCTCCTACCCCTTTTAATATTATATAAAATTATTAGAGTTGTTCTGTTGCTGAAGAGTTTCTTGCGCCGCTTCTTCTCTTTAAGCCAAAATAAATGACATACAGTGGTAAATTACATTAGGCTTCCATATAGTTAATAATAACCATAAAAAAATTAAAATGAACAAGTTGAGGGTAGGTTAAATAATAACTAACATTACTCATTGGCACTTGACATCTTTGTCTTCCGTGATCACGGCTACTGAAAAGTGGCAGAAACATTGGAATAAAAATCAATTAAATCCTGCGCTTAAAACCGTTAAAACGTAGTTTTAGTTATGATTGTTCTAGTCGGGAAAACTTAAGAAAACCTTATATCAAAACACTCACTTATTTTATTCAACAAGAATAATCTCCCGGTAGTATCATCTTCTTTTGGAAGCAATTCCACGTGTAGTAACGCGCCAGTCTTCGTCAACGCTCGTGGAGATACCTTCAGAGTAGCCCCCTCGAAGAAGTAGTCGGGCATCTTCAGCTTCATATCATGCGTGACCAGAAATTTCACACTTTTCTCATATAGCGCGTCTGTTATTTCTTCGAACGGCGATTCTGGAAATCACAATGATATAATTTGTATTTATATAATATAACGTAATATATATATATATATATATATATATATATATATATATATAAAGACACAGCGAAACGCCTGGTAGACGTCTCACGTGACCAAAAGACTGGTCTATACCTCGAACGACGCATTAGCGTTGCCATACAGCGAGGTAATGTAGCCAGACTTTTGGACACGTTTCCAACTGACAGCGGTCTGGCACCAGATTTTATATTTTAATTTTAATTTGTATACATGTGTATATAGATGTTTAAAATTAGTAGCATAAAATATTATAAAGAAATTAATGAATCAAATTTATATTTATTACACTAAGCATAAACTAATATAATAAATAAAACTTTACGTCCTTATATTGTATTTTACTTATAATCCCTCAAGACCCGGAACACAATGTACCATAGCATTTAAAAAATATTGTAAGCTCACGTTTAACAACAAAACTCACACATACCCACACCAACACGCACTACCACCGCATTGCATTACACGCACACTTCACAAACAAACCAAAACACACAAAGTGCCTAAAAATTAATAACCCAGACACAGAAAGGAAAACAATATACATGGTACTAGTTAGGATAATATATATAGGTATAGACATAAGGCACACACTGCACATGCACTTCCTCACAACACCAGCATATAACAGATACACTCTACATTAGTATAAGTATAGTATAAAAATTAGAATAAATTAATATGATAAGTTATTCTTAAGGTACACCACAACACAAACATACATTAATTAAATGTCACACACAACAACAAAGTATCAAATAAGCGTGTACAACTTTCTTAACTTCTTCTTAAATTTAATTGTAAAAGAAGGGCACGGAACTAGTGTCCGTAGAGTTAGTTTTAATAAAAAAAAAGCTCACGTTTTAGTGAAAACTGTGTCAAAATAAGCAAATTTTTATGCACCCGAATAACTAAAAATCGCTCCCGGGAAAATTCCCGCGAGGTTCCCGGGATAAAAAATATCACACTTTTATTATATAAAATTTGCTATCGACAAGTAAAGAAATCACATTGGAATTCGTTTTTTTAGTTTTTATTTTAATCCCGAAAAAACAGACAATTCCGACAAACTTCCCAGGAAAAAAGTAAGGCAGTTTTCATCGAAGACAAAGTCTAATTTTTGTTTTTTTTAATAGTGCACAGACACGACATGTTTAGAATTTTATATTATTATAGATTTTACAATTTTCAATTGGTATATTTAAAGAAATAATATACTGGATGGATGGATGGACACATATATTATGTAAAACATTTCTTTAAACATTAATATTAGAAGGGACTGTGAAATAAAATAATAATAAAAAATGCACGTGCTATATATTGACGATTTAATAGAACAGAATAAATAAGATATCTAGCAAAAACAAAAGAACATCTATGTTCCAAATTCAAATATTGTTTGGTGGCCAGACCCCAACATCTTCAACCACATTAAGAACTCTTTGTTGGAGATTCTAACATCATAAACCCAAATCAAAGTACAGGTGACATTTAGATACATAGATAATTCTTTACTGTCACCGATAAAAAATAAACTTACAGGCTCAAATTGTATAATATATTACATTTTAGTAATGATATAGTGGGCCGACACCTTTAGACATGAAACGATTAACCTTTAGCTAATTGTGTTTCACGTGGCGAATAAGAGTTGCGATGGCCCATTTCCTCCTCCAATCCCATCCCCCATTCCAATCCCATATTCCATCCTTTCTAGCCCATTCCTCTTGTCTGATCCCAGTTTCTCATCCCCCTATCCCCTCCTCTTTATCCCGTCCTAAAGGCTGGCACCGCGGTGGCTACGCCCTTGGTATCCACTTTCTATGAGCTGGGCCATCTGCCTGTTTGTCAGCTTCGCAATAAAAATACCCCGTATCTCAAATAATACTCCAGGGAATTTTGAAGAAATACAAAGTACAACCTCAATTGTTTACAGGATTTTCTGCTTTATATTTCAAAAATGTTGAGCAGTCATAGTTAACCTTTTTATTTTACAAGGGCCACTACATACGAAAAAAAGTGTGCGAGCCGCAATATTAATTTATATAGGCGTTTTCTTATCACAACAAACAAACTTGCACTTGATGAAAAATGGTTACCGTTGTCTGTGAACTTTAGACCAGACTGTTTCCATGTAAATCCGTTATCGAATTATTAGTGTTAAAACTGTTATGAAATTGTATTGAATATATAAATAAATATTAGTATGTCGGGTTGGTCACTCCCAAATCGGCGGACCGTGGAGTTAGAGGGTGGGTACATTTTTTATGACTTTAAGCTATTATATCCCCACCTAAACAAGAACATCATGAAAAAATATTCCAAACCTGACTAAAAACATGACTGATATATTTAATATATACAGACGTTTTGTATATTAATTAGTTATATACATAACATACAAATACTTATCCATAAAAATATATAAATGTTTATAGATGAATATATATATGACTATAGATACGTTTTTAAATATCATCATATTCGTAAATATATTTACGAAATTTATGTACATGAATGTCAAATTTAAAGGTATAATAAAAAAATATCTCTTTAAACTTAATCTACTCGTAAAACATGGATCCGCCATTATCCTAACCACTAATCTTTCTTCTTTCATTTTATTATCGAAAATTTGGAAGTCATCTTTTAGATCCGCCGCCGTTCACGCCGCCTTAAGACGTCATAAAACTTTCTTTTCTCTGTTGGTATTTCATGCGAATTCTTGGAAGCCATTAAGCTGACCATTTGACTATTTCAAGAATCAGTGGGCGACAAGTTGCTAGGAGGCCATATCTAATTTAAAAATTGATGAGTGTCGGTCAGTCGGGAAATGCGCCAGTCGTGTTCTGATTGCGAACGAGGCGTTACATAGTGCACTTTCGGAGCAAGTATCTTATAAAGACAAACTTCGTGCGATTTATGTGATAACGATTTTCTGTCCTACGTGTTGGTTTTGTTGTATTCAGCTATACTTATTATAAGAACTGTGAATTACGTGTGTGTACTACTAATAAACTTTGTGATAATTCCAACTTCTTTAGAATCGTTGAGATTTGAAACTTGATGAAACGAAAAAGCGACACTAATAAGAGATAAACACATAAATCTATAAAGCCTGCGAGAGAATTAGATACATTATATTTAATAATTTAAACACTGCTCATACAGATAGAGTTGGAAATGTTATGATTTTTTCGTTAATACTTCAAATTTCGTATTTTAAACTTAAATATATTATAACAATATGATATGTGACGTCACGAAATTTAGTATCCTCTCACCTCTTGTCACACTTTGTTGCACTTCTACTGCGTGTAAACTGCACACACACACAATTTTTTTTTTCAACGCCTACAGATTACTCCCTATCCCGTCTTCATCAATGCCTATGCGTTGGCGCCATTCCAACCAAAAATATACTTTTTTTGTATATGTTACAGTCTCATTAGTATGAAAACATTTTTTTTTATAGACTGGTATTTATATTCTATTCTTTTTTTTCTTTTTTTAGGCCCTTTCTAAACAAAGATTTAAAAAAGTAATAGAATATAATATTAATATTTAAATAGAATATAATAGAAATACTAGCTTATAAAAAAAATGGATTTACACCAATGAGACTGAAAAACGTATATACAATGTATACTGGTGAATACGTGGCTTTTTCTTTAAGCATTGGAACCCTAAAAATGAAAATAAAGTCATTTGCAACAGTGAAACCATTTTTTTATCCATCTTATTATTGTTACGAGAATACGTATTTTAGAGATTACGCATCGGATTGTGTGTAACAACTTTCTTAGTTCCACGTTCTACATTTTCTTATTATTAAAGACATTACGAGAAATCATGTAAAAATAATGCAAACATTACCATGTTTTTGCATTAATAGCGGAAGAGATAATAGTTAAATGAAATTATGAAAATACCTGTGACGATAATGATAAATCAGTCAAATGCGTCTCGGACCATGCACATTGAACAGTAATGAACAACAAAGCAAAATTTATTAATATTTATGTTTTACTTCGCACCGACTTCAAAAGTTGTAGAAAATATTTATTTTTAGCTTTTTAGTACCAAGTTTCAGTTTTGTTTTTGTTAAAAAATTATTATCTACTTTCAGCTGCGCACATACTTCTATAGCTTTAGAAATAATATATTAAGCGCCTGTAGAAATTTTACTTATGGCACGCGAAGTTTACCATCTCGATGAGTGAAGCCAACAAAGGGTTGTTATCGATTTCTCTGAGATTCACTCTTCAGATCCTGACTTGGTGACAACGGAACCACCTCAGGAGTATGCTCTTTCGAATAAAAAATAAAAAATGAAATTCAGTTTACAATTAACGGAGAAATCCCGTAACAAACATACGGTCGAATGAGAACCTCCTTCTTTTGGAAGTCGGTTAAAGATGAATGCAAACGAAGTCGTAGCTAATAACTATTTTATTTTAAATGTTGAATACGTTATGAAGGGAGAAATAAGTAGCATGAATATGACATCCAATTTGTGTCATAGGTTTTGCGGTTAAACAATAAACTTACTATTTTGCTTGCGGTTGAAAAGCTTTTCTCACGATCACAACAAATAGGGTTGATGGTATAACAAATAATGTGTCATATGTATACACTATTTTTATACAACATATTTTTTTCGTATAAATAACATCAATAGTTATGACAAAAGGGGCATAAAACAACGTAAAATTGGTTTTTATTAAACTAGTCTTTCATTAATTACTAACATTCTAAGTAATTTCTTTACAATACATAAAATTCATTACACGCAGATGAAATAATCTTATTATGCTATATTGTTATTGCGCGTAGGTGGCATCCGAGGAATTATCTTTGATATTTTACAGCTTTACAATGAAAGTGTATCTATTCAGATATTTTGTACATAAACGAGGCTTGAAAAGTGGAGGCAAGTTGTAATGCAATTACTATTGAGTCGTCATAACTAAATCCTTATAATTTTACAAGTCTATCCGTCTGTCCAAGTGTATCAATGTCTTCATCGTCTTTGTTTAAAGCTTATAACAACGCCAACGTCCTTGAACATATTTAGGGCGATAACGGGGATTCCATAAACGCGTTCGTTTTACAGAAACATTATTATTTTATTGTGAATAAAATAAAGGAGTATTGAAAAAATAATAAAACCAAATTATTTATCATCTCTCTTTTTATATAGAAGAAAATATTTTTTTATTCTGTTCTGATACGAAGGAGTAAAATGGTTTCATGTCAATAATTTGGAGGTGATTTGGTAAACAAAAAATTTCTTAATTTAAATTAACTATAGAAAAATTAAGTTTTATATCGTGAAGATTTATTATATTTTCTATGGTAAATTATTGGTCAGTAATTACCAACGAATAGTAGTTTCGTTTGCGCCCCACTTTCGACCTTTTGCGACAACAAGAGGCTTAAGCTTTGTGTTTACGTGTATAAGTATTGTGATAGTCTCCATCTAAAATTATATTTAAAGATGTTTGAAAAACTTTAATGTCATGTAACTTTGAAAACAGTTTTATAGAATACTAGCTTCTGCCCGTGACTTGGTCCGCGTGGAATAGTAGAAAAAAGTAAGTTAGCTTGATGATATATCCCTATAGCCTTCCTCGATAAATGGGCTATCTAACACTGAAAGAATTTTTCAAATCAGACCAGTAGTTCCTGAGATTAGCGCGTTCAAGCAAAAACCTCTTCAGCTTTATACATTAGTATAAGATTGGTTTAAACAAGTTACGTTTTTGAGAGGTAGGGTATTTTCAATCATCAGATATAAGTTATTCAAAGAATAAAATACAACATAAATAAAATTACAATTATATAAATAAAACAGTCGAATTAATTCACTTTTAAATTAAGTCAGGTTATAACATAGTAGATTGGTAACTTTTATCTGATTTAAAAAATCAGACCTCAATGATTTTTAGAGTATTAATATCTATTAAATTAAAACTCCATTTACATAGCAGCTTGCTCCAGCCTCATAGAAAATCGTCAGTATAACGTTTTAATTTTGCCAAATATGTAAGGAGTTTATAGAGATATGTTGCAGTACAAACTTTTAGTACGTCTCGTCATTAATTATAACAATAATAATATTCTTCTTTCCTCTTACTGTGTCTTTGTCTTACTGAGCATGCACTGTTTGCTACAACTCGATTAATTCTTCGAAAAGTAAGAAGTATGCTACACATACTTCTTTATAAAACTTATAAAAAAGAACTTGACATATAAATGGAATAAGATATAAAAGAAAAACAATTTTTAGCTAGACGTTGTTGCTGGGGAGTTTCTTGTCGCTTCTTCTCCTTAACAGCAATAACACGTTGCGAAGCGGTGTACATAGAATAGGTAGTAAAATTAAATTTTAACTTATATAACTTTAACCTTTAAAAAGTGTTCTCCAGTGGAACTTATTTTGAATAAAAACTTTTGAATTTGAATTTGGATATAGAAATAGATGACGACTCACCTCTACAGAACCCTTCACTGTGCGGTGACACTGACACGCACTTGGCCAATATTTTTTTTTACATTTCTGCAAGGTTTAGACCAAAGTTTATAAGATGATAGCTGCGTGAAAACCCTGCTATTTTAATATTTTGAGGCCATGACAGCGCTTATTGACAGCCGAATCGGTAAAAGAGAAAATTGAGTACAAATGTTGTTGAAATTTTAATCCTTAAAATTAAAATCTTAAACAGATTTTGTCCATTCTCTTTGGATATTATAATAGTTTCCCCAATGTTGAATACAAATCGAAGAATAAAAACAATTTAAATAAAAAAAAACTTTTTAAGTATTGTTACGAGTTGCAGGACTCGAATTAAAATGCCGTTGGAATTACTATAGAATTTATTAAAACTATTCAAACACGTAATATTTGTGTAATATTTGTACCTGTGTTAAAACACAGGTACAAATATTACACGATTCAATAACACGCGCAAAGTCAGTCACTAAATACATTACCGAATGGACACAAGTTTTGCTCCGCTTGTGGTTATCGCTCGACTGTCGATCTCTCAATTGGGCCATTGCTTTATACTGCACCGATATAATATGGCTGCCTGACCGCGTAGACGGAATTTCTTAGAATCAGTTCGACACACCTGGCTAATGACTGCCATAAAAGATTACAATACACAATGGGCTCTTTTGTAATTGAAGTTAAACACAAAGTAAACAAAAGAAGTCCAAATGCGGAAAGGTAATAAAGTGTGCTTTTATGGTATGCAGGTGTGAATCTACTTTTGTCGGCGTGTAGGTCATAACAGTATCTTAATAAATAAGCTTACAGTCGATTTCAAATAGAGCGGTATATCTGATACATCCATAAAACGTATCTTGTAGCATTATTGTAAACTTTCCTACATTATGTACAGTAGAACCTCTTTAAGTCGAACTTGAAGGGAGACGCCAAAAAATTCGAGTTATAGAGTATTCGACTAATGGAAGATTTCGACTTAAGCCAATTTTGTAAGGAAACATTCGACATGTAGAGGTTAAGATTTATTCAAATAATCGAGTTTTAAGGTTGTAAAATCGAATATTGCTATGTTCGAGATACAGAGGTCCAATTTATAGAGGGAAAATATGTACTGAATTTGCTTATAGGGAGTTACTAATTATTTCGACTTATAGAGGGTTCAGATTTCGAGCAACGGAGGTTTTGGGGTTGAAGGGGCGGAAACAAAAAATTTTTTTCGAGTTCAGGAGGTTTTCGACTTATCAAGGTTCGACTTAGAGGTTCTACTGTATTTTAATTTTAATTATATAAAAATACATTTAATCTTGTTACTATATAATAATACTTGAATCACGATTGGTCTAAGAGACGCTGAAGATCGACCTCCAGCCATCTGATAAATAAATGAGATATATTTTTTTTATCAAATTATATTGATTTGTATTTTTAAAGTCTTCAAAGCATAGTAATAATATTCCATAAACAGTTTTTTGTAGGGATATACGGTTATTTTGTAATTCAATTATCTTTATTACGATAAATTTTTTTGTTGGTCAACAGAATGCTGTAGTTACCTAAATAGACTTACCTGTTCATACCTGCTTGCCAGGTAGCCATGAACAGAAATAATAGGCAAGCCTATTAAGGCATATTCTCCATCAGTCCATTAAAAACTATCAGTTGAAACTAAATTTATTCAGTTATCAAAAGAGTGAAGGTTGTGATTTTTTTTTATTAAAATTAATTTTATTAAAAATAGCCATGAACACCTTTCGATTGGTAAGCTATCATAAGTGTGTTTATAATTCAATATCTTATCTTATATTAATATATAAAGCTGAAGAGTTTTTTTGTTTGTATGTTTGTTTGATTGAACGCGCTAATCTCAGGAACTACTGGTGCGATTTGAAAAATTATTTCAGTGTTAGATAGCCCATTTATCGAGGAAGGCTATTTGGCTATATAGCACCACGCTAAAATCAATAGGAGCAGAGCACGAATGAAGAATGTTTCAAAATCGGGGGGTTTTTAACTTACTTTTTTTTTACTATTCCACGCGGACGAAGTCGCGGGCAGAAACTAGTAATTTAACAAAAATATGTCTCATCTGGTTATCAGATGGGTGAAGGTCAATCTTCAGCGTGTGGCGAGTATAGCCTCCTTACTGTCGCCTACTGGCCGACAGGCCAGATTTTATAGATATTAATTGACAACTGTCAACACAGATCAGAGAGTAAAAGGTCGTCATTTTTTTTAAATGCTGAAGAACAGCAGACGGGCTGACAGCCCAACTGTGATGGAAAGTGGTTACCGTCGGCTGTGCAGATTAGCAATACCAGAGATGCTACTAATGTGCTGCCGGCCTTGAAGGAGAAACTGGAACCGGGCCACTAATGCCGTGGACACAACTCACAGTTGTTATGGTGGCATACTCTAGACCAGGGGTGGTCACCATCCAGTCGGGCAAATGCCCTACCACCTGTCTAAAGTACATGTTTTAAATCCTATTTAATCTAATTATATTGTACTTGTTAATTTTTTTAACAATGTACATATCAAATGCAAAATTATAAATGATCGGGTTATTTGATTTCTGCAACTACCCGTCAAGCGTCTCGTCTACTCTACTAGATGAGTATTTCTCGACTTGCGAAATTTCCCCCGTACCGTCCTTTTTGAAATAGGCTGAGGTACACTGTATTTTAGATTTAGAACAATAAACTGATGACACCTGTCACCCACATCAGTTAGTTGCAGCAAAATATTTATAACTCATTATATAAAGCAATTTAAACTTTATTACGTAGGTAATAAAATATAAATTAATTACGCCATATCATCAACATGCAAAGCGCTATCTCAATGTTATGATCTTTATTATCTAGTTATCACAACAACAAAGCAATCATATCATACAAGCGAATCTGACATTTATTACATGTAACATAGATATCAAATTCAAATGTACATTGCTTTATCGGACTGTCAAGAAACAAATACCAATAGCATCTGTTCAAATCTGTTAAGCTATTTTTAATCTTATGTAACAGTAACAAAATCGATAATCGAATTGATGATAATGTGTTTTATTTTGCTTTCACCAAGGAATTCAGAGATGCTTTCGAAATCACTACTGACTGAATTAATTCAGACAATCTACAAGGAAAAATGTGGAAAGTGATAAAATAATAGTTGCAGAAACAACCCATGAATGATTCATGGGTTGTTTCGTTCATTCATTCAATCATAAATTGGTTTAAATATTGACACCAAACAGGAGTGGTGGCCATCCATACAGGCTAGGGTATCCGAAATCGGTAAAGGTTTTGAGAACCGGGATTTAACGGGTTTTTTTTCGTGACTAGCTAGTTTTATGTTTAGTTACTTAATAGAAGTGCGGCAATGAACCAACTAATACTAAACGATTTTACTCAAATGTTACTAAAGCATTAGCAAACAAAATTAAAACATTGACACCAAATAGGGGTGGTGACCATCCAGACAGGCTAGGGTATCTGGAATTAGTACAGATTTTGAGAAGCTGGATTAACCAGTTTTTTTGCGGGCTTAGCTGGCTTTATGTTTAGTAACTTAATAGAAGTGCGTCAATTAACTAGTTAGTTAATTGTAGTATTTTTTTCAAAAGTTATGTTTTCCAAAAAAAATGTATAACAGACGCTTTTTTTAAATTTGTTTTCTTATTCTTTAGTAACATCGTTCAGTAAGTAAAATAGTTCAATATTAACTAATATTGAACTATTTTACTTACTGAAAGATGTTACTAAAGAATTAGAATATAAAATTTAAAAAAAAAACGTGTGTTATACATTTTTTTGGAAAACATTACTTTTGAAAAAAATACTTACAGTTAAATCTTATATTTGTAAAGGAAATACAAAAAAGATTATGTTAATGTTTTAAAGCATATGTCAAGACTCATTTTATTATTTCCATCATTCATTCATCTTTGAACTACCACCTTTCCAGGTGGTAGGGCATTTGCCCGTCTAGATGGCTACCATCCCTGGTCTAGAGTATGCCACCATACCACCACCACCTTGAGTTGTGTTCCAGTATAAGTGGCCAGGTTTCGGTCTCCCTTAGAGAGCGGCAGCACATTGGTTGCACCTTTGGCGTTACAAATGTCCATAAGCGACGGTAACCGCTTTCCATCAGGTGGGCCGTCTGCCTATCTGCTCAACTCGTGCAATAAATAAATATAAATCCAAAAAGCATTAAATAAACCTTAAGGCGCAATTAACACGTATTTTTATGTTGTCGATGTCAATTCCCAAAAGTATCAAAAAGGCGACAGCAACCACTTTCCACCACAGTTGGGTCGTCAGCCTATCTGCTGTGCCTCAGCAATAAAAAACATTTATTTACAATTCCAAACACTAATACATGCGACTCGCACTTCATTACATTTTTCTCGATACTAAAATTACATATTCATGCCACTATTGTACTGTGTCAAACCGACCATCATAGCTTGCCGTACATATAGTTAGAATGTATTAGTATCGACTTAAGTATAGTTTTTTCTAAAAAATATTTCACTTTCTTATCGTAATATTTCGTTATCGTATTAATTCGTAATAATTTGAGTGCCTACAAGCAGTATAAAGATGTTCACAATTTCAACACCAGCCATTGTAATAGACTGATATTGCCATCTTTTAGATTACAAAAAGTACTGTCCTCTTTCTTGGGGGTTGGTATACGCTTCTTCAATAAGATTCCGAGTAAAATGTTAGATCTGCCTTTCACTAAATTCAAAAGCAAATTAAAAGGTATCTTGCTAAAAAAGGGATACTACACTATTGAAGAATACTTAAATGACAAAAATTCATTTTGATAGCAGCTCGCGTTAACATCTTATACTATATTTTGTATAACGTTATCTTGCCAAGCTTGTAAGGGATTTATGGAGATATACTATAGAATAACATTTTAGTGCGTCATGTCATTATTATAACTTTAATAATACTTTTCTTTCCTTTTATTGTGTCTGGGTCTTATTGAGTATGCACTGTTTGCTACAACTCCATTAATTCTTCAAAAAATAATTCTGTAACATACTTCTGTATAAATCTTATTAAAAAAAGAGAACTTGAGATATAAATTGAATAAGAAACTTAAAGAAAAACCATACTTAGCTAGACGTGTTGCTGGGGAGTTTCTTGCCGCTTCTTCTCTTTAACAGCAATAACACGTTGCGAAGCGGTGTACATATTAGGTTGGGGAAAAAGTTTCTTCGCATTTTATATAAAAATTCAAATGGTTTTTTTATAAAGTTTATTTACATTTGACTAAAGTATGTAGATGCCATTTTGTTGGTTAACTTTTCGCCATCTTGTAGGTAGGGACGTGATCCCATTGCTATAAAAATTTTGGGGCTTCTGATCAAAAAACTGCGACAAGTGGTTTTGGCTATCCTCTCGTGATGTTAACCTGACACTGCCTAAGGAATTCTGCAGAGACCGAAACAGGTGAAAATCTGAAGGTCCAAGGTCAGGACTATACGGCGGATGCATTAACACCTCCCAGCCAAACTCTCGTAATTTTTGCTGAGTGGCTAAAGATGTGTGAGGTCTAGCGTTATCATGGTGAAAAACCACACCCCTTCTGTTGATTAATTCCGGCCGCTTTCTCTCAACTTTTTGTTTTAATCTCATCAGTTGTTCGCAGTACAGTTCAGAATCGATGGTCCTGCCTGGCGGTAACAGCTCATAATGAATAATGCCCTTCCAATCCCACCATACACACAGCATCACCTTGTTGCCAGTTAACCCGGGTTTCGCCACAGTCTGTGAAGCCTGACCGGCCTTTGACCACGATCTTTTTCGCACGTTCTTGTCGTACGTGATCCACATTTCATCACCAGTTATCAGCTTCTTCAAAAATGGTTCGGTTTCATTACGTCGTAATAAAGAATCACACACAAATATCGAGCTTTTTTGTGTACCCAGCTTTTTTCAAATGCGCCAAAACCGTTTTGTGGTCAATTCCCAGTTCTCCAGTTACATCGTAACTACTAATATGCCGATATTGCTCCACCTTTTCAAAAATGGCATCAATTTTGTCCTTAACATGGCGACCAGAGCGACGTGCATCTTTGATATCAAAATTTCCGGATTGAAAACGCTTAAACCAAATTTGCGCTACTCTCACAGATACTGAATTAAGTCCATAAACATCACAAATTTTGTTCGCGGCTTGTGTTGCATTTTTACTTTTTTTGTAGTGAAATTTTAAAATGTATCGAATTTCTTCATTAGATTCACTCATTTTAACAATAAAAAAAAACAAATGAAAATCACACATTTTCCTAATTTGAATTTGGAATTATCTTCTTTAAAAGTAAAACTTTTTAATGATACCAAAACCAGCCAAATACAAATGGTATAACCAAAGAGATCTTATTACAAGTTCATACATACTATATGTGAAAAGACATTTTCCCCAACCTATTAGAATAGGAAGAAAAATTAAGTTTTGACTTATATATGTGACCTTCAAAAAGTGTTCTCCAGTGGAACTTATTTTGAATAAAAACTTTGAATTTGAATTTGAATATCATCGCAATCCGACATTGACCTTACTACGTAACAAAAAGGAAACTGTGTTAATAATATTTCTATTGCTTATATTAATTGTAAAGTGGCACATTAATTAGCAATGCTAATGAAGTTGCCTACAAATGAATGTGTTATAGGCAAAATCATTTTGTATAAAAAATTCTCGAAAATGTCGTATTTTTGTTTTACTTGTATTATATAAATATAAATTTTGTAAGCATATGTGTAAGCGGTTACCATCGCGTATGGCTATTTGTAACATCAAAGGTGCTACCAATGTGCTGCCGCTCTCTAAAGGGAGACTAAACCTGGCCACTAATGTCGGAACACAACTCAAGGTTGTTATGGCGGTATACTCTAGACCAGTGGTGGTAGCTATTCAAATGGGCAAGTACTCTACCACCTGGCTGTGGGTTGTTTAGTCGCATCTTACGAGAGGCCGCCCGACCGCAAGAAATTGTATTCTTTCTTCGTTCCTGCACAGATAGATGTGTTTGAATATACAAATAGGTATTAAAAGTAGTCGCCATACATTTAATCGCTTAGATACGTTTTGAAAATTAAGACATCCTTCATATTTGTTCGCCCATAATTATATCTGTGTGCTATGAGCAAGTTTTTTTTACTTTCATGGGAATGACTTATCGCCATCTCGTGAGCGTGAAGGGAAACATGTCTAGCCATACGAAACTGTGAACTTGAACCTGATCGAGTACTAAAAACTCGCACAAAGCACTCTGTTCATCTATCTGTCTGTCCGTCTGTCAATTTTCTAACCTGTAAGAATGGGCATGTTACTGGATGAGCCATGTCTATTTTATAAATATGGTCGGCCCTATTAAGAGAGAGTTAGTTGAGTGTCAACTGCAATCGGGAAATTACTAAGTGTACAATCGGAACGGGAATCTTATATTGACGGACATTATGTGATTTGTGTTATACGATTTTCTGCTTTACGGTTTGGACTTGTTGTATTCAGTTGTGTTTGTAAGAACTGTGAATTACGTGTGTGTACTTATAATAAGTTTTGTGATAATTCCAAACGGCATTTTAGATTCATATCCCACAAATTCGTACCAATATGAATATAAAGTTCAAGACGGTGCGAACGAATTAGTAGCGGCCAAAGCTTGCCGTAAAGATGATTAAGAAAAACTCAATTAACATGAATAGATAAAAATGATTAATTAATAAGACTTAATATTTGATTTTTTTTTATATTCTTGATATAATCGTTGAATATATTTCTAAAATCATCTTCCTCATTAGGTATGCTGCAACTTTCGTAGATCTTACTTTCTACACAATTAATCGTTAACAGATTTTCTTTTAACAATAAATATTTGCAAACAATAGCAAACGAGGGAAAGGTTTACTGAATGGAAAATAAAACATCAGCCATTCTTTGAGCTCTTTACAATAGGACGTAGTTTTGAAACGGGAACTAATCCATTGTCCTGCACTTCAAAACTTGAAAATTTTAAATAATGTAAATGAATATGAAATTACTTTAACATTATTTTTTGTATACCATGAAAACAGTAGAATGCATAGAATATAACATGATAATGAATGTATTTGTTTCAAAAGGGAATCTAACCACTTATTGAAAGTCATGAATCTACCACCGCTTTCAAAGCAATTTTAGTAACTGTTAAAGGAGAAAAAGCAGCATAACAAACTCTCCAGCACATCATATCTGTACATACACAAACATGTATATATATATCTTTACTTCATAATTATTACTATTCGTCTTTTTTAATTTAGTTTATGCTAATACAAGGTTTAACAAAGTTGTTTTAATAAATAATTACTGAAAGAGCTTAGTAGCGCTAAAGATTTTCGCAATAATTTGTGCGAGAAAGCTTATTGCTTTCTCGCACAAATTATTGCAAACGTTACTTTACTAGTTTGTTTTTAAACTTGTTTATTGAAAGTTCAAAGTTTATTGGGATTTTGTTGAAGAGAATTAATTATAATTTGCCCCAGGAAACTATTGTAAACTTTATGGAGGCTATACGTGGGAGTTTCTAATTAATTTTTGTTCCTAGTATTTCACAATGTACAGTGAAGCCACAGTTAAAATATTTATTTCTCCGAATTTACCATGCATGGAATCCCGTGCACCCATGTTGTAAATTGAGCGGATAGCACGCTTCTTTATTTTATTACCTGTGGCAGACAAAGAAGCAGGCTCACTTGATTGAAGGTGGTTACCGTCGCCTATGAACGTTTGAAACATCAAGGGCGTTGCCAATAGGTTGCCGGTTTCTAAGGAATTTTATAAATTTTTAAATAACCCCATGTTATGACATAGCGCAGAGGGAAGAGTGGGAAGTTACCTCCAGATCATTGTCGTACGCTGAACAAACATTCTAGAGGAACGTTGTGTGTTTAAGCGTGGGATCTCAAAAATGAGGGTAACGCTTCTGCAGATATATCATTCTAATAACTGGTAAAATAAAGATTATTATTATTCTATTTATCATTATAATATAACATAATGCTATGGATAACAGAACATAATATTTCTAAACTTTAATCAGATATAAATTGAAAGTTTTAAGCTCCATTTGAATTTCGTTTTTATTGGTTTTATGTACTGTTAAGCATGGGGTTTATAGTATATTAATAAAAGCCCATAAACATCCCACTGCTGAGCTCGAGCCTCCCATTATAGTGGAACGGACAGTATACCCGCCACGCTTATCCAAGGCGGCTCGGCAGGTTACGGTGGCTATAGGACATAATTATACAGAATTACACATTTCAGGATTAAAAGGTGGCAGGATATATTTATAGAGAGACGTGGACCGACTTAGATAACACTATAGATAGATATGTTAGAGAAGCGTGGAAGTTCTTAGGGGAGGCCTACGCCGTTGAGGGGTCTGCTCAATTTGAACCTGTTTATTCTTGAGATAAATTTTAGAATACAAATCTATTCTTATTTTCTATTTTAACATTTAATTCTAGATATTAAATTGATTATGACATTTAAGCTTTATTTGATAGTGTAATTGCTTGTAATAATGGTGTGTGTTTTAACGGAATGATTTTCTGAGAAAAAACAATGTTTAATTAATAAGTTAAGTATTAAATTAAATTAATTTTTTTTCTATTTGTAAGAGCAGAAAAATAAAGGCTTATTTAATTATAAGACATATTTAATTATAAGAATTCTAGATGTCAGCACAATAGCTGCAACTTGCAAATAGAATAGAACGTTGAGCTTGTATAGAACTAATTTAATCGAATTTCATATTCGTGGGAAAACACATACGATTTAATTGCTAACAATTTGATAGTGAATTCGTAATGTTTATGATCGAAGCATATTAACATTTATAGAAAGTAACTGACGTTTTTAAATTCTATGAATAATTAATTATTAAACGTAAAAACGATTGGGAAAAATAATTTATTACTTTTTTTTTATAATCACACACACACATTGTATATCCCCAAGCTAAGCAAGTTACGCTTGTGTTATGGGTGATATACAACGGACCACTCTGGGGCCGATCCCAGATACCCAGACCATAGTAAATAACAGAAAGTTTTTCCGAAATTTACCACGCCAGGAATCAAACCTGGAGTTCTACTCGCTCAACCACAGAGATAGTTAAGAGAAGTAGAACTGAAACAGATTAGAATTAAACCAACAGTAACATAGCTCCTCTAAATAATTTTGCTTTATGAAATATTATATGTTAAAACATTTACAAATACCATTTTTAGAAAAATCCGCAGATAGTCCAATCTTTCAACAGTCTTACTCAGAAGTGTGAATCTCCCGTCGAAATCAGGTTTTTATAAATCCTATATCTTCTTAAGATATTTTTTCCTTTCATGTGCTTTCTTAATAATAATAATGAGTACTAATTAGTGACATTGTAAACAAAAATGAGTGGTTACGGACAATATTACTCAGGAGACCCGCCTAGAAGTACTTTTTAAATGAAGGGTACAGGCAGAGAACAGGGAATATCATAAAATTTATTTTTTCTATACTCTATTGAAAGCAAATCTTTGTCTATGGTAGTTTATTTCCCAATCACTAACTTTTATATAAAATTATTTGCTCATAAGTGAACTTAAATATAAAGACTTGATGTGTCTGATGCCACTTTGTACCAGAGAGGCACAGGTATTTACGAACCATTAGAATATGATTCCAAAAATAAAGATGCTGCTGATGACTGAATTGAACATTACTTGTTTACATTTATGTTGTCTTTGAAATTCCTTGTTTCTGTTCTTCTAAGATTGTTTTATTTATTTTTTGTCAAAATTTAATATTTTTAATAACTAAAAAGTCCATCATAACTACACATTTATATTAATTAAATAAACATTTAATTAGTTTTAAGTAAAAGTTACTGCATACGCCAATCTCAATAAACTATCAGCAAATAAACTTTTAATTGCGTTTTTCTCAAAATTTATTCATTAAGACATTCCCTGTTCTTTGCCTGTACCCTTCAAATGTTTACATTCTCTTTTTAATAATTATTATGATTTTATTTTAATTTTTATTGCATGAGTTCAGCAGACAAGCAGACGGCACACCTGATGGAAACCGGTTACCGTCGCCTATGGACATTTGTAACACCAAAGGTGCTACCAATTTGCTGTCGCTCTCTAAAGTGAGACTGGAACCTGGCCTCTAATGCCGAAACACAACTCAAGGTTGTTATGACGACATACTTCAGACTAGGGGTGGTAGTCATCCAGTCGAGCAAATACCCTACCACCTGGCTGTAGGTTGTTTTGTCGCCTCTTACGACACCCGACAGCTCGCCTAGCCGCAGAAAATTGTATTCTCTCGCTGTTCCTGCACGAATAATGACTATGTGAGTATTATTATATGATAATTCATATACTTGAAAAATAGAATTCATATTTATATCACTATCTATTCTGCGGAGATATAGTATTCTTATATAAATATATACTACTAGCTGACCCGGCAAACTTCGTACCGCCTCAGAATCACTTTTTTTTTCATATTTACTCACCTTTTAAACCTTCCCTGGACTTCCACAAATAATTCAAAACCAAAATTAAGCAAATCAGTCCAGCCGTTCTCGAGTTTTAGCGAGACTAACGAACAGCAATTGAATTATATATATAAGATTTTATATACTTTAGAGCTATATGAGTACCTAAAGTTAATCCCGCGGCTACGTCGCATGTCACGCCCTGGTAGGTAGCTCTGTTTTACTTATATACATAAAAACTTAATTAGGTTTTTGAAGTGAAACTTCTTTAGAATCGTTGTCATTTGAAACTCAATGAAACGAAAAAGCGACACTAAAAAGAAATAAACGCATAAATCTATAGGACTAAGCCTGCAAGAGAATGAGATAGAATACATTATATTTAATAATTTAAACACTATGCTCATATAGAGTTGAAAATGTTTTGAAGTTTATCGTTAATAGTTCAAATTTCGTGTTTTAAAGCTTCAATATATTATAACGACATAAGATATTAAATGATGTTACGAAATTTAGAATCTCTCCCACCCCACACACACACATTTTTTTTATATCGCTAGTGAAGTCGCGGGCAAGAGCTAGTATATAAAACTTCCTTGAAAAATGATGTAACTAACGGTGAAAACCGCTGAAAAATCTGTTGGGTGGTATACGAGTTAGCGGATATACAGATAAGACAGACAGATGCGGAAAATGACATTATTTTAATATTATGTAAAGATACAAACACAGAAAAAGGAAGTCTTTATGCTAACTGTCCAAACTATACATTCAAAGGCTGTCTGGAAGAAAGCACAATTAGTGACAAAACACCTATTACTATTTATACTGGTATTACTTTATTGTGCGGGAAATTAATATTATATTTTATTCTACGTCAGATTAAATAACACTCACCTGGCTCAAATTCATCCTTGATTTCATTTTCCTCATCCAAATACCTTTGTTTTTCTTCTTCACTCCCTTTACTACCAGTAATGTATATTATATTAGCTTCTTTACTATATTTATTAATGTCCACATTATTTTTATTAAAACACATACCACCACCTACTTCAACATCACCATTAAGCTCTAATTTCTCATCGATATACGAATACACATTTTTCTGCAAACAACTCACTGATGGCGTCACTGTACACTGATTCAGAATATTATCCCACAAAACATTACCAGTTCTGAATGTGCCGTTTTGATAAACGTCATTGAAGTACCTTCCAGAAACACTTTCAACGATTTTCATGCTTTTATTAAAATTGTCATGATTGTCCTTCATATCATTTGCATTAGTAGTAGTTGCTACCAGTAGAATCGCTATTATTATTTTAACCACCATAGTAGCGAGTCTGCATTTGCCAACATAGCGATGTTTTATTGCCATTGTCGGATCATTACTGATCATGTAGCCCCTTCTTGGCATGTATAAATATTTTTAATGTGTAATTCTTGTACATTTACTGTGCCCAGTGGCGTGTGTGCCCATTAATTCCATTCTTTCCGGGTCGAAAATATGAATTTTAATATATTTGAAAGTATTTTTCTTACGCGTTTCGGCTTTTGTCTCCTTTTTGAGTTTGAGAAATTATTCAAAATCAGTCCGCAAGAGTTCTTCTTAGCATCTGGAACAAGAAGGATTGTTTGTTATCAATGGCCACGATAAAATTGATTGTGTGTTACAATTTTAATACATTTAACTGGATGTATAGATATTAAAAGTCGTAGTAGCTTATGGTCTTAAAATTAGAAGTGCTGAAAATCATGCGAGGTGGAGTACTAAAAGTAGGAAATCAGACCTTGGATTTTGATGTAGAAAATGATGATGAGAAGTAATAGTAGCTTAATTGCTAACCCACCCATTTCCCATTTCAACGACGTGGATTCCAATTCTGATCATGAAACATGCATTGCTTAAACAATATGGATAAAATTCTTGTTCCAATATACGTATATTGACATTAAAAGAAGACATCGTAACGAATCCTGCATAACAAGATAACCGAGGGCCTGAAGCCCTCCCTAGAATTGAAGTGGAATTTTATGCTATGTTTTATAACTATCTAGATACGTGTTAATTTCACAAAGCGATTCTGCTTAAGCGGCTGTTTGTACCATTTGGTGCTTAAAACTCGTCAATTCAGGGCAAAGTGAATCGGATATACCCAGCAGTAGTACCCTTATTAAGACGATATTATAGTCTAACACTATTATACCACGCCATCTTTCTTGATTAAGATAATAATGGCATCACAAAGGTCTACATAATTAATTTTAAATTACATTTCACTTTAATAGGAATGAAAATAAAAGTACTTTACCGTAAATTGTATTTTATCTACACTGTACTCACTTAATTTTATGATTTTGGCACACATTTTAGAATTGTAAATTTTCAAAAATAAAAATCCAATTTCGAGTGACTACGCTGTTACATTGTAACCTAACCAATGAATCAACGTCAGCAAGTTATTTGTATGACTATTCACGGGTGTAAATTAACCCCTCCACTAACCAAAATGAAAATCATCATGTTTTTATGTACCATAATATAATATCCATTTTTAACTTGAACAAAAAGTACAATATCGCACTTTCAACAGCTTCTTTCGAGTGATGATTGATGAATTTTCTTTACTTACTATTCTATGCATCTTATTAGTTAATAATAACCTCTTTAAGGGATCCGCAGTAACGTATTAAATTTTCATTTTTGTTATTAGTTTAAAACCTACTTTTCTTATAGAATATAATTTTGAATGTGTTTTTTATTTTTTATGTCAAATTTTTTGTTTGTTTTGTCGAGTGAAAATTATTGAGAGGAATACACGTATAAATATTCATTGTTGTGTTTATTAAGTTTATATATTTGAAATAATACAAAAAGCAGGATATTTCTATTAAAAATAATTATATCTCTCATTCAACGACCACAACAATTTTCGTCTTTCATTTATTCGTTTCTTTGTCTGACTGTTTTACATTATATTAGAGTTATTTTTCTCAGAATCTGACAATGAGTCTATATAGATGAAATTTATTAAGGTGTATTATAATGATACTAGCTGTCTCGGCAGATGTTGTCCCGGTTTGAAAAAAATTATAACCCGATTGCAACACCACCTACCGGGTACAATTGTGAATCTACTCCATTCTCGAATCCACGTGTACACACATAAAATTTCATCCAAATCGGTCCAACCTTTTGAGTGAGGTTCAGTCACATCACACGTAAAGAAGAATATAGTGTGGCGTATGTGTTGAAAGTGTATGACAGAAGTTATCTTTTATTGCCTGTGCGCACCCAAGAAGAACATACACCACTCAATGGTGGCACACTCGACTTCCTAGGTATATAAAGATACTATTTACTACACATTGGCGAAATTGCGAAATTAAAAAAAAACAGTGGTTATATAGGTAGGCATGTATAGTTGGCTAGATTTTTAAAAACCATAGACATATTCCTTAATTACTTTTTATCTATTCAATAGATATTCGCTACCTAAGTCTTAAAAATGTCTTTCCTGTTCATGCAACTTTTGAACCATAGTATGGAAAGTTCTGATTTTTTAAAAAAATTATTGCAGGAGTTCAACAGACAGGCAGATGGTCCACTCGATGGAAAACGGTTACCATCGCCTATGGACATTTGCAACACCAAAGGTGCTACAAATGCGCTGCTGCCCTCTTAAGGGAGACTGGAACCTGGCCACTAATGCCGGAACACACTCAAGGCTGTTATGGCGGCATACTCTACACCAGGGGTGTTAGCCATCCAGACGGACAAATACCCTACCACCTGACTGTGGGTTCTTGTATTCACCTCTTACGATAGGAAATTGTATTCATTCTCCGTTCCTACCTGGCAGAAATCAATAGAGTTTAAAAAATGCCTTTATCGAAAACATTTTTAGGTTTAAGAATAAGATTTTTGAAGCAGTTGTTGAGATATTGAATAGATTTAAGGGTTAGAGAGCCATGTCAGCTTGGTGGTTAAGGCATTCAAATGTCGCGTCTTAAATGACGAAATCATGCACCACTTAGGCAGTTTTCTGGCCTAATGTGCATATCGTTACAATTAGCAGGTGCTAACGATGAAGGAAAACATCGTCATGAAACCTGCACATCGTGATGACACGCCAAGCTCCATTGTACAAACGTTGCGGTTATACTGTCTTAGTGGGACTTTTACGAGCTGTTATTATAATAAAAGGCTTTTTAGCCAAATCAGCCATATCAAAACCTAGCAACTGACATTGTTTTTTAAACGAATGTTTGTGCATTGAGATGCCTTTCTACGCATTTGCTTATAAGTTGTGTTTGTCAAAACATGAGAAAACTGTAACAATATATGGTACTGCTTCCACTAAGCTTAATAATAAAAAATGTGTGTGTTTGCAGTTCACACAGTTGAAGTGGAACTTCTTCTCTAGCTCTTATCTAATATTAATACGTGAAGCAAAAACTATATACCCCTTTTTAAAAGAGAATTGCGCGGACGGAGGAGAATGTAGTGTGTGTGTGAGTATAAATTTCGCACACTTATCTTCTCTTATACATAAAAATGAATCGTAGAAATGTATGTACGAGCATAACTTGAGAACGATTTTAGCGATTTTGATGATATTTGTTTCGTGTGTTTGAATGGGTTCCCGGATTGTTTAAATTCGCAATTAGGACCGGTAGGTGGCGCTGACATCGGGTTGTAGAATCCTCCTAATCACCTGGACCGATTTTGGTGATTTTGTTTTTGTGTGTTTGAGTGGGTTCCCGGATGGTTTAAATTCACAATTGGAACCGGTAGGTGGCGCTGAGATCGGTTTCTAGAATTTTCCTAATCACCGAGACCGATTTTTATGATTTTGTTTTTGTGTCATGAAACAGTCTTTTAGGAATTCAGAAAATATGGCGGTACGAAGTTCGCCGGGTCAGTTAGTAGTTTATATATATAGAGAAGCAGCGACGAATGCTAATATGTTTTTAAATTATACATATAAATACATTAAATCATTAAAAAAAAACATTACACACAATACCATGTATTTGACACACACATGCATATATACTCTTTTGTATTGATGTAACATTTGCTACATCAATCCTCTTATGTTTATTGTTGCCTTGGCGAAGTCTGTGATTATAGAAGTATAGTCTTTGACATTAATTATTATGTTCGAATTTCGAGCACGGACGAACACTAGTTAATATAAACATAATTCCTTTAGTCTACATCCGTCAACATATTATAATCTAAACATATAATAAAATTGTAGAGGTCAAATTTCTGTACAATGAAAAAATATATGCTAAAAACCGAGTCAGGGGGATGTAAGAAGTGAAATAGAACTAATTTAGAATTTTTTCAATTTTTTTGTTTTTCTGTTTATACCGGCTAATCTCCGAAACGACTGGACCGATTTATATGAAATTTTGTATGATGCTAGCTTATATCCCTGGCCAACATATAGGATACTTTATATTCCGAAAAATTAAAGAGTTCCCGTGGGATAGTTAAAAACCGCACCACGCGTTCTATGTCGCGTGCATCAGCTAGTTTAAAATAAACTTCTTCAGTATCACTTTCAATTTTTCACTATTTTAGTGGAAAAAATATTATTATCAGTTTTATTTCGGGCCCAAATTATTAGGTTATGTTTAATCATCGATCTTGTTGACTCTCTAATCTGTGCTGCACAGTGTAAAACTCGTATCTCATTCTCTCGCAGGCTTACTCCTATAGATTTGTGTTTATCTCTTTTTAGTGTCACTATTTCGTTTCACCGAGTTTCAAATCTCAACGATTCTGTAGTTTCACTTCATAAATAAAAGAATTACATTGCGTTGAAGTTCGTGACATTTTTTGTGATGTGTAGTGAAATTTCTGGGAATGAATTTACTAGGTTTTGAAATAACATAGCTGAAATAACAAAACCCATTGATCTTGGTCAGCTCTACGGAACCCTGCATTGTGTGTGATCCGATACGCACTTAACCAATTATTTTATGCTGCGTGTACTTGGACCACATAATGCATTGTATATGGACTACTTAATTTTGTCTTTGGATTTGAGAAAACGCTTTCTCTCATTTAAATTCAGATGGCAATTCCTTGATGCTGTGCATTGTTTAGTATAACTCTTTTGGCAGTTTTGATGGAGGCAAAAGGAGTACGTGACTATATTATAGATTTGAGGAGTACGTGATGATAGTCATGTGTGTCTTCCTTAATAAGGGTAGAAAGTATAATAATGTTTTTCACTAGGTTATTAATAGTTGCAAAAGTCATACAAATGATGTATCCTTTGAGCAGATAAGGCCTTTTAAAAACAAAATACATTATTAAACGTATCTCCGAGTTGAACTATCATGTTAGCTGAATATTTTATACAGAATACATGTTTACAATTAAATTATACTCACTGCGAAATTTCGATGTTAAGTATTATTTTCTGACTGAAATATAAACTTAGCTGTAACTTTAAAATGACTAGTCATATTTCTTAAAAAAATAAAGAAAGGGTGATAGTCCACACGATGGATAGTGGTTAGTCATCTAAGGATATTGGCAACACCAAAGCTACCAATATGCTACCAGCCTTGAAAGGAGTGTAGAGACTGAACGCATCTTAATACAGCACCACGGTACTACATACCAGCTCGAAGACTACCTCTCTCAATTTGCTCCGCGACTGTGCGTGTGAGTTGCGATATATTCTATCATAATAATTAAATAAAACGTTATTTTAAACACACACACAACCACCCACCCGCACACACACACAATTTTAAATAATTAAAGTAACTATAACAATGATTTCATGAACAGAATTGTACCAACTAAGAAGGAGGTCCCCAAAATACAGGTTGATCTATTTTGGGGACCAAAGTACTTACAAAATGTGAATTATGTTGTAGTCATTAAACGATTTTATTATTATTACTAGGAGATGCCCGCGACTTTGACCTCGTTTGACTTGAAATTCCCGGGACACAAAATGTCGCAGAATTTAAAAAAAAATGTAAGGAATCGTTGGGTTCGTATCGTGTCGTTAGGTAAGTGGAAACTGTGTCGGAATAAGCAAATTTTTATGCATCCGAACATTTTAAAACCACTCCAGGGAATATTCCCGCGGGAGACCCGGGACAAAAATATCACATATTTTATTACATTAAATTTGCTATCGATCAGTAAAACAATTATATTGGAATTCATTTTTTTTTCAATCTGGCCATTGTAAATCATGTCCAGAAAATTTGTCGCGGGGTTCCCAGGACATAAAGTAGCGCAGATAATAAATTTATAAATTTGCTGTCGATCGGCTAAAACCGTATCGAAATCGGCCCAGTAGTTTTTAAGTGAATCCCGAACAATCGGAGAAGAAATCTAAAAAAAATGTATCGTGTTCTCCATCATTTGTATAGTCTATTCCAGTTTTTATTTGAATAACTTCAATGTACAGACATGGCATGTTTAGAATTTTATAATATTATTATTAAACATTGCTTTATTACAACAGGGGGACTGGAACCTGAAGACTAATGCCGGTACACAACTCAAAATTATTATGGCGGCATGCTTCACAGTACCAGGGATGGCAGACATCCAGAAAGGCAAATATCCTCTCAAACGCCTGTGGATTGTAATATCGCTCAATACGATCGACCACCCAGAGTAGAAATTAGTATTATTTCTCCATTCGTACACAAATTAAAGATTCCTTTTTGCCAATCTGATACCAAACTATAAATATGATAGAATAATCACCCTTAATACTGTAGGCAAAGTCAAATATTTTATTTTATTTTATTAGAATCTCCAACAAATGATACACATGACAGATTTATAAGTACACATAACCTTAAATGTTAAATCAATGTCCTCTTTCAATTACTGGAGACCACGACATGCGTAAAAACTAGTCATATAAATTTAATGTGTTATATATGATACAATAATACTTATATAAAAAGCTAAAGAATATAATATTATATATTCGTGATAGAATACACAATTACCTATATAGATAAATTAGTTTATTAAATTAATACATTAATACAGAGAAGTCTCGCGGGGAGTGGAAACAAAACAAAACATGCTGTATCATGCAAGCGCCGACTACACCGCTGTTGTAGAAATTAAAACTCCACTAACAGCATACAAAAAAGCACAGGATTTGATGACAGAGTATGATATAATCAGGATCCTTTCGCATGAAGAAAAGAGCCGTGCGTGCTATTCTGGGCTTACCTAATAGGGAATCGGTCAGACCCCATTTCAAAACGTTACGAATTCTCACCCTACCTTGTATATTAGTAATTCAAGTAGCCCTATACGCCAGGATCAATGTGTCCATGTATGAAAAGCATAGCGACATACATTCATATCGGACTCGGAACAGAGATAGGATTGCACCGTTGCCGAGACGATTGGAAAAATCTAACACACTAACGCATGTTATGGATCCGACTATATACAATAAACTATCAAAACAAAATCACACTTTCTGGCAGTTTAAAAGCATTTACTTTTCGGCTAAAGAACTGGCTAATCGAGCACACCTATTATAGCTTGAAGGAATTGATGGATTATACAGATTCATGACAAATAATGTGTATCTTAATAACTGAAAATTTAGTAAAAATACATATATGTAACAGAGTTACGAATAAATGAGTTTATGAGTATAGTTTTATGTATGATAAAAGTGGCCTTAAAAAAGGTTTTTAGACGTGCACAAAAGTAGTAATAATAAGTGATTGAACAGAACACGTAATAATGACTCATGGCGCTTTCAACCTTTGGTCACTAGTCGCTAGTTTCTTAAAGGTATTCTACAGGAAATCGAGTTGTATGAAGTCCACGCCATTGATACAGAGTAAAAGATTTTCATGTACACAGTGACGAAGCAATTCTCCCAACACGTGATAATGTCAACGATTCAAAAGCCGTCAGTGATGAAAGCAGATTTGATATAAAAATTGGAGAAAGTTTCACATCACTTGTACACGAAAAATGGCATATGCTTACTATACAGATAGTTAATTTAAAAATTTTCATGTCTGAAATACGAATGTCATCTAGCGATATGATAATTGAAATCCACTTTTTAGACTCTCTAATCCCAGAATAAACTGAATAAGCAGTAAGACCACAACCTGGTTCTACACGCGTTTACTGATACTTTCTTATATTTATAGACTGTGTTCTTTCTAAAGAGGTATTAATTTTATTGTAAATACTATTGATTATAGAGCAGGTGGTAATTTGTTTCCACTGAAGTCTGAAGACCTGGATCTATTTTTAGAATTCTGTAGCACTTTGCCGAAAATAGAAGCTTTATACGAGTATAATCGTAACAATCGTCCGTTTGTTTGTCTTTGTATCATATACATTGTTTTTTATAAACTATTGGATGTATGCGGATGAACTATCACAGGAAGGCATATACCATATTATGTAGTTACATATTTTAAGACATGTGTAAATGAAGGGTATATGTTATAATTTATAAACGTTGAAAAAATGGGCAACAAAGTCCTTACAAGGTTCCCATTCCTAATGCTAAAAAGTCAACGATTATGGGTACCAAAAGCGGCCGCTTTCGCATATTCGGATAACGAATATGGCAAGTATCAAAACAAAATGAAACTTTATGCTATATCTTACTCCTACCAGTATATCTAGACACGTACTGGCGCGTATTCTGAAGTGTTAGCAATCGCCGAGTATAAGAGCGGACTCAGAATTCGCACGCTCAATAATAGACTGACTTAACTCAAAAAGTTGATATTTGAGAAATCGTAAAAAACGTTTTGACAATCCGGACTTTCTTACAAAATGTCTTACTATTCAATGAAAATAGCATATTAAGAAAAAAATGAATATATAGTATGAAGTTTATAAAATGAATAATAATATACAAATGTTATTTTAGAGAAATTTTCTTGTTTTGTATTATATTTTTGGTTAATAAATTATGTTATTGAGATAGGTCTATTTAATATAAAAAGAAATGTTACATTTAATAAAATCTGGTGACACATATTGATTTAAGTCCGTGTTTTATCTAATACATAACTGAATACTTCACATTTTTAAGGTTTAAGGTCATAAAGCATAAAATAATAAAATATATTGATTGACTAAATAGCCTTAATTATTAATCGGTCACAGTTTTATGAATATTGTAAATAAAACTTTCCAGAGATTTTCATTCTAAACAAACTAATTTATTAATCGGTCAAAATAAAACAAAAACTCAATAAGTTCACTGTAACAGTCCTAGACGTATGATGATTTATGTCACTATCTTGTAATATTCCTTGCCAAAACACATGCGAATGAAAGAGACCGATATACCTATATCTTCGCTTAAAAACAAGATATCGAAGAAAACCTGACATTGTCAGATAGAAGGCGTTAAAATGAACTCATTTCTATGCTTAACTCATTTTGGACCGAAACCCTAATCGGTCAGTCTATTATTGAGCGTGCGAATTGTTGAACGTTGAACCGAATTATTCTTTTAATACCCACATTATACCTATTTTATTAGGATTTCTCTAAATACAAGTCCGCCACCCACACGGCCACTTGTCTACATTAGAACCTTTAATAAAGTTAGAATTTTCTGATATCTACTTTGTAATATATGATTAATTAAATATGATGTTCATCATGAGTCCAATATTTGATATAGCTACCCGATACTTATTATAAATCAAGTATAACTTTCTTTGAAATATTGTCAGTGCTATTAGTAAGTTTCTTGTTTTAAATTAAATATTAATTAATTGATTGATTGAAACTGGTTATAATTATTTCTGGCGTCAAGTTTCTGATTTCTTAAAAATGCCAGATTATATATTAAAGCTGACAACCTAACTGATGGAAAGTGGATTTGGAGGGCTGTATGTTATCTTGTAGACTCTTACAGCAGGCCGCCTGGCTGCAGGTATTCTTTCCTCTTTCTTCGTTCTTGCACAGAATGCATATCTTGAAAACATTTCGAAAAAATGTTTTTGTTATTTTAGATGAAAAAGTCCTAAATCTTTTACACAACTAGATGGCGCTACAAATTATTGTTTTCTCGTTTTTGACGTTTTATTCTGTAAAACAATTCTTTAGCCCAAATCAGTCAAGAATTGTAACTTTTAAAACGATCAATTTTTATCTGAGTTGGTCTAAAAATATGTTTTAAATAATAACACGTCGAAATGCGAGAAAAGAAAGTAATGTGGCCCGAATGCTAGTCCTTGTATTATTATCTCTGATAAAAGTTGTATTTTGTATATCGAACCTTACATCCGGGAAATAATTTGACATTGATTTTCCTCAATTCAAAGTTGTTTCTCTAGTTAGATCAGACGAGATGTTAACTTGTTTGTATGAATGTAAACCTACCGGTTGCACTGTCGCCTTAAAGTTTCAAAACATGGTATATAAAGAGTCGAGAAGGTATTATTAAAATCAAATTAATTTAAATTTTGTCAAAATGAAAGTCAAAATTAAATATTTGCAAAACAATGACAGAAAAGATGTTATCATAAGAAGAGATTAGTTTAAGCATATTTATAACACACAGATCTAGACAGAGAAATTAATAGAATATCATCAAGTTTGGTATTCGATTTTTTAGACTAGCTGAACATAAAGCACTCATTATCACTGAATAATAAATGAATATTTAACCTTAATCCCGCGGTTGTAGGAGATTTAAAAAATCAGATATAAATTTGAAAATTTACGTTATTCTCAAATAAAACAAAATATTATATGTGGAAAAAGTGCTCAAATTTCTATCTGAAGTAAGCCTAAACGTTTGAATTTCTGAAATCCGGAGATTATTTTTATTGAAATTCACTGTCATTGCTCTGAATCATACCTTGTCTTATTTCCAGCCAAAATAAACAATCTGTTGTGGTTGACAGATAAAGTTATTGGGAATTGTACACAAATAGTTGTTTCAATCTAAACAATGAGGAAAGCTGATTATGTTTGAGAAAATGTGATTGACTACACTCAATCTGAGGAGATTCTCGCTAAAGTTGGTCATATAGGTAGTAAGCTCACTAGTTAATAGTTCCGGGTAGTAAATGATTAGAAAACATTGCAAAAGATGAAAGATGATTAATTTTAAATTCGAGATGCATTATCAGGTATACTGATTAAAATATTTGCACAGATATTCAAGTAGCGGAAACAACGAACACAACTAATCTTTTACTGCACCTAATTTATCAACTGCACATTTTTCTAAGTCAGATGAACAGATATGATCAGCTTATTTAGTTCAATTGAGTAATTTGTATTACATTGTACACAATTTTACTCATTAAGCACCTAGTGGTTTCATATAAAGTGTCGATTGTTCAGATTCTATACAGATACCTAGTAATCTTGGTTTGTTCCGTGCAGGAAAGGAGAAAGAATACAATTTTCTGCAGCCGGGTGGCCTGTCGTAAGAGGTGACAAAACAACCCACAGCCAGGTGGTAGGGTATCTGCCCGTCTGGATGGTTACCACCCCTGGTCTAGAGTTTTCCGTCATAACAATGCTGAGTTGTGTTCCGTCATTAGTGGCCAGGTTCCAGACTCCCTCAAGAGAGCAGCAGCGCATTTGTGACGCCTTTGGTGTTGCAAATATCCATAGGAGATGGCAACCGCTTACCATTAGGTGGGCCGTTTGCATTTCTACCGAACTCGTGCAATAAAAAAAATTATAAGCCTAGCTTGTAGGGCCACATTTGATTATACACGATCCTCGTTATTTTTAGTGGCAATTTGAAGAACTTGTTTCACTGTATTTTTATTGCTGAAATGCTGCAGACAACGACCGTCACCTGTAAACAATTTTGTCCGCCATTTAGAGGGGACTGGAATCTGTCCTCATGCAGGAACACAACTCAGGGTTGTTGTGACAGCATAATGTCGCCTAGGGATGATAACAGTAAATGCTCTATCTCCACAACCTCCCCGGTGGTTGTATTATCGTCCGTTACAGTATGCCTTCCGGCCGCTTGTCATTCTTTCTCCTTTTCTGTACAGATTCAATAATATAGGTAGGTATTAATGAGCAAAAGGCACTATGAGGATTTTGTGACGTACTGCATTGAAATAGTTAGACAAGTAATAAAAAGAAATAAAGATGTATAACTTAGTGTTTGTCTATTTAGTTTATATATCACAAACGAAGCATAATATAGTAAATAATTAACAAAAGTAGGAATAGTGTCTGTAAGTAAATTAATGTAAGCAGTGCACAATTTATAAAAGATAAATAGTTAAATAAGTATAGTATAAGAAATACGAGATAAGAGAGTAGAAATATTAAAAATAGTAGTAGAAATAGAACATAATATAGGCATATAGTATTGTATAAAGTAGAGAATAAGAAACGAATGTTTATACCATAAAATTGTATTTTGGACCTATATGTAAAATAAATTGGCAACACAAGAAAAGAAAGAGAAAAAAAAATGAAAATAAAAAGTAAGTAAATAATACACTGACAAGCGTGTGCGTCAGGAGATTATATTTAAAAAAAAATAATATAGGTATGCGATGTGTAGTTTTACTTTCAAAAACCTTTTAGCTAAAACTGAAAAATAGTTGTAGGATGTTGTAGTAATCAAGACTGTGTATAGGTATTTAATAAGTTTCTTAGATTTGGACCAATACCGAGTCATTGATGTTGTAGAATTTGCCATACTATAAAAACATCAGCCCATATGCGTACCGCTGCTGAACTCGAGACCCATTTTAAAGGAGCAAACGGTCTAACGGGCATGACCGTCTAATGTGCTTTGGCATGTTAACACATAATTTTTAGATAAATTTGTTTTTATATATAATAATTTACTAGAATCACACCAAGCTACTTTGCTGTAATTTATTAACAGACATACCAAGACGATTCTTAGACTAAGACCATATACATTTTATTTTAAAATTTCTACTCGGATTATTTCAAGCGAATTATTAAAGGTTTACAGTTCTAGAAAACCCAAACTAGAATGCTATAAGTATGAAACATGATGTTAATTTTACATAAATCATGTTTTTATCATGTCAAAATGGTAAATGAGCATAATTTGCATTTTGGTTATAAATCGTTATCATTTGTAATTTAAATTAATATAATCTGGCCATAAATATTTTTTTTCACTTTCGGGCATGATTCTATCTTGGCTGTAGTTAATGTTAGTGAGCAATTTTGTCAATATTATTTTTTACTGGCCAAATTGCTAGTTTACCTTCTTTTTCTTATTTATATCACCTGGCTTTTCTCTACACAACATTGGCAAAAATCATTGATAAATGACATTGCAGCTATCATTAAAAAAAGATTTTTTTAATTTTAAGGTCGATACAAGTTTAAAATCTACTAAACTTTATACGAGCAGTGATTTTTAAAATTTACAAAGGATATCAAGCAGATTTTGAAGCAAAACATTTTTCGTCATAACATGACGATATTTACGTTTCGCTTCTTTTAATCGAATAATTGGTGTATTGATTATCACAAGGCGTTAAAGCTCTTACTTACAAAATTATAGTCATTATTATTAAAGTAAACATTATAAGTTATGTTGACGTGTGTCGTAAATAAAGCAACTTGATACTTGCACAATGTTTCACGTAATACTAAGAATTGCCAAAAAGTATCAGAATTACTCGTGACATAGTATTGATGTTGAGTTTAGACAAATTTGTGAAAGTCGCTATTTGGCCATAATTAAATTTGATTTAATTTTAACAAATTCTTAATACATTTATAAGTTGGTAAACGATTTGACAGTCCGGAGACAACACGCTAAATCGAACGTATGGAAGGCCTTTATTTCAAAAACAACTCAATGGATATTATTTAAACCAATTTTTTCTAAGTTAGTTTCAAGCACTACAATATAATAATAGTCTACATAGGTACTACCATCCTGGTTATTTCTTCCACCAAACAGTTTCGCTTGTTCCGAAACGAAGGGCAAGATGAGGAATTTACTAACAAGCCCTCACCGCTCGTACTAGTGTTTTATAAACTAGCTATGTTGCTTTGTGACAAGAATACAAATTTTAGTAGCACTGTATTTTTAGATTACATGTCGTATTTTTGATATACAACAAATCTGAAGTTTAGAAAATATTCGTTATATCAAGGTATGAAAATAAAAAAGAAACACACGTTGTAACACACACATTCATTCGCATTGCAATGAGCGCACTTTAATATTTCATTTGTCTTACAACCTTAACCTTTATTATGGAAGTTTAAATTTATGAATTGTCTTACGGTAAACAAATATGTTTGACCCTGTCCAGAGATGAATTCTTGTTAGTTAGATTGATAGAACAAGCTATAAGGATTCCCTTAGTACATTCATGTGAGCTAATTACCTGAAGACAAAACTGGTTAGACGTAACCTGATTGACCAATAAACATACTTCTGCAAACCTACATAAAAAGACTTGTTTTCATTTCATTTTTGCGGCCATTAATCCCTAAATATTATATTGTTTACGTAAAATTCCGCTATTTATTAAAAAAAGAAACTTAAATTTAACCCAGTTTACCGGTATACACGTTAATCATATTTATTTATAATGATAGATATTATTAACCTTGATTTTATATAAAATATATTAATAATATTTTAATTGACATTGTTGATATTTACTCCTACCATGTTTTGAATAGAAAGAAAAAGATTAATGGATTTTAAAGTCGCGTTCACTTGTAGCTCACAACGCCCTTAAACGCTCCTTCAGCCGTTCCACATAGCAACCACGGTCATTATGGCGAAAATGTCACTAATTATATTATATTATTTCTACCTATTCGTACTAGCTCTACAAATCTATGTTTCTAAAAGTTTTGCCAAAAATGGCAAAGCAATGTGACTACATTATAATTTGTAAACTTAAGATCTTATAATTATGAAATGTTTACAAATAAATTATATCTTATCTTAAATATATATTTAGACAAAGATGAGCAATTATCTATGTCTATAGAACAAAATTGACGTTATAATTGTCGACTACGCAGCGCTCATAACGACCCATGTCAAGAGGTGGGTCGAAGTGTGCGTTAACCACCGAGTATGAATTCTTTTTATCAAAATGTTGACGAAGCGCGATTTTCAAATCAATTCAAGTGACAATTGTGTATTTCGTCGCTATTGACATCAACGCTCCATAATCCGTTCCACTTGAGTTTATGATTGTAACGCTCGCAAACAAGTGGAACGCGAAAAATGGCGGTCATGAGTGTGGTTGTTGTGAGTCTGTTGTGGAACGTAGCCTATATATAAAATAAACACATACAAGATTCACAATAAATCTTACAAAAAAAACTTGACTCATAAAACACAAGACATATATATAAGTATAGTAGGGATTGTACGTCGAATTTTTACACACAATTTTCTATTTTTATTGGATGAGTCCAACAGACAGGCAGATGTCCCACCTGATAGAAAGCGGTTACTATCGTCTATGGACATTTGAACAACAAAGGTGCTATCAATGTGCTGCCGCTCTCTAAAGAGAAACTGGAACCTGGCTATTAATGCCAGAACACAACTGAAGTTTGTTATATCGGCATACTCTAGACCAGGGGTGGTAGCCATTCAGACTGGAAAATACTTTACCACCTGACAGAAACTATTCTAAGCTGACATTTCATCAGATAAATTATTTATTGTATTATTAGTATGATTTACGTGACGAATGATGCTGAAATCATCATCTTGATTACAGCTCATAGGGCTGGCGCGATCAGTGTGACATCACGCTCTCACAGAATATCGGCGTGAAGCGGTTAGCATTGAGCTAATGGTATTTCGGACGATTGAGAGTTCCGATGGCTCACTTCCCCTTTTTCTTGATGACGCAGGGGAATGTCTTTTCTTGGGACACCACCCTCGGGCCTGGGGCGGAAGGCTTTTACATCGAGGATGTGTGGGACTTCCGAACGACTGTATTCCTAAAGTGGCGTCCGAGCGGAGGTCACTGGATGTCGGCCTTCAGACTACCTACTTACTAAACCTGAGCCGCGCCCCTTTCCTTTGCGCTTTTATAGGGTGCCACAGGAACTGGACCATAGATACTACATCTGGGACACTCCAACGCCTGGCTATCTCGCTTAGGACACCCCTGGGAAGGTACTGTAACGACTAGGCTCCTTAGTTCTTGTAGAAATATAATTTATTTAAATTTATATCGAGAAACGCCTCTCAAAACAATATAACTCATTATTGTATCGGTCCGCAAATAGAATACATCTCCTGTATATGTGTCATGTTAGAGAATATAAAGTTATACCCTAGATTAGTCTCTCATTTGAAGATCCCGGTCAGCTCATAACCGCTCGCCGTCTGGGATCGCCATATCACACATCTCATATAAAAGTGTCTCGATTGCGAATCTAAATTATATCCTAAACCAGTCTCTCATTGAAGATAAAGATCCTGGTCAGCTTTGAAACCGTTTGCCGTTACATGGTGGAGGCGCCGGGTAGTCAAAAATTGTTTGAGAGATGAGAGACTGGTTTAGGATATAAGTTTATATTCGCAATTGAGACACTTTTACATGAGATGTGTTCTGCTAGAGGGCCGATCATAACGACTAAGGAGGTTAGTCGTTACAGTGCCCTCTTCACCAGAAGTACGCGGGATCCAACTTCCCCTATCCGAACCCCTATTCGATTCAACTATTTAATCAACTGTATCCCATTCCTTGTATCAGACTTCTCTATCTGTATCCCTTTAGCCTTATCCTTTTTTGGCCTTATCCCCTTTGGCCTTATTTCCTTTGGCCTTATTCCGTTTAGCCTAAAGGCTGGAAACGCGTTGGTATTACAAACGTCTATAAGCGATGGTACCCAATTTCTATTAGGTGGGCCGTCTGCCTGATCGCTAGATTCGCATTGAAAACCTACATAAATACATTATCGGTCTCATTCATAGAGTTAGAGTAAGTTTGAACGCTTCTTTAAGAACCACAAAGAAGCGTTGAAACTTATTTTAACTCTCTATGAATAAGACCGTGTGTCTATAAATTTCGCCTAAGATATTTGCGTATATATATGCCGAAAGGTGGAATACGAAGGAATGTATTGTATTAATTGTATGTATGTAACACCTGTATAAGTGTACATACTTTTTTTATAAATAAATAATTGGCAGACACACATTGTATATCCCCAAATTATAGCAAGTTACGCTTGTGTTATGAGTAATATATAACGGACTACCCTGGTGCAGGTCCTAGACACCCAGACCATAGTTAGTAACGTTACCATGCCAGGAATCAAACCCAGAACCTCTGTGTTGCAGTAAGGTTTAGCCCGTTAATCACTTTGTAGTAAGGTTGTTTATATGTGTACCCGTTTTCGCCTTAAATAAATAAAATCTCGTTGAAAAATATTAACACAACATTTTATCTTTCTGTCAAAAAATAAATCAAGTAGCAACTTACTAACATTTTTAATTTTCTTTAGCTGTAACGGCAATTGTTTTTGATTCTAATTCAAAAAATAAACAAATATATTATCATGCTCACGATTTGTACCTGTTTGTGGTACAATTTACAACAACAAAAAACTACCGGATTTCTAGATTTGGAATTTCAGATAGTAATTTAAATGTATGTCTACATTATGCTATCTATCATTAAAATATCATTTTGTAAAACAAATATTAAAAAAGATACAGCAAAGTGTAATATTTATAAATTAGAGTGTTACCAGCAACTACCAACACATTATGTTAGAAATCTAAAGAGTTAATACCGATATGAATAATATATTTAGTTACAGAATCGCTGTGCACTTATTGTTTAAGTCGAAATTACACGAGCTAACTTTGGTCTCTCAATTTCGATAGAAATGCAAGGTAAAAAATCTTGCGAGTCCTCATGAAGCTCCGCTTTTTGCTAGTATATAAATGTTTTAGAAGTATGCTAACAGAGCTCTTACGTTTGATATTCCACTCGATAGTGTTACTGAATTTTCCCAAATTCAAATTTGTGTTGGACCACAAACGAAGAACACTTTATAATACTAGGAATGGCAATAGAGATGTGGACACATGTAATATTTTTTACATATAAAATAACAGACGTTAAAATAACATCTTATGATCTACCTTTTAAAATGTCATCATAGAATCATCATCATCATCTCCAAATTTACAGAAATACCACTGTCAACTTGCTGAAGCTATTAATCTCACTCATCAGGATTTACGTAATATATCAGATTGGAGTGAGGCATATGGACTAACTGTGAATCCTTCAAAAACACAGGTAATTTTGGTGGGTAGTTCCAGGATGGTTTCCAGGATAAGGTATCCTTTACTACCGCAGGTTATCTTCGAAGGAGTTCCTGTATCTTTTAGCACCAAGTAAAAAATCTGGGCGCTTATATTGATAGTCTTCTCTCCTGGAGCCCCCAAATTCAGGAAGTCAGTAGGAAGATGTTTGCACCTGCAGCTGCACTTCGAAGACTACGTAATTTCCTTCCTCATGTGACTAAAAACGTACTTACACAATCTCTCCTCCTACCAATTCTAGATTACGCCGGTGTCAGTTATCTTGATCTTACTGAAAGCCAACTTGTAAACTTGAGCGCTTTCAAAACTTTTTCATACGATTCATATTTGGTTTGCGTAAATAATATCGTTTCAGAATTCCGCGCCAAACTCAAGTGGCTTCCAATACATCTTCGCCGGAATGCTCATATACTGTCTCTTCTGTATAATATATTATTTAACCCTCAGACCCCTGCATACCTCAAGTAACAATTTCATTACCTTTATTCCGGTAACTTAAAGTCGCTCAGATCCTCGGAAAATTTGTTACTTAAACTCCTCTGCATACAACTAGCTTTTATGGCAAATCCTTCACAGTCCAAGCAGTTCGTCTTTGGAACGCGCTGCCTGTTAATATCAAGCTAGCCAGGTCACTGCCTATTTTTAATAGACTTTATTTTATTTACGTATATATTAGTATAATTTTTATATTTTATTAATGTATGTATATTATATCATGTATATATATATTTATAAGACACTGATTCAGTAGTGAGAATAATGCAACATACCTCTGTTCTTATCAATTTTTTTGTCCATCCAAAGGTTGTGTGGAAGAAATCGCTAATAGCGACAAGATCGCCTATTGTATTCTAAAATTTTTATTTCTGTTAACTGTATCTTTTAAAACACAAAAGCATATTCATTCATACATTCATTCATATAAATAATTTTAATTATTTTTCAAGCAATAATTAATGCGCTATTTGACTCCTTTTACTTATGCCTACTTATCACGTCACAAGCAGGTGCACTCGTATGAGGCTGAGACTTTCTATAAGCTTGTAAAAAGTATCTCAATTAATTCGTCTTTCCGCTCCCATATCTGGAGAAAAATAGGTAATTTTTTTAAACAAACTAACATAGGGGCCGTCCACAAATAATGTTACACGAATTTCATGATTTTTCACCCCTCCCCCGTGATTGTCACAGCTGGTCACATTCGTGAGACTTCTGCCTCTCTAGTGTGACACCACAAAAAATATGTTGCAATTTTACATCAAGAAATTATTCAATTTAAACAGCAGATCGGAAATTAGTTTCATTTCGATTTAAATTATTTTTTAATAATTTGAACATCATGCACATACATGTAGAGTTGGAAATATTTTAAAGGTTTTCGTTTATAGCACAAATTTCGTGTTTTAATGCTTAATTATATTGATTTTGAAGTGTGACGTCACGAAATTTTAAGACCCCTCTCATGTCTTGTCACACTTCGTCGTAATTTATAGATGGCCTCTTATAACCAGTACAGGTTAACCACCACGTGTTATTTCCAGGAAGTCTTCGGACGACAAGGCGCATGGTCTACGCCATCATTTCACCGTTGAAACAACACCAGTGCGAATAAATCGTTTTGCCTCCACGTTACTTCTGCATATGGCAGCGCTGTGGAATGCACTACCAGAGTCTGTGTTTCACGAAAGTACAACTCGAATATCTTCAAGTCTTGTGTGAATAGGTATTATCTAGGTAAGCGTATGAATGAATGAATGAATGAAAACACTTTATTGTTCACCAAAAATTAAAACTACTTTCTTAAAACTAAGTACAGTAAATGTTGAACAAAGGGAGGCCTTATTGCTTAAAGCGATCTCTTCCAGGCAGCCCCTTAACCTAAGGACAATATTAAGACAACGGTGGCGGTGAAGACAGTAAATAATAAGATACATTCCAAGAATAAGTGAAAAATAAATAATAATATACTTTATATACTATACAAAAATAAGATATATCATACTATATATAGAAACACCAGCGTGTTTTAGACTTGCGAGGACCAAAGATATTTAATAACCATCAGTTTAAAAGACAATATGGATTTAGCTTGTCTGATGTTAAGTGGCAGTGAGTTCCATTTTCAACCGTATCATCGCTTAACACTAAATCGACCTTCTATAGGATACACTTCGGGGAGTGTTTCTCATAATTGCATGAACTAGTTCCCCTTTCCCCCTTTTAGCATCGAACAACCATACGCACTGGCTTACGCCACCAACACTTGTGGAAAACTCGACTATTAGGGCCATGAGCTTCGCTTCATCTTTTCTAGTGCATACTTCCGAAGAATGGAATAATTTTCCAGTGTTTGTTTCTCCATACATAGGTATATGTATATGAATATAAATGCGAAAGTAACTGTCTGTCTGTCTGTTCCCTTTTCACGGAAAACAACTGGACTGACTAATACAATCTAATGAACCGTGTACTCATTTGTTATTCTTTATTACGGGAAGAAGCTCTGCGAAAAAGATCATAGTCAATGGCCGGTCAGGCTTCACCCGGGTTAACTCGCGACAAGATGATGCTCTGTGTATGGTGGGATTGGAATGGCATTATTCATTATGACCTGTTACCGCCAGGCAGAACCATCGATTCTGAACTGTACTGCGAACAACTGTCACGCCACTCAGCAAAAATTACGAGAGTTTGGCTGGGAGTGAATAGGTATCTTCCAGGTAGCAGAGCGACGCGTGTACACAGTCCATCCTAGCCGTGTCGTCGCTCAGCATCAGGTGAGACAGCGATTAAACGCGAACCTATCTGTCATTGAAAAACCACAGCAAAGTGTATAATTACTATAGATTTCAAAAACGCTTTTGTCTGTTGTAAATAAAAAATTACAAAATACAAATCATATTAAAAATCATACATAAATCGCCCAGAATATTAAGATTCGTTCCGCTTTCAAACCCAAAGAAATGCGCGAGAGCACATTAGACGAGATCTCGCTATTGTATGCGTGAGTAATGCTTTTCAATACTAGATCGACTATTACGCAAGTTATGCTACATTGTATCATGGATGTAGATGTATGTACGAAGATGGAGTCAAAGTAGTCCACGTCAACGTGATTGTGCAATCAGTTTTGAAAATAACATTATTATTTTTATTGCTGGAGCAATGATAAGACAGGCTGACGGTTCACCATGTATTGGCAACAGCAAAAGTGCTACTAATATGTTGCCGGACACGACAACAGGACTAGAACTTGGCCACTGATGCCGGAACATAACTCAAAGTTGTTATGGCGGCATAATCTAGAGTTTAGACCAAAGGTGGTGGTACAAACTGGCAAGTGCCGTACCTGTGGGTTGTTTTGTCGCCTCTTACGATAAGCCACCGATCGCAGAAATTAATATTCATTCTCCGTTCATTCAAGAGTAAATGTCATTGAGCTTTAACATTTATGTTGTGGACAGTTAGATAATTATTTGACATCCACTAATAGATCATCAATACACACTTTTGAAGAATGTTATATATATATATATATAAATGAAGATATTTAATTTTGTTACTGCTTGGCTTTTGTTTACTTGGCTAATTTTCGATTTTCTGTTGGTGATTTAACTGCCTGTCCAGAGGATCTAAGGCAAATATCAAAATAAAGTGGGACTTTATACTATGTCTTACATCTACCAGCATATTTAGACATGTGCCAATTTCACTAAGCGATTCTTCAAAACCTACCGCTTCGGGCCTCTAGATCGCCAGATCGGAAGGCGAGCTCTTTATTCTTTTATTCAAATATTGCGTTTTCCACAATAGACCACACAATTCTTGCAAGTTTTTAAGCACAATATTGGAATAGAAATTATTAAATTGGCGCCAGATCTTTTGCCAATAACGACAGTTCAAAATGCCGTAAAAAAGTACAAATGTGTATCAACACAGAAGATTTCAGAAAATTTGGAACATATCATTTCACCGGTATGATTTCTTTTGTGTCATCTGATTTACAACTTTATAGGAGGATAGCAAAATGTCATGAAATTATTTCTGTTCGATTTGTTGCAATTCCAGTAGATACTTTATTGCATTGCCTCGATGATTAATTCTATTCTACTACCTACATACAGTACCTACCCCAATTTAGCAGGTTATATTGCATTAAATTTTTTATCTAGGCACTATTCGCTGTTGGAAATTTTATCTCTGAAACTAAACCATTTTCTGGGATAAAAGTATTCTGTGTTCAGTCTCAGATGGAGACCACATAAGAGTATGTATGTACAAATTTTCACCAAAGTCGGTACCGTGATACGGATCCCTAAAAATATTTACGTCATCAACACTAAATAGCATGCTAACCGAACATGTATACTCACTTTCACTGAGAAAGCTCAACATACAAACAAAGAGCCCATTCTGTATTTATAGACATTACCATCCTTATAAGTGCTTTGTCTATTCACAAAAATGTGATAATTGTAGTTTTGTAATGGATGGTTCTTTCTATTTAAATTTCGACCAAGTACGTGGTGGTAAATGTATTCCTTAGAGGTGAAGAACGGCCAATTTCTTCTAGTCAAATAAGTTGACTATAAAAGTCCAAAAAAGCATGTACTGATAATATCTCACATCGCGAAAATACTAATAAAACATAAAGTAACATATTTGTAAGTATAACATATTTAAGAATGTACATAAATATGTTATACAAACGGAACGAAAATGTGCATCACCATAAAGTCGACTTTTGCTTGCACGAGTACAAGAAACAATACTGCCAACATTGTAATAAATTTTACGTTTGTAAAATATAGAAACGTAAAAACAGAAAATTGCAATGTTGACAACGACAGACGCTGAGATGAACAACAAGAAACAAAGAGGATATAATAACTACGCTTAACATAAATGACATAATAAATAATTACAAAACCGACTTCACACAAAATCCAAAAAATAAATATTTAACCGACTTCTTTCTACAACTTCTAGAAGTCTGTGTCAAGTCACTTTCAAGAGCTCTGCATAATCGGGGTGCTAGGGAAGGCGACCAGAAGGGAGATGAAAATCTTCTCCGGCTACCGGCCGCCCAGCCCCCGACACTCTACCACTCACGTGGCACAACACGACCGAATTTATCACATTGCCCGGCTAGAAATCGAGAAGTATTCATACTGCCCGGTCCAAGTGATAAATTTAAGTTACCTCAAACTGTGATGTTTTAAATGGACCAAGGGCCGTCGGGCATTATTAATTTGGGCCGGCCAAAGTTATTAATTTATCAAATTGATCGACGCTCTTGGTCATTCAATATTCATAATGATCGGTCCATATGAATAATGCCCGATTAATCAAATTGCCCGTAACATATATGTATGTGCGAAAATGCCTACTAACTGAACTAACTGCTGCGGCTCCATGACCCAAAATGAGTTTTGGCCTCCGAAATGAGAGTACTCCACTCCTTTCTGTTCAGCACTGTCTCCTGCCAGTCATAGGCTTGAAGCTCGCGCAGATCAACCTCCACTATATCACTCTAGCGATATCTGAGCCGACCAACTGGCCGCCGTCTCGTTTGTCTGCCCAGTTAAGCTCTTTTCACCGCGCGGTCCTCCCCCATTCTATGTAGGTGGCCAAGCTAGCGCCAGCGATGTGTCTTGCTCTCGCCTATTATATTAGGCTCATCCACCAGCTGTTGATTTCGGTATTTTTTTCGGAACCGCCAGTTGCCATCGCTTCCCTGTGTCGGATCCAGAATCTTTTTAGGACCTCTCTTTCAGCAACAACTTGTTCTCCTCCTTAAGTGTTAGAGTCCAAGCCTACCAAAAACGCCTACAATACTCTAAAAACAACCAACCATAAATTTAACATTAAATTTTAACTGTGAAGTCATTTTTCCCAATGAATATAAAATATTCCATACAAGGCTGGTGAAAGTTGAACGAAAGTCGCTGAGATAGTGCAGAAGTTCATTCCTCCTAAATTATTAAAGAAACAAGTCCTTGACTTTTTGTAAACAAGTTTTATTATGTTAGTCAACCCTAAAATACTTGTTAAAATTTTATTTAGAATAAATGAATTAAAATAATTAGTTGTTTACCACAGATAAAACTAGTTTCTTCAAAATAGGTTACGATTGGGTTGCACTAACGTGCCTCGTCCATTTAATTATGGCCCATTTCTACATCTTACCAAACGTTCATTTGCCTTATTATCTGTTAAAATTTAACACAAGCTCCATAGAAGTAATGTCAAAATTCATTCGATAGTAGGGCAAGTGAATTAATAGTTGGAACCGGCCATAAAGCGACTCTATTAGTTAACGCGCTTCATATAATAAAGATTAAATAATATATTATAGAGTTCTGTCAGAACAGTTCAGATATTTAGATTTACTACGAGTCAACTTCGGTGCAATGACTAGATTTAGTGCGTAATCATGTTATATTAGCGATACTCTGTTCAGGTCGATTCTTTCAATTGTTCAAATTCGATTACTCTTAATCTTAGTCAGTGGCTTCGAGTTCGATTCAACAGACACGCTGATGAATATGAGTACAAGTCACAACTGGTCTATATTCTAATCGGATAAGTAAATTCGAAACGATCGAGTCGATAGTTTCGATTGCTTAATTTTAAACATCTCCGCATCGCCAATTGCTATAGTACATACCTAAGCACATAAGTATATATAAGCCTTGGTAGTTTAGTAGTTAGCATAATCGAAAATCGTGGCCGGAAAGAATATACCACTTAGGTAGCTTTCTGACCTAATGTGCATATAATAACAATTGCCACGTGTTAACGCTGAAGGAAAACATCGTGTTGAAACCTGTACATCGAAATAACTGACGTTTCAAACCCATCAATCCGCCTTGGACAAGCATGGTGGGTATACTGTCCGTTCTCCCATAAAAATTGAAGGCTCGAGTCCAGCAGTGGGACGTTTATGGACTGATATTATTATTATATATAATCATCAGAACACGATTGCAGCGCCACCTACCATATCTATATCTATATAGGGTCTAATCGTGAATCTCAACAATCCACGAACCTACTCGAACACACACACACAAAAATTATCAAGAACGGTCCAGGGGTTTAGGAGGAGTTCAGTAACACACGCACACATGAATTTTATATATAAAGACTACCTGACCCGTGCCCCTTTCGCTGAGTGCTACTCGAGATAATCCAACATATAATTGCTCATGGGAAAAACACTTCTTCCCGTATCCACTTCGCTGGGCGCTACTCGTGATAATCCAATATATAATTGCCCATGGGAAAAACACTTCTTCCCGTATCCACTTCGCTGGGCGCTACTCAAGATAATCCAACATACAATTGCCCCTGGAAAAAACACTCCTTCCCGTATTCACTTCGCTGGGCGCTCTTGAAATAATCCAACATATAATTGCCCATGGGAAAAACACTTCTTCCCGTATCCACTTCGCTGGGCGCTACTCGTGATAATCCAACATATAATTGCCCATGGGAAAAACACTTCTTCCCGTATCCACTTCGCTGGGCGCTACTCGAGATAATCCAACATATAATTGCCCATGGAAAAAACACTCCTTCCCTTATCTACTTCGCTGGGCGCTACTCGAGATAATTCAACATATAATTGCCCCTGGAAAAAACACTCCTTCCCGTATTCACTTCGCTGGGCGCTCTTGAAATAATCCAACATATAATTGCCCATGGGAAAAACACTTCTTCCCGTATCCACTTCGCTGGGCGCTACTCGTGATAATCCAACATATAATTGCCCATGGGAAAAACACTTCTTCCCGTATTCACTTCGCTGGGCGCTACTCGAGATAATCCAACGTCTAATTGCCCATGGGAAAACACACCTTTCAAGTCAATGCCCACCACAGAACATGTGTGACCCTGGGACTTATCTATTGTTTAGTCAACGCACGCCGATAAATCAACGCATCTGCCCGTTTTTATAGGAATTGACGTTTTACATTAAAATTTAAAAATATTATTTACCACAATGAAATATAGCCTATGTCACAATAATATAACTTTTTACTGGTGAAAGAATTTTCAAAATCGGTTCAATAGTTCAAGAGATTACTTCCTACAAACAAACAAATTTAAATTTTGCCTCTTTATAATGTTACCATACAAATAATGACAGGCTGACAGCCTTAATAAGCAGCAACTTTTTCATCTAATGATCTCATTTCATATCACTTTTATATTATTTTATGTGCATTAGTCACAGTGCGTAATTTTATATGTCAGAATAGTGTCAAATAGCACATACAAGAACAAAAATCATTCTTTGACCGACATTTAGAACATGTTTTATGATTTTGAAAACAATTCGAAATGGGAACAAAAAGTCCTGGGCTACTGAAATAGACTGCTAATGAAACTGGAGGTCTAGGACCCAATTCTGCTATCTTAACAACTTTAGCGTTGCAAAGATATTAAAATTACGATTTCAATGCGATAGTGTCAAAGTTCGTATTCTACTAAATCAACAATATCTTCTCGATATCGTCGCGTTGGTAATAATAATAGAAAAAAATTGGTATCACCAATAGCAAAATGGCGTTAACCGAAATAAATATTGAAAAGCTAACAAAAAAAAATTATTTTCATTTCACGAGTTTTCACTTATAAATATTTATAAAGACAGAGTGGCTTGTCACGGGAACGTCATTGGAATTAGTATAATACCGAAATCAGGTAAACATATGACTGAGAAGACAGTGTCCGGCAATATTGACGAGATAGTAATTAATTAATAGATTAATAGATTTGAGCCCTTGGGATTATGGAAAGTTCTATAGGCCTATCGCAATGTTTGAAAAACGTGGATAAACAATAATAATTATAATAATCGGCAGACAAACACACATTGTATATCCCCAAAATAAGTAAGTTACACTTGTGTTATAGGTAATAAAAATGGACTACTCTGGGGCCGATCCCAGACATCCAGACCATGGTAAAATAACGAAGAAAATTCATTTCCGAAATTTACCATACCAGGAATCGAACCCGGAGCCTCTACATTCGGAAAGATGATAAGTCGTCATTAAAGGCTTAGCCACCAGCTCAACCACAGAGCCCGTCTAGCTAAATATATATATTAGCTGGTTCCTAATTTTACGTTTTACGTACCCGTTTTACGTTCCTTACGGACGTTTGCAACATTAAGAGCAAAGCCAACGCGTTGCCAACTTTAAGAATAGTTTAGTTATTTATTTTTTATTGTATGTGTTCCGCAGACAGGCAGACGGTCCACTTGATGGAAAGAGGTTACCATCGCCTACGGACATTTGCAACACCAAAGGTGCTACAAATGCGCTGTTGCTCTCTTAAGGTAGACTGGAATCTGCTCACTAATGCCAGAACACAACTCAAGGTTGTTATGGCGGCAAACACCGTACCACCTGACTATGGGTTGTTTTGTTGCCTCTTACGATAGGCCGCCCGGCCGCAAAAAATTGTATTCTTTCTCCGTTCCTGCACGGATAAAATGGTATGATGGTATAGACGGGATGGCATAAAGTATATGGGATAGGGTAGAAGAGGACAAAACAGAAATAATGGGATAGAGAGGTAGAGTTGTAGAGCCATGCTGGGAATCATTATTTTCATTACAGCCTGCTGGGCCAGCTCGATCATGTGATACTACGCTCTTGCAGATTTTTTCTTCGTGCAGGAACGGAAAACGTGTTTATCTCTTTGTATTGTCGCTTTTTCGTTTCATCGAGTTTCAAATCACAACGATTCCCAAGAAATTTCACACCAAAAACCTTTCCTATACCATCCTAAACGTTGACAACGCGTTGGCTTCGCCCCAGTTGTTTCAAAAGTCTAAGGGCAACGGTAACTACTTTCCATTAGGTAGGTCTTATGTCTCTTTGCCAGCTTTGCAAAAAAAAATTGCAGTAAGGGGTGGTATAGGATGGGAAAGATAGAATAGGGGGAGGGAGAAGTAGGTCATCGGAACTCTCACTCATCGTACATACGTAAGAAGAAAGAAGAGAGAGAGAGATTGATAATATCACGGTTAACGTTTAAATAGATCATTTTTATGTACATCACACTCAAACTCTATTATACTCTCTATCCGTGTAGAAACGGAGAAAGAATACAATTTTCTGCAGCCGGGCGGCCTGTCATAAGAGGCGACAAAATAACCCATAGCCAGATGGTAGGGCATTTGCCCGTTTGGATGGCTACCACCCCTGATCTAAACTATATCGCCATAACAACCTTGAGTTATGTTTCGGCATTAGTGGCTAAGTTCCAGTCTCCCTTTAGAAAGCGGCAGTACATTGGCAGCTGCTTTGGTGTTACAACTGTGCATAGGCGATGATAACCGCTTTCCATCAGGTTGTCCACCTGCCTGTCTGCTGAACTCATGCAATAAAAAATATATATAAATATATAGACATGCTTAAGATTTCGATACGTTTTTTTTATCTCCTCCACCGGACGAACGAGATTTATCCAGCCTTAGCTATCATCTTTTTTCTTTATCATTCTTTTTTGGTTTTTTATATGATTATTCTTTTCTGTTCTTTTTGTTCTATTGCAGGACTTCAGCAGACAAGAAATGTTGGCTTGACGTTGTTAAGGATGATATGCGTGCCAATGGTCTCAAAACGGGGAATGCTGAGGACCGCGCAAAGTGGAGTAGAAAAGTAGGAAAGCGGACCCTGGGCGTTGGAGAGAACGCTCCGAACACAGCCGGGATTTAACGCTCGGATGATGATGATGCAAGACTTCAGCAGACAGGCGGATCAATAAAAACCAAACTGCTACCAAAATTCTTGAATAACAAGTAACTTTCGTCCATACCCGCTTACTATCGAATATAACAGTTACAACGTTACGACTCAGTGAAAGTAAAGAAATGGATTATATTTTGAACGAAAATAAAAGTGTACCTACATCGTGTCTTTTTGATTTGACCCAGTCGGCACTTGTTTTACGTCGCGTCTGTACAACGGAGGTTTTTTAATGCTGGGGCTTCATCTGCGGTAGTGTTACAGATTTAAGCTGTCGCCAATTGCCTCTTATTTAAAGTGTTAAAAAATAACGCATAGCCACGTGTTACAGTTATTTAGTAGCATTGTTCTTGTCATATTTCTTTTTATAGTTAATAATTAATTTTGTTATGTACCCTCTTATTTCTAAACGATGCAATCGGCCATTTCCTTAATTGAATAATAATATTATATTTTTATTTATTCGGTGATTAGCGCCTGTTTTGTATAGGGAAATAGTTCTCTATAATTTAACATAATTTTATGTACTAGTATTTATCTCTAATATGTGGTAATTGTATACAGATTATAATTCGACATCTATCAATTGTATATAGACGGTATTCACTACATTTTATTTTCATGTTGGTAGACGCGATGGATTTATACTGTGTTCGGTTTATTTTATGACATGTAAAACTTTAAGTATAATATTTTATATAATATCTTATATAAAATATTATCTAAAATTTCCAAACAATAATGTATTAAATTCTTGTCATTCATAGCCCTTTAATTAAAATAGTTTATCAATGACTTCAATCCGCTGACGGTTGTGCCAATTTGCTAAGTTTCATATACTGTAAAATTGGAGGGATGGCTAAAAATGTGTGTCGAGTGTGAAGAGTCAGTGGATGACATGTATGTAAGCCGTATGGTTCTCCGATTATAAGTATTGTGACCAGTTGCTGTTATTTTATTACCATAAACCCTTCTGAGTTGTTGCAAATATTACACACGTTACTGAATATACATACATACGTTATCTGTCAATATTTTAACGTCATTAACAATGGCGCAACTTAAATAATGCATTAAACACGTCTATAACATTATCCCAGATGAAGCCGAACCATTATGTTTGTGTATTATATCGTTTACAAATTACAAATTATGGCAACATTTGGAGGTGAAAGCCTGTGTTAAACTTCACCAGAAATTAGAGACTCTCAAAGCATTCTTAATTAAAGTAGTGGTTGATATAGACATGAACATTGTCCGGGTTGCGGTCGGCGACTGGCTTCGGAGGTTGAGGGCCTGTGGAAAAAACTATGACCCAACTATTTATAAACAGCCGTGACAGTATATTATATATGTTTTGGGACAAACAGAATACCTATGAAGTGATTCGTTCTATCCAAAATGGCTATGGAACACTAAAAACCACAAATTTCCACAATTTCTACAAACATTAAACTTCAAATAATACATCTACATTCATACGCTAAAACTTTCTGTCAGTTTGTCATTCGACCAATACTTTCTTGGCACACAAACCTACAGTCTAGTATTTAAAGTCAAACAAATGTCACATGCAATAATAAGCTTTATTGCCTTTATGTAAAGTTCATTTTGTAATAAATATATTAAAACAATATGGTAATCTATCACCGTATTTACGCATATTGATGGGTACTCGAGTGGTCGTAAACCCAGCGAGGTTAAAGTGAAATAAACAAGGTTCAAGTGATTCAAGTAAATTTATCTAAATCTATATTAATATTATAAAGAGGAAAGATTTGTATTTTTGTATGTTTAACAACTAAAGTCTAAGTACCTAATCAACGTAATGACTCCACCATGCCTCTACCACGTGTACTTAATTGTATTTCATAGACGAACCTCGTAAGCGTGAGTCCGACTTGCACACGGTCAATTGAAATAAAGAAAGAAAGAAAGAAAAACTTTATTCGAAGGAATAGCGACGTAATTACATTCGTTTTACATTATTATACACAGAGCATATTTTGAGAATTTGTACGCCGCATTTTCAACGAACAAGGTTTGCACTCAGCATATTGCTGTGCCGGAATTATATCCGACACAACGCTGATTTTCAGTGCATACCTTCCTTTAAGTGTAAAACCAAAACGACCCAAATTTGTTAATTAAATAACTAATAATAATAATAACTTATAAAACTAAGTCTACTTATATAATATTTAATTAGTAAAAATAAATAAATACATTTGAATAAAACCAACAATAAATGCGTTACTTCTAAATTAAAATTAAAATAAATCATCATGTAACAAACTTGTATCGAATCATTTATTCGAATACAATTCGCTAGAGTGCTTGCCGAGTATTACCAAATTCTGTGTGCCACGTCACTGACATGAGGCAACAAATAACACTTTACTTCATAACCTATAAAATATTGAATGTGTTATTTTAATTGATTACTATGCTTGTCAATTCTTCCAAGAACAAATTACTAACCGTCGAGTTTCACCTGCGATAGTGTTACAGTTAGTGCCTGTGGCCAAATGAGTCTTATTTATAGCGTTAAAAATAACACCGTTAATGAATAGCCACACTGGCGTATATAAATACGTTATCTGTCAGTATTTAATGTCGTTAACAATAATAACAATACCGCATTAAACCCATTACTACATTTGCGTGAAACGGCCTATAACCAAAACATTATCCCAGATGAAACAGTAATATAAGACTTTTTTATTGCACGAGTTCAGCTGACAGGCAGACGGTCCACTTGATGGAAAGCGGTTACCATCGCCTATGGACATTTGCAACACCAAAGTGCTACAAATGCTGCTACTCTCTTAAGGGAGATTGGAGTTTGGTCACTAATACCGCAAAACAATTCAAGGTTGTTATGGCGGCATACACTAGACCAGGGGTGGTAGCCATCCAGTCGGGCAAATACCCTACCACCCGGCTGTGGGTTGTTTTGTCGCCTCCTACGACAGGCCGCCCGGCCGCAGGAAATTGTATTCTTTCTCCGTTCCTGCACGGATGAGATATGATTAGTAAACAATTTCTGATGAATAGAGAAATTATATTAAACTTACAAGCAGAAAAACCTTTTATGACAACGCGTATATACACAGCAGCCGGATTTTAAAACCGAAAGTTCCGACCACATATGAACGAGTTTTCCTCATTTTGTATTCAACTGTTTGTCATTCCAATCCTGTTCTGCATAATTCCTCGGTGATCGGGTGAAAGTGTATTTTTGGCTACCTCAGTGAAATCAGTAAGTACTTGACCTGAGGGAGTGTCAATGCCATTTACCTTAAAGGTCGTGTAAAATTTGAATATTAAGATAGGTAGTTATAAAATAATGAATGTACTAAAAATTAAACCTAAAATATTTAGTTTCTTCAAAGAAATGTGCAAAAAACTCTTTGATGCCACCCGTATTCAGATGGCTGGCTCATATTTCGCACAACGATTAAACATCACCATACATATTTACATAATCTTGGTCGAAGATCTCGCCATGAACTTCAACAACTTCATCTACCGAGTTCTAGTCAGCTCGTTGTACCGGCCGTATTAGAACCAGATGGCTTGTACGCGACGATGGCAGAGGTCGGATGGTATGTCACTTATTCCTTGGAAGATGGGACGACCGCTTTTCTGGGACGCGACATATGTCAATACTCTGGCGTTGTCACATCTTCCAATGACAGAGTTAGAGGCTGGCAACGCTGCTACAAAAACTGATACTATAAAACCTTAGAAAGGGGTTACATATTTGTGCCGTTTGGAGTTGAAACATAAGGTCCATGGGGTCCATCGGCAAAGAGTTTCTTCAAAGAGATTTGCAAGAAACTCTTTGATGCCACCCGTGATCAGAAGGCTGGCTCATATTTTGCCCAAAGAATCAGCATCGCCATACAGCGCGGCAATGCAGCCAGCCTTCGGAGCAACGCTCCCATCTGGCAGCAATTTCTTACACAGTCTTTAATTATACTATTTGTAACTTGTTTATTTTTAGTTTTTATATAAATTTTTAAGTTAGTTTTATGTATAATATATATACAAATTAAAATAAAACATATAGCGGGAGAGTGTGTCAATGTCATTTAGCTCAAAAGTCGTATGAAATATGAATATTCATGTACACATACTGCGTAAGCTCAAGAAAACATTATAAGATTTATTATTCATAAAATAATAAATTTTATAATGTTTTCTTAAGTTTTCGCAGCTAGTCAGTGCACATAATTAAAACTGTTTTAACGGTTTTAAGCGTAATTTTTTGATTTTTATTTCGACGTTTCAGTATCCATGATCACGGAAGGCAAAGATGTGAAGTGTCAACGAGTAATGTTAAAGTTATTATATAGCCTACCCCCAACTTCTTCATTTTAATTATATTTTTTTGTTTATGGTTATCAGTTACTCTATGGGAGTATAATCTAATATACCACCGTTGGGCAACATGCTGTGGTTTGAAGATAAGAAGTAGCGCAAGAAATTCTTCAGCAACATGTCTAGCTCTAATGATTTTATATAACACTAGAGTTTGCCCCGCGGCTGCGCCGCGTGTCTAGCCTTGAGCAGTAGCTTTATTTTACTTACACAAAAGTTAATTCGGTCTTTTAAATATAATAATAACAAAGAAACTAAGTACACATAGTCTAGAAAACCGCCCAGCAAAACATAAAGTCGAGTCGAAATTAATTTGAAGTAATACAACGAATGACATGTTGTTTAAGAGAGCATAGGTATTGTTAGTAAATTGAAAAAACGCGATTGCAGCGCCAGCCATTCAACTAAGCCGTCTAATCTATGGAAACGACACAATTTATCTAGTTTTCTAGTATTAGAAATTTAACAATGTAATTTGTATGAATAATTACTGAAAGAGCTTTGTAGCGAGGTCACACTCTTATAAGTATATGATTGTAACATATATTTATAAATCATAGTACGTATTAGAAATAAGTCTTTATGCTTTTATCTTATCCCTATTTATAGTTTGCTAAATTTTATTACTCTAACATAGAATACATCGTCTGTCAAACCACAAATCTTCAAATCATCAACGAAACTACTTACAAACGAAAATGTTTCTTAGAATCACGTTTAACTGCATTTAAAAATAAAATAAAGAAAATCTACAAAGGATTAATAACAAAAGTTTTGATGTCACGCTACTTAATAGAGTCTTGGGTTTAGAAAACTATTTTTATTTTTGGAGGAGGTATTTTTAATTACTTGCTTTTTTATGGTTTCGTAGCCAAATAACGAAACTTGTTGTCTTTTTTTATTTTTTTTTTATTGCAGGAGTTCAGCAGACAGGCAGACGGCCCACTTGATGGAAAGTAGTTACCGTCGCGTAGACATTTGCAACACCAAAGGTGCTACAAATGCGCTGCTGCTCTCTTAAAGGAGACTGGAACCTGGTCACTGATGCCGGAACACAACACAAGGTTGTTATGGCGGCATACTTTAGACCAGGGGTGGTAGCCATCCAGTCGGGCAAATGCCCTACAACCTGGCTGTGGGTTCTTTAGTCGCCTCTTACGACAGGCCGCCTGGCCGCAGGAAATTGTATTCTTTCTCCTTTCCTGCACATATAAAACGCTGTCAATGTTTGTCACTTTTATCTTTAGTTATAGTGTGTGGATTTCAAACCACTTGCCCAATTTCTTTCTAATATATTTTAATGTTACGCTTCGCATTAAAGATATCAGGTTTATATGAAGCTATCTCTTATATTTTCCCGGCTCAGCAATGTATGCCGCAGCCATTGGTCACATTTGCACCAATGTAGCGTATCGCGGCCAATATTACAATGTGTGGATCAGTTTTTGGACACAATGTGAACGTTGGTCCCAATCGCCGTCCAATATCGTTTTTGATACAAGTTTAAAGGCAAGGAAATGAAAAGGTAGTGCGCACGGGCGCCACACATTGCTCTGTCATTCGTTCCGAGTTGCAGCTACTGATAAGCATCCACTACCGCCTTTTCTTTCGTTGTTTTATTATACGTTGCAAATAATAAACATGCGTACCTAATACCATAGCGTAAGCCGCTAATGCAAATGAATTACTGTCCATAGTCTTTAGCGCCGCATTCGCCCAATGCCCTTGTCTATTTCCAGTATTTGGGTAGAAAGTTGGTATTCAAGCCATTGCGTCGCAATAGTTTGATTCAATAGTGGCCATTTAAAATTGGAACCAAGCTTGGATGCAAATTTGAATCCAATGTGTAGCCGCGCCTTTGGATGAATACGCGCGACGAATGCTTTTGAAAGCTTTACGAACGTCGCTTATCAAGATAGTGGTCACGCGTACTCACTGATGCATATAAATGCATCTCCATCTATTCATATCAAGGGATAATAAATAAATTCAGGATCAAGAAAAAGTGTGTAGTATCAATAAAGGACCTAGTAGACCTAGTATCAAAGAAGGACCACACAAGTATGTAGCTTGTATGGTCCTTCGAGCCGGATATGAGCCAGCACCCTATGGATATATGCCTTAATATACATCGATGAGTATGCGCGACCAATATTATAAGTGACGTTCGTATTGGTGTTAAAAGCGACAAAACACAGACAGGAGGATGAGCGAGCAGACCTCGACGCAGACGGTGAACAGGGGGTCGTGGGCGTCGCTACGCTTACCTCCTCCCATTGACGTAGCAGAGCCGGGGATAGTCTGGGGCTTCCCGGTGATCCATAGAAACGACCGCGAGGTGTCCTGGTTCTAGGAACACCCCAGTATGATGGGCTGTGTCGAAGCGTCTGTCACGGAGAATTACCTATGGCAAGCCCCATGGCGCTTTACCAAATGCGCAGGGACGGTGGAAGGTCGAAGAGCCAGTATGTCACAACCGCTTCGTCAGTGAAGATGTGTACAGAGCCAGCTTCTAGAAGCTTCACATACCTCTCGATCTAAGCCTCCGAAGCCCGAGGTTAGGCGTAAACGCATTCCCCCGTCGTTCAAAATATGGTGTTGAAAACAGTCGTCGCGTGTCTACACCTAAATTGCTGAGTCGGCAAAATGTACGTGCTAGCTTTGTACAAGGTCAAAAGGATGTAGAAGTTACTCTATACCATACGTATTTTAGAATAATTGCTACATAAATTTAAACGCCAATAAGGAAAAATACTTCTTTCTGAGTCATAACGTCACATGCGAGGGAAAGTCTGCTAATAGAAAGACTATGCCGATTATTAATAAGAAGAACATTGCGTGGTAATACGATCGTGTTAGCCACGGTTATTTAAGTAACAATGATTGAAAAAATAGCTTTTTATTGTAATATATCGTCATTATATTTCAAGCAATCACTGTCTTTACTATAATCACAGGCCCTCATACAAAGTGACTCTTGCCAAGCTTAATTGACAGAATAATCATAGAGTTTATTTGAAATACCGGTTTGTTATTTTTCAATTTGACAAAATTATTAAGAAAATAAGCTAATGGCCGGTTCCTATATCTTAGCGACAATTTCGACCAGACTGGAGACAATTAGACAGAAAAGCGTCTGCTTTTGTAATATCCGGTAATCTAGAAGTGTTATCTATAAGTAAAATATTTTCTTAAGTTTTCACGACCAGTATACATAATAAAACTACGTTTTAACGGTTTTAAGCGCGGTAATTTATTTGATTTTTAAAGATAGGCATGTTTGCCGATATGTTTCTTGCGCCGCTTCTTCTCTTCAAGCCACAACATGTTACGAAGCGGTGGTAAATTTGATTAGGTTCCCATAGAGTAAATAATAAGCATAAACAAAATTAAAACTAAATAATTTAGTTGAACAAGTTGGCGGTAAGCTAAATAAAACTTTAACAATACTCATTGATACTTGAGATATTTGTCTTCCGTGATCACGGCTACTGAAAAGTAGCCGAAACGTCGGAATAATAAAAATCATAAAATTATCGCACTTAAAACCGTTAAAACGTAGTTTTATTATATAAGTGTAATCCATAAATGTAATATATAATTATAATCTACTAGCTGTGCCCGCGACGTCGCCCGCGTGGAATTTGTTTTCAAAACCCGCCGGTTTTGAAACATTCTTCATTCGTGCTCCGCTCCTATTGGTCTTAGCGTGATGATATAGCCTATAGCCTTCTTCGATAAATGGGCTATCTAACACTGAAAGAATTTTACAAATCAGATCAGTAGTTCCTGAGATTAGCGCGTTCAATCAAACAAACAAATAAACAAACTCTTCAGCTTTATATATTAGTACTAGCTTCTGCTCGCGACTTCGTCCGCGTGGAAAGGTTTTTTAACTATTCCATGAGAACTCTTTAATTTTTCGGGATCAAAAGTACCCTATATGTTAACCAGGGATATAAGCTACCACCATATAAAATTACATTTAAATCGGTCCAGTCGTTTCGGACATTAGCCGGTACAAACAGACAGACAAACAGAGAAACAAAAAATTTGAAAAATATCTAAATTAGTAATATTTCACTTCGTCCCTTCCCTGACTCGGTTTTTAGCTTTTTTTTCATTGTACAAAAATTTGACCTCTACAGTTTTATTATGTGTATATATTATATGTATAGATAGATAAGATAACTGTAAGCTATATGTACTGGGCCTAATCATCGTCATCTATGGGTAAGTTGTCTGGCTGGCTACGTTGCCTTGCTGGATCGTTGTACTAATCTTTTAGCGAAGGCACGTAGGCACCAGCCTGATCAGGTGAAGAGTCGAATAGGCCTTTTCAGAGCTCTTTGTAAAGGCCCATGGCCTCAGGTGTAAAGTTCCAGTTAACAGCAAACGGTACAGACCCCTAACTAGCATTAGCGTTAAACGAGTAGAATGAAAATGTATGGAAATAATATAACATTTCGTTTAGAGCCCATTCCCCATACTGGCCAATACAAGCCAAAAAGAGCTTACAACCTACGACCTAAAGGCGTCATTGATATCGTTTTTAGTAACGCATTGATGCGCAGTATTGAGCTGATGAAAACGATATCAGTAATACCCTTATGTCTTATGCGTTTACGCCTACAAGATAAGGGCGAACTGTTGCTCTTTTTGACTTGTATTTACCTCAAAATTTTGAGGCTGTATGGACCAAAGGGATTTTAGATTCGGATTTAGAAGCCATTTTCAATCTCAAAACTTTTCAGCTAATTTAGTTATTTATTATACGTATAATCACACAGACAAATTCACTTTCATATTTATATGCACATATTATATTAAATATGTGCATATAAACCCGCGGCCTTGCTCGCGTTCGTATAAATTTTATCAATCCATTCAGGATTTTTCTATCCTTCGGGATAAGTGAATTTTTATGGATGAGCAGGAATACCCTTAACGTCCTCTAGCGATGATGGTGTGTATAACGAGAGCAAGACGTTAATGACGTTGTCATTTCCGTTGCTACAACGTTTATCATAATGAATTGCAACGGTGGCAACAATAAAAAGCAGTCGCAGCGCCAGCTTTTTGAATATATTCATGTATCCTTCAGGAACTGTTTTTTGGGGTAACAGGTACCCTATGTCCTTTTTAATGCTCCTGACAACGTCTTTGCAAAATTTCTTGACAATTGATTAAGTAGTCAAAGTGTGAAAGCATCACAAAAAAACTCACATCCGCCTTAGTTTATAATATTAGGTAAAACAACAAGATATTATATATTATTTAAATTGGTACATCTTTCTAATGTAATATATTATGTTGCAAACTTTACTTTCTTCGTTAGTCATCACCCGTCAGCTGTCTCACCAACTATTTTTGTATTTCACTAAAAACTTCCAAAATTTACATTGTTTTCTTGTTTTGCTTTCGCTTTTATTTTTAATGTTGCCAATTAAAAGTTTAAAAATAAAAAATACACTAATAGCTACCTCAATAATTCATCTCAAATCCGGCTCCGCACTGGCAACACTACATTCACAATGTATTAAAAAGTTTGTTTACATAAAACGGGGTCATGTGGCCCAAATTGTACACACATTCGCTTAACGCGGTCTCAGTTTGCTCACTAAAGTTTATCTGTGAGTTGCAAGAGCGAGGAGAGAGGTGCCAACCTCTCTTTCGCGAGTAGTGATGTCTACTTTCACTGCCAATTGTCGATAATTTGCATAATATCTTTAACATTCTTTAAAAAAGGATAAACAAATTCTTAAAGTCCAACTAGCTAGACAATCTTCTTTCTAGATGTTGACACCATCTGTCTTTTACTTATCTGTAAAAATAAAAAACAATAGTCCATAAGTCCTACTGCTCGATATGGGTCTTCTTTTTAAACTTGCTAAATATCTATTTTATCTAATCTCTGTGTGAAGAAGTAACCACTATGTTACCATGAGTTTTACCATAAAGAAAGCAAAAGAGTAGAGGAACAGAACTATGTGGGAGCTACAGACGTAGTAGAAAGTGAAATAGTACGAATCATCTGATTAAAATTAACTACTGTGCTCCGGCACCCCAATTTTTTACGGGAACGGACAGCATATCCGCAACACTTTTCGAAAGCGGTGAAGATTTCATCACGATGTTTTCTTGGCCGTCAGCAGATTAAAATTAAAATAATATGCACATTGGCAAAACACTGCCTAAGTGGTGGACGCTTTTTCCGGGCAGAACTTGAAACCGCACGCTTTGCAACGTGAGTTAATCACTAAGATACCAAGGCTTTTTCTAAATGATTTTTGAAGTGATAATTTCTTATGGGAGGGTAAACCTCCTCGATACGTAACGCGTTACGGCGCCAATCTATCTGGCTTCCCTTTCTTTCAGGCATACGGCAGCGGTAGGTAGGCTCCTCCTCTCTTACTCTAACCCACGCGCTACATACATAAAATTTAAGTAATAACTTAAGCTTTTCTCAAGCTTAACAATTTAAATATTAAGTAATTCAACTTAGATTAGTTTATGTTATCACTTCTGTTGGGCGGCCCGAGACGCAAACGTTTTTTTATTGTTTAATTGGAAGAAATTAAAATAACAATTTTTTTTTTATTCATTTTATTATTTTAAGAATCGGATTATATTACATTGTCAGTCCGAAAAATGCACCAAAGCTACTATTTAATATAAATTTTATAAAATAAACGTGTCTTATCTCTGTGGATAATGTTAAGCATCCACGACCTACAGAAAATCGATTTCTAAAGTCGGTTTTTATAAGATTCAAATTTTTGAAAGTTCAACGAAATATCACGATGTTGATTTACGTAATCAAAATAAGCGACGATAGCCAGTAATTACTAGATTTACCAGTCTCAAGTCCGCTATAAAAAGTTACCTTATAATATTTTATCTATAATATCGATATTTCCAAAGTGCTGGTGGGTAAATCCAATATTATAGGCGAGAGCAAGTGACACCACTTGCATTGGTTTCATCTGCGAAGAATAGAAAAGAATCGTGGAGTAAAAAGTACCTACTTAGGTCGACCGACTGGATGTCGACCAGTTGGTCACCCCATATATCACTTAAGTGACGTGGTAGAGGCTGACTTACGTGATTTTCAGGTCTGTAATTGGTACGAAATAACTGGGAACAGAAAGGGCGGCCGTATTTTCTTTTCGGAAGCCAAGACTCATTTTGGAGTCATATCGATATTTAAACGCGTTTTAAAAAGCTTCAAGTACTATTTCTGAATATTTTAATGAAAAAAGTATTATGAAAAAGCTTAATCGATAAAGCTATGTAGCAGCACTATGTTCTATCAAACCATGTTCAAGAGCAAGGTGAAGATCTGGGTCTTTGACCGCACGTACTGTCCAATGAAGAACGGTTGGTTATACCATTCGATTACAACTTTAGTTAATTTCCGGTTAATTTTTTTCCCAGTTACCAAATAGCACAATTAATCACACTTGCAATATGATTATGATATATTGCTGGTTCCTATATCTTACAATTCATTATTTTTTCTTACCATCGCTTGAATTTTCACATTACATGTATGGAGCTTATGTCAATTTCCAACCGATAGTAAGCCAATTGAACAACTGGTAAGATACAGAGCAGACCAATTGATGATATCGTAAATGCATTCATTAACCTAAAGTATGTTTAAAGAAATCTCTCGTATTTTCTAAGTTTAATTGTTTAAGATTTATCTGCCCGTGCAGGAACGGAGGAAGTATACTAATTTCTGCGACAGAGCGGCCTGTCGTAAAAGGCGACAAAACAACCCACAGCCTGGTTGTAGGGTATTTTCTCGAATGAATGACTACCACCTTTGGTCTAGAATTTGCCGCCATAGCCTTGAGTTTTTTTCCGGCATCATTAGTCAGGTTACCTCTCCAAAGTCCTCCCTTTTCTTATATTTTTTTTATTGCGGGAGTACATCAGACAGGCTGATGGCCGAACTGTGATGGAAGCTAGTTACCGTCGCCTATAAACATTTGCAACACTAAAGATGCTATCAAAGTAATGCCGAACTCGTAGGTGGGGCTGGCAACTCATTAGCAGTACCTTTGGTGTTGCAAACATCCATAGGCGACGGTAATAACTTTCTATAAGGTCGGCCGTCAGACATATGCTGTATAACAAGGGTTAAAAAAACATTTTTATCAGTACCATCTATATAATGGGGAGTGCTCTGAAGAACAATTTGAGTTAGTGCCTTCGTCGCTATTATGTCGATGCACCACTTATAAATAATCAGGAGTCCACTTTCCATACTTCCTCTACAACCAGCACCCATCTACCACAAGTGACACTTACAGGTTCATTCCGTACGTCTGCATGTTGTGTGAATTAACTCCCTAACGCAGTTTGCGCATAGCAATATCTTCAAAAAAGATTGTTAAACAGATTTTTTAAGTACCAACAGTGTATAACTCTACATCGACTATCATAATATGGCAGGCTGTTCATGGTCATCCGTGACCACTTACCATTAGACTTGTCTGTCAGATTTCTTATCTGCCAACAGAAAAAATTGTTCTAAACCAAATTTCCAAATGAAAATTGTGTATTATATCTATTTACTTACACGTTTGTATATAATTCCTGGCATGGTAAAATTTACTTTACCTTATTTACGATGGTCTGGGTGTCTGGGATCGACCCGAGAGTGGTCCATTATATATTACCCATAACACTAGTATTAGTTGCTTTGCATGGGAATACAATGTGTGTGTTTGTTTGCAGATTAATTATATTCTTGCTTCTATCAAAAATATTCCTAATTGCAGCTGTCCAAATATTTATAGTGTTACTTCTGTTAATTATTTGGGAATTTAAATTGATAATACACTGAAATGTGATTTATATATTAACACGTTATCAAATCGCGTGCGGAAATTTATTTATGTTTTTAAAAAACTCAGAGATGTTACAGACTTAAAGATTTTGAAAATTTATTTATTATTTTTTATTATGCATTATGCAAATCACTATTAACATATTGCAATATTTCATGGGGAGCGGTAACTAAGACTTATCTTTTAAGGCTTGAAAGATCTCAAAGATTGGTATTAAAGGTCATATTTAAAAAACCTTTCAGATATCCAACGCATAAACTATATCAGGAGACTTCATTCCTTTCTATCCGCCAATTGTTTATTTTAAATGTAATCTTAAGAGCGCATTCAAAACTAAATTTTGATCCGTCAATTTACACACTTAAACGACGCTACGACAAAGTGTACCCTACTGTAGGTTGCAGAACATATTTTGCCAAATGACATTATAACTTCATTTATGGACCCCTGTATAACAAAATTAATAAACAATTAAAAATATATTCTCTGTCTAGGCATGAAGTAAAAGTCAAACTATCCAAATGGCTACAATCGCATGATTATATTAATACAGAAAAACTACTAAGCAACCTATTAAATTAGTTTTCATCAACTAAATATTATATCAATATATATAAATTATGTGCAAAAGTAACTAGCATAGCGACTAATATAAGAAACAAATATATAAATGTACTAATTTTTCTGGGTATAATCAATTGTTAATTCACATTCACAAGCACACAAGCACCTTACACACAAACACATACTTACACACCACAAAATCATATGATTGCACACACATTCACGCATGCACACGCAATCTGAGCAAACACTTGAATAGATCTCTGCTTTTTGTACGACTGTTTGTATATCTACTTTAGTATATTAATTGGTCATTCAACTGAACTCTATTAGTACAGTAATCTAGTATAGGGTTGAGAATTTTAAAATTTTGCAATGTTTACTTTAGCCTTTATTGTATTTTATATTCCGCTGCAACCGAAAGTTGCCAAAGTCAACCGTAATTTCCAGGTTGAATCCTAGTTCGGGACTTTGACAGCTGACGGACTGCACAAAATTATTGGTTTTTGTTTTTTTTCCATTTTGCCTATTGTGGCTATGAATAAATGAATTTTATTTTTATTTTTTATCAAAAATATTAAAATTAATGGAAAATATGCTCTAAACATGTTTGTTTCGTTTCAGATCTGATAATAGAAGTTAAATCTCGAATTATAGACAACAACGCCACCTATTGATGGTATAGATATTCTTCGGAACCCTTTAACCGTAGTTTAGATTTAAATTGGTGCAACTCGGCCTGGCCTTTCGAAAGTGACAGCCCGTGCGCACGCGGCTCGCTCAATCGACTATTGAATGTTAAGCGATTCTACAACAAATTGGAATGCTATGACTTACCAGTTAATGGGAAGTTTCTATATCTTACTATACATTCATTTGACTTACTACCGGTAGAAATTTGAAATAATCTCCATACAAGTAATGTCAATTTTCCATCAATGACAAGACAAAAGAATCTATAATTTCGAAACTGGACATATGTAAGTAAAAAGCAATTGTATATAGTACTGCCATGAAAAAAATTAAAACCCGATTACAGCGCCACCTACTGGGTCCAATTGTAAATCTAAACCATCCGGGGACCCGAACACACAAAAATGTCTTGAAAATCGGTCCACGGGCTTAGGAGAAGTTCAGTGTCATACACACTGACATAAGAACTTTATATATAAAGATAATCTATTATATAAAAAAATGTGTAGAAGGTTCGAATTTGTACTTGTTCTTCTTAAGTCAATCTCTGTCCCATGCTGGACGTAGGCCTCCAGTACTCGCCACATATCCCGGTCTCCCGTCTTCCTCATCCAGCTCTTGCCGGCGATATTGCGCAGGCGTCCTACGTTACGTTTGCCGAGACATGATCTCCACTCCAGGACTCGTTTGCTCCATCGGCCATCGGTCCTGCGGCAAACGTGACCGGCCCACTGCCAATTCAACTTGCTAATTTTGCGAGCTATGTCGGTAACCTTTGTTCTGTTACGGATGTTCTCATTTCTGATTTTATCCATAAGAGTAACACCATTTTTTTTTAAAGCTAGGGGAAATCCTTCTTAAGGACTAAGCCGTGACAGGCACAGATGCCTGGGGGGATAATTCACGACCCGTGTGTGGGATTCACCAGATCGGGGGTGGCACTAGCATGCCCAGTCAGAACTGGTGTCATGCTATTGCCACTCCCCGGTTAAGGATACTCACCAAAACCCCTGGGTGTTCCGTCCTTCGCCTTATGCTAGGGCTACGGGTATATGACCTAGCCTCTCCGCAGCTCTGGCAGGCGTGGGACTTGGGAGGCCTCTTCCACTGCCGGGGGACTATTTTTATCCCCCGGCATCTTCAATCTCTCTAGGTGTGGAGCGGTCTGTAACTTGCCCCACGGGAGGAGAGGTGAGCGCGCGCGGAACACGCCGCGCCCCCATCACGACGGCAGGTGCAGTTGAGTGAGAACCTCTATACCCCAAGAGGCCCCACCCGCGCCACCCGCTTACGGCGGCCGAAGGTCCTGGCTGGCCATAAGAGTAACAACCTAACATAACAACGTGTTTGTACATAATGAATTTAAAAATGAGAAAAAATTCAGTGAGGCTAATTCGGACCAGCAGTATCCGAAAATGAATTATTTTGTTTGTTAGAGCATCACGTGGAAACTATTGGATAGATTTAAATAAAACTCGACACAGAGCTAGTTTATATCTCAGATTCTTAGGCCAGAACTCAGCATACCCTTTATCCCGATAAATGATGACGTATCCTTAGGATAGACGAATGTAACGAAAAATTGAAGCTTCTTCTTCTTCTTTCTTAGTGAAGCGGTCGCATCTTTCTTTTTGCCACCAATGCAATTCACTAACAAATTCGAGTATGTCGTCGTCATGATAACGACGCGAACGAAGTTTCGCGGGTACAACTACTTATAAACATCTAAAGTTTTTAAGTAATAATAATACACCGGTAGACCGACACACACACCGAATATCCCCAAACAAAGCAGCGTAACTTGATTTATTCCGACATCCAGACCATTACTAACGAAAAGTTCCTGAAACATACCAGGAATCGACATCGGAACCCCTCCAGTGCAGCAAGGTAGGCGAGGAAAGACTTCAGCGTACTTGATCACTGAAGATGTCAAAGTAAGCAAAGTTATTATAGTTGTTAATTTGTATATGAATTTTGATTTTAATGAAATGAAGGTCATTTACGAAATCAATATTTGTTAGGAATCGAATCCAGGAGCTCTGTTTCAACATGGGTTTAGACTACTCGACCACAGAGGCTACCGAACTAAATAAAATTAATTCTTTTTTGAATTTGGATAATTATAATTTATGGTTTTAATGAAATTTGAATTTATGTCCACAATGGACAAATACAAACGAAGTCACGGGGGAATTTTAGTAGTTTTATCATATAAAATATATAAAAACAATCTTCCGATACCGGGAATCGAACCCGAGCCTCCTGGGTGAGAGCCAGGTATCCTAGCCACTAGACCATATCGGATTTAATACTAAAGTTTAAATTTTATAATAAATCTTCATTAACAATAAATTCTATTGTTTTCTAAAAAACAATATCGCACTAACTAAATTAAATATTAATAATAATAGTTCACTATTTCTACTGGGTTTTTATAGTTACAAATAGCTTCGAGCGTTTCTTAACGGCATTAGTTATAATAGTTTCAGTAAAATCTACTAGATGTCACTTTATGATCAAAATAAAGAGCGTTGCTTCAAGCAAATTTAATTATCGGATACGTTTTATCAATTAAATTATCACGACAATATTATAATTGCTAACAAATTATTTAGATTTAATTATTTCAGTAAGTAACATTTGTGTTTAAATTCTTTTGCATCGTTCTTAGATGGTTCTTATAAACTTTAGAATGTATTGGAAAATGTTTTAGTAGTTGATAAATATAATACTAGATGACGCTAAGACTAATTGGTTTAAAATTGCCATTCTCGAGTAAGGGATAAGAATACTATATAGGAATATTTAAAACTTAAGTCAGAGAAGAACCTAAATTATTGAAAATCACCCAACAGTTATCTCGCTTTTTGATGTTTAATATTTTACAGTATAAATTTTAAATCGAATAAATCATAAATTGAAATTTTTACCATTTAAAAAAAAATCATATTTAATCAGATCATCAGAAGTAAATAAATACGTTGCTACAGATGTCACGTAAATACGTAAAATAACAAAACATTAATACTAGTGACACCTAGGGAACATATAGAAATAATTACTCCCAGTATTTTTTTTCTTTGAGAGTGGCAATGGTTGTAATAGTTCGACTAAAGTCTACTAGATGTCACTCTTTAAACTAACTAAAGATTTTACATCATGTAACTTTGTACTAATCATTTCTATTGTCAATTGATTTTAAATGAGCTCTCGGGAGAGGTTTCCCCGAGCACTACAAAATAAATTACTATAACTTTGCTGTTTTTTAAAAAATTACACTATATTTTTCTAAAGCTAGCAGCTCCTTGTTAACATAGACGATAACCAGTATCCACGTAGTCGTTAGCCTGTTTGGTGTACAATAAATATTATTATAATAATATGCAAATAGGAATAGAATACGTATTCAAAAATGTATTTATGTCGAATTTGGGCAATGAAGCTTAAATCGTAAGGACAACTACTTCAGTTTATGATATAGATTGAACATTCTAATACAATACTAGATGGATTCTAATGCCTAATTTTAAGCACTTTTATTTTTCTAGAATTCGAATTTTGGAAGTTTTCACGGATATTAAAAGTAGCTATATCTACCATTTACATTTAACTTAAAAAGTTAAGAATTTTACATAACATGTAAAGAAAATAACGAAAATCTGTCAAAAGAAAAAAGCAATTTATCAATTTGTCAACTATGCTATTTTTATTATAATATACACATATTTCATAATTTTATTGATTTTAAATAATATTTCATAATAATAATATTAAATTTAATAGGACTATTTAGATGATAAGACGCCGGTGCTTATCTCGGACCAACAATCAGTATGGTGATCCGAGGGGTCAACGTCTACCGAGACTTGTGACCACTTTACCCATAGCAAGCGTCAGTATTCTACTTATAGTCTTAAGGGATTATAGGTAAAATACAATATAATGAATATTAGTTTATTAGGTTTAATTATGGTCAAGTGTTCTTCATTGAATTATTTAAATAAAATTGAATATCATCATGCTGTACATTACTTAAAGCGTATTTTCTTTTCTGTGAGTTTAAATTTTTGCGACAGTAAATATTTTTTCTTTCTTTGATAATAAAGGTAAATTACTATATCGTTCAGTAAGCATTTTCAGTATGGTCATTGCTGTTCTTATAACAACCGTCTTAAATATATTTTAAGTAACGATTTTGGGGGTTCCATGTTACGTACCCCATCGTTGCCAGTGTGGATGGCAACCGTGGTATGTATGGTGGACCCGTATAGACACCACGGATTGTCATGTTTACATAGTCTTGGCCGAAGATCTCGCCATGTCAGCCTCAATGACTTCATTCGCCGGGTTCTAGTCAGCGGTGTACCACTGTACAATTTACATTAATTTACATTTACATTAATTTTATTATTTAACGATTTATAACTTAGTTTATTTTTAGTTTTCAATTATATTTTTTAGTCAGTTTTAGTTTCCATTTACATATTAGTTTTTAATGTTTATTCTATCAATACAAAAACATCTTAGTAACGATTCAAAACAAAACTATTTTTCTATAGAAATATAAACGACTTAAAATCAGGCACTACAATATTGTCCAAGATATATAACTTCATCAAGTAGTATAGTCATTCCCACGGATTATCGTCCATTGTATCATTCACTGTATTCTTCATTTTATTGAACTTTTTCTTATTCATTCTACTTTCAGCAGCTTCTAGAATTTCACCTTTATTGAAATCTTCTGCTGCGATGATCGGTTTAAACCCTTCATCGACTGTTTTCATTTTACTAGTTTGATTTTCTTTAGGCGCTTTTGGTTTTAGGACTGGTCGTATTGGATAATAAACATATTTCAAACCATTAATAATTTTGTATTTGGGGTTTGTATGGGCTCTTCGATTGTTTCCAATACCTAGAAGTTTATTTATCCAATACACATATGAATCTTGTAATATGTCTAATATTCCTCGTTTTGATCTGGACTTTGTTTTCTTACTTAGAGCACCGTTATCTTTATTTAATCTTTTATTTTCTTTCACATTTATAGTTTGTAATCTCCTATTATTAATATACATTTCCTTGTAGTTGAAGGGTATATTAATTTCTTTGCTTTTGGTATTCGCTAATAAGTATTGGTTGTACAGTTCTGAGAGTATTCCACATAATTTAGTACAATTATTAACAATTTTTTTGTTAGTAATGTTTCTAATAGAATCATTATCATTTGTAATTTTCGTAGTATCTTCATAGTTTCCCACATTTGGTTCTAAAATTTGTCTATTGTAACTTTTTAGCTCAATGCCAGCAGCTCGCTTTCGTCTTTTAGGTTTACCATAATCATTATTACTTCTTATTTCATCAATAGTAAGTTTCTTGTCTTTATTAACATATCTAACGGCTGGTATAACATAAGTGATTATTGGCTCTTTTGATTTTGATTCGAGTTTTTCAAAAATTGATCGACTTTGCCATTGAGCATTGGCGTCGTAGCCTCCACCACCAAAATCTTGACCACCTGGATTTGAGAAACGTATTTTTAAATAGACTGATTCATTTAGAGTTTGTAAAGAAGATTAATATACTAGTATAATACCTGCTGGCATCCATGCTCCACCACCGCCACCAGCTGCTGTCCAGCCCTGAAAAAAAATCGAATGATCACTGATTTTTTTTTATTCTTAGGCTGACTGTATTAGCTACTACTGTTTATAGTTAATCAAGTTATACATAGCAGTATATTGTAACGTCATCATCATCATCATCATCCCGAGCGTTAAATCTCGGTTGCGTTAGGAGCATTCACTCCGACGCCCAGGATCCGCTTTCCTACTTTTTTTCCATTTCACGCGATCTACGGCATCCCCTGTTTTGAGACCATTGGTACTCATGTCATCTTTCAGGAGGTCAAGCCAGCATTTCTTGGGACTTTCCCTTCAACCGAGAGTTGGCAGTGGCGGCATGGCTAGACATTTGTTCCCTACTTAAATAATTACCCGGTCTCTGTAAATCATGGCTGTACCAACGTAAGCTACTCTATGTCAGTTCCTTAAGCAGTATTTTCGCGTGACTGCTCACTTGTATTAACATTTATACAGGTGCAACATTTCCAATATGAGCATAACAACAAATTGGTACAAGTAGCAAAACAGTTGACAATATCTGGCTCTGATAGTTACCTATATTATTATAGAGTACCTAAACCTACTTACCCCATCACCACCACTTGCACCTCCTCCAAAACCAGCACCTCCTTTTTTCTCTAATAACTTCATTAGCAGCATCATCTAGAAAAATAGTGTGCATATCATATACATTGAAATAGTATGTATATTTTTATTGGCACTGTTGTTATTGTGTAAATATTTTTACATTGATTTACTTTGAACATTTTGTATTACAGACCTTTGATAACACGAAAGACATCATACTGAATATCATCCCTTTGAATGACACCATTCCCACCATTCCCATCATTGCTGGTACCATCTGCAAAAAAAAAGTTTTTTACTAGCAACTACTTTTTTCTTTCACCTTCTTCTAATTATTTGGGATTGGTAAATATATATTTTCCTTCCATACTCCTCTATTCTGACATACGTCCTCTGTTACACCATAAATCATAATGTCACCCTTCACCCAGTCCATCCATCTCTTTTGTGGTCTACCTTTACATTTATACCCCTCAATCTTCCAGTTTAACATTATTTTTGCCACATAATTTTCATCCCTTTTCATTATATTCCCAAATCAATTTAGTTTTCTTCTTCCCAACTTTCAAGATCCCTTATGTACTAACAACTACCTACAGACATAAAAATATAGTTATATATAAGTTGTATAATGTAATTCAAGAAATACTACAGTATTTTTCTGTGCGACAATTTAATCCGACGTAGCACTGATTTTTAGTACCAATTTCCTAAACTGATTTACGGAAAAATACATAGATTTAATTATTATGACATTACCATCATCAGTTTCATCTTCATACACATCATTGCCATCATCATCATTTTCTTCTTACCACCGTCATCACCGCCATGACCACCACCTCCACCGCCTTTTCTTTTCTTTCTCCCAACAAATTCGTCTACTGCAAAATTAAAAAAGTTTTCTCAATCAGTATGTGCCATAGAAACAAATTCAAAGAGGCTTAATAATATTTTTATGCATTTCAGGATTCAAATTAAATGCCGTTTGTAAGATTACATTAGAAACTTTTTTAATTCTAGTAACTAATTCTGCTAATATCTATTTAATTAAAAGGTCTCAAAAATCCATAAAGTCATCCTCGGTATCGGAAATAAGTGTATATACCGAGTTTCATTCAAATTAGTCCGTAGTTTTTCCCTGAAAGCGTAACATCCATACAGTTATCGCGCAGAATCCACAGATGGTGTCAAGAGGGATATGCTATACAGCGGTCAGCATTTTTCATTGCGGTTAACCCTTTTTGGTGTGATAAAGAACTTAATTCCATTAAAGATAAATAACCATACGGTAAAGTAGTATCTACTTACCCTCTCTTGGTACAGTGATATCATTTCCGAGTGCATTAAATTTAATCATGTGACTTTTGAAGAAGTTATCAATAGCTCTATTGATGAGGAATTCGAGCTCTTTACTGTCAGCTTCTGTTGTCGATGTAAAATTATCGGATTTTTCATGTACAGTTGTATTTAGCTTCACTGCAAATATGTGAATGTATGTTATTGCTGTAACGTTTCTAATAGGAGATTTTATTTATCTTAAATATGTTTTTAAATATTCAACAATCAAGAAGCAAAAGAAGCGTCGCTTGTGTCACCATATACACTTGTAAAATAGTTTAGTTAACATTTGGTTGTCGTTTTTATGCTTATTATATGAGAGATATTGTTATAATTATTATTTATTTACATTACTACTAAAAAGAAATGAGCAATATGTCTCTCGTGATCCCAATCGTGTAAATTTTTCGTAAAGCATTTTAAGTATAATGACAATGTGCAATTGCTATTGGTTTTAAATAGGATGTATTTCTAAGAATATGCCATAGAAATTAAATATTTTCTATCCTATCAACATACGAGAAGACGCTGTAATCAGAGTTATAGATATACTATGTAAGAAGAATACTACAAAGTCCATTAATATAAGAGAGAGAGAGAGACAACTCTTTATTGCACTCCAAAATATACGATTACAAAAACAAACCATATTTACAATATTTTCTAGGGAATACATTAGGCAGCCTTATCGCTCAAAGCGATCTCTTCCAGGCAACCTAAATTAAAGAAAGGTAGCTAATCTGACGTTGGTGATGCAGGAAAAAGGCACTAAATACATAAATACTTGAACTACATAATTTAAGAATTAAATATACAAATACATATGTATGTAATTATATACATAGTCGTATATTATATATACATGCACAATAATATATTTCATAATACATAAGTTATTACAATAAATGTATTAGCACGATTATATTGTGAGTAAATTGCTGAATGGCAAGGATTTGGCTTCTCTGACAGTAAGAGGCAGCTTATTCCAAAGTTTGACAGCTCGCACTGTAAAAGAATTATCATACTAGGATGAAGTGTGTGCAGGTGCCACAAGTTTTTAATACGTATAAGAATAGGTACTAAGGAATAACAATTGTCTAAGTATAAACGTAATTTACAACATACTCTGCAATCAACTACTTACTGTTGTAATGATAATAAATAAATGACTATGGTGATAATGATAACTTTAATAATATAATTATGACAAAATAAATTAACACTAATCTTCCATTTCATAATTATGAAGTCAGTAAATGGTGTAGTCCGGTCTAGGGTATGCCGCCATAACAACCTTGTGTTGTGTTCAGGTTCCAGTCTCCCTTAAGAGAGCAGCAGCGCATTTGTAGCACCTTTGGTGTTGCAAATGTCCATAGGCGATGGTAACCGCTTTCCATCAAGTGGGCCGTCGGCTTGTCTGCTGAACTCATGCAATAAAAAAATAATAATAATGTAGTCGGTGTCGATAAGAATTGTATAGGGTAGTCTGGAGGAGATCGCCTTTGGCGACAAGACGGGCAGTCTTGTACTTTAATGTATGTGCAATAAAGTTATTCATTCATTCAAGTTATTCAAAGTTGGCGCCACTAGGTCGTTTACATTTTTATAGAGAGGCTTAATTAGCTTTATTCAATTTATGACTGATTGAAGTTTTAAAATATGTTGTAAATAATAATTAATCCTTTTATGGAAGTTATAATTTAATTTGTCTATACATTATCCTTCGTATATTCTTCTTTCATGATATTGTTTAACTTTTAAATTTCAACTTTTTGTTCGGGTCCCCTTTTTTTTAATAATATTTTTTCGCAAATTTGACACAATATTTTTGTAGACACATTAGAATTCTACAAGCGTGTCGAATTTCATAAATCTAGCCTTAATAGGTGCTGAGATAATCATCATCTGTGACATACAGACAGCTAGATACCAGTGTGACCATAAACCCGATATTAGACGTCTCATTTCTGATTTTCAATTCGGATGATTCAACCAAAGTGATACATGTTAACATAATCTTAATCATTCAATGCCATTGTATGCCTCTTTTAAACAAATTAATTCAATTTGATTGATCTGTCTAATATCCGTCTAACAAGGGTTCCCTTTTATCTTTAGTTACAAGAACCACAAAAAGCTTTTTATAACTTACCAAATTTCACATAATCACCAAGAACATACACTTCACTCATACTATTAAGTTCTTCTAAATACAGCAACGTTTTCTTCTGAATACAAGAATATGAAAATTTCATCACGCAATCTGTATATACACCTTTAAATACTTCATTTAACTTATTATCTACTTTACTTTCAGGTATAATAGTTTTGTTATCAAATTCTTCCACTTCAAATACATTATTGTTATCATTTACGTGTGTGTTATTATTATTAAAAGCAATTGTTAAAGTTTCGATTGTGATTAAAAGAAATATTTTTACAACAACTTTTCTAAGATCCATAGCTTCTAATGTAAAGGTTAGAAATGAAAATACTTTATGGTGTGAAAGATTATTTATTTTCTCCGTGTTTATAGGATTTCAGGTCAAATGTATAGAAAACTTGTAATCTTGTTGAAGACAGATATTTGAATAATAGCTGCGGTTATAAAGATCCTGTATAGTGGTGGAATTACTCAAACCAATACTTGTGGTCTAATGGTTGGTTTACACGTATTGAGTAATTAGATGAGTAAATATAGAACTTAATTTTAAATGGAACCTATTATTAAAATTATCGTTTATATGTATTAAGTATACAGTAAGTATTATTAATTTATTTATCCCATTGAAGAAGAGGAGTATGGCGGTGGTAGCTTAATGGTTAGTGCACTCGCGGCCCAAACTCAACGGGCGCGGCTTCGAGCCCTGATCGGATAGCATGTACCACTTAGACAGTTTTCTCACTACATGTGTATCTTGTTACAATTACCACGTGCTAACGGTGAAAAAAAAGCATCGTGACAAAACATGCACATCGAGATAACAGATGTATCAAACCCGCCAATATGCCTTAGACAAGCATTGCAGGTATACTGCTGTTGCCATATGAGAACCGTTTTTAAGTTGAGCGTGGCGGCTCAAGAAAATGGCGGTGAACATCCCTTCGCTGGCGAACGGTGTGGTTGTAAATGTGAGGCGTTGGCATCAGACCAAACAATTCCTCGGGACACTCCCCGTTGTAAAGGCGGTACAATTTCGGAATTTCCCCAATATAATTAATTTATTATGATCGTTGACATTATTAGATACATTTGAGTGCTTGAATAATTTTTTTACATCCCAGAGACAAAGTGCACACCTACCCCCAAGGTTTTGAAACCAAAGAAACATTTTTGGGGGAAAAGTCATCAATCTGAAGACATTGCAAAGCAGTAATGATATATAACTATATTTAACACTAAATATACTTAAGACGTCTTACGTATCGAAATTGGACAAATGCGGTAGTAAATGGTTCCTTTTTGTGTGTATGCACCTATATAATAATTTTTAACTAGTTATGACAAACGATATAATTATGTGATGTATTGCATACAATTCAAATATTTTTTTACCTACATGGGTAGGATTTAGGAAGATACGTATAATCCACATATTATTTATTATCTCTCATAATATTATAAAGGTAAATAAATAAAAAACATTCCAGCATGGAATAAATATTATGCCTCATTTTTTTATGAAACTTCATATATTATTATAAAATAAATATACTATTTTATTTACAAATAAAAAAGATCAAAATATGCACAGACAATAAAAATATTTTTATATCGTATTGTAAAATGAATATTAAATAAAATATTAATATTTAGTCAACCATTTGTATTTAGAGGTATTATTATATCACAGTTATATATACCGCTTAAGAGTTAACAGCAAAAAAACAATTAAACATAAAATTAATACAAGCACAGTAAAATATAATAAACCTAAATACATATAAAAATATAGCACATATAAAACACAATAATAGATATGGTATTGCGGTGGGAAATTTTAAATATAAGTAATAATATCAATTATACATATACATATTATATATAAACATAATATAAATAATAATAAACCGAAAACAAACACATTGTATATTTTTAAGCTAAGCAAGTTACGCTTGTAAAGGACAATTCAGCGACTGATCTCGAACAGCCAGACCAAAGTAAATTTTGGAAAGCTCAAGTCCAATGAACTAACCGGGCAAAGAAACTACTTAAGCATGCAGGCAATAACTTAATATTAATAAAAAATAATAACAATAAACTTTAACAACGCCATAACTTTAACTGCAATAAAAAAACAATTACATAACAACGATAGAGAATAAATAAATAAATTAGTTTAAATTAATTACTAATAAATTATCTTAACATTAGGTACATTCTTATACAAAGTGTTTTAATTATATTTGATTTTAAAATTCGAAGCTATAGCTTTTGACTATACTTGTATTTTATACAATAGAATAATACTCAGTTATATAATAATAATACAAGTAGTAGTCGTAACGTGAAAAAAAAATGATTTAATTTTGTATTATAACTACAATATTTGTATTTTATATAATACCATGGAGCAATTCTTTAGACACGGAATTTGAAACTAGTAGTCGAAGTAAAAAACTTAAAAATGAATAAATATTTCAATATGTATCATTACTGATTATTAAAAAAAAATTGATACTTATACAAAGTGTTTTAATTAAATTTCACTACAAAGGTTTGATTTTAAGATATAGGCTACCTTTTTAGACTATACTTGTATTTGATATAATAGAATAATAGTCAGTTACACAACATATAACCCAAGTAGTAATCGTAACCAGAAAACTTGAATTTGAAAAAATTACTTCCATGTTACTCGTTACTTAGATCTTAAAAATCAAAACTGTGTTCTCTAAATATTTTTTTATTTAAGTCAATATAAGCACGGAGATATCAGTTTTCAGATTCGTAAGAAGTGTCTCATTACTTAACGCTTTAATCATGTAGTGAAAATTTGTTAAACAAAGTTGAGTTGATGTAGCTTAAAAAATTCATTCACGAAAAATTCGTGTGAACGAGAGTTTTTGATATTAAATATTTTTAAAGATTCCGTAGTCAAATGACGAAAACTATATGCTCCTCACTTCTACTGAATCCTTCATTGTGCGATCAGACAGGCACTTGCACATTTTTAATTAATATATATAACACACTAACTGCTAGTAGTATCATAAGGCATATAGCTATTATAGTTTTCGTCATACGCTCTTCTATACCCTCCATGATGGCCGTGATCGTGTTCATGGTGCTCCTCGTGGCTGTGCGAATGGTGATGAGACACTTCTGGTTTGGTGATGATCTCGTATGTTGTCGATTTGTGGCCTCCATGGCCCTTGAGGCCGACGAGAGCTGATAGGAGGAGAGACATAAGCGCCGTCATCAACGCTTTGCCTGCTAGAAGTGCTAGTGCTCCTAAAGCGGCTGCTGCAAGAGTACCTGGGAAAATGGAATAAAAATATTAAAATATTATAATGAGTGAAAATGCTTTATTATGTCGAGCCTTTACCGCCATTTAATCGAAAGCGACATTTGGACCTAAGTATATTGTTTGTTGCAAAATAAGTTTAAATTATTACTTTGTTTTAAAACTTTCAGTTTTTGATTGAATACAGTCTAATCTAACTAAAACTGTAAGTTTTAAATAAAATAAAAGTTTAAAATAGCTTTTGCAACAAAAAATGTACTTAGGTCCAAATATCGCTTACGAAAACATGGCAGTAAAGGCTCGTTTTGTTAAAATATACAGTTAACAGGTTAACAACAATACAATAGGCGCTCTTATCGCTATTAGCGATTTTTTCCAAACAACCTTTGGATGGATAAGGAGTTTGGTGAGAACGGTGGTATATTGTATGAGTAACATGAATATGTATTCCAGAAAAATCTTAAGGTCCATATTGATTAAATGCCATGTTTTCACCTATGTGCTAAAGCTATAATTAAGAACAAGACGGTTAATTTTGATAGTACCTTGCACTGTATCAATATTTGCCAGGATAATACCCAGATTTTCTCAGTGTTAAAGTTACAACTTACTCCTTACGAGAATGTAGAGCACCTATCAATTTTAAAACTCGTGATAAAAGAGGCAAATTAATTAAGTCGAGTGTTAGTAAAGTGGTTAGCGTCAAGGGGCGCGGATTCGAAACCTGGCAAGAAGGCATGCGCCACTTGGCAGTTTTCTGACCAAATGTGCATATTGTTGCAATTAAGATGTTCTAACCGTGAAGCAAAACATCGTGATGAAACCTACACATCGAGATTACTGTGTCCAACGCGCCAATCCACCTTGGATAAGCGTGGCGGGCATAGTATCCATTCCTCTGTAATTGGGAGGTCCGAACTTAGTAGTGGGATGTTTATGGGCTGTTAATAAATTTGTTTTATACAAACAAACGACAAAAGGAAACGTATTCTTAAATATTTTAAATTAATTAGGTCACGACCTCGTAATTTTTTATGTACTTTTTGAGCACACAATACTCACTAATACACAAATTTTACTCTAAAATACATAACTAATTAGGTGAAAAGAATTCCTTTGTTTTCTATAAATAACGGGGTCATTAAACCTCATTCATAGTAAAATGTTAATATTACTTGCAAATGTATTTTAAATTATGACAAGACAATAGCAAAAGCAAATAGTACTCTTTTCTAATTATACTAAATCATTCTATTCAAAATATGTATCTTGTGACAGAATTTCGTTATTGACTGAATTGGTTTTGACCATCATCGCGTCAATATCATGATCATTAAATTTATATATTGGTAAAACAAGAAAAAGGATTAATAATAGATATATGGAGACATGTTATAATAAATTCCAAAACTATTTACATATAAAATAACAGGCGTTAAAATAACATCTCACCATCTTGTAAAATGTCATCATAGAAATAAATTTAATTACAGTTGAAGCAACAATTAATGCGTTCTTTTTGGATCATTTCAAACTTTATTCCCGACACATTTTCTAAATATCGCTTAATGTTGTAACGTCTTTCATCCTTAGATATTGTAAACTTTTATTTTTTGTAATGTACCATCCTTTTTTTTTAAATTAGGATAATACCTGCAGCGTTTTAGATAATTACGTTTTTTCAATCCTGCACAGGTGTGTTAGTATTAGTATGCAACGTAATGTATCGATTTGAAAACTATCAAATAATAATAAAACATTCAAAAACGGGAGGTTAACCTGCGCCATCTGCTCATTCGTCGGATTGAGATGATTTTCAAAATTATTTTTGTATTGTCCTACTGATGTTTCTAGATTGATTATAGAAGTATTGCGAATAGTGATTACTGGTATTAGGGCATATTTTATTTTATCATTGGAATTACAAACCTTTCATCATCAAAGCAGCAGCTAAAAGTGCTCCTCCGCCACCTTTACCCCCTCCAAGACCACCACCTCCTCCTCCTCCTCCAGATTTCCTTCCTATAGACTCCTTATCCCCTTTAGCCATTTCCATCGCGTCTTGCGTCGTCTGTGGATCCAGTAATCTATACTTCAAAGAATGACCGTCTAAATAGTCTTGCAATCGAAATAGAAGGAATCTGTTTAACTTCTCTTCCGGTTTCCCTGGGAACTGTCTAGATAGTTCTGCAGCCATCTCATCAGGACTTGGACTGGACGTTTGATTCTCCTTTACAATACTTAGTCCTGGTAACAGAGGAAGCTCATCGCGAGAGCTTAGATCTTCGATAAACGAGAGCATATGGATTTTCAAGCATTTAGTACTTAACAGACTACTGCATTCTTTGTTCAACATTCGTCCCGTCCTTTCTGTTGTGCTAGCATTCTTAACTTCTGCTACTAGATTAGCCTCGGTTCCATCAATAGCTGATTCTGAAGTCACAAAACACAATAGCACTATTGTAGATACAACTGGCATACATTTCTTAACCATTGTCACTATCACTATAAATCACTTCACTGTATTTTAATTATAGTACATTTCGATGTACGTTCAGTGTTGCACTGATATTGATGATAAATCTCCAATTTATTTTATACCGTTGTAAATCAAAAAAATCTATGATGATAACGACAAAAAGACCCATTGAAAGGTACGAAGACAGTTTATTGTTAGTGCAGAAAATAACTTTCGAAACAAAACAAGCTATAAGATTGGAAAAGTCGAAAGTGGAACCAAGTTTTTTGTACTTTTTACTCATAGATTTTACAATGAGAATGTTTTGAATTAAATAACTTGTTACAGCATTTATATTGTGTGCCTTGTAATTGTATTGTTATAAATCGATTTTCAATGGGAATAGTATACAATAATTATTAGTTATTAAATAATAATCCGTTAAGGAATTATTTTCTATTAATAGTAATAATATCACGCCATAAATGTGTCCTTGCTGGGCTTGTATCTCTCTATTTTTAAGGAAGTGGACGGTACATTCGTTAGTTTTGTCAAAGGTGGATTGGAGTGATGTTTTTATTAACACAGTGACAATATTTTTTTTTTTGAGGCGGGGACATGCTTTTCGTACACTACCGGGTCCTTTACTAGGGATTACACCAAAGCGACGGGAGGTGTCACCACGAATGGCGCAGCAGAGTCAAATCGCCGGCTGGTGTGGAGACTTGGAGAACTCAATACTCCACTAAAAGCACCCTCCTCCTATGTGCCCCGCGCTGTGGTAAGAAGAACGTGAGACCTAGAACGTAGTTACGCTCACGCTGATCCTAGCGCATCAGTGCTTGAGAATGCCCCGGGAAAGGCAAACACACACTTCACTTCACTCACTTCGTCAACAGGGGTGAAGAATCCTCTGCCACCTAGATGCTAGAGGGCCCCTGCAGCGGTATTTACGGGGGGAGCTTTTGCGCATACCTACGCCTCCGGGACCCCGACTGACGTCCTCCTTTTGAGACATGACAGCCTCGCAGAAATTGGCCGCACCCACCCAGTGGTCGTCGCTATGCAGCATGGCTTGCACCAAACTGCCCAGCGAATCGATCGGACCTACGAAGGTCTCGAGTTCATATCTCTGCGGTGCCCATGCTGTGCACTCGACGAGCGTATGAAACGCAGTGTCTAATGCGCCACACTGGCGACACTGACGGGAAGGCAGGCAGCCCGCGATATGATTTAGATACTTATCGAAGCACCCATGCCCGGTAAGTATCTGCGTCATCCTGAAGGTCAGGGTGCCGCGTTTCCGCGAGAGCCATCGCGTCAGGTGCGGGTGCACCGCCTCCACCGTGTTTGGACACAGTGACTTACACTAACCCAGGTGAAGCAGGGGCATAAGGTTAAATTTACTTTACTCCATTCGTTTATAATATTGAGTTTAATTTGTTACCAGCTAAGTCCATTATCTTTTGCCATCAAATATTGAATTGAAAAAAATAGATCAATAAAAGCTATAATATGCTTTCTCTTTCACTTGTGGTTTAAATAAAGTACGAACAAAACAACTGAGGAGAAGTCAATCATTAGTTGAAAGTTGGTTTAGTACCTTTGCACTTAAATAAAAATTAGGCTACCGCCAAGTACATGTAAATTTTGCAGAGCGGTCACTGTGCATGAAGTAATGTTATTCTGTTCTCCTCACAAGCGACAATTGTCTTTTTTAAAAGAGTGTTAAGTATAGTTAAAAATACTCCGTACTTAGAACTCTACACAAAAGGATGTTTGATTAAGCTGCAAATAGTGCTGTCAAAGCCTACCTCTAAAATAGCTAAATTAAAGACCTTAGCATCAAAAGCATCAAAACAAAATTACTAGAATTATTAAGGCTCCAAGTCGCAAACGAAATAACTTTTCGTCGGTATTTACTGACCAAAATTTGCCAAAAATATATCATAAATCTTCACAAACTTCACAAAAGTTATGAAAAAACAACGTCTCATATGTAACGTTGTTTTTTTATAACTTGCTATAGTTATTTTAAGTTAAGAAAAATGTCACCAAATCACCTTCAAATTATTGATATGACATACAAGTATTTATACATTAATGATCTTAATTCAGATATATTTTGAGGAAATGCAAGGTTATAAAAAAACACTTTCAAAATGATTTTCAATTAACCATGAACTATTTATTATACACAAGTAGCTATGTCTGATTAACACAATATAATCATGCATACATTTATTATAATAACTTATGTATTTTTAAATATATTATTGTGTATGTGTATATATATGACTATGTATATATGTATGTATTTGTAAATTTATTTCTTAAATTAGTTTGAGTATTTTTGTATCTATTGCCTTTTCCTGCACCACCTACATCGCCTGATTTAAATTTCTTTTTTAGGTTGCCTGGAAGAAATCGCTTTGAGCGATAAGGCCGCCTATTGTATTGTCTAAAAAATATTGATGGTCCGTTTTTGTAATTGTATATTTTGGTGTGCAATAAAGTTATCTCTCTCTGTTTCTCTATTATGAACTTTTTCAAATATTGTTTAACAGTGCGGTTTTTGTAGAAACGTCCATGTGACTGGAGTTTTTTCAAACTTGAATGATTTCCAAAACCATACCATTACCATGGAAAAGAATACCTTCATATAAAAATTATTAGGAAAAATAATAAAAACTTATTTCCATCAATAATACTTTATTTCTTTTGGTGCAGAAGAGGTAACAATTATACATATAAATGTATACTATATTGTAAAAAAACATATGAAAACAAATATACATGTGACTATTTCTTATATTATATTTTAAAACATATACCAAGAACACTACAAATATTATTTTATATATTACGAAATATCATATCATATGTTATATAACAATACATAAAAAGGAGTTAATAAAAATAAATACATAAATTAGATACAATTATAATGATATAATAAAAACAAATAAACCGCTCATTAACATAATACATAATTATTATAATTATTTAGCATCTGCAGTAAAGATCATGACCACCCATGACCTTATTTGAGTTCTGCGCCCTTTAAAACTAGTTTGTTGGAAGGAAAACCAAACAGTTTGCGAGTTCACAAATGAGCTACAGTTTTCATACCAGAGTAATTCCAAAGATCAGATCTTAACTACGATGCGGATTCAATAAAATAGCATAATTTAATACATAAAAATTACATACAAAATATCACATATAATACTGATAATACCTATTACAAACAATAAATAATAAAAAACTAATTTAATTGTTTTAAACAATAAAATAAACTAATATAATAGTATTAACAATAAAGTAAACAAACGTAAGTAAATATGTACTTCATGAATTAAACTAAAATAAATATTGTCGTTACAAAAGCATTTGTACTATATTGATAGGAACATGTTGTATAATAAAATGAAAACAAATTAAATAATAGGAACTAGACTTAATAAAAAAGAATTTAAGTTAAAACAATAGAATAGACCACCTAGACTAAACATTAATAAATGCTAAATAAATAAAGAAAAAAATAAACATTAAACTGTAACACAGAAAATTCTAATAGGAGTGAAGAAATAAATGCATCGTCTTAAACTAAGTAATAAGTTAATTCTCATTTTCAAAATAAATAACAATAAATACAATCCTAATTCAATGTATCACTCTACATTATTCTACCTCTCTGAACTCTATTATCACTATTGAACAGGCCGGAGTTATTTTATTTTTGTGCCTTTTTGAGTGGCATCACTTTAGCACCGACAGTCAAGGCACCGATAGCGAAAATCCCAATGGAGCAATAAGTTACTTATGATATTTTATTTACTTTCATGTAAAGTAATTTACAGTATATACATTTTCTCATAATCAATCTTCAATTAGTTCAAAGAATAATCCTTAAAAAGTATATAAATCTGAGGGCATTTGCATATTAGGAGACCACAATGCTGCAGTGGACGCTGCATCGCAGAATTTTACGATGTAGCACAACGCAACATGGAATTTACCAGTACTTTTTTCTTTGTCTTAATGCAAAGACGAAGTGGAAGAAATCTAGTGCGATCCAGGTTTCATTACGAACTGAACTGATGGTCAGCGTATATTTGCACGATGCTTTAAGCAATTAAATTTTAGCGTTGCGTTATCGTTCTTCTTTTACGACGCCGATTTTGCGAGGCGTTATCGCTCCGCATGGTTGAAGCCCCGTATTTTGTTTCATACATTCATGCAAGCGTTTTTTCGGCCAATGAGAGCCGTTGAGAGACCACCGATATGCGGGAAGGCTCCAACAGCTCCAAACCCAAGACAAAGAGGACTGCTTCGAAGCTCCAATCTCCTCATCGCCTCTACTGGACAAAGAGAAAGAAAACCACCAGAAGCAGCGCTTCAATTTGGCACAAAAATATGCTTGTCATCTATATGCAGCGGTCAATTCAGTAGTAATAATACAGATCAGTGTCCTGTGTTTAATCACTAACGTCTCCTAACATTCAAATTCCTTCCATAACCCGAATGCCCATAGCCTCCAACATCTTCATGAGCTGTAGAATGAGAATGAGAGTGGGAGTAGACTGGCTTGGAGACTATCTCGTAGGTTGTTGACTTTTGACCTCCAGACAGAGACTTGAGGCCAATGACTGCTGATAGTAGGAGTGACATCATTGCTGTCATCAGAGCTTTGCCGGCAAGTAACGCAAGAGCTCCAAGACCCATTGACATCAGAGTACCTGCAAGGAGTAAAGGACGTAAATATAAAATCGGACAACTTTGAGTTCGTGGTAGTTAATGCAAAGCGAAGGGTTCTATAGATGTAAAAAAAAATCCAATGTTTTCATCATTTGGTAACGAGGCTATAAAGAACTATCATGTCAACGTCAACGCATATAAAAAAAGAAAAAAACTGTCCCAGGGCGTTTAACCCTCGGTTTCTATATTTTACCGACGGTCTGTAATAGTAACTGATTGATTTTGAAGCTACCAATAACCGATGGTTAAGAGGGCTATACGAGCGTTTCACGAGCTCATTGACAGTTAGAAATACTGTCGGTTATCAGTAACTAATTCCCTCCCAAGCGTTTTGCTAACGCAAAATAGTTGTAGTAGTAGTACACGCAACGTAATTCAATAAGTTGAGGTATAACTACAAAATAAATACATTTTCAAAAGAAGAGACAAAGACAAAGAGAAAATCAAGCTTTCAATCAATCTGCTTTAAAAATACTTACAATTACAGAGCCATATTATATGAATGTTGCATGAACAAAACGCAGTTATCTAAACAACAGAAAGTTTTTCAATAATGATTTTTGCAAAGTCATGGGAATTTTTGTAAAAAAAAAGAGTGTTGTCACAAGAAACAGTGTTGCCAGTTCAGAAATTTTTCGCTAGTTACAGGGATTTGTGGTTTTCGATCGCAATTTTTTTTTAACAAGTTAAGACTAAAAACAACGCTTTTCATGGCACCAGAGTCAAATGATGGAAACTTTGTGGGAACCTTGTCCGATTTTTTATTTTAATTCAAATGTTTTAAGGAACTTTTTGCAACGCGACCGTTTCACACAGATGTAGCGATGGATTTAATGTGTTATTTGAAGCGATGTTGTAATTTATTGTTAATAACGTTATATATTGACAGTTAGTACGTACTAGTACGTTATCTATTAATAATGTTATATTCATTCAGTGTTATTTTTAAGGCTATATTGAAGACGCATTAGGTCACAATCGATAATTATAACGTTATCGCAGGTGAAGAGATGAATAGTAAAGCAATACTTGAATTGGAATTAGAACTGTTAAAGATAGAAATAGTAAATTTGAAAGATATAAATAAATGAGAATTAAATCCATGTCAAAAGAAGAAGTAAAAAAAATGAGTTTAATTTAATTTAAAATCACGTATTAATAACGACAAAAAACCGGCAACCGGTAATAAAACTCCTACGAATAGTAGTGTTGACAACTAGCGGTTATAATATAGAAACACTTCATCTGTCGTTTCCATACAAAAAGTCTACCGATCGATTAGAAAGTCCCTCCATCGGTAGTTGGTACTTTTATGAGTAGCTAGCTACGGACAGTTCATTATAGAAACATCAGTAGTAGCTACCAGGCGTTAATATTCTATCCGTCGATATCAAAAACGAATCGTTTTTGCAATATTGAAACCGGGCATGAGTCCCGCAAAGGCGGCGCTACGGTCGCGCAACAGAATGTTAGAAAGATAAAATATTTTTTAAAAGAATCCAATTTAATGGTATTGGTAAATAGAACAATAATACGTATAGTGTAACATTTACATCAAAACGTTAGAAAAGCAACCTAACAACGTGGCTGGGCTGTTCTGTATAATTATTTCCATGTTTTGGCGCAGGACTTTAAACGTCAGACGCACTCTTTGTTGAAAGTATTTTTAAACTTAATTTTTATTATTGGTTTACATATCGAATTATTTATTTTCTACATTCACTACATTCACTTTTGACACGCACAGTATCACATCGCCATACATTCTTTATCAGAACAGTCAACGAATTCAATAAATTAAATAATTTGGATCACATGGATTATTTGCGGATAGTCTAGCATCTATTTTATATCTGTGCAGGAACGGAGAAAGAATACAATTTCCTGCGGCCGGGCGGCCTGTCGTAAGAGGCGACTAAACCACCCACAGCCAGGTGGTAGGGTGTTTGCCCGACTGGATGGCTACCACCCCTGGTCTAGAGTACGCCACCATAACAACCTTGAGTTGTGTTCCAGCATTAGTGACCAGGTTCCAGTCTCCTTTAAGAGAGCAGCAGCGCATTTGTAGCACATAGGCGATGATAACCGCTTTCCATCAAGTGGGCCTCCTGCCTCTCTGCTGAACTCATGCAATAAAAATAAAAATCTATAAATGCAAAATTAATCAAACTATACTGACAATAATTAGTTTTCTGCTCGAAAATTATAGATATTTTTAGTTTAAAATTCTCCTTTTAACCTTATTTTGATCATTCATTTGTATTTTTTCTGCTTTCAGTAGAGGCTTATTAATGTCTTCTTATTTATATATATGTACCCTAGTGTTTAAGAATACAGCTACAGCCCCCAAATACAATTCAATAAAATAAATAAAATTATTTATCGGCTTAAGTAAAAAAATGCAATAGAACTGCCGGAACAGAATTTAGAACTGTTAGATCCTTCCACGCATGGCGGTGGATTCCCAGCAGCTCTCGTTGGCCAATCTACGACATTCAATGGCTTCGCGGGCTTTGTGTTGGCTACTCGTGTGTCTTTAATTTGACATTCACTGGTGTTCTTGTTACTTGTTATTCTATATAATACCATATGCGTTAATATGGTAGAGCCATGCTGGAATAATATCTTGATTACAGCTCTTAAGGCCGGCTCGATTGGTGTGATATCACTGTGTTAGGCTCTCACAGAATGTCAGTGTGACACGATTAGCCTTCATTTAATCGTGGTTTGTACGATGACTGAGAGTTTCTCTATCTCATTCCTCCTTCTTGATCCTTCTAACGTAACCTCTTTATTCAACCCCTTCTATCAAATAGCTTGTACACCGTTTATCTGTGCAGGAACGGAGAGTGAATACAATTTCCTATTGTAAGAGGTGAATACAAGAACTCACAGTCAGGTGGTAGGGTATTTGCCCGTCTGGATGGCTAACACCCCTGGAGTAGTATGCCGCCATAACAACCTTGAGCTGTGTTCCGGCATTAGTGGTCAAGTTCTAGTCTTCATTTAGAGAGCGGCAGTACATCGGTAGCACCTTTGGTGTCACTAATGTCCATAGGTGGTGGTAACCGCTTTCCATTAGATGGGCCGTCTGCTTGTTTGCCGGGTTTGCAATGAAAATCGACATGTCGATTGTGCAAAGAAATTTGGACATCAACCTTTTTTATGTTATTCATTAATTTAAATGTTTCTTTTTCTTTTGTTCATTCTTTTTGTAAATATAGTTTCTCAATAATAACGTAATACACGAAACATTTTTCTTTTAATTCAATTTATCTATATATATAAAACAAAAAGACGTGTAAGTTACACCATTTATAACTCAAGAACGGCTGGAAGAATTTTTATGATTTTTGTGTTTTTGGAATTGTCTTCGTCCGGAATAGGATAATAAGTATTAAAATATGATATTCATCAATAAAAAAATTTATCATTAAAACATTAGTCACAACATCAGTTTAGCCATTCATTTGTTATGATCTTTCCCGGCCGATTTCGTCAATGGTGGCTGCATTTAAACTCATTTTCATTTGTCTGATTTAGGTGAATTATATTTGTGTTTGTTCAAGTGGATCCCGGTATGATTTAGATTCACGATTGAACCTGGTAGGTGGCGCTGCTGAACACGTCTTTAACGGTGGAACCGATTTTGATAATTTTTTTTGTATTTTTTCAAGTACATTCGAGAATGGTTTCGTTTAACAATTGGTCCCGGTTGATGGCGCTGCAATCGGTTTCTAGATGATTATTTTTAAAGGGCAAGACAACGTCTATCGGGTACAGCTAGTATAATCTAAACGTCAGTTTTTTATATATCGATTAACAAGGGTTAGAGTCCTGAATAAAAACGATAAGAGTAGAGGCTTAAACCTTTCTTATAAACATAAACTTGAAATATTCACTGTCATTGAATGCTGTCAAATTCTTGTAGTTATGTGCCTTCATTCATGTTGATTCAATTTCTTTGATCCGTCTAATATCAGCATAACCAATAGCATTTCTTTGTTTGCCGTATAATCTAGTCTATTATTTTATTCCCTAAAAACCACGGGCCATAATCAGAGAGCGTGACACTGATCAGCGATTATCACTGTCTGCACCATATAGTAACGCACTCAAGGACAAGCCCCGATCAGTGTAGGACTATTCTAGGAAATGAGAACAAAAGTACCGGGCTATTGGGATGAACTGTTAGTGGAACTTAATCAAATGTAGTTATTATTATTATAGCTGATTGTCCCCCAAATTAAATAAATAAATAAAAGAATCATATATACTATATAATTTATCTCACACAATAGTCTTATTACATACTATGGATTCCAGTAAATGTATAAAATTACATTCTACCGACGCAAGTGACATTTTTCTCTATGCGCTCTAATAAATAACAATCTTTTTATGTTTGGGTTATTAGAAAAAGAAAACTGTTGTTTACACATTCCTAAAGAGACTACTTAGTAATTTGTCGTGACAACATTGTGGTTATCCGATCAATCTCTTTACATTCTACAATATAATTAAGTCTGAGTTTTATACTTGTATATGTGCAGGAAGAAATAAAGAATACTTCCTTCGGCCGGGTAGCCTGTCATATGGCTGGTTCCTATATCTTACCGACAGTTCATTTGCCTTAATATCGGTTAAAATTTGGTATAAGCTCCATAAAAGTAATATGACGGCCTCTGTGGTTGAGTGGGGTAAGCCTTTGCCGGGCGAGCTCACTGCAATGCACAGGCTTCGGGTTTGATTCCTGATATGGTAAAATTCGGAAACGAATTTTCTCCGTTATTTACTATAATATAGACTGAGTCTCCGTTGTATATTACCCATAAAACAAGCCTAACTTGTTTAACTTGGGGATATACAATATGTGTGTTTGTCTGCCGATTATATAGATTATAAGTAATGTCAAACTTCAACCGATGGTAAGGCAAGCAACCAAGTGAAATAAGTGATTGAGTTTGACTTTATAATTATGTCCAATTACAGGCCTATAGCGATCACTACTTCGTTGCTCTTAAAGGTGATAGAGCGAATTATCAACAGGCAACTTCTGGGTTACCTTAAAGTTCCCAGCTACTCAACGACCGATAATATGGCTTCCGTCACGGTCGTTCCTCTGGGGATGTCTTATACCAAGACGTCCCCAGAGGAACGACTGTAATTCACTGTTAGGCTGAAGCCATTGAGAGCGAGGAAGAAACCATGGCAGTCATCTTGACATCGCTTTGACCTTCGACCGGGTCTGGCATGGAGCACTTCTCTCGAAGCTGCCATTGCTCCATAGCTTTTGGCAAAATTTAACCGATAGTAAGGCAAACGAACGGTTGGTAAGATATAGGAACCCGGCAGTAGAGGCCACTACAACCCATAGCTAGGTAGGGCATTTGCCCACCTGGACGCCTTCCAAGGGTTGGAAGGCATCCTAATTCTGCTATTTCAATATCTTAATATCTTGGCCTTGTGAAGATGTTCAAAGTACGATTCCATTGTGATAGTATTAAAAACTAGTATTCTACTAAACCCACAATATCTTCTCGATATCGTCGCGGCAGAATAATAGGTAGTAGAAAAAATATGGAATCATACAAGTAGAATAGCGTTAGCCGAAATGAATTTTGAAACGCTAGCAAAAAATTTAAACAGTTATTTCGCGAGTCTTCGCTTATAATTATGTATAAAGATAGAGTGGCGTGCCCCGGGAACTCTATTGGAATTAAAAGAATACCGAAATCTGGCAAACCTACGATTGAGACGATAGTGTCCGGCGATTTTGACGCGATAGTAATAGTAGAATTTGGCCCCTGGTCGTCTTGAGTATGCCGCCATAACAACTTTATGTTGTGTTACAGCATTAGTGGCCAGGTTCGAGGTCGTTTAACATCTGCAGAAAATTGGTAGCAGCTTTTGTTGTTGATGGTTGTAAAAGGTAACGATTATTGCTTTCCATTAGGGGGTTGTGTTTGCTGCACTCCAGCAATTATATTATTAGTATTAGTAGAAAATTGACGGTAATAAATATTCTGACCACCAAAAAATACTAATACTAAGACCCTAAGCTCTCTTACCAAAAAAACATACTAAACACAAACGAAACATGTAAGTACCAAAAAATTAAAAATTACAACATTTTTAGTCGTTTTAGTCTTGGCTGCACTTCAAAATTGTGTTCAAAGACCAATAATTATAGTACCTAAATGATCACCAAATCTTGACGAGTTAATTAATGCGCTGTTAGTACATTTTTTTTTGTCAACGCTGGGGGAATGCATTTGCGCATATCCTTAGGCCCCAGGGGATGCCACCAAGGGGCATCTGGGACTCCAGGCTGCTGGTGTTGCGCACAAGGTTCGACGTTAGAGTTTGCAAGCACCGACCGCCAGATTACCCACTAAACCTTCCAGCGTCCCTCCGCATTATGATGAGGCGCCACGAGACCGTAACCATGGGTATGACTGCCGTGACACCTCGATGAAAGCCGACAAGAAGGGGTATCCCTGAGACTAGAACACCCCACGGCACTGAGTGTGGCTCGTCGGGAGGGTCTCCCGACCCCCCAGTCCCGCTATGTTATCGGGAGGAGATGAGCAAAGCGCCGCCTGTGAATCCTTGTTCGCCGTCTGCGACAGAGGTCTGCCTGCTCATTTTCCTCCCTTATTCTTTCGGCAGCCTGCTTCTGGGACATAACATCCCCGCAGAAGGAGGCCACTGCTAGCCAATTCTTCTCGCTGTATAGCATTTGGTCGACCACGCTGGACAGTGAGAGATCCCTACCGATGATTGACACCAAATCATGCCGTTGGGGTCCCCAAGCGGCACATTATTCCAGCGATGGCGCGCCGTGTCGACTGGCGCACTGCATTCGTGACAGTCCGGGGTCGGCTGCCGCCTCGCAATCTGGTACAGATACTTACCGAAGCATACCGATACTCCCAGCGGGATTGGTGGGGGCGAACTGCCTCCACTGTTTCCCGGCCTGCCACCGGAGATTCCAGTTCCTCCGACTAACGGCGGATCAGGGTCTCATCTGCGAGTTCCCTGGTCCGTTTTATTTCTTCCGGACTCGGACTCCCGCCCCTATCCCGGGCGCTTCTCCGGAACTGGTACATTTCAGCGAGCACATCTGCCTGGAGCTCCCAAGGAGGTTCGCCGGCCAAGAGTGTAGCTGCCGTCCAGTTACTACCTACATAAACGACTTTAAATGGGGGATCAATTTTGATGATCATTTACTAGTTTTGCCAATACAATTTTTTTTTTTGAAACATTATGTTTAGTGTATCTGCTGCTAAGTTCAAAATAAGCCAAGATTGATATTACTTATATGGAGTATATAAAAGTTTAACCAGTTAGAAGACAAATATACTTAATAGTAAGATAATAACCGTCTATCGATTAGTTTATGGCTTTCCAAGTTTTGTGATCAGTAACTTGTGATAATGATAATTAGTATTTTGTTGTTATTGTGGTTAGTATTTTCATAAGTTTTTGAGACTAACACACAATTAAAACTACCTTTTAACAGTTTAAAGTATGTCATTTTATTTTATTTTTATTCTGATGTTTCGGGCATTGTTCAGTAGCCATGATCACGAAAAACAGATGTGAAGTCTCAATGAGTAATCTTAAAGTTATTATTTAGCCTACCCCCAACTTGTTTATTTTAATAACATTAAATAATTAAAATGAACAAATTGGGGGTGCGCTAAATAATAATATAAATATTAGTACTTCTTTTTTTTAAATAAAAGGTCTTGCTTTCGACCCAGACGCATTCCTGGCATTGTCAAGGACCTTTTATCAATTACATCTTTATTTATAGTAACTGTTATTTATCAGCGATCTATGAAAATTACATATTTTTACTATAAAATTTTGCCTTATTAAAATATATGTATTTTTTTTTCGTAAAATAGGCGCTGCGTTCTGTGTAGATTTGCGGGAACCGTGCACTTGCATAAAATGTATGTATTTATTTATTGGTGTCATTAGTTTTTTTATATATCAATATTTGTTACTAAAGAAAGGTTGTCTTGTATTATGCATTATAATCTCGTTTCTTACTTCAAGGCACATATTATTTCTAATGGTATCACTAGGATTCTAGTGAATTAACAATAACCAATACTACTGAAGTTAATCTATATAGATTAACATAGTAGTATAGATATATTAGTAGTTCATTCGTTATAGACATATAATTCTTTATTATACTACTAAATACCAATTACGATTTTTTGTATAGATATTGTTGTTTTAATAAACATCTCTTTAACGTTTATGATGAAAGTAATTGGGTTTCCAAATACTACTGTCACTTCTAATAGTGAGCGACCGCTTTTTAAACTCTAAAGTTTGCTTCTATGAAATACATTCACTATATACACTTCAATAATCAAGAGAGTGCTTACAAAAACCACATAAATTTGAAAAAAAAATGTGTGATATCTTGAGGTGACAGTAGGCCTCAATCATAAAACGTCCATGAAAACCGTAAAGCGTTCAATTTACAGTTAAATTTTGGGGTTATACAAAAATTATTGGTACTTTTAAGTTAACCACATACCTTTCATAAGCATTCCAGCAGCTAACAATCCACCCATACCTCCTTTCTTTCCACCCCCAAAACCACCTTTAGCCCTCGCATCACCTACAATCGTTCTTGCTTCTTCCACAGCAGTGTCATCAAGCAACCTTAATTTCACTGTATGAGATTCCAGATAATTTCCAAGCTTGTATAACAGATATTTGTCCAGTCTTTCATCAGGCTTAGATGGCAAAGCTCTTGCTAACTCTGCAGCAAATTCATCAGATTTGCTTTCGTTGTCTTTCACATGTTCTTTAACTATAGAAACTCCAGGTAATAACTGTAACTCTTCCTTCATATTCAGTTTCTCTAGTATTGCAACAGCCTCAATTTTAAGGCATGTTGAACTGAATATTCCTCCGGAACAATCTTTTCCTATAGACCTTGATGTTTCAATAGCTTCTGGAGCTCTATGTGTAGTCACGTCAGGATTTGGTAATGCATTAGCAAGAGCTAATAAGACAAGAATAGCTACAATATACATGATCACTAACACGTCTCTTTCAAATGAAAATCTGCTATACATTGATAACATGGTTCCTTCTACTTGCTTTTATATGTCTCATATGGTGGAATGATTACTACTGAGCACTCTTATAGCTATTATATTTTCATACAAGACTGGCTGCAAATCTTTCTCCACGGCATTCAATTTTGCAACTACAGGATATGATATAAAGCCGATATTACGTTGCTTGTGGTTTCTTTACAAAGTTTTCGGTTTATTATCGCATGCAGTCATTTGAAGAACTACCAATATAAATAAATGTCAAGTCATTAATGGATATTTAATACGATTATAGTTTTAACAAGTTTTGCACATGATAAATGTTTAAACTTCAATAGATTAAACATTTATTGTTTAATCTATTGAAGTTTAGATCATAAATTCATGCCAAGTTACATTATAAATAAAAAATGTTTTCTAAAATTTTCACGATTGCTATTCTAAAAAAATTTAATAAGCTTTACTTTAGAAGCTTTAATTCCTTTGAAACGAATTGTTAATTTTGTATTTTGACCATAGACCACTTTTTAAAAAATAGGTAAGTGCTTGACAGTACGCGCACAATGAAGGGCCTATTTTCGTTATTTGGCTGCAAATACAGAACCATAAAAAGCTTTAAATCGAGTATGCCTACTAACGGATAGACTACTATTTACTCGACGGATATTGTTCAATCAAATTTTCGTTTAATCATGAAGCTCTAAACATTGATTTTTTTGGAATATTCCACATAACTATTTAAAAGTTTCGCAACTTTGGGAGCTAATATCTCAATACTTATTGATTTCAATATAAAAAGTAATTCAGGAACGTCGTTATGTTTTTGCAAGATCTGACTAAACTATGTACTACACTAAATAATTAATTAAATATTTCATAAGTAAAAATAGTTTAACAAAATTGGATCGTTTTTTTCTCACGCCAAAAGGTAGATTTGCACTGAAAATCAGCATTATGTTGGATATAACTCCGGCAGAGCAATATGCTGAGTACAAACCTTGTTTACTGAAAATGCGGCGTACAAATTCGCAAAATATGCTATGTATATAACAATGTATAAGGAATGTAATTATGTCACTATTTCTTCAAATAAAGTATTTTTCTTTCTTTCTTTTATACACAATTCCATACACTTAGTAGATTCTTTTATATAGAAGATATTGAAATTATATACAACAGAGTAAAGCAAAACAGTTTTATTTTCGTATTTACTTATTAGTAGTATGAAAGCTTATGTATGTGTGTACGTCAGACAATGGAATATATATTTAAATATATGTATGTATAGTTATAAAGCAACCAGGTATTCTCAATGTAATTATCACATAGGTCGAACAATTCCTGATAAAATATATAGGAACGAAGGACACGACGAAAACAAAAATATAAGTAATAAAGGTTTTTCCGTTTTTTCCAAAATGACTACGGAACCTTAAGAAAGGAAATAAATAAATGAAAATTGGATTTTCATTTACTTATTTTAAAAATTTTGGATCGTGACCTATTAACAAGTCACCACAGATAGAACTAGATTAAGATATCTAATCAGAAATTAGAGAACTAAAAAAATAGTGAAAAAAGTAGTAACTTAAACTCAATGATCTGTATTTTGAATCTGTGTGTAATGAGACATTAGACACTAAGATTTAAAACACAGATCATTGAGTGTATTCCTAAAACTAGACACCGAGGTACCTGTTAGATCTAAATCGTAGCTGGAATTAATTATTATAGGTATAGCTTTATAGGTAGGTAAAACTTATAGGATAATTCGTGTCAACCGATGGTAACGCAAAATTATATATATTTTCATATATATTAATTGAATTAAATACAATCTAAAAGTCAAGTGACAGTCAAAAGTTGGTACTCATGGTTGTTAATGAACTGTGCATATTCAGTAATATATAAAATCATGCTTTAATTTGAATGCAATTTTAGAAAGTAAACTTAATCCATTGATAAATATTATATTACACAATAAGAAGAGGATCGTGTCAGATTGTTTTTTGAACATGAAACTGAAAATTGATTCTTACAGATTAGTTATTGTAAGGCATTAGATTAGCCTACCACCGCTTCCAAAGCAATTATAATTATTTTTAAATGAGAAGAGAAGGCGCAATAAATCCCCAGTAGCATAATTTTACTTCACTATTATAAATGTATATACATTCGTTTTTTTATGTAGTTTATATAAGGTTTAATAAAGTAATCTTATGAATGATTACTAAAGGAGCTTGGTAGCGATCACATTATTCCCGTTCGGAGCAGTTGTCTAGAAAATCTTTCGTCGTATCGTTGCTTCCCAATGTGACATTTTAGGAAATAGAAGAATATTAAATTGTCTGTATTACATAGAAGCTTATTTAAAACTACGGAGCTATCGAAACGAATCATACACTCTTCAGGTGATCAGAGGGCTGGTGCCTTCCTCAGACAACGGATCGGTATGGCGATGCAGCGCGAAAACGTAGCAAACCTATTGGGCATTTTACCCATATAAGTCGGTGACATAGGCTCAGTAGTCAGTAATAGGTGACTTATAGTTTTGAAGGATTATATATTATTGATTTATGTAATTCATAACGAAATTATTTTGTATATAAATATAATTACGTAAATGAAATTCACAATACTTATTTTAATATGAAATATTATTCATTTTACTAAAATAGAGAGGGAGAGATAACACTTTATTTCACACCAAAATATACAATTACAAAAACAGACCATATTTACAATATTTTCTAGGCAATACAACAGGCGGCCTTATCGCTCAAAGCGATCACTTCCAGGCAACAAAAAAATTGAATCAAGCGATATAGGTGGTGCAGGAAAAACGCAATAGATACATAAATACTCAAACTAGTTTAAGAAATGAATATAAAATACATACATATATAATACAAATATTATGTCAATAATGGAATTTCAACAATAATACATTTTTTATACTTATATAGATAAATTTTTTCCTAATAATGTTATAACCATCAACTGAATAATATGAGAAGGAATGTTTTATTACCGTTACGCTTAAAAGGATGCTTTTTGTATTCATCTTAAGGTCAATAGGTAATTAATTAAAATCATTTTATCCGTGCAGGAACGGAGAAAGAATACAATTTCCTGCGGCCGGGCGGCCTGTCGTAAGAGGCGACAAAACAACCCACAGCCAGGTGCTAGGGTATTTGCCTGTCTGGATGGCTAGCACCCCTGGTCTAAAGTGTGTAGCCATAACAATCTTGAGTTGTGGTCCGGCATTAGTGACAAGGTTCCAGTTTCCCTTAAGAGAGCAGCAGCGCATTTGTGCCTTTGGTGTTGGAAATGTCCATAGGCGATGGTAACCACCTTCCATCAAGTGGGCCGTCTGCCTGTCTGCTAAACTCATGCAATTTTTTTTTAAATCCCCAAATTAAGCAAGTTTCGCTTATGTTATGGGTGATATACAACGGATTACTCTGGGGCCGATCCCAGACACTATGGTAAATAACGAAGAAAATTCGTTTGAGGTTTACCATACCAGGAATCGAACCCGGAGCGTTATAGTGAATTTAGCCGTCAAAGGCTTAGCCTGCTCAACCACAGAAGCCGAGTTTATTCAAAACAAATAATATTTTCTTTTTAAGGAGAAACGAATTATACACAACCGCACGGAAAGAATGAGAGTAGTTATCATTCTGGCGTCTGTTAGAAAAAAGAGTATTTCAAAGAGGCGATTCCAAAGTTTTTTTATGATTAGTCCCTGTTTTTTTTCTTTTAAACCATCCCTGTAGCGCAAACAGAATAAAAAAAAACTATTAAAATCGGTCCACCCGCTTATGAGTTTTAGCGAGAGTAACGAACAGCGATTGATTTTTGTATAGAGATTAACAGGTAATGTTCCGTTTGATATCTTGAAATGTTAAGATATGAATATAAATATTTGTAACTATTACTGGCATACATGTTTGTACAGCGAAAAAAGTCGCGGGAACACCTAGTTTTAAATAGAAGTGAACAGTATTACCTTTCTATTACCATAATCGGACCTTTCTATCTTGTTCTTCTTTATTATGGGAACAATCAAGATTCGCCCCGAAACGCAAGTCATCAAAGAGAGCAAATTAAATAAATTTCAACTGCTATGCTCGTGTGATTCCATATATAATTAAAATGAGTGCATAATTAGTAAAATTGAGCTTTTGATACAAGTTAAAAAATCGGCCAAACATCTTGTCAGTTCACTCACAGTAAAGAGTTCCGGAGAAGTGAACGACATCCGCGGTTTTTATTATTTAACTATTGAAGTCTAGGAAACTTGTCAACGCATCTTTGTGTGAACAGCAATGTTCGTCAAGCATAACCCTAATTAATTACGTAATCGCAGGGATCAGAATAAACTCTGTCTACAAGAATCAAAAACAGAACTCATGAACAAAAGCATATTTTGTATGGCTCCAATAAATTACTATCAGTTACATTAAGACTTCAGAGATTTAAAGCATTACATATATAAACAAAAATTAAGGACATTTTTATTGAATAAATACTATTATGAATTACTGGACTTTCAAATAATACATTTTGACCATTTTTAAAAAAAAATATTTACTTATCTCGTATTAATATATTAATTAAATAATAATTGTAGTTATTATTTAGTTTAGTAATTATATTATCTTTTTATTTTGAGTTCAGCAGACAGGCAGACGGCCCATCTGATAGAAAGCGGTTACCATCGCCTTTGGACATTTGTAACACCAAAGGTGCTACTAAGGTGCTATCGCTCTCTGGAGGCTCTCAAGGGAGACTGGAACCTAGCCACTAATTCCGAAACACAACTCAAGGTCGTTATGGCGGCATACTCTAGACCAGGGGTGGTAGCCATCCAGAAGAGTATTTATTAGATCCTTATTTATCAGATCTTGTTTGATAGAAATCTCGCGGTACCCAAAAGTAAGACTATACTTAAACAACTCATTAGCATTACTTTTGAGTGTATTCTTGTAAATAAATAAAAAATTAAAACACTTATATGTACACACATGTAAAACATATAAATTGATTTTTTTTCTTTTTTATTTCTTTTAATAGGTTGACATAATAAAAATAACATACATATTAAGTATTTGACGGTCAAATAATTTTTGCTATATCCCAAATTCGTTATATAGTTTTTTTTTAATTATTGTCATACATTGAATAAAACACTCAATAATATTTTAAAAGGAACACAATTTGCATTCGATTTAGAATTAATATAATGACGACGACATATTATATTTATGACAAATATCACCATCCGGACTGAATGAAATGAACCAATGTAAAGATTAGTGTGCAAGTATAACATCAGAAAAAAGGTAGTTCTTTTAAATTTTTAAATACTAGAAGGTACTAGATAGGTTACTTTGACACCTGACTTCGGAGGTCTAGGTAAACCTACGTTTTCGAATTAAGTTCTTGTATATGACAAGTTCAAAGTAGAATCAAAACTAGGATATATCTTACCTTTCATCATCATAGCCATAGCTATAAGACCTCCCATTCCACCTTTCTTCCCACCAACGCTCAGAGGATTCTTGTTCCCTCTTCCTTCTTCTACTATTTTCCTAGCTTCTTCAACGGCAGAATCATCAACCAGTTTCAACTTCACTGAATGAGAGTCTAAGAACGCACCAACATTGTACACTAAGAACTTGTCCAATCTTTCTTCGGGGTCTGAAGACATTGATCTCGCGATTTCAGCAGCAACTGCTTCATATTTTCCTTTTTCTTCACTATCTTTTACTAAACTGACGCCAGGAATCAAAGCCACTTCATCTTTAGTATTCAGTTTTTCTAATAGAGTCAAAGCACCAATTTTGAGACACGCAGGACTAAGAAGCCCGCTAGCACATTCTTTTTTTGTCAGTTTCACTTTATCCAATTTTTCGGCTTCGGGATTTGGCAATGCAAGAGCACAAGATATTGTTACTAAAATTACGAGTTTATACATTTTGTATCACACGTGCACACGAATCGGTCAGCGTTAGTACTGTGGTCTTCTACCATCTAGACACCCTTTTATATTTTATATTATGTGGTCAGATGATTACTCCTGTCCGGGCGTGTCTTGGTCTTCGAGATTGAAATTTACAAAGCTATTTAATGCTGTTTTGAAAATACTATCTCCATTCTCATCGCCTTTATTATCTCCGCATTTGAGTTTATATTCGATTGTGCTTTCAAAAGTAGTAGCCTTCTCGACTGCATTTATAAAATTCTAGTTTCCATTCTTTTTACAGGGTCGTTAGTAAAATGAGTGCGAAATGCTTTTCTATGATTACAATTTACATCCATAATATTGTTATAAGAAGGTCGATTTTTCTATAACAGATTTCGTTACATTTGTTCTAAATTAGGTTTGTTTTTATTTTGAGCAGATGTACATGAGAAAACATGCAACTGAATATTCGTACATATAATGAGCGATTTTAGATTCACGTCTGTCTAGTTAACATTGTTTTATTGTGTTTAACATGCGTAAGCCATTAATTTAACACGTAAATGTATTTTATAGGGATTTAATTACTGTGTTGAGTTTTCTTTAGTTATATTCAGGCATATTTCACACTTCGTAGGTATGGAAATTCAAATATTCACTTTGGCTCATGTAAAATATACTTTTCCTTGCAAGGATATAAACCGGACCGTGAATTTGTATGTTTGCTTGCAGGCAAAAGGACAGACAGTCTACTTGATGGTATAAGTATAAGTAGTTACTGTCGCCTGTCGATATCTGCAACACTAGCCTCATTATTTACCTACCCTGTAGGGATTTTAAATATTTGTTTACGCCTTTTTTTAATTCCAATATTGTACTCACCATATTGTAATCTAGGAACACCGTGGGATTCATTCGATTGCTTGCACACATGCACGATGAAGCGAGATGGTCTCGCGATCCTAGTTCAAAACGAACGCTTGAATACCAGGCTGGGTGGGGTGGTAGGTTTATTAGGTATTCTTCAGTTGTTGCTAGTCTAACACTTCCTCATTGTTTGTTTCTGGATAGCGAAATGCACAGAAAGCATTTACACTTAAACGAAACAGGATGTTAATCTCAGTTACATCAGTACTTACCTGTTTTAAACATCAGTGAATTCAGTCAGTCTTATTATGTATCGCCTGCCTCTTTGTTTAAGCTGGAATTAAACTTTACATATTTTTAAAATTCTGCAACATTAAAAATTATGGCTTGCCCATGCAAATTTTTGTCCCCAATGTCATCCCGATTTAAAATTGTTTTTTGAGACAAAAGGCAGCCAATTTCTTTTTCAGGAACGGAATCTATCTATGCTTACTCGCGAGCTTATTTAGTTTTTTAATTTCTGAATAAGTAATAGCAACTGTAAGTTTGAAAAACGGGTTTCTTTATTTCTTAACGAAAGCATTTTGGATTTTTATATCTTTAACTGGATCAATTATAGGTAGGCCAGACATATTCTCGTCTCTTATTTCATACCCTTCATTGCCTTTCAAGATAAGACAAAAGGGATATCTTTGTATACAATATATCTCATTAACAAGTTTATTACACAAATATATCTAGAAATTTTAAATAATTATGTATCTGGAATTATACATGTATTAAAGATACTAGTCCTATATGAACCTATCTCATTTTCTGCACCACCTATATTTCAGATTGGTTAGAATTTTTTTTAAGTTAAGTTGCCTGGAAGAGATCGTTTTAGCTATAAGGGCCTAAACACACAATTGCGTTGAGGCGCCGCGTCGCAATGTGTCATACCGTCGTAGAATTAAGTGACTATTTTTCTGTGATTCGTGAACGTTGCTGAAAGTGTCCTTGCTATGGATCCCATTATTAGTATTGCTGTTTTGTTATTAATCAGCATATTTTTTTCGGTGTCTGTTATTATCATAAATGACTTCACAAACGCTATTCTACGCCTGTTGTTTTATAAATTTGATGAAGTTTACTCCTTAAGAATTGATTTTCATATAAGGCCGCCCGATACGGAAATTTTATGAGGAGTAAAATAAAAAGATGTTTACCATTGTTTATTATAAAATTTTGAACTTTAATGCGTCGTAATAGGATCTAGATAGGATTTTCATCCGTGCGGGAACGGAGAAAGAATACAACAACTCGGCCGCCTGCCTGTCTGCTGAACTCCTGCGATAAAAAAATAAAAAAATAATAATAATAATATCCCTCATACGAAGTTTTGAAATTAGATGGTCTTGTAACCGCCCTTATCCAGTCGCAGCATTGCATATTCAAATCGTATTTAAGGAGTAAACTCCAGTCATGCATCGGAGCTGACACACAATTTTCTCGTTCGTTACTAGTATTTCACAAAGTGGGGCGTTCCTCAACCAAAGATATCAACAAATCTACATCAACCCCTTACCTTTTACTTTTTATACTGCTACCGTTTTCACGTGTGTTCTTTCAAAGCATCCTACAGACAAACGGACCTTGAGTGTTATCACCCTACTGTGACGTCAAAACGCCGGAATGCGCGGCGCGTTGCAAAAGCCAAATTTATTTCTGCGTTGCGGCGGGCGGCGTCGCCGCTTACAACGGTGCGGTGCCGCAACTCGGCTGTGTTTGGACCCATAAGCTCGCCTATTTTTGCCAAGAAATATTTGTAAGTATGCATTTTTTTGTAATAGTTATAAAAATAGCTTTATTATAATATTTTAAACAGATACCCTATAAAGGGTTCACATTAAAATAAAAAACTTCAAAGTAAAGTATACAAATAATATATCCTATAGCTTAAAAAAGTTACAAGTAATAAATAGGTCCCAGGAGTCCCAGGTCCTACCACGACTCCCATAGTAGTCGTGGTAGCGTAATGGCTAGCGCACGCGTCCCAAACTCAAAGGGCGCGGGTTCGATCCTGGCCGGAACGCATGCGTCACTTAGCCAGTTTTTTGACCTAATGTGCATATTGTTACAATTACCATGTGCTAAAAACGGTGAAGGAAAACATCGTGATGCAGCCTGCACATCGAGATAACCGATGCGTCAAACCTGCCAAGCCGCCTTGGACAAGCGTGACGTCTGTCCCTTCCCCTATAGCGGGAGGCCCGAGCCCAGCAGTGGGACATTTATGGGCTGCTATTATTATATATTTATAAATAGGTCCCAAATCACCGTGAGCTGAGAACGAACATTCCTAAAACGCTGGCCCCGTTACTGCGGTGGATGACAACGATAATGCGTTGCCTAAAATACAGGTGAGTCTTTTGGTCGAGTGAGACTTCCATCAATTGTAATTGTTTATTTTGACGAGCTATAAATTGTTCTCTAATTTTGAATTTCATCAAGGTCAGTTAAACTGTTTAATCACGATAAATATAAAACAGATTTACTTTTTTATATTGATTAACTAGAAGCGCCAGAAATGACGAGGAGTTTGTTGTTGAATTGCAACAGCAAGAAATGGTACCAAAGAAACGCTACCTATTGTCACTTGCTTGGTTATGTTCGTCTATCCCACGGAAACGAAGATATTTATCGGAATAAAAACTACCTATCATAAGTGTTGAGCCAGGACGTAAGCTGTGTGAAAAGTTTCATTTAAATACGTTCTTTAAATTTCATGTAATATTCTACTAGACAAACAGAAAGAAATTCTAGAAGTTACATTCCTGAAATCCACTGGTCCCAATAAGCCCCCATGATTGTAGGTGGGACACACAATGTACCCGCCACGCTTGTCTAAGGCCGATTGACAACTTTGACATATTGATGTGCAGGTTTCATCGAAAAACCCACAAACATCCCACTACTGAGCTCGGGCCTCCCATTGTGGAACACACAATGTACCCGCCATACTTGTCTAAGGCGGATTGACAACTTTGACACACGACATTGGTTATATCGTGTGCAGGTTACAGCACAACCCACAAACTTCCTACTACTGAGCTCGGGCCTCCCATTGTGGTACACAATGTGCCCGCCACGCTTATCTAAGGCGGATTGACAGCTTTGACACAAGACATCGGTTATATCGGTGTGCAGGCTTCATCACGATGTTTCCCGAAACCGAAATGTTAGCATGTGGTGATTGTAACGATATGCATATTATGCCAGAAAACTGCTGAAGCGGTGCATGCTTTGCGGCCAGAACACAAAGCTGGGCTCTTTGAATCTGAGAATGTGCCAACAACAAGCTTACAAAAAATGCGGCGCACAAATTCTCAAAACATGCTATTTTTTTTAAAATCACATGTAAGCAATGGAAGTACGTCGTTACATCTTTAAATAAATATATTCTTTCTTTCTACCACGGCTTCTAGATATGGTTTAAAAGAAAGTTCGTCTATAGCAGAAACATTAGGTACCTTTGGTAAATGAAAGTAAATCTCTAAATTGTATACAATTTCATTGGAAACCGCTAAAATAATACGTAATTAAAAACCCGCAATTATTTAAGCTAAAATAAAACTATCAAGTGTCTGTATGTTTTGAGTTAGAAAGCGTCAAAAGTAGAGGTGCGCCGGTAGTTTTAGGACGGATTTCTATGCCTTATTAACTGTTCTTCTACCTTACAATTGGTAAAAAACTAACATTACTTTTATGGAGTTTCTAGTAGTAGGATAAATAAGGTGGCTAGTAAGATATAGGAACTTAGTTGGGTAGATCCAGATGAATTCGAATTCTTGGACCTGCATTCGTTGCATGTATAGCCTTTTTTTACGAGAGGAAATCCGTTTGAGGACTAACCACCGCGGGGGAAAACGCATTGGGGAGTGTGGGATTCGCCACGTCGGGGCGGCACTAGCACAGCAAGCAAGAAATGCTATTGCCATACCACGGTCGGGGATACTCATTAAAATTCCTTCCTTCGGCTAGGGTTACGTGTACCTGGTGTCACTACTCCGCGAGGCCCTGGCAAAGGCGGTGACCCAACGGCTTTCACCATTACCAGGCGAACCACGCTCCCGACGTCTTCAGTATGTCTGTGCGTGGCGCGGTATGTGACGCGCCCCTTGGGAGATGTGTTTGCGCGCGATACACGGCACCAGGGTTGGATCTAGAGGGGGGCAAGTAAGGCCCATGCCCCCGGCGGCCAATTCAGAGGGCGGCAAATTCAAACTTCGCAGACAAATACACAACGTTATTAACGCAACTTTGACCATTGAGAAGTTCAGTACTTTAAGCAGATAAATTACTTTGCGCGGGGCGCGTATACACTCATGTTCATCAGTAGGCGTCTGATGGCTGAAATTATGATGATGATTAAGGTAAAAGTAAAGGCAAGCGGACGGTATTTTTTTTTCAGGTTATGCCACCCCCCCCCTTTGCGGCACGCTCCCATTTCGACAGCTTAAGGGCGGGTGAGACTCATTCCTACTCTCGCTGCGCGCTCACGCGACCGAATGTCCAAGAACACCCTCCGGTGCCGACGTGTCTTCTTTTAGCGGGAGAGAAGCAGGCTGATACGCTCACGCTCTCGCTCCGGCTCCTCTTTCCAAAACATTACTCGCTCGGAAAAGGGGTAGATGACGTCCCATCCAGGATCGATTTACAACCATTTTCTTAACCAGGGGAAATCGGATTGAGGACCATAAGCTGCGACAAGCATAGAGACTTGGGAGGATAGTTTGCGACTAGTGGTGGCACTAGTATGCCCAGTCAGAACTGGTGCCAAGCTATTGTCACGCCCCGGTTACCTAGGGATACCCGCTAAAACCCCTGAGTATTCCGTCCTGTGTCTTATGTCAGTGCTATGAGTACATGACTTTGTCTCTCCGCTAGCCCTGGCAGGCGGGGGCCTCGCAAGGCCACTTCCACTGCCCGTGGACTACTTTTATCACCGGCATCTTCAATCTTCATGCGAGGGGTGGTTTGTGGCTCGCCCCACGGGAAGAGAGGAGAGCGTGCGCGGAACACGTCGCACCCCCATCTTGACGGCATAAGTAGGTGATTGAGAACTCCTATTCCCCAACGGATGTTCAACCAACATCAATTCGGATACCGGTCCGACAGTACCGATAAACTTGCGCGGGATCACAAGATCCACATACACACACACACACACACACACATACACATACACGTATACGAATGCAGATTTGCAGATCCGTGCACCCGTATCTACGATTACAATTAAATCTGTCCTATATAAATTTGGTTTCACGGGTCAGCATACTCCATACTTCGGGCAGTCAGCTGGACACATATAGGTCTTCCGGATAAAGGACCTGGATATGTATCTTTAGACATGGATTAATGTCGGGACGTAGCTCCGAATAATTGTAGTCGGATATAGCAACTTTTAATAGGAACCTGCCAATAGTTGTGTTATAGACCACTTTATTTTAAAACTATCGACTGAAAATTGCAAAAAAGTCGGTTGTTATCTATAAGTGCTTGTGAATGTTGTCCACCCTCTCATACCGTCACTGCACTGGTGATGCCCGCTCGACACTGAAAGTGTAGCGGCAGCGCGGTAGCAATGCGGTCGCACTTAATCTACACACTTTGATGGCAAGGCGGCGGCGCGCAGCAGCACAGTGGCGATGTTGTATACACAAGCGCTTAAGAATTCAAAGTTTTGGGAAATCATTTCACGATTTTATAATTTTTTTTATTGCATGAGTTCAGGAGACAGGCAGACGGCCCATCTGATGGAAAGCGGTTACCATCGCCTATAGACATTTGTAACACCAAAGATGCTATCAATGTGCTGCCGCTTTCTAAAGGGAGACTGGAACCTGGCCACTAATGCCATAACACATCTCAAGGTTGTTATGGTGGCATAATCTACAGTAGGGGAGGTAGCCATCCAGGCGGGCAAATAACCTACCACCTGGCTGTGGGGTGTAATGTCGCCTCTTATGACAGGCCGCCTGGCCGGAGGAAATTGTATTCTTTCTCTGTTCATGCACGGATAGGAAAATTACTTTTACCGAATATTATTTTGCACAAGATTAGCTGAATTTGAATAATACGGGGTATTTTTGGTGACATCCTATTTGCTGTGTCGACTTCGCCACGTGCATGGGTGGTCCAGCCAGCAGGTAAAGAGGTGAGTTCATGAAATGCTGCTGGCTTCACGTCGTAAGGAATCAAAGACCGCGCGAAATTAAAAACATTAAATAGGAAAGACGACCCCATACTATTTCTAAGCGTTTATTTTACTTTTTACGTTTGCACGTCTATCAAGTTACATATGTCTTGACAGGAAAGCCCACATAACACAAATGACATAATTTTTGTACTTTATTGTTGTGTGAAGTCGTGGTAGCGTAATGGCTAGCGCACGCGTCCCAAACTCAAAGGGCGCGGGTTCGTTCCTGGCCGGAACGCATGCACCACTTAGGCCGTTTTCTGACCTAATGTGCATATTGTTACAATTATCACGTGCCAATAACGGCGAAGGAAAAGATCGTGATGCAACCTGCACATCGAGATAACCGATGTGTCAAACCTGCCATGCTGCCTTGGACAAGCGTGGCGGGTTTACTGTCCGTTCCCCTATAGCGGGAGGCCCGAGCCCAGCAGTGGGACACTTATATGGGCTGCTATTATTATATATTGTTGTGGGTGATGTAATAGTGATGTCTGTCAGTCATGTAACGTACAGACTATTAAACCATCTCCAACAACACAAATCGAAAGTAATCGAATTGAAAAAAAAATCTCCTTTAAAGAATAATAATTGATTAAAATTTATTTCTAAATGAAATCGTTTTTTATAACAAAATGAGTCGCTAACGCGTTAGGACATTACTTATTGACCCGTCTTCTAACTGTCACAAGTAAAATAAATATTTGGAAAGGATACAGGTACCTAGTATAGGTTATAAGTGTTTTGTTTTTGATCAAACGGTTGTAGAACTATAGAACTGTACAAATTTAAATAAACGTTAAGATAGTTGCAGTATGTATTATTTTTAAGCAAGATTTATGTGTTTATGCTGAAAATGTAAACTTATTCGAGCTGCACCAAGAATTTCGTCGTTTGGTCGATATGTAATTCTTGTACATTTTGTATTCTATTCGTTTAGTGCTAATGCCATTTGCCAGCCAGGGCCTGGCCAAATTCACAAATCATGCGTAGCAATATTTATTTTAATAAAAACATTTGATTGAACTTGTAATATGCTTTTAAATATACAACCGGCAGTGCAAAAAAGAAATCAAGTGAAATCGTGAATGACTAGCCTTTACACGACTTAAAAAAAGAAACATTACACTACACTTGTAATAATAATAAAAAACAAAAAAAAACCAGCACTCTCTAGCGGTTAATGGTGGTATATATATTCTTATTTTCTTTATGTTGTTACTCTATAGACGCATTTCACTACTTTCCTCAACAGATGGCGTTAGTTTGATGTACAATTAGTTTATAGACAATATTACCTCTAGATGGCGTTAGCAGTAATGAAAGTATATAAAAACAAAAAAAGTTGAACCGCAGCGCGAAGAATTGTACTGTTAATTTTTTTTTTTGCTTATTGTCTGATACTTTTGCTGTAATTGATTGAAAGTTATAACTTTTCTTATTACAAAACTGGCAAACAGGCAGATCGCCCAGCTCATGGAAAGTGATCACCTTTAAGCGCTTGCAATACCAATGGTGAAGCCAGCCTTTAGGATGGAATAAAGGGGTGAAAATTGATAAAAGGGGATGAGATAGGGAAGGTTGGATAGAGCGAGGGGGAAGTGGGCCATCGGAAGTTTTAGAGTTCCGTAACAATTTTGGGTGAAATGGAATCTTCCTTCCTTTCGCCTCTCCACTTCTCACAATTTGGACTCATATACATATCGTAGACTCCTGACACCTGCACACACTTCATCCTTTTATGATAACTCTTTTACAGTGCCGGCTGTCAAACTCTGGAATGCGTTGGCTCTGACTGTCAGAGAGGCCAAAATATTACCTACATTTCGGAACTCCCTTAGAAAATACTATCTATTAAACACTTACTTATATATCTATTCTAATATATTTTAATATAAAATGCTTGTCATATATAATGTTAATAAATATATTTATTTAGATTATTTCGTATATACGTTATTGGTATTCTATAAATGTGTCTGGATTTATGTATGTATTAAATTTATTAGTTAGTTAGTATGTATATTTAAATTGTACAGTCCTATTTTTTTTCTGCTCCACTTACACCGCCAAATTAGTTAAGAATTTATTTTAAGCTAGGTTGCCTTGAAGATATCACTTTTAGCGATAAGTTGCCTGTTGTTTTGCCAAGAAGTGTTGTAATTGTGCATTATGTTTTTGTATTTGTTTATTTTGGTGAGCAATGAAGTGTTATCTATCTAATCTTATATAAATGTTATTTCTGTCCGTCCGTTTGTCTGTCTATGTCTATTTTTATCTACCTGTAACATTATAAATCTGTAAAGGGTTTGAGTTCGAACAATTAATTTAAAAATGAGGAAAAAAGCAAAAGGACTAATTCGGACTGGAAAATTCCAAAAAGGCAAATTTTAGAATATTAGCTTTAATATTGACGGCTTCTGCCTTTGCCGGCTTACCTCACTGCAACGCAGAGGCTCCGGGTTCGATTCCTGGTATAGTAAATTTCGGAAACGTATTTTCTCCGTTATTTACTATGGTCTGGGTGTCTGGGATCGGCCCCAGAATGGTCCGTTGTATATTACCCATAACACAAGCGTAACTTGCTTAATTTGGGGATATAAAGTGTGTGTGTTTGTCTGCCGATTATATATATATATATATATATATATATATATATATATATATATATATATATATATATATATATATATATATGTATATATTATATTTTCAAGTGATGATTTTACGTGATAGCTACTGAACGGATTTAGATAAAGCTCGACGCAGAGCTAGCTTACACCCGAGTTAGCACTTAGGATAACTTTCTTCCCGATAAATGAAGCATTGCCGTGGTATACACGAATATAATACATAAGATGGTGCTGCGTTCACCTTTTTTGGAGCCGCGCCGTTGCAATTCACTAACATGTACTTCGTCATCATAGCAACGCTAACGAAGTTTCATTGACATACGCTAGGTAATAATATAATAGTCAAAAACGTATACATTATAATGTTTTAAAATATATGTGTTGGAATTTTTTATAACATCAGTTACTTGTAATTTTCATGTTTGATATTATTTTGTTTCCGAATGTCACTTGTGAACATTTTCTGTAAGAGATGTAGCAGCGAAATATTATTTAATTTAGTTTCGCTATTTTAAAAAAACTTACATCTGGCAACCGTGAAAAACATAAGAAATTCCATTAAAGCAATAAAATAAGTAACTTAAAAAAACTGATTTTTCAAAATTTGCTCACCAATCTAGATATATTTGGTTTGCTGTTGCCTAATGGAATTGACATGTTCATGTAGAGAAATCTCAAAAAAATTAAGATTCAAATAAGCAATATACCTCTTTTTACCTTAACCTTAGTCGGTTAAAAGTTACATCACTACATAAAGAATACTGACCATTCATTCATCTCTTTACATACGGAGTCTAAAATATATACATAGCAATTTCAACTATATCTCATTAGGTTAAAGTTTCATTTCGTATATTTTAATTTAAGTACTAACAAAAATGAAAGTCTCGTGAAAGTTACCACCTGCGTCGTCTTATTAAATAACTTATACGCTGCACGTGACCAATACATCTGGTTGACCTCTTACCAGTTTAAACGAGGATACTACGACGAGTTCAAGTTATACTGGTTTTTTTAACAGGTACTTTGCCCTCTGTATACATACCTATTTTCAAGATTTTCTTCAATGCGATCGCTACTAACCTCTTTTAGTAATTGTTCATAAAAATTACTTTGTTAAAGCTTGTATTGTTTCAAAATAAATCTATAACATGTATAATAAATCTGTAAAAGTGTGAAAAAAATCAGGAAAGGTAACTAGGACTAGGAGATTCCGCAAATGGATTTTTTAGAATTTTTGTCTGTCAGTTGGAGCATTACGTGAAAACTACTGAACGGATTGTAATGAAACTCGATACCGAGCTTGTTTATATCCCGGGTCGTAACTTAGGATACTTTATATACCGATAATTGACGTTGTTTCTGTGAAATATACGAAAATAGTGAAAAAGACAGCGCTGCGGTCGCATCTTTTTTGAAAACTACAGAACGTATACGAATGAAACTCTGCGCAGAGGAGGCCTATAAATAACATCGTTTCCATGGATTAGACTGATTATTAAAAAAGATGGCGCTGTAATCGCGTTTTCAATTCACTAACAAATAGCTACGTAGTCATAAACTACATGTCGTTCATTGTATTAGTTCAAATCAGGTTGGCTTCGACTCACCTCACGTTTTGCTGGACAGTTGTCTAAACTATATCGACTTAGTTTCTTTGTTATTATTATATGCAATTAAATTATATGTAAAAAATCGAATTAAGTTTATATGTAAGTAAAATAAAACTACTGTCTAGGGTTTGAAGCAAACTCTAGTTTTATCAGACAAACTGCAATTGTTCGTAATTTTTAGCAAAGTTCAGAGGTTTTTTTTGCAATCTACTTGGATTTTAGAGGGCTTATGGGCCAAATAGGCTTTAGAATCAGCAGATCAAAATAAATTAATTAAAATCATACTTTATTTACATCCATAAAACTTTTTAAATAACCTAATCTGCATTTTTTTCGCTTCTTTGCAATTTAGTCAAAATTTTGAGGGTGTGTGGACCAAAATGACCCTAGATTCGGATTCAACGTATCGAAATACATTAGAATAGATAGGTTTGGTTAAAAGTACATAATACCTTCTTTGTGTGCCGCCAGTGTATGATCGTGTTATTTAACTCCTTTTACTTATACTTATTAGAAATAAAGAAAGACATATTTTTTTTAGGACAAAAACAATACAGAGTATTACCAAACAGTAAAATAATAGAAACAGAGTAAGTCCTAAAATTGGCCCCATCTCAGCATATGCTGACCAATTAAGACCAGCGCTGTTCTTCCACCTGGGACCAGCAAGTGAAGTCAGGGAGGACAATACAACACATACACATATTACGTCATAGATATGTTCGTTCGTATTCGTTCGTACAAAAACTTAGCCTACGACGTTTTGTAAAATGATAAAATTAAATAGTATTATAGTTAATTTAATTGTTCGCTGTGTATTTCAATTTGAATATTTCTTTCACCTTTTTTCTCTCCCAATAATTTGGCATAATAATATCCTTTTCTTCCAAACTACTCTATTCTGGCATACATACACAGAGCATATTTTGTAAATCTGTACGTCGCATTTTCAGCAAACAAGGTTTGCACTCAGCATATTGCTGTGCCGGAATTATATCCGACGCGACGCTGATTTTCATTGCAAACCAAATCCACCAATTTTGTTAAATAATAAAAAATAATTATTATTAATAAAACACCACAAATCATCATGTCATTCTTCACACAATCCATCCACCTCTTTTTCGGTCTACCTTTACAATTGTACCCATTAATCTTCCAGCTCAACATTCTTTTGTCACGTGACTTTCATCCCTTCATTACATGCCCATACATTTTTTCCAAAAGATAACAGAAAGTCTTGAACTAATACGAGGATGACAAGCAAACTAGGAACCTACCTACTTTGTACGCTTTCCCAATGCGTATGAGTGCGTGCCATTGGCATTCATACACACACATACAGAGATAGTGTATGTGGGTATATACAATCATAACTATGTAAGCATTAAATTTTCTTACGCTTACTTGCTATCCGGAACTACTCTGTGTATAGTACGTGTATAGCCACTATGGTATGATTAATATGACCATAATTGTCTTATAACGGGATATTTAATTACATACTAGAATTTGTTTATTTTGGTTTCATTTGCGTGCTTTTTGAATTCATGTCATAATGGAAGGTGTCCTATTTTTAGGGTAATTGTAGAAATATTGTTCATGTAAAAGAGCTAGAGTGCTAGAGAGTTAGAGAGCGTTCTAATATCATATTATCATCATAATTTAAAAATATCATGAAAAAAAAGAATTATTTATGACTTTTAAAATCTGTTGCACTAAAAATTAAAACTACCTAACAGATATAAAATAATTTGTAATAAAATAAAATTGACATTGCAAAAATATTAGGAACAAAAATAAATTAGAATTTTCCACGTGTCGGCTCCATAGAGTTTACAACAGTTTCGTGGGGCAAAGTATAATGCTCTGCAACGAAATCCCAGAAATAGTTCAAAAGCTTCCAGTAAACAAGTTTAAAAAATAAAGCAATGTTTGTGTGAGAAGGCTTATTATGCGACGAAAGATTTTCTAGACGAGACCACATGAGAATAATTCGCTATCCCAAGCTCTTTCAGTAATTAATCATACAAATTACTTTGTAAAACTATGTATTAGGTCAAAATATATTGAAAAAAAGGACATGAATCTATACTTACTGTTAAACTCGTATAAAACCTTTATTTCTCCATTGCTGGCGACATAGAGAATAATTACAAATATATTTACATTTTGACGTTTATGTTTGGAACATTAGAAAAATCTGCTCTAATTTGGTTTCTAAAAAAAATCTGTAATGAATTTACCTAAAATATTATAATATTGTTGAATTTAAAAATCCGGAGTTTCCTTCAAGTATCTGAAAGGTCACAGCACCTTGGTACCTACCAGCTTTTACTCCACTTATATCTTATATATATAAATATCTTATCACGATGTATGTCCGGGATAAACTCCGAAACTACTAAACCGATCTTGATGAAATTTTGTAATACGTGTAATTTGGTACAACTTAAAAGATAGGATAGTTTTTATCTCGATTATTGACCTCAATTATAAAATTCTAATCTTAGTGAGTATTTCACTGAACTCCTACTAAACCCCTGGACCGATCTTAATTTTTTTTTATTGTGTATGTTCGAGTGGGTCCTCGGATGGCTTAGATTCACAATTGGATACAGCAGGTTGTGCTGCAATCGAGTTCTAATCTTTTTCAAGGCAAGACAACGTCTGCCGGGACACTAGTAATATTATAAATGCGAAAGTTTGGATGGATGTTTGTTACTCAATCACGCTAGAACAGCTGATTGGATCTGGATGAAATTAGGCACAAAGATATACAGTGTAAATTCTATATAACGACACTGAAGGGACTGTGCATTTTATGGCGTTATAGAGAGTTGTCATTAAATGGAGAGAAGTCTGTTATTTTTGTCTGTCGTCCTTTGCTGCACCAGTAATTTTATTGTATATTTTTTCTTATTTTATTCATATCTTGCGATACTGAGGCATCTTGGTGATAAAGGAAGTACTTAGAAATTTCGGTATGCATGATGTCGACATTCGAGTTTATTATGGGCTAGGATAATAACGCGATAAAAGAACGTACATAGCTCCGCAGTTTTTACTGGTTTTAGCAACTTAAAAGGTAATTTTTATTACTTAACTTGTCGTTATTAAGAGTGGGTGAAACGCTATATAGAGTGTATCATTGTATGGAAGACAAAAGCTTAACCAACCAAAGCTAAATGACTTCGACGCTTAAGGGACTTTGTCGTTAAATCGAGTGACGTCACATGGAGTTTACACTCTATTTATATTCTAGAATAGCACATAGGCAAGTTTTATCCCGAAAAAATGGACGGTTTCCTTGAGATAACATTAAAACGACAAAAGATACTCATTAAATAAATAAATTAAAATAAATAAATATAACGACACCACTCCATTGGGCTAAGATTAGGCATTGAACATCGGATGCACATATGTACCGCACTAGTGTAGAGAGTACAGAAGTATGCCGCCGGCCCGGGTTCATTGGCCGACTTTCACGGCCGTCATCTCGCAGCCAATGATATAACTTTACCAGGATGCTGTCACTATTATGTCATTATTTGAAATGAAAGTTACCTATTTTGAAAAGTCACGTATTTGATGTTTGAGTTTAAGAGTTTACCTTTACTTAGTACGTGCATGGAAACGTGGAGCCTCATCTGGAATAAGGTTACAGTTATAGGCCGTTTCACACAGATGTGGCGGTGGGTAATAATGCGATATTTTTATTAATTGTTAAAGACTTTTAATATTGAGAGATAACAACAACAACATACTCTTTATTGTACTCCAACTTAAAACAGTAACACATTTTCATATCTCAAAATTAGAAGGTAGTACCTACAGTGGGCGGCCTTATTGCTTAAAGCAATCTCTTCCAGACAACCATTGGATGGACAAGGATCTTATTAACAATAATTTGTTGGCATGCAGGTTAAGATTATACCAATAATAATATACACACACGAACACACACATATGTGTGTGTGTGTCGTATGTATATACACCAATGTTATTATCCGATTGCGGCGTTATATTTAATGCTTTAAATAAGACGCATTCAGCCGCAGTCAATAACTACAACATTATCCTAAAATTTTACAACATAAATCGGCAGGAGCCCCGCTATGAGTCCTGGTAGTAAGCTTGTAACCGCATAAACGCAAACCACGTATATATCTACATATATAAGACTACGCACACAAGTTTTAAAAATGCTTCACTTCATTTGACACTGTTGTTCACTTTTTTATATTGCACATGATTAGCAGACAGGCATACGGTACACCTGATGGAAAGTGGTTACCATCGCCATGGACATTTGTAACACCAAATGTGCTACCAATTTCCTGCCGCTCTCTAAAGGGATACTGGAACCTGGCCACTAATGTCGGAACATATCTCAAAGTTGTTATGGAGGCATACTCTAGACCAGGAGTAGTAGCCATCCAAACAGGCAAATGCCCTACCATGTCGCTGTGGGTTGTTTAATTCGCACCTGGCCAATTTTTTTATCTATATTAGGAGTATGAGCCTGATCCAAGCGGGAATTTTTGGCGGGAACTGAAAGAGTAAACTGTACTGTGCAGTTATACTTTCTAAAAATTTGTAATATTTTCTAAAATGAACATTAGTTGTGGGATATTGATAGTTTTTGAGTAGTAATTAACTATGTGTTTTTGTGAGAAACATGAATTGTATAGGTAAATGTGGACTTACTAGATGTCACTAGCGGTTGAAAACCTACCATTTAGCTGAGCTATATGAAGATTTCATTGATCCATTCATCAGAATTGGCAGTATGGATTAAGGTCCTTTGCCTGCCATTGTGGCGAATACTACTACTATCTAATCTATGCCGAAGCTCTCAAAGTGAAAATGTTAATACCACATTATCAAAACCCATAACTCTAATCTTATGGAAATCCAATCTACTAATAAACATTGTTATGTCGTAAATTACCAAAACTACGTCGCAAAACTTACTTTCACGCTTTCGTTTCGAGTGTGAGGCGAGTCACTTTGTCCACTTTCACTTTTATAAAAAAAAAACACCACATCCGGCTGGTTGCGAAATCAGCACCTGATTCGTGATCATACAATTTGGCGTTTCAGTAACATGGTGTAACTGATGTAATATTTGGCATGAATGAGTAATGTATTGAATAATACTGTTGTGTTCCATTGCAGGTTTATTGTTTTTTGGATTTGCAGCATTTCTTTTTTTCAGATTCTGCTTTCGCAGCAGTCAATCGTACAGACTGTGTTATCTGATGCAATATGTTCGCTATATAAAAGTTTGCAATACCAGCCGATGTGATAATCTCAAATAAATTTTTCTAACTCTTTTTAAACTACCTCATGTCGTAGGGAAATCCTTGGAAGGCGACCCCTTCCAGAGCTCATAAGATAGATACTTTTTATTTTAAAATATAGGATAGCTTCTGCGGGTTATTAGGGTTTAGAGTTTAGTTCCTTATATCCTTTAAAATATAAGAGCATGAAAAATATATAGGACACATAAAAAAACCCATGAACCCTTGCCTCGAGCAAGATTGTTCGCCAGAGTTTCAAAAGAAATAAAAAAATATACATAAATTTTTTTTATCCCATACTTTATTGCAGGGATGATTTTGTGTATCCAATAAAATGTCCGTCTTTCTGTATATGAAATTGCATATTCCTAATTTGGGAAATTAGATTCCATAAAAATTTGGATCGCCTATTTCACGCCCTAGAATAACGTTTTTTGATAAAAAATTTAGCCTATGTTCTTCCACCGAATATAGTTTGTCTCCTTGTCAAATTTCATTACAATCCGTTCGGCCGTTTACTCGTGAAAAGGTAACAGAGCTACTTTCGCATTTTACATATTAATATGGACTGTGACTTGCTCTACTACAGATCGAGTTCTTAAGTAATTCAATAAACACAAACCAGTATCTAAGCTTGGGCACCTAAACATAGTAAGACCTAAAATACAAAGAAAAAAACACATAACTACCATTTGAACACCTGTTTCTGTAAACCTCTCAATTACTGAACCAACCGTACATAATTGTTCATAGGAATTACAACTCAATATTTCAGAGTTTGGGTTGATTTTTAAGCGTGATTATAGAGCTGATAGGATATTCTGACTTAGCAAGTATATAACCAACGAGGGCACTGTTTACAAGGAGAAAGCGAGAGAAAGGCGTATAAGCGGACGTAGTGGGCCCCAAATTCCTTCGCCGGTGAAAGATATTTTTTTTATTTAATAGTCGACTATCACAGGTGCCGGAATGTATTTTTTTTTAATGAGTAATCGCCTATAAAGCCTTCGTGGAGTTTGAAATTGGAATTAATTAAACGAATAGATATTAGAAATTGTTTAAAATTCGAATTATATCTTATACTAATATATAAAGCTGAAGAGATTGTTTGCTTGAACGCGCTAATCTCAGGAACTACTGGTCTGATTTGAAATTTTTTCATTGTTAGATAGCCCATTTATCGAGGAAGGCTATAGGCTATTATATATCATCAAACTAAGACCAGTAGGAGCGGAGCACTAATGAAGAATATTTCAAAATCGGGGGGTTTTGAAAACAAATTCCACGCGGACGACGTCGCAGTCACCGCTAGTAAATTATACTTAATATATTCGAAATTTAAAACTATACTTTTAAAAACCCATGAAATGCCGGACTTTTTTTCGTAAAATGGTAAAAAAAAATCAGTTGTATTCTTCATTATATTTCACAGGAAACATAACCAGTGGCAACATTCGGGATTTTACTATTGCCTAACTGTGGGCATGCAACATGAGGGTAGCTAAAAAATTCACAACACAAATGATGTATGTCAAAATCATAGCAAGTGGAAATCCACCGTCTCTGTTTACCCCTCTGTCTAACAGGCGTGATAATATGTATGTATGAATATTTATGAACACTTGACACTGGCGAGGCTTGAAACCTTGCGGAGCTCATTACGTTTAAAAAGGAAGGGATTATAAATTAGGAAGGTATTTTTCAGTTAGATTGATAGATGTCACTTTAATGCTTACTAAAATAACCACTGACGTGAATATATTATTATACCAATATGTTTTAGGCAAATTAATAGGCGATTTTATCACTCAAAGGGACCTATTATAGACAATTTAATTTAAATTCTGTTATACAATTTTGTTTGCGTAATATATTTGATCATTAAAGAAGAATGATCCATGTATAGAATAAGGATTTTTTAAATTTGTAGTATAGGTTCGCGATTGACCACGATCTCGCCCTATGTGGAGCGAAGATATGATATAAGACGCTTACCTAGAAGGTACCTATTCACACGGGACTTGAAGACACCCAAGTTATAAGTATCTGGAAAGTCAGACTCCGGCATTGAGTTCCACTCCTTTGCGGTGCGTATGATGAGGTTACGTGCAAAGCGCTTCGTTCTTATAGGTGGAATATCCACCCTATATCGGTGCCGCATGCACCGATATAGGGTGCGTCTTGTAGTCCGATGATGGAAGGGAGATGGCGGGATCAGATCGAAGAGCTCAGCTACATATTCTCCAAAGTGTATCCGATAGAAAACCGATAAGCTGGCAACCCTGCGAAGATGTTAGAGACTGAGTTTTGTCGTCGATCAATAGATGTACCTACACACACATATATAAGTATATATAGTTATTATATTGGTAAAAAAAATAAACAGTTACAAAATGTGAATTTGCAATGCTATTTTGAGTTATTCAGAATTCTTTTTCAGGCCTACTTAGATCTAGTTTAAACAAAACTAAAGAACATGAAAATAGCCTTTATGTTAAAAATTAGCATGTTTTTAAATTTTTACTATATTATAAAATTTCATGTAAAGATTTTCCATCAGTTAAAGAATTTGACTGCAATTGAGTTTTGTTGCCCCTCTAGTCTTTCATATTCTGCTTACTTAATACATTATTCTTAAATTAACAAATGTTTCTACTTGACACGGCTAAGTAAACAAAACGTATCAAGCTGTATTTAGATGACAAAAAGAGAAGATTTAGACGAAATATTTTTGGAAATATATTTACGCTTTGAATTCCCGCCACAGTTGTAAAAAAGCTAAACTTTGTAATTGTCTGTGGCAACTTTTTTTTAAAATTTCTAACTTGTATCAAACACGAAATGAATACTTTTAAAGAAAGCTTCCTTTTGTTTGTTTATTTTACTTCCCTTATCAAAATTATATGGGTATATTCTATTAGTTATATTGCAAAATATACATGATTCACAAATTTTTCTAATCCATCTTAAGGTTGTCTGGAAGAAATTGCTTTTAGTGATAGAATCGTCTATTGCTTTTTGTACTTGAGCTTCTTGAACTGTATCTCAATGTTATGCAATAAAGTATATTCTATTCTCAATTTCAATTTAAACCAGAAATACTTATCCAATGAAAGAGCATACGAGGAGACTCCGTAACATATTTTAATCGATTTATAAAAATATATATTAGTAAAAGTTAATCAGTTATGTGCAAACGTTATCTTGCTAGCTTTTGCGTAATAAAATAGAAAGTTAGAAAAAGTTTTAAAACGTCCAACTTATTATTGAGTCGTTTTCTCTTTTTTTTATTATATTTAATTCCAATGAAGTACAGAAGTTAACTTTTACTTTTATTATTAGATCAATATGTAAATTCTACAAAAATATTTAAATTATTAATATCAAAAGGTCTTATTCATATTGAGTCTATCTATAGGCTCTTCTTTAAGGTTCTTAAAGAAGCCTATAAATAAAGGGCTATGGGATTCCGAAGTCTATCGATTTTATCGAGACCTATCTATCATCTCGTTTGATAAAAGTCTCACGTGACCTGGTCTGTACTTGGGGTAACGCATCAGCGTTTCCATCCAGCGAGGAAATGCGGTCAGCATTTTGGGCACGTTCCCACTCGACGCGACGACGTTTTGGGACCCATATATGTAATAACAGCCCATAAAAGTCCCACTGCTGGGCTCGGGCGTCCCCACTATAGGGGAACGGACTTGTCCAAGGCAGCTTTGGCAGCTTTGACACACCGGCTATCTCGATGTGTACGTTTCATCACGATGTTTTCCTTCACTGTTGTTAGCACGTGGTAATTTGTAACAATATGTAGATTAGGTCAGAAAACTGGCTAAGTGTTGCATGCGTTCTGACCAGGATTCAAACCCGCGTCCTTTGAGTTTGGGACACGTGCACTAGCCATTACGCTACCACGACTTTTCTATCTATCCCACGACTTTGGGACTTATATATTATCTGTTTTTTATTATTAGGAAATTGTGTTTAATAAATTTAGTTACAAGTATAACTTATTAATCAAGTTCACATAAGTGACCATCGACGCTTATAAAGCGACCTAATATTATGCTTAGACATAATCTTGAATTTGTATATATCCTTGTATTATGTAGATTTGTGATGATTTCACATTATCAAAACATATACATATGTATGTAAAACAAGAAAACCGTTGAAATACAACAAAAATGTAGACGTGAGTGAAAGTGGCACTCACACTAAGGAATAACGTCTATGTAGTTGCAGAGAAAGTGGCCCGGCTTCAAAGCGGCACACTACGTCGAATGGAGTAGTCATTTTGTTAACAAGTTTTTATTTTTAATATTAACCGCTTTTGTCATAATAATAGAAGGTCTAAAAACATTGAATCGAAACCACTCCATATCACAGTACTTACCCGTGAAACTAATTTTGTTTTACCTCCTTAGATTTTTTCTAGAAAATACACACACACACACACACACACACACACACAGCAAACGCAACAACAACAACAAAAAACAACTGAAAAAAAACCAAACAAACAAACACACGCACAAACTCACGAAGACGAGCGGGTGGACTGACGTAATGATTTTATAAAGATTCCGTTTTTTCAAAATACTTAGAAAATCTTAAAAATTAATTAAAATTACCAAAACTAAACATTATTTTATATTTTAATATCTTACAACTTTTATTATCGGAATCTTATTTTCAGTTAGAGGTTTGGCGTAATAAAAGCAGTTTCTTTTAAATACTAATTGGCTTTTAAATACCTATAAAAAAATACATATACGTTTTAATGATTGAGGTTGTTTAGAATAATTTTAGTACTAGGCAATTACCTTCTTTTATATAATTTCTTCCCGATAATCGATATAAGCCCAAAACATCACACTTCTAAGTTTAGAACTTCTCATTTGTAGTACAACTTAAGGTATACCCGGCTCATTTATCGAAGGCTATTTGGTGGATTTCGCACAAAATTAAACTCAACATCAAGCTTTCTTTGCAATATTTTTCTTTATGGACAGCACATGATATTTATAATAATATGTACACTAAATGTCAGGGATTTTAACTAACAGGTGCATGCTCTTACGATTTGAACCAATGTCATTGTATTAAGACCTTAGTGTCTTAGCGACTAAACTAAGTCATATATATTTTTGCATTTTTGCATGGAATGCACTACCAGGTTCCGTGTTTCTCGAAAAGTACAATCCGGGTATCTTCAAGTTTCGTGTGAATAGGTACTATCTAGGTAAGCGTGCTCCACCTTCGACCGCATCATCGTCCGGCATTGGACATGAACGTGGTCAAACGCAAACCTATTTAATATAAAAAAATCTGAAACTAGCGGTCCCGACAGACTTTGTTCTACCTTGAAAAAATAAAAATCTAGGTCCCGATTCTAGTGCCTCCTATTGGTTCCAATTGTAAATCTAAACCATTCGGGGACCCACCCACTCAAACAGATACATAAAAATTAAATTAAAATCGGTAAAGTCGTTCTCAAGTTATGCACGTACATACATTTCTACGATTCATTTTTATTTATGTAGATATACAAAATATATTTTTATAACAACAATATTGCCTCCATTCCACTTCATATTCCAGCTAGACTTTTCAATGTGGTGGTAAGTGAAAGCCTTATACGTACAGTGTATGAACACAAAAACCATCCAGTATTACGAGTGAAGATGCCATGATATTTTTTTTTAACATTCTATAATATTGAAAACTAGTATAAAAGTGGGTTTAACCGTTTGCGCTGCTTAGTTTCTAATCAGAGAGCAGCGGAGTATGTCCGTATGTTTAGAATTTATTTAGAAAATATACATATATGGATGCTTCGGGTGCTCTGGTGCTCTGGTTTGGATGCTAATATGCCTTAACGCTTTAAATTGAAGATATTTTCTTTATAGTTTTTGAGCATGAATTCTTAATTTAATAGGTATGTTACGAGTTTAAATTTTGTACTGAATAAATCTTACTTTCTTTGACTATTATAGTTATTCTTTAGACATAGGTCTTTTAGGATTTCCTAGCTATTTTGGTAGAAAACCATCCGTTTGTCAATGTATGTCTCAGGACACTACTGGATTTGTACGAATGAAATTTGTCAACAATATATGTCGCTACATATTATAGTAGTGAATTAGTAAAAAGCCTAATACTTTATAGTGACAATTTTCCACTAAACCCTAAACTACACTAAACTATAGTTTGCCTATATTCCCTTCCTAATATGTACCTACACACGAATTTGGCACCGGTATTATCTAACTTATTACTTATTCAATAACGCGCTTGTTAATGCTTGAGAAATTTATTTTCTACCTATGAGTTGAATGATAATATAGACTTATCAAATGATTAGTGTAACTAAATATTGAAAATACGTTTAGAGAGCAGCAGCACCTTTGGAGTTGCAAATGTCCATAGGCGATGATAAACCCTTTCCATTAGGTAGGCCGTCTGCCTGTCTGCTAAACTCATGCAATAAAATAAAATAAAATCAATAGGAGAAGAGAAGGTACTAAGTAATGTTATATATAATAAACCCATAAACGTCCCACTGCTGGGCTCGAGCCTCCAGTTTATAGGGAGAATGGACAGTATATTCGCCACGCTTGTCCGTGGCGGATTGATGGGTTTGATACATCGGTTATCTCGATGTAGAGGTTTCATCACGATGTTTTCCTTCACCATTAGCACGTGGTAATTGTGCGACGGCCTCTGTGGTTGAGCGGGCTAAGCCTTTGCCGGCTTACCTCACTGCAATGCAGAGGCTCTGGGTTCAATTCCTGGTATAGTAAATTTCGGAAACGTATTTTCTTCGATATTTACTATGGTCTGAGTGTCTGGGATCGGCCCCAGAGTGGTCCGTTGTATATTACCCATAACACAAGCGTAACTTGCTTAATTTGGGGATATATAGTGTGTGTGTTTGTCTGCCGATTTATATTATTATTATTGTAACAATATGCACATTAGGTCAGAGAACTGCCTAAGTGGTGCATGAGTTCCGGCCAGGGTTCGAACCCGCGCCCTTTGAGCTTGGGGCGAGTGCGTTAACCACGAAGCTACCACGGCTTTAACAATGTATATGTATATGATATTAAGTAAAGAATGATAATAATTAGAATCATTCAGTAAAAAATGTAATTTGTGACACATTCTGCAATAACAGATGGCAGCACCCATCTGTTCTGTTTTTATAAAATAATCTTTATAAAAATATATGAGGGGAACAAATGCCTAGTCACGCCATTTCCACCAGGTCCCGGTAGAAGAAGTCGCTCCATTAGATATCGTGATGGATTATTATGTGAGTCATGGATCTTAATAATTAGGGATGCCGAATACCCCGGGCTCCAAAGCAAACCTGAATGCAAACGGGAATAATGTTAGGATATTTCATTTTATGGTTTATTATCTCATTATTAAACTAACAAGAACATTTTTATAATAAGGTTCTATTGTCTTTTAGGTAAGGTCTTGAATATGAAATTTAAATAAAAAATATGCCTTCCAACGTGGATACGCGGCCAGCATTTTGGGAATGTTCACATCGGACTACAGTTTGGGATTTTATTTCACTTCTATTTTTTCCTACTAATAACTCTACAAACTTTGTAAATAGTTAGAATGGAATAGATAATTCTTTACTGCACACAAGAAAAAATACACATGAGTTTAACAATAATTTAACTAGTACAATCGGCGGTCTTATCGCTAACAGCGATTTCTTCCAGACAACCTTCTCGAGATAATTTCACATTTCTAATAGTGGGTCGGTATTTACTGCACTCAGTTTAAAATATATACAATCATATTGATAGTAAATAAACATACACATACACATTTATCTTTATCATCATCATTTAATCTTTTACTGTGCAGGCTGTAAGGTTGTGGAATGCATTAGCAATCAGCATCAGAAGTGCAGTCACTTACATCCTTTACTAAACTCCTCAAAGATCACTATCTAAATTTATAAAGAGTAATTAATGTATGTGTCTCTATGTAACTCTATGTACATATATTTGTATATAAATATGTATGTGTATTTTTATTTACTATTAATATATGTAAATATGATTGTATACATTTTAAACTATGTGCACTGAATACCGACCCATTATTAGAAATGTGAAATTATTTCCAGAATAGATTATATATATTTGATATAAGATTTAAAATATACATTTTAATACGACGCCTTTGACATATCTCTCTAACAATACAATATTTATTAAAAAATATAAATTAAAATTATTATTAAATTAAACTAAAAATAAACTATATCTACAAACTAAAATTAAACTATAACATCTAGTACCAGACTGCTGTCAGTCGGAAACGTGCCCAAAACACTGGCCACGTTGCCTGGCTGAATGGCAGCGCTAATGCGTTGCCCGAGGTATAAACCAGTCTTTTGGTCACGTGAGACATCCACCAGACGTTTGGCTATGTCTCGATAAAGCTTGTGCGCCTCAGGCCCCCATGGTCCCGGGGTCTCGACCCCAAAAGCCGCAAATATATAGCCATTTCCGATGGCTGAGTATTTGCGGCGTTTTAGGGCCTCCTGTTGTGCAGCAGCTGTACCGGCAGACATGCTAGTGGCTGGAAGATGGGACGCTGTCAAAGTATCGACGCAAGACGCGTCCCATACTAAGGGGCGACCCATCTTCCAGGGCACCAATGACATACCATCGGGTCTCTTGCCATCGTCGCGGCATAAGCCGTTCGGTTCTAGGACAGCAGGTACCCCGGCGGTGACAAGAGCCCGACGGATTATGTCATTAAGTGTTGCATGACGTGAAATTATGCCGGCACTCCTGATACACGATAACACATGGTGACCGAGGCCCTCCACCTTATCTCCGCACTGACAGCGGTGTGGGACAACACAGGCCGCCCCTAGGCGAATGCAAGCACCTATTCTAAACGTGTTATCATCTAGAAAAGTGCCCAAATTCGCCGAGGGGAGTGCCTGCAGCCACAAGCCAGACTCCCAACGAGAGACAGCTAAGAGACGAGCACGCTCCGTCTCATTGGCACACGTATCCAAAAGATTTTTATGCAGAGATAACCTTCTCCAGAAGGTTGTCTGGAAGAAATCGCTGTTAGCGATAAGACCGCCGATTGTACTAGTTATATGATTGTAAACTCATGTGTATTATTTTCTTGTGTGCAATAAAGAATACTCTATTCTATTCTATATACAAATATATGTACATAGAGTTACATACACATACATAAATTACTATTTACAAACTTACATAGTGATCTTTGAGGAGTTTATTAAAAGATGTAAGTGACTTTGCACTTCTGATGCTCATAGGTAATGAATTCCACAACTTTACAGTCTGCACAGTAAAAGATTTCTGGCACAATTACGTAGAATGTATTGGTGTCATTAGTCGCAGATTTTCTGATGATCTTACGAGCCTTGTACTGATACTAAATAGTACTTAATTATATAAATGTTTCATCCCAATAGTCAACAGATGGAACTACTAGTATTTTACGAGATCGTTCAGTAGTAAAATGTAACACATGTAACAAACAAAATTTAAAGATTTTTAAAAGCTTTGTGTTAAGTTTTTTTTATTTAAATTATTTATAGGTACAACAAACAGCTACAATATAACATACAAAGTAAAAAGTTACAATAGGATCAGGTAATAATATCGAAACCAAGGACAATGTCTATATAAAAAAATTACAAAATTATCAATAAAAATGCAAAAGGTACAAAAATATTTACAATAAGCAAAAAGAAGGATACAAAAATTTCATTCAATTTTTACTGTTGATTATTATGAAAGTATAATTGTACTAAGAATGGGAATTGCGATATTTAAACATGTCGATGGTTAGTTCCACCCTTTTCCATAGATGTCACTAGCTTTAATTTTTCGTAATCTTATGTACGTAAAATCAATTCAAAGTTATGAGTTTAATTCTGTTATCTTTTATCTGTTTAAATATGGAAACGGAAAGAAATTTAGTAAAACTTAAAAAACTTTACTAATTGGTCTAAAAATAGACAGATAGATAGAAAATACTTTATTGTTCACCACATACACGTAAAGTAAATAATTTACAGTAATTTCATGTCAAGACAGGAACAAATAGCGTCCTTATCGCTTTAGAGCGATATCTTCTGAACAACCCGGGCTGTGGATTATGCGAAAGGAATCGAGAGTGTATGACGGTTGTGTGCAAAACAAATAGACACACACACACACACACACATATATATATATATATATATATATATATATATATATATATGTTTTGAAATTATAAAATATAATATTGTTTTTTTTAAACTGATTTACTGAAAGTCTTAGTAACATGTATCTATATAAAAAACCGGCAGAAAATGACAAGATTTTGATGCTTTTCGGTAAATTTAATTTATTCATTAAGAAGATACCTAAATGGCGTCGATAGCGTATTACATTTGATGATTGTAAGTGACAGAATTTACTTAAGACAAGTACTATACTAAATAAACACTATATAACGTATTTATTTAATATTCCTAGTTAATAAACGCATTCCCGATATGATGACCTATTGATGTACGTTCTGTAAATAATGAATTGAAAGGTACCTACTTACTACTTATTTTCATTTACTTTGGCGAAAAACTCTCTTGACAGCCACTTTGTCTACATCTTCTACGACAGTATACCACAGACATCTAAGGCTGCGTTAAAAATGTTTTTTTTTCGGGCGATCAAAACTGCGTTCATTCAAATGATGCGCACATTGTCGGACATATTAATAGGTTGGGGAAAAAGTCTTTTCGCATATAGTATATATGAACTTGTAATAAGATCTCTTTGGCTATACCATTTGTATGTGGTTGGTTTTGGTATCATTAAAAGTTTTGATTTCAAAGAAGACAATTCCTAATTCAAATTAGGAAAATGTGTGATTTTCATTTGTTTTTCTTATTGTTAAAATAAGTGAATCTAATGAAGAAATTCGATACATTTTAAAATTTTACTACACAAAAGGTAAAAACGCAACACTGGCCGCAAAAAAATTAGTTATGTTTGTGGACCTAATGCAGTATCTGTGAGAGTAGAGCAAATTTGGTTTAAGCGTTTTCAATCCGGAAATTTTGATATCAAAGATGCACGTCGCTCTGGTCGCCCTGTTACAGACAAAATTGATGCCATTTTTTAAAAAGTGGAGCAAGATCGGCATATTAGTAGTTACGATGTAGCTGGAGAACTGGGAATTGACCACAAAACGGTTTTAGCGCATTTGAAAAAAGCTGGGTACACAAAAAAGCTCGATATTTGGGTGCCTCATGAGCTCACTGAAAGAAACCTAATGAACGGTGTACTCATTTGTGATTCTTTATTACGACGTAATGAAACCGAACCATTTTTGAAGAAGCTGCTAACTGGTGATGACAAGTGGATCACGTACGACAGGAACGTACGAAAAAGATCGTGGTCAAAGGCCGGTCAGGCTTCACAGACTGTGGCGATACCCGGGTTAACTCGCAACAAGGTGATGCTGTGTATATGGTGGGATTGGAAGGGCATTATTCATTATGAGCTGTTACCGCCAGGCATGACCATCGACTCTGAACTGTACTGGGAACAACTGATGAGATTAAAGCAAAAAGTTGAGATAAAGCGGCCGGAATTAATCAACAGAAGGCGTGTGGTTTTTCACAATGATAACGCTAGACCTCACACATCTCTAGCTACTCAGCAAAAATTACGAGAGTTTGGCTGGGAGGTGTTAATGTATCCGCCGTATAGTCCTGACCTTGCACCTTCAGATTTTCACCTGTTTCGCTCTCTGCAGAATTCCTTAGGCAGTGTCAGGTTAACATCACGAGAGGACTACCAAAACCACTTGTCGCAGTTTTTTGATCAGAAGCCCCAAAATTTTTACAGCAATGGGATCACGTACCTACCTACAAGATGGCAAAAAGTTATCCAACAAAATGGCACCTACATAATTTAGTCAAATGTAAATAAACTTTATAAAAAAACCTTTTGAATTTTCATATAAAATGCGAAGAAACTTTTTCCCCAACCTAATATTATGACTTGATTTACTTTCATTTATTTTTCTTTCTTTAATAATGCATGCAATTAATTGATATTAGATACATATACATATATATATATATACCAACATTTATTTTCTACGAAACATTCGCAATGTTGTTAAGATTCGTAAAATGTCGATTTTTCGCAAGTAAATTCTGTCAATTTATGTCTTCAAATATCTGGTAATCTATGGGACATGTAATAAAGGAAATAAAGACGCATTGTTGTATTATTATTTATTTATTTCATTAATAATACCTTAATTAATTAATACAGTCTTTTATTTTTTTCTATAATTATTATATTTATTATACGTACACTTAGGTTTGTGAGTAAAACAAACTTGAATATATATGGTTACTAACAAAAAAAACTCTAGTAATATTGAAGAATATTAGGTACAAAGCAACGCTTAAATTCTACATAACTAGATGGCAATATATTTTTTTTCGCTTTTTGAAGTTTTATAATTTTACCTCACTTTCCTTTTTTAAATTCAACTATACAGACCAACATAAATTCCAAATAAAACTGGAAATCGTTGGAGAAGGCCTAGGCGGCAGAGGCAACTTCCATTTTTTGATATAGAAATTGTGTATTTATTTTTTACCACAAACTTTATCTTATTTATAAAGACCTAATCTGTCAAAGTCATGACAGTTATTTTCAATTTTTAGGGCCGTTTTTTTTATTCGCGTATAAAAGTTATTTTTATAAAATACCCAATGATGATGAATTGTTTCACGTTTAACTTCAGTCTACATAGAATTTATTCGACGGATAACATTCATTTGTTAAAAAACTATCCTAAGTTTGAAAAATACTTTTTTTTATCAAACGCCAAAAAGTAAGTCAAATAATGAATTATGGCGCCATCTAGTTATATAAGATTTTCGAATATTTTTGGAGTTTTTTACTAAGCCGTTCTCATTCCTACTATTCTACTTCCATGCCCGTTATAATTTCTAATTAAAACTAAATTTTAACAGAAAAAACATACAAGTCAGCCTCACTCAATCACAAACATAAAATTTAAATAAAATACACACACACACAGTCCGAGAAGCTTATGATTTTTCTAGATTATCTGCAAAAGGCTGAGAAATACCTGATTTTGTATGAAAAAGCCTCTATTGCACACCCAACTGTTATTATTAATTAAGAGCAAATATAATCTTTGCTATATATTTCTTTGACATAAAAAAACAAATCATTAAAATAGATTATGACATTAAAATAAAACCACCACCAAATACATACCAAAAACCATAATTAATACTATCGTGTAATAGATAAATACTATTTTTAATAAGAATATTTTGAGTAATTCTATACAATCTATGATGAGATGACACTGTGGCATGGCATACAAAGATTAACTACACAATAGCATAGAAAGGGATTGTTTTGACTTTTCAAAGAGACTTTATATCAGGCCACCGAGACAGGTGACGTTAACATAAGACTAGTGACGTAAAAATGAGACAGGTGCCGGAATCATAAGACAGATTACATTACATACGACCCATTCGTTTTGTATGTACTGGCTAAATTCGTCCACGCTTTGCTGTGGCTCAATGTGATATTAATTATTAGGGAAAACAATCCTTAACTAATTTTCGAGGTTTGCGCTATGTGAAAATATGCAAACGAAAATTGTATATATAGAACACAGACACACGTAGTACACGTTTTGAGTTTTGTTGACACGAATCTACAGAACATGAGATTTTATAAATAAAGGTATAAAGAACTCTCGACCGTCTCAGCGGTTCGTTTCTGTCTCGTCCTCTAATGAAAATTAATTAACGCATGTACACACAGGACAGTCCGCTACGAAGTTTAGGGCTGTTTCGTATTATCTGCAGAAAGCCGACCAATATCTAATTTTGTATGAAAAAGCGGGTATTGCGTTATTATCATATTTTGCAAAATGTATTCATGTACATACAAAGTAGCTATGTCATCTGTCACGCTCCCCTGTCTCGTGTCTCGGTCGCGTACTTCAATCCAATTTTAGTACATTTTTAATCTTGTTTCCACATTTTCCGTTCTAACGTAAAATAATATTGTAAATATATTATTTTATATCAAATGTGTAAAAAATCACTTATAATTTAAACAATTCCTTAATAATCGAAATGAGAAAAGGAAATTGAAGTTTATATAAAATAACATCATCATATTTTAGGCAGTATGTCGATTAAACGAGTCACAATTGATATACACACACCAAAGAACTTCTGTCCTTTAAATTAATTTTTGAAGTGAAACTTCTTTAGAATCCTTTTGAAACTCGATGAAACAAAAATCGACACTAAAAAGAGATAAACACATACATCTATAGGACTAATCCTGGGGGAGAATGAGATAGAATACATTATATTTAATAATTTAAACATTCATACAAATAGAGTTGGAAATGTTTTGAACTTTTTCGTTAATACTTCAAATTTCGTGTTTTAAAGCTTAAATATAATATAATTATGAAATGTGACGTCACGAAATTTGGAATCCTTCCCACCCCTTGTCACAGTTTGTTTCACTTCTACTGCGTGTGAATTAACTACACACATACACTTCTTTTTCTCAATAAATATTACCCTGCACAATCCATGTTGTTTCATCATTTGTACAGTTCATGTAATCCTTTGCCTTGAAATCTGTATCATCTTAGCGTATTAATCTCCATCTACACTACACGACACACGACTATAATATTTCTGTTCATACTAAGATACGTGATATGCAACAGGTCCATGCAACGCTACGGAGATCAAATCAACTTGATGATACTGACGCGGACGCAGGATTACCTATCATCCAAAGTTCTTCTTCATCTTTAAATTTATTTTATTGAAGTTTCTACAACGTTCTAGAATATAAATTTAACAGATGACATAAGCTAACTAAGCTAATTCTGGACACTATTAAATCTATCTGCAACTACAGAAAAGCTCAAAATTGAGTTAAGACGCGTTTGGATAGACAAATGATATTGCAATTCCTTTAAAAATAATTTATATCCTCTGCTCAATACCAATCATTTATTGCAAATATTATAGAAGATTATTACTTGCAGATTTTCATAATTTTAGTTAGTTATAAATATAGTCGTAACATTATAGTATTACAACTATATGTGTAAGAATTTCTACATTATGATGATTTTTCGTTAGTGCAAAATACAAAAACTTACGGGCTTATTCATAATGAGTTTGAATAAGAATCTTAAAGAAGCCTACAAACTTACTCTAACTCTATGTGAATAAGACCGTTAAACAATAGGTATAAAACTGCATACAGAAACATAATTTATAGACTAGTAGGTATAAAACTAATAGCGTGGTATTTAAAATAATACATTAGTGTGCTATTGTTGCAAATTCACTTATTGAGTAATTAAAAATATTAATTTGTTGACACATATGGTTCAGTGTTTACAAGGCCTCTGTTATATAGTGGTCTCTTTATTAAGCAAGTTCGTCGTGCAACTTGGTACCATGACTATTTTATTTTACAATTTTTGTATGACTATTAGCTATTCACATTATAATAATAACATATTAGTGATAGTGAGCTATGAACAAGTCACGAGAATTAGGTAGTACACGATCGATACAAAAAACTATTTTGGCAATAGTTCGTGCCAACCGATTATAACGCAAAATAAGGACTATGGCGGAAAGAGTGTCGAGGCGTATACATGTTTATTTTGTTAAGTAATTCAGAACAATCGAATTTGTGAGGGTTAATAATACAAGCTAGGAAGGTTAAATCAGCGATTTCCCGACTCTGACTAAGCTTATGAAAATGGCGATTGCAGCCTACGACTTATTACATAATTATCTGGTATGTTAAGCTGTTTTCAGGAAATGTTAAATACTTTAATGACTATAACTTTTATTGGTAAGAAATTCTTTTACGAGGCTTACAAGAGTGAACCGGCAGAGATCGTCACGTAAGTAAAAAGCGTTATGCCCCCTCCAGACGACCTTTAACGTAATTTTTATTATACAATTTCCACCTTTGAAATAAGATCTAAAATAAAACAATATCTATCAGTGCAACAAACTGCGTTTTGAAATTAGAAGGCATTTTAACCGCCCTTATTCGGCCGCATTCGGGCGCTGTCGCCTCGCACGTGCGCATTCTTTTATATAATTTACTATTTTATATTATTCTTTTAATAAATAAATATTTTTCATTTAAATAAAGAAATTCGTTCATGACGGAAGATCTCCGTCCACAGTTTTTTTTTAAATTAATCTATTCAAAATTGAAAGTGTTCCATTTATATAACAAATGGTAAACAAAATGTAATAATACTACGTTTTAACGATTTTAAAACGTAGTTTTATGTATATCTACTAGTCGCGAAAACTTAAGAAAATATTAAAAAATAAAAATATTTATAAAATATCAAATAGTGTCCAGATAACATAGTCTCCTAAAAATATACCTAAATAATAAATATTTTATTGATCTAAAGAAACACCTGTTTACATAATAACAGAAACAGTTCGTTGCACTGCAAAAGTATAAAACTGTACTGCAGTGACAACTCCCACCACAAGACAATGAAGTATATTATAGTATATAGCACAGGATACATTGCAAATATAATGATCTTAAAACTAAACATAGAAAATAACAAAAAGTAACGAACTCAAGTGTCATAAATATAATACTTATTAAATTAATTGTACAATATAACATGCACCATATAATTCAGCGTATTTGATTATTTAAAGCTACCAAATAAGGTTCATTATCAAATGACTAAAACTAATAATTCCACTATAATCATCTTAAAAAATAATAAGATCATTGGAAATGCATTGAAAATACATAAATTCATAAAAAAAAGGATTTAAAAATAAATAATAAATAAGATGAAGTTCATCAAAGGGTTGATTTTTAATAACCACATAAAAGCTTATTTATAAATATTAAACATTACTATTATTTGAATTAATTAATTCAGTTATTTTACCTTTATATAATTAATTACTTATAAGTATCTGATTAGTAAACAATCAGCCCCGAGTAAATGGCGTTTTATTAAATAAAAATACAAAAAAAAAAATACCAGACCCATGCACCGTTTCTTAAAAGATTTTCTAAGTTTTTATTAATAATTATTTAAATTTAATCTTTTTAATTTGTCTTTATAGGACAGTATAAACATATTTTTCAAAGTAAAATATTAACCTACTACAAAAAAATGAAGAAAAACTTATTTGAAAAATAGCAAAAACCCGATAACCCTAGTGAATAATAGGATATTAATTTAATAATTATATTTGTACATATTCTATAGGTTGTACTATAAGGCGAGACCTGGTTGAGAGCGGTGCAGCTAGCGGAAGCGTTTTTAAAGTTTTCAATAAGCTCTTAATTTTTTGTCAAGCCATCTCATATTGCATTGAGCTACTACTATTCAGTACAACATATACAGATATATAAATTTGAAGTGTCTGTTTCTAATGTCAAAATAACAGCTTTTTACTAAATGCTTATGTAAGTATATAGGGTACTTATATCAAAATATCTATTTTTAAAATGTCCGCTGTCCGCTGGACTGATTTTTACGGGACTATCAGAGGCAGGTAGCTGATGTTGTAAGGAGTAACTTAGGCAACTTTTAAAATAAGAGTTCCGCGAAAAAAAATCCACGCGGACAAAGTTCGGGGCATAGCTAGTTCTAAATATATATCCCGCAAGGTTGAAATAAAATGTCTATAGATTGCTGCACTATTGCCAGTGATAATAAAAGACATGAGTAGATGAAGGGGACATGTTAAAATTGATAACTAAGAAAATGTACAAAAACTTTTTATTATTTCGTAACTCCCTAAGGCTCACTTGCACGTTCCTGGGTTAGCTCAACTAACTTGGAGCTAACAGCTAACACAGGGTTAAATAAACAATATATCTTCGGCCATCAAAAGTTAGGAGTAAATCGAGGGTTAACTTCTAAATGTTCAAATTTTTTAACTAACAAACCCCGAGTTTACAAACTCTAAATTTATGTATTTAACCTGACTATGCGTGCAAGTGGGCCTAAATAATTGCAATTTTTGAAACCAAGCAAGTACACATGTACTTTCTTTTGATGTATAGACACGGTATGAAAAGGTAGCTCACGTTAAAGTCGACATATGCTTGCACGAGTACAAGAAACAGTACTGCAAACGTTTTAATAAATATAACGTTTATAAAATATAGAAAGGTGAACAAAGAAAATTGCAATATTGAGATTAACAATTTTTTTTTAATGATCAGAAACAAAGAGGATATATATAATCATTACACTTATCATAAATATTAAAACCAATAAAAAGGTTTTACTTTACATCTCTAAAAAATCTTTCTTCTGGAAAATCAAACAAATTTGATCTTAGTAATTTTAAACATTATTGTCAAACAGTTAAACATAATTTTCTGTGGAACAGTCTATTCTGTGACTTAATTTGAAAAGGTAACATGTGATCGCGGAACGTTAAATGAATCAATTTGAAAACCGGTGAACCTTTTCATACCACGACTGGACAAAATTAAAATCATAAAATATTACATAACATTTTTATCCACTCATATCTTCAATTATTAAATCTTATCCTTCTGGCTCTCATCTAGTTCTTAACGTTAAATTAAATCACCATTTTACCTTATGAAGTAATTTGTGCCTTGTAAGCCAAGTCGTTAGCATCTTGAGCTATATTTGCTGATCTGGCGTAAGGATATGATGCTCCAGAAGCAGTTGGTGATGACCATTGCTGGGGTGATGTTTGGAAACTGGCGATCTATGGACATACATTAAATTGATAAATACAATATAAATATCGGATTTACATACTTATCTGCTAAAAATAATGTAATCCTGTGTAATAATATAAGAAATAAGAGGCTTTTTTTATTTTTATATAATTTTATCTTCCTATATTTTTCTACTTTTATTTAGGTTTATAAAGTGACTGCTAAATAAGGAAGTTGATACTTCCTGCCTTATATACAATCATCTTTTCCTTTTGTTTATCACCTTCCACACGTACCTTCCCACTAATATTGTTGAGTCCACCACCGCTGAGCAATTTCTGCAGTCCAAGAGCAGCTGCAGCCATGAAGGCCAGTTTGGCTACCACAAGTGCTTTAGTGACGAGCAAAGTCAAGCCACCGAAGAGTATAGCCACCACCGCTATGATCTTCAATCCAACGCCCGTTATCAAAGGCGTGTATTTTTTGATTTTGCCACGAGCTGAAATATATTTGTTAATTTAGTTTTATTACTCTTCCACTAGTGCTACTGAGGTTCATTGTGATTTTTTGAGGGAAGCAAGAGGTAGACTGGCATCGTTGGTTATTTACAGTCTAGTAACAAATTTGCGGCTTTTGGAGACGAGACCCTGGGGCTATACGGGCCTGAGGCGCACAAACTTTATCGAGACATAGAGAAACGCCTGGTAGACGTCTCACGTGACCAAAAGACTGGTCTATAGGACAACGCATTCAGCCGCCATTCAGCGAGGTAATGTAGCCAGTCTTTTGGGCATGTTTCCAACTGACAGGTCTAGCGCTAGATTTTATAGTTTAATTTTAATTTGTATATATAGTTTTATTTAGCATAATTGTATCAATAAATTTCTAATCATGTGACGACTCAGTAACTGCATATTATAAATAAACTACCCTCATTTATGAGTAACTCGAAAATAAATTTAGGCCGTCCACTGTTTTCTAACAATTTATATTTAGTCCTTTTATTAATTAATTTATTTGGGCAACAAAATAGATAACATTGGTTAATTTATTAACCTGATATAGTTTGTAAATTATTAGGTCTTTCGTCTAATTTTATTGCAATCCATGCGTGCTGACACATGAGTCCTAAAATTATATTTTCGTAAACAACATTATATTAATAATGTCAGTAATAATAATTCAATAAATACTTAAATCCAAGAAAGAAATTGTTACTTTTAGTGATAAGGAATGATGCACATTATTTATTGCTCACAAACATCGCTATCAATACAGTAGTCACCAATACAATATAATCCACATAATACATTATAAATACTTACATATATATTGAATAATCATAACATATAATATGGTGTGCAGTTCTCGTGCAATCAGTTACAGTGCTAAGAAAAATGTCAATTTGTTGACATATCTTGTTCAATGTTGATGTCTGATATCGGCTTGAGGACTGACAAGAGCGGGGAAACGCGGTGGTGGATTGTGGGATTCGCCAAGTAGTGGTAGCACTAACACTCCCCATGAAACGCTATTACCATCCGGGTAAGGGATACTCACCAAAATCCCTAGGTGTTCCTTCTGTCGCCTTATGCTAGAGCAACATGGAAGTGGAAGCATGACTATTTCCGTGTACCCTGGCAATTGTAGAATGACTGATGATAACTTTTCTCGGTCACTAGCTCACAGATATTATTTTTCCATCACGATTGTGTGTCACAATGTATGAGTGTGGCAATAATATTTGTATGTGAGCGTAAGAAATAAGTAGTGACGAGTATTAAAGGAAATTATTTTTAATTCTCCAAATCGGAAATTACGCGTGAAGTTACTTGATCACAAGGATGAAAACAGTACTTTTCGTTTCTGGGAAACAATTTTCCCTGCTATCAAAAAATTTAAGAACTGCGAGCCATCTTCAAACTTTTTGTACAGCCACTGTTAAATCGCGGCCTAAGGTTGTTATTATATTTAAAAAAATGTAAGATGATTTTATACTTGTAATTTACTTTTTACTAAATTATTATTTTATTTAGATAAATTTGAGCTAAATATTTACTTATCATCGATGACAAAAAAATACTAGTTGGTAAAATGCCACAGAAAAAGAAATATACTTGACGTATCATGTGATGTATTAAATGAGTTCATCAGATTTAATGGATTTAAGGCCTGATTTCATTAGAGAAGTAGTTGTTTGTTTAACTAATTAGTTTTTATTTACTTTCCTCCTATTCGAAATGAAAAACAGAATGTTTGTATCGGGTGAAAAATCTATAAGCGCACTCGCTACGCTCTTACGCCAATCCATCTCCTGCCTGAAAAGATCACTTTCATCCCTTGTGTAACAATCTACTATTTCTTAATGACCGGTGTATAGACATAATCAACGGGATTGTCTTCTTTTTGAAAATGGATGCCAAACAAGACTATTGTTTTTGAAGCGAGACATTTACCGCCTCGCCACTAACTCACGTTTATTGCTTTTGTCTATAGTAGTAAAATGAAAGTCAAAGATTGAGCCATTGAACCGTTACGCGGTCAAATAGTAACCGCACGGTCAAGGTTACGTCGTCGTGCTGCAATACATGACTGCATGAGCACTCATTTATTTATTATTATTTACTCTCTATAGTGTTTTGAGTGGGAATTTCACAATGGCGTTAAAATTGGGTTTTTCATTGCCAGAGCAGTTGACAGTCAATTAACTAAGATATTTTAGTTTTGCACAATACATTAAAAATTGATGCATTTTATAACAAGCATATATTAAGCTAATAATGGAGCTTACTTTACAGGACATTACATTCCAATTTATTGTAATATAATCAACTACAGGATTTTAGCACTTGATCTGAGGAATTGACTAGAGTGTCTTAGAGTTTTAGGTTTTGAGATACACCTTTTGTCATTGGATGTGATATGAAAAGGGATATGAATTTAATTAGTTGAATGAATTTATTTATAAATATAAGAATAGAATATACTTTATTGTTCAACACATACACACGAAATAAATAATTTACAGTAGTCACATTAAACAGTAAAAGTAGGAATAATAGGCGGCCTTAGTGCTTTAGAGCAATCTCTTCCAGACAACCCGGGCTATGGATTTTATGAACGGGAGATTCGCAAGTGTATGACGGTGGTGTGCAAATTAAATACAATATAAATAAGATATATAAATATTACACAATACTATACTTAAAATGAATACAAATAGAGAATAAACAAGAACACATATTAATATTATATATACTAATATATACACCATAAATCATAATTATAAGTATAGAAGTAAATGATTTACCTTCTTCAAAAGTTCTCGCAGCGTCACTTAGTTCACCAGCTTCAAATTTTACGTTTAGTTTTTCTTCCCCAGATGCATCCCTGTGTAGAAAAAGGTTCTAAAAATAATATGTAATTTTCCTATAAAACAATGCTTGTTTAAATAATGATGTAATTAGTGTTTTGTAGCTATTATGTTTAAAAGTGAACATTTATGAAATTGTTGCGTCTGCCTTTGGATATATCACAGGAATTTTTCTAGCTAATTGGTAATCTATATGCCATTGGTCTGCGGATTATTTCCCCAATTTTTTTTTGTCTAAGTAATGTTTTTTTGACATTTTAATAGAGACAATTATGAACATTTAAAAAAGTATTATTGTTAGCAATTCTGTCTTAATTAGTGCAAAGACCTTTAACTTCACCTTGTTCTTTAAAATGGAATGCAGATATTAAATTAGTATAACTATTAACAAGCAAGTATTCCTTGCTTGCTACTGTCCAAGATATTGTTTAACCCACGTTTTACTATATACTATTTATACTCTTATTAATAATATTTTCTTAAGTTTTCGCGACTTGTATACATAATAAAACTTTGTTGTAACGGTTTTAAGCGCGGTAATTTATTCATATTTAATTAATAATTAAGTAAATTACCGCGCTTAAAACCGTTAAAACGTAGTTTTACTACTCTTATTAATATCTATAGCAGCTATTCACAAGTTATTGGACATTTTATACTTCGCACATATAATACTATAATTGACGGTAGTTTTGAATATTTTATAGCATAAAATCCGGCGCTAAAATGAGGCGGAGATAGTTATTTTACCTACCGTAAATGGTTGCGTTCTTCAATAAGTAAGTGATTAATATAATTATGTGCATTTAACACCAACAGTAGTATAAGTACTTTATATTACATATCCTAACGATATCTTCATATATATGTATATTTGAGACAATATAAGAATCTTAAATAATAATTCACCAATCGCAAAACACGGGATGACTGGAAGGAGTGGTTAGTAGAGGTCATTGGGCCAGGTTGAGCCCAATATTTATATCATTGCAAAAATATATTATGACAAATTATCGAATATTATCTATTCATTCTCTTACTTCTGATGTTACAACATAAGCATTTATGCATATATTTTACGACGTCTCAACGTCGTAAACAGTATTGTAACTTATTTTTCATTTCTCATGTTCTGAAAGTACGCTTGAAGTTGCCTAATCACAGGGATGAAAACAGCACTTTCCGTCCCTGGGAATCGATTCTCCCTGGTGTCAAATTTAGAAAACTATGTGAACCATAGATAATACATGCGACTCATGCCCCAACTTTTTTACAGCCACTGTTAAATTACGGCATAAGTTGTAATAAAAAAAAAACAAGTATTTTGAACATGTTTATACTTATAAATTACTTTTCACTAAATTATTATTTTATTTATATAAATTTGAGCAAAATATTTACAATCATCAGTGACAAAAAAAGTAATGGCCGGTAGAATGCCACAGAAAAAAAACTTGATGTTGCATATATGACATACGTGATGACGTTTTATCAAATTTAGATATGGATTTAACGCCTGATTTTATTAGAGAAGTAGTTGCTTGTTTAACTAATCAGTTTTTATCTACTTTCCTCTTATTCAAAATAAAAAGCCAAGTGTTAACCTCGGGTGAAAAGCATACTTTAGACACTCGAATTATTAGCGCATTCGCTACGCTTGTGCCAAACCATCTCATGCCTAAATATGTCACTTTCACCTCTCGTGTAACAATCTATCATTAATCTATTATAAAATTATGTCCCAGAAATCTAGAAATCCAAGCCAAGCACTAAAATATATCTTAATGGCTACGTTCTAGATGTCTTGATAACTTCTAGTATAATAAATTAATGAAATTGGGGGCTTTCTAGTCAATCTGCAGACACTAGCATGTACATATTGCTGCAGTAACAACGTTAAAAAATTAGTGGTAGTCGACATCCTAGTAACTGAAGGTGAAATTTTTTCAGTACACATACTCATGGTTATTAATAACTCAAAGTGTAAAATCATAATGAAATTTTTAAATAGTTTTTTTTTATTTAAGTCAGCAGATGGGGACAAAGCAGCTCTAAAAGTCGTAAAAATAGTGCTTCCTCCACCCTTTAACTTTTGAATTATGTACTGGAAAAGTGATTTAAACAGATTCGATTGAGTAGTTTCAAAAAAAATTCTATGTCTTATTTCAGAAATTAATGCGACAGAGAAAATTTTGATTAATTTCAAAGATATTATACTATTTACCCATATTGATCTATATAAAAAATTAGGTAAAGAACATCGAAATTATTGCAATAACTGAATAACTAACTAATGGTACCGTAGACGATATGAACGTTAACAAAATTCGAACATCGTTTATACTCTGATTTTTAAATACCAGAACTAAAATGTCAGCTGCGATCGACTTTTTTTTGTTGCAAACGTAGAGAATAGTGTTGTAGTATGGCTCATTGATAAGTGAGTTGTGGATTCAACTCACCACTGTGAGTTGAATCCTATAAAATATCTATAGGATTCAACTCACATTTACAACTCGCTCATGAATGAGTCTTACTACAACACTATGTTCCACGCTTACAACATAAAAAAAAAGTTGATTGCAGCTGTCATTTTAGTCCAGGTAATTAAAAATAAGAGAACAGGTGTGTGTGTCAGTCATTTAAAATCTTTAATATTTTTTCAGTTTAACTACACCATTATATTATAGCGCCATATGTGATATACTTTCCAGTTAAATTTAGTTAGTTTTTTAGGAGAATGAGAGTGAATATAAAAATGACAATAGGGTTTTTGACAGCCAAAATTAACTGAGACACTTAATACCATCTACCAAAACGTTGAAGGCGTCGAGATCTTATATGACATAAATTATTTCTGTCATGATATTTTAAAAGTAGAGAGAGAATCACAAGAATCTTGTGGAATGTGTCCAGAATGACACTTTTAGACAAATTTGTGGTGTCAGTTTAAGGCTACTAGGTGAAATTAATAGTATCCTGTCGGATCCAGCTTCGGATGAAGCCAGAATGCTATGTAAACTAGTAGGTATAAGAGATCAATAATTACTTTGTTTTGTTAAATTACGGAATTATACTTACCAAGGCAGCGTGGTCGCTTAAGAGACGAGCCTCTTTAATTATGAATTTAAAAAAGAAGCTTGTCTTAGCTAAAATGGTCACGTAACCGAATAATGAATGAAAATTGTAGTCTGTTGAGTTTTTAAGGAACAATTGAGTGAAAATATAAACTATTTAGTGTACCGTGACCTTTTCAGATGCCACGAGACCCAATCACTTGGCTGAGGCTAGGTAATACCTTACCTTACTTGACAAGTGAAATTCAAAACAAGTGGCATATGTTTTTGGATACAGATAAAAATATGCTAAACTAAGCGTGAAAACCGTGTCATGTCACTTGTCATAGATGTAAAGAATAGGTATCACACTTCATTGTTTTCAAATTTTCTCTTTAACGAATATTGTTGAAATAAATTTTCTTAGAAAGTGTATTGTGAGCTCTACCACCTTTAATAGTTTCAGAGAGTTCAATACTATAGTTCAAACCTTAAAGTGCGTAAACACTATCTTCATGAATTTGGAAGCGAATCGTCACCTATTAATTTTTCGGTATTAACTTTTTGGGCGACAGCGGGGTTTCTTATTATTTTATTATGAATAAAATAAAGTAAAACATAACAAAGCTAAATAATTTATCTCACTTTTGTAAATACTTGATAAAAATTAAAGGAGTAAAATAGTTCATGTTAATAATTTGGAGGTGATTTAGTAAGAAAAAAAATTAACTTACGGTAATTATAGAAAAATTACAAAATAACCATGTTATTTCTCATATCGCGAAGATATAAGGCCTTTTTTTTGTAAATTATTGATCAGTAATTAACAACGAAAAATGTTTTCATTTGCACCCCATCTTCGACCTTTTGTGGCAACAGGAGCCTTAAATTAAAAAAAAATATATTGTTTGGGTACGAAACCATGAAAAATCATTTATTTAAATCTTGGAAATAAAAAAAACTACTTCAAACTTTAAAAGTTATTTATATAACTTATAGAAGTTTGGAAACTAATATCTCGTTACCTATTTATTGGCTTAATTAAAAAGTCATTAAAATTGTTTGTTTTTTAAAATCAAATTAAGGTGTAGAGTAGTCCTAGTTATTATTAATAAAGAACATGAACAAAGTATCTTCACCTTAATAGAGATATTGGAAAAATCCTAATGGACGCTCTCTTAATATTAAATTAAATTGTAAAATGAATTTGGTTTTTTTAATACATAATAAAAAAAAATTAATACATGTAATTTTTTGATGCACATAAATCTTATGGGGTTTATTAGCGAACCGGATATAGTGATATTTGGAAAATTAAATTAAATACTTGATTAAAAAAATATCGCACTAGCGGTACTCCACACGATCTACCCTGAAAATTTTTAGCGTTCAGTTATATGTATAGCGCCTTCTTTAGTTTTTTTCAGATTTCATTACAGCATTGTATAGCGGCATATTGACCACATATTTGTATTAAATTTCATACATATAGTTTTAGAAGAAAATTACTGACATAAAAGACAAAAAGTGTCATGAAAATAAGGTTTAAATTTTTGCCAGTGTCTATGGAACTCTAAAGACTTACTTCTCTATAGCAACTCCGCTGAACAACTCGATTCTCCCATCATCACTGGCACCAGGAGCAGCTCGGCAGGCAACCACCGCCAGGAGAACAAAGCACAACACTCTCATCTCTGCCTACTCTCTTTTGGACTGTTCCTAAAGTCCTTATGACTCTGAAGTTGGGATACAAATGAGATGTAGACGGGATAAACGACGCCTTATATCGAATGTTAAAATATGTTTCGTAAGATGTGTCCACGAAACTGTTTAGTGTAGTGTGAATAGTTGATTTGATACTTGAAGCTGTATCGTGTAACCGACTGCGCGGCGTAATTTTTTTCTTTAGGCACTCTTTAGTGCCTTTGTAAAATTGATAGAAACAATTTTATTTATTAATATTAATCCTTACACGCAATTTTGTTTTGGTTTTGGTTACATTAAAAGGGCTTGTACTTTTTTTTGTAACCATTTTTTACTCATAAACTGTGTTAATATTTGGTTATTTATTATTATTATTATTCTAGTGTGTTGTGAAAAATTTGTGACATTTATTTAGATGTAAGTAAATTCCGTTGAGTTCGAATTCAAGTTTATTCATCTAAAGTTCCACTGGAGAATTTTGAAGGTCATACATATAAATTAAAAAATTTCTGCCCTTCTACTTTATATGCACCGCTTTACAATATTATGTAATTAAACTAAGCTTCACAGAGAAAAAACTGTAATACACTATGCTCATTTTAAAAAAATCGGCTGATGTAATTTTTAGTGATATATTTATGATATGATTTCTCATTTATCTCTTCCTTCCATACATCCATTTTATTCCTATACACTGACATACATCCTCTGTTAAACCACAAATTATCTTATCATCCATCAAACAATCTATGCATATCTTTTTGTTCTACTCTTATATTTGTACGCATCGATCTTCCAATTTAAAATTATTTTTGTCACGTCAGTTTTGTCCCTCTTAATTCCCCTGTGATTTAAAAATATAAGAAGAACTAAGTGTGGGTATTTACCCACACTTAGTTCTTCTTATATTTTTAAATCACAGGTGAAACGTTGAACTTATGATATAATTTGAGGTACTTAAAAAATTATAAGAATAAACACTTTGAAAACATAAAGTCAACAAATTTAGTTTGTATATGACACATTTGGAAATAAATATTTTCTTTACTGTCCTTTTCAAGGATCAATCGTATGTAGTCACAGTATTATCGTCTTAAACGTTCATTCATGCAGCATAGATGCTCGTAGCGCGATACAACAACAAAGGGGCGTGGAACAAACTTTAGAAGAAAGCTTATTGGTTCGATTCTTGATGTCCTTATAAGAGGTTTTTATTTTATTCATGCCTAGTGATGGAGAAAGTTTATAATTATTTTAAGTACAAATATTTTTTTATTTTTTTTATACACATCTAAATAATTACTCAAAATGAAATACTTTATTTTTAACCGACTTGCAAAAGGAGGAGGTTCTCAATTCGGCTGTATGCGTTTTTTAAATAATTTGTGACAGATCAGCGCTGGTTTAACAGAAGACCATCTGAGACTGATACCCGTTTTAGGACAAGTTTGTTTATTTTTTATTTTATTTTTTGTAACAATTAGTATAATATAATTTGTTGTAATTAAAATCATTTTCTTCTTAATTCTTCCTTTCAAATAGAATTTTATTATAATTAATTTTCATCTAATGTGGTATGACGTATCTGGTAATAATTTGAAAACGCAATATCTCCTTATTAATAAATAAATTAAATATTTAATAATAACATTGAATTAGAAACGAATGACAATTGCCATGTAAACAACGTAACTTTGAATAGGTATTATTTTATAAAGATGGCACCACAGCTTAATAATGTTTTCCGACCAAGTAAATTAAAATTGAAAACCTTAATACGTTATTTTACAATTTTTAACTGAATTCGAGAAGCGAGAGATTAATGACACGTGGCGCCATCTAGTTATGTATAAATTACAAGTTTTTTATTGTTATGTTTATTACTGGGTTATTTCGAGTACTCTGCTTCCAAGGTATCTAATAATATTATAAGTAGTGTTACAAGTGACACCATAAAAAAAACCTTGCTGTAAATATTAAATTTCTATACCTAAAAACATGTTGCATATATTTGTGAAAGTACTAACCAATTGAATACAAATATTTGGCATAGAATGTATGAATGAAGTACCGTTTGCGAGAGAATGTATAAATAATAAAAAGTTGTACTTTAAGTCCAGGATATAAGTAAATAAACGATCTCGGAAGGTTATAGAAATATATCAGTTTATAGAAATGTGTTACATCTTATCATGATACTTAACTATCATTAAAACTAGTTTTAATCGACTTCAAAAGGAGGAAGTTCTTAATTCAACTGTACTTTATTTTTTGTATATTTATACCGCGATTTTTCTGTCAATTATGGACCGATTTTCATTTTTTTTAATTCGAAAGAGTATACTCTCGAATGCTCCCGCTGTCGCCAAGTCAGGATCTGATGAGTGAATACCAGAGAAATCGAGAGCAACTCTCGAATATTATAGACATAGACATAGACATAGACAACACTTTATTGTTCACCAAATCAAAAATTACAAAAAAAGTACAAGACAATAGTTACTTGGTAAAACAAAAGGCGGCCTTATCGCTAAAAGCGATCTCTTCCAGGCAACCTGACTCAGATGAAATTCTTAAATTATCTATAATTATTATGCAACACAGTAAAATGAAAATAAAAAATAAAAAAAGACATACATGGACAGCAGATTATAGGCACGTGCAAAGTGTTTCATATATTTTTATTTTCTAAAGCTATTCAAATATTTGCGTAACTAAAAAGTAGAAAATAACAAAATTCAAAACCGACTTCAAAGTTAATTAAAATACAATTAAATAAATATTTTCTACAACATCTTGAAGTCGGATGGCAAGTTAACCATAAAAAACAACAACTACAAACTTTCCCGGGAACCATTTGTTCGGGTGCATAAAAATTAGCTTATTCCGACACGGTTTCACTAAAACGATACTTGTTGCGGTACTTTTTGTCCCGGGAATCCCGCAGGAATTTCAAGTCAAGTGTCTACGAACACGTACGTGTGTATTTTTTTAACAGCTGGAATACAGCAGACAGCCTGAAGGCCCACCTTAGTATATTATATATAAAGATTGATAAATTATTAAGGGTCGTATATTTGCGGCGTTTCAGGCTCTCCTGTTAGTAGGGGAGGCCAAGCGGGGATTTTGGGATTTACTCGAGTGTGGCAGAATAACATAAGGGGAGAAACCTTGCACCCTATTATGTACCCAACCATATATTAACCCTTCATATAGGGTGGCGGTATTTTTTTTCTTCAATTTTTTTTCTAACCGTCAGATTAAGGAAATTCCTCCACATAATTGTCAGATTATGGGTAAGCACGACAAGGACATCAAGCTGAACCGTCCGTATATTAATCTGACGCACTCGAGTATTTCAATGATACGTTTTTTTTTGCATTAAAAAAAATCGGCCCTGACTTGGCGTCCAAATCTTCAGTCTTTTGAATAGGAGTTCCTTTAGGGTTTACTTAACATCTCTTTTGAATATCTGACGCGCTTGAGCATTTCTGTGCGACTCTTTTTTTTAAAACCTGTACACGCTCGCCCCCAAGCAAAAGGGTGTTTGTTATACATTACACCAGTTATACGTCATATAACCTTTTTTTCTTATTAGCATCTAATCTTCACAATCCAAAAGTTCCCCGCGACGCTCGAGTAACTCCACATTTAGCATCTTGGGCTCCCATACTATGTAGTGCGAAAGCCCACCCGACTGTTGTATCTTAATTGAAGTGAAACTTCTTTAGAATCGTTTTGATTTGAATACTAGATGAAACGAAAAAGCGTCACTAAAAATAGATAAACACATAAATCTATAGGACTAAGTCTGCGAGTGCATGAAATAGAATACATTATATATAATAATTAAAACACTATGCTTTTTATACAGATAGTTGGAAATGTTTGGAAGTTGTTCGTTAATACTTCAAATTTTGTGTTTTAAAACTTCAATATATTATAACGATATAATTACTGAAATGTCATGTCGAAATTTAATATCCCTCTCACCCCTTGTCGCAATTTGTTTCACTTCTACCGCGTGTGAACTGCACACACACACACACACACATACACACACACACACACACACATTTTTTTATTATGTGTCTTCCATGCTAATAGTCAGTGAGTAGGTCCGTTCGTTGATGCTGTGGTCATCTCAATACAGCGTTAGGGGGTCAAGGCTACTTTCACCAGGCCTGGGTGCATCGCGCTGCATTCAAGGCTGCGCCAATGAACTTGTCAGCTTACTTTCTATTTGTACTTTGTATAGTATACGCATAGAATGCAGATAGTTCAAGATAAAATTCAACTATAATATTTATTTTTTTACTTGCAATATATCTAATTTGTTTAAAAATGTAACTTATTATATGTGTCTATCATATCTAAATACTTATATTAATAATGTATATACGTTATTTTTTGGAAGTATGTCAATTAGACAATAATTAGAAATCATAAATTTGTTAGTGTACACAGTCTTGTTTTATTTATTTAAAATTTACAGACTTGTTAGAAGAAAACTGTTTAGGCTGAAAATCGTATTTGTTTTTTATGTATTTCTTTTATTACAAGAAATAATAATTTTATTGAAAGTCGTTGCTGACGGATTCTATGATACAAAGTGTTGGACCGCCTTGTTAATGAAAACACAGAAAACCCACGTCGATCCCCACTCAGCTTGTTTTACTTTGGTATAGGTTTTTGGGATCAGCTCCATATTTATCCATTTTTTTACGTTTAGATTAGCGTAACTTGCTTAACTTAATGATATAAAATATGTCTGTTTGTCCGTTGATGTTTTGAAAAGATTTGAAGTTTGATATATTGGATTAGTGATAAATTCATGAAAACCCTTTGAGTACTTTTAAATTACTTAAACTAATATGTGAAACAAATAATCAATCAGAATGGGTAACCGAATAATATAACCTGAATTAATTCTTTTAAAATAGTTGTTTTCTGATATTTTACACTATACTGTATACGCGTGTGCGTATAAGCTTCGTAATAGATGGACACTAATACAGGTTCTGTGGTATGTTACAGCACTTACATCATAAGATTTATTTATTGAAGATTATTTAACTAATGAATATTTATTGGATAGTTTATTAAGTAATTTTATTAATTGGAGGGAATAACCTTTTCGAAGTGTTGATTGCATTAGGGCGAGATTTCTAGGGTGCGTTGGCAGGTGTGCTTTGCTTTTACTTGAGACGGGTATAGTCATGCTCAGACGATGACCACCCGGACGAGAAAGGAGGTATCGAGCTACGAGCTAGGTGCAGACGAAGATTCTGGTGCCGAGTTGGCTTGGATACCCGTCGTGAGCAAACGGCCGCAGGTGAAACTCAGTGTCTGGCCATATTTGAGGGCGTCGGATTGGGGAGTGGAGTTGTACCGCGCTCTCCATTCCGCCGCCACGTTTTGCTTCACGTCCTGCGGCGACGATAGAAGATGCCGTCTCGGCTGGCACCTGCCAGTGCCTGTGTGCAGTAGGAGATTACGATTTTCTGTCGCCCTGGCTATAGACGAATGGAAGTAACGCGGCTTTAGTGAGTATTTTAGTAGTGGTAACCTACCTCCATCAGGTTAGTACGAGGCCAGCGAGCTCCACCTAATCCTCACACTGTAATAAGTACGTAAACGGATTTCTCCTCGTCAAAAAATAGGTATCGCAGTCCTCTCGTCGCTATTACTTACTAACCAGGAACTAACTTAGATGGGACACCTGTTGCTTTCTTCTGCGAAATAATAATATCTGGTAAGGAGGAAGCGGGGAGGGAGGATGCGCAGAACTCCTAGCTGCTTTTCCGTAAGAACAGGACTAGGCATCTAATGACCTTCGGTTGTTGTAGACGCTTCACTGCTTTTGACGCCCCTTGAGGTACATCATTAGTCGCACTTATACCAAGCACGCGTCCTTTATATTCTTCAACGAAAATAGGGCTTCTGGGGGCTTATCCATCTCAGTAATATGAAAGATACCTCCCAACGGCCCTGTGCCTTCCAAGGTTATAGCACTGTCTAATCTGTTGACCCACGACCCTGGATTAGAGCGACAGCAAATACACCAGAATAGCTTCAGTGGGCAGTCACGACTAATCTCATACTATCCCATGCCTGCCCACGATCAGTAGAGTGTGTATAAAGCATTTCTATTTAACACCACCATTTTTTATCTATAAGAGGCAAATCGGCAGAAAGTCCACCCATCTGATGGAAAATAGTTACCGTTGCCTATAGAGGCTTGCAACATTAGTAACGTTGCCGACCTCACACAAGCATTATGGTGTATTAAATGGTGTATAAAATTAGATTAAATAGATAGATATTAAGAATGTAAGAAATAAAACATAAATGCATAAAAACGTGTAATAGTTAAGAAGTAGAAAGAAGAAGTAAAAATCGTATTAGTAGTAAGCAAAATGTGACGAATTTTAAGGTTTTTTAAAAAAGAAAAAGAAAATTCCAGTTCCCCCTATTTTTTTTATTCCTCTCTGCCAGACGAACAAGATCTGTCCAGCCTTCCCCCCCTTATTTATCCTTAGATAGCAAAGAAAAGGAAATTTAAGAAGAAAAATAAAAATCTCCATTTTAACCAATAATGGAGGAGAATGCAATTTATTAAAAAAGCGTTATGGTAAAACTAACTCTTACTTAATAGTATACTTTTTTATAATGCAATTAACCAACCATGCAATGCGTTGCATTGAAGTTTTATTCAATAGAACTTGAGCGCAAATTATTGGGTGGCAATGGTAGTACATAAGAAACCTTCAAGTGTCAACAAAAACTTTTGTTTCAATTCATGCTGTTGAAGGGTACACGAACGCGTAGAGAACGAATACGCATACATGTATTTTTATATAATAACTAGCTTATACCCGCGACTTCGGCCGGGTGGTGCGGTTTTTTAACTATCCCACGGGAACTCTTTAATTTTTCGGGATCTAAAGTATTCTATATGTTGACCGGGGATATAAGCTACCACCATACAAAATTTCATTTAAATCGGTCCAGTCGTTTCGGAGATTAGCCGGTACAAACAGACAGACAAACAGAGAAACAAAAAATAAAAAAAATATCTAAATTAGTTCTATTTCACTTCTTACGTCCCCTTGACTCGGGTTTTATCATTTTTTTTCATTGTACAGAAATTCGACCTCTACAGTTTTATTACAAGTATGTATAGATTTATTCACAGAATTTATAACTACACGTTTTATAAATATTAAAGAAGCATGCGATTTGAGACCATAGTGTTCTTAATTTATAATCAATTATATATTATGTGAAACATTAAACTACTAAAAATAAAACCACCTATAAATAAAACTCACTTAAAAATATTTAGTATAGGTTTTTATTTTTTTTTACTATTGTATAGCCCCCCAAATACAATAGTAAAAAAAATAAAAACCTATACTAAAGCCCATCCAGCCCCAACAGAACACTGTCGCTGGGTATTGTACCTAGAAGGGTGGAAGCATTACCTCGCTGGATACAGAGGCAAAACCTTTGAGCGAGGTGAGCTCCAGACTTCCGGTTACCTGTACTTCCGGCACAGCAATATGCTGAGTGCAAACCTTGTTTGCTGAAAATGCGGCGTACAAATTCTCAAAATATGCTCTGTGTATAATAACGTATAACGAATGTAATTACGTCGCTATTTCTTCGAATAAAGTTTATCTTTCTTTCTTTTTTTTACTTAATTGGACAGATAGATAACTCTATTATTAACACTTTACATAATAAATAATAGAAATTATTTATTTTTATTGGTATTTCAATGACTCAATAACTTTATAGAAGGTAATTATTCTCTAAGATGCACGGTCAACCAAGCATTACAATGAATACGGCTGAACGCTGCGGGCTCTCTGCCCTCTATGTCAAAAACTGTTGGGCGTATGAAAATTTTTCAAGACAAAATTTGTCGCAAATTTAATGTTCTACAATTTTTATAATAACTATTAACATCATTGGAGCTATAAAAACCGAGATAATCGCGAAAAACTGATTTTGTAACCCTTATAATAGCAGCCCATAAATATCCCACTGCTGGGCTCGGGCCTCCCACTATAGGGGAACGGAGAGTATACCCGCTACGCTTGTCCAAGGCGGCTTGGCAGGTTTAACACATCGGTTATCTCGATGTGCAGGTTGCATCACGATGTTTTCCTTCACCGTTATTAGCACGTGGTAATTGTAACTATATGCACATTAGGTCAGAAAACTGCCTAAGTGGTGCATGCGTTCCGGTCAGGATCGAACCCGCGCCCTTTGAGTCTGGGACGCGTGCGCTAGCCATTACGCTACCACGACTTGTAACCCTTGACCTTGGATAATTTACGGCGCAGAGACGAGATTTTATGAGACTTTTCAGACAATTTTTAGAACACCAAAATGAAGGTGTATACAAGTTTACAGCTTATTATCTCTCATTCCGAGGTGAAACCCCTAATACGACGACTATAATAATTAGTTTCCTGCTCGTCAATTATATATTTTTAATTCATAATTCTTTTTTTAACCTTATTTCAAATATTCATTACTATGTTTTTTTGCCATCTGTGGAGGTTTATCAATGGCTTCTCCTTGTTTTTATATATGTAATCTAGTTTTTAAGATTACAGTTGTCAGCCCCCCAAATACAATAAAATAAAAATTACACCTCCAATGGAAAACATCGTAAGCGACATGGTGTAAAATTTTACTAGAGAGCAACTTTACAAATTATTGTTTAGTAAATCACTCATAGATTTTAGATAATTAGTATATTCGTAATTGTGCCGTTATCAAAGGAATCGGACCTAAGAATCTTTGTATTAGGATCTAAATTGTTTTAGCTGTACATTTTTTTCCATAACAGGCCCGGTATGGGTTAGTTACAGTACACAACTATGTATAAATAAAACACTCATCAATTAAACCTGAACAAAAAGTTTAGTTCAATATATTACTTTTTCTAAAATCTGTCACTTCAAACAAATGACGGAACAGTGAAAAGAAATTGACAGGTACATGTCATCCGTAAAAATCCCAAAATATGTAATAATATATAAAATAACTTTCTAAAACCATCCATCAAAAAATAAAAAAGCCAAAAAATGACGATAGCAAATTCCGTTGGGTGATATAAAAATTCAGTAATTCAAAACATCAACACAATGGGAAAGAAGAAGCGAAGAATCTTCCCCAAGAAAAAGAAATCAGTGTTCAGAAGACCGCATCCTATGAAACGGAAGATGATGTTAAAGCAAAGGAGAATGAAGGCGTTTTTCCATAGACACAATCCAAGAGGGTATATTGAGAGAGGAGTCAGAAAAGTCGTTGGAGGCATTTATACAATGTCTGACAAAGTGAGAGACAAAATAGCAGAAAGCACTCAAGCATTGGACAATCCGTTCAGCGCTCAGTTCTATGAAGATAGATGTATAATACAGTGATCATGTGCTTGGATTTACAATAAAACTGGTTCTATTACATCTTTGCTTTTATAAATAGATCATAGACGTGCCTTGTATGTATTATAGCCCGTTCCATTATCTTACTAACCGTTCATTTGCTTACTGGTTAATGTTTGACATGAGCTCCATAGGAGTAAAGTCAAATTTGTACCAATGGTTATGCTGATATTAGATGGATCAACCAAATTCAATCAGTTTGATTGAAAAGCACAGAACTGTAAGGATACGACGGTATTCGATGAGATTGAACGGTTCAAGATTGTTGATTCATCCAAATTGAAAGATAAAAATGAACAGTCTAATATGGGCTTAAAGCAAGTGAATGAACAGTAAGATATATATAGGAAGCGAACATTAGACAACTGAAAAGGAGTAGTCTAAATTGGTATAGTCCCAATTTGTGAAAACCATTTTAAATGGATAGCTTATATTATTTTTTAATGTTGCGATACTTTGTGTTTTGGGAATACCCCGGGATTGTTTAAGTGTACATTATCATTAACGCTCGTGTAGACGTCGCTACACCATCACGCCGTTTCCGCGCTTCTATTATGTGAATTTCTGTATATATGCGAATGTTATCCTCTCTTCTTTAACATCGCCGTAGGACGACTAAATACGGTGGCGGTGTGGTGGTAACGGAGTTGCGCTTAAATTACACAGTTTTGTGGCGCGGTAACGGTGTCATGTACACATATATGCTATGTATAATTCAATAAGTTGTAATCATTTTATTGCCTTGTTAAATAAATAATAAAAAAACATTGTTGAAATAATAATGTTGTTACGAACTTGTAGGCGATTTCCAGGATGTAAATTCGAAAATGCCGTTGGAATTATTACAAAGCTTATTAGAAGTACACAAAAGTAATTCATAGTTCTTACAAGTATAGCCGAATACAACAAAACCAAGCCACAGGGCAGAAAATCGTTATAACATAAATCGCACAAAGTTCGTCGTTATAAGATACTCGCTCCGAAAGTGCACTAGGTAATGCCTCATTCGCAGTCGGAACACGACTGGCGCATTTTCCGACTGACTGACCCTTGTCCATTTGTAAATTAGACATGACCTCCTCCTAGCAACATGCCACCCATTGGTTCTTGAAATCATTAAATGGTCAGCTTAATTGCTTCCAAGCATTCGCATTAAATACCAACAGAGGAAAGAAGGTTTTATGACGTCTTACGGCGGCGTGAACAATAGATCACTCAAATTCAAAGGACTAATAAGACATGTGCAAAGGATTAGTATCGGCTTGCAACAATATATTCGTACTTAACGAATTTGATATTTAAGTAAATGCATGTGAAGATACGTGGTGTGTATGTAACCACTCGAATGTTCTGTACAGGACTTGTGGGTTTTTTGAACTAGGTCACTAAATAACCATCATATAATTTTATAACGATAAGGCACTTCAACCTTGTCGCCAACTTTTCGCGGCATTTCGGCTCGTTGTATAAATTCCACTTACAAATCCATTTGATTTGATCCGCGCACCTCCCCTCTCATCTCGAGGTGAGAGGGGGCGCGTGGGTCGGTGCACGTCTCTCCTCTTCGGCCTTTATGTGTGGGCGGATCCGGTTTCCCCACCGGTCGCCCCCGCGGCTGTAGTCTACGGCGGCTGGAAGTCGTCGTGGACGACCCTTCGTCGTTGCCGCAAGCTCTGGCAAAAAGGGAGCGTGGTGGTGTGCTTGCCTCTCCCGGTCCACCGCCTTCTTTGCGGATATTACGGTCTCACAGGAGGAACCAGAAGTGATAGGTTACCTGCCGACGTAGCGGCAACTACTGTGTCCTGACTGATCCAAACTGAAGAAATTTCTAATTGAATATCAATAGGAACGAAGAAACTGCAGACAAACTGCGTTGCAGTTTGGCAAAGTAATAGTTTTTAAAATCGTGAAACTTTTAATATTTTCGGCATTTGGCCAATTTCATCATTTTGGTGAGATTGGTAATTTTGGTAATTTTGGTCAGTTCAGTCGTTTTTGGGCATTTTGGTCAATTTGGTCATGTTAGTCATTTTGGACATTTTTGTTATCTTTTTCATCTTTGTCATTTATGTAATTTACAGATAGATAGACGGGGGATAGATAAATAAAACTAGAACGAGTTGAAATGAGGATGAAAGTTTGTATGGGGGACCAATCATTTCTCAATTTAATAGATATAAAAATTTATCATCTATAAAAAAAATGCGATACTAACTTGATCTGTCTGTCTGTTAAGCCTTCACAGAAAAACTACTAGGAGGTAATTGATCGGTTTTGCAGTAATTTTCTTTAAATGTAGATTTAATACCAAAAATGTAGATAAATAATTTTCATCCCAGGAGATGGGATAGTTTGCGATATAAAATGAAATGGATCTTCCATGGACAAACAGCACTAACATAATTTTTTTGTACAATGTAACCTGTATTAACGCCTGCTGTTTAAACAAGGGGCACGCACGCAGAGGTATGTATATATTTTGTATTGTTATTCAATTCTCACTTTCTTTATACAAGGCTGGCTCATATTTCGCTCAGCGAATCACCATTGATTTCCACCAGTGCATTCTGCACACCCTTCCCGCTGAGAGTGATATGCTACATAGGCTATAAGTACTGAATCATTTTTTTCGCGTATGGTTTCATTTAAAGGCCGATTTTTCAATCATCAGATACACGAATGAATAAACGAATGAACGAATATGCTTTATTGTATTTTAAAAGATACACTTAACAGAAATAAAATTTTACAATACAATAGGCGGTCTTATCTCTATTAGCGATTTCTTCCAGACAACCTTTGGGTGGACAAGAAGTTTGATAAGAACACAGGTATGCTGCATTATTCTCACTACCGAATCAGTATCTTTTAAATATATACATAAATAAATAAACGTTAATCATAAGATAAAATACAACACGAATAAATTAAAAATTAATTTAAATATATTAATCCAAACGGAAGAACAGCGCTGTTATCATTCTCTAGCATAGTGCTGAGCTAGGTCTAATTTTAAGACGTGTAATTTACTTGACTTTTATTGTTGTTTTCTGTTTCTGCCTTATAATAGATGTGCTTTTTCTTTTCTTCTTTCTTCATATTTGTAGCAAATACATCACTACGCTTACGATATTTGTCATGATAAAAATGGTCGTTAGATTTTGTGGGTATATGAAAGATTTCCACTTGGGTCTTACTATCATCTTTTCTGTTCTGGTATCCGTAGGAATGGTCCAAAATCCCTTTGAGGGTAAGAAGGGCTGCTAGCACCGTTGAGAGGAAACTCATCATCAGACCTATAAAGTAAATCAGTTAAAATCAGGAGATAATTTAAATAATGTAGTATTCTAATGGTGAAAGAATTTTCGAAACCAGACCAGTAGCTTTTGAGTTTATTCGTTATAAACATACAAAAATACAAGAAAGAATTTTCTTTTTATAATATTACTATAGATATATTTTCTTATTTTAACATCGTAAATGTAAACAATATTACAAATTTTAATCATACACGGTTCTTGAAAAACATTAAAAGTTGTTTGTTATAAAGTACGCCTATTGAGGCCTAATTGATAAATGCTTGCAAATAATATAATGCTGATATCAGACGGATCAACCAAATTGAATTAATTCGGTTGAAAGGCCCAGTAAAATTGAATGATTCAAGTTTGAGAGTAATCGTCAAAAATAATTTTCATTCAGAACTTTGATTGAATTTCTTGAAAAAACTATTAATTATTTCGATTTGTAGGAAATCAAAACAATTATTTGCTCAAGTACATGGTAGTTAAAAACATTAGGTGACATATTAATTCATGTATCACATGTCTTTTTGCCCACCAGGCATGCAAATAGCAGTTAAAAAAGACTACTTGATCAATAAATTATAGTAGCCTATTTACTTATATATTAAACTGGAGGTTCCGGCAGACTTTGTCCTGCCCTGAATAAATAAAAATCTAGGACCCGATCCCAGCGCTACCTACCGATTCCAATAACTCTAAACCATCCGGGAACCCACTCAAACAGGCACAAAAAATTCATCAAAATCGGTAAAGTCGTTCTGAAGTTATGCACGTACATACATTTCTACAATTCATTTTTATATATATAGATTAACGACATGTAAAAACCCAAACATACTTTTAGTATAGACTATATGTTACCTTTAGCAGACATAAAGGCGATTGTCTTTAAAGCAATGGGTAATAGCAAACTCTTTGCTGCTAACAGTCCCAGAATTAAAGGCATGAGATACTTCTTATGGAGTTTAATAAATTTCCTCCTTCGCTTGATTTTCTTCAAATTGTGAATACATTTATGACCTTTGCCTTTATTCTTGCGTATAGACTTTTCTGAGTGATTTTTAATTTTCATTAAATTTCTTTGTACAGATCTTTGTATGTTATAGTCTGGATGGACTTTAAAAGATCTAGAAGAAACATAATCATCTGCAATCAAACATTTTTCAAAATAATTATGATATTATTTAAATGTATTTATGTATACAACGATGTTTCTGCCCTTTCTTTTATGCATAAATTTGTATAATACATCTATTTAATTTATGATTAAGTATCTAACATCGAGTACCTGCGTAAAAGTGCACCTATACTAGGCACTTACCTCGCTTAAACCTTGGCATATTGTTTTTCTTCTTAAGAATCGATTCCAAAGGTACCTTTGTATTTGCATAGCTGTTCAAACTCAGTGGCACAAATCCAAAAACTATTTCAGTTTTCGTTATACCATATTTGTTGGTGTTGTCTAAGATTAAATCTCTGTAGTAAGGTATCATTTTTGTTGGAACTTAGTTAATAAGTTTGTATTGACTACATGCGATATATTTCTGTTTTTGATGTTTTGCATTAAAATATTCGTTACGATTCGATTCTAAAATATTGTTTTTGTCGTTCCATGTCGTTAGAGAAAATAATGTTAGTAACATTAGAATCAGTTAGTACAAAAATCGCATTTGGATTGTTTCTGAGTTCTACAATGGTGAGAGTTAAATTGCCACCAATATTTTAATCACACGTCACGTTTATGTAGTAAACAGAATATGTTATTTTTTAATTATATTCTCCGAATTAATTATTACAATAGTTTCTCGTATGACTGTTTATTATCTTATGAATGTGCTTGACCATGGGCACAGTGTTTTATAGTAGGTAAGGTTAAATTGAGTTCATACCAGCCTTTCAAGCGTTACTTTGAACTACATGCATTGCAATTTTCTTGTTTACAAGTTTACTTGGCTCATTAGAAAGCTAAACGATCTATAAGATAATATGTCAAATATATATTTACTTAAAAAATCAATATTCTTTCTCCAACTTTATAAACATTTTTCAACTTTTGATGACAAACGTCGAGCGATGTTCATTATTGTTTTTATACAAGCTATTTACTTGACTGATAATAAAAGAGTGCGCAATTTTACTTAACTTTTCCAAGCAGAAACTTTAATTAATAGATATTCTCATGGCAACAAATGTATTTTTCAGTGCTCTAATACGATTTGAAATAATAGTCAGATTAACAATGTTATCTTGGAAGAAGAATTAGAAATAACAGTCTTCGAGTAAAAATATGAGTCTAAAACTCCTAAATCCTACATGAATAGATGACGCCAGATCTATATGACATGATATCTAGTGAATAAAGTGAAATTTACTATCAAAGCAACATTTTAAGGTATTATAGCGTTTTCATTACTAGCATTCTTCTTACTGACTCATAACCTTTACCTAAGTCATCGTGGAAATAAAGTTAATAGGTTCATAAGCAAATATTACCGAAAACCATAGAAAGGCACCTAAGAGTGTTTACTCAATAAATATGATAATTAACCCGATTAACATGATAGTATTTTAAGTATTTAATAATTTAGCTGTGAAAGTTAAAAAGCTTAACGGTATTAACGCAATATTGGAGGGAGACGTCGTTTCGCTTCGGTTGCTATTACAGATAGGATTTCTATGTCATTATTATTATGGTCTAGGTTAGTTCTAATACCTATTATTTTTTTAAACCGATATGATGGTTCTGTTGGGTTAGGGTTCGTTTGTGAATTAATATTCATAAGCGTAGAACGTTCCAGTAACTAGAGAAGCAATAAGAATAAAAGCCTTTAGCGTCCTGAGTATTACATTACCTGGGACTTAGAACAAAAAATTATTTCTCTGCTATCTATAGTAGCTAAAGTTAAGAAAAAATGTATAATTGTAACTGTAATTGGTACTTCCGAAAGTGTCAGTGAATATATTAATAATAATACAATTGGCTCTCTGATTGTAGGAATAGGGTGTTTTAAATTGATTTTACTTCTAAGTAATAAGATCACTGATTCTTTGATTATCCTGATTATCATTACAAATCCGTTAAATCTCAGTAAAGTTTGCTGTTTCTGCTTTGGAGTCTTAGATCTTTCGCATTTTATCTTCTACGCTTTCTCATTCTTCGGCATCCTATACTATTATACCATTGTTATGTATCTGGTTCCTCAAGATATTAAGTTAACATTTCTCGGACCTAATATTTGTACCTACTGGGAGCTGGGTTATCTGGCTATTAGTTTGTGTGTGAAAGATGCTGGAAAACATCGTGAGAAATACTACTTGATTTCATTTCTTCAAGTGACGACCGAACGTTAACTTTATATTCCAACTAATAATAATGTCTCAATATTTCCGTTAACATTAGCCAAAACAAGTCTCATAACGCTTTATTTCTAAAAGGGTACAAAATAAAAATCCGAATCCAATCAAAACACCCGTGTGTAATAAATGTAAATACAAAATAATATTACACAATTTATTTTAATCATTGGTAACAAAATAATTTATTATCAAATTTACATTTTAATTTTAAATAAATAAATTATTACATAAATTAATTAAATACCTTACAATTAGAAGAAAAATATTTACAACAGCGCGAGCACTTAATATCAAAATGTTGTTCGATGACTGGAAGATAAATTTCATTTTCATTAACACAAGATCATGATTGGAAATCAAAAATAGGATTTCTAAATAGTAGTTAATGTATTAATGAAAGCATTACGCTTTCTAAATGCATTGAAATTTAATTTATAGCTAATATGAGGTCAAATATGTGACTGAATTTTAATTTCAAAGTTCTTTTTAGCTCACATTTGACTCACTAATTGGATGAACTGAAAATATTTTTCATTCTAACTTATATCACTATAATCAATCTTATTGAAACAGATCCGTGCTCTCTCTTTCTCTTTCAAGGTTTCATCAGACTCCAAACAGTGATTAAAATCGATTTTACAATTAATATAAAAATTTAAATTAAACAGTGTTCAATAAACTAATACATTAATTTTCAGTTGAACTCTTATAGTAATCTTACCAGGAAATGACCTTGTATCAAATATGAAAACTCCTCCAGTCAACAATTCGGTGGAATATTTGTAAGGTCCGATACCATTAATCAGACTAGCCCTCGAAACTGGAACACTCATTGGATGGCAACATTGATACCGTCGACTTTACGGCATATCTTAATATCCTCCCTTCTGTAAACCCATCACAGCTGCGAATAATGCAAAGAAAAATCCTGCTAAGCCCGTGGCTCCTACTAGTAAGACTAATCCTCCAATCATTACAGGCACTAAGGCAAAATACTTCATTTTATATGCTAAAAGGAGCGGCAGCATGTATTTCTTCAATTTCTTTGACTTGAGTTTGGGCTTTTTTGCTTTTGAGAGTTTTGATTTGCTTACATCTTGCCCAGTTACATCTTCTTCTACTTCATATTCACCATCTTCATCCTCTAATTCGTCATCGTCGTCATCATCAAGGATATCTGGAATGTATAAAATGACATTTTTAATGTTTTTTGATAATGATTTCCTTCAGTTTTGGTGCTTATACTATTTTTTAATCTAATTTAAATTTTCAATTAGGTGTAACAGAAATTATATCAGTAAATCGACTGCATTCATGTTTACAACATATTGCTACTTTGTGAATTAACCATATGTTATTGTATACTATGGTTTGTAATAATTTTTCACCAATTTTACTATTATTTGTAATTGGACATATCATAGTATAATTAAAGTTTATAATAGTGTAATAACTTTGCGTGCAAGTGAAACAATTTTACGCATACTAAATACAACTGAGTTTATACATAAATCTAATCTGTTGTTTGTATAGAGATATGTATCATTGTCACGTAAGAATTCTTTGTTTGAAAGTTAAAGATAATATTTTAGACAATACGCTAAATTAAGGAATTGTTTCACTATAATCAGTTAATTTTGTAGTTGAATGCAATTATTTGCAAAAAAGAAATTAGGTAAACAGACTGAAATTCCACCTGCAGACAAGGGGTTAGTATTGCCCATAAACTTGCTGAAAGTAAATTAAAGAATACCTTTTAAGTTTAATATAATCTCCTTAATTTTTTTAAAATATTTTAGAGCTACGGATAGTTTTTTTTTTAATTTATGAAATGATGTAATAATGATTGATTATTGTGATGATATTGTATATTTATTTTCTATATCAGCACAAGTTCAAGTAAAGAAAACGATTTAATTTTTTTTACAAATCGTACCTCAGGGTAGTATTAATAAAGTATGACTAGGATTTTAAATGTCTTCGTCAAGCAACTAACTACAAAAACATAAAAAAATTTAGAACTTGCCATATAAAATCGTATTATTTCTGAAAAGATATTAGAGATAATTCTAAAAAATATCCTAGATATTGTAAAGTATTAACTAGTAGGAAAAATGTCCCTGAGTTCCGAAATAGAAGATTTGATCGTAACGGGGATTAAGTCTAAGATAATGACAACAATAATAATAATACGTACTTAGCAAGGACCATTCATGTAAGTTAAGCAAGTAAGTCAAAGTAAGTTAATAAACTAAGTGAATACTGACTTATTAGTTTAACCGTCCATAACATGTAATAACTAAGTATTTGAATTTTCTAGCCATTGATTTGAAAAATTACTAGTTACCGATAAAATAAGGGTTTGGAGAGAATCTGGGGCAACCGTATATAATGATAGTGGTGCAGGTAATGATTTTATTGTTTTCATAAATACAAGTTTTTCTATTGATTGAGAGAAGACAAAAGTAAAACGCTGCTACTGTTGGGGATGAAGTGTAAATTATATATGCTGTAGTAGTTTTTGTATGATATAAAATTATGTTAATAATAATAGGATTATTTAGTTTTTTTCCATTACAGTTTCCGGTTAGTAAAAAATATTTATATTTATGTCGTTTAAGTAGATTTATTTTGCAAACCATGTGATTTTAATTAAAAAAGGACTAAATGTGGAGGTTTTATCTATTTTGTCCTTCTAAAACCTGATTAAATAAATACGATTCGTCGTGAGAGGCATTTGCCAAAGAATAAGTTCATATTATGTTAATTCCCATAATCAAAGACACAAAACTATAAATATCAAATTGCATGATGATCGATTCATTATTAAAAACGCGAATAAGAAACAAAAAAAGATACTAACGAAGACAATTTCACATGTATATATTCATAACTAAGTCTGGAATCTTCTCTAGTTACGTAATTAATTTTTGTTAATATATGCTTATTACATAACGTAAACATAAACTGATTTGAAAATCACGCAACAACCGATATCAATAACGCAACGCATGAATTACTCAATTGCGTGACATTTAATAGATGCTTACACGACAATGATCTCCTTGACGCCTCAGGCTCCGACGTTTCCGTATTTTCGTCAGTTTTAGGTTCCTCATCTGCATCCATAGACCTTCTCTGGAATTGCTCACTCCTGTATAAAGGTATTGCTTTTGGATGAAACTGGCTCTTATCATCTTCACTTTTCTCTTTGGCAATTGGCATATAATTACCAGGGAAAAGTATTTCCGATTTGTACTTTTTCACATTTTTCTGTGAATAGTAAACATTCTTGTCCAACTGCTGCTGATCTCTTCGTATTGGTATCGCCCGAGGTCTGAAGTACTGCTTCCTTTGGATCTCTTCGTTTGCCACATCACTGTTTGGTTGGATCACTATTGATGCACTTGTCCCATTGACTACATCAGAACCGTCACTTTTGGTCGCACCTGCATATGTCCACAACTTCGTTAATCTATCCTCATAATCTTCACACGTCACTAGCACTAAAAACACAACAAAAGTCTGACACCTGAGCAACATCTTCATCTTGGTCATTAGTAATCAATAACAACACTTCACTTTCAGTTGGTACTTATCTGAACAACCATTTTGTATCAAGCGATCGCGCAAAACTGACTTACTATTGTCAGTTGACGTTATATTTATACATGTGTAATCATAAACTTGCGTTTTTCCCGACTGTTCACGGTTGGACGGATTTGTTGGCTTCCTCGGATTTAAATTCTGATATGACGGGAAACAAAATTCACCAAAAAAATTGCGTGGCGTGCTGCAATACGCGTGGCTTCTTCCGTTAATGGTTCCCTGCGAATGATATCCGACAATCCGATATCAATTTTCTACGATGGTTTGTCGTGTAATTTAGCCCTATCATTATTTTGACGTCGAAGCAGCTCTTTGGAACGTATCTTGGCTTTAATTTGTGATCTTATTTCAATTTTGAGTACAGTAAAAGTGGTTGACAACACGTCTGTATATATTTTGACAAGATTAAATTACGCATCGCAATTGGTTTTGTCAAAGCCTTAACTAGTAGAACACGTTGTTTAATTAATGTTGATCTTAGTGCTGGATACAAGACAAAATTGCAATTTGACTATTAATATGAATAGGACAGACGTGAGTGGTGTGGTTACATAAATTTCAAATCCGCCAGCCTACTAAAAGTATTGATTATGTAAATGATAATAAAGCAGAACCTTGGTAGTCCGAACATGAAAAATTAATCCCCCTACGGATCTATGGAGCGTTCAGATTATAACATAAATAGGTACTCAATAACAAGAGATGTATTAAATAAAACAAAGCGAAATTATATATTGAAGTGAAACTGCTTTAAAATCGTTGTGATTTGAAACTCTATAAAACGAAAAAGCGACACTAAAAAGAGATAAACACTTAAATCTATAGGATGAATCCTGCGAGAGAATGAGTTACGAGCTTTACATTGTGCAACACAGATTAGAGAGTCAATAAGACCGACGATTAAACATAGGTCCAATTTGCACCGAAATAAACCTGATAATTTTGAGTTGAAATATGTTGACGGGCGAGGCTAAAAGAATTATACGTATATTAATAAAAGTTAGAGAAGCATTATCTGTGAGAATATTCTCTGAAGTTTCATTTCTAGTGCGTGTGTGCAGTTCGAACGTATTTTTTTAAATCAAACATCTAAGTTCTTACACTTTTTTAAAAGAATTAAACAATAAAAGATTAATTAAAAAGAAACACCTCCCACAACTAGACTCAGTACTCCACATTTACAGTGAAAGGGGCAGTGTACTATTCATTGCATTATTTAATATCGATATTAGACCCATAAACGAACTTGAATCAATTTGATTAAACACAGGCACACAACTGAAAGGACACGAAGGTCTTCGATGACGTTGAATGATTCAAGTTTATATTTACAAGAACCACTTTGGTTGATTCATTGAAATTGAATGACAGAATTGATCCATCTAATATCAGCTTAAGGCTTGTAGCAACGCCAACATCCTTGAGGATTTTTCGAGCGATAGCGCGGATTCCATAGTCGCGATCGTTTTTCAGATGAATTATTATTTTATTGTGAATAGAATAAAGTACTATTTAAAAAAACAACAAAACCATATTATATATTTTTTTATAAAGATGTAGATATATTTTCTCATCCTGCTTTGATAAAAAATTTAAGAGTAAAATGATTTCATGTCAATAATTTGGAGGTAATTTGGTGATTTTTTTCTTAACTTAAAATGACTACAAAAATATTACAAAAAAATACCACGTCACGTCTTATATCGTGAAGATTTATGATAATTTTTTGGTAAATTATTAATAACTAAATACCAAAGAAAAATTGTTTCGTTTGCACCCCACTTTCTACCTTTTCCAACAATAAGAGCCTTAGGGCGGCTTTTAACTCCTCAGTTATAACAATGTTTTTAATTACAGCACGTGGTTATGACATCCATGCTACCACGTGCTATTATTCAATGAATGACACGTGAACACATGTTACTATCTGCCCCCCTATTAGTATGTCCCTGCTACATCTGGTTAATGTTACTTTTAGTGACTATGTCACGCAGATGTAGCCAGGTTTTAATGCGTTATTTGAAATGCAACACTGTTGACGACGTTAACAATTGACAGATAACGTATGTATCCGTGCAGAAACGGAGAAAGAATACAATTTCTTACAGCTGGGCGGCTGGGAGGAAGAGGCGACAAAACAACCCACAGTACCCACAGGTAGGGCATTTGCCCGTCTGGATGGCTACCACCCCTGGTTTATGCCGCCATAACAATTTTGAGTTGTTTTTCGGCATTAGAGAGTGGCAGCACATTGGTAGCACCTTTGGTGTTAATTTTCACAGGCGATGGTAACCGCTTTCCATCAGGTGGGAACTCATGAAATAAAAAAAAACATAAACACTAATTGTAGCTAATCTTATAATATAATAGTAAATAATGTTATTTTTTAACTCTATAAACAAGACGCATTTGGCCACAGACACTACTGACATTTCTAAGTTAACCAGGAGCATAATCGCTAGGATTTAAACTCGTGTTGTTGTAATGAAGCGAGTGTAATTTACTAAGCTGCTATGACTTCTTAAATAATTATCATAATTCAACGATAAAGAAGGCATTCATAATTTACGGTTGTAAATATTTTCAATACTGTTGTAAGAAATCCAACCATATAATTACTGGTATGTGGTATATTTTACTTTAATTTTCCTTCAACTGAACTAAATTTATAGTGCTGTACTATATTGATGTATGATGACAACAAGTCTTGAAATAATTTCAACGAACGAACGAGTATATAATTTGATTTAAGCCGCTATCCGGGTTGAAAAGTAGTTTATATTATATTATTGTCGCGGAAATGGGATAGTTGACAGTAGACATGGCCGTCGCGTTGAAAAACAGCGACCTCTGGAGGTTTCAGTCGGCGGCAACGCGACGCCGCGGAAGTGACAATTTCAGGCTTTTTGAAGTTATTGTATTTAAACCTATTTCATCTATGTTTATTTCGAAAAATAGTCACAAACACGTCTTGGCCTCCTTCCTAAAAGTATAAGCTGTAACCTGGAATTAAGTAGGTAGAATTTAAGGATTGGTTATACTACCTCTATATGTTTCAGATTATCACCCAAGTCTACTAGTCTATCATCTCTTCTATGTCATGCTATCAATAATTTAATTAATGGTTTTAGAGAGCTCAATTATTTTTGGAACTAAGGCTGGTGTACACCGACATTTAACCGATGGATTAAATGTCGGTGCACACCAGCATTAGTTCGTTATCGCACGTTACTCGACGGATGGGAGCTAGATGAAAAAAATATAACCGTAACGAAAAATGCTGACCGCTGTATACTATTATAAAATTTCGAACTTTAATGCAATGAAATAAAATCTAAAGTAAAATAATATATATGGTCTTCAACGGTCTTTTATGGTCTTCGAAACTTCCTTCCAATCAGGTGTCCCAAAACTTTGTAAATAAATTTATTGCGTACTAGCGGCCCCAGCAAACGTTGTCCTGACCTGAAAAAATAAAAATATACGACCCGATTCTAGTACCTCTTACCGGTTCCAATTGTGCATGTAAACCATTCGGGGACCAACGCAAACACACACAAAATATTTCATCAAAATCGGTGTAGTTCTGAAGTTATGCGCGTATAATATTTCTACGATTCTTTTTATTTATATAAATTATGAAATTTTGAATATTTTTCTCAGGGACAGCGTTGAAATATTTTTGATATATAAGATATACCTTCCTTATTTATTTATGTCACGTAGTCGGATAATTAGCTCGTGGAAACAAACCTTTCCTCCAATGAGTGCGTTTCGCACGCATGGATTTCAATTTATTATTTCATCACAAATTTTCATGTCGCATGCCCGTGTAAAATATGATTTCTATTTATTCCGTGACTACAACTTGAAAAACAAACATGAAAGTTATCCGTGCAGGACCGTAGTACTGACACTAGTCCTTGTCCGCGTATTCGTCTGCGTATATTGATTTATTTTCTAAAATCTTTAATGTTTCGAGTAATTACGGATTGCCAATACTAATTTTTCATCCCTATTCCATCCATTTCGAGATTGTTCTTTGAGACAAAATACAGCCTATGTCTAATAAATACGTCTGTTTCTCATGGGGTAGGCAGAGACTATCCCCTTGAGACGATCCTGACAAACAAATTTCGCTTCGTCTACTTTCATTAATCTATCCATCAACCATAAAATTCGCACTGATGTTCTCGAAACTATCGAGTTATCACAAACCACAGCACAGCGAAGTCACATGTGCAATGCTGGATTACGGATAACACACAGCTTGTTGGTTCGAGTAGTTGTTTAGTGGACTGTGAGTTATATTTACGGGATATATGGGAGTGAGAGGTACGCTAAATCCTGCACAAAAACCAATGGGGTAATAAACACCACTAACCTGGGAATCCACTTTAATGGGGCAGCTAGACAGCTCCTGAGAGTGCACGGCACTAACAAGTCCTCAGGTGGCACTTAGGTCTTCGAATTATGGCATACTCACACCAAAGAGCAAGCACGGCTTGTATAGAAAGTTCAATGAGATAATGTAGAATGCGATGTGAAACGGTCACTTGGTCTTAGACCGACCTCGCGTGCGTTCGAGACTAGCTTCGCCACCACGCAATAGCGGCGAAACAGAAATCCAGCGGCACTTACAAAACTACCCACATCAGTATAAATTGTGAGGATCCAACACAACACAAGTAGTAAGCCGTCCAAACATAAAGCGATGTTATCGATGGACTGTTCTCACAATAACATTATTTTAATTATTTAGAATCGACGAGCTTATGTCCGAAATGACAGTTCGGATCGTTACCGGGAGTTCCCCCGTCTTCTACAAAATTCAGTGTCGATAGTAATACACGATATTAACTTTACCAGATCTTACCTGAAGAGTATCTCCAGGGGGAGGATTTTGAGAGGGGGTGACCAATTAACATAATTGGTCACCCCCTCTCAAATATCACTAAAGCCTGATTAGCGTTGCTGAGTTAAGTAGTTAACTTGGGAATATGGCGAGTTAAGTCCTTAGCATGGTTTGGACAGAAATTTTCCTGTTAAATAACAAATTATCAATTCTGTCTTATCGATTATAAAAGGATTAAATAACTCAAGCGGCGTAAATATGAAATTCTTTGTTGCGGACAGATAGCCCCCCCGAGTTTCATTTTCAAAAAAAGCGGAGCATTACCTTAAGACTTCCGCACTATTTTGGGCAAGAGACCACTTTTCATATATATCTCATATATATATATATATATATATATATTATATAGCTAGGCGTCTAGCCAAATTACTTTAAAAATCCAAGCTCTAGTTTTTTGTATTGATACAAAATAATTACTAATTTAAAAACTGCGGTCGGTTAAGTGAGTTAACTTGACATCATCTTGTCATCAAAATTTAACAAAATAAATAAACAAACAATTCAGTAATTATCAAGTGTAATTATTAATTAAAAATTACGTAAAAATACTTAAGTAGGTAATTATTTTACAACAATGATACTTCCTACTAAAATTTTAGTCATTCTCATAACAAGTTGGTGCATGTAACAAAACTTATAGTGTCTTGAAAATTTCAAATACGAACTTGTGTTGATTAATATGGGTCGATTTTTAGACCTCGTCGACCCCTGGGAAACCGATTTCAAACTCTTTGAGAATTCCTGCATTAAGACAAGGTATAAGGCTTATAATCATAGGTAGAATCAATATAACAAATACTAAAAATATAATAAAAATATTTTATTTTTCTACATAATCTCCCTCCAATGCAATGCATTTAGAATAACGCGTTTCTAACGTCCTTATTTCTTGAGAAAAACAATGTTATTCTTGAGTCTCGAAAAACTCCTCTACGGCAGTCATAGTTGCGTCATTATCGTGAAATTTATTTCCGGCTAGCTAAATCCGGAAAATATGGTGGCTGGTCAAGGAGATTAAACCCAGCATAGCGAATTGCGTTGAGCGCAACTTCTCATCGATCAGCGTTATCGTGAAGAAATAACACGCCCAAAGACAGTTTCCCACGACGTTTTTCTTAAGCCGCTTCACGCACTTTCGGAATTAAATTTGCATAATAGGGTCCAGTGATCGTCTGGCCTTTTGGCATGTAATCAATAAAAAGGATTCCTTCACTAACCCAAAACACTGAGGCCATAACTTTCCCAGCGGTGGGAGCAACTCGAAATTTCTTATTGGATGGAGAGGATGGTCGTTTCCAAGACATGCTTTGTCTCTTAGTTTCAGGATCGAAATGGTGGATCCACCTTTTATCTATAGTTTCAAGTCAATGGCAAAAATTATCCGAATCACGCTGGAACATTTCGAGATTACGCCCAGAAATTTCCAAACGTCGTTTTTTGTTTTGGTCGGTTAACATTCGTGGCACCCATCTTGTCGACCCGTTTTTGAACCCCAGTGAATCAATTAAAATGGATCGAACGCTACCAAAAGATATCTTTAGGATCTCAGCTATATGTTTTATAGTTATTCTTCTGTCTTCCAAAACCAAATTCTCAACCTTTTTGACATTTTCGTCCGTAACGGAGGTAGAAGGCCACTCAGAACGTATGACCCGCGTTCTGGGTGGCCTTCAACTTTACAGCTTGATCTACTTCTTTTAAATTCAGCCACCCAGTTCGCAATCGTAGAGTAGGGTACAGCATCATCCCCTAATGTCTGCTGAATGTCCGAAAAAAAATCTTTCGTAGACATTCTTTTCAAGCTGAGATAATTTATCACGTAAGTCACTTTTATGCTTTTCCATAATTTTGCGTTTTGTACAACGAATTGCTAAAAACGCAAAATTATTTATTACGTGCGAACGAACTGACAAAAGTAAGTTACAATTGACATAAATATTTTGTGATTGCCACTCTTTAATTTGAATATCGAACTTCTCCCAAAAAGGTTTCATATATATTGTTACCTGGGCGCCGACAAAGACAAATGCCACTTGCCACCTGTAAAAACACATTATTACCTGTCGGTATTTGAACTAATTGTAATTCTTTTATGATCGTCTTCTTTTGTTTACTTATTTTTTGACATACGTTTATTGTGGAGAACAGCCTATTATACTCGTTTATGGGCGCATGCAGGTATCATTAGCCAGGTGTTACGGATTAAGTACAAGCTGATTCTAGGAAATTCGGTTCACGTTGACGGACAGGCGTATTTGCATTTGTGCAGTATGAAATTATGGCCTGATAGAGAGGGGGCAGTCAAGCGAGAACCACAATCAAGACCAGACGTGTATACATTCAGAAGTCTAATAGTGACGGACTTTGCACGTTTCATTGAATTACGGCCCTCTGCATTATGTTTGGATTTGTTGTGTTCGGTTATATTTGTATCTGTTTTATACGTGTTGTATAGTTCTAATAAACTATAATCATTCCAACCAATATGCACCTCTAAGAACATTTTATTCACCCTCGTTAGTTAAGTTTTCTTCATTGGACTTGTTTATAAAGATTTATTTGCAAGGTAATTAACTAATTAATTAAAGCAAATGTAAATTCGCTTTTAGATCCGTTTAGTCATGAAAAACAAACAAACAAAACTTACGCAATTAATGTATTAAAGTATGGATTGGCCTAATTCTTAACAGCCCTTCGGTTTGAGTGCCGTTTAGTGGCAATTCCATTTGTGACGCGAAATTGGTCTCTTGCGGTAGGAAAATTGACAGATTTTTTTGAATAAACCACTTTTGAAAATTAATAACATTTTTTTATCATACCATCTATTGCTTCACAATATATAGACAGATAATACTTTATTGCGCACCAAATACGCAATTTAAAAAATGTACGATTACAATATTGTCTTGAAAAAAAAACAATAGGCGACTTTATCGCTTATGTTACTGCTCCATCTGGTATAATGTTAATGACCCGTTCACGCAGATGTTATAATGGGTTTAATGTGTTATTTGTGATGTGATATTGTTATTAACTGTTAATGACGTTAAACAGTGACAGAACGCGTATGTAACCATATATACATTATTATAGCTAATCATTGACGGCGTTATTTCTTAACGGAAAAAAATGTTCGTAAGTCCCTAGCATATGTACTCCTCGTTTTGTAGACAATTAAACTTATATTGTTTAACAGTCGCTTCAATGACAATTTTTCAACTACCCTCAAATTTTTGTTGTAATTTTTATTTGTTTTGTAGAACATTTAATTTTTATTTGTTACATAAATTTAGTTATTAAGTCACTGGAAGCAACTAACACCTAAGGATACTGGCTTAGCCTAGTCTAGGTGTTAGTATCCAGTCTTAATTTTAAGACAAAAAACAATTGTTATATTTTTGGTGACAATAAAAATTCTTTTTATTATTATTATTTATTTATAATGATATAAACATGACGCGTAATATGGATAACATAACACTAACATTATCCAAGATGGATTAGGAATATTAGAGCAATCTCTTCCAGGCAACCTAACTTAATAATAATATTTTACAAAAGAAAAGATGACGATCCAGCATACTAACAACACATCCAGCCATTTAGGCACCTTACCCATAGAAGATACTGACTTAGGTTCAGTATTCTACTTAGTTTCTAGATATTATAAATAGAATACAATATAACTAGTGTTAAGAAACTACATAAGGTTACATTTCCTTTATTGTATTAGTTTATAATAGCGTAAACATAAAATTTTAAAAAAGAAAGATAAATTATACAATTTTAGACAGAACTGGATAATTCATCAACTCTTCAAAATCATAAGAAATATCATTTAGCTTTAGACGTCTTTTTGCAACTAACTTATCAGTTATGTACATAATGTAACGTAGTTATTTTCATGAACATTATGTTCAATTCTATTACCGTTAAGGCTTATACAGCTTTGGAACGCGCTGTCTGTTGCTATGAGACAAACAAAATCGCCACCGATATTTAAAACTATGACTAAAAAATATTACCTATCGTTGGAATATGATATTTAAATGTATATATTTCTCTATAGACATTTGTATATTTTGTATAGATATGTATTTGAATTGTATGTATATTAAGTATATATCTATTTAATATGATATGACTGCTCTTATATGATATGACCGCCCTTTGTATAGAATTACATTTTAGTTTTAGTCTGCCGGTTCATTTTTGTATTGGTGTACAATAAAGTGTTATCTATCTATCTGTCTATCTATATTCAAAAAATATAAAAACTTCTAAGTAATATGTAATAATGTCAGCCCTCGAGTGTTGGATTCACTCAGAAAAATGTGTTTTACGATTATAAGGAGAATACAGAAACTCTAAAGACAAAGTATACATACAAATAATAACTAAGTATATTCTAAATTCTGTAATCAAGCATGTTCTAGTCTAGTGTACTCTTACTTTAATATTATTTAAGTTAGGTATCCTAGAAGAGATCGCTATAACGACAAGGATGCCTCTAGTTCTAGTTATCAATTGTGTATCTCTCTATATATCTATGTAAAGGAGAGAAATAAAAAAACGATACAATTTAAAAGATGTATAATTTTATTTAAAATAGGTTTGAACCTCAATACAGCAATGTTTTATAAATAATACGAAAATTACGATGACATAATGATTTTAACGACAGCTATTGTAAATTGAAAATAAGTTAACAACAAAATAAATATTATTAACTAAACTTACACTAAAATAAATAAAGCTTTTAATAAAAAGTACAACTGTTTCATTGCCACAGTAAAGGAACTAGTAACTAAATTACTTTTACTTAGAAAAGTAACTCTAGTTTCAAAATCCTTTAGTACAATAGACCGAGGAAAATAAGCGTGTTTTACTATAAATTAGTGAGTACTTAATAAATAAGAAATAAATTACTTAAGTCATAGGTGCACTTCATACAAAAAAGGTGGATAAAATTTAAAAAACTTTTAAATTTGCACGATTTTCTTAAGACTAACAAGTAATTGAAATCAATCAATATGACGAGATCAACTCAATCAAATTGTTTTATCATGTGTTATATATGAAAATCGTTTTAGTGTGCACTCACCTTTAATTTTTTACGATTAAAATTCCAAGACACCGTTGAAAGCTATGACTTTTTACATATAGACACGCTTTTACCGTACTCTGTCTTTGTAATATAAAATCAAGGTAACTGCCCGCTATTTCAATATTAAATTTCTACATTAATGCCATTCTGTATTTATAGAGGACGAACGAATACATTCCCGAAATATTATTTTAATATGAATACAAGACAAGAGTAATTTGAAGTATTAAAATAATTAGTATACAACCTTTTTTACACATACGGCTAAGATCAAATGGCCTTGAAGTGGCCGGTAGCAGATTATTATTTCCAATGCGACGAGTATCAAAATAAAGTGGAATTTTATGCTATGTCTTACATCTATCAGTCTAACGAGACAAGTGTCAAATTTAGGAAGCGATTCTCCAAAAATCCCCGCTTAAGACCCCAAGTGTCTATTTTATCTGTAGCTTAAAATATGTATCTACCTATGTATTTATATCTTGTTTACAAGAAGCACCCCGTGCTGTAGTCTTTACGTAGTTTTTTATTGTTTACATTGCATCCTATAATATATATGTATATTTATATAAAGGTTCTCTAATGTTACTGTTTTAGTACAATGATGCAGTAGTATGACGCGTCTGTGTATAAAATGTCATAGCTTGAGAGCTACTTTAGATTCAAACTAAGAAAGTTAATATAAGAATAGAAACAGTAGAAAATATTACAACAACACTTCAAGAATATTTGATAATTATTTGCTCTTTTTTAGGCTAAATTCTAAAAGTATACTTAATGCTTGAAACAGTAACTGGCAAATTAGTCTTATGCATTATGCTACGCACGGATAATATGATATTTAAATTTTGCCAATTTCAGATTTAAATTATAACTGTGACCAAAGAGCTGGCCTGTATTTATGGCAGCGTATTAGCGCTGCCATTTAACGAAGAAATGCATGTAGCGTTTTAAGAACATTCCCATCTGACGGCGATTTGGGTCTCATATATTATATGTAGTTTTCATTATTATAACATTTTTTAATTATGACTTGAGTCTAATTATTGTTCTAAGAATAAACTTTAATTATATTAAGAGCTCTAAGATTTTTTTATTAATAACAATATAAACGATATTTTCACTTAAAAATTGAAAAGCAAAGTGATGGAGTAATGTAAACCTTCTGTTAAAATGCAAGACTTCTGTAAATTGTCGGTACTCACATTTATGACCTTTTTCAAGTACCCTATCCGTTGATAGCTGAGCAATTGTCTATTTTATACAAATAACGTCTGCTCACTTGTCTATGGTTATCTCTATTAAGAGCGGTCATAAAGTTTTGTCTTTGTCTATGACACAATAAGGTGACAGTTCATTTCGATTTAGGAGTGCTTTCAGTAACTCAGTGTTTAGCTTCACTAATGCTGATATTATACTGTTCACTTCTGTCTTTCAATTTGGATCAAACAACCAAAGTGATCCATATGACCAGAAAAACGAGTCATTCAATGTCATTTAATGTCATGGAATCGTTGAAGTTCTCCGTCTTTCAACCATTAAAATAATTTGGATGAACCGTGTAAGCTTAATTTCTACACCAGCTTGCTTTCTATTGTGAAATTTTATATCTCGTTTAATTTCTAAGCAATCACGACTTTAAAGCTTTTGACACGAATTATATCACCATCAAGTTTCTTATTTATATATCTGACTTTGCATGGTATCTGTGTCTAGCCAGTCGCAAGTATTCTATATATTCAAATTTCAAGATAATCAATACGCGAAAAGTCGCCAACAAGAGTGGGGCCCATATAACCTGCCAGTTAAATTCTGGGCTGACTGATGATAAAAAATTTATTTATTTCAAACTTTAGATTAACATTAAATTGACTGTAATTTGTTGATTCTACAGCCCCCTAAACTTGCATAACAATGGACTTCTCATGTCAACTCGCAAAATTTATATTTCAAAAACGGGTGTAATAAATAACGAAAAAATTGTTAATTTTAAAAATAAATTGTATAAAAATTAAACTGTGGAACAGAAAAATCACTCTTCAAATTCCCACCAAAAACTGTCTCTTGTAAAACTTAACAGGAAAATATGGTGTTGTGTAAAACAAAATCTCTGAATTGTTTGAACTCTGACATCGTAACGATGAGCGGTTCTGAGCTGTTTCAACAATCGAAAGAATCCCGATCGATCCAAAATTACAACTGAGATAACTATCGACTCGATCCTAGACTGAACATTCGAGATTTCTCAAATTGTCTCGAGGCAACTAACTTGATCCTAAGGCCGGTCAGGCTTTAGCGAGATCAGTCGTGACTCGTACTCATAAGTCGTGTCGATTTATCGATCAAATCGAGAGCCATCGACTACGAGAAGAAACCACCGAGAGTCATTGAGCTACTCTTGAACAATCGAAACAATCGATTTGAAAATCTCGTCATCGCGCATCACTAACACAGAGTATTTTAAAAATAGAGGAAACATAGTCTATTATTTCTAACAGTGTCACAGTGTTCTAAAGGCGCATAAAGACGACCTCACCATTTAGTTGGCCTATGATTATGCGTCTTAACTAGTCTATCAATTGTAGTCTAATCCCGCTTATAAGCGCTATAGGCCATGTCAGCAGCAGCAGCGTCGACGTAAGTTCTGCGGTTCCAACCGCCGCTACCTCCACCGCTTGAGGACCACCCGTGGGATTCATGACCACCATCATCACCGCCCTTCGCCGCTACCAGTTTCTTCAAAAGTAGCAGTCCAGCGAGTAACAAGGCAATCTGGAATCAGGAAATAAGCATGTTAATCTTTGATTTAAGGGTAGGTATGTTTGAAGCCGTGGTTAACGCATGTCCTAAACACAAAGGGCGCATGTTCGAATCGTGGCCGAAAAGCATGCCTCCACTTAGGCAGTTTTCCGACCTAATTTGTTAGGATTATCACGTTCTAACTAAAATTATTTTGAACTCCATAGACATTATATTGCCAGGTGGTGTAGGGTATTGGCCAGTCTGGATGGCTACCACCCCTGGTCTAGATTATGCCGCCATAACAACCTTGAGTTGTGTTTCGGCATTAGTGGCCAGGTTCCAGTCCCATTTAGGAGTACGGCAGCACACGGGTAATGGCTAGTGTTTCAAATGTTTATAAGCGACGGTAACCACTTTTCATTACAGTTCCGTCAGCCTGTATTTTTATTTGTATTTTAACATTGGTACTTTTTAAAAGTATTTTGTAATATGCATTTGCGTATGTAAATTCTATGAATTTATTTATATCTTCAAACGTTGTGGTAACGTAATGGCTAGCGCACGCATCCCCAAAGTAAAAGGGCGCGGGTTTGATCCTGGCCGGAACGCATGCACCACTTGGGCAGTTTTTCTGATCTAATGTGCATATTGTAACAATTAGTATGTGTTAACGACGGTGATGTAAAACATCGTGATGCAACCTGTACATCGAGATAGCCGATAGTCAAACCTGCCAAGCCTCCTTGGACAAGCGTGGCGGGTATATTGTCCGTTCCCCTATACTGTTATAATGATATAAAATAGATATTTTATATCATTATCTCGCTCACGTATTACCACATTTTTGAACATTCAAAAATGAGGTAATACGTGAGTGAGATAGCGAACTTCATTTAGGTAGATCCTTAAACAATATATATAAAAACCGGCGGCGGTGCAGGCGGCGGGCTGTAGGTTTTATATACATATATATATATATATATATATATATATATATATATACATCTACAAGTATGTGTAGGGAGCATGTAAACTGTATAAAACTATAATTTAGACATGAAGTAACACGAGAATTTTCTTATTATATTACTAGTTGCGCCCCGCGGTTTCATCCGCGTGGTGAAGGAAAATCGTTATATTTTGGATAATTCACACTATATCTTTATACATTATAGCCTATGTGTTATTCTGATATGTAAGCTACATTATTGTAAAGTTTCATTAAAATCCATTAAGCAGTTTTTGCGTGACAGAGTAACAAACATACATTCTTACAAACTTTCGCGTTTATAATATTAGTAGGATTATTTATTACACAACGATACGGTACAATGCAAGGATAAATATAGAGTGAAGAAATACCAAAAGATGTACGAGAAACGTCAAAACATACAAAGTAAAACTAAAGAGGTCGAATTCAACAGTATGCTTGATTCAAAAAATAGTCACAAACAAGACTCGGGTATTCAAAAGTGTGGGCTGTAGGTAAAGCGGCAATAAAAAGGCAGAATTGAAACACTACATCTGTTCATTTCCGACTATCCATCTTGTTATTTGTCATACAACAATTTAAGTAGCGGTTTTAGAGAGCTCAGTCATTTTTAAATACTTATAAATTGCCTCTAAATATAAAAAGAGTGTGAAATTTTTTACAATTCAACCAACGTCTGGGGCCCATGTCTAGTTTGTGCATTTATTGTCTTACTAGAAATATGTTCAGGGCCGGACGTAGGGTGGGCAAGTCGGGCCCCGAGCAGTTAATTCAGAAGGCGGCAAATTCAAACTTCGCTTTTAAATACACAACTCATCATTACTTTGACCGTTGTGACGTCCAGTACTTATCACGGGGTGCGTAGGCATAGGTCAGAAACCACAGACACACGCGTGCCCATCAGTGGGCGTATGATGGCTGACATGATGATGATGATTAAGGTAAAAATATAGACGAACGGGAGCGGCATTTTTCAGTTTTTACCATAAATTCATACCATTCATAAAAAATATAATTACTCCAGTGGTCACTAAAAAGTATTAGATTATATACCTTAGTAATTTAAAATTTATCACTAATATATTCATTAACACTAATATGTTTTGTCAAATAAAAATATCCTTAATCTACGTTCTAATCTAAGGGGCAGTACCAATGAATTTAAAATAGGAACAAAAATACTACTAAGTTATACTGAGCACAACGTAAAAATAATAATAAAAAATTTCTGAGACAAAAATATCAACCGCGAATTGTAAACATATATTTATTTGAGCTGAAAACTTCCTCCTTCTTTCAAGTCGGTTAAAAACCACAAGCTTAAATTTTAGTGTCGGTACCCTAAAATTAGAAAAAAAACTTATAAAAGACAGTAATAAAAATTTCAAATTTACCGTTACCACGTGTTCTTTGTGTTCGAATTTCAAATGCTGTTTAAATTACCATCATTCGAAGCAGATCTCGAACGGCTCGAAATTTAAAAACGAGCCGCACGAGATTTACTTGAAACGACCGGTAAAACTTTTTATTTATTCGAAATACGATCGTACGGCTTCTTGTTGGCTACAAAGTAAGATGACTGAATGAGCAGGCACGCAAAGTTGCCTTTATATTAAAAATATTTCCATTAATTATAATGGGAAATATTTAGAAGAATTTGAAATATTTGAATTTGGAATTTGAATTCCAGTTTCTAAATTCTTTTTTTATAATGATTTTAAATGTAGTGCCAATTAGGCAAGTGGACATTGAAATCGAAGAATTACGCTGAGATAATGGTTTTTATTCATTAAATTAGAACGTATATTTCGTTTTGTTGTAGCTTATAAAACTTATAACTGCAGTGAAATTCCTTTAAATAATACAACAAACTTTAATAATTAATGATTTTATAAGTGTATTGAAAATTGTAATTTATAAATATAGAAAATAAGTATAGACTTCGCATAAAGGAGACGTCTCTCGATAGGTTTCCTCAGCATGTTTTGCTTCAAATAGATAGATAGATAACCCTTCATTTTAAGCCAAAATATAGTCAAACAGAAGTACAAATTAATAAGATATAGTACACCGGGCGGCCTTATCGCTAAAAAGCGATCTTTTCCAGGTAACTCCAGACAGGGATTGATAGATTTTTAATACTGACGCCGGTGCAGTTAATATAATACGGCCTCTGTGGTTGAGTGGGCTAAGCTTTTGCCGGCCTAGCTCACTGCAACACAAAGGCTTTGGGTTCGATTGCAGGTATGATAAATTTCGGAAACGAAATTTCCGTTATTTACTGTGGTCTGGGTGTCTGGGATCAGTCCCAGAGTAGTCCGTTGTCTATTATCCATACACCAGCGTAACTTGCTTAATTTGGGAACATATAATCAGTGTTTTTGGCTGTTGTGTATTATTATTATAAAAAATAAAGTACATGTAATTATAAAAATTAATTCGATTTTTTAATACGATTTGAAAAACTACTAAAATGCATCACCATTTTGAAGTACCAATATTCCTGCCACGGGTTGTCCGAAACAAATCACTTTTTAGAGATAAGAGCGCCATTTATACACAATTAGAATAGTAGTAATTTACAAGTTTTCTTCAATGGTATACAGAAAAGTTATCTATATAAACACGTATGGACCGTTCGTGTCAGCCATGCAGGAATGGAGAAAGAATACTAATTTCTGCGGCCAGGTGGCCTGTCGTAAGAGACTACAAAACAACCCATAGCTAAATGATATAGATAGCTACGACTATCTAATCTAGAATATGCTGCCATAACAACCCTGAACTGTGTTTCGGTATAAGTGGCCAGGTTCCAATTACTTTTGAATGTCGATAGCAAATTGGCAGCACTTTTAGTGTTGCAAATATCCATACGTGACACAAGCACTTTCTATCTGATGGTGATGGTACATGCATCTCTGCTAGAATGTCGTGAGTTTGACTTACGTTATAGCTATAAGACGCGTGTGTGTTTGTCACTAAACTATCACAGTTCTTTTTACGTGTTTTGTAAATTAACTTTGAAATCAATCTGTAAAAAATATAAATATTGACTACAACGCCATCCCGTTTCATTTGTGTGAAATATGGAAGTCTATCGGATCCCATTATAAATTATAAGTTCTCTACAATTTTCTAAGCCTGGCAACACCACATATTACTTGCTCTAAGCGCACTAAAATGGAATGGAACGATAATGGACCACCGAAGGTCGTTCTTGCTTCGATTACAACTTATTAAATTCCTATCCTTGTACTTAAAATTCAGGGGAATTTACACTTTATGTTCTAACACATAAGAGTTAACACAACGGTACAATATACATGGTATTATTAAACCATTTGTTTTTAGATGAATTCAATAAATTATTCCAATCAAGGAAATAATTTTAATATTTGAAATGTTCAAGGTAATTTAAATTGCTTCTGATTAAATTATATTTGTGTTTTTAATATTAGGTATATTATTTTTAAAATGTAAAATAATTTAATAGATTATTTGTAAATTAACAAGCTGTAAATACCACTTCGTGCGCGTGAAAAGTGACATTTATTAAATCTACTAGCTTTTTTCCGCACCTTCGCTTGCGTTACATAATGTCATGCGTATAGTGGCCATATTATAAATTCTTAGAAATGTCGATCTTAATTTTTGCTTCAAAGTATACCTATTGATAAATACCCGTAACGCCATCTGGTGAAGATGGAACTAAGTATAAGACCAACATATTAAAATTGTCACTGTCATTGTCGTTGCCATGGTATTTGTTAGTGATCATTGCTACGGTGCCGCCAATAAAACGCGATTTTTATCCGTACAGGAAAGGGGAAAGAATACAATATTCTGTGGTCGGGCGGCCTGTCGTAAGAGGCGTCAAAACATCCCACAGCCAGGTGGTAGGGTATTTGCTCGTCTTGTTGGCTACCACCCCTGGTCTAGAGTATGCCGCCATAACAACTTTGAATTGTGTTCCGGCATTTTCAAATCACAATGATTCTAAAGAAGTTTCACTTCAAAAAACTCGACACAAACCTAGGTTCAATAATTAGGATACTTCTTATCCTGATAAATGACGTTTACGTGGGATAGACGAATATAGCCAAAAATATCTAGTCAAGTATATTTAGTGTCGCAAACACGTCGGCGTCATGGCAACACGAACGAAGTTGCGCTAGTTAATAAAGTAAAATTATGAACTGCGTTCATTTTTTTATACTATAAACGTTAAAATATTGAATTCTCATGCATAAGTTAGCTATAGGCAGCAATTTGTGACTGAAACCTCATTTCCAGTATTTTCCCAGCAATTGTCTAGAAAGTTACAAGCTACACAGTCGTTATAGGTACCTACTCATATAATCTATACTTTGAAACAAAGGCAGCAGAATAATTTGAATAGCAGGCATAAAAAAAAGTAGGAATAAAAATATATAATAAGATTATATATATAATAAGATTAAATTTATAGATATATTTATTTATATAACAATGTATTAGCGTGTTAAAGTTAAAGAAAGAAATACTAAAGAGGAAATGAACACCCTCTTTCTTAAACTATGAAAGGGCCGGAGGTGAAATAATAAAATAAAAAAAAATAAAAAAAATAGCAGGCATAAAGCCTAATTCATATTAGTTAAGTAATTAGTAAAGCCCTAGAAGTCAAGTTAGTGCACTTACACCCCAAGCTCAAAGGGCGCGGGTTTCAACCCTGGCCTAAATCATGCATCATTTAGGCATTTTTCTGACCTAATGTGCATATTCTCACAATTAACATGTGCTGTAACGGTGAAGAAAAAACATCGTGATGAAACCTGCACATCGCGATAACCAATGTGTCAAACCCGCCGATGCGACTTTGACAAGCGTGGCGGGTGTATTGTCCATTACTCTATAAATGGGAGACCCGACCCAATGAGGAGTACGTTAATGGGCTATTGTTATTATTAAGTAGTTAGTTCACTTGCGGATAAGTCGTCATCATCATTTGGACAGATATGTACTTAATCGACAACTTATTACTTTACTGGAAAATTATAGTCCAAACGACGATAAGGACGAAGGCCAGTTTCACAAGCTGTCCACGTGCGGATGGCAAGCGAACCACTCGGAGACAACCTGCTGCCCGGAGTATTTCACGTTTAGATCTAGTATCAATCGCTGACAGACTACTCGGCAAAACGTGGATCACGTGACGTTCACTGGTTGACAACGCAGCGTCCAGCCGTGGACGAACGGGCTTGTCGGGTGCCGGATGGCTCTACATCCATACATATTATCACGCCTGTTTCCCGTAGTAGTAGGTATAATAATAATAATGCCACAATCCCCATATTCCCAGACCCCTAGTACCACTAGCAGTTCACCCCAATAGCCCGGTGCTTTTTGTTCTCCATTTCCCACAATAGTCCTACACTGGCCGGGGCTTGTCCTTGGATGCATTAAAGGATAATCGTCGGTCAGTGTCACGCCACATTTAGATTAAATTTGTGAACCATTTTTATGAACCATGGTCTTCAAAGCATAATAATAATTTATTTATTTCAGATACAAAGATTCATAATAAGAACAAATTTTATACAGACAATGTTATTATTAAATTAAACCTTTAAAAATGTAAATTAATAAATGTCCATCAGTCAGTCAGTCAGTCGGTTAGTCCTTTATTGAAGTATAGACAATGGATTTCCACTTGTTACGATCTTGATATACATCTCTTGTTTCATCTACTTTCATTAATCTCTTAATACATACATATTTATTATAGGAGCTTTTTATCTGTCCTGCCTACCTAATAAACTCTGTCTAGAAGTATCAAAAACAGAACGCATGAACAAAAGCATATTTTGTATGGGTCCAATAATTTACCTAAAGACTGGAGAGATTTAAAGCATGACATTATATAAACAAAAATTCAGGACAATTTTATTACATAAATCCTATTATGAATTACTGGACTTTTTAAATAATACATTTTGACAATATTTTAATTTTCATATATTAATCTGTTATTAATAAAATAATAATTGTAGTTAATAGTTAGTATAGTAATTATTTTAATTTTTTATGACAGCCTTTTTAGGACATTTAGGGCCGCTTGCATACCGTTGCTTAAATTTATTTAAGAAACACAAAACGCATTTAACACCCTTAAATACAATTAGTGTCTTGCACAACGCAAAATTTGCCGCTAAATATGTTTAAAGAACTGTCAATGTGTTTTGTGTAAAACGTATTTAGGCAGTTTAATATGATTAACTAATTTTTATTTAAATACGATCGTTGTGTATTATAAATATTATTAAGGGCCGCTCCCTTAATAATATTTATAATTATCGTAATTTTTTATGCCTAAGCCAAACATGATGCACCTTTACTTTTAAGCCTTCATACATACTCTGATATGTAAATACTCATGTTTAAGAAATGAATAATCTTTATTTTTGTGTTTGTCCTTATCTGGATGTTCTTTAAAATATCTCTAGATGTCCAGGTGCCTCTAATGAGGTGTGAACCTTAAATTTGTGCCACAATATACCATTACATACACTTTCCCCATAAGACGTTATAACAAATAATGTCACGCAAAAGAAACTTTATCCACATATTTGCCATTTTTGCTGACTTTCCTTGAATGGTGCCAAAAAATAACCACAGACTATAAACTCAAGCAGTAGATATCATTATTTTGCTAGACGACCTATGATTTTTCATCTGTAAGAGAATACTTCTAAATAAGGCACTACAGTTTCACAGTTTTGGTGCTAGATATTATGGTACTATGTTATCGTATTGCTGATATTTAATTCATAACTTTGTTTGTGAAACAAACAGACTTAAATAAAACTCGACACAAAGCTAGCTAATACCCCGGGTGTCGATTAAAATAAAACTAAAATTACTTAAATTAAAGATTAATAATTAAAATTATTAATCTTTAATTTTAGTAGTAGTAATAAAGCTGCAAACTTGATGGTTGGTGAAAACTTGGAAAAAACGCGGTATTGTACACGTCGCGATACTTGGCAACTGCAAAACATATATGAAACACTGCAATACTCGCTGGTGTTTTGACCAAAAAATATATGAAACACTCCGTTCATATGATACGTTGCAATACTCACTGGTGTTTTGACAAAAAAATATATGAAACACTCCGGGCATATGATACGTTGCAATACTCGCTGGTGTTTTGACCAAAAAATATGTGAAACACTCCGTTCATATGACACGTTGCAATACTCGCTGGTGTTTTGACCAAAAAATATATGAAACACTCCGTTCATATGATACGTTGCAATACTCGCTGGTGTTTTGACAAGGACACGATGGATAATAACTTTAATATCGAGTTAATAAATCCATTGAATGGTGAGTATCAATATCATAGATTTCATTTCAACATATATTGATGAAATTTTTGTGTTTCTTCAAGTGGATTTGAGAAAGTTTTAGATTCCCAATGGGACCTGGTAGGTGGCACTGCAACCGTATTCTACATTTTATCCAAGGCAGGACGTCTGCCGGGCTTGTTAGTAAAGAATAAAAATCTTTATAATAATATATCATAACTAATTTAGCGTGTAAGACTTAATCATAAATAAATTGTATGTAGACTTTAAAGGTACGGATCTAGAATCTGTAGTAGTAGAAATAAAAACCAACCACCGATCATCGCGCTTAAATAGAAGTCTCATATGACATAAAGGCTGACCTGTACTTGGGACAACGCATCAACGCGTGTGGTCAAACGCGGTAATGCGGCCAGCGTTTTGGGCACATTCTCAACCGACTGCGATTTGAGATATAGATATACACCATTTGTAATTCGTTTAATTAGAAAATTGTATATAATTTATTTTACAGAAGTCTGGTTCTTTGGTTAACGGATCTGTGTGGCGATCCAGCACCTTTCACATTGGCTTCGATCTCCCAGGCTCAGTATTCTACTTATAATCTTAGAGATTATAGGTAGAATACTATATACATATTTAGTATAATATCTATAAATGTTTGACGGCCTCTGTGGTTGAGCGTGCTAAGCCTTTGCCGGCTTACCTCATTGCAACGCAGAGGCTCCGGGTTCGATTCCTGGTAAGGTAATTCCGAAACAAATTTTCTCCGTTATTTACTATGGTCTGGGTGTCTGGGATCCGCCACAGAGTAGTCCGTTGTATATCAACCATCACACAACCGTAACTTGCTTAATTGATTTAAAACTTGTGTGTCTGTCTGCCTATTATTTAAATGTATTGAAATGTATATAAATAATTACCATTCAATAATATACCATTTATTTTATATGTAACACAAAAAAAGTACATTGTTTAACTTCAAATTATACAATGTGTGTGCTTGTCTACTGACTATTAAAAATAATAATAACAAGTCGCTTTTATTTAGAGCACCATTTACATAATAATTACCTTCTATTGCTCATACCAAAGAAAGAGTAAATGAACATGTAGACTATCTTTCTATTAATTAACATTTACGAACTATTAGAATGTTTATTGCAGTTTATTAAGACAGACGAAAGTTTTTATTTCGAATGAAATTATTTAATAGTATGTTTTATTAAATTAGATCTTTATGTGCACTTTCACGTGAAGTTAGTAACTCACCACGCTTACTTATCGCTTGCTTTGCTTGATCGTCCACATTACTCGGCAAATCAAGGTCGGATTCATCGTATAATCCTATGATGGAATTGTCTTCGATGGTGTATTAACGAGAGACATATTTTAATAATAGATAAATTTGACGGTAGTTAGAAAACAAGTTCTCTATTAATTAATGGTTCAAATATTTGTTCCAAAATATTACATTTAATTTTATAACCTGAATTCAACAAAAAAATTTATACGTGCCCTAATTTTTTTTACTCCAAACAAATTTTTTGGGACGAAATCCCCAACAAGTAGACCCTTTTTACTGACCTCTCCCTATCGGAAAACCTGAGCCCAACAATGGAATATTTATGGGGCTGTTATTATTAGACCAGCAAAGACTTAGAATCCAATCACAGAGGCCAACAAATACGAACTCGGCAGTAAAAAATTTCTTCAGCTACGAACGAATGATAGAAATGGGTTCATAGAGAACAGTTAAATGTATATAATTGTTTTGTTTTCACATAAAAAGAAGTTTTTACCTATTGTACATGGCGTGGGAAGTGACTCATTGGGTTATGGTGTTTTGAACTTGTAGTCAGACGAGTCACGTATATAAAAGTGTGCTATATTGATTGCAGTTAGATTAGCTCTTCGTGGTGGAATTGTGAATTTTTAAGAAGAATAAAGTAAATATGGGTTTTCTTAACACGTTTAATATTTTAGGTGGTCTTGATGGATCTCTTACGGGTTTTTAATTTAGCGCAGGGTGGATCAATGTCTGTATTTCTGTTTATGACAAAAGGAAATACGCACACTTGCTTTAAATTTCTTTTATCGATTTTGTAAAGGAGCAATGTCTACTTGTCTAGTCTCATTACAAAGTGAGATTTTGCCTTATAAATATTTTAACTCTCCACAGTCACTTTAGGTTTCCGATACCCAAACGTAATAAAGCTATACTAGAAAAATCTAAAAAACACACTATAATAACAATATGAATTAAAAAGTTTAATTTTGTATGTAATGCATGTGTGAAAAAACTGCATGTAAATATCTTGTTACAACTTAGCCAACATTCCACGAATCACGCCGATAAATGTGAACGCACACCTGCCGGCCATAAAAGCGCAGTTTATTACCGACCGCATTTGCATTTCTTTTGTTTACTTTGTGTTTAGAATTAGTAATTAAGAAAAATATTCTATTGTTATTGTACTTGTTTTATAGCCGTCACTAGGCAGGTGTGTCAAACTAATTCTTGTTGTTATTGTTTTGCGTCGAGGCATATTGTATTTGTACAAAATAAAAGGGATGCCCGAAGGGAGGGATAAGGCAGTCAAGCGATGATTACGATACGAGAAAAACGTGACGTTATTAAATCGTGCAGTTTGTACTGGTTGAATCCAGCTATATTTGTAACTGTGTTGTACGTGTTTGTATAGTTCTAATCAATTCTATAGTAATTCCAAACGGCATTTTAATTCGAGTCCCGCACTCTTAACAATATAGGTATATCATTTTTAAGTTCACACACAAATTCAAAGCTAAGTTTATGCTGCAAGGGCTATAGTAAATTATATAAAAACACGAGCACGTGCGCGGCGACAGCGCTTGACTGCGGCCGAATAAGGCGGTTACATGACCTTTTAATTTCAAATAAAATAATATCTATCATTGTAATTAATATACGGTATATTACAATGATGGATATTATTTTATTTGAGGACTTATTTTATTGTATTGAAGGTCAGAATTGTATAATAAAATTACGTTAAACGATCGCTGCGAATTCATTCTGGAAGCGCGTAAACTTCAGTCCAGTAAGAAAATATCAACTTAAGAATTTTCTAAATATTTATCATATAACATCTACCTTTGAAGTGATCATGGCTTTCCCAGCCAAACCGAAGAGCGCCGCCATCCCGATGGGGATCATGGCCATCATCTTCATCGCCGCGCCCATCATCATCATTGACATCATCTTCTTCATCTTGCCTCGACCTGGAAATGGCGTTGAAATGTTGATTAATATAAGGTAAGCCATGCTGGAATTACTATCTTGATTATAGATTTTAGTGCTGGCTTGATCCGTGTGATACCACGCGAACACAGAATATCGACGTGAAACGGTTCGCCTTGAACTAATTGTGTTTCTTGCGATGAGTGAGAGTTCTAATGGCCTACTTCGCCCTCTCTACTCCATCTTCACTATCTCAGCCTCATATTCCACCTCCCAATTTCATCTCTCTTTATCCATACCTTATATCTATCCCATCTCTATTTTATTCCATTCTAAAGACTAGCAGCTTGGCTTTGCTACAGGTGTCACAAACGTCTATAGGCGACGGTAACCACTTTCCATCAGATGAGCCTTCTGCTTGTTTACCAGCTACGCTGTTATAAACTAATGTGGTGTCTTTAGGAAACCTGGTTGAACAATCAAAGATCATCAAAGACCATCAAAAACCATTGAAGACCTTCGAAGATAATTGAAGACCATCAAAGACCATCCGACACCATCGAATACCTTTGGAGACCATCGAAGACCATCGAAGAACGTCGAAGACCATCGAATACCATCGGAGACCATCAAAGACCATTGAATACCATCGAAAACCGTCGAATATCATCGAAGACCATCGGAGACCATCGAAGAAATTATATAATAATAAGAACAATTGCAACACCTTCTAATTTCAAAACACCGTATTGAAATTATATTACACTGTATAATAATATACAATGGTCAGCATTTTCCCTTTCGGTTACACTTTTTTTCGTCTAACTCCCATCTGCCGAGTAACGTGCGATAACAAACTTCGTTTAAAAAAAGACATCATCACAGCTTCTGTAGCGACATATAAATGGCATATCCCCAGTGTGAGCGGATGTGACGATTTCATAGGGCTTGCGTTTTTTCCAAAATTGCTACGGAATCCCAAAAATATTAAAAATCTGGTCTTCACAATCTTTGAACAGAGAGCTTTGCAAATAGAAACTTTTAAGTCGCATTTCGAAAGGTCACACGTATCTTAATTAAAAACTTCAAATTTTTTTGAAGAAAGTTTTTGCTGATGGGTTGATTGCCTTAATTATATGTAATTATTGGAACGTAAGATTTCGCGATGAAAAGTATAGTATGATTGTGAAAGAAGTCTACGAGTGACAATAGCCCAATAAAAAATCAATTCTGATAAACTTTTATTTAAAAACTCAGACGAATGAAAAATATAGACGGAGCCTACATATATAAAGGCGTCAAAGGAAGTGAAGCGTTTTTCCAAACTTTTCTGCATAAACTTATGCAATACAAGTGGTTTGCAGCTGTGTAGTTAATAGTAATGTATCCACTGGAAACTGTTCCACCTTTTGCGAAAGTTATTTCCTTCTTCCCTCCAATATTTCTTGGCACTGTTCACACAATATATGGCACTTGACATTCCCTGACTCATTCCCTCACAGTCAAACACACATATACATAGGCTAATAGATACACAGACAACACACCACACCTAAACACTTGAAAGACTCAGACTAACACACTTACTTGAAATAATTATAGGTACTAGTATTTTTTTATTTTCATTTATTTTGGCATCAAACAGATATATACCTATATATATTACAACTTAAATTAAAAGTTACATTAAATTTGTTCTTATAATCTAACAGTGCCTAAAAATTGTTCTACGAGTATATAAAAATAATTTCTAAAAGTGAGACAGAAAAACAATGAAAATGTACGTTACACAACTCCAAATTTCAAAAATTGAGAGAAAAAAACGTTTTGAAAGGTAATTACTATTTTTTATATATTATTTTTTCTTAATTAGTCAAATATCACGAGGCCGAGTTGATTCTGGTGAACTGTGCTACAAGTTTTTTCTTAACCTAATTCAGGAACCAACTCCTTATTCAATGTTATTACTAGTTTTAAGTTTCACCGTTTAAAGAAGAAATAAAGAATTATATTATTATTACTAAGATATGCCCTTGACTTCGTTCACGCTTGGCTTGAAATTCCCGCGGGTTTCCCAGGACACAAAGTACCGCAGCATTAGAAAAGAATGTAAAGTATCGTTTTAGTGAAAACTCTATCTGAATAAGCTAATTTTTACGCGCCTGTACAAACTACAAACAGCTCCCGGGAAAATTCCCACGGGATTCCCGGGATAAAAAATATCGCACATTTTATTACTATCGATCAGTGAAAAAATATCATTGGTGTCCGATTTTTTTAATCTCGTCATTTTAAGTCGTTCTCGGGATAAAAAGTAGCGCAAAACACAGATTAAATCACAGATGTTTTATAGAATTGTCAGGTAAAAAAGACCTATAATAAATGTGTGTATATGACGAGACTAATGAAATAGATGATACAAAGGTTGTATGTCAAAAGCGTAGCAAGTAGAGATCCATTCTCTCTGCCTCTCCTTATGGGAAACAGACGTGATAATATGTATGTATGTGAGACGTGTCAAATGCCTAACTTGCCGATAATAATCCTTTACATGTGTTCTATTACCCCTTGGAATTTAAATAATTTGGAACACTTTTTATGACTGAATTGTTTATTGTCATTGTTTGCCCTAATTCTCTAAAGTAACCTTGCAAATCATGCGTGTTTATTTTTAACTCACGCACATTACATAAACCTGTATTTGAACTATATAATTAGAGCTTAATTGGTTCGTTAGCGTTTGATTAATTTTTCATTTCCCTCGTGTTTAATGAAACGTAACACAATATAACAAACGACTAACCACTAAGTATGAGGAAATGTACCTATAATTAAAATTTTCTTTTTAGATTCATGTATTGTTGATTATTGTGTATACCATCACGCATATTTTAATGTACTTCTGTATTTTAACTATACTCACGTAAATACTGTTTCCATGTTGCGTTAAATGACATTTGAAAGAAAAGACAAAAAGGAATAGAATAGAAAAGAATATACTTTATTGCATAAGATTAAGATACAATTCAAGAAGTTTAAGTACAGAAGACAATAGGCGGTCTTATCACTAAAAGCAATTTCTTCCAGACAACCTTAGGATGGATTAGAGAAAATTATGTAACATGTTGGTTTTGCAATATAACTAGAATAAAAAAGTATATTTATAAAATTTTTAAATGGCAAGTATAAGAAAAAAATATACATATATTGATATATATAAATAAGTAATAATCATAGTAATAATGTATAGAATTACGTAATAAGGGAGAGATGAAGATGTTATGATTGACTTTAGAGCCCGAGGCAATAATTCTTCACGAGTCCGTTGAAGGTGGTGGTAGGGAATTCGTCCGTCTGGGTGGCTACCTTCACTGGTATACTAGACGCTATAATAGCCTTGTGTTTCGGTGTTAGTAAGCAGTCAGCTGTGTCTTTATATAGAATAACTCATACGCATTACGCATTATTTATACTAATGTTATAATAAGGAAAGATTTGTATTTTTGTATGTTTATTTTGAATTGTTCACGACAAAAAGGTTTCTATTTTATTTTAGTTTGAATTGGAATAATTTAAATATATTATATGTCATATTAGAAAAAAGTCATTCACAATAATACATTATGACACAGAAAACCTTTATTTCCTTAATTAATTCAATAATTCATTCATTCCCTCTCCAGTAAAATGGTCCCGGAACGCATGCACCTCTTGGGCTGTTTTCTGAAATGTAAGACCTTTTCAAATACCGCGTGCTAATAACGGTGAACAAAACATCGTGATATACTGTCCGTTCCCAAACCTGTCATACAAGCGTGGCGGGTATACTGTCCGTTCCCCTATAGTGGGAGGCCCGAGCCTAGCAGTGGGACGTTATTATTATTATAAAATTAGGGATCCCTACTAAAACTTCAATAATGTAACCCATCAATCTAAACAAAATACTTGGCACTAGGATATCGGGTTTTACGATTTTGCTGAAATTTTATGTGTGTTTGAGTGGGTCCCGGGGTGGTTTAGATTCCCAATTCGACCCGGTAGGTGGCGCTAAAATCTGGTTCTAGATTTTTATCTTTTCAGGACAGGACAACGTCTGCCGGGACGGCTAGTACTAATTTCGATAATTTTATTTATATCTTTTTCAATGTATTCAGTTTTAACGACCTTAAGAAGAAAATCGGTTCAAAATGTTTGCATTCACTGTTATATCATACAAACTATTATTCAATTTATTACTTCACGCTTTAACAATAGTTGTATAGTTTGGGTAATTATTCAACTTTCCGTAAAAATACGAAAAACCATTATTTAACAAGTTATGATTGTTGACTGTTATGTTATATTGTACTTTCTCTAATTTATGACCGGCCTTACTATCGGTTAAAATTTAACATACACCATACACGTAATTTCAAAATTCAACCGATACTAGGGCAAGTGAATGAATAGTAATATATAGGAACCGGCTATTAATCTTTATTTAAACTAAAACATTATCTATACAGATAAATAAAATTGTAGTGTCTATTTGTATTGTCAAAAAATATTAAGAATTTTGTAATATCATTTTATATTTATAAATTACATGCAAAAGTAGATTTCACAACTTTACCGAACATTGTTTTTGACGGCACTTGTATCCCATTGAAGGACACTGTCAAAAATTTGGGCGTAGTCATTGATAGTGATCTGTCTTGGAAGTCTCACCTCTCCGAATCAAGTCGGAGAGTTTTTCTGTCTTCTAGATCCCTGAGAAGGCTGAGAATTTTTCTACCTACTGCCACCAAAATTATGCTTGCACAGTCTCTTTTGCTACCCATTTTAGATTACGCTGACGCCTGCTATCTCGACTTAACCGTAGAACAGCTAAATAAACTTGAGCGACTTCAGAATTTGCATTAGGTTCATATTGGGCTTGCGAAAATATGACCATGTCTCTGAATTTCGTGAAAAACTCAAGTGGCTCCCTATTCGCTTTCGCCGGAATACTCACATTCTCACCCTACTTTATAACATATTATTTATTCCTAGTAGTCCTCTTTACCTTAAGGAACGTTTTAAATTCCTTCGCCTTTCTACTTCCCACAATTTGCGCACTCATACGTATCGTAAACTCACTACACCTGCACACACTTCATCCTTTTATGATAACTCTTTTACAGTGCAGTCTGTTAAACTTTGGAATGCGCTGCCTCTTACTGTCAGAGAGGCCAAAACATCGCCTACATTTAAGGGGGCACTCAGAAAACACTACTTCTCCTTAAATAAATATGCCTAATTCTTATACTATGATTTATTGTATGTATTTAATTTATAAAGTAATTTAAGTGTGTGTATTTAATTTATAAAATATGAGTTTAAGCCTCTTTAATAATGATAGGCAATCTGCACCACCTACATCGCCAGATTAGGTTATACATTCCTTAAGTTGGTTGCCTGGAAGAGATTGCTTTAAGCGATAAGGCCGCCTATTGTTTCTACCATGACAATATTGTAAATGTGTATTTTTGAAATTGTATATTTGGTGAGCAATAAAGTGTTATCTATCTTACTTTTCACTAAATTATTATTTACTTTACATAAATATTTACTATCATCAGTGACAAAAAAATAATACTGGCTGGTAGAATGCCACAGGACGTTTCATATTATTATTTGACGGCCCCTGTGGTTTAGCGGGCTAAGCCTTTGTCGGCCTACCTTACCGCAAAGCAGAGGCTCCGGGTTCGATTCCTGGTGTGGTAAATTTCGGAAACAATTTTTTCCGTTATTTATTATGGTCTGGGTGTCTGGGATTGACGTTAGAGTAGTGCGTTATATATTACCCTAACACAAGCGTAACTTGCTTAATTTGGGGATATACAATATATGTGTTTGACTGCCGATGAGTATTATTATTATTATATATGAGTTCATCAGATTTAGATATGGATTTAACGCCTGATTACATTAAAGAAGTGGTGGTTTGTTTAACTAGTTAGTTTTTATTTACTTTCTTTATATTCGAAATGAAAAGCAGACTGTTAACCTCGGGTGAAAAGCCTATTTAGACACTCGAACTATTAGTACGCTACCCTCGTGCGCCATATCATCTCGTGCCAAAATAGGTCACTTTCACTTTTCGTGACACAATCTACTATTAATTACTTTCAAACATTAATTGATGTACCATTTGGCTCTTTTTACTTGTACCTACTTATGACGTCACAAGTAGGTACGCTCGTGCAACATCTTTGAGGCTGCGACATATTCTGTAAGTTTATAAAACTCTCTCAGTTCATTTGATAGTCTGCTAATAGCGGTATTAAGACTTGCAATGTACAGTTTGTTTATTAGGATGTTTAGTACTTTATATATGCTAAGGTACTACAAGATACTAAGATCTTTTGGATTTTAATAGATTTTAATTCAGATCACAGAAAAATCTTGCACAGCGGACATTAGCGAATTGTCTTGCTTTGATATCGTGAACAGTAGGTACATCATTTCACTTTGGCAGAGGTTGCTGCTAAAGCGTAAAACCTCCGTGTCACAGATGTAGTTTTTGCGTCATAAAAATTCAGAATGTATTAATGTAAAACATATCAAAGTATTAACGTCCCATCTAGTCTCCTTATTTTGAGAAGAACGGACGGAACCCTCCACTGTTGTTCAAAAATTATTGGTGGATTATACACATGCATGACTTCATTATGCCGCCGGTATTCTTGTGACGTTTTCCTTCTCTGTCAGTACGCTTTAATTGTAACAATATGCACATTAGGTCAGAAAACTATTTATGAAGTGCTTTCAGGCCATAATTTGAACCCGCGTCACTTCAGTTTAAGTTAACTACTAAGCTTTTTTTAATAATAGTTACTGTTAGAAGAAGCGGCGCAACAAACTCCCCAGCAACATATCTTTCCTTCATAATTATTACTAATGGTCGCCCGTGGTCGACGTTCGACTATAATAATTGTTGTGAAAGACTATTGGTTGCGCCGAGGAACACCTCCTTATAAATTCTTCCTCCCCATACTCGCCATCAAGAAAAGAATAAACTTTTAAATGAAGAATGCGCAATACAAGACGAGTTAGTGTCACTGCTGTCACCGCAATATATATAAAATACGTATCGTATACGAACTGAATTTAATGCACATTAAATCACCATTAATCCTAGTGAGTGTGTGAACTCCCGGGGGACGAGTGCAGTGTGGCGGCGGACTGGTGGCGAGGTAAGTGCTTCCTTGCTTCTTCTTCCACGTCCCTTTGCCTTCTCCCGGCCATCGCATCGCGCCCGCATTTGTTGGTTACCTTCGAGCCGGATATCGTATCCATTTCACGCTATACCGCATTAACTTTGTCGTCACATCATCCTAGGATTTGGACAGTTTCGTACCGCATCACACGTATTTCATAGATTGCTCGTTTTCCCCGCATCGCATACGTGTGGTTTATTCGTTGCTCCAACAAGCCGCATCTCACACGTATTTTCTTACTTTCTCGCTTGCCCCGCATCGCATACGTGTTTTACTAGTTCCTCGACCAAGTCGCGTATTTTCATCGCATTTGTATATTTTTCATAAATTCGCTTAATTTCGTAGTCTATAATGCCGCGTCACGCAGCCCCGGCTACACCGGAGCTCTCAAATAAGTTAAAGTTCCTCGAAGCGCTTCATACAGCACATGTGGAGCGCTTAGATGGGGTCTACAATGAGGGTCTGAGAACAACTATGGATCCTTCATGTATAGAAAGCTTCTTAAGTCAAGCTCACACTATAGATGACTTACGTGTCAGCTTTCAAGACACATTACAACAAATAAATATGCTCCGCATGCAATTAGACCCTGACTATACACCAGACCTTCAGTCTTGGACGGCTTTCGAGGACACTTATAGCCTTGTGAAACGTAAAGTCATACATTTATCCCGAGCAGTCCGATTCACCGCACGTTACTATATTAGAGTCAGACCGCCCTAAGAGGCATTTTCCAAGTTTGCCGCCTATGCCTCTCCCTGAATTTGATGGGGATATTAAAAATTGGCCTCTATTTTACACCGCGTTCTCAAATACAGTCCACAATAACAATAATTTAACCAATTCGGAAAAATTATATTATTTGATAGGCAGATTGACAAATAAAGCCAAATCTGTTTTCGCAGGGTTGTCACCTACGGGTGAAAATTACGATATAATTTTTCATTCGCTTGTATCCAAATATGAGGATAAACGTACGTTAGCCTCTTCATATTTGGACCAGATCTTTGACGTTAAGCCATCGAGCTCATGCTCAGTCGAGAATCTGGAACACTTTCTAGATAGCTTTGTTTCGTCGGTACACGCCATAGAAACACTTAATTTTAATAAACTTGCAGAATTTATTTTCTTGCATACCGCGCTCCGGAAGTTAGACCCGGAGACAGTCCGTTCCTTCGAAATGGACCAGAGAGGGAATGATATTCCGTCCTTCTCTGACCTCGTTGATTTTATCCGCGATCGTATAAAGATAATTCAACGTTCTACTGTTGTCGTTAAACCCGCGAAGAAAGTGATCGAACATAGAGCTAATGAACCTTCTAAGCCAAGGCTTACATTCGCTTATGTCACTACGAATAATACAACGCATCCATCTCAGTCTTGTGATCTTTGTAATTCATCTAGGTGTAACAATCACTTGTACAATTGTTCAAAGTTTTTAATGCTTTCTCCCGCGATCGCTTTGATTACATTAAAAATATTAACGCATGCATAAACTGTTTAAGTTATAAACATAAATTGCATAATTGTCGCTCAAATTCGGTTTGTAAAAAGTGTCGGAAGAAACACCACACTTTATTACACTTCGACAATTTTACCTTCGCCCCGCCAGCTATCAATGTCGAATCTCACGTGCCTGCACCTCTGCCACGTATTTCAGAGTGCAAATGCAGCACACGCACCACGCCGTCGATTGAACCCGTAAATCTACCAATAACCGCCTCAACATCCACTGCGCCTAATGTTACGTTGTGCGCATTTTCCAGTAATGATGATTTGCGACAACCCTACGATCAGTCATCAACCGCGCAGCTAACGTCAGTTCTTTTACCAACTGCGCAGGTTGTCGTCTATGACAACAACGGACATGCGCGACATGTTCGATGTCTTCTTGACAGTGCAGCGCAGAGCAATTTCATTACGGAGGCATGCTTAGATCGTTTAGGTTTAAATTCAAACAAAATTCAAACTTCCGTCAACGGAATTGGGGGTTCGTCGAAAATAATCAATAGTTCCGCACATATTAAGTTTTATTCTCGGTTCAATAATAATGTTTTATATAACATGAATGCTTTAGTTGTAGACAAGATTACTGAACATTTGCCGACGCATTTCGTAAATAATTCTTTGATTTCGGAATTCAGTAATTTGCCGCTCGCCGATATTAATTTCGGTAAGCCTGGTGAGATCGATATGCTCATAGGTTCTTTGCTTTTCCCGCATTTATTACTTTCTGATAGAGTTTATTCGCGCTCTTTAGGTTTCCCATGTGCCATGGAGACTACTTTAGGGTACGTAATTGTAGGCAAAGCACCCGCATTTGTAAATAATAGGTCATCGGCACCTTCAGGTTGTTATTTCGCATCGCATTCTAGATGTAAATATAACTTTAATCGTTTTGGTCCACTCAAAAGGGCTACCGCGCCGCGTGCTTTCGAGACTTATAACCGGAAGTATAGAGATTCTTATCATACTACCCGCAACCCTTATGGTAGAAATACTTATGGCTTACCATTTAAGGGACATGTTTCATCATGTTAGCTCAGTCATCTTATTGAAATTGTAAATATTAATTTACTATTTATTTGCTTAATTTTCGCGCTGCATCTATTTGTTGAATTTTAAACAACTTGTTAAATATTTGTAACCTTTTATTATTAATATTGTTTATGTCCGCTTATAGTAGAAGTAGTTATCGCCGCATCGCAAGATTACTAATTGATTTTAAAATCTTATCTCATCTCAATAATGCTCTGTTTCCGGATTTAATTTTGCTGATAATGAAATATTGTCATCACGCGCACTTTGTTAATAAAATATATTAACTACAGGCTGGTAACTCTTACAGCCTCGCATTGCAACGCATCAAACCATCCATGGGTTATAATAATTTAACGCATAATGTCGTGCGCATTTTATTTATATATTTTATAATGCATTCGTCTGCGACCGCGTTACTATTTTCTTGAAAGATCAAACTTTCGCGAATGCAAAGTTAACGAAGCTTTGAAATCTATATATTGATCTCAAATTTTCTAATTCTTTCTAAGTATCTGCGTCATAAGATTATTTTGCTCGTTTTGGTTTTATCATGCCCGGTTCTTATCGAACTTGTAGGTGAATTTACTACTGATGGCTTCTTATCCGCATTATATTTATCTCGCAGAAGCTCAGTAGCTCAAGTTCACTTTAATAGTCGGATATATTTTATTGGAGCTAAACGAATTAAATTTCGTACAAATTTCTTCTATCGCATAGTTTTACTTAATTTTAACCGCCAATCGTAGTTATCGAATTACTATCGCAATACTTGTTGTCGATTAAACAGGATCAAGGAGATAGTAAAACAACGCGCTTTTAGTGGGGAACTAACTCTCTCCTATAATCTTTTGGACCCTTGAGGTCTGACGCTCGCGCGTTTTCTAAATTTAACGCTGCTTATTTTAACATTTTTCCGCGTCATATTTAAATCTCAACATGCTTTTCTTTGGCGACATTGGAAGAGCGAGATCTGCACACATTGCCGATGTTTTTAAATGGTTTACCACGTAAAATGCAACATGCATCGGTTACGTTGTAATTTTAAACTTAAATAACATCCCGCTTCTACAATGACCATTCGGCATTGTAGGTGAAATTTTCTCGTGGAAAGATGCTGTGTTTAGGAACAGCTTAAGTTCGCACTGCTAGCGGATCGTTTTGACGCCCGGTTGTGCGACTCTGTCCATTGCCTAAATCATCTTGATCACCACTTGAGGATTTGTCTTTTGTTTCAATTAGAATTAACTTTTGTTTTGTTTTATCATTTTCATCTGTATTATATCTACTGTATTTAACTTGTTAAACCCGCTTCCACATTCGTTTTCGTATTGCATTTTCGCTTCGTATACTCTTATCGTGTTCCCGCATCGCATTCTCGCATCGCATTCTTGTAACGCATTCTCGAACCGCATACTCGCATCGCATATTCGCATCGCTTTTACACCGCTTTCTTGCATGGCCGCATACATATTCGGTTTTGAAGGGAATCCTTCAAGCGGGGGAGGATGGTTGCGCCGAGGAACACCTTATAAATTCTTCCTCCCCATACTCGCCATCAAGAAAAGAATAAACTTTTAAATGAAGAATGCGCAATACAAGACGAGTTAGTGTCACTGCTGTCACCGCAATATATATAAAATACGTATCGTATACGAACTGAATTTAATGCACATTAAATCACCATTAATCCTAGTGAGTGTGTGAACTCCCGGGGGACGAGTGCAGTGTGGCGGCGGACTGGTGGCGAGGTAAGTGCTTCCTTGCTTCTTCTTCCACGTCCCTTTGCCTTCTCCCGGCCATCGCATCGCGCCCGCAACTATACTTCTATAATCATAGGTTTCGCCAAGGCTACACTGTTAATTTGATTTTAACAATAAACAAGAAAAGAGAAGAAAAGAGTATATATGCGTTTGTGTGTCAAATACATAGTTGTGTGTGTAATGCTTTTTATTGATTTAATGTATTTTTATGCAGTTTTAAAAAAATATTAGCATTCTGCACTCCTTCTCTATATAAACTATAAGTATGCAAATTTTAATACTCCTCCGTCCGCGCAATTTTCGTAAAAAGGGGTACAAAGTTTTTGCTTCACGTATTAATATTATTCTTCTAGATTCTTCGTATTAAAAAAAATGTAGATTGAATATAAGTATTGGAAGATCTTGGTAGCGTTCTGTTATAGATATTCTATACACCCCATTCGGCCGATCTCACACCTGTTCCGTTTAGTTATCATATTCATGTATTAGCTTCCCATTTGCCCATCCATCATATACCAGTCTTCATCCAGCCCTCAACCAAGAAGGTCGTCTCTTAAATGTAATAACTTTGTTTCAATTATCCTTTTTCAAAAAGGGGTTAACCCGGTCCCTCATGACAGTCGCATCATTCCCATTCGATACGATTGGTAACACCGGGAGCGAAACTTAGATGTTGCAGCCTTTAGGATTGGAATAATGAATGAGATGGGATAATAGGATAAATGAATTAGGGGTTGTCTGGAAGAGATCGCTTTTTAGCGGTAACACCGCCCTTTGTGCATAATGAGACATAGTTTTAGTCTGTAAGTACTTTTTTGTATTGGTGTACAATAAAGAGTTATTAATTGATTGGTTAATTTATAGATAGATAGATAGATAACACTTTATTGCTTACCAATACAAACACAAAATGCATAATTACAATACTTCTTGGCAAAACAACATGCGGCCTTATCGCTAAAAGCGATCTCTTCCAGGCAATCTAGCTTAAAAGAAATTATTAACTGATCTAGCGATGTAGGTGGAGCAGAAAAAACATAGGACTGTACAATTTAAATATATATAATTACACTAATGTATAAATTTAATACATACATAAAAATTATAGATATATTATTACACACATATTGTTACACGCCGACAAAAGTGGATGCACATCTGCCTGCCATAAAACGGCCTATTGTGCATTGTACTCGATTATGGCCGTTCGCAGCCATAATTACGCAGGTGTGCAGATTACGATTTCTAAGAAATTCGATCTACGCAGGTGGGCAGCCATATTGTATCGATGCAGTATATAGCAATGCCCAATGGAGAGATCGGCAGTCTAACGATGGTAACCAGCGAGACAAGAGAATATATTCGATAAGCTATATAGTGACGGACTTTGCGCGTGTTATTGAATCGTGTATTACGTTTGTACTGGTTGTGTCCAATTATATTTGTACCTGTGTTATACATGTTTGTATAGTTCTAATAAATTCTAAAGTAATTCCAACGGCATTTTAATTCAATTCCTGTAACTCGTAACAATATATCATTTGTTTTACTATGTGCGTTGGCCACCGTGACTTCACTTTCTGGTCCCAGGTCGACGAACAGCGCTAGTCCTTGTTAGCTAGTTAGCATTACGCTGAGGTTGGATTCAATTTAGGACTTACATGTTTCTATTGTCTTTATATTTACTTTATCTTTATTTTTGTCCCGAATAAAGTAAGTTTTCTTTGTTTCTTTGCGCCATGGCTCTATCGCTACAAAAAATGCCACGTCTTTTTATAAAATTTAAATTGTAACATTTCAAGATAATTTTATTCAATGTTTAATACGTAAAAGATGTACGTGGCGCGCTTTCTTTTGTATTAAATTGCATACAATTAGACATCTACCGGATAAAATCAAAATTTAAATGTATATTACGTTAAATTAACTACCAAACGGTAGTTACATAGATATTAATCTTAGAAAATACACGAATAAAAAATTGTTCCGTGTCTTATTTCGTTAATAATAACGAGTCTGAACTTATTTCAGTTACAGCAGCGTTTATGTACTATGGACATTAAAGTTCTAATTTTCGTGCCGGTCGTGTGCTCGATTATAAGACTACACTTTGCATAGCTCAAAATGCCACCGTAAAAGTTGTAGGTTATGATAGAAGGAGGGTAGGCCTTTTTATCGATGATATATAGACCTTATATATATATATATATATATATATGTATATTATGTCATAGATATCGTATTTTATATACATACATAATTGACAGATAAACAAACACATTGCATATTCTTATGCTAAGTATGTCGCGCTTGTATTATAAGTAATATACTACAGACCATTGCAACAGACCTGGGGCCGATCCCAGACACCTAGACTATAGTAAATTAAAGTTAGTTTATGCCATTACTATACCAGGAATATATATACAATAGTTTTTTACTATTGTATATATATTTTTAAGTTAGGTTTATTTAAAGGATATATGTAAATTGGTTTTATATATACTTATTTACAATTTAGTTTAGTTTTTATAGGTATCTAATTACTATAATTTCTCCTAATAATCTATGTATTAACAACTTTAATATCAAATAACAACAATAAATGTAAATACACAAACACAACCAGGAATTGAATCAGAAACCTCTATGGATCAGTGATCTAGGTTGGCTAAGGCTTAACCTACTCAAACAGAGGTTGTCAAATAAAGAAAGAAAAAAAAAAATTGAAGAAATAGCGACGCACTTACATTGCTGACACGTATCTTAAAAATAAAAACATAATATGAAAATTTGTACACCGCATTTTCAGCAAACAAGGTTTACACTCAGCTGATTGCTGTGCCGACCTAATATTCGACACAACGGTGATTTTCAATACAAACTTTGCTTTTGGCGTAATACTAAAACGACCCGAATATTTTATGAATTTAATTTAAAAACTATTTAATTTGTAAATAATAATATAAGATACCTATAACATTGTGAAAATTACTTAAGAACTAACCTATTGTGCATATTGATATTAGTTGTCTAGCATTTGCTGAACTTATCCATATATTTTATACGTGCAGGAACGGAGAAAGATAACAATTTGCTGCGGCCGGGCGACCTCTCGTAAGAGGCAACAAAAGAACCCATAGCCAGATGATAGGGTATTGTCCGTCTGGATGACTACCACCCTTGGTTTAGAATATGCCACCATAACAACCTTGAGTTGTGTTCCGGCATTAGTGGCCATGCTCCAGTCTCCCTTTAGAGAGTAGCAGCGCATTTGTAGACTTGCAAATGTCCATAGGCGATGGTAACCGGCTTCCATCGGGTAGGCAGTCTGCCTATCCGCTGAACTCGTGCAATAAAAATAAAACAGAACTGCACCTATTTGGTTACCATTTTTTTTCACGTATATGTGCTTAAAGACCAAATAAATATTTTTTCTTTCTTTCATTAGGTACCAAGTGCTAACGATAAGGGAAAAAAGACACATAGCAACAGCTGAGGCCTAGTATGGCCAAATTGCACCCTCTAGTCCGATAACATTGGAAATATAAATCATATACTATCAATAATAATAGAAATACTATGTCTTTAAATAAATATGTCTAATATATTAAACATTTATTTATTTATCTATTGTAATATAAAATGCTTGTCATATATAATGTTAATAAATATATTTATTTAGATTATTTCGTATATACGTATATATTGGTATTCTATAAATGTGTGAACTTATGTGTGTATTAAATTTATAAATTAGTGTAAGTATGTATATATAAATTGTATAGTCCTATCTTTTTCTGCTGCACCTACTCGCCAGATTAGTTAAGAATTTCTTTTAAGCTAGGTTGCCTGGAAGAGATAGCTTTTAGCGATAAGGAAGTATTGTAATTATGCATTTTGTTATTGTATTTGTTTATTTTAGTGAGCAATAACGTGTTATCTATCTATAATATCATTATAACAGCTCATAAACTTCTCACTGCTGGGCTCGATCTTCCTATTTATAGGCGAAACTAATAACGCGTCACGCTTGTACAAGGCGCTTTGGCGGGTTTCACACATCGTTAATCTCGATGTGTAGGTTTTATCATCATAATTTCCTTTACCGCTAACACGTGGTATTTGTAACAATATATACATTAGCTCAGAAAACTGTGTAAGTGGTGCATGCTTTCTGACCAGGATTCGAATCCGCGCCTATTAAGTTTGGGACGCGAGTGCGTCGACCAGTAAGCCACAGCTCTTAGGGCGGGCTCTGTCGGTTTGATACCACGCTCTCACGGAATACCGCCGTGAAACGGTTAACTTTGAGCTAATCGTGTTTTGTACAATGAGTGAGAATTCTGATGGCTCACTATCCCCCTCTCCCTATTCCATTCGCCTATCTCATCCGCTGTATCCCATTCTTCCTGTCTGATCTTTCTATTACATTGCTTGTACCTCGTCCTTCCTGTGCCATCTTCCATATCCCATCATTCGTATCCCATCCTCTGTACCCCGTTTCTCTTAACTCATCTTTTTTTTATTGCAGGAGTTTAGCAGACAGGCAGACGGCCCACTTGATGGAAAGCGGTTACTGTCGCCTATAGACATTTGCAACACCAAAGATATTACAAATGTGCTGCTGCTTTCTTAATGGAGACTGGAACCTGGTCACTAATACCGGAACACAACTCAAGGTTGTTATGGCGGCATACTTTAGACCAGGGGAGTCGGGCAAATGCCCTACCAACTGGCAAAATCCAGTATATTACTATACACATATATACTGTAATACATCCAGTTCGTCATATCCCATCCTAAATTCTGCCAACACATTTGCTTTGTTCCTGGTGTTGCAAACGTCTAGAGGCAACGGTAACCGCTTTCCATTACATTGGCCGTCTGCGTGTGCACCAGCATCGCAAAATTAAAAAACTATCACGGCCAAACATGTTACTAAAAAGTACGATGCTTGATTACTAGTGACCTCTTTTTCAATACACAAACGAAATTCTTCACAACAAATTATAAAACGAATCGCTGTATAAACGTAATTTAATTTTGGGTTCAAATTTGAATGTGTAACTTAATTTTCGCTCTAGAAAACATAAGCATTAACTAAGTAAAAATTCAAAACAATAGTGGATGTTTAACATCACACTGAGCATGTGTGGTGGAAAAAATGGCCCAAACTTAAACGCAATTACACATTAATGTGCCCTTCACGCTTACCTTTCTTTTTCTTAAACTACAGAGAAATTTACAATAAAATTTCTCTGTAGTTTAAGAAAAAGAAACAAATTGCTTGACGTTGTCATCTTTAAACTTCTTAAGTCTTGCCTACAGCCAATAGAAGACAACTTGCATCTTTGACGTGACAAGACGTGCATCTTTCAAACAAATTGATTCAATACTAAATTCATGTAATATCAACATTCTTGTTTCTTTTACCTTCTCCCAATTATTTGAGACCCAATAAATGGACCAATTTCTGGACCCAAGAACTATGGACTTTTTTTCTTCCATATTTATGGAATAAAAAGAGTCCATATTTCTTTATTCTGACACACGTACTCTGTCACACCACATATTATCATGTCATCCTTCACATAATCCATCCATTATTTTTTTGGCCTACCTGTAATATCAAGACTATAGTGATGAATTATATTTCGAATTTCTTTTAGTGTTATTGGAATACTGTAGATAGTTTAACGGCCCGTCAAACGTGGAAAGTGGTTACTTAGGACACCTAACGAGGAGGGTACAAATCAAGCGGCAATACGTATGTTAGATAAAAATAAATAGATATATGAAAAAGATAGATTTTGTGAACGATGACATATGTCAGAAAAGATCGGTATAGAAGAGAGAGAGAGAGAGAGAGAGAGAGAGAGAGAGAGAGAGAGAGATAACACTTTATTGTACACCATTACAGAAACACAGAAAAACGTATAGCCTGAAAATATTCTAAATGTGCACATTGGGCGATCTTATCGCTAAGAAGCGATCTCTTCCAGACAACCCGTGGCAGGAATAAAACAGATTCAAATTGTTTTAAGGTGGTATACATAAAATTTAAACGATATGCAGCTACTTACATTATATTTTATCAATGATAAACATGTAGGTATATAAATAAGAAATATAATTAATAAACACATTAATACATCTATATATTGTGCTAGCTTCAAATAATTAGCAGAAGGTGAAAGAAAAGAGCGAGATTTAAATCAAAGTGAAATTTCATGATAACCGCTTAATACCTAAAGCCGTGAAGAAGGAATTTACAGATAACCTAACATTCTAATGAAGTAAATATTGCGCGTATGGACTTAATAATAAGTAAACATTAACCTTTAGGTTAATGTTGATTAAAATTTCTCAGCGCACGTGACAATCTTCTCAAGCATTCATAAAGTGCATACTTTTCCTTAACCTCCTAACCTAAACTGTACCTATGTAAATGCAGCTTAGTTCTTAGTTATTACGAGGATTTGAGGATTTATTACACGACCTATTTGAATACCAATTTGTCAATAGATTAATATAACAACATTGATATTTTCATTACTTAAAACAACTATACACAATGTTCACAATTATAGTAAAACATAATAATAGAAAAGTTAAAAGAAAAAGAAAGCCTTATATAACGATAGAGGAAGATGTGAAAATGTTTTCACAATTATTTCCTAATACAAAAAACGATCAAAATACTTCATCGATTTTTCGCGTGATCAAAGGTCTCGACCTACCTCGGACAACAAATCAGTATAACATAGCAGCGTGATAACGTAGCCAGTTTTGTGGGCACTTTACCCGATTATAACGGTGACCTAGGAACAGTATTCTACTTATAATTTTAAGGGATTGTAGGTAAATACAATGTAATTAACATTAATAACTTAGGTTTAATTGCGGTTAAGCTTTCTTTATTGTATTAGTTTATAATATTGTAATTTGACTACTAATCGATGTAAAAAATTGTTAAGTTTGAATTCGACTCCAAGTGCGAAATTTATAGAATGTTATTAAAAATAAAGCTATTGGCAATTAGTTAAAAATATAATCTACATCAATTAGTTGCATGTTTTATAAACAATTAATCAATATCTTGCGATAGATCGTAAATCGATTTTAAATCTTATAGAGCTTGAAATATTATAAATTATTTCTTGATAAAAAAACCTTATTGTTCGCTGTAATTATTTGGTGTATGTAAGACCAGTCATTCGAAATTAAGAATAAAATAATAAATCTTAAAAACCATCCCGAAAGTTTACCGTCAAACTTTTTTTACTATGCAAATACTTAGGTTCATAATAAACACTATAATGTTGATGTTAATAGAAAATCAAACAAAATAATCAAACGAAGATATTAACTTAAGATAAGCCTGTATAATGAACGTAATAAATAAGGGATTCAATCTAGCAATGAATGTTAAAATTACACATACCTTCTTCAACTCCCTTAGAAAGATCTTCACCCGTCATCTTTGGGAACGTTAACTGAATAGCTCTAGAACTGGCGAACTTAGCTACACGATCTAAAAGCATCTTCGTCAACGCATTATCCTTAGCTTCCAAACTCCTCGGTAAACTGGCTTCAATTTCATTTTCACTAATAGGCACTATTTCTTCATCAGTCGTCTTCACTAATTCAATCCCGTCCATCAGAGGAATTTCTTGCATCCTCGCTGCTCTATCGAAGAAGACAACTGCTTTCTTCTTCAAGCAGAGGAATACTCCATCAGCTTTCTCACAATCCTCTAGCATCCTAGCCATATAACGGGTGCCGATGTCTTCCCTGGCTGTTGCCAGGGTGAATAAAACGGTAATGAGGATCGCCTTGTACATTTTTGTTTGGTCTGCAAACAGTAACTGTCTGTGTCAGTAAAGACGTACCGTATTTATAGGCTATGTATAAAAGTGTGGATTTGATGTTGCGGTTATGAATGGAGCGGCAGCGTTTGGTGGTGTGCGTGTGGGAGCTAGTAAAAATGTGAATTTGGATGCGGCAAATATCGTAGAAATATATAAGCAAGACATCTCAAGAGACTAAGGGACTGGTCTTTATTTTGACCAAAGAATAGGCGTTGCAATCCAATTTGGCAACGCTACTGGCCTTTTAGGAGCGTCCGCGATAAGTGTATAATAGTTAAATCGTTAAAAATCAACATTATTCAAACTAGCAGTGATCCGCAATCTTATAAACATTTGCATGGTTCTTCTAAAGCATAGCTTGATGTCATATAATCTTTCTTAAGAAACGTGTTATGTAAAGCAAACATTGTAATGCTCCTGATTTATTCATTGGCATTCAAAAAATTAATAGATCAAACCAATTTTGTTATAGTTAAACTGTTATTAACAGTTAATATTGACCGCAAAATATATTTTGTGCTTATTGTGTTATGATTATTAAAAAATACTAAACGAGATTTCGGTCGGGTAAACTTTGCTTCCATATAATACAAACATTTCCACGATAAAAAAGTATTTTATGTTAATTTTCGTTCTCTTGGGCAAGTATATTATATCAAACATGTAAAGTTCGTATACAACGTGAAGAGTAAAGTGATCAATCTGAAAGTAACTCTGTTTGATATAATGTCAAGCTTAAACGAATTTTAATGAACAAGGTAATAAGATAGACAAGACAGACACTGGGAAACGAAATAGACTGCTTTTTCTCAAAAAAAAAAAAACCATTCTGTAAAAATAGGGATGTAGATTTGAATGGGTAACCCATAATTCTTCAATTTAAGAATATCAAAATTTATATTTAGTCTATGTAAATATTATGTTTATAATTTTTATATTGCTTACAATAAAAACAAACTTATTGTTTTAACAATTATGTAATAATCAAATCATCATGGTCGGTTAAGCCCTTTAATTATAAATATAAAAATTATTTTTCAATCCCATTACTTATTTATTCAGCTATTTGTTGTGCATACACTACATGCCAAAATACACAACTAATTATACATCACAGACTTTTACAAATTAACCTTAAAATCTTGTACAAATATACATAAACATCAAAATTTGATGTGGAACGTCGACATTTGGATCGTGAGCAGTAATAAGCGAAGATAATATTGTTAATAGAATGAGACACGTAAATAATAATCATTTATTTATTAAAATAATATAACAGTCGAGATATTTTCATCATCAGCAATATAAAACTGAAATTCAATTTAATTAAACTTGCCACATCCAAATGATTTGACATTCTTGTAGAACTCGTGTAACTCGCCGCGCGTAGTATGAACAGTTAGCGTAACTATTATTGTATTTTTATTATTATTTATTAATTAACCAACATAAAAGAGAAAGGTATTTAGGGCCTGTCTTCTGCTGATGTTTACTAGGACAATGCTGAAAATTTACTTAAGTTATAATGAAATAGAAACTAACTTAAAAAAATACAATTAAATACTAAAAGTAAACTATGTTCTAAATAATATAAATGATTGAAGACTTTGTAACAAATGTAATAAATTTGCTGCCAGAGGAGAACGTGTCCATAAAATTGGCTACATTGCAGATTTTAGAAAACAATATTTTGGGACAATATAAATCTTGTTGGTTGGTATTAACCATTTGTGAAGAGTACGTAAATTGTATGTACAACTTGGACATGAAGTAACACGCGAATTTTCTTATATGTAATAATAATATTAATTTTACAAATATACGTTTACAATCAAGGAGTAATGTAAAATGAAGAGAAAACAAAAGAACTACAACAATGTCAAATAATAAATATCGATTCCAACGCCAATTGATAAGTCTTTCTTTAATTGTTAAACATCTTCAGTTTTTCTTTCGAGTTTCTCAAACTTTACGACGACTTTTCCAATTTGTTCATACCCTATAATCTAACTGGACTATTATAATTAGGAATTATCCGAATCGGTCCAGCCGTTGTCAAATGATTCGCTAATAATATTTAATTTGTATTAATATGGATATTCGGCAGACAAAAAATACTTATGTACATTATATATCCCTAAATTAAGCAAGTTACGTTTGTGCTGTAGACATTATATACAGCACGTAAATACAAAATTGTATAATCCTATGTTAAACAAATAACCATTGGGTTTTAGAGAAATGGATAACTCAGAGTCTGACCCTGTTGCACTCAGACCAGAAAAACAACGGGAAAGTGCTTTCCAAGATTTACCATACCAGTAATCAAACTGGACTTCTCAAGCTTTGACTCAGAATAAGAGACTGGAGAAATTTGCTAGTCATCCACGTGGCACACAGAATGTGGTAATACTGGGCAAGCACTCTATCGAATTGGATTCGAATAAATAATTCGATACAAATTGTTACCCGAGTATTAATTTTAAATTTGAAGTAACAAAGTCTTTATTGTTGGTTTTATTAAAATTTATTTATTTGTTTTAGTAATTAAATATTACATAAGGAGGATTAGTTTTATTAATTATTATTTAATGAACAAAATTGGGTTGTTTTGGTCTGACGCCAAAAGGAAGGTTTGCACTGAAAATCAGCGTTGTGTAGGATATAATTCCGGCACAGCAACATGCTGAGTGCAAACCCTGTTTGTTATAAATAGTTTGTAGCTCTCCAAGTTTTTTGATATTGCTAATATATAATCTATACTAATATTATAAAGAGGAAAGATTTGTATTTTTGTAACGAATAAACTAAAAATTACTGGACCGATTTCAAAAATTCTTACACCATTCGAATGGTACATTATCCCTGATTAATATAGGCTATATAAAAATTAAGGATCCCTACTAAAACTTCGATAATGTAACCCATCAATCTAAACAAAATACTTGGTGCTGCTAATCGGGTTTTACGATTTTGATGAAATTTTGTGTGTGTTTGAGTGGATCCGGGGGTTGTTTAGATTCTCAATTAAACTTGGTAGATGGCGCTGGAATCTGGTTCTAGATTTTTATCTGTTCAGATCAGGACAACGTCTGCCGAGACCGCTAGTTAGATATATGAAGCAAAAGATGTATTTCAAGATTGTAGTAAGTAGAAATCCATCGTTCCTGCCTACCCCAATGAGAAACAGGCATGATATTATGTATGAATGTATAATTATATAAATCTTCGACGGCCTCTGTGGTTGAGTGGACTAAGTCTTTGCCAGTCGAACTCAATGGAAGAGACTTCGGGTTCGATTCGAGTGGTAAATTTCGGAAAAAAAATCGTTATTTACTATGGTCTGGGTGTGGGTAGTTCGTTGTATATTACTCATAACACAAGCGTAGCTTTGTCTGCCGATAATTAAAACAAATTGAGATATATATATATATATATATATATATATATATATATATATATATATATATATATATATATATTATATTATCTTTTAAAGCTGATTTACATTGATCCATGACTTCAAATTCGAAAGAAGCCAGTGCTGACTTCAATATTTCCGATTGAATATTTTGAAGACAGTCCTCTCCCCAAGTGAACAGCGGGATCAATTTAAATCAGCCTTTAGATCAGTAATGTTGGGTTCGAACTTAGGTAGTTGAATTCAGGCACTCTACTAAACCACTGAGCTATTACCGAGGTCAATAACCATTAGAAATATTTATTTGGTTGTATAACACATAATCAATATTTTTGAAATCGATTTCAATACGTCTATAACAATACTTTTGCATCTGTCATGGGTTTAAATTGATTGCGACGTGAAATAAAATTTTACTAAAGTGACTAAACGAGGGGCTGGCTACGTTGCTTCAACAGCTGAAGATCTCAAATTTCGTTTGGAGTTGAAACTCTAGGTCCGTGGGGTCTAAGGCAAAGGGTTTCTTCAAAGAAATTTGTATGAAACTCTTTGATACCACCCATGATCACAAGGCTGGTTCGTGTTTCGCGCACCGAATCAGCATTGCCATACAGCGTGGCAATGCAGCCAGCCTTTTGGGCACGCTTCCCTCTGGCAGCAATTTGTTACATACTTTATATTAATTTATTTATAATTTAGTTTATTTTGAAGTATTTAGTTCAATTTATAGTTTAGTTTTATTTGCTTTCATTGTAAAACAATTGAAATAACTTAAAACGAGAATTTTACTGAAATAAATATAAATGATGGCCAAGTGTGTCTCAGCCACGCAAAGTAAAAGGTTCAGTATTCTTTTAACGACGGGAAATCTGATTGAGGACACCACCGCAGGGGAAGTGCTGTGGGAGTGTGTCAGATTCGTCACGTTGGGTTGGTAACATGGATGTTATTTTTATTCTATTTCAAGAAAAATGTCCATTCATAAACTTGCTTGCATGCTTTAACTAACAATAATTAAAATCATAAATAACTAGCGGTCCCAGCAGACGTTGTCCTGCCCTGTTCTAGTGCCTCCTACCGGTTCCAATTACGAATTTAAGCCACCTGGGACCCACTCCAACACACAAAAAAATCATAGCAATAGGTCGACGAGATTAGGAGGAGATACTAGAACTAGAACCCGCTCCTAGCGCCACGTACTAGTTCAAATTGTGAATCTAAACCGGGGACCCACTCAAACACTCACAAAAAATTTCATCAAAACCGGTAAAGTTGTTCTCAAGTTATGCTCGTACATATATTTTTACGATTCATATTTAATTACATACATTAAGATTAAATAAACATATAATACATATTCATATAGACACATTCACATACATACATACATAAGTTATCTCTTAGGCAGACTATTATGCATTACGCAGCAGTGCCTAATGTATGTGCCGTCCAACTCTATCAGCAATCATCGCCAGGACGGCGTTGGGGCCGGCTCACACCCGATGCACCAAAGACGCGCTCCGATTCTTTATTGTGGTTTGGAAGCAATCGGTGCGCGCTAGGGTAAACATGCCCGAGGCGCTGCAGTAGCGGGGCAGCCCTAATACCACCTTGAACACGTCATTGTATTGGACACGACGGGCAGTATAGCTTGTTAGCACCTCCTACGAGTGTCTATAATCACCCAAGTTGGGGATAGCCCTAAAATCCCTTGGTATTGCTTCCTTCAGCTGATACCAGGGCTACGGGAAAGCGGACATAGTACCAACTCCCCGTTGCCCTGGCAGGCCAGAGCCCTAACGACCAAATCCATTGAAAGGATTCAGTACTGGATTAACGTACTTGTTAATATTTGGATACGAAAGATTGAGAAGCGTTTAATCGAATATAATAATAATGCAGTCTCAACCCACAGGGGGGCTTTGAGGCGAAACCTTAGGTGAGGAGCGACACCTCGGACCTGACTCCGGGGGCCAAGGTAAGGCTCCTGCCTCAGTGTTTGCCTTAGCCAGCCGGCACGGAGTGGAAATCGCTAGAACTAAGACTCAAGCTTCAGGGGTGGAAGTGATAAATGGCCTAACATTGGAAGTAGCTTCGGTAAACCTGCATCCTACCTCTCGACACCCCTTACCCACTCACACCCAAGTTGCCCCTCGCCAATCTTATACGGCCCATGCAGTGGCGAGTCCCGTCTGCCCACTTTTTCCATGTTCCTTGAACATTGCGATGGGTAGACGCTATAGTCCCCATAGTCCCCGATCTGTAATTCCACTAGCAATTCACCCTAATAGCCCGGTACTTTTTGTTCTCATTCTCTACAATAGTCCTACTTTTACGGGGCTTGTCCTTGCATTTTTATATAGTGTAGACAGGGACAATCGCCGGTCAGTGTCACACCATATTTAGATTAAATTCGTCAAGGGGCCTCTACGTGTTGGCCTTCCCATAGCCCTCGCACGCAAGAGCACACAAGCCCTCCAAAAGTCTGGGCCATTTTTATGAGCCGTGGTCTGCAGAGACATACAAATAATGCATTCTCAAAAACGACTAATACATAATTACTATAATCTTAATAAAAATCAATTGCTGTTCGTTAGTCTCGCTAAAACTTGAGAACGGCTGGACTGATTTGGCTAATTTTGTTTTTGAATTATTTGTGGAAGTCCAGGGAAGGTTTAAAATGTGAGTAAATATGAAAAAAAAATGATTCTGAGGCGGCACGAAGTTTGCTGGGTCAGCTAGTAATACATAATTATACGACTATATTAGTCGTATAATTATGTATTATTATAATCTATTTGCCTATCAATTAAGTGCGGTGTTCTCGGCGGTGGGGATCCATCTAATATTCTCTAATGTGGACCAGCAGTTTTATTTCTGTATATGACAAATTACTGATATGTAAGCTTCAAATGCTTGGCTTCTATGGTTAAATCCCAAAGCGGCTTCTATGTGCAGACTTAGGACTAAATCAGGACCACATATTTCATATGATGATAACTCTGCTTATTATTATTTAATCAGAAGTAAAACACTTGAATAATAACGACAATTCTTTGCCTATGCTCGTATTTTGAGGTTTCTGTGCCACAGTCGAATAATTTCGCAGCCGAAATTTTTTTATCCGTACAGGAACGAAGAAAGAATATATTTTGCTGCGGCTGGGCGGCCTGTCGTAAGAGGCGGCAAAACAACCCACAACAACAAAATGGTAGGGTATTTGCCCATCTTGATGGCTACCACCCCTGGTCTAGAGTATGCCGCCATAACAACCTTGAGTTGTGTTCCGGCATTAGTGGACAGGTTCCAGTCTCCCTTTAGAGGACGCCAGCACCTTTGGTGTTACTAAACGTCCATAGCTGATGGTAACCGTTTTCCATCAGGTGGGCCGTCTGCCTGTCTGATAAACTCATGCAATTTAAAAAAAAAAAAAAAAAAATATATATGTGATTATGTACAAAAATAAAAACATACTGGTGGCGCCAGCTGTGATAGCCTGTGTTACGAGTTACGCCTTTTTACTAGGCTATTGTTATGCTTTATTATTTTTTCATATCACCAGTAAAACGTTTTAAGGCAACTAAAAATGTATAGAGCATTTAAGACGCCGTTCAAGAATTAATTTCGCAAAAAATATTTCAAAGTGTTCCAAAGAGAGGGAAAGTCGGCAATTAGTATAAATTATAACCTGAAAGTACATACTTTGTTCTTTGGAATACGTTCTTAATTACATATGTTTATAAAAGTAACAAAAAATGAATGAAAACAGTGCCTATTAACTTTTAATTTATGCGAGTGAAGTGACGAAACTATTGTAAATTTAAAATCTGCTACGTGTGTTTTAAGTCTATAAATTACGACTGGTCCTATATAGACGACAGACGTACACTATTTTCTTTATTTGACCCGTAGTATATATATATATATATAAAGGCCCTTTTTTGAGGGTACGCTAAATCTCGAAAGTTGTAAGTCCATAATTTTTTGTAAAGGTTACTGAAATTGTTTTTTTTTTTTCAAATTATTTCATTTTTTTCAGTTTTTATGGCAATTTTTCCCATATTTTCGAAATTTCCTTTAAGGGCACTGAGTGTATTTATTCATTCATAGTTGTATGTCTTATCGCCTTTAAGCTCAGCTTTATCAGCTCGATCTAATATATTATCGTATATGCAAATAAAGACGGAATATAAAAAAATTGTAGAGGCCTAAAAAATACTTAATTTAGAATGTAAATGACTCTTTAATAAATTAATTATAATCTAACCTTGCTTCTAATTCAGTTTCATTGCATATTTGAATAATTTTATAATACAATGTCGGGTTATTTACATCATTTATAACTCAAGAATGGCTGGACTGATTTTTATAATCTTTATTTTTTTGGATTTGTTTCCACCCTAAATAGCACAATGACTATGAATATATCAAAACAATTCGCAGAAAAAAGAATTGAATAAATAAGTTTTGGAACTTCATCTTGTTCCGCAATTGACAACTCACGTCACGCACGCTTATATTGATTTTTCAAAAATCTAATGTTTCTGCTTTATAATATTACGGTTGGTAACCATGCAAAAAACAAACACATACATGCGAATTGAGAACGTCCTCCTTCTGGAAGTCGGGTAAATATAAAATAATGTTTAGAAAAAATATTCTATCTACAATATTTAAATCATTTCTCGTCCATGTGGCATAGCTTTGGGTCATCCGGTATACGTGTATGTATGTGTACATTGCTAACGACTTTACGAAAATGATGAGCTTGGTGAAAGGCAGTGTCTTGCTATAACTTGTATAATATTGTCAGCTGCCAAATTCCCATGACTAAATTGGTGACGATGATGATCACGACGTGTCATCATGCTTTCCTTTAAATTATCAAATCGACTAAAGATTGTATTTGACAGTGCTGTAATATGAACATGTGTAGAAATATACGAAAACATGGGGGCAAAACGGAGCCCATGCCCCAGGCGGCCAATTCAGTGAGCGGCAAATTCAAACTTCGCAGACAAATATATAATATAACTAACTTATCATTAACGTAACTTTGCGCGTAGGCACAGATTAAAAATCAACAGATACACGCGTGTCCATCAGTGGGCGTTTGATGGCTGAAATGATGATGATGGTTAAGGTAAAAATGTAGACTAGCGAGGGCGGCATTTTTCAGTTTTTGCGCCCCCTGGAAAAATTCAAGACCCGGGGCTGACTATGAACGTACCAGAGGAACTACTCTCAAACGCGTTTTGTTGTTCATTTTAGAACTTCTTTTGCTTGTTTTTTTATATTTAACTTTGTGTGTTAAATTTTATTATTATACTTGCGCATAAGAAAAATAAAAAAGTTATACTAGCACTAACTGACCGGCAAACTTCGTACCGCCTCAGAATATTTTTTTTCATTTTTACTCGCCTTTTAACCTTTCCTGGACTTCCACAAATAATTCAAAATCAAAATTAGCCAAATCAGTCCAGCCAGACTAACTTTTTAGCGAGACTAACGAACAGCAATTTATTTTTATATATAGGTATAAAATATGCCAGTGAAACTTCATACGCCTTGCCATTATGACGACGTGTTTCTTAGTGAATTGCAACAGGCAACGACACCAAAAAAACGCGACCGTAGTGACATCTTTTTTGCTATATTTGTCTACCCCACAGAATGAGGTCGCAATAAAAAGTATCCTAAGTCTTGAACCGGGATATAAGCTAGCTCCGTGACGAGTTTCATTTAAATCCGTTCACTAAAAATAAGTAGTTTTCGCGTGATACTCTAACAGACAGACCAACATTCGTTAAAGTTGTATTGTCAGAATTTTTAAAACCACTAGTGGTCGCCCGGGCGCGAAATTCGACCATAATAATTAATGTCAAAGACTATATATACTTCTATAATCACAGATTTCGCCAAGATTGTCAATTTGACTTGAACAATAAACAAGAGAGTATATATATGCGCGTGTGAGTCAAATACATGGTAGTGTGTGTAATATTTTTTAAATTATTTAATGTATTTTTTATGCATAATTTTAAAAAATATTAGCACGTTTCGTTTTTTTCTATATAAACTATAAGTGTGCGAAATTTCATACTCCTCCGTCCGCGCAATTTTCGTAAAAAGGGGTACAAAGTTTTTACTTCACGTATAATATATATATACAGATTGTGCAAAGTTGAACCTTGTACAGAATTGTTATATAATAGATAGTCTCCATTGTCGTGGTTTTGAATAAAAGATTATTCTTTCTTTCTTCTTTCAAAAATTTCATTCTTTTTTTATTGGTCTGGTCGAACGAAAGCGAACGATGAAAGGCGTTTGAAAGTAAGGCTTCTGATGTGTTAGATGATTCAGTTAGAAAATGATAGATGGCGGTATATTGTAATTACGATTCAAACAAGTTTATACTCTTTTCTACTTTGCAAAATACTTTGAATTTCATTTAACATATTTTATTTTACCATTTTATAAACATGTAAAATAAATGATCAGTAATTAGTGTTAATGAAATTAAAATATCAGTAAAATGATAACACATTTTCCCAAGACTTTTGTTTTATTTTTTATTGAATATGACCTCGCCTGAAGTGGAGCGTATACATGGTCTAAGATGGTGTACGCTTACCTAGAAGGTATCTATTCACACTGGACTTGAAGAGACCTAGGTTGTAAGTATTTGACAATTTGACATTTGTACACATAAATTTGACAACATAAGAGAAATATGACGTAAGTTCAACTAAATACCAGTTGAAAACTATTTTTTATTAAGTTTCTTAAGAGTGATGTCATATTTTGATACAGCTATCACGTGTTTTGACTTCAGCAAATGCCTAGCAAAACAGGGAATTCTCAAACATTCATTTAAAAGTAATATTAGTTGATACATTTTGAAATTATACAGCTTAGTTTTAATTATGTATCAAGATAAGTAATATTACATAGTACCATGGACGAACAATACTAGGAAAGACAATCCTACCAAGAAGGAACGTAAATATAAAAGCTTCTAAAGCCAACATATCTAGATTGCACTATAATATCAATTTCTCGTTTTTGCAAATTTTATTATTTAGAATATGTTTTTAGACAAATCTATCTTCATCCATTTTATAAGGAAACTATGTAGAACAAGTTTCATTTTGTAAGCCACTAAATACTGCTAAAACTTTGGGTATCTGCGTTAACATAGTAAATAAATTACATATTTATTTTTACTCCATTTCAGATCTTTTTGTATCAATCATTTTCACTTAACTTCTTCTTCAACGAATCAATGTCCACTTATGGACGTAGGCCTCCTTAAGTCTACGCCACATATACCGATTTCCAGCCTTCCTCATCCAGCCCCTGCCAGCGATTTTACGCAGGTCGTTGGTCCACCGTGCTGGAGAGCGTCTTACGCTACCTTACCCGAGACGCGGTCTCCACTCCAGGACACGTTTGCTACAATATCCATCGGTCTTCAACTTGCTAGTTTTGCCAAACTATGTCGTTTACGTTGGTTCTACTAACTGCTTCTGCTTAGTCCAGTTAACTGCTTCAACGAAATTTAAGCCTGCTAATAGACCTTGACATTGAACTGTTATCGTTAGCATGAGATCGCGTTAATGAGTTTTACACGACACGATATGGAATAAGAAAAATATTAGGAATAAAAACCCCTGAGTAATAATGTGTATCTTTAAAAAGTTATCTGACATTACTAGATGACGCTATGTCTTCTCTCGCTTTTTAACTTTTTATTTCTTTATAAAACAATTTTAATGGACCAATGGCAAGTTTCTGTATTTTACTATTCTTACACTTGCTTTACCGTTGGTAGAAATTTTATATTATGTTACACCGTGCACTTATATGATTTTTCTTTACACTATTATAATACCACATTCCCATAAAAATTGATTGCAATAGTATAAACACATAATGTAAACACTATATTCACTACCTAATTGTCTTAAGTCATTACAGAAGACAGTAAACGCATTTGACTTTGACAATTCTAAATTACCTACCCGCAATATTGAATAATCGTTCGAGATTCAATATTGCGCAAGAGAATATCAGACGTAGTTTTCGGTTAAATAAAGTCTTTTATATTTGTCGCGGCAACATTGGGCCGCTAATAGGACGTCAAAAAGAGACAGCAGGATTAAAAAACGGAGCCGTTAGCATTGTCTCTGCAAGAACGTTAAGATACAATTATCCTAAATAATTTACTCACAAGTGCTATCATTGTTCTATTATAAAGAATCGTATCTATTTGTTTATATTCAACTGATTTGCCGCGTAATTGGGTAAGTTGTGCGTTTATTATTATGTCCTATTAAGCTTGTATGAAATGTATATTTTTGTAACCGTTTTGTAGATACACGTTTATGTAGTTGTAGTTATATTATCACTGTTTTCATTGGTTAGCTCGTCATGGAATAATTAGCAGCTTTGCAAGTCCGTCCGCTTTATGTAAATTATCCTTGACTGCATCATCAGTATGTTAATCATTGCATATCTCCCACGGTCTCTCGCTTACCGATTCATTGCGGAATGTGATGCAGTCAGGGTACACTCACAGACGTGATGTCTAATTATGCACCCCTATGGCTTCCCAGGGACCAAGTACACCCTAAGAAGAATCCTGCAGTCCTACACAAACGAGCGTTTTTTTCTGCCGCCGACTACAGCGTTTTTCTGGAACGCCAAGTGTCTACGTGCGTGGACTGACCGCAGCTTAAGGAGAGAATTTGTGGTAGATAAGCCAGCGCAAACCCTTTCTCTCATACAACCTACGCCCTGAGAGCTATTTTTTATCTCATGCAATATATGTTATTCATTGAGCTTAGTTGTTTTCTTTTTGTTTCAAGCTCAACGTAACAATTACTTTATGGACCTTATGTGTAATTTTAACTAACGATTAAAGTTAAGTTTCTTAAAAGTGGTAGAGAGAGACCTATGCTCAAAAATCAATTTATTGTCCAAAATTATATAGAAACAATGCTTACATGGGACACCAAGTAAGCGTGTGACTGACTAACAACTTTAATCTCTAAAATTAAATCATTTTAAAAAATAGATACTAACGTGTTTGTGCCTGTGTGCGTGCGTGAGTGTGTGTGTGTGTGTGCGTGTGTCTGCGTGTGTGTGTATGTATGTGTGTGTGTGTGTGTGTGTGCGTGGCTGCGTGCGTGAGCGTGCGCATACGCGTGCATATGATGGATAACAATATTCTGATATACCTATATAATAAGACTGATTTATATGATATTATAAAATAAGTTTTCAGTTTTTTGTAATCAAGTTGCATATACCAATTTTGTGTAGTTGATTTGATTTCATGTCTGTTCAAATATACAATTTCACATTTATCATGTAGGTACCTTGTTGTACAGTAAATATTTGATGGCAAAACTAGTATTATGCGGGATGCAGGGGCATATTATTTTGGTTTGACTTTTGATAGTATCGGGTAAAGAGACATTTCGGTGTTTTCTAACAATTAATTCAAGTATATAGAGCTGACTTACATTAAGCACCTCACATTCTGCCAACAATTGTTAGGTTGGGTATCTAAAAGGTTTTTGTCATGACTTTTAGCACAGCCCTTTGGGGTCGTATAATTTGATAAAAATGGTTTTTTAAAATCTGCTGAACTCCTGAAATATAAAAATAATAGTGTTTCGTACGGTGAGTGAAATTCCAATGGTCCACCTTCCCCTATTTCACTCCCCTACCCATCCTATCTATCGCATTCCTTCTGTCTGATTCCTCTCTTCCTCCTCCCTATCCCATCCTCTTTATCCTAACCCTCCTACACTATTCCTATCTTAATTTGTTGATTTTGCCCCTAGTAGTACTTCTAAGAACTTCTTCCATACCATTTATTTGATTTTTGTATTAGGTTTTTTATTTATCAAAAACATATTGAAATTATCACAAAAAGTACACTATATTTTATAGTAAACGCATTACAAATGTTAGCGGGCTTCATTGCGAAAATTAAAGGTTTAATAGGATGTAAGGTAGGTCGATGATAATGATTGATTTCCAAGACTACATTTTAAAATCAGGCTTGTTTAATACTTGAAATTTGTCAGATTTATTTATATTTTCAAAATTTATCCTCCGGCTAAAAATCGTCTCGTGTAAAACCCCTATGATTGACTACGCAAACACATTCATAATTGCACCTATACACGCATGAAAACAGTATATATACATGGCTGAGTGCACTCCACTACAGTGCATCTATTGCACGCTCTAAAAGATTTATAGATAAGTGTAGTTCCCGGTGAAAATGGATAAATGCCAGTGCACATATATTTTCTTCACATTTCAATTGACGCAGCCGGTCTGATTGGACATTCGGTCCCGTTTTTGATAACGGAACATCCGCGGTGATATCCAACATGCTGTGCCGCGGTGTTCTCGTGTGCCTAGTAATTGTAGCAGCTTCTGCTGATACCTTCGGCACCAGTCTAAAGATGCTTGGCAGGATATACGACAACTGTGCGAGGTCACAAAAAATTATAAAATGTTTCAAGATCCAAGCGACGAAACTAGCTGATCGAGCAGCAAGGATGGAAGCTTTACCCATCATTGATGGTATAACGCTGGTTCGACAAAGTGAAACGGGAAGAGATCTAGCTCCAACTTTACCAGAGGTTGACCTAAATTCCTTATCTTCAGATGAAGTGGATAAATATTTGGAGCGAACGACATCACATCTGATGGAAACCCATCGAATGGTGATCTCGCCTTTCAAATTAGGTGACGATATTGGAAGATCGATGAATGAGGCTCGGGGTAAATTGAAGAAGATGATAGGACCTATTATAGCTGGCATGGCAATCAAAGGAGGTTTCTTAGCTATAGCATTCCAAGCTATCGCTCTGATTGCTGGTAAAGCGTTGTTAATTGGTAAGATTGCTTTATTGTTATCAGCGATTATTGGATTAAAGAAGTTAGTTTCTGGCGGAGAGTCTCACGAGAAAACTACGTACGAGATTGTGAAGCATCCTCAAGTATCGCAGACTCACTCATATTCCTCGTCTCACTACGGTAGCGATTTTGACACGACCGGCCCAAGTGGACATTACAGAAGGAGTGTGGAAGATGAGGCTGCAGCACAAGACAGAGCTTACAGAGCTCAAGCCAAGAAGCAATAGGTTGAAGTACCACTTACGATTCCATCTGCAACATCACAACGACTCGGCAATACAGCAAAGACTTAGTAAAACAAAACTAAATAGGTTTTGCATTTGAATAATCCTTATTTACCATAAAAACGACACTAGATATAACAGTAATATTTATTTGGAATAATATTAATAATCATTAATTTAAGCAAGTTCGATTTATATTTTATGTAAATAAGGTTTTTATTAAAGAATTTGTTAAGTAAATGTGCACCAAATAATATTGTTAGGTTATGTTGATCTAACATTATTTTTTTAAATAAATTATAGTTAATAATATTTATTATTTAGGCTAGTCGACGGGTACTGTGCATTTCAGGGTTTTTCGTAGCGTACGTTTGTCCAATTTTTGTATAAATAGTTTTAAGTGTTATTACGTTTATTTATTATGGTGCTCAATAGGGTAAATAATGTTAATAATTTATTTGATCTGTATAATTGTTTTATGTGTACACTATTTGGTTGCGCGAGTACCTCTAAGTAAGAATGTTTTTATTATATTCGTGTAATCTTATTATTATATGTTTAGTTGTAAAAAGGCGATGATGATGGGTAAATAAATATTGAAACACTTTTCTAAGAAATGGGATTGATAAAATAATTTTCAACACAGATAAATTTTTTAAAGAAGCTGAGGTATTGTTTTATTTTGAGTATTTTTTTAATACTAGTGGTCACCCGTGGTCGAAATTCGACCATAATAATTAATATAAATTATAAGTTTGAACGTTATTAAGGTTTTGTTGTCAAAGACTATACTTCTATAAGCAAACATTTCGCCAAGGCGGCACAGTTTAATTTGACTTTAAGAATAAACAAAAGAGTATATATGCGTGTGTGTGTTAAATACATGGTAGTGTGTTTAATGTTTTTTTTATTGATTTAATGTATTTATATGCATAATTTTAAAAAAATATTAGCATTCTGCACTCCTTCTCTATATAAACTATAAGTGTGTGAAATTTCATACTCCTCCGTCTGCGCAATTGTCGTAAAAAGGGGTACAAAGTTTTTGCTTCACGTTTTAATATATAGATATATTAAATATTGTATAAGTTCGCATTTGACCGAGATGGCACCTGATGTCAGGTGGAAATGCAGTCTAAGATCAAGCACATTTACTTAAAAGATATTTGTTCATGTTAGACTTGAAGACACCTAAATTGTATGTTTAAGAAAAAATATAGTATGTTTTTCAGGTTCAGTAATTAATGACAAACATCGTAGAAGGGCCCAAGAAATGCCAGCTTAACGTCGTGAAAGATGACATGTCTAACAATAGTCTCAAAATATACTCTGAATGTAACTGGGATTTAACGCTCGGAGGAGGATCGTGAATCAATATGCAAAAACTAAACCTACTATGTATCTTCTCCCGATGCTTGTTTATGTATGTCATAGCAATTTTTTCTAAGATTATTTGTTTCTTTGTAGATAGAATTTGAAAAGAAGCTGTCTATATGTCACATAACAAGAGTCATTATTGCTGTTTTGTTTAGTAATATTAGTGTAACGACCTTTTTCATAATAATTAATCGAGGTAATTACGCTTGCTACAAAAAGTGTTATGCATAATAGTATTAATAATAAATAAATAAAAAATTGAATGAAAGTGAATAAGGCCTTTAGTGTTTAATAGTTTTTGTGTATCACTCTTAAAGGTGTGTGGGATTTAGTTGCATAGATTCTTTCCTCAAAATAGATTCTATTTTTCTTCAAATAGATTTTTCTCCTTTTAAGGCTTGCTGTTTACAGCGGTAATATGTTGCGAAGCGGTGCATAAAGTACATAGAATAGGAAATACGACTTAATTTTAAACATACGCGTGTGTGTGTGTAAGACCTTCAAATAATGTTCTCCAGTGGAACTTAGCTTGGATAAAACCTTTTGAATTTGAATAGTTAAAGCCATTTTTTAAACTTTCAAGTTATGGTGTATTTTCCTTTATACTTTTTTTCAGGGCTACATTACTAAATGGCAAATACGATGGACATCTATCGCTGCTACAGAATTTTTCAATATGTATTTACTCACTAACAATTAGCTGATTATTTTATAATTGGTATGGTACGTTCTAAACATGTATAAGAAATCTTTACAAGTTAAATTTCCCTATACTAGTGTAAAAACCCTGCATAGTGGGAGTGTTCTCAATATTTAAATACAGATTACAATATATATATATAATATATAAAACGAATATAAACTATTTGCAACATAAACAGGTACTTTGTCTCGGACAAATTTTAATGATCGAACCTGCATACATTTTAATGCATACCTTTTCGTCAAAGTGCTTATAACTTGGAAGAGTCTAGAAATTACTAGCTGTTGCTCGCGCCGCGTAGATTAAACATAGTTATAGTTTGAGCAAACTTTGTATTTTCAAAATGACGGATTCTTATACAAACTTTTATTCCCTTTTCGCTACTTAGGCACTAAATTTTCATTTTCGCAAATCTTTTCTTAGTGTGCACCTACAGTATAGAAAGAACCAGCATGCAAATGTTCATGATCCTACCCCAGTAGTTTGGGCTGTCACTCAATCAGCCAGTCAGTCAGTGAGGCCAAGCAATTATATATGTATAGATTATTAATTATATAATATGCTCTTAAATACGTTGACTTACCTCTAAAAAATAAAATTGAAGGTAAACAATGGTTTCAGTGTGTGTTTTAAATTTTAAGTCTTAATTCATATTCTGCATTACCTACAACATCAGATTAGTTAAGATTATTATTTAAGTTAGTTTTCTTGGTAGACATTATTCTAAGCTAAGGGTGTCCAAACTTTCAAGCCTCACGGACATACTTGTAGCTGAAGTAAGTTTCTGTAAACGGAACGCGCCTATCAACGTTATTATAAGCAGAGTAGAGTTTCACAGCCGCGTCAGCTCTGACACTATACACACACGGAACGCGTCTGTCAACATCATTATCAGAGTAGGGTTTGACAGACGCGTCAACCTTGACATTATACACACACGGAACGCGCCTGTCAACGTTACTAGAAGAATAGAGTTTGAAAGACGCGTCAAGTTTGACATTACACACACACGGAATGCGCCTATCAACGTCATTAGCAGAGTAGAGTTTCACAACTGCGTCAACCCTGACACTATACACACACGGAACGCGCCTGGCAACGTTACTAGCAGAGTAGAGTTTGACACACGCGTCAACCTTGACATTACACACACACGGAACGCGCCTGGCAACGTTACTAGCAGAGTAGAGTTTGACAGACGCGTCAAGCTTGACATTACACACACACGGAACGCGCTTGTCAACATCATTAGCAGATAAGAGTTTGAGCGCGTCAAACCTGACATTATATACACCTTATTGTACGTGATCTTTAAAAAAGGGAAGTTTGTTAAAACTAAGAAAAGGGCCCAAAAGTGGGTGACACGACTCGCACAACCCAGCGCAGGCCATGTCACAATAGCGGCAGTAAGGCCCGTTGTGCCATCATGGGTCAACCGAAAACACGGCACCCTGACGTTCCGCCTGACACAGGTCCTCACTGGACACAGCTGCTTCGAGAGGTACCTGTACCGCATAGGGGAGCCATAATCAGGATGCCACCACTGCAGTGATAGCTTCGAAGACACGGTACTGCACACTCTCCAAGTATGCTCAGCTTCGGACGAGGAACGCCGTGCCCTTATAGCATCCATTGGATTAGATTTGCCGCTCTCGGTCGTAGTTCAAGCCATGGTCGGGGGCCAACCTGGCTGGGATGCCGTTTCCTCCTTCTGCGAGGCTGTTATGTCCGCCAAGGAAGCGGTGGAGCGAGAGATGGAGAGAGCAGCCGCACTCATCTCCTGACGCAACAACAATAGGACTCGGCGCCGCACGACTCATGCCCTTGGGCCACCGTAAAAGTGCGGCAGCGGGTGACGATCCGCGGAGACATTAGGCCGTCACCTGCATCCAAGCCGCTGAGTTGTGTTCGCGTCGATGTTCCGCCAGCGCCTCTCTCAATCACGGATTGTAGCAGTAGAGGCTTGCCCGTAGGGGTGGGCCCACGTCAGTTGGGGTCCCGGCGAAATACTCGCGCACGTCCCGGGGCCCTGACATATGGCGACACAAGGACACCAAGGGGTTTTAGTGGGTATTCCGGCTGCCCATCTGACTGGTGAGTCCCACACTGCCCCGCCGTCGTCTCCGTGCGGCAGGGTGTCAGCGAACGGATTTCCCCTTGAAAAAAAAGGCTAAAGGCAAAAACTGTTTTTTACATAAATTTCAATCTAAAATATTATTATTAGAAGTGTTTTACGAGAAGTTCAGAATAAAGCATAAAAATCTTGTAATCTGATCACACTCTTAGAGCCTTTATAAACGAGTATCAAATGTCATCTATCAAAGATTAGTGCTTGTATTTTTGAGTAATTAAATCCCTTCTAAAGAGAAGATTATTTTCCTAGATAGTAGAATCACTAGTTGGTAGGATTGAACTTTAATACTCAATTTTTTGATCATTTCTATCCTAAAAAATAAAACATCCCATATTTATTCAAGGCACCACAATGAGAAAGCATAGTGACGGACACGCAAAACGTGGGCATATATCGACACAAGACACGATACGATGTCACGCAAAGATACCGAATCAGTATAGTATTCGCTGAAAAAAAAGAAAGTGTAACGAATGCACATCATTAGGGTAGTTGTTAGGTTAGTTGAAATTTATCGATATTTTTAACATTAGTTTTTTAGCTCACCTAAACGAAAAGTTTTAGACGAGTATTAAAAGTATTTCAAATATAAGCACAAAGTTTTTCAAATCATTAAGTATAGCTTTAAGAACAAGAAAATAAATAGATATATTAAATGCTTCAGATGTGGAAATAGATAATTATATTACTTGAAACTATGAAAGGCCTCAAATTTTATTTGAAAGTACTTTTAATATCCATATATACTTATTATAACTATGAAATATTTTATGGGTACTTGCACATTTTTTCCTTCTTCATGGTCTTAGGAGTGACCAATTATCATGAACTGTAGTATAATTGTACTTTTAACAATAAGTATGAACGAAAAGTAATACAAAGATTTACTTTTTACTCCCATATTCGGGGTTCATGTATTAAAATATTTGTATTTTATACGTATTGTTACGAGTTGCAGGACTCGAATTAAAATGCCGTTGGATTTATTATAGACTTTATTAGAACTATACAAACACGTATCACACAGGTACAAATACAACTGAACACAACCAGTCCAAACGTAATGCACGATTCAATAACACGCGCAAAGTCCGTCACTAAATAGGTTACCGAATGTACACAAGTCTTGCTTCGCTCAATGGGCTGTTTTTCTAATCACGAATTTTAAACACAAAGTAAACAAAAGAAGTTCAAATGCCGAAAAGGTAATAAAATGTCTACAGGTATGCAGGTGTGAATTTGTCTTTTATCGGCGTTAGGTTGTAACAGTATATTAAAAGTCTTATAAGATCCAAATTTACCATCCATAGGCGATGGTAATCGCTTTTCATCACGTGAGTCGTCTACCTGTCTGCTGAACTTATTCAATAAAATAAATATTCACTTTTAAAGATATTGAACGACACTGACCGAGATAGAGAGAGAGAGAGAGATATCGTAAAAACGTTAGTCCGACGAAACTTATCGATATTTCAGTAACATTGATTCATTGCAGCACTACCATTATTGTATTATAAATTGATGAGGAGTCGTTTGAACATATTTTTTGTATAATGTGCATTAGGTTAAGTATATTAAAATTTAATAAATATAGCAAATTCCTTTAAAATGTTACTTAATTTGTTATTATGTATTTTCTGTTGGCTTTGAGTTTTTGTCTTTTTTAAGTTTATCGATCTATTCTGTTAATAAAAAATAACAAGAATTACAAAAAAATAAAGTTAGAAGTTCCCGCCGTAGAAATTAACTGCAAGATGAAAATTGTTTTTCAGTGAGCGTCTGTGGTCATAAAAAAGTATAACTGTTTTTTATTATTTTTTTATATCACGGTAAACATAAGATGGTTACGCCACGCCGCCTTCAATGATGTCTTACGGAGGGCGCTTGCCACCGCTAACGTGCCGGTTTTATTGGAGCCGAACGGTATTGCACGTGACGATGGTAGGCGTCCTGACGGTATGACTCTCAGTACCTGGCAGCGTGGCAAGTCTTTGGTGTTGGATGCGACTTGCGTAGACACGTTGGCCGCATCCCATTTACCAAACACGTCTAGATCAGTCGGTTCGGCGGCGGAAACAGCTGAATCACTCAAGCGGCGCAAATATGCAACCCTCAGTGAGAGTTATATGTTTGTGCCGTTTGCTGTCGAGACGCTTGGACCGTGGGGTGCTGAGGCCATAAGCCTCTATCAAAATTTATCAAAACGACTCATTGACTCTTCAGGCGATCAGAAGGCTGGTACCTACCTCGGGCAACGGATCAGTATGGCGATCCAGCGAGGAAACGTCTAGGCACCTTACCCATAGAAGACGATGATCTAGGCTCAGTATTCTACTTATAGTCTTGAGGGTCTATGGGTAGAATACAATACAAATAAGTTAAGTTTTCTTTTATTGTATTCGATTATTTATAATTTTCTTCAGTGTACTAGCTTATAAAAAACCAATAAATATATTCTATTTTTTAGTTAATCAATTTATATCTGGTGACATTCTGTAAAAGTCGTAATTTTTTTAATTTTTTTATTGCATTAGTTCAGCAGACAGGCAGACGGCCTACTTGATGGAAAGCGGTGAACATCGTCTAGGGACATTTGCAACACCATAGGTGCTACAAATGCGCTGCTGCTCTCTTAAGGGAGACTGGAACGTAATAATTAATGTCCGAGCTCTTCAAATTTTTTAATATGAGATGAAAAAAATAAAAAAAATATCGGAATGGTAAAAGTAATAAATAGTTTGAATGAAAATTTAATTGAACGAAATGCTTTTTTATCACACTATGACCAAATGTCAAAAACTGTGTGTAAACTGAAACGCAAATGTTCAATATTATTTTTATTAGGATATGGCTGCGCCTTCGTACACGTTTGATTTGAATTCCCGCGGGATTCCCGGAATACAAAGTAGATACCGCAGCATTAAAAAAAAATGTAAGTTATCGTTTTAGTGGAAACTGTGTCGGCATAAGCTAATTTTTATGAACTCGAACAACTACAAACCGCTCCCGGGAAAATTCCCGGATAATTCCCGGGATAAGTAATATTAGGGGATAGATTGTAATCTAAGAATTGACTGTCGAAATAGGCCCAGTAGTTTTTACGTGAATCTCGAACAAACAGACAAGAAATCTAAAAAAAAATTGCATTGTGTTCTCCATCGTTTATAGTATAGTTTATTCCAGTTGTATTTTTTAAATAGCTTCAATTTACAGAAACGGCATGTTTAGAATTTTATAATATTACTAACTGAGCCCGCGACGTCGTCCGCGTGGAATTTATTTTCAAAACCCCCCGATTTTGAAACATTCTTCATTGGTCCTCCGCTCCTATTGGTCTTAGCGTGATAATATATAGCCTATAGCCTTCCTCGATAAATGGGCTATCTAACATTGCAAAAATTTTTCAAATCAGACCAGTATTTCCTGAGATTAGCGCGTTCAATCAAAAAAACAAACTCTTCTTTATATATTAGTATAAATAAGATAGATATTGTAGATTTACATTAATAAATGTTGATGGCTATATAATCATCACGCTAAGACCAATAGGAGCGGAGCACCAATAAAGAATGTTTCAAAATCGGGGATTTTTTTTCAACGTACTTTTTTAAAAGTATTTCACGAGGACGAAATCGCGGGCAGAAGCTAGTAGTATATACACAAAATGGTATTACCATTAGAAATGATGGCGTTTGCCGAATTGAATATGGAAAATATACCAAGATTTTATACCTACGATTATTTCGAGAGGTTTCACTTATAAATATTTATAGACTGGCATGTTATTGTTACAATTACCATGTGCTAACAACTGTGAAGGAAAACATCGTGATGCAAGCTGCACATCGAGATAACCGATGTGGCAGACCTACTAAGTTGCCTTGGATAAGCGTGGCGGGTATACTGTCCGTTCCTCCTATAATGGGAGGTCCGAGACCAGCAGTGGGACATTTATGGGCTTATATAATAATTATATGTTACTGGCACGCCATTGGAGTTAACAGAATACCAAAATCAGGCAAACCTACGATTGAGGTAGATAGATAGAGAAGATAGACAGTAATAACAGAATTGGGCCCCAAGTGCTTGGTCATTTTCCTCTTAAGATGGCTACCACCTTTGGTCTTGAAGATATCGCCATAACATACATAACAGCCTTGAGTTGTGTTCTGGTATTAGTGGTCATGTTCTAGTCCTCGCTTCTAGTGACAGGCCGCTTGGCCGCAAGAATTAGTATTCTTTCTCCGTTCCTGCACGGATAAAAGGTCTAAAGTGGCCTGCTTGATAAGAAATCGGATTCAGATGTAATATTTTCATTGATTGATAGCAAATTCTCTGCCATAATATCTGTGATACTTTATATCCCGGGAACCCCGCCAGATTATTCCTGGGATGTTTTCGCTTTGTTCGGACACGTATAAATTAGCTTATTCCTCTTAATATGGACGAAATCACGGGCGAATCATAGTATTATATAGATTTCTTAAAATATTTGTGGATAGCCTAATAACAATAACAAGTAAAAACTGTGGAACCCCTCATTAATTGATCGTATAATATTTGAAAGAGTTTGATAGAGATAGCAGTATACTCGGTTTAATCACATACCTAATTACTTTAACAAACAATCAATAAATCAGAAGCAACTATATATTCTCAGTGACACACATCGCAAGTTTCACATGTGCCGCTTATAGCATCCTGTATGTACGATTACACGGTCTGATTGTCTTAGAAAAGTGTAACATATGGCATTTTACTTAGGACTTTAGGCCTGTATTGTAAAACAACTTCGTTAAGATAATGCCTCCAGACAAAAACAATCACGAACTGCATTTCGGTGTATGTGTTACGGTAGATGTGATTAACACGTTCGCTGCTAAACTAGGTCTTCAAAGCCTAGTGAGTATCTTTCTGCCTGTGCGGACGCTGAATTCGTGCCGTTTCATTCGGTGCGGACCCTGTAACTTTGGTAATATTTGACGTATGAAAGAGCCAATCATATATTTTACCTTTACTTTCGTAACTTATCATAATAGGCTATTAAAAAGTGTACAGTGTTTTTTCGACTTAGTTCGCACACGGATAAAATTATTCATATTCAGTGCTACCAGGCCTTCTTTTATTGGCCTGGTACCCACACTGAACATTTCGCGGGAGGGACAGCGCGCAAGCGTTGCGACCAGTGCAGTGACGATTGTTAGTTCACTTTTGAACATTGATAGTCGACGTCCATTATCAGTCAATTTTCTAAAGTTGCGTTTGCTTTCTTACCTCATAATGATAAGGTAGAATTTGTAAAATTTGACTGAGTAATTTTACATGATGCTATGCTAGTTTATACTTGAACATTACTAATAAGTTTCCTACTAATGCATAATATTTCTGTTTTAATGCAAATGTAAATCAGAATGCAGTAAATGCAATAGGTCATATGTGTACCTTGTTTAAATGAACAGCATTTTATTAAAAAAATAAATATAATTTAAACGTGCCTATTCATAAATTTTAAGTTTAGTCCCTGTTCCATACCTACAAATTGAAAATTATAGTGCATTACAGGGCTTAAAAAACATGGTAACTTTATTACTAGTGCGTTATAAGGTATAGCAGAACTGGCGATTTAGATCCTCAAAAATCCACTTTGTTTTTCATCTAATCCTAAGGCTAACCCGGTGGTAGATTGGTGTATTAAACAACTAGATAAATGCAAAATTTGATTAATATAGCTGCTTATTCGGCGCTGCTAGAGAAGGTTTTACAATAACAGGTGTAACCAGGTTAAAGGCGCCTGGTAGGCACCACTAAATATACTTCCACCGTGCCTAATCATCCTGGCTGCGCACAGTATGAAAGTACATGAAAACTGGCTTAGCATCCAACGTGTTAATTGAAAACTATTGATAACTAACGATTATTATTAATAATTATCGAAAGTCGAGGTAAAAGTATTACAGATGAATTTCAATTTTATATTCACATTTACCAAATCTATATTTACATTTAATAAGCGATAGTTATTAATAAATTTCTATTGATCACATTTACCGTAACATACGCACAATCGACAGACAATTACATGCTTTGTATATCCTCAAGCTAAGCAAGTAACGATTGTGTTTTGAATAATATTCTCTCCATGCAGGAACGGAAAAGAATACTAATTGCTGCGGCTACCTGTCGTAAGAGGCGACAAAATAACCCACAGCTAGGTGGTAGGGCATGTGCCCGACTGGATGGCTACCACCCCTACTCTAGAGTATGCCGCCATAACAACCTTGAGTTGTGTTCCGGCATCAGAGGCCAGTTTCCAGTTTCTATTTTAAGGCCGGCAGTACATTAGCAGCACCTCTGGTATTGCTAATCTCCATACGCGACGGTAACCGCTTTCCATCACAGTTGGGCCGTCTGTCTGTATGTCTGCTGTGCTTCAGCAATAAAGAAAAATGCAATAGCCCACTCTTGGGCCAAACCCAGACACTCACACCGTAGTGAGTAAGGGAAAGTTCGTTTACTGAATTTACCATGTCGGGGAGTCGAACCCGTAACCTCACACCACAAAGGTTGACAAAGTTATGTCATGTAATAAAATAAAATTTTCAAAAGTCAGTCTCACAAATATATTTTAAAAAACTTACATAAAAAGTCACATACTTCATTAAGGCTTAAATGATTAAATCACAGTAAATATTTAAAAGGATTTGGAAAAAGAAGCGTACAGTTTTTTTTTAAAGAATAATTGTTATAAACAGTTGATGATTATTATACATAGTTCCTAAATATTGATGTGTACATTAAATGAGTTCAACATTCAACAATTGTCGGAGTTATTGAATATTGAACTAAAGAGTAAAGTTGCAGTCAATAAAAAAAAAAAGTCATCTATATTTATAGAGGACTAGCGGTCCCGGCAGACGTTGTCCTGCCTTAATAGCCTATATTACTCAAGAGTAATGTAGTATTCTAATGGTGAAAGAAGTTTTGAAATCGGTCTAGTAATTTTTGAGTTTATTCGTTACAAACATAAAAAAATATAAATCGTTCCTCTTTATAATATTAGTATAGAAAACACAAATATGTTTATGTACGATATAAAAAATAATATAAGATTTCACAAAGATATTTGGTTGAGGTTCACCCAATTTCAAGGTGGAACCATAATGGGCTATGTCCTTCGACATTTTTATAGTAATAATTAGGGGAAAATAGTTATTGTGTTTTAAGTTTATATCAGAACTAAAGATCTTTAGTTATATTTATATTATATGTGTTGTATTCAGACACAAAAAAAAAATTTGTTTGTCAATTTCTAAATAAATAAAATACACATGTTATTGTATAGTAAGAAAATACTGAAAGTGACTAGAAGAATATAAAGAAAAAAATATATTGTTTATACAACATATAGTTTTTAGCTAATCTCTAATCTTTATAGATTAGAGATTAGCTAAAAACTATATAACAAGATGGAATAAGGAATTAAACTATGGAAAAAGAATGCTAATACGATAATTTGACAAGTAAAAACGCACCTAAGAACCTACTAAAATATCCTAAAGCGCAATACACATCAAAACCGCCGACCCGCTGACACAGCCCGCCGACACAATCCGGCGGCCTATATGAAAAGAATCATAAGGGCAATATGCACCCGCGCGTGCTGCATGCCGACATTTTAGTGGCATGTCGGCGGCTTGCGTTCGCAAGCGCTCAGTCCCGGCAACACTCAAGCAATAGTGACGTGCAGTTTTTTGTTCCTAATCTCGAGCCGCCGACAAAGTTTTCCGATTTGCAATGAGTGAACCCATAGGTCGGCATCGGCATACATACCCTTTGGTGTGTATTGCGCTTTTATCTTACATTACTAGAAAGCGCTGGATGTCATTCTTCTCTCGCTTTTTGGCGCTTTTTATTATTTAAAACACATTTTAGGACCAAATCAGTCTGAATTTAAAATAAGTTTATTACGGTGCTACCAAAACACAAATGGTCAGAATTTACTTACGAGAAATCTGTATTTTACGAATCTTAGCAATAGTATTACGAATCTTTAATATGAATTTGATTTCGATCTCATGCACATTTCTGTGTATAAAATGTGAAAAAATATTATGTATGTAACCTGGTCTGAATCAAAATGATTTTTTGTGAAACATTCGCAATTTTGTTATTGAGATTTGTGAAAGACAGATTTGTCGTAAATAAAGTTCTGTCAATTTATCTCTTCAATAAATATAGCGAACCCAATTTTGATATTTCAATTTTTAGAGTTTTAATATTTTTTGAATGACCAGCAGCATCATCTAGTTATGTCGAATCTATGAGCATTTTAGAGTTTATTTTACTGTGAGATACCAAGCTTTTTTCTATACCAAGACGAAGTAATTGAAATAAGTGAAAAGAGTTATATAACTTCCTACAAAACCTTTAATTGTGCTTGGACTACCACGCACTTGGCTAATTTTTATTTTTTATTTAACCGGTAGATAAGTCTATTGTATATTCTAAAAGTAATGTAGAACAACAGAACTCTGGTTCCGAATTTAATTACGCAAAACCAGTATACCCACATAACGACATTTCTTTAGACCTCTGGTTTCCAGTGCACTAGGCGGTTCAATACTTAGGTGCTCCACATTCTCGAGAAAACTTCGCGAGAGCCTTGCGAGAACGTGAGAATGTACTTGATAATTTTAAATATATATCAGTAGACAAGCACACGCAGTATATATCTCTGAGCTAAGCAACTTACGCTTGTATTACGGTCAATATATATTCTACTCTGGGGCTGATTCCAGATACCCAAATCATAGTAAATAACGGAAAGATCATTTTCCAAATTTATAATTCAGTAATCGATCCCGGAGTTTCTGCACTGCAGTGAGGTAGGCCATCAAAGACTCAACCACAGAGGCTGTCAGTAAATCAATTCCGCAGTCTCGTGTTGCGCGCTCTTCTTACGTCCTCGCGAGGTTTTCGCAACAATGTGTATCGCCCATAAGACCCCAGAAGTCGTCAAACTTCTTCATTATCTTTATCCAGTATTAATAGGCGTCCAAGCAAAATTTCTGGCGTTTCTAATTTTTGCATCATCTCTGGGTTCGTCGTTCTTCTTGGTGACGAAGAATCTTTCAAGTCTATCTCTTAACTCGTCAGGGGTTATTGGCGAAGCGGTGGATGTTTCTGTTGACTTCTCTCTGTAGTACTCATGGTGATACGGCTGACGACGGTAGTAACCTACGAAAGAATATAAAAATTACTAGCGGTCCGTCCGGGCTTCGCAAGGGTGGTTTATGGCTACTTTTTTTACAGCTTAGGGTACATTATTGAAGTTTTATTAGTCTATATTAATTAAGGATAACATAGCTTTCGAATGGTGAAAGAATTTTTGAAATCAGCCCAGTAGTTTTTGAGTGTATTCGTTACAAACATACATACAAAAATACAAATCATTCCTTTTTGTAATATTAGTATAGATGTCGATATGTATTTGCATTGTATGTATATTAAGTATATATCTATTTAAGGCCTCGAATTAAAAATGCCGTTGGAATTACTATAGAATTTATTAGAACTGTACAAACACGTATAAAACAAATACAAATAAAACTGGATCCAACCAGTTCACAGTGTACGATTCAGTGCGATTCGACACGCGCAAAGTCCGTCGTCTATATCGCTAATCAAGAGTACTACAAACACCTTACTCGTATCGTAGTCGTCGCTTTACTGCCCCACCCTTCCATTTGCACATCTGGTTATCTATTCCTGCGAACGGCCAACAAAGTCGAAAACAATAACAATAGGCTATTGTCTAATTGCAAATTTTAAATACGGAGTAACAAAAAGAACTCCGAATGCGGGAGGGGCAATAAACAGGATGCGCAGCATTTCTTTGTCGGTATGTGAAAATAGGTATGCAGGTGGCCCAACTTGTAACAATATATATATATATATATATATATATATATATATATATATATATATATATATATATATGTATATATATATATATATATATATATATATATATATATATATATATATATATATAATTTATTATTAAAAAGTAAGTAGTTCGTACTATATGTTACGTATACCACCATCACCATTATCATCTCAATTCATTTGTGGGGTTGTCTGGAAGTATATAATAAAATATTGTCTATCTATCATATTATAGATAAAAAATAAAAAAGTTTTAAATTTAATAAGAAAAAACGTAAAACTCTTAAGTTGAATCTTGCAAGCTAGTTAGTTACCAACAAGAGCGTTTTCAAGCAAATTGTATATTTGCAACAAACTACTTACAAACTAAGCAATAATTGGTAGTTATATTATGTTTATTCATAGTGGAAGAGAAAAGTATCAGATGGATTCTTTACGATGCATTTGCAAGTAGTCAGCTTTGAGGCGTGTTTACCTGACAACGAGAAATTCTGAATTATTGATAACTAATTTGCTTTCATACTAAGTTTTTTTTATTGCACGAGTTCAGTAGACAGGCAGATGGCCCACCTGATGGATAGCGGTTACCAACGCCTATGGACACTTGCAACACCAAAGATGCTATAAATGCGGCGTTGCTCTCTAAAGGGAGACTGGAACCTGGCCACTAATGGCCGGTACACAACTCAAGGTTGTTATGGCGGCATACTCGAGACCGGCAATGGTAGCCATTCAGACTGGTAAATACTTTACCACCTTGTTGTGGATTGTTTAATCGCCTTTTATGACAGGCTGCGGCAGGAAATTGCATCCTTTCTGCGTTCCTGCACGGATAAAACGTTTGAAGCAGTTTTAGGATTCTATACTAAAGCCGATATTAGAGGAATAATTTCTGTCTTTTCTTAAGTTTTCGCGACTTGTATACATAATAAAACTACGTTTTAACGGTTTTAAGCGCGGTAATTTATTTGATTTTTATTATTCCGACGTTTCGGCCACTTTTCACTGACCGTGATCACGGAAGACAAAGATGTCAAGTGCCAATGAGTATTGTTAAAGTTTTATTTATCCTAGCGCTAACTTGTTCATTTTAATTATTTGGTTTTAATTTTGTTTATGGTTATTATTTACTCTATGGGAGCCTAATCTAATTTACCACCGCTTGGCAACATGTTGTGGCTTGAAGAGATGAAGCGGCCCAAGAAACTCTTCAGCAAACATGCCTAGCTTTAATAATTTTACATAATATTAAAATGGGTGAAAGGAAATCATCAAATAAATTACCGCGCTTAAAACCATTAACAAAAGTAGTTTTATTATATCATTTCTATCTTTCAATTTGGATGAACCAACCAAAGTGATCCATATAAACATAAACTTGAATGATTCAATGTCATTGAATAGTGTCGGGTCTTTTCAGTTCTGTGCATTTCAACGAAATTTGATTGATTCGTGTAACATTAGCATTCACTTTTAACACACGCTGTAATCACAGACGGCGCCGGCGCCACCAGTCCGTTGTGTTTTTAAAGAAAATCAAAATTAAAACTTTCAATCAATCTCTTATTATTTAAAACTTACTTTTAAACTTAAATCGTCTTAATTAGCTCTAATTTCATGAAATTAGTTTTTACAAAATTGAAAGGGAAGTAAATACTTACCATCAGGGCTATGATGATCATGGTAAGGGACTGGATGATCATGAGACGTGTAAGACGATAAGGCTGGGCCACCATATCCTCCCCAAGATGCACCCAGACCAGATCCACTGAACGCTGTTACTGCTAATACTGCGAATTTAGCCAAAAGGAAGGCTTTCTTTGATGCTATCAATAGCAGACCTAACAGTAAAGGCAACAGAGTTGACAGTTGAAATTTGAAGCCAAGAAGGAACGGTACTAAGAGATTTCTTGCTAGAAGTCGTCCTGGAAAGTAAAATATAGTAATTTAGACAATTTTTCAATTATATCTATAACTAGGATCCGCCAGCCACTTCGTCCATGTTAGATGAAAAAAGCAAATTTTACGTGTATTAACAACTGGAAACCGCTCTCTAGAAAATTGTGTTGGGATTCCCGGGATATAATGTTCCACAGATTTTAAGCCTGGTAATTTATCATATTTATATATTAGGTAATTTATCATAAATATAGAAAAAAGCATCGATATCGGACCAGCAGTTTTTACGTAAATCCCGTACAAAAAGACAAATACAAAAAAATGTAAAACAAAACACTACAATTTTACAAATTTATAATGTGTGTGTCGCTTACACTTTGTATGGCCGCGTTTTACGAAGACCGGTTAATTATTTGGGGAACAAATTTTAATGTCTAGTCATGCCGCCTCCGCCAGGTCTCGGTCGGAGGGGAAGGCTTAAGAAATACTGACTTGACGTTGTTAAGGACAAGCGTAACAATGGTCTCAAAACGGGGGATGCTGAAGACCGCGCGAAGTGGAGTTGTACAAGTAGGAAAACCGACCTTGGGCCGGACCAGAGTGAATGCTCTACACGCAACCGGAATTTAACGCTCGGATGATGATGATATATATATATATATATATATATATATATATATATATATATATATATATATATATATATATATATATATATATTTCCAACTTATGGTAAAAACTGCTTAACAAAACCCTTGCGTATTTTAAGAGGAGTTAGCGGATATACACACAGACGAATAGATAGACGCAGAAATCGACTTTATTTTATACTACCTATGTAAAGATATGTATATATTATTACTATGAAGTGAATAAAACTACAATAAGTTAATAATTAGTACACTAGCGTCCGAAACTAATAGTTCGTAATAATAGTAATTAGTTAGTAATAATAATTCCTGGCCGAAAATATTGCACTACTCAGACAGTTTTCTGAAAATCATATACCTATTCTTGATATTGGCTAATTCTAAAACCCGCTTATTTTCAAAAAACATGAAAAGACTTCACAATTAATTTTTTTTTTTTTTTAATTTATTTATTTTAGGTCGCTATTTAACAACTTAGGTCATCAACGACCACGATTATACACTAATTATATACAGTAGGTTATCGTCCTGTCTAAATAAGGAAGAATGCCTGGCAAACCAAAATTTGGTTTAAACTAGGTTATAAACATCTACCATTTTCAGAAATTTTAAGGTTTGCATGCATCCCTCCCCATTTAGACAGTCTTTTAAATTACTAGGCACACTACATAATAATTTTTCATTGTTAAATACTGAACATTCAACTAATATATGTGAAACAGTGAGCTCCAGTCCACACTTGCATTTATTTCGGTCATTTTTGTGATGAGGTGGATGTGTGTCATATTGGTGTGTCCAATACGTAATCTAGTGATAATTACTTGATCTTTCCTACAACTAAAAGAGGTAGGAGATTTTTCAAAAATGGATTTTCTAATTTTATACAATAAAGATGAATTATCTGTCTTCCAATAATTGTCCCAATTTAATTTAATCTTATATTTGATATATTTTTGTAATTCACTAGGGGTCGATTTATTGAACTTATAACTATCATTTTCATTAATTGCATTTCTCGCTTCGTTATCTGCTTTCTCATTTCCTACTATTCCTTGGTGGCTTGGGATCCATATTATTTCAAAAATATAGTTATCTTTAAGCAGACTTATAATTTTTTGTTTTATTTCTACTATTAGAGTGTTTATATTATTTGTATTTTGTAATGCTTTCAAACATGATTTTGAATCAGTATAAATTATATATTTTAGTCTATTAGAATCGTTATGAATTAAATCTAAAGTTTTGAGAATAGCTATTGCTTCACTACTATAAATAGAATTAAAATCTCCTAGTCTATATTTGTAGCAATTATCACCAGACACAATTGCACACCCTGCTTTGCCGTTCATAACAGAACCATCCGTGTAGAAAAATTTACAATCAGTAGTATATTTGCTATTAATTTCATTAAATAAGTTTTTGTATACATGTTGGGGAGTGTTATCTTTTTGATTTTAGCTAAATCAAGATTTATAGGAAATTCAAGATTTTCCCATGGACCAGAAGTGAGCAATTTCTTTGGGAACATTTCAGGGAGCTTTAGATTTATTTCATTTAAATATTTAGCTGCTCTAATCCGTAGGGGTTGCAATAAATTAGGTCGAAGTTCATATTCTGTGTCAGCAGCTGTTATTTTAGTGTAGCTATGGTAAGTTGGTGTTTTAGGTTGTGATAGTATATTTATGGCATATTTAATTACAAGTTCTTTCCTTCTAAATTCCAATGGCATTTCCCCAGCTTCAACTAAGATACTCTTAATTGGACTTGTCTTAAACGCACCAATACTCAATCGAAGAGCAGTGTTGTGTATACTTTCTAAGGATTTAAGCGTTCGTTGTTTTGCAGAATCGTAAATTACTGAACCATAATCTATTTTTGTCTTATTAAGGCACGATATGTATTTATTAAGCATTTCCTCTCAGATCCCCATTTCATTGATGACAAAGCTTTTATTATATTTAATCTTTTATAGGATTCGCACTTAAGTTGATTTATGTGTGAATTCAAGTCATTTTTTTATCAATTATTAATCCTAGAATTTTTAACATTTTTACCTCTTTAATACTATGTTCATTTAAGATTAACTTTAAGTTTTTAGTTTTGTTTTTCTTATTAGACAATATTATAAATTCAGTTTTGGATTTCGAAAATTTAAAGCCTGATTTGTTTGACCATTCCAACAGTTTGTTTAGTGTGTTTTGAATGAGTTTCAATGTGGGTTTTAGTGTTCTACCACTACAAGTAATGGTTAAGTCATCTGCAAACAAAAACCCTTAACTGGTTTTTCGATATTTGAAGAACGTCATTAATAGCAAGTAAAAACAGAATTACGCTGAGAACCGATCCTTGAGGTAGACCGTTTTCTGTAGAAAAAGAGTTAGATGTTGTATCGTTGACTCTTACTTTTATTGTTCTTTCTGAAAGAAAGTTTTTCACAAACGCTAGGGCATTTCCTTTTATGTCAATATCTTGTAATAATTTTAGAACTCTATGATTCCAAACCATTTCATAAGCTTTTTCAATATCTAGTGCTACAATTACTGTATAGTTATTATTTGCAAAGCTATCAAGTACTTCACTTTCAATATTCATTAAATGATCTATTGTTGATTGGAATTGGCGAAATCCAAATTGGAATGGTGACAAATGTTTATTTGTTTCTACATACCATCTGATTCTTTTACTTATTACTTTTTCTAGGATTTTACATAAATTGCATGTCAAGGATATGGGCCTATAACTGGTTTGCATACTTGGCATTTTTCCTGATTTTAATATAGGGACTACCAAAGCTTCTTTCCACTTGTCAGGAAACACTTGTTCCTTATAAATGTAATTATATAGCTGTAGTAAGTACTCAAGTCCTCTAAGTGGTAAGTGTTTAATTATAATATTCGGTATATTATCTGGACCGGGGCTAAATTTCCAACTTGAGAGAGTACTAATAACAATTCCTGCATCAATATTTCCTTGTTTATAGGATTGCAATTATTATCTATGTCAAAATTTGAATCAGTCTCATTTACAGCCTTGTATTCAATAAATTGTTTGTCATAATTATTCGAACTGGAGTTGTCTGCAAAGGTTTCACCGAGTAGGTTTGAGGTTTCAATTGGATTGTTAGTAAACGTCCCATTATTTCTTTCAAGTACAATATTATTAAATCTAGTATTGCGGTGGTTAATTTTTTGTATCTTTTTCCACACATCCCCAATCAAAGTTTTGTTATTAATAGATGACACCCAGTTTTCCCAATATTTCTTTTTATTTTCCTTTACAAGTCTTCTATAGAATGCTCTTTTTTTCTTATATTCAATTTTATACACTGAGTTAGGATCATTTCTGGCATATCGTTTAAAAAGTTTTAGGGCTGTTTTGGTTTCTTTTAGCGCAATTTTACAATCATCATTCCACCACGATAAATTATTTTTTCGTAACCAACCTGATGTTTTAGGTATTGATTTGTCAGCTGCCTTTAAAATAGCTTCAGTGAATTTATCAACCAAATCATTGATAGTATACTCTGAAGTTTCATTTAGGGGTGTTAATTCGGAGATATATATGTCAATCTCTTCCTAAACATATCCCAATTTGCATTTCAAACTTCCATTTCTTTGGAATTCTAATATTGTTTGATGCATCATTATTAAAATATTGAGATCTAATCAAAATTGGGAAATGATCACTATCATATAAATCTTCTAAAGCATTCCATTCAAAATATGATCTTATATCTTGTGAAGCTAAAGTTAGATCTATATTACTTGTGCGACCAGTATTACTATCAAAATGGGTCGGTTGACCATTATTTAACACAAATATGTTGTCATGTTCTTCAAGCCACTCTGCTGTAATTCTACCTCTAGTATCACATTTGTCTGAACCCCAATTAAAATGGTGGCCATTAAAATCGCCTAAGATTATGAAGGAGTTGGAAGTTGACTTACAAGATTATTTAAATCATGTTTGTTAAGAGGATTACTGTTAGGCAGATAGACGGTACACACTGTAATAGATTGGAGTGAATAAAATTGTATGCTACAATAAGTTAATAATTAGTACACTAGCGTCCGAAACTAATAGTTCGTAATAATAGTAATTAGTTAGTAATAATAATTCCTGGCCGAAAATATTGCACTACTCATTTTTTAGACAGTTTTCTTATTTGAAAATCAATATATATTTTGTTTCCTATTCTATGATATTGATTGGGAAAGTATTTTCATTATTTAATTCTTTCATAATTTTCAATATTTTTCCAAATTTCTTCATTAGTTCGCTTATTTTCAAAAATGAAATGTTACATGAAAGTATCGAATTCTATTCTATCCGAATCTTCTTTTTGATCTTGTTTTATAATTTCTTTTTCGAAGACAATTAATTTGTTTACACTCTACAGGTACTTAAACTCCTTACAATGAATGGCAAAGTAGATGTAAAAGTTAACTCAGTTAAAAATCCAATAATTTGTAAATATCTGGAACGATTCAGGCAGGCGTGTCTTCCTCTGGAAAACAAACTAATAATTCCTGGAAAACAATTTTCAAATCACGAGTTTTATAACTGGAAAACATAACGTCAAATTTCAGATGGCGTAACATCTTGGAGTCCATATATATGCATATACGATTCGATATCATATAAATCTTATAGATGTTGCTGGTGTGATAGAAGCTAAGTTCAATGCCATTGGAACCAACTTGTAACTTAAAACCATTACTATTTAAAGGGTCTCCTGTTACCAGGAGTTGCCCTTTTAACTTCGCAATCACTTTCGCGAAAGCAAAAATAAAACACGTAAGTGGAGTTCTAACTGTAAACACTAGAGATGGCAAAGTAAATGATCTTTAAAACGTCAAGTTCATGAAGTCATGGCTACAAGTTCAGTAAAAAAGTTTTTATTATCTGATTTATTTAGGGGCTTTTAGTGATGATTTCACCATGTCAGCCCCATCTTACCCTAATCATACAATTACACAAATTTATATAAATGGTTTTACTATTTTATAAATTAAAAGAGCCGCAGCAGACTGTGGCCGCGACAAAATGCTCTGGAAAACTGAGTAAAAGTTGTTTTTTAAATTTCCATCAAAGCATAACTATCATATATTTTTTTTAAAGACCACAGGCCATAAAAATGGCCTGGACTTTTGTAGGCCTTTCGTGGGGCCTTGGGAAGGCCAACATGTAGAGGCCCTTGACAAATTTAATGTAAATGTGGCGTGACACTGACCGGCGATTATCCTTATCTACGCCATATAATAATGCACCCAAGGACAAGCCCCAGCCAGTGTAGGATTATTGTGGTATATGACAAAAAGTACCGGGCTATTGGGGTGAACTGCTACTGGTACTAGGGGTTTGAGAATATTGGACTATGGCGTCTGCCAGTCGCAATGTTCGGGGAACATGGAAAAATGGGCATAGGGTGCCTCGCCACTCCCTGCATGGGCCCTAAAAAACGTCATAGAAGACAGGGGCAACATGGGTGTGACTGGCTAAGGGGTGTTGAGAGGTGGGCTGCACGTTCACCGAAGCTATTCCTGACGTTATGCCATTTATCGCGTCCACCCCTGGAGCTTGAGTCTTAGCTCTAGCGATCTGCACCCCGTGCCAGCTGGCTAAGGCAATCACGGAGGCGGGCGCCGTGCCTTGGCCTCCGGAGTCAGGTCCGAGGTGTCGCTATTCACCCAAGGCTTCGCCACAAAGCACCCTTGTGGGTATGATATATTTTATTATTACGTATTTTCATTCCGGATTGTTTTATATAAAAATGAAACTAGAACGATTTGAGAAAATAGGGTCAATGTTTTTTTGCGTGAACTAGTTGTGAGTTGATTATAGGCCAAGATCCTTTAGGTAAATGTTTTGAACATTTTTACTTTAATTTACTTTTATTACATATTCTTTCAATCGTTTCAATTTATAACTAAAATTTTCTAATTAAATCATTTACCCCTATCTAACTTTTAAATTATTGATAGAAATTTTGAAACAAATTTAGTTGTCGAACGTATAAGTAATTTGAATAAAAATTGGTAATAAGATGTGATAGTGTCTATTTATTTATTGGTATTTTGTATTAAAGCCTTTTAGGGTATTAGAGCTAGATGACAAAAAAGTCTGACAGTGGTTGTTAGAGAAAACTTGACTGTGTATATATTTTTGTGAATTCTATTTCTACTAAGTTAAAATGTACATACAATTTGTTATGTATGTATTAAGTAACTTTTTTCAAGAACTAACCAATGATAAGGTTTCCTGGGTAATTTTGTATTAAAAAAATGTGAAACTACTGGTTTAAAATAAACAATAGTCGTAAGTTATTGATTGTTCTTAAACAAACAATGTTTGTATCTTTAAAACTTGGAGTATACAGAACAGCAACTTTTGGAGTTCTCACTAGAATTAACTGTGTTTTCTGTTATTCAAAGATCTACAATTTGGCAGGCTTTTGTTAAATACGTAATATTATGTACGTATAGCATTTGATTGATGCCTGGTTGCTTGAAGATCGTTTTAAAACTTGAATATGGATTACATAACATTGACGATATATAAATAGATAAAAACTCGTAAGTAGACCGTAACTTTATATTTGTATACCAATACAAATACAAACCTACAAACTTACGGTATTATTTATATTGAGTTAAAGTAAGTTTGTAGGCTACTTCAAGAATAAGACCGTAAAACTATATCTGATTGTGCACAAAGCGCGGTCTTATCGCTAAATGGCGATCTCTACCAGACACCTCAGGAATTAATTGAAATAATAATGGCGATGGTGGTATACGTAACATATAGTACGACTAGTCCAGGAATGAAGAAAGAATACAATTTCCTGCGATCAGGCGGCCTGTCATAAGAGGCGACAAAACAACCCACAGCCAGGTGGTAGGGTATTTGCTCGTCTGGATGGCTAACACCCTGGTCTAGAGTATACCGCCCTAACATCCTAGAGTTGTGTTCCGGCATTAGTGCCCAGGTTCCAGTCTCCCTTTAGAGAACAGTAGCATATTGATAGCACCTTTGATTTTACGAATATCCATAGGCAATGGTAACCGCTATCCATCATGTGGGCCATCTGCCTGTCTGTTGAACTCATGCAATAAGAAAAAGATAGGTCTGTATAAACCAAAAACATGATTAAAAAGAAGAACGTAATAATGAATACCTGTAGTCAACTCTCCGTTACTTTGATGGTAAGATCTATCTGTATCCTTAATTCTTGGGTCCATGATAAACTCGAGTACTCCATTGGCTAAAGTTGGACCTATTCTCATTACCAATCCAGGGTAAATCACACTTAGGTCCCAGTGAAGTGACCGCTTGGATATAAGATTACTGGCATCTTCTATAATGGCTCTGAAATAACATTTCCAAAAATCAAAAACGATTTTAAAATTTATCGATTTTTAGAATTTCGTCTGTTCGTCTGTCTTTCTATGTCACAGTCATTTTTCTTACGTCCCTGTTTCATTAACGATAGTAGTATACCAAAGCATATATAAACAGATAAAAGATAGTAAGTATAACGGGCGGCCTTATCGCTAAGAAACGATCTCTTCCAGGCAACTTTTGGCAGGGATTGATAAAATTTTAATACAGACGGTGGTGTATTTAATAAATAAAGACGAATGATAAATAAACATAAACATAATAATAATAATATAAATACAAAAGTGTTAGTACCTGTCGCCAAATAAGTCTTCTTTAATGCATTAAAAATAACGCCATTAATAGTTAGATACATTAGTGGATATACATACGTTATCTATCCATGTTTAACGTCAATAACAATTAATAACTATATCGTGTCACAAATAAGGAATTAATCGATACATCTGCTTGAAATAGTCGCTAAAGCTAACTTTATTACAGATATAGCAGTAATATTATATACAACCGGGTCTATATAGATAAAATTTTACAAATGGGCATTATTCCAGATGTAGCATTACCATTAGAAACTACTGGATCATCTATATGACAGTTTCTATATTAAATAATAGTTTCTATGTTTATAGTGACAATTTCTTTATTTATTACACATCTTTAGTAAAACAGTTGTCGTTTTGTATGCCTTTAGTAATATTAGTTATTCCGGTTTTTTATAGGAATTTCTGGCGTTAATGTATTTCCATACTAAAAAAATCATTGCCCTGCTGGAAACCTTTGTTACCTGTCCTAAGTGGACAAAGTCGCAGGCAAATGCTAGTCTAATATAAAAATACAGAGTAGTTTTACATAAAATTCTGTTACAAGTAATTTGGAGTTTATAGGTGATTAATATAGGGTTATTATGGAAAGTTTGGAAGTACTAAGTGAATACACAACTTACGTTTACGAGAAAAAAATATTTCGAAAGCCTTAGTTTTTATTATAAAATTAATTTGATAATTACTTTCATGCATGTTTCAGACAACAGTAATGAAATTAATTACGAATTGTAAAAAGTTGTTTACCGAAAATCCATTGGATCCTTATCGAGAAAACTCCCAATATCTCTCGGTGCTTTATCATCACGCACGAGAGCAACTCCTGTAGCTAAACTGAATGCATCAGCTTCTTCATATGTATTTAGTTTATTCAAAACTTCTTTCCCAAAACAAGCACCAACTCTCAAACCTCTTTCAACACTCAAACATTGATTTAACTCTGAGCTTTCAAGGTTGTTCTCTTTTAAATCATCCTGGCCTGACAATTGTATTGGTATAACTTCTACAATAAATATTAATAATAAAACTATAAATTTTAGTGTTAACGAATCCATTCCACCCAATTTAATTTAATTTTTACATATCAATAAAGCAAAAGGAGGAGTCACTGACGTGGAAGGTAAAAATGAAATACAAACCTAAAATGTAACAAGACGGAGTTATATAGACTTTTCTGGTTATGTTTCAGTGAACTTTGCCATTGTTTTCTTGTTACCCTGTCTAGGGTTGTCAAATTCCTACAACACATTGTAATATTCAATATTTTTTATCTAGATGAACTTACTTCGTTGGCCCAGAATCCCAGTGAGTATTGGCCTCCGAACCAAAAGCTGACTACTTTTCTTTATCTTGCTGTGTCTAGTCAATTGCAGGCTTGAAACTTATTAACATCGCTTCCACTCTATTATTCTTATGATACTTAGGACGTGTAATTGCCAACATATTTTAGTAACACCTGCTACTTATGTGATATTTAATTATAAATAATCGTTTTCAGAATTACTGCCTGACAGTCTGACTGAAAATTTATCTTAAACATTCTCTAAAAAGATTGAACGGAATTTAATCTTAAAATTTGTTGTATATTTCATTTCGATATCTTACTAGATTTATAACAAGATATGAATAAAGTCTTAGTTACGTGAGATAAAGTAGCGAGAACATTGAAAATGTAAATATAGCTACTATCATTTGAATAGAAAAGTATTAAGAATTTATATCTTCTCACATAAGGAACAGATACGGACATATTTTATAATAACTTCTAACATTATTTATTAAAGAACAGACGTTAAAATGATATCTTATCATGTTACTTTTAAAATGATATTATATGATCATGATAGAAATAATTGTAATTACTGTTTAAGCAATAATAATTGTGCTATTTGACTTCTTTTACTTACAGAAACTGACGTCATAAATTTGTATGTTTCTACAAAATTTAAGACAGATTGCAATTTTTGCAAGATTTTATTGATTTATTTTATTTTATGAAGGCTTATAATCTAATTTATACATACAAATTATAGTAACAACAATATTTTAAACTGATGATGACAAGCCTCCACCTACCTACCTACGACCTGGTGGATAATGATCAGTGATGATAAAATGTATATAAGTTGGTTTGACTGTCTATTCCATTATTGAAAAATGTTCTATATCTTCAATAAATTCTATCAACCCTATTCCGGTCACACTTTGTTCCCAAGTCCGGAGTATTACAATAGAGTGAAAATTCTTCGCAAATTATTTGCATGATATCTGTATGAGATCTTCTGAGGCTTTTTGTTATGGCATGTGATGTAATGAATCGTAATTTGGAAGTTATGTCATGGTTTTGTATCGTTTGCCTGCGTAATAGATTAAACTAATATGCCAAACCAAAAATAATGCAGACTTCGAAAATGTTCTACTAATATAATAAACGACAGAGTTTGTGGATAGATCTTTATTATTTTCTAACGAATAATCTCCTCATGAAGTACAGTATTATAGCTACTAGATCAAAATAACACATTTATTTATAATATTTATAAGTCGTTTATAGGCTTCTTAAAAACGTGTTTTTTGTAATTATATTCTTCTCTTCTTTCTCTCTCTTATCGTTATATATACGTCTTAGCCATTATATTTTAGCTAACTTAAACAATATTATTGTCCAAGAACAGGTTCTTAACTGTATGGTTCTTGTTATTATATATTTTGCCTACCCGTTAATCAAAAAAGTTAGTGTAGAAGATTTGTAGCCTCGTTAAAAAGAGTTAAAAAAGCGTTTTTCGTAATTGCATTAAGTGCCATTATAAAAAAAAATTAACTAGTTTACTTGTATAATTATTGTGAATAAAGGGTCTTTAAGTATTTGGACTTATTACTGCCATCTAGCGGATGGTATGACCAATAAGCCGCGGTAAAGCCGGCTGGCTAAGGAAATTTTCGGAGACTGATTTCTTAGTTTAATTTCAACAGTTCCGGCAACGCTGGAATCATTATCTTAATTACCCCTGTCACATTCCTTCTATCCTATACTTCTTATCTCATCACTCCTTTTTTTTAACGAGGGAAGCCTGATTGAAGGCCGTCAGCCGCGCCTAGCGGAAAAATCGTGACCAGTATTTGAGGATTCGCCAGATCAGGCTGGCACTAGTACCTCTAGGCAGAACTAGAGATGCTATTGCCACACCAGAGGTAAAGCCACCCACTAAAACGTCTCGGTATTACATCCTTCGCCCTTAATACCAGGGTCACGGGTATATGGCCTAGCCCCTCCGCTGGCCCTAGCAGGCGGGCATCCACTGCCGGGCAACTCCTTTTGTCCCCCGGCGACATCATGCTCTCTTATGCGTGGGGCGATCTGGAACTCCGTACATGGGAGGGAATTCCGTACATCTCATTATTTCCGTGTTTGAATAGCGACGACGATGAAAAATCGGTCAGTAAAGCTAAGAGACCATTTTACTCTGTGTTCGAATTTTAGTTAGCGTTAAATTCCGTTTAAAACTGGGTACAAAACGAGAGGTGTACGAACTTACCCCACTGCCGGACTTCCCTATCTTGACTATAATGAAAAAAAATCATTTTTTTCTACTTGTGATTTAGATTTTTAGGACAAAATAAAAATTGCTAATTGCCAAAGTCTCACACGAATGAAATAGCGAGCACGTCTAGTCTAGTTAATTATAAATAAACTTCTCTTAGAACCATTTGGCTATGTTAAAAATATTCACGTAAATTAGTAATCTTTGCGAAAGTCTGTATGTAAGATAATGTATTAAGAAAATATGATAATTTGTTATCATTAACAATTCAGATATTGAATATTAACAACACGAATCGGCGAAGCATAGGAATTGATTTGAATTGCTGCAATTTCATCTATTGTGAGCAAATACAAAAAATACTTTTTTATAATAAGTAGTATGGCAAACCTGTCAAGCCGCCTTGGACAAGCGTGGCGGGTATACTGTCCGTTCCCCCTATAATGGGAGGCCCTAGCCCAGCAGTGGGACATTTATGGGCTGTTATTATAAGTAGTATGGATGCGCTCTTGACCATGATTTCATGCGATATCGAGCGGAGATATTGATAAGTCTAAGATGGAGCATGCCTTAAATAGAAGTTGTGTATTCACAATGGCCTTTAAAACTGACTACTTGTCAGGTAGATAGATAGGAAGACTAGTTGTAGATCTCAAAGAAGGGAGACTCCGGGAATGAGTTCCATTCTATTGCGGTGCCCATGATAAAGATGGATGCAAAGCACTTCGTTCCTATAGGTGGAATTATACATAAAGATTGTCACGCCTTTTTCCCATTAGTGTAGGAAAAGAAATCTCTTTCCTTCCATCCTGACAAACACTTTTCGCTTCATTTACTTTCATAAATCTCTTCATACGTATCGTACACGTTTATTTCAAGTCCTTTTTATCTGACTTTCCGTCGCCGAGTAGTCGTGATGCGACTTCGAAATATTGGTATTTATTATGGCTAAAAATTAACAAGGCTATCCAACGCGGCGTCAATTAACTGCGCCATCTGCCTGTTTGCCAAATTCGTTACACATTTAAATTTCAGCCTCGTACAAAGTAAGTTTCCTTCATTCTTACTTTTAGAATTATGTTGTATTTAATTATAGGCACTGGTCATATTGTGTACTTAAAAGCATGACATATGAGGCCTTTGACCTCAGCATTGTCTTACAACCTGTTCGGTAAACCTTCTTCTATAACAACCTTTACAGTATTTATGTTTATTTCAATAAAATTCCTTATTCAAAGACGTTAAAGTCCGTTATACAATGCACTTGTATGGCCATATATGTCGTTTTGTAAATTGAAAACAACAAGAGTGAAAGTATTTTTTTTTTCATATACGTCCGGCTCTCCTTAGTAAAAGTTTTGTCTTATGCAATACCTGATTCCCACAATGACACAAACAGATTTCACGTTTCGTATTAAAAATTACGTTTAATTAATGAAACAGTTATTGCTTATGACTGATCGGGAAGAGCTTTGATTATGTGCTTTCTAATTTTAGTGAATTTTAATAAGTCTTAGAAATTATTTGCTGATTACTCTATATAGCACTTAAAGCATTATTAAACTTAATTAATTACTTATTACTAATTAGCATTTTTAGATTTCGTAGCAATTTAGGAGAATCCTTATAGATCCATGTCCGGCGGCCTGTGTACGTCTAATAGCATTTTTTTATATTGTACTGGCTCTTCTTTTTCAGTCAATTCATATCCACTACTGAGCATAGGAGTCCCAAGTTTGCACCAGATAGCCTGTCTTACTCATCGAGCCCCTGCCGGCGATCTTCCGTAGGGGTCCGCTACGTTTACCAAGACGCGGTCTTCACTGCAGTGCTCCAGTGGTCATCGGTCCTGCGACAGACGTAACTGGCCCACTGCCACTTCAACTTGCTAATTTTGCGAGTTACGATTATGTTGGTTACTTTGGTTCTTTTATTTCTATCCATAAAACAAACTACTGGGTCTATACATATAAAATTAAACAGAAAGGTCTATTCATATACCACTACATAATCATTGTGAAAATTGTGAAAGAATTTAAAAATTAGGAGTGTTTAATTTATTGTCAGTTTCAGTTTAGTGTCATATGGATAAGGTTAGACTCATGTTCAAAATTTATAATTAGTGATTTTTTTAATTAAAGGCCATAAACTGGGTGATATTGGGTTCAGAATTCATAAAAAATATCCCCTCCTATTTTTTAATATTAAAATGGGAAATTCCGAGAAAAAATCAGTCAAAGATTTTTTCTAAGAAAAAAGTTTATTTCTGGAAAATTAACATTACTATAAATCAACCATACCAACAAATAAAACCTTAAAATAAATTAAATACTAGAAATAAAATATATCTTAATTTATAATTACACAATAAAAATAACTGTATATATAAATAATAGGTATTTAATATAAACCATATTAAAAAAAAATATGCTATCAATAAAAATACAGTTAGAGATTTAAAAATTAATCTCAACGATTATTAGTTTGAATAAAATTAATTTTTAAATTTTTTGAGATATAACTATTATTTTTGATTAAATGTTTTTTTGAGTTCTGTAGCCAAATGATAAAAAAGCAATCACAAATAGTGGATGTTTATCATCTCTACAGAACACTACAATGCGTGGCTTGATACGTACTTGGCCATTAGTTTGTTTTATTCGAGTAATAACGTAATAATTGAAGAAGATTAAGGTTACATTACTACGTCTGGTGCCGCATTCACGACCTGTGCAGTGTACATTAGTCATCGACTTGCTTTCGCTGCTGTTGCCGGAGGGCTATCGCCTTTCTGTATCTCACGAGTTTTATGTAATATCCCCCCTCTAAACCTCATACACGTCTTTACAAATTTAACTTTGCTGTTGATTCTAGTATTCAGTTCAAATTCTATATCTTACTACTTAATGATAAGCATTAAAATCGCTTGTTAGAATTTTTCATCGTCAACATCAGAACGTTAGTTGTAATAAACCACTTCGTTCACAGCCAGTGCTTCAGTGGTCTGCTGATATATGGTTGATATATATTTTAGCTTGTATTACAAGGGATTACAGTTGAATTTTGCGTGTTTAATTTCTCTTAAAAGCAGGTATTTGCCTTGTCCATCCGATGTGAAACACAAACTTAATTTTCTAGTCGCTTAACTACGGCGTTACGTTGTCATCGTCTTATGGGTTTGTGTATAAGGTCGAAAATTGATTACTGTATTGCATTGCTGATGAAAAATAGCTTGGTATCCGTTTTAAAGGAAAAGCGTCGGATGTAAACCGGACACAGGAACGTGTGTGAAGAGAAATTTCTTTGGTTTTTTTTCTTTAACAAGAAGGATGTCGTAGGTGCGTTTGACACAAATATTTTAGTGCGTTACACCACTTTTTAGGAATGTGTTATTTTATTGGTGTTGTTATTAAGGTATTAGGATTTTTGAGTGTCTGTGGTATCTTTGAATCTGGGCTAATAGGTCTTAGAGATGAACTTTAAATTCTTGCCGTTAGATGTTGATTTCTCTATGAGAGTCTATGACGGGCGTTGTATATGACCCAGTTTTTAAATTTGCAACCATTTATAGTAAACAGAACCACACTGTATCGTAATATGCCATAACATGTATATTGTAAATTACAGTAATTATTCAATAGCAATACAAGCTATGATTAATAGGGCATAATACACTACATTGTTAATAAATACATATGTTAATCTAACGTAACACACAATTTCGAAAAAAAGTTAAGTTTATACTTGAGGCTTGAAGTTTTACAAAACTTGGCGTCTTTTCTTACTAGTTCAATATTGTCAAAGAAATTCATAGCTTCAACTTTAAAGTAATAAATAACATAACACCACTCAGTAATGTGATCAAATTAATTAATGCTAAGAACGTTTCATATAATTTGCATGAAAAAAATTGATAAGTGTTTGGCAGTCAGTGCCTAACGAAAGGTTCTGTACAGGTGAAAACTTCCCCTGTTTTCATTATTTGGCTACAGAACCATAAAAAACACTTAAGTAAAAATCTCAAAACGTACTCAATAGATATGCAATCCAATTTTTGTTGAATATATTTTATCATAAGCTATAAAAGCCCGCTTTTTGCTAAACAATTATTATACGTAGTTTTAAATTTGGTTAACAATAAAGTGTTTTCAATTAATCATTCGTTCCTACCTCCATTTATTCAGAATTTACCATCTCATAGATTTGTAAGCACAATTTTATGATTGACTAGCTGTTGTCTGCAGCTTTGCTCGCGTACATTAAAATAATCATAGTTTGAGTAGTCAAAAAAAGTAAAAAAGTTCACCCCCTATTTCGCCCTATTAAGAGTTGAATTTACAAAAATGCCGATATACATCTACCTTTATTTACAATCAGAATCAAGTATATAACATTTTATGCCTCTTACTTTAAAAATGACGATTTTTCATATAAGCTTTCATCCCCTTTATCACCCCTTTAGGGGTTGTATTTCAAAAATCATTTCTTAGTACGCACCTACAGTATAGGAGGAACCAGCATGCAATTTTTATGGTTCTAACCCCAGTAATTTGGGCTGTGCATCGATTTGTCAGTTGGTCAGCGAGGTCAATATATATATATATATATATATATATATATATATATGTGTGTGTGTGTGTACATATGATATATATATATGTATATATATATATATATATATATATATATATATATATATATATATATATATATATGATAGATAACGATGTTCTCATCTACTAACTTCAATAAAAGTAATTAAGGAACTTTATAATCATGTTTTTCAACATCTGAATATCAATTCCGCCCAAGATTAAGGAGACTGAAAAATATTTTTCAATCCTGAATTACATATATAGCGGCCATCCTTTACCTTTTTTTTATTACGATTTCACTACGTAAATATATAATGAATATAACCCTAAAAAATAGCTTACGTATGTTGTCACACCATAGCTCTGCTTTGGCTATTTTCTAAAAGATTAAAAAGCTTTCACTTTATTATAATTCTAGATGTTTTAAAAGTTTAAACGTCAAGTTGATTTGTTGATGTCAAAGGTGATAAAATTGTTTGATTACTTTTGTATGAAATCAGGGTCAAGTTTATTTATCCTTTGGTTATGTATGAAGATTTTTGTTGAATGGAATTTTTTCTGTATAATATTGTTACGAGCTACAGGACTCGAATTAAAAATGCCGTTGGAATTACTATAGAATTTATTAGAACTGTACAAACACGTATACAACAAATACAAATAAAACTGGATGCAACCTGTTCACACTGCACTATTCAATACAATTCGAACGCACAAAGTCCGTCGTTTATATCGCTAATCGAGAGTACTAGAAAACGTCTTACTCGCTTCGTGGTCGTCGCTTGACTGCCCTCCCCTTCATTCGGGTGTCGTCTTCTACTAACTACACAGTACAAAAGAATTGGAGGCGCACACGAGGTTTCTAAGAAATTTAATTTGCACACCTGCGAACGTCCACAAAGTCGAATACAATAACAATAGGGATTACAGTTCGACGCTAATGATGGTTATAAAACAAGTAAAAAGACAATAGCATGTTTTTCTTAACTACAAATTCAAAAGACAAAGGATTCTCTAATGCGAGAAAGGACAATAAGCTGCGCTTACAATAGACTGTGCGGCTTATCTTTGACGTTATGTAACAATATATAATCTGTACTATAATACATCTGTAAATGGTTCGAGTTTGTACAACGTATTTAAAAATGTAAAAATAAAACAAGTGGGCTAATTCGGACCAGCAGATTGAGAATATACAATTTTTAGAACTTTTGTCTGTCTGTCTGTTAGAGCATCACGTAAAAACTACTAAACGGATTTTAATGAAACTCGAAACGGAATTAGCTTATAGCTAGTTTGTAATTTAGGATTCGTTATTTCCTTAGAATAGACGAATTAGGAAAATATATGGCGCTGCAATCGCGGTTTTTTCAATTAACAAATTCCTACGTTGTCATAAACAAATTGTTGCAGTAAATAGAATTGTATTATTCCTCGCATGTAAATATATGTAATTTATATTATTGTAATCTATATTTAATTATGTATATGTATATCCATGTTAGTTTATTATTTTGTTTGTTGTTTTTTTTTCTTTAATTACGATTAGTTTTAATTTAGTTAAACCACCAAATCTTTCTTGTAATGTCTCCTTGGACACCAGGTTGCCTGGAAGAGATCGCTATAAGCGATAAGGCCCCTCATTGTTCTAATAGATCTCTTTATATTAAATGTCTGGGTATAAGTTATGGTGAACAATAAAGAGATTTCATTCATTCATTCATTCATTCATTCATTGTATTACTTCAAATCAAGTTGGCTTCGACACATCTTTGTTTTGCTTGGCAGTTGTTTAGTACTAAATGGACTTAGTTTCTTTGTTATTATTATGTGTAAAAAAAACCGAATTAAGTTTTTATGTATATGAAATAAAATACCTACGGATTGACAAGCGGCGTAGCTGCGGGGCAAACTCTAGTATTAATATACATTTGTATAAGTATCACGGATTATCTTATTAGAATTGTATTCGAGAGGTACATAGTGATAATATTGTTACAACCTAAGTTCCGACAAAGACAAATTCCACGTACAGATTTATAGAAGCACATTTATTACCCGTCGGCATTTGAACTAACTAATAACACTGAAACTATTGTAATTCTTTTATGATCGTCTTCTTTTGTTTACTTATTTATTGGCATAAGTTTCTAGAGAACAGCCTATTGTTGTATTGTAATCATTAGCCAGGTGTTATGGATTTTAAAGTACAAGCTGAGTCTAGGAAATTCAGTCAACGCGGCCGGGCGGGCACATTGCACTTGTGCAGGATAAATTGAATTACGACCTTCTGCATTACGTTTGGACTTGTCGTGTTCGGTTATATTTGTACCTGTGTTATACGTGTTTGTATAGTTCTAATAAACTGCATAATAATTCCAACGGCATTTTAATTCGAGTCCCGTAACTCGTAACAATATCATGGATGTTTGTTATCTCGATTAGAGCTTTTAGGGATCAGTTTGACCCATGCTTACACAGAATATCGACATGAAACGGTTAGCCATCATTTATGGTTCCTATATGTTACTGTTAATTCACTTGCTTTACCATCGGTTTAATTTTGACATTGCTTTTATGGAGCTTATGTCAACTTTTAACCGATAGTAGTACAAATGAACGGTCGGTAAGATATACGAACCCGCCACTAGTCGTGTTTCGTACGATGAGTGACAATTCCAATGAACAATTTCATCTTCCCTATCTCATCCCTTAATTTCATTACCATGTCTCAACTCTCTATACCGATCACCTATTAGTTCATTTCGCCTACCTGATTTTTCAATCTCATCCTCTTTATTCTCTCTCGTCTATCCCAACCCCCTAATCTCATTCAAAACGCTAGCAACGCATTGGCTTCGTCTCTGGTGTTGTAAACGTCTAAAGACAACGGTAACCACTTCCCCTTAGGTGAACCGTGTACCTGTTCGCCAGATTCACAATAAAAGAAATGAGTTTCAATAGCTGCTGCAGCCAGAAGTTCTGAGTCACCTAATGCGTGAGCTCCAACGAGCCATCATATAACTGAGTGGCTGCCGCAGCCAGGCTGCCTAGCGTGTGGCCTGCCTTTTTTTATTGTATAAGTTCAGCAGATAGACAGACGGCCCGTCTGTAGGAAAGCGCTTACCGTCGCCTATGGACATTAATAACACCAAAAATACTACCAACGTGCTGCCGCTCTCTAAAGGGAAAAAGGGAGTCTGGAACCTGATTACTAATGCCGGAACACAACTCAAGGTTGTTATGGCGGCATCCACTAGAGTAGGGGTGGTAGCCATCCAGACGGACAAATACCCTACCGCTTGGCTGTGGGCTGTTTTGTCGTGTCATACTTTCTCCGTTTCTGCACGGATGAAACACCTGCCTAATACAAGCCATACACTCTTTGGCCCACCGGAAAGTTCTAATTGTGCAAGTGTTACTACGCGGGTCTTACACCTGCAATCGTCAAAGTAAATTTTATACATGGCATTGTCATATTTCTTATGACAAAAGTATGTTTGAAGATTTTTATTACATGGCTGAATAATAATGTAAAATTTCAAAATAATGTTTACATTATTGACAATACTTAATTAAGAGCCAGGCTTTTATACGCGACTCCATTTTTGTACATTCCGACCATACCATACCGTGTTATAGCGTGTCAGTGGAACAGCAGCTTTATGGAACAAGAAAGTGAAATTTGTACAGAATGTGTGCAAATATTATTGTTATATGACTCAATTGTGTTTGAACATATTATTACACAAGAGTAGTAATTAGCGGTAAGAATGAATGAATCGATTTATTCCGATTATGCAATATCAACATCGATACTTCAAAATGACTCGTGTCTAAAATAACATGTTCTTACTCATAAGAACATGCAACCAACATTTTGGGAATGATCCCAACTGACGGTGATTAGGGACCCATATATAATTTGTTTGTGACTTAAGATGTACATATTATTAGTACCTGTATTTTAATTTTAAATCTGTATGTAGTTTAAATATTACCATATGCTCGTGTAGTTATTTTATTTCGGTTCTTTCTGGACTGATATTGAAAGCGTTCAGAAATAAATCGGAAAAGTGCGTATCAGTCCGGGACATCAGTGAAGGTAAAAACGTCAAAAAACAAAAGCATTTAACTGAAAGTTTTCAGGAACTGCTTAATGGTTTTCTCCTTCAATGCAATTTTATTTACAGTATTCTTTACACTATATTTCACTCACACTTACTCTACATAACACAATTTTCTTCTGACTTTTCAACTTTTTAGTTCAAAAGTCAGAAGGGAAGAAAACTTTTTAATTGGATTTTTACAACCTTATAGATAGATAGATAGATAGATACTTTATTCTACACCAAAACATAGATAAACAAAAATAGAAAAATACAAGAGATAGTACAACGGGCGGCCTTATCGTTAAAAAGCGATCTCTTCCAGGCAACCCTTGGCAGGGATTAATGGATTGTTAATACTGACGGTGGTGCAGTTTATAAATAATGATAAATGATAAGTATACATAGTACATATAAGTACAAAAAGAATATAAATATATATACACATACGTATACACACAGATATATATACATATGATAATACAAATATACATACTTATATATAACAGTGTTAGGAATTATACGCAATAGAGAAGTAACGCCTCTGAAACTGATTTTTAAAACACTGTAAGGATTTGGCTTATCTTATAGCAATAGGTAGCTCATTTCAAAGACATACAGCCAGGTCGGTAACAGAGTTATTGTTAAAACAAGGGTTGCCTATTGTTTGCCCCAAAAATATAAGCAATAATACTCATATGCCCGAATTGTTTGTTTACCATAATAGTTATGTGACATTCTCTTTGCCCGTACATTAAATTCCATAATGACACGAGTGCCATACGTATTGTTATCCATTTTATTAATTGCAATAATATTATTTAACACAATATTTCAACGCTATACTAAATTAATTTCAAATACATTCAAGCCTTTCTTGATTAGCAAATACAGCAAGCTATTCATTTGCTCATGAAATTCTAGCTTTCTAGCACTTCGCCGGCCGCTGCCGCGGCACGCTCGCTTCGCTCGCTCTGCTCGTGCGTTGTTTTTCATGTTCTAACCTAATCTAACCTAACCAAACCTAAACCTATTGATCGTTTAGTTTAAACGGATTTTATGATTTTTTTCTAGAAGCAATTTCGATGGCAAATGATGTTATGGCATATAATAACTACGCCTTACAATGATTATAACAAATGATGTTATTGAAATTGACTTTATGGGAAATAGTAAACAATGAGTATGACATATAAAATTATGAGAAACTATATTATGTTTGTTAACCAGTAGGTATAGCAGCTGAAATTATGGTAAATGAAATATTACCCCCCAACTAAATAGTATTTAGTTGGGAGGCTTAAATTGTGGGAGCTTATGTAGCGGTATATACCAACTTTCTTCTTCTATAAGTAAGTCGTTCCCTCACTGCTGAGGTTCGTGATTTTGATAGCAGTGGACAATTGCTCTCTTCCACCGAGATCAGTTCCTAGCATGGTGGACGGCCGAGTTTATTGGAATGTCCAACTAGTCAGCGATTTGGTCAATCCACTTATCTGGAGATCTACCGCGAGGTCTCTTGCCTTCTAATTTTCTAGTTACCGCAAATCTTTCCATGTTATCTGGGTTCTTTTGGGCTATGTGGCCAAAATACTTCAATGTACAGTACAGTATATCGTCGGCATACTGCTGATAACCTCTCGTGATCTCCATCTTGAGCTCTTAATATATAGTACGTTGTCGTCATCGAAACGCGAAGGAAGTTACTCTGGCACATACTAATCTATAATATTGTTACGAGTCGCGAGACTCGAATTAAAATAACGTTAGAACTACTATAGAGTTTATTAGAACTATACAAACACGTATAACACAGGTACAAATATAACCAAACACAACAAGTCTAAACGTAATGTAGAAGGTCGTAACTCAATAAAACGTGCAAAGTCCGTCACTTATTAGATTCCCGATTGTAGTACACACGTCTTGCTTCGCTCGTGGTTCTCGCTCGACTGCTTGCTCCCTCAGTCAGGCCATAGCTTTATAATGCACAAATGCAATATGTTCGCCCGGCAGCGTGTACCGAATTTCCTAGAATCGTAATCCGCACACCTGGCCAATTATGCCTGCAAGCGGCCATAAACCAATAACCAATAGGCTGTTCTTCACAATAACCAATAAATAAGTGAACAAAAGAAGACGATCATAATAGGATTACAATTAGTTCAAATGTCGACGGGTAATAAAATGTGTTTTTACAGATATGCATGTGGATTTTGTTTTTGTCGGAACTTAAGTTGTAACAATATTATAAATTTCTAAACATGCCGTTCCTGTTCAAAGAAGCTATTTTAAAAGAAACTGGGATAGACTTTATAAACGATGGAGAACAGGATACAATTTTTAGATTTCTTCTTTGTTAGTCTGTTTATTCGGGATTTACGTAGAAACTACTGGGCCGATTTAGATGCGGTTTTTGCTGGTCGACAGTAAGTTTCTAGATTAAAATTTACGCTACTTTTATTCCGGGGATTCCGCGGGAATTTTCCCGAATCCGGTTCGTAATTGTTCGGATTCATAAAAATTAGCTTATTCTGACACAGTTTTCACTAAAACAATAGCTTATATTCTTTTTTAAATGCTGCGGTCCTTTGTGACTCGGGAATCCCATGGGAATTTTAAATCGAGCGTGGACGAAGTCGTGGGCATATCCTAATAAATAATTAAATATTACTACAATACGTTACATACAAAAAATTTATATTAAGCCATTAATTTTGCATCTACTGAGCGATACTGAACACGCAAGTTGGTGTTTTTCTAATACATGTAACTCATTAATGATGTTCTGATACTGTTATTATGGCCCACATACAGCCAACGGCACTTGCTGTGCTGTGGCTTACTCGCGACTTTACCTACCTTTGTTGTGGAAGGATGGAAATGTTTTATACTCATCCTAATGCCCAGAAACAGAGAGTAAGATTGTGTTGGACTCGTGGTGACTGACGATTAGACACTTTTCTTCTTCTCTTTAAATATTGCATTGCACGATTTGTGCACCTAGCCAGTGTTATGTCCTCATAAGTACACAAGTCTTAAAATATCAGAGTCTATTCTGATGTATATTTTAATTTTTAATTTTAGTTATTATAATAACAGCCCATAAATGTCTCACTGCTTGGTAATTGCAACAATATGCACATTAGGTCAGAAAACTGCCTAAGTGGTGCATGCGTTCCGGCTAGCACCGAACCCGCGCCCTTTGAGCTTGGGACGCGTGCGCTAGCCATTACGCTACCACGACTTTTTCGTATAGCTCAGCCAAATTATTGATCTTCGACTAATGCCAATCAAAGTAGTTCTTGTGGCAACTCGAAAAGCCACATTTGACTACATAGTTCCAACAAAGACACATAATTACTGCTCAGAAACTATCAATATCTTACAACTATTGTTAATTGTAGAGCAATTTTATACAATTTTAAGAAATAAACAGCATATGACAACGTTCCCTATCAGTTCCCCGAAAACTCATCGATTATACACTTGTTAGATGTGAAAAGGTTCACGTAGGATCACCTGTATTAATAAATCTCACAAAAGATATTAAATTGGTGGCGCTACTGCTAGAGGGTCAAATTTAAAGAAAGCTTTTGTAACAGTAAACACTATAAAATCGTTTTTCATTACTCACATTCTGAAAGTACGTAGGCTTGAAGTTGCCTGATGGAGGATGAAAATAGTGTAATAAAAAAATATCAGCAATTTTGTAACATCATTTTATACTTTTAAGTTACTTTTCACCAAATTATTATTTAATTTAAAATTTGACCTAAATAATTACTAGCATCAGTGACAAAAAATACTACCTGGTAGAATGCCACAGAAAAAAAATATTACTTGACATTTCATATGTGACGTATGTGATGACGTTTCATCAGATTTAGATATGGATTTACCACCTGATTTTACTAGAGAAGTAGTTGTTAGTTTAACTAATCAGTTTTTATTTACTTTCTTCATATTCGAAACGAAAAGCAGAGGGTTAACCTCGGGTGAAAAGCTTAATTAGGCACTCGAATTACTAGTCGAACCATCTCGTCCCTAGGTCACTCACTTCTCGTGTAACAATCTACGAGACCTAGATCTTACATGTACTAAATATCTATCCCATCTCTTATATTTCTTTTTTTATTCGAGGAGAAATCCATTTATACACTTTCCACTTCCTGGGGATTAGATTGCGGCGTGTGGCACTCGCTAGGTACTTTTGGAGAAATACCTACTAAGACTCCTCGGTGTTCCATCCTTTGCCTCATTCCAGGGCCTTAGGTATATTTACCTTAGCATAACCAACTCTGCGATCTCATAAACATCATCATCGACTCTCATGCCCTCTACACCATCTTACAGGCTGGTAACGCGCTGACATCTCCTCTGGGCAGCATCTTAGCCAACCCTTTTAGATGTAGTTTGAATGTTAGAATCAATATTTTTTTTAAAGTATATAGTCGGTGGTAACCACTTTTCGTAAGGTGTGCCGTATGTCGGTTTGGCTGCTTTAGACAAGAAGAAACACAGTTCATTAAGTCTATAAATAAGTTCTAGCCCATCTTTGTCAAATTAGTGCCATTCTGGTCGGTTTTTGTCTATATATTTACTGCTCACCATTGCGACACTATTCCAGTTTGACGCTCAAGTAGGATGGTCTTCCTTACCTCTGCCGTGTCCAGTAAACTCCTCTTGTTGTTCCTTTTATCACCTTAATAAAATCGTTAGTCTTCTGAACTTTGTCTCCATATGAACTTTAACTGCTATATCTCACACTCCTCCACACGCGCAATGCGTTTAAAAACTGGTACAAAGATTTCCTTTCACGTATAATGATAATAAATCACAATTAAGATAAGATCATTGTTGTATAATTATCATAAGTTGAATATCAAGTGCATGTTAACTTGTTACGTGCTGTATGGGGTCAATGAATGAATCAATGAACCGCAATGTATGGTACGAATTTGTTATAGACAGTGTAAGGACAATTTATGACTTGGTTCTCTCTGTACTTACTTAACTTTCTTCTTTACTTCTAGATAGATAGATAACACTTTATTGTACACCATTACAGAAAACTTACGAACTAGTATTATTCTAATTGTGTACAAAGGGCGGTCTTATCGCTAAAAAGCGATCTCTTCCAGACAAACCGTGGCAGGAATATTGCTGATTAGGAATGGCGATGTTGGTATACATAATTATTGTACGATTACTTACATTTTAATAATAAATATATAACTATACTCTATATACAAAAATACACATAAGCTATATACATATTCAAGATATAGTGATAAAATGCAACTATTTAAACATAATAAATATTTAGTTATATGCAATATAATACTAATTATATAAAATTACATATCATTATATCGCAGATAGAATTTCCTGACCATGTTCTTAAATGTTATTAGAGTTTTTGCTTGTCTGACAGCAACAGGCAATGTATTCCAAAGTTGGATAGCCTTGACCGTGAAAGAGTTATTGAAAAACGTTGTATTATGAATAGGAGTAATAAGTCTATTTTAACTGGAAGGGCGTAAATTGTGAGAGCGAGAAATAAATTCGAAGCGTTCGTTTCGTTTCTTCTGTATGTCTATTCGCGAACTCCTCTTAAACCAGGCCACAGATTTTTAAGCGGTTTTTACTATGAGTTAGATAATTTAATCAGTGAAGGTTTATATGTATGAATACCTAATAAATTTTTTATGTAAGTAGAAAAATATTATATTTTGCAACCGAGCCGCCGCCTAGATGAAAATTTAATGCAATGTAACATATATGATAGAAAGCTTGCTTGCTAAACGGACATGGATTACGTACTAATCCCAGTATCTATGTATAGGAAAGGGAATACCCTAATATCTATATATGGAAATAAAAATGAAGTATCACTGGCAATTTGTATATAACATTGTCTTGAGTAGATGCCTTGCAGTGAATATGTGAAGTCACGTGGAAAATCGGCATCAGGAGCACCCGCATCCGTAAGTCATGTTCATGTCCATAACATAGCAGACAAATTGCAAGAAAGTCGCCTACGCTGGTACGGTTTACAGAGATCAAATGTCTAGCTATACCACCTTCGTCGCGTCCCAATTGAAGAGGTAGGGCTAACAGATGCTAGTTTGTTATTGTAAAGAATAGCTTGCGTACCAATAGTCTCAAAACATGAGATACTGAAGATCGCGTGAATTGGAAAACTAAAAATAGGAAAGTAAAGGTTTCAAAATACTTCGAATACAACTGGGATTTAAAAATCAAATTATGACATCGGTAACTGTTATTCTGTATGTGACATTACCTTGAGTAGGGTCTGAAATGACTCAATGGATTTCCATTAAAGTTTTAGGAATCAGAAGAATAATTTAATATTTTTTCTTCTATATTTCATTAAGATATCTTGCAAGGTCCAGAAGATATGAATATAAAGTCAAACTCCCAAAGCCAAATTAACATTTGCATCTGTGGTTATCACTTAAGCTACAGTTTTTTCTACTGGTGATGATGTTTTATTTCTTCTTACAGTTAGCGCTGATAACAGAACACTTTAGTTTCAGATTATATTGGTTCGTTTGGTACAGGTTAGTAGAGAATAATTGTTGAAGATTGCGGTAGGCTGGTCAGGTCTGTTGCAGGACTGATGAATAATTTAACAATATAGACATAGTGTTAATTGCTATATAGTTGAATAAAAAAAAGATCGAAATATGTAACATAAACTCGGAGAAGCATATAATCCAGTGGACTAGCAATGGCTGACGACGACTACAGAAGACAATAGGCAACTAAGGTTGACTGTTTGATGAACTCGCAAGATAAAAAAGCAAAATAGAAGGTGTTTTGTTAAAGTATTAGTATATATTAGTAGTATATATTTATTTGTATAGAAACTTGGCCATTCACTAGTTATTAAGTGATTATAATTACTCAAGCAATGAATAACGTACGAAGATCAATCATTTGCTGTTATAGATATATAATACTTGTTTGACAAATTTGATGATACAAGATATAATTGGGTAAGGAAATCGGAAAAGGTTTAGGAATGAGTTCTAAGCACATTAAAATCAAATTATATTAAAAACTTAAAGGAAAATGTAGTAATAAAATAGCAGCATATCGTAGCACATTTGATGTTAGAAACGGCCACAGGCGATTGGAAACGCTTTCCTTTAGGTGAGTCGTTAGCTTACCTGTTCTCTGCTCCAGCAATAAAAAATGTTCCAATGATCATAATTAATTTTTAACACAATCGATATTTAAAAGAAAAAATAATTCTACATGAGATATCGAATCAATTTAGAATTGATTTTGAAGTTAGGTTGATTTTAGCAAATTATAACATATTCTAAAAGAAAACAATAAATAATATTAAAGATTTTTTAAAATATGTGACTTATCTGCACACCTGTCCAACCAACTGCATAAATGCATCGATGCATCCCTCTTAGTAACGTCCACTGTACCGTGAAACGTAGCACATATAAACGCTATTCGTGCTCTACATATTGACGCAGTGCCTATACCGTCATAGAAGTGAGAACCACTTCAAAATGGTACCACATTACCTCCTCGTCCTGACATTGGCAGTAGCAACCAGCGCTAGAACAGCTACAACATCACAAAACAAAGTCGATGAAGGCAGGAGTACAGAAGACGCTATTTTAGGTGACCTCAAACTTGCATATGATACATATAAAGACTGCAGTGGAAATGATATCTCACATTGCCTAAAACAGAAGCTTGCTAAAGCTATTAACAAAGTCTCTAAGAGTGAAGAGTTATCAGTTCTGAGTGGAGTCACGATAACTAAAGATAAAGATGCAATGATCAATGAAGTGGAGGTCGAGGAAGCGAATCCGAGGAGCCTCGATGAAAGCTCGTTGGACAACCTTATTCTGGATAAAATCGTGCGATTCATGCAGTCTCATACAATCCAGGTAATACAGCGTTTTCTGTAAACATTAGTCTCGTTTCAAATTAAGGAATACAGTAGGTAGTACATAAAAAATTCTAATGAGATATTCAATTGAAAAAGTTTTGTATAAAACTAGATATTATGGCTAGATTCATGATTAAGTTTTGTATTAAAACATAAGTCTTACTCTGCATTTAAAGTTTGATAATGATTAATTATTCTTAATTACTGATCAAATACAATACCAAATTTTGTATTACTATTATTAAATATTTGCATTTAATAATAATGATAGATTTCATATTTAGTACCATACTTATAAATAAGTTTTTAAACAACACCGATAATGATATAAAGTTATAATGACAATTTATTAGCATTTAAATTAATTATTCTTTAAGAGCACTGAGTACGGCAATTAGTAATTAATATGCTAAAATTAGCATTTCACCTAAAAAAACTTTCAATAAAAATACGTTTGAATAAGATCAGTAAAATATTTTTTAAAATGTAGGGTATTTAAAATTACATGCTTTCTTATGGTTTCGTCGCCAAATGCTGAAACCGATGGACGTTTTTCGCTTGTACGAAACCCTTCAATGTGCACAAGTCGACACGCACTTGGCCGATTTATTTAACTTAAATAACGGTCACTTCTTTCAATTTGCGTGGAGCAGCTAAAGTGATCCAAGCAAACACAAAGTTGAGTCATTCAATGTAATTGAATGTTGTCGTATCCTTTCAGTTCTGAGCTTTTCTGTCAAACTGATTCAAATGATTAGTTAAACCGTGGAACATCAGCTTAATAGTATATTAATTGAATTTTGAGTCAAGTGATGTTACTATTGCGTCGGATGCTGTGACTAATTACTACAAGAGTACTTATTAATATTATATAATAATTTAAGCGTCATTCTTAGGGTCTCGCAAACATTTTGGCAGAAATGAAATGCTTTGTCATATTCATCCGCTTGTCTGTCTGTCCATAATTTTTTCTCATAAACTTATGGTTCTATGTATATTGATAAAGTTGGAAAAAAGATTAATGGAGGGGTAGTAGAACCATGCTGGGATCAATGTTTTGATTACAGCTGTTAGGGTAGGCTCTATCTGTGATACCGGGCGCTCACAGAATATCATCGTGAAGCAATAAGCCTTATGCTATTCATGTTTCGTGCAATGAGTGAGAGTTCCACTCGCCCTCTCCCTCTAACCCATCTCCCTATTCTACCCCATATCCCATTTCTTCTAACCTATTCCTCCTGTCTGACCCTTCTGTCTCTTCTTTATCCAATCCTAAACGCTGATAAAGCATTGCGTTCGCCCCGCGTGTTGCAAACGTCTATGGGCGACGCTAAACATATTCCATGAGCTGACTCGTCTGCTTGTTTGCCAGCTTCGTACTTTAAATTTAAAAAATTGTTTTCTGTTTTTTCGGAATTCATGTAAAAGCTAGTGGGCCGATTTCGATGCGGTTTTCGCTGGTCGACAGCAAATTTCTTGACTTAAAATTTGCGCTAGTTTCTATCCTGGGAATCCCGCAGAAATTTTTCTGGAAACCATTTAAAATGGCCGATTCATTCATTTTAGTATATTAGTTTATCCCGACACAGTTTTCACTAAAACAATAGTTTATATTCTTTTTTAAATGCTGCGGTACTTTGTGTCCCGGGAATCCCACAGAAATTTCAAGTTAAGCATGGACGAAGTCGCGGGCATACCCTAGTATTAAATTTAACTCTTCAATCTTATCTTTTGTTTTTATGTTGTGTTCTAATGCTGAAGCTTCATCTGCGTTGGTGTTAAAGTTTTAGCCGAATGCGTCTTATTATCTTATTATCGTCTTATTAAACACGTTACAAATAACGTCCTTATCGCATAGCCATATTAGTGTATATATTTACGTTATCTGTCAATATTTAAAGTCATTAAAAATGTCGCACCTCGCAAAACGTATTAAACCCATCCCCTTAACTGCTTGTAACGGCCTAAATCTTTAACACTAATGGAGATGAAGCCCCAGAATAATAATTTCAATACTCATGCTATTGTATCTCGTGTCATGTCTCGAAGCGTTCGTGAATAAATAAACAATTGCATTCAATATATAATTGTAATTGAATTGAAAAATTGCATTAAATACATTGCATACCGCACAACAGCGCACCGTGACGACTTTCTATGTGCATCTTGCTGATTTCATGCAATTAATGTATCTTTACTTTTTTTACTTGACACACTCTATTAAACAGTTTTCTCGGTGTTCGAGCTTGAGTTTTAATGACTTCATAATTAACTCTCGTTAATACGTCATCGTTAGTAGTGGTTTATGGTTAATCGTCATTAGTTATTAATGAAGAGACATAGTAAGTATGTAAATTAAGTATCACAATTAGCTACTTGTTTGAGATCAATAATTAATTTAATAACTCGTCGATGACTTATGGCCGGTTTCAATATCTCACTATTCATTCACTAGCCCTGCCATCGGTTGAATTTTGACATTACTTGTATGGGGCTTATGTCAAATTTTAACCGATAGTATGGCAAATAAATGATCGGTAAAGAACCGGCCATTAATGATCATGATTAGATTTTAGGGTCGATTTTTTAATCAACAGATTAAATTATTCTGATTAATGACAATACACGAATAAAACAGTTAAATTGTTTCATTTTTGAATTTAGTCCGGTTTTAATTTATTCGATTGAAAAATCGGCTCTTAATGTACATAATTAATCGTCGTATGATACTATCCTGCTTTTATATTGAACAGAAATTGCATTTTATTACACAATTTATATTAGAAAACAAAACAAAAAAGTGTTTAACCTAAAAATATAATTCGTTAATATGGAGTTAGATCAAAGACTCTATAGACCTAATATAATGATAATAATTTATTTATACAAAGACCACATGGTCCAATACAAATTCACAAAGAAACATATACAAGACCAACACAATGAAAAAAATCCTAATGTTAATAGTACGTAGTAGTTTTGTCTTATCAAATTTATATTCGTTTTAGCTATGTTAGTTATCAATGACTAAAACTGATTTTATTCTCTTAACTAATGACCAAATCAGTGAGCATTCAAGTTTACCAGATATTCCTCTAAGGATACTGTTGTTGCTTCCGTGCAATCTGCTCAGTAAAACCTATGTACACTATAGACCCTTAAAAGTAGAACAAGAATACTCAGCCAACATTTTTGTCTTTTGTGGGTAGGGCGTTCAGAAGGCTAGCTAGCAATATTGACTCCTTCAAATACTACACTAATCTTTTATCCGAGGTAATAACTTTTGATCACCTAAAGAGTCAATTAGGTCTTTCAAAAGATCTTATAGAGGCTCTAGGTCTTAAAACCCAACCTGCATATCCACCCATCGTATAAACAGCTAGCGTGGAAGAACTATGCTGGAATCATTATCCTGTTTAGAACTCGCTGAGCCGGCTCGAGCGCCCGCTTATTGGAAGAGCTTAATATTGGAGATCACCAGAAGTTATCAGCAATGTGCCAACAACGGATACTGAAGTACTTTGGTCACATAGCTCGCAAGAACCCAAATAACATGAAGAGAAAATTGAAGGCAAAAGACCTTGTGTTAGATCTTCAAATAGGTGAATTGACCAAATTACTGACCAGCTGCACATATCAATAAGTTTGGCCCTTTACCGCGTTCAAAACTGATCACTTATTCACTGCCAGTAAAGTCACGATCTTCAGCAGTGAGGGAACGACTTAGAAAAAGAACCGGCTCGATTAGTGTGATACTACGTTCTTGCAAAATATCGATGTGAAATGGTTAGCCTTGTTTTAATCGCGATTCATACGATGAGTCAGATTTCCGATGGCCCACTTCTCCGTCCGACCTTCCCATCTCCCATTTCATTACCAAATTCCATCTCCTCTATTCCATTTCTCCTGTTTGACTCCTCTGTAGCGTCCCCTTTTTCCTATCGTTATCCGATCTCATACATTCCATCCTTAAGGCTAGCAACGTGTTAGCTTTGCTCCTGGTTTCGCAAACATTTACAGACAACAGTAACCACATTGCATTAGGCGCACCGTCTGCGTCTTTATCAGCTTCGCAATAAAAAAAGTTTTCATATAAATTTTGGTATTAATTTTCAAACCACAGACAGATATTTCAATTTTATTTATTAATGCAGTTTATTATAAATGCAGTTATTTTGAGATCGCGTGATTTAAGACCAATAAGGAAATAGATTCTCGCATCTATAACACTTTTTTATTAATATGCACTTACATAAAACTGTTATATGATATTATATACGCTGAAAAGTAGACCGGTTTTTGAGTTCAATAACTTTTTCGGAAATGATGTCATAATTTAGTTTTGGACGGATGTTAATTATTAGTGTTGTAAATAAGAAATTTTTGATTAACTCTCAGTTGTATTATATTTTCGTAATAAACAAGAAAATTACGGTATAATTATATTTAATTATGAAATTAATTCTTTTTTTTTCATTTTATCATAATGTAGATGGTATTTTCCAAGGTATAGCTGTTTTAATGACGCAACACCTTATTAAATAGTGGAGTGTTTTCTGAACAGATGCAGTTGTTATCATCAATATCTTGGAGTTACCTAAACCTCAGTTGCGTTCAGAGCGTCTTCTTCTTAGCTTGAAATGCGCTTCCATGTTTTTTGGTATTCCTCAAGATCAAGCTAGAATCTCTTTTGCCTACCCCAATCTACTGTGCACATGACTAGCAGGTTTTCGTAAAACTTGCGGAAGCAGCAAAAGCGGCTTATTTGCAGTTTCTCTATTATTTCACAGACATTCACAGACGTCATATGAATGTAGGAGAGAAGAAAGAATATTTATCCCTACATCCGGATAGCTTAACATAAAAGACTACAAAACAACCCACAGCCAGGTGGTTTGGTATTTGCCCGTCTGGATTGTTTCCACCCCTTCTCTAGGACGTGCTGCCATAAGAATCCTGTGTTGTGTTCCGGCATAGTGTCAGGCTTTCAGACCACTCTTCTTCAGCAGTACATTGCTAGCATCTACGGTGTTGCGTATATTGATAGGCGACGGTAACCGCTTTCTATCAGATGGGCCGTTAACCTGCTGTACTCTAGCTATAAAAAAGGACAAAGGTCCTGCGTAATTCCATACATCCACGGTTCCATTCTCGACACCACAGAATTAGCGAGAAGTTATTATTTGAATATTTAAGTTTTTTACATGCATATTTAAATTCAAATTAATATATCATATCTCAGGATCTTTTTTTAAAATACATATAGAAGTTTTACTGTTCAAAGAATTATATGAGCTGTGGCAAACAAAAAATATTGTTACCGTCGCAATAATGACACACTAAGAATTTATACTGCGACAATCTCCATAGATTACTTACATATTATACAAAATATAAACGTTATACAGAAGATAGTATAAAAGGCTGCGACGAGCAGCTATGTAAATGCAGTTTTATCATTTAAATATTCTTCAAAAGTGTAGTATCTCTTATTAAGCAAGGTACTTTTAATTTACCTTTAAATTTAATGAAGGGCAGATCTAACACTTCATTCGGAATTTTATTGAAGAAGCGTATGCCAACCTCCAACAAAGAAGACAGTACTTTTTATAATTTGAAGGAAGGCAGTATCAGTCTAATATTATACCTGGTGTTGAAATTACGATCACTCTTATATATTCTTTATTGTAAGGAGATTCCTGTCTCTGGTACCATAAATAACTGTATTGTGGACTCTAAGCTTTGCTCCCGGAATACACCATTTATTATGTTTTAAATATGTATAACTAAGACGTTAGGGTACAAATGTAAAGGTAGAGCAAAAAAAAGATGGATGCATTCTGTGAAGGATGACATGATGATTTGTGACGTGATAGATGACGTATGCCAGAACAAAGTTGTATGGAACAAAAATACATTTTGTGCTGACCCCAAAAAATGAGGAGAAATTGAAAGAAAAGGGAGACAGACAACTTTAGATGAGAATATAATAACATGTATTTTCTAGTACTTATCATATCTTTTCCTTTGATTCCAGATCAAATTCCCAACGAGCTCAGACATCGAGGAAGGTCGTAGTAAAAGGAAGAAACTCGCACCATTACTCGCGATCCCGGTGCTTCTTGGAGGAATCTTGGTACCTTTAGCCTTCGGGGCCTTGGCTCTACTAGCTGGCAAGGCACTTATAGTGTCCAAGCTTGCCCTGGTACTAGCCGGTATTATCGGCCTGAAGAAGCTGCTGTCACCAAGTGGTGGTTCAGGACACGAAGCGCATGAGGTTGTGGTGTCCGCAGGTCATTCAGGCTCTGGATGGAGTAGGTAAGTTTAAATTGATATTATTTTTTCTCATGAAATTCTGCAGAGAATTATGCCTCAAACTAATTAAATTATTTTTTGAATAAAATATGGAGGATATATCTGGGCATAGAAGGTACTAACAATCACAATAGGATTGTAATAATCTGATCGCTATCGCCTACGAACTTTTGCAACACCAGAGTCGTCGCAAATATGAGACCTTATGTTTTAGCAAAACGAAAAACTTGGCAGTAAATTCTCTTTAGATCATTGTTTTATGCGGAATAAATGCTCTAGAGCTGGATGGATGAATGATGGATGAATGGATAGAGCTGGACAGCTGGCGGTACGATTAGGGAAGTGAGAGGCACGAGATCGAATACTTCTTTGGAATACTCCCCATTGTATAGATGGTACAATATGCAGCCTCTCCAAAGACTAAATGATTCTAAACACTTTTTCGTTTTATTAACGCCCTAAAAAGTAATGTTTAGCGCTTTTTAAATTATATTTTTCTTCAAAAAAACATCGATGTATAACTTGAATGTAACCATCGGAATGTTTCATTTCTTATTGCACGTATTTTCGATTTCTCTGACGAGAGTTGGCAACGTCATTTACAACTTCTGTTATTAAGAGACCATCGATGATACGAACAGCGCGCCACTGGATAAAATCAAAGCAATCAGTATGATAAGCGGGTGCCCCTTTTTTAAACGAGGGGAAATCCGTTGGAGCGCTATACACCGCAGGAGAAACATGGTGGGAAGTGTGAGATTCTTCACGTTGGGGAGGTACTAGCACCGCAAGCAAGAAATTTTATCACTACCCGAGTCGGGGATTCCCACTCAAATCACACGGGTGTATGGCCTTGCCGCCCCATGAAGCCCTGGCAGGCGGCGGCCCAACGGCCTCTTGTACTGCCGGGAGAACGGCCGTTATGAATCTAATATTTTATTTATCATATTATTTGTTACAGATCCCTGGAGAAAGCTCAGGATCTAGCGTACAACGCTCACGCCCAATAACCAAGCTAGCCCACCAATTACGTTTATTTTATTAACACGAACAATACAGAAAAAATATAATTAAAAGACACATCTTAATTTAATTAACAAATCAATTTATTTATTGTACTTAAAGTATGTACGTAATATATAATTCTTACATTTTATATAAATTTTTAAGCTTGTTCCGGTCGGTATTATTGTCTTTAATATCTTGCCCTGAAGTGAATGCTGCAAATGTGAACTCAGGCTAGTATCATAAAATTTAAAACGTTTAGTATTTAAAAAAAGTTTTAATTTATAAATGGAACGGGTAAACGTAAATTATAAAAGTACTTTTATATTTTTAACATTATACCTATATTTTAATATTATATTTTTTTTTGAGAGTGGCTACGCGTCGTTAAAATTATTTCAGAAAGTCTGGTCACGTTCCATTCTTAATATTATTTGTATATAAATGACTATTATACGTTTATTGTATGACAGTTAAATACATTTGAGAAAATAAAAAATTGTATTGATGTTAAGAGTTTCTCTTATCACCAATACAAGTTTAGCAAAATCGCTGCATTTATATTTTGAATAATATATTTATCTGGTGTAACTATATGTATATATAAATATTTATTTTTTGTGTTTACACATATTTATGTATAAAATAATGTATTTACATGTAAGTCTTTGGAAAATTGCTTTAAATGTTAAGTTATGCAGCAGAGTACCGTTTTGGTTATATTACTATTTTCAATTTTATTTATTTAATATTTTTACTTGTAAAAATATTTTTGTGTAGCATTTAATATATGGGCATATTTATTAGCATGTAAAATAAAATGTTTAAACATAATCATTTATATTTTTTTATTAATATATAATACAAATATACATTGATATGTTTTGAGAATATAAAAAACGTATTGTCCCACCAATTTTTATATGTTTATCTAAAATTTAAAGACCAAGTATTATATTTATTTATTTTGTATAATTTGAAGTATGAAGAATATATATAAGACTATATTACTCAAAACGCTTAACCAATTTTGTAAAGTCATATTTATCATAATAATATTTATTAATATTTAACTATGTAAATATGTAAATAAATAGTGACATTTACTTAATCTATTTTATGAAATAATTATTTATAATGATAAGTATTACCGTTGCCAAATACATATAAATAAAACTATTTAAGTTTATTGTCTGTCATGTAAATATAAAGTATTATTATATTTTGATTATTCATTTGTATACTTTATTGTACTGAAATATAACCAAATATCAGTAAAACTGTTGGTACTCGTAATTATGGATTTTATTTATATATCCCAATATTATGAAATACTAACTTCTGCCACCGACTTCGTCCGCGTGGAATAGTTAAAAAAAAGTAAGTTAGCGTGATGATAGCCTTATATAGCCTTCCTCGATAAATGGGCTATCTAACACTGAAAGAATTTTTCAAATTAGACCAGTAGTTAGTTAGTAGGGATTAGCGCGTTCAAGCAAACAAACAAACTCTTCAGCTTTATATATTAAGTATAAGATATGTTGTTATAGACCACGGACTATGAACATGGTTGTACTTTTGTAAGGCTTAAGTAGGGTCAAGGGAAAGCCAACTCTTAAAAACATATCCGACAATTTAAGCTGGATGTCGCGCATCACACCTGAAGACTTGGAAAATTTAATCGATGTCTGTCGTAGCACATAAAGGCATTTAGAAAAATGTAATCCAGATTTAAAGTGTATGTATCATGTAAAAGCATTTTCCACAATTTAATCTGTACGTGCCGTATCACATAGACTCTTCAAAAATTTAATCTAGATGTGATATATCACCTAACGACTTTTTGAAAATACAATTTCACAGCAGCAATTACCCCTAGCATGCATTAGAAGGAATGCACGCAAGAAAATTCCCTGTGGACTATTATGGGGAATGGAAACAAAGAGGACTGTGCTATTAAGGTTTTGTGGTAATGAAAGGACTTGAGACTGCAAATGTCTATTGCATCTGTTTGTTACAATACTGAAGAACATAGACAAAGTGGACTTTATGACTACATGTACCCTCTAAAATGCCGTAACATAACAGCGAGGAGCAACATGGAAATATGAGTGACTTAACAGTGTGGAGAAGAAGATTAAAGAGCTGCGCTCTTAGGGATTACGTCTAGTATTCTGATATTCTGGATAAGTCGATACTTTAGTGGTGTTATTCTGGATAATACGTGAGAAGAGAAACCAGTGCTGTTCACTAGAAACGCAAGATTTAAAAGGTTTTGCTTTGTTACATTTTTTTTAAATATTTGCTTGTAGGCAAACTGGCAAACGGACCACCTGGTGATAGGTGGCTACCGTCGCCCATGGACATCTGCAACACTAAGCACTACAACACCTGACCCCAGACGAATGCAAGCAGCAATCCTGAATGTAGCCGATGCAGAGCTTTCCTACCTCATTTGGGACTTTAGGTATCTGTTCGGTTCCACGGGTAAATTTTGCCAAGCCAAGGACCAAGCATTTCTGAAGAGCTCTATATTTTTATTATTATATTTATTTTTACATGTAATTTGAGATTTTTAGTAGTCCTTCTCAATAGTATCATCGTAAATAACTGTAAGACCACTTTGAAGTCACGTCCACAACTTTGCCAAAAAAACACAGTCAAACAAAACGACCTAATTTCCTCGTGCCATGTTTCATATTCAACATTCTGCATAATGTATGAGGCGGCCATTGTATGTTTGTAGGTCTGTCAGAATTTGAGTATTGAGTAACATATATTAATAACTAGCTGTACCCGCGACTGCATTCGGGGTTTTTAGAAATAGTTGTCTTCTTTAACGTTAATAATTTATCTGAACCCTGCAAGATGTAGAAACGAAACCTAACAGATACACTCTACATTAGTATAAGTTTAGTATTAAAAATAGAAAAAATAATATTATAAGTTATTCTTAAGGTACACTACAACATAAAAATCATTAAATTAATGTCACACACAATAACAAAATAAACAATAAGCGTGTATGAACCTAAAAACTTTCATAGAAATCAAGTTGTAAAAAAGGGTACGGAACTCGAGTCCGTAGAGTGGTTAAAAAAAAACCTAGACGACGATTTAAGATAGAATGCTTGTTTTAATTCCTAACTTTTTATTGATATCAGTTTTTTATACCACCTCGTCTCACTCTGAGTACAACAAAAAGATACGACAATTATTATATTGTCGTATATTTTTGTTTTTATTTTGGGATCTCCTATTAGGGTTATATTTTTAATTTTTATTCAGTAATATCTTATATAGTATTACTTAATATTACCATTATGTATTATTATATATTATTGAATATCTTATTCTACACTGTGCTATTTATCTAATTTTAAAATTTTACTACCTGTTCTAATATTTCATGTTAATAATTTAAAAGTTACATATTTTAAAAATTATAAAATTTTGAGACTTTACTAGTTTTAACTGAGTATTCATCGACCCTATCTTATTTTGTTTTTATTTCTACTTTCTATTATATATTTTTATATTTATTTTATATCTATTTATTTATCTTTCCTCATATATATCGGTTTCGAAGTATATATTCAAGATAAATTTTCAGATAGAGAGATAAAAAATTTAAAATAAGTAATTTATGATTAGGCATTGTATAAATAGCAGTTTGAACTTATACATTGGCATTTATTTTAAAATCACAGACAGACAGCTTAGCTTTATTCATTGGTATTGATTTACATATCCCAGCGAAAGTGGTGTTAAAATTTCGCATTTACCTTGCCTTATTAGGGCATGTAGGTACTACATTCTTTTATGTTTCCTTTTCGTTTTCAATGTGTGATGTAATTTGTATTAAAAATTAAAATGAAGTCATATTATTGATCGTTCCGCTCTGAAGTAGACAGTTAACTGTTATTGATGAAGTGCTTTGAAGATCTTATATTATATGGGAAAAACGCTATGCTTCCACTTTTATTATACGTACCGCTGAAGAGTGAAACTCTTTACCGTCGTCTGACTTTCCTGAAAAATACAATCTAGGTGTCTGCAAGTCTTGCGTGAACAGGTATCTTCCACCTGTCATCAGGCGCAATGTCATTCAAACGCAAACCTATTCAATATATAAAAAAATATTACATTACTCACTGACACTTGACATCTTTGTCTTCGTAATCACTGTTACTGGAAACTGGCCGAAACGTCGGAATAAAAACCAAATAAAAGGTATTTTTAATTGTCTATACTAGTCGCGAAAATTTTATATAATTCTTTCAAGTTTAGACGAGTTTTATAAGCGATAAGGTCACCCTTTATTCAAGCTATACAATAATTAGTTAAAAAAATCTTTTTCCCTTCTATTAATTTATGGTTAACAATAAAGTGCTATAATTCATTTATATCTCGTAGATAAACCAATTATCACAATATCTACAAGTATTCTTATAATTCCAGTACTAATGTTTTTTTCTTCACATTTCACCGTGGTCTAAACTGAAGAATTCCAACAAGAAAGCAACCAATGCCATTGACCCACTTTCGTTACATAATATAACAAAAGAAGAGTTACTTGTAACACAAAAAGTTAACAAGGTGTTAGATACCATTTCGAAAAAATAGAGTAAAATTCTTACAGCACTAACGTTACTTTTTTGTAACGAGTAGAAAGTGGAGTGATTTGTAAGTTTTTTTAGTGGTTTCATCATTACAAACACTTACCGATGTGTTTGGAGTAGTAGTTTGATAGAAATGAGTTTGTTTTCTTCTTTAAATGTGATACTAAGTTAGTCAGGAATTTAATTTAATAGTGTTTGTTTTTGGTATCGAGCCCAAAGTTGTTCTTTGTTGACTTGTAAAACAAGCGTAGCTCGCTTATTTTTTGGGAGTGTGTAATGTGTATGTTTGTTTGAGTTGTATTTTTATGAATTGCCGTTCACTTGTCTCAAAATTTTGGATAGATATCATACTTTATTGCTCACCAAAATAAGAGACATAATACATTAGTTACAATTAGTCTTATTCATATTGATTTAGAGTATGTTTGAATGCTTCTTTAAGAACTACAAAGAAGCCTTCACACTGACTAACCCAATATGAATAAGACCGAATCTTTTTAGGAAAAACAATAGGCGTTCTTATTACTTAGAGCGACCTCTTCCAGGCAACCTTACTTATAGGATATTGGCTAAACTGGCGATGTACGTGGTGCAAAAATTTAAATGTTTCTAAATAAAATATCATCAATCATTTCCACTCCTGTATTTAGTGTTCTGGATGGAAAAGTTAAAATATACGCACATATTACATCTATATGTACGTTTAAGACACGTGCTAACATACACGACCGATAAGCTACTATTACCTTACACGATACTATTAATATTCCGTACAGATCAAGGGCGCACTTTCTATGAAATTCTACGCTAGATTGTGTTGTGAGCCTGCTAATGTTGTTCGTGGCCTCATTTCCGTATTGCCTTGTTTATAAATTGACTTGATTCAATGAGGTACTGTATAATGCTTTTTATGGTTCTGTCGCCAAATGAGGAATACATTGGAAGTGTCTTACCTCTACACTAGCTTTCATAGTACGTGAACTGCAGATGTAGCCAGCGCAAAGCCCGCGAGACCCATCGGATGCCGCTGACTGGCCGCAGTGAGCGCATGGGGAAGGCTCCAGCGGCTCCAAACGAGTGGGTATCTGACCATTGAGTTACAGCCGGGGCAAAGAGGTCTAACCTCAAGGTCCCAACCTCCTCAGTTCGATCGATACAGTGGAAGAAGAGCCTGGAAGGAGACAGCCACTGCCCGATTTTCCTTCTCTACTTCGCACAATATTTAAAAGGCCTCATCCGGAGATTATTGGCAATTATCATTCATGACCTCCAGCTAACATTTCTAGAGCCTACTAAGATAATTGGTATTTGGAACTATTCTTTCCGCGTCTTCCTCCGCGTTTATTATTTTTTTGTTTTCCAATGAAATCAAAATGCAATTAAAACTCTTAGCCCGAAGATACCTACAAGATATTTTGTTAATTTCAGTGAAAATGACTGTCGTGTTTACTGATCTGCGTTTATTGTAAAATTAAGCATTATTTATTATTATAAAAACATCCATCTTTGTTATTACACCGCTGAATTGTAAAAATTATGGGATGCCGATACAAATTTACATGTCCCATTTCATCCTTTATAAATTATTTAATATCTAGGGGTATCCACAGACGTCGCTTTGCCCTGAAAAAATAAAAATCTAGAATCCGATTCCAGCGCCACCTACCGGGTCTAATTGTGAATCTAAACTACCCCAGGACCCACTCAAACACACATATAATTTCATCAAAATCGTAGAACCCGATTCCAGCACCAAGTATTTTATTTAGATTGATGGGTTAGATTATTGAAGTTTTAGTAGGGATCCCTAATTTTACATAGCCTATACTAATCAGGAATAATGTAGCATTTGTATAGTTAAATAATTCTTGAAATCGGTCCAGTAGTTTTTGAGTTTATTCGTTACAAACATACAAAAATACATACCTTTCCCCCTTTATAATATTAGTATAGAAGTATAGATAAACAACGTATCCTAAGTCCTTCTCCACAATAAATCTATCTACTTACCAATTTGTATTAAGATCCTCTCAGCTGTTTATTTCTTTAAAGTGCAGCGTTACTTTTTTACAATGTAACGGAATTTATAACATTATTACAACGGATGTTCTTTAAAAATGTAGAAGTGAAGACAGTTACATAACAAAATAAAGTGATTTATATAACAAATTAATAAAGTGGTTACAAAACCAAAATTATTCGCTAATATATTCAGTTTCTCATCTTATTTTTATATAAAAGAATATCTTAGCATATATATTTAATAAAAATAAAGTAAATCATGACAAAATTTCTCTTATAATATAAACATTGGCCAATTAACTGCGAACCAGCATAAACATTTGGACTATAAACTTAGTATAAGTATACGTTCAAGAGTGAAATAAAGTGTTTGGTTCCGTACACTATTTTTTATTTCTTTTGGCAATTTTATTTCTTCGGATTTGAAAAAGCTGACGGTAGCTCGATTGGTATTAGGAATATGTTAAATTGCTAGCTGTGAACGCAACATCATTTGTATGCAACTTGGTCATTATATTTGTATCTTCTGAACCCTGCAAGATATCGAAATAAAGCATGTACAAGAATGTAAGGTAATATTTGAGGTTCAAACTCTAAAATTTTCAAAGTATAGTCTGTAAATGGTTCGAGTTTGTACAATTCGATTAAAAATGTGAAAAAAGTCAGGGACTAATTCGGACCAGAAGGTTCTGAAAATGTAATTTATAAAATTGTTGTCTGTCTGTTAGAGCATCACGTCAAAACTAATGAATGGATTTAAATGAAACTCGACATAAAGCTAGCTTACATCCCGGGTCGTAACTTAGGATATTTTTTGTACCGATAAATGACGTCGTTACCGTGAGATAGAAAAAATATCTAAAAAGTGCTGTGATCGCATCCTTTTTGTAAACTACTGAACGTATATGTATGAAATTCGACACAGAGGTGACTTATATCCCGAATCAACACTTAGGATAATTTTATCCCGATAAATGATGTCGTTTCCATAGAATAGGATTAGCTAAATAGATGGCGCTACAAACGCGTTTTTTTAATTCACTAATATTTACATAAATATCTACGTTATCATATCATAAACAACAAGTCATTCGTTGTGTTACTTCAAATAAGGTTGGCTTCGACTCACCTGTATGTTTTATTGGGCAGTTGTCTGGACTATATGGACTTCGTTTATTTGTTACTATTATATGTAAAAAACTGAATTAAGTTTTTGTATAAGTAAAATAAAGCTACTGCCTAGGGTTTTACATGCGGCGTAGTCACGGGTCAAACTCTAGTTATAGATAAAAAATATAATTACGCTTGCAAAAGGAACCCTAAAAAGGAAATAAGCACGTTAGGCTTAAAATGGAAAGTATTTATACATATTTCCTCATCCGTTATAATAGACTGGAATCCGTTAAGAATATTTTAATTTAGTTTTTAGTTTTTCTGCGTATCTAAATATGCTCTACTTTAAATAATGCTCACTCAAAACAGAAAGAAAGTACTAGAGGTCCTAATTAATCTCAAGGTTATTATTACAGTTTCCATAGATAGTGCTTTGTTTTCTCTCTCTCTCTCTCTCTCTGGCGTAGTTTTTTGCTAGGATGTTCATTAAAGGGTATTTGACGTCTTAGACATATATTTTTTATGCTTTTTAGTCTGCTTTATAATTTTTGCTTTTTATCAATTAATTTATTGCTTATAACCTAATACATTTTTATGTTATATCTCTATGTATTTCGTTTCTTAATTATCTATTGTGCTAAGTTTGTTTAAAATTCCTTAACACTAAGTATATATGTATGTATGTTACAATATTTACTGCTATTACAAAAAAGTGCTTATATTTCCTATGTATTATATATGTTATATACCACATTTTGTCGTAATTGATATTGTTTTGTTAGGTTTCTTATACTCAAAGGTAAAGATAAACCTTGATGAGCGTACTCTGGCATGCAAATGTCGCAGTTGACTATCTAGGGATACCGGGTTAAAATTGGGCGACCTTCCTTGGGGTATAGGCGTTCTCACTCACCCGCATATGTCGTCGAGATGTGAGTGCGAGTATTCCGCGCGCACTCATTTTCCTCCGTGGGGCGCATTACAAACCGACCCACGCCCCGGATTAGACATGGAAGATGCCGAGGAATAAAAGAAGCCCCCCGGCAGTGGATGTGACCTGCGGGTCCCCGCCTGCCAGGGCATGCAGAGCTGGTTGAGCTTCCGCATCCCCGTAGCCCTGGCATAAGGCGCAGGACGGAACACCTAGGGGTTTTAGTGGGTATCCCTAACTGGTGAGTGGCAATAGCATAGCACCAGTTCTGGTTGGGCATGCTAGTGCCACCGCGACCAGGCGAATCCCACACGCGGGTCGCGAACTATTCCCCAAATGGGGGACCTTCCTGGCAAGGCGCACCTATGAACGTGACATGCTGCGAGGTGGGATACCACTGTAAAGAGGCGTAAAATGGAGTACTTTATTTGTAAATACTATTAAGACAAGATATAGGAATTTGTCACACAAGTCTCGTAAGTCTATAAGTATGCAATGTCATTTTTTGTACTAGGCAGGTTTCGTCAGCCTCTTTGACACTTTATGTGTTGGTTTATCATCATCCAAGCGACGAGTCCCGGGAGCGTTCAGAGTGTGCCCTTCTCCTTTTCTAAAAAGTATTCAGCATCCCTTGCTGTGAGACGAGACCATTGGTACGTGTATTATCTCTTACAACTTTAAGCCAGCATTTATTCTACCGGAATCAGATGCAGGCGGCATGACCTATTTATTCCCCACATAATTTTTAAGTAAACAGAAAGTATGTTATTAAATTGACGGGTCCCTTTGATAGATCTCTTTGGACCAGATTTATTAACAAATAGTTCTTCGCCTTTTCAAAAATTAGCCAAAATTTTTCTACCCTCAGCGAGGATTCTTATCCGTGCAGGAACGGAGAAAGAATACTAATTCCTGCCCGCCGGGCGGCCTGTCGTAAGAGGTGACAAAACAACCCACAACCAGGTGGTAGGGCATTTGCCCGACTGGATGGCCATCACCCCTGGTCTAGAGCATGCCGCCATAACAACCTTGAGTTGTGTTCCGGCATTATTGGCCAGGTTCCAATCCCATCTATGAGTCCAGCAGCATATTGGTAGCACCTTTAATGTTGCAAATGTTCATAGGTGACGGTAACCATTTTTCATCACTGTTGGGTCATCAGCCTATCTGCTGTACTCCAGCAATAAAAAATAAAAGATTCTAACCCTCTATACCTTAAAGAACTATAATTATTTACTTATATATGCATTATAGGTTTTTAATTTAAAATTCTTAGGTCGCATTGTATACGTTTGAATACATATTGATATTAAATAATAACTTCATGGTCCCCATTTTACAATGGTATTCATAAACTAAGCCTCGAAATTATAGTGTTTAGAAATATAGTACAGTCGAGTTATGTCTTCTACCGTTGAAAACACTTTTAAATTTAGACGGGTTATCATTTCTACCATGAGTTTGCGCATTGTTCTACAGTCTAATAGTGCAGTGACGTGTTAATTTGAAATTGGAATTTCTATATCACATCATATACTCTCATAAAAACTGTTGCAAAATCTACCATATCATATGAAACGGTGATCTCGCACGTCTATTGATCCACAACATACTATCACAAAGCCATGAATGGACTAAAAACCAGAACTACGTATTAACATAAAATGATTACTATACCAGTTTAATCGTTCGCATTCGGGTTCACTTTTCTTGACCGCCGCGTAGTGGGGTGATTCTCTTAAAACAGACTGTCTTTAACCAACTGGTCACACTTTGCAATCGTACAAGGGTTGGTAAACATGCGTGCTGTTGTGATAGCCCTACTTTTCGTTGCGGCGCGGGCGATGCCTGCGATCGACGATGGATTGTCTGGAAGTGTTGTTGGGGTTGTGAAGGACTGCTCGGAAGGAAATGTCGCTTTGTGTTTAAAGGTGACTAGTGATGTGCCGTGTTTGTGATTTGGATACCGTATTAGTTTTTGTGATCACTCGATAATTGTGGAACTTGGAATATCTTCATTCATATTTGAAAAAGGAACGCGTTCAATTTTTAAACCGATTAACACGTTTTTATTCAAAAAAGGAACTCATTCTTTTTTAACGCTATTAGAGTAAACCAAGTAGAAAATTCGTATTAGTGTTACCAGAAAGTGTTTTGAAATAGTGACATAAATCACAGAAATTCTTTTAAATAAACAGTGCATTTTATCTTTTTATCATGAAAGCTATTACGGTCAACATTTTTTATGTTCTTAACCAGTATTTAAATTTGATTGATATCAAAATTATAAGTGAAATAATTATTAAAGTATTTTAATTTGTTTACAGGAAAAAGCTTTGAAATATGTAGAGGCTTTGTCGACGGCCAGGGCGTTGAGCCTTACCGATGGAGTTACGCTGGAGTTGGTTGGATCACCAAGATCAGCTAGGTCCTTCGAGCCCCTCCCTGATGAGCCCCAAGCCCGTGAAGCCCAAGTGGAATCCAGGCTTATTGACTCCGCCACTGATTTCTTAGAGAACCATGTCATCCAATTCAAGATGCCACCTTCAGCTGTCGAGGGCATGAAGAGGTCACTCGAGGAAGGTATGTATATCACCACTAGTAATGCAAAACTCATACAAACACATAATTTCTTTAGTACACTGACACATCAAAATCAAAGACATATTTAAAAGATTCAAATCTTACTTACAGCCATGTTTTGGTAGTAATCCATCTAAAACTAAAGTAAAATCTGAAGAAAAAAATAAATACCTATACAAAATTTAAAAAAAAACCCTCCCGCAATTTTTTTCAAAACATTAGAAGAATCAAAGCATTCCATACTCATAATATAGAGAAGAAAAAAAATATTTTTGTTAGATTTTCACATCTAAACGACTTAACGGGTCGTATTAAAAGGCAAGAGGAAATATTATATCCTAGGAAAGAATATGGCTACCTTTTATCTCAATAATCTATCTTGAAACAGGTGAAATAGGAGTAAGAATTTGTACAAACCATAATTCCTCAAGTTAGGCATACTAAGAAATTAAGAAACACGTGTTTCAGCGTTACAGTAGCTCATTTACAATTTAGAAAGCAAATCAATGAGGGTAGTCGTAGATAATACTTAAAAACATATTATTCCTAATTACTCATAAAAAAAATGCACTTTAGATTAGCTTTATTTTATTATCCTTAGATGACTTTAAGACCAATAATTAAAATACATAATAAAGATAGACATGTTACAGTAAAACACTTGCCTCTTCTTGTCTTAAAAAGACTTGTCTCAGCACTTGGCCAATTAACCCTGTCATTAATCCTAGGCTAAGGTCTCATATATTGCTAAGATTCTACGCGTTTCGAGCCAACATATTTAGTTCAATATCATAACTACTTTAGACAATGCGTCCGATTCATAACGCAAAATTAATTGTCAATGTTTGAATTAAAAATAACACTGAAACAGTTAATATTCAAAATCATAAAAGCATGGCAATTTAAATAAAAATTAACGAGTGCATAATAACTATCCGTAACTAATTGTATACTTTTACACGCGTAGTTAATTCCGAAATGACTGTTAGCACAAATCTGTCAGTAATGTTTGCATTGCGTAATATTTAAAAAGAAGCAAATAATATAAAATGTAAAAAAAAAGAAAAGTTCGGTTTAGAAATAATAACGGCTAGGTAGTGATGTACTATGTATATAGTATTATCGATAATAAAAATGTTAATTTTGATATTTTTTTATTTTAATTTATATTAATTATCATCATTATCCGAGTGTTAAATATCAATTACGTTCAGAACGTTCGCTTCGAAGACTAGGGACCGCTTTTCTACTTATTCACTTCGCGCGGTCTTCGGCATCCATTGTTTTGAAAACATTGGTACGCATGTCACCATTCACGACATCAATTCAACATTTCTTGGGCCTACCTACCCCTTCAACCAGCACCTTATGGAGGCGGTCTCCCTACTTATTAGTTCTCCACATAACTAGTCGGCATTTGTAAAACGTGGCCATACCAACACAAGGTGGCTCTTTTGTGGTTTATTTTCTGTTACGGATATGAATGCTGCCACGAATGCGGAGTTCCCAACGCGGTCCTTATGTGTGACTTCACACATCCACCGCAGTGTGGATGTATGGAGTGGATATCTGTGATGAGCAGCTCTTGCTTCTGTCACTCAATTACGGGTTGTGCTTCACTTCCATACAAAAGAACAGGTCTAATAATGAATGGTACAAAACAAACAAATAAATTTAATGTATTTATACATCACATTAGGATTCCCTAGGATCTCTCTCGTCTCATAGATTTTTCAATTCAATTCGTTGGACATCAATAATGGTTTAACAAATAAATATAATAACATTACTGTATTTAGAAGACGTGACTCCATTTCTTGGTATGCTAAATTAAAGGAAATAAACTTTTTGACGCTTTGTCAGGGTATTATTAAAATTTAACCTAATATTGTTATTTGTAGGTGGCTAACGAGAAAGCTTAACTTGCTTACTTTGATCCTATACTAATCTCTGACAGTGTACTCGCATTTGATAATAATGACAAATGTAATGTGAACTGAGAATACTTTGTACGTATAAATATTACATAATTTCTCGCACAGGATCGTAAAACGGTCGCCCACCAGATACTCATTAAAAAGTTTATAAATATTATCATTGCTTTAAAAATATTACAATAAAGATGTACTGTTTTACATCCGTATTTTACACCCGTATTTCCACTTGGCAAGTATTTTACTATTACTATAACTCCAAAACATACATTTTTCAACAGAGTCCATTAACGATAATTTCATAGCAACCTGTTAGTCCAAGGCAAAGACAACTACTATTCTAGCACATCTAATTATATACATAATGCATTGATAATGTACAATAATAGGGGAGCGAACAGATAAATCAATTGACATACTTTTTTACGAGCATATCGACTTATAACGTCATAACTGTGTATAAGTAAAATAAGTCAAATGGCGCATCAATTATATTTTAAAAGTAAGATGATAAGATGGCATTTCAAAGCAGGTCCCTTTATATTATATTTTTTTTTTTTGAATTTATGGTAATATAACATGTCCACATTGTAAATATTTTTGTACAAATATTCTGACACAAAAAACCTGTCGCGAGCTGTACTCAATGGACTTCTATGTTCTGGCAAATATCTACCTAATCTATTGACATTAAAGGCGTGAGGTTATTTTCTCATCAAAGAAATGAAACGTTCAATGGTTTCGAATAATTGAGTAAGCAATAAAGTTTAATAAGTAAAATAGTGTTTCACCGATAACACGTAAATATCATAATGGAACAACTCTTAACGTGACCAGCGTATTTTCAATGCTAAACAAGTGGAGCATCACTGCTTTTGTGGTCAAACGATGTTTTTAGTCACGTACCTCAGTTTATATTAATCCGCCAATTTCTCTTAAGTTCTTAGCGGTCAATGAATCGAGAACAGACAGCGGACTTTTACTTTTTAATGATGCAACTTTTATTGACAAAATATGTATCGATAAACTCCTACTCTCACTTCGTTAGCTCAGTTTCATTTTTTGAATTTTTATGTTTTGTAATTAAATCGATTCTATATTCGAATATAACCTTTTTTAAATTTAGGGCATATTAAAACAATAATCCAATATTAAAAAGACTAATACCTCCTCTCACTTCTAAATTTCTGCTCTCATTTCGTTGGCTTAATTTCCTTTATTGAATTTTTTGTTTTGTTATTGTATAACTTCTATATTCCAATCTCATTTTTTTTTAATTTACCGTGAATTAAAATGATATTCTACTATTAAAACTACTAATACCTGCTCGCACTTCATTGCCTCAGTTTCCTTTTTTTAATTTTTTGTTTGTTTTGTTATTTCTTCTATATTCGAATACCTATTTTTTATTTAAGGTGAATTAAAATAATGGGCCACTATTAAAACTGTACCTACTTATTCCTAAAATATTTTGTTTTAGTGTTTTTAATACTCATCATTCGGTGTTTTTTTTATTACGAATTTATTCTACGATTTTATTGAGCAGATTTCAAACAACAATGTGGAACACAAATTAGATTACAATTCGCTAATGCTCCAGCATCCTGCGATAATATTATAGTTACAACTGTGTCCAAATGCTTCTTATTCATAATATTAAAAATAACGCCGTTAACAAATAGCTCCATTATTTATGTATATGCATACAATAACTTTGACAATATTCTAAAAAAATTACAATTAATTCACACATATACTCCTAACTACTAAACACAAATTTTTGCTTTTGCTGAAAAATTGTCCTACGTGGAGTTAGCGGATATTGTAATTATATGACTCCTATCTCTTGAAATGTCGTCGTCATCAAACCGTTGTACACTGCTGAACACAGGCCTTCCCAAGTTTGCGACAACTATCCCAGCCCTCCGATGTTCTCATCCAGCCTCCACCGGCGACCTTGCGCAGATCGTTGGTCCGTTAGGCCATACTACATTTGCTGAGACACGGTCTCCACCCCAGGACTCGTCTGCTACATCGGACATCGGTTTTGCGAAAAATGTGGCCGGCTCACTGCCACATTAGCTTGGTAATTTAGCAAGCTATGCCGGTAACCTTGGTTCTCTTACGGATATCCTCATTTCTGATTTTATCCATAGAAATACTCCATACATAGTGCGCTCCATAGCACGCTGAGCGACCTGAAGTTTGTGAACCAACCCCACTGTCAATGTCCACTTCAAACATTAGGGACGTGAAGACCTTCCGAATTCTGACCAACCTAACTGAATCCTACTATTAACTTTCCATTCGAAGTTATGTTTGCCCGTATTCTGCACAACTTCGAGAGGGGTGCCATTCACTAGTTTCCTTTTTTTTTTATTGCTGCAGCTGAGCAGACAGGCTGACGGCCCAAATGTGATGGAAAGTGGTTACCGTCGCCTATGGACATTAGCAATACCAGTGGTGCTGCCAATGCGCTGCTGGCCTTGAAGAAGTCTTGGTCTCGGCATGACATAATCGTTGAACATGACTTTTGTCTTGTCAGGGTTCGAGCCGAGACTTACAATGTACATACAGACAGTTACGTAAAAGTTGAGATACTAACCGGTACTTTAAGCACGGTGTTGTCTCCTCATTAGCGTTATTAATTGCTTTATATAAACTCAACTTTCGCTTTTACTCTCATGCAGACTCGGTTAGAAATAATATTTTAATTTATAATTAATACAACAGGATTTAGATTTTATACAAAAAGTCGGCCAAGTGACCAAAGTCCATCGGTTTATTATACTTCGAAAACAAATAAGTACATTTTCTTTAAAAATATTTTTTAATTATTAACATTACTATAATTTTTTTCATAGTTTTTTATCTTCTAATATAAAATTAGGAGATAACAACACACGTTTTATTATTTTTGAAGCAAATATTGTCGTACACATTGACTTTATGAAAATATTATTAAGATGTAAGCAGATATTTAAACACAATTTTGTATCTAAATTCAAATTCATTTGTTTATATAAACTTATTTCTAGGTCTTATATAATTATATCTAAAACGTATGGTAATAACACATTTTTAATAATATTTTATTCGGCTGCGGTTGCTGCACTAGGCTCTAGATCTGTATCGCGGCAACCAACACAATTTCATTATAAGAACTTAAATATAGTGGAATTATTCATTAATTAACCTATAACTATGTAAAATGCGTGCGCGTGTGTGTGCGTGCGTACGGGTGTGTGTATGTGTGTGTGTGCTCCTAGTGTTACAGTCAGTTAGCTAATATGCTTTCTGTGTCGTTTTAATTTAATATTTTTAGCCATTTAATCAATTAGCGTTTAAACTTTGATGCTGACTTTTCCTTGGAATCTTTCTATCTGCTTTATTTTATCAAGCTCGGCTTTTAATTTCAACGGTTTGGCTATTATTTTGTAGTAGTAGGTAGTAAATTGGATTAGGCTCCCGTAGAGTAAATAATAGCCATAAACCAAAATTAATGGTAAATAATTAAAACGAGCAAGTTGGTGGTAGGCTAAATAATAACTTTAACATTACTCATTGACACTTGAAATTTTTGTCTTTCGTAATCACGGCTACTGAAAACTGGCCGAAACGTCGAATTAAAAGCAATAAAACCTACTTTTAGTTATGTGTACTAGTTGTGAAAATATGAGAAAATTCTTAAATTAAGGTAATTAGGGACATTCTTAAATACTGACTCAATAAGTAAAATCTTGCAGTTTTAATAATAAAAGTTTGTTAGAGAAAGAAGGTAGACAAGTGTACATAATAATAGGATATGTATGCCACACTTGTTTACCATCCACTTGATGGAACAAGTCCGATACAAGTCACTGACCCGCATAAGACTAGTTTTCTAACAAGTGTAAATGATGGAAAAGTTCAAAAGAATTTCTTAAACCGGTTGTTGTTTGTTTCTTGTATTTATCTCGTTTGAATTTAGAAATCACTTTTATTAAACGTCTAAATTTTCTTCGGATTTTTACTAATTTAAATTATTCAGTGATATTTTGCTTTTAATACATAATTGATTCATTTATCCTGTTTCCGATCTGCACATTTGGGAGCCCTACATGGATTCGAACCCGAAACCTTTACGCTTCAGCGTCTAGACTTCTAGACAATAGAATTCATCTTTAATATACATACTTAAAACTATTTATAAATCAAATATTATACAGTATAATATTTATACAGTAACCAAAGGGCTGTATTTAAGGCGTTTTGGGACCGCTCTCAACTGACGGCGATTTGGGACTCATATATTATATGTATTTTACATTTATGTATCATTCGTTTATTATATACTAGCTTCTGCCCACGACTTCGTCCGCGTGGAAAGTTTTTTAACTATCCTACGGGAACTCTTTAATTTTTCGGGTTCAAAAATATCCTGTATGTTGACCAGGGATATAAGCTTTCACCGTATAAAATTTCATTTAAATCGGTCCAGTCGTTTCGAAGATTAGTCGGTACAAACGGACAAATAGAGAAAAAAAAATTGAAAAAACAATCTAAATTGGTTTAATTTCACTTCTTACATCCGCCTGACTCGGTTTTTAGCATTTTTTTTCATTGTACAGAAATTCGACCTCTACAGTTTTATTATATTTATCTTAATATTATTAAGAGGAAATATTTGTGATTGTATATAACGAATAAACTCAAAAACTACTAGACCGATTTCAAAAATTCTTTCATCGTTAGAATGCTACATTATCCCTGAGTAATATAGACTATATTTATACGTCGATCCCAAATTTGATAAAAATAAATATCCACCCGTGCGAAGCCTTGACGGGCCGCTAGTAAAGTATATTTTAAATAATTAATTGTACATCAAATCATAAGGCAACAAATTAATAAATTTTATTTTTATTCAAGCCAGTGTCGAAAATTATATTAATAACATACGTAGTGAAGAGAAGAAAGCCGAAAAAGTATACAAAGCGAGCAAGGTATACAGCTTTTGACTTATGGCCCATTCCAATATCTCACTAACCATTCTTTTGCCTTACCACTAGTTAACATCTATGCTATAATAAATCTGTAAATGGTTCGAGTTTGTAAATTACGTTTAATTTTTTTTAAAATTCGGACCAAGAGATACTGAAAATGCAATTTTTAGAATTTTTGTCTCTCTATCTGTCTGCTAGAGTATCACGTGAAAACTACTGGATGGATTAAAACGAAACTCGACATAGAGCTAGGTTATATCCCGGGGCATAACTTAGGATACTTTTTATCCCGATAAATTACGTGGTTTCCGTAGGTTAGACGAAATTAGGAAGATAGCGCTGCGAACGCATATGATTAAATCTCGACATAGTGCTGGGTTATAACCCGAATTAACACTTAGGATAGATTTTATCCCGATAAATGACGTTGTTTCCTTAAAACGGATGGATTAGAAAAATAGATGGCGCTGCATTCGCGATGTAGATAACCATCGCTGTAATTCAATAACAATTACGTTGTCATGTTGCCCACATGTCATTCATTACGTATTAGGTACTTCAAATCAGGTTGGCTACGACTTTTGTTTATGTTTTGCTGTGCAGTTGTCTACACTATACTGACTTCGTTTTTTTGTAATTGTAGTGAATTCAACAAGAAATTAAAGTATTAAAGGTTTATATATATAAAACACCTAATTAGTTTTTATGTACATAACATAGAGCTACTTAATACTTAGGGTTTTTCACGCGGGGAACTCTAGTTTAACATAAGCGCCATACAAGTAATGTACAATTTCTATTAATGGTCCGACAAATGGCTGAATCGTATGATATCGGAGCAGGCCAATAGTCGTTATATAGTACACTGGTACACACATATTATTCTTGATTTCTTTTGTGTTTTCTTTCATATTCGTTTTAGACATAGATGGATAAGTTTAAGTAACAAGCTACTAATAATAAATAATCATAAAATACTTTTGGTTCATAAATAAATAACAATCTTAAATACTACATGAAAGACATACAAATTTGCGATATTAGAAACTAACTACTAGCTACAAAACTATTATTAACTGTATCTTTGGAGCTACTAGTATTCCCGTGCATTATCTACTTATATAATAACAAAGTTAGTGCTTACTAAACGTGTGCAAATGTGTATGTTTGTGCGTGTATGTGTCCGTGCATGTATGTGGTGCTGAGTGAATGCTGTGTTTACTCTCCACTACTATTCTAATTGTGCAAAAGTTAGCACGCACACACACACGTCCGCCCGCACGCACACACAAGCCCGCACGCACGTACTCACATCAAGGTTTATTTCAGTTTTGTAACCTTTAATTAATTTACAAACGCGGAAAGTACTCGCAGTACCACATACGAGGATGTGCGCAATTCTTGCGTGGAACGTTATTGCTGTTATATATTTGACAGGCGTTCCCGTGCCCATTTCACCGGGGGTCATTAAAAAAATTATATTAATCACAATCAAATATAGCCTATGGCACTCGGGAATAATAAAGCTTTCTACTGGTGAAAATATTCAAAATCGGTTCAGTAGTACCCGAGATTACCCCGAACATCCAAACTCACCAAAATTTACCTCTTTATATATTGCTAACGGCGATGATGGTATAGGTAGGTATTGTACGATTACTTAAATTTTATTTGCCTACATATGACATGTACTTTGACTAACAATTTCGTTTTTTAACGGTATATTATATTTTTATATATCCTATATTTCATACATAGATAGAAAGCAATAAATTTCTTGCTCACCAAAATAACTTTTCTCTCTTCTACTTTATGTATGTCTTATATAGTAATGTAATTCTCTGTATATACTGTTTAATTTATTACACTGTGGGTTAAAATGGATAATTGTTGAGGTGGGGTTGGAACTGTAAATTAGTGCTGTGCTGGTTGAAACTCCAGTATTGCATTATACTGGCTTGCATACCTCATTTGTTAGAAATGAGGCGTACAATCTCTCCAATTAAAAGTACCAATGTGTGAACTGTATTTCATATGTACTGTCGCTTTCCCGAGAAATAAATTTGCTTGTTTCATTCTTGAAATGGTCTTTCATAATTATTAATAGCAAATAAAACCAACTAACTTTCTGGACACGCTTCCCTCTGGAACTAATCCGGTATCTAGTCTATAATAAACTTATAAACCTATTTCATAATTTATTAGGTAAATGACACATGTTCCAATAAATTCTGAAATTATTTACATATAAAAGAGATACGAGCCCTAAAATATCACACCATCGTCTTACTTGCAAAATATTATTCTAAAAATAATTTTATTTACTATATTAACAATAATTAAAACGCTCTTTACTCGTTGAAGTTATGACGTCATAACATGCTACGGTCATACAAAATCTAGGTGGCTACAGCGTTTTGTATGATCATAAATAGTATCTTCATTGATTTTATTAACAACTAACCTATTCACTTTTAGATATTAAAACGTAGCTTGAAGCATTATCATAAATTTTGCTACGAAATAAATATTCTTCATATGTAAAATATGTTTAATCCTTCCACTAACTCATTTTGCTTTTTCTTAAATAATTATGCCTAGTTCTCATACTATATACTAATTACTATTCTCTCTGTTTTCTTTCACCATATCCCAATTATTTGGGGTCGGCACAATATGTCTTTTCATTCCACACTCCTCTACTCTGTCATACATCTTCTGTCACAGCACATATCATCATATCATCCTTCACACAATCCATCCATCTTTTTTTTGGTCTACCTTACTAATAATACTAATTACTATATATCTTCTAAATATATTTGTATGTATTTAATTTATAAAGTAATTTAAACATGTGTATTTAATTCATAAAATATGTGGTTAAAGTTTGTCTGTTTAAGTTTTACCTAAAAATCTGCAGCACCAACTTCGCTAAATTAGGTTAAATTATTCCTTTAGCTAGGTTGCCTGGAAGATATTGCTTTAAGCGATAAGGCCGCCTGTTGTTTCGTGACAGTATTGTAATCGTGCATTTTTGTAATTGTACATTTATTTGGTGAGCAATAATGATATCTATTCTATTCTATCTTATTATATCTCTCTCTTTTCTATATTTACGTAATTTCTCATATTAGGTCGTATTAGAAACAAACTATAGTTCTATTTAGTCGGATGTTGTTTTAAAATCGTTTACAATAATAAATATAGATAATTAGAAAACTAGGCAATCAATGACACAAAATCAAAAGAAATCCACTAACACATTGCTCTCTTTACCTAAAACTTTCGATTGCTATTCTAAAAGCGTTTGTGACACACAAATACACGCAACACACCAATGTAGGTATAAGCTGCCATTTTACGTATTCAGGATCCCGTTTACAACATAAGCATAATATAATTTTTAAGTTTAATCTATCATGCTTACAATATAGATTACGAGGGTTTTTATTACAGTAAAACCTCTGTTTTGGTGTATACCTAAAGGTATATCGACTAATGTTTCGCAATACTTCTGGTCACTAACTTGGGCGAACTATCTCGTACTCCGAGAAAAAAGAATCAATAAATCAATCACTGTGTTTGTTTGTTTGTTAAAACAGACGTGTTTCAGTAAATACATAAATTGATTGATTTTTGTTTGACAGTGACATGTCATCTTATACATACAAATGTGTATAATGTGTGACTACTAGTGTAATTTGAATATGTGAATAGACAAAAAATGAGAACTTAAATACGTCTTCGATGATTAAATCAATCATTGTATTTATTGCTAAGGTAACCGTGCATTAATTAACAAATGAATATGTAACTTTTTTTATTTATTTATTTGGTTTACCAACAATTACTTGCACTAATACCAAGGATGTACATAGCTTTATATAAAAAAACATGACAAATTCAGTAATTACTTATAGGCAAACACTACATGCAATTTGATATTTTGTAGTTTTAAAAATTATAATATAATTAATTTAAAGAAGAGAGAAAAAGATAGTAATAAGGCTTTAATAGCTATTAAGTTTCAAAAATATAAAATATAAAGAAAAAAATAGAAGTTAATTAGTAATGTGAGATGCAATAATTCGACGGAATTTGTAATATGAATTTGCATGTAGATCAGTAATATAACGGTTTATTGGTTTACATAGTCTAGGTATGGGAGAGTTGGCACCAAGAACGGTGCGACGTAAAGGTGGATACAGGGGTGTAATAGGTGATAGTGACATGTCATCTTATATGTATAATTAGGTATGTAGGTACATACTGATGTATATGATGACATGTACTATTAATGTAAATTTTACAATTCTTGTTTATATATCAATCAATCAAACAATAACTCTTTGTTGTACACCAATACAATAAAAAAACTTACAGACTAAAATTATGTCTCATTATGCACAAAGGGCGGTCTTATCGCTAAAAAGGGATCTCTTCCAGACTATCCCATTACTTATTTAGTTGTATGTGTGGATAAAATGAAAAAGGATTATATAAAGGCATCTATAGATGTCGCATCCCTGACTGGAAAGTTTGAAGGAAGAAGATTAAGGTAACGAAGTGGTGACAATTAAGTAACAATGAAGAGTATTAAACTGGAGATTGATGAATGTAAAAATAAAGGTGAATCAAATAATAGTTGAATATGTCAACAATGACGAGAAGATTTGTAGTTTTAAAAAGGATGTATGCCACAGAATAGTATTGAAAAAAAAAGAGTCGCTGTGCCGATCTATGTTTGGATTAGAGTGAAGAAGGAGAGATACCTATAGTTCTATATATAGAAGAAATACCTATACTTACATTGTTACATATATATATAATAACGCTCATTTCCCATAAAAGGAGGTAGATTTAGAGATAGTAGATGATATATCTAAACTTTCTCCACTCCACACACCTTTTGATTGATTAATTTATTTCTTCATACAAGTTTGTTTTTATTTACATGTACAATATTTACTTCCATATGTAATTTAAGATCCGGTTTAAAACTTATTTATTAAAATTTTCATAAATACCATCCAATCCAATCCATATTCATCTTCATTGTCGAAAATACATATATGTATATCAAGTGTTAAAACAATTGGCTCATTTAGTTTCACGTGTAATCTTAGATTCCGTATCGAATGGACGCTATCCTATTTTTGGGTTAAAAATATCTTATTTTACCCCCATTATCGAAATTACGCAAGTATAACTCAAACTTGTAACGCCTTCAATCTGTCTTACGTCACAGCAGAGCTTTTAGACCAGCGCGATTTACTAAATTTGATCAAAATAGGTCGATGGTACCTTTCATAGCGTAACAGATAGTTATATGAACTTTCTTATATCCCAAAACACTATAACTAACACAAAAACCTTGCCAGATAACCGAAACATTCTTGGCCATAAACCAGTTCCTCCATAAGGCGTGAACGAGTCATCGTGAAATTGAACACTCCTCGGAGACCAAAGAAAGTTGCCTTTCAAACAGCTTTTAGACGCTTGTCCACCTTCGTCAGTTTCTGTTGAATATTAAGTTTATGATATTCGAATTGATTATAGCTATAGATTTATTGTTAACAACAAACAAACTATGTAATAATCACATTATTTGCCTTATAAGCATATAGCAATTTAGTAACACAGAAAATTTAAAGAACAATCAATATGAATATCAATTAATCTAATAATAAAACTACGTTTTAACGGTTTTAAGCGCGGTAATTTATTCGATTTTTGTTATTACGACGTTCAAGACCCAAACCCAGCAAAGACCAACTGCCGACCTCAGGACACTGTGAGCTCTTTTTGCATGCACCGGAACACAAACCAACTTGACTGATAATTTCTTTTATTTTTCCTTCCACCCATTTTAATATTATATAAAATTATTAGAGCTAGGCATGTTTGCTGAAGAATTTCTTGCACCGCTTCTTCTCTTCAAGCCATAACATGTTGCGTAGCGGTGGTAAATTAGATTAGGCTCCCATAGATAAATAATAACCATAAACAAAATTAAAACTAAATAATTAAAATGGACAAGTTGGCGGTAGGCTAAATAAAACTTTAACAACACTCGTTGACACTGACATCTTTGTCTTCCGTGATCACGGCCACTGAAAAGTGGCCGGAACGTCGGAATAACAAAAATCAAATAAATTACCGCGCTTAAAACCGTTAAAACGTAGTTTTATTATGTATACAAGTAGCGAAAACTTAAGAAAATATTATCAATTAATCTGTTTTATTATGTTTATTACAACAAATTGAATTTTCGCCAATGATTGTAAAAATTAACTTTGTTACTAATCAATGTGAATTAATATCAGCCCATAAATGTCCCACAGCTGGGCTCGGGCTTCCCATTATAGGGGAAACGGACAGTAATCAATGTGAATTATAACTTCTGAATATAAGAGTAAATTTAATCTTCCGTCAGCAGATCATTATGATGATTTAAAGTGGTCGTAATTATAACTGATCTTCTGAGCATTTTTTTGTGGAAAATGATAACCTTAGTACAATATTGTACTATGTATCGAAGAAGTATCTATCGTACTGAACTAATTTTAAAGCATTAAGTTGATTAAGTTATAAAATAACAACCTTATTCACAGCCCAGCAATAACTATACCTCCCTCCTTTGTGAGAACAGAATATACATCTTGGAATCTTTCCCATATAACCACGGAATTGTTTATAACGGTAGTCCTCAACGCTCGACATTCTTCAATTACAAACTATACTACTGAGGTTAGCTTAATCAAAGCAGCAGTATTTAGTGCACTTACATATAGAAAACAACGACATCAATTAGAATAAAAAGCGAGCCAACCAACAAGCTCTTGACGTGAAAGTGGAAAACAAGATTCTCGAGACTTATGAGTAGATCAAGATACATAGAGTTTTTTTATAGTGCATCAGTGTCAAGTATTTTTTTTTACATACTAATATGTAAATGCGAATTTAACTATATTTGTTGAATTGTAGTACTAGTAGTAGCATTGTAGTTAGATTTTATTATCATAACTGACAAGTTTTGTCGTATTTAAGCTTTTAGTTAGAAATAAGTATTTCACAGATCCTGCTAAACCATCTCTAGAGGGTGTAATAAATCAGGAGATTAAAAATACAAGGTCTATTAGGGGCACTCACACATGTACATTCTAAAAATAAATGCCAGCTAGAGCTAGTTTAGGTACAAAATTAGATTTACGGTGAAATATAACACGCAATGATATTAAGGTTTACGAAATTTACATTGTAAAATACAGTTTAACTATTATTTTAAGTGATAATATAAAAAAATATACAGAAATAACAATTACTTTCACATAAGTCGTTACTAATATTCCTATAGTTGTTATGATATCCATTCATCCATTCGTCGATTGCCCAACAATTAGCGCTATTGTTCAAACATTAGAGAGTGGTATTGCGTAGCGTTTTCCATTTCTTTGTGAACCTCTACTGTTATATGAACAAGCAGTTTTTGTATTTACTTTCGATCAATTTTCCCGTTAAGTATCAGGTTGTCGAAGTCTTAATTACTTCAGCTTATGAAATTAGTTACTTTGTCTATTTTGTTTTACATTGTAGTAGTAGTAGTAATGAAAACACTAATATGTATTTTATTTAATTCTTTATTACTATTCTTTTACCTATAATATATATAGTCGGTACTTACTATAAACGTTACGATACTACTTTTATTAAAACATAATCTTAACCTTAATATTTAACTATAAACAAAAATAAGAAAATATTCACATAAATCAAAACCAAATTTCATGATAAAGACATTAATCGTACACATAACAAATTATACAAAACCCAACATAAGAAGAGAACACCCATCTAATACAACTTTTCTTTTACGTTTTAGCTCGTGGTAAGAAGAAGAAGATCCAAAAGCAACTCCTCCCTCTGCTAGCCCTCGCTAAGCTTAAAATCATGTCCCTCATCCCACTGTTCTTGGGTATCATCGCCTTCGCCGCCGCTAAAGCAGTACTTCTTGCCAAGGTTTCTCTTCTAATCGCTGGTATCATTGCTCTGAAGAAACTCCTAGCCAGCAAACACAGCGAAACAAGTTATGAGGTCGTAGCCCACCCTCATCATGAGGAGCACTACCCAAGCAGTGGTCACGGCTGGGGCAGGTCAATGAATGACGCTCAAGATTTAGCTTATGGAGCCCACATTAAATCCAACTAGTATCTCGAGGGTTTGCGCAAGGAACTCAACTTGGTCCTGTTTTTCTTTTAAAAGACGACACAATTTTCTAATTATTAATTCATTAGTACAAACTAATGAGTAATTGCCCGGTGCTATTATTCTTCTTTGATGCAGCAGGATTTACAAGAGTACAGTTCTGAACTTAATACAAATGTACAGTTTCCGATAATATCCTCAGGTTAAGATCTATTTATTTCTAGCGTTAAGTAATATTTATTATACTTATTTATTAACATCCCTTTGTAAGGGATATAATGTAGATTGTTTTGTTTTCCCAAAAAACCGGTGTTCTAAGTTTGTTACGATGTATACTACGTTAGTATTTTTCACACCTTGTACGGTATCCGTATATGTGTATTTTATGACTAAAAGTCAAAAAAAAATATTTATAATTTTTGTTTATATTTTATTCCTATCTAGTCTTTCTAAGTCTTGTTTTTGTTTTTAGCCTAGTTATTATTATTTTAATAGTGCTTTAATTTATTTTAGTTTATTTTGAATGGTACCTGTGTACATTGTGATATTATATATTGTTATGATTTATTTTAAACGATACCACCTATTAATTTATTTTATATGTGTAAATGTATTAATCTGTATTGTATTCCTATGTATTGTTATTATTGCTATTTAAATATTATTTGTCTATATTGCAAATATTATATTATGTTATTTATTTATCATATCTTAATTTATTTTTATTTATTTGAGTTTTGTATTTATTGTATTCCTGTCTAGGAATACAATAAATACAAAACTCAAATAAATACATGTTTTTATTAATATTCATATATTGTTAATGTATTATTTTTTATTTTTTGTAATATATAATTATTGCTCAATGATTCGTACAAATAAAGAACTGGAAATGTTATTTTTGTTTTATTTTTAAATTATTATTTTAATTGTATTGCATTATAATATTTTTTAATACCTTTATAATTATGATCATCCAGAAACAAAGGATAATTGATGAATACCCATGATTTCTACGATGGTTTCCTTCGAAATTGATCTAATATTAAGAATTTATAGTTCATATTATTCACATTAAATATCACGAATAAATTGCATCACTGTACATCAAAAAAATATTTGTCGTGTTCGATATACCTACAGCTAATTCATTGACATTGTAAAATTTGCAAATATTGAATTTTTTAGAGGAGTAAAAACATTATTCACTTTAATCTTGCGGGGATAATTACAAGAAAGAAATAAATAAACATCTTTACAAGAACAGTTTTGAAAAGATTAATAGGTCATATTATTATAAAATATTAATGAGTAAGTACATAAATGACAAATGATGTATGCAAGTAACGTGACAATTGTATCAAATGTTCAAATAAACATAATATTTTTAAATAAATTAAGATGAAAATATAAATCCTGTGCATTTGCGTTTTTACTTCATTCAGAAATTAAAAACCTAAATGCGTACAAAGTTTTGAATATCATTAAGTAAAATATAATATAAGGTAGCTACATAATATAATATCTTATATGCCTGCATACCTAATCAAAAAAGTATTAACAGAAAGGCAAGTTACGCTATAAGCAACCTCATTGCGGTTGATAAGATATTGATAAACCAATATTAGCAACCATTAAAAAATAGCAGTACTATGATTTTAACAGAAATAGATCAATAAGTCGGAAGGCGTAGCGTAGATCGCCCTCCAGCCTGCAGGACCGACGACCTGCGTAAATTGGGGAGGTCTACGTCTAGCAGTGGACCTTAATTGGCTGAAGAAGAAGAAGTAAATGATCCTCAACTTAGGGGTTAGCAGATTAGAGAGCAGTAAACTAGAGAAAAATAACAGAACCTTATAAAACCTGGGCAGAAAATCAGCAGCATTGACATTTTGCTTGTTTAAATGGCGGAAAATTTTTAGTCGCCTAGTGCATGAGCTGCAATGAGTCATCATGGTTCATATCGGAGTGACTACTGCAGCCAGGCTGCCTAGTGCGTGGCCTGTCTATGTATATATAAACTAGGAAGAAACGTTAGTAGCTTTCATTTATTAAAGAGGGGATTTAGCGCGTGCTTTCATCGATAATCTTTAAATACGCCATCGATACAAATGGTGAGAATTTATTATATGATATCAAGTAAATTACACAACATAAAACTCTCTCTTGTAAAAACGTTTTGTACAATATTGAGTAATTTTGTATTGATATGATTTATCGATTACATTTTTTTTGACGTTGGTAGAGGATGCGTGACAACAAACATTTCAAAATACTGTTTAGTTTTAGGGCCGCTTGCATAACGATCGCCTTTAAATAAAAATTAGTTAATCATATTAAACTGCCTAATTATGTTTTACATAAAACGTATTGGCAGTTCTTTAAACATATTTAGCGGCAAATTTTGCGTTGTGCAAGACGCTAATTGTATTTAAGGGTGCTAAATGCGTTTCGTGTTTCTTAAATAAATTTAAGCAACCTTATGAAAGCGGCCCTTAATCATTTTGCTAAACAACCTTATTGTAATAGAAACGGAACGCGCCTGTTAACGTCATTTGCAGAGCAGAGTTTGACGTCTCACCGAGGACACTCATGCGAGAGTCAAAGTGACGAGTGCGAGCTTTTATACACTCCCGTTTTTTCAGTAAGGGTTATGAAAGTCGAGAAGATGGACGCGTTACAAATAATTTCGTTAAATTCGACTATAATAATTTGTTGTCAAAGACTATATACTTCTATAATCACAGATTTCGTCAAGGCTACACTGAATGACTTTAACAATAGACAAAAGAGTATATATGCGTGTGTGTGACAAATACATGGTAGTTTGTGTGTAATATTTTTTTTATTGATTTAAAATATTTTTATGCATAATAAAAAAATAGCATTCGTCGCTTCTTCTCTATGTAAACTATAAGGGTGCCAAATTTCATACTCCTCCGTCCGCGCAATTTTCGTAAAAAGGGGTACAAAGTTTTTGCTTCACATATTAATATATAGATAATATAACACAAATGGCTCGCGCACATAAAACAGACTCGGAACGGAGAGCAGACCATGTACACTCTCGCACTCTTCATGCCTCGAGCAGTGTGCAGGAGGCAGTACATGATTCTCTCAAAAACTAAAGGCTAGGTCTTGTTAAATGTATGTGTCTGTTTCCCAATTGCAATGATATATATATAGGTGTCGAAACTTAAATGTATATATATATAAAAATTTTTTGTAAAATTGTGTCAAGTAAAAATAGTTAAATAAATATGATAGACAGTAAGTAAACCAGTAAAATCAAAAATAGTACATAATAGATAGTAAATATAAGAAATTAGTATAAAATACCACAAATAAGAGTTTTTGAAAGAAGAATAAGAAAAGAATAGAAAAAAGAAAATAAATAAAAAAGATCGTAATCCCATCTCCCTTGTTGTAGTTGTATTCAAAAGAAAAGAAAAATAAATAAAAAAATAAAATAGAAAACCTTCTGTTATATCACAAGACGGAGGATGAAGGCGACAAAAAAATGTAATGATAAGATATAATTAAGATAAAACGCTTCAAAACTAATCTTGGAAAATATTCACCTACAACTAGAATAATCACTTCTTTACATAATAAAACTACGTTTCAACGGATTTAAGCGCGGTAATTTATTTGATTTTTGTTATTCCGACGTTTCGGCTATTTTTCAGTGGCCGTGATCACGGAAGACAAAGATGTCAAGTGTCAACGAGTATTGTTAAAGTTTTATTTAGCCTACCACCAACTTGTTCATTTTAATTATTTAGTTTTAATTTTGTTTACGGTTATTAATTACTCTACGGGAGCCTAATCTAATTTACTACCGCTTCGTAACATGTTATAGCTTGAAGGGAAGAAGCGGCGCAAGAAACTCTTCAGCAAACGCCTAGCTCTAATAATTTTATATAATATTAAAATGGGTGGAAGGAAAAATAAAAGAAAATATCAATGAAGTTCGTGTTCCGGTGCAAGCAGAAAGAGCTCACAGTGTCCTGAGGTCCGGTAGTTGGTTTTTGCTGGGTTTGAGTCTTGATAGTTTTGGTGATCGGATACCAAACAGGTGGTACTTGCCAACCACCTTTTCTATTGAAATTTGAAATTGAAAAAATTGCCTCACGCATCATTCTAGGTATGAAACGATCCTCTTTCGCGAGGATTTGTGGGTTATCGAATCTGATGTAATGGTTGGGTTTATCCCGCGTGTGTTCACTGATCGTAGACTTCGTAGACCTTGTGTGTTTCATGTTAGCAATGTGTTCTTTTACCCGTGTTTTTATGCTTCTCTTTGTTTGCCCAATGTATGTTAATCCACACTCACAATCGAGCTTGTAGACACCTGCATTCTGGAAGTGGGATATTGCATTTCACAAGTCTCAAAAGTTGGGTAATCTTTTTATGCGGCTTAAAATATGTTTTGATTGAAGCTCGCCTGTGGATGTAACCACTTCTTTACAATTCATATGTTGTCCAATCTAAAAACCTCGAGATATTTAATGATAGTCCTCATATATTCTTCAAAAAAAAATCCCAAATTGATTAGTACGTTTAATTATTGCTTTTTGTAAAATTATGGTATAATTAATACTCCAATATGGAAAACATTCAAATTTAACATTTATAACCTATATAGGTGGTCACATCATGCATTATGTCAAATTTTATTATATAATATGTAAATATACTCTCTATTAAATAATAGAGAGTATATTTACCATGAGCATTATTTAGATGTAAGACGGATGTATATGATGTATCTCCTGTTGATGGTCCATAATATATAAATCAACCCATCTCTGTTATCCCTTTCCTCCTATCCCATCCTTCCTATCCCACCTCTTCTGTCCTATTCCATTTTTATTTACAAACCAATAGATGGCGCTGGGCAATAATCGATCGACGATTCCCGAAGCATACAAATAATATATACAAATTTCCACCGCCAGTAATAGATGAGCCTAAGCCTGCGAGTAACAATAATAGCCTCGCTGGAAGATTTTCTTTTGAGACGGAGGAGTATACCATCTCGCTCCTCCACCATATACGGGACATTCTCTTCAATCCCAACCTAAACACTGGGAACGCATTGGCTTCGCTCCTGGTGTTGCAAACATCTATAGACAACGGTAACCACTTTCCATCTGATTGGCCATCCGCCTGTTTGCCAGCTTCGAAATAAAAAAAAACTTCTGTTTATAGAAAATGTTGTTTTTTCTTTAACTCTCTTCCAATCATTTGACGCTGGCACAATAAAGATCTCATTCAAATAGTTTGTAGGCGGTAGGCACTAGATGAGAAACCGGAATGAGTGGCGCCGACTAGGGGAGGCCTACTTCCAGCAGTGGACTGAATGGCTGACGACGACTAAGTTTGTGGGCTTCTTTAAGAACCATAAAGAAGTCTTCAAACTTTTTTTTTTAGCAAGTGGAAATCCGTTTGGGAACAAAGCCGCGATAGGCACAGAAGCCTGGGGGGATAATTCGCAACCCGTGTGTGGGTTTCGCCAGATCGGGGGTGGCACTAGCATGCCCAGTCAGAACTGGTGCCATGCTATTGCCACTCCTTGGTTAGGGATACCCACTAAAACCTTCGCCTTATGCCAGGGCTACGGGTATATGACCAAGCCTCTCCGCCGCCTTGGCAGGCGTGGGCCTCGCAAGGCCTCTTCCACATTCTCTTCATTCTACATTTATCCCCCAGCATCTTCAATCTGTCCAGGCGTGGGGCGGTCTGTAACTTGCCCCACGGGAGGAGAGGTGAGCGCGCGCGGAACAAAGTCTTCAAACCTACCCTAACTCAATATGTATAAGACCGTAAGGTTTACATACATTATACATAACAGATCCCTACCAGAGGGAGGTTTGTCTAGAAGTCCTGCTACTGCTGCAACGTTGGATGCTTTACCATTTATTGCATCGGCCATGGATAGTGTCATAACTTTCTTACAAACTTTCAAGTGTGATCAAGTGTTATTTATCCAATATAATTCTAGGATTGTCTGGAAGAAATAGCTATATATGTTCATGTAGTTATAGTTTTCGCGACGCCCGTTTCGTTGTAGTGACGCTGACCTGCCAACCTCATTTCTTGGACATGTGGCGTATCAATTTTTTTAGTTTGTTTGCTTATTTTGGATCGGTATACAGCAATTAATAATTTTTTATGAAAACATGTTCTGTATGTTTACATAAATTAAATAAAAACTTAACAATTTTATTATCCACTAAATAATACTCTATCATTACGCAGCTGCAGTATGATGACTAAGATGAAACATAATAAACACTTACCATCAGCGGAGTAGACCAATTGTTGAATTCTTATCATAAAAAATGTTGTTTACTTTTAGTTTCCTGATAAAATATTACAGGCAAAACACTGTAAAGAATATGGCAATGGCGTATTCAGTAAGTGTATTAAAATACGCAAGAATACGAATTATATCATGCTTGCAAAGTTTTACGTTTTAGTTTTACCGCGGCTTTGCTTGCATATATTTCGTCTATGTATTCGACGGAAACAATATCTGGTATAAAAATATTCATAATTTCAATACACAAAGAGACATCCGAGATGAGACGATAAGATCTTGTTATTAGAGTTTCTTTGCTATTTTGACAATATCTCTTACACTATTGTTATGTCTTTCTGTCTTTATTTGTCTATATTTTATTAGAAACTAAGGACAAGAAGATGTATATTATATATTCTGTTATACGATAGTGTCTTGAAACTACGAAAGAACTCCAAATTAGTGGGGAGCCCCATATAAATTTAGACTTATTTTTTTAATATAATTTGGTACACATGGAGGGGATCGTTAGACAGATATTTCAAAATATAATACAAAAATTTTATATCAATTAAGAAATTTGATAACTTAGAAATTTTCGCTTCCAAAATCTTAAGACTCCTTAAGAAACCCTCTCCTTCTAACTTTTAAAGTATGTAGTGGAAAATTTTGATATATTTAGGGTTGTAGTTTCTATAATATTTTCAATACGTTAGTCAACATTTTTTATTATTTTTATAGTCGATAACGATAACTTCTGCCGAAAACCTCCAACGGCTCAAATATGTAACCCTTGGAACAGGTTAGATATAATATTTGAGCCGTTTGGAGCGGAGACTATCGGCCCATGGGGCCAAATGCCCACAAATTATTTCAAATATTAAAAAAACGTCTGGTCGATACAACAGGAGACCGGATTGCTGGAGCTTACCTCGCTCCAAGGATTAGCCTTTGTATTTAGCAAGGAATGCTGCCAGCCTTCTAGGTACAATGCCCATCGACAGTGGTGTGGTGAGGCTGGACGGGCTTTAATATAGGTTTTTTTAATTGTTGTATATATATTTTTATGTCAGTTTTATTTATAGGATAGTTTAATTTTAAGTATTACAATTAATATTAATGAAAAAAAATAAAACTAGAATTGTTAAATAGTTTTTGAGATGTGGGGTATTTTTGATTAAATGATTTTTTGGTTTATATAAAATTTATGATAATGAACGAATGAAACATAAAGCCTTACTTAATATAATAAGATATAATATAATGTAATAAAAGATAAAACGTTCAAAGATTATACAATTATTGCATCATATCATCGATTTTAAATTTTATTACTTAATATTGACGGCGTTTGGAAGAAAGTTTTGGTGTTCTTATAAAAGTTACATCACTTGATTTATTGCACAGCTTCTGGCAATTTGCTAATTAATAGTCTAATATGTAAATTACGATTAAACATTTTATTTATTATAGTGACGATTGAATGATTTACTTATTATATATACTACTTATGCAAATATACAGTATTATGATATCCTTTTTTTAGTTTTATGTTTGTCATTCTTTAACAGAAATAGATCGTTACAAGCTACAATATAGGTTAGTGTAATAATAATAAATAAATAAATAAATCGACAGACAAACACACACACTGTATATCCCCAAATTAAGCAAGTTACGCTTGTGTTATGGGTAATATACAACGGACCACTCTGGGGCCGATCCCAGACACCCAGACGGACGTTTTCTTAATAACGGAGAAAATACGTTTCCGAAATTTACTATACCAGGAATCGAATCCGGAGCTTCTGCTTTGCAGTGAGGTAAGCCGGCAAAGGCTTAGCCCGCTCAACCACAGAGGCCGTAATAATTCAGTATGTGACATTTTCTTAAGTTTTCGCGACTTGTATACATAATAAAACTACGTAGGTGTCTACAAACTCGCTTGTGAGTGTGGATTATCATACATTAGGCAAACAAAGAGGAAAATAAAAACACGGGTAAAAGAACACATTGCTGACATGAAACACACGAGGTCTACAAAGTCTGCGATCAGTGAACACACACTGGATAAACCCAACCACTACCTACATCAGATTTGATAAACCACAAATCCTCGCGAAAGAGAATTGTTTCATACCTAGAACGATACGTGAGGCTATTGAAATTAAAAAACACCCAAATTTCAATAGAGAAGATGGTTTGTAAGTACCACCCCTTTGGGATCCGATCATCAAGACTATTAAGACCCAAACCCAGCAAAAACGAACTGTCAGACCTTAGGACATTGTGAGTTCTTTTGCACCGGAACACTAACCAACTTGATTGATATTTTCTTTTATTTTTCCTTCCACCCATTTTAATATTATATACATTTATTAGAGCTAGGCATGTTTGCTGAAGAGTTTCTTGCGCCGCTTCTTCTCTTCGAGCCTTATTATGTTGCGAAGCGGTGGTAAATTAGATTAGGCTCCCATAGAATAAATAATAACCATAAACAAAATTAAAACTAAATAATTAAAATGACCAAGTTGGCGGTAGGCTAAATAAAACTTTAACAATACTCGTTGATACTTAACATTTTTGTCTTCCGTGATCACGGCTACGGGAAAAATGGCCGAACCGTCGGAATAATAAAAATAAAATAAATTACCGTGCTTAAAACCGTAGTTTTATTATGAATACAGTATGTGCTTTTTTTGCAAAATCAGCCAATTCGCTTCCTGACTTTAACATAGACAATGGCATAGGGTAATTTATTTATTAAAAATCAAACTATGCCAGTTTAGTTTTCATTAAAATCGGCACCAAGAGTCCTTTAAGTATTTTTCGATATTTTCGGATTTGGTACCAAAGGTATTACCAATGTGCTGCCGGCTTCAAACTGGGTCTGGAACCTGGCTGATGATACCGGAACACAAGTGTTTTTTTTTTTTAGTTACAAGATTTTACAAACAATTACATTGCCAAACTGCAACGCAGTTAGTCGGCAACGTTCTCGTGGATCATATTAAATTAAACTTTATAACTTCTGTTTTAAGTATTCACTTTTTTATGTAAATTATATATATATATAGTATATAAATTAACTTAAATTATTCGTTTACCTAGTTTTTGTATTAAGCATTACATTATTTATCACCGATATCTAAAGTACATATACAACGATCCTCTTGAAAATTCGTTCAATACGTTTCCTCACTCCTCCTTTCCTCCCTCCAAAGAAATGGGTAATAGTACATATACTATAATCAAGAACACAATGCTAAATAATGTTCAATTTACAACCTCAGCCCCCGGGAGTCTCGTAGGGAACGCTTTAAGGAAATCGGAATTATAACGGTCGCCTGCCAATATATATTTAATAATATAATTTATATTCATAATAATTTGAGTGCCTACAAACAGTATAAGGATGTTCACAATTCCAACACCAGGCATCTTTCTTGGGGGTTGGTATACGCTTCTTCAATAACATTCTGAATGAAATGTTAGATCTGCCTTTCACTTTTAAAACCAAATTAAAAATTATCTTGATTAAAAAGGGGTATTACACTTTTGAAGAATATTTAAATGACAAAACTTCATTTACATAGTAGTTCGATCGAGTCTCTTGTACTATCATCGTCTATATAACGTTTTAATTTTGCCAAACATGTAATGAATTTATGGAGATATTTTCCAGTACAAACTTTTAGTACGTCTCGTCATTATTATAACAATAATAATATTCTTCTTTCCTCTTATATCTTGGTCTTACTGAGGATGCACTGTTTGCTACAACTCCATTAATTCTTCCAAAAATAATTCTGTAATATACTTCTTTATAAAACTTATAAAAAAGAGCTTGAGATATAAATAGAATAAGAAATATAAAGATAAACAATTTTATAAAATATAAATGTCAATATAAACAATCTTTATAAAATAGAAAGGAGTAATGTACCTATAAGGTGTTGTTTTTAAAATTTTAAGACTTTTAGATAGTGTACGATTAATTTATTAATTTTTCTTACTTTTCATTTTAAGTTTCTTTCATAATGTATATTTTATAAGTTTATATGTTTTAAGCCTTAATCATTAACTATTTATTACATATTTTAGAGTATAATGCCCGAATCTTCCCATGGACAGCCACCTTAATGTAGCACATATCGGAGAAACTTTCGTGCGATGCCAGCATTGTTCCCAGGAGCGTTTTTTTAAAGGAGAGAGAGGTTTAAAAATCCATATCTCAAAAACTCATAACCCTGTTAAAACAAATTCGATTTTAGAAACCACTTGCCTGGACGGAAACCCTCAAAGCCTCAACAATGTGCCCTTTTACCAGTGTCTTAGCAACCACAAAGAGCACACAACTGTCATCAAACGTATACCACGACGAGCCAGAATTGCGGTTGCTGAGACACTGTCAAAAACAATCAGGACGCCTCTGTCTGAAAACTCTAAACGCACTTGGGAACTTCTCCTAATTTTACCATATAAAATCCTACACGCATCAACAAACATTGAAAACTCGCTTACTTCGAAAATTAAATCAAATTGCACCAACGAAATTATACATACAAATGATCAGCACAGTTTAACTAACAATTTCCATCACGATAAGAAACATCGACACAGAGCACCATACAACTTAGTAGAGCCGCATTGCCGACGGCGACCTTAGCGGCGCCGCACGTCTGCTTTTCTCCGAAGATAAAATAGCATCCAATAACGTAGAAACTCTTGCAGCCTTAAAGGATAAACATCCACCCTCAGCAATAGACCTTCCTCTACCTGAAGAACCTAATATTTTGGACTCATCTTTGTATGCATCTAAGGAGGATGTCCTAAAAGCTATTAACTCCTTTAGACCCGGTTCTGCAGGAGGCCTCGACGGCTTGACACCACAACATTTAAAAGACCTCACAAGTGGTGGTAAAGGTCATGCTGGCGAGAGACTCCTGCAGGATATAACAGCTTTAATCAATCTCATGCTCTCAGGTCGCGTTCATAACGATATTTTAGACTTACTCTATGGTGCCAACCTTTGTGCACTTAAAAAAAAAGACGGCGGCATCCGCCCAATAGCCGTTGGCACAACGTACCGCCGTCTCGCCACTAAAATCTGTTGCACCAAACATAAAGAGGTTTTACAAAATTATCTACAGCCTGTTCAACTCGGTTTTGGCACACAAGGCGGGTGCGAGGCAGCGGTTCATGCTCTACGTACATTTCTTGACGGTAATAGTGGAGAGATGTTGCTGAAGGTGGATGTTAAAAATGCCTTCAATTCCGTAGACAGGGGCGCCCTTTTGACCCAAATTAAAGAAAAATTCCCAATTCTTTCGGTTTTCTCTGGCAATGCTACAGTACACCCACTAAATTAATGTACAAAAGTAATTTAATAGACTCGGCTGTTGGCTGTCAACAGGGCGATCCCCTCGGACCAGCCATTTTCAGCCTCACGATTCACCTCATCATCACCCGTTTGAATTCAAAATTTAATGTGTGGTACTTGGACGACGGAACCCTAGGAGGTGATGCAGATACGGTTATGAGAGATTTGAAATATATTATATCTGAATTCCAATCAATCGGCTTGCATCTTAATTTGTCCAAATGTGAACTTTATATACCTCCTGCGTCCTCAAATAAGGATGAGATCATCCAAAAATTTAACCTTATAGCGCCAAATATTACAATCATTGACGATACCTCTCTTCGCGTCCTAGGTTCGCCAGTTAAGGATGAGTTGATTCCGTCGTTTATAAACGATAAAATTCAAAATTTTAATTCTTGTTCGGACCGCTTACTCCAAATTAACAGCCATATAGTATTTTGGATAATTAAATTTTGTTTATTTGTTCCAAAATTCATACATTTTTAACGATGTTGTTAACTCTGGAAGCATCCAATAATTTTACAGACACTTGACGACATTGTAAAAAATACTCTCATCAACGTTTTGAACATTGACCTACAAGAACGCATCTGGGCCCAAGCTTCGCTACCAGTGAGGTTTGGTGGTCTGGGTGTACGCAAAATTTCGAGTGTGGCACTTCCAGCATTCCTGTCTTCAGTACATAGCACCATAAAAATCGTTCAATACATACTTCGTGCAGACTTGGAGGCATCACTATCAACTGAAGCCAGGAATGCTTGGCCGGTGGCTTGTCCGGGTAACAGTCTGCCCACTGTCCCCTCTATACAGGGGTCCTGGGACGGACTGATCTGCGAACTGTCACGTAAAAAACTATTGGAAACGTCGACTAGTTCTGTAGATCGAGCCCGTCTTTTAGCTACCTCTGTATGGGAATCAGGACTTTGGTTGCAGGCCCTACCGTCACCTTCTATAGGAACGTAATGGATGCAGCCACATTCAGGTCAGCAATCTGCATTCGTCTTGGGGCAAATTGCTGCGAGCCACATAACTGTCGCTGCGGCCGGGCCATCGACCGGCTTGGCCACCATGGTCTATCGTGTGGCAGAAGCGCAGGCAGAATTCCGCGACATGCCGGCCTCAACGATATAATACGTCGGGCTCTTGTCAGCGCCGACGTGCCAGCCGTTCTCGAACCGAATGGCCTGGTCCGCGACGATGGCAAGAGACCCGACGGCATGACTTTAATTACCTGGACCTTGGGAAGGCCGCTTGTGTGGGACGTTACCTGTGTCGACACAATAGCGCCTTCTCATCTCCAGGAGTCCAAAGTTGGGGCTGGTCGCACTGCCACTTCTGCTGAAACTCTCAAACGGCTCAAATATCCAAACCTTGAAACAAGTTATATATTTGAGCCCTTTGGGGTGGAGACTTTGGGCCCATGGGGGCCAAGTGCCCACAAATTATTTAAAAATATTAAAAAAGTCTGGTCGATACAACAAGAGACCGGAAGGCTGGAGCTTACCTCGCTCAAAGGATTAGCCTTTGTATCCAGCGAGGTAATGCTGCCAGCCTTCTAGGTACAATGCCCAGCGACAGTGGTCTGGTTGGGCTGGACGGGCTTTGATATATGGTTTTTTTTATTTTTTTTTATTTTAGGTTCGTCTTACCATTTATTACTTAGTTTATTTTCGTATTTAATCTTATTTTTAAGTTAGTTTAACATAGTATATTGCATGTCATTGAAAGTATTTATTGTTACTGTCATTTTTAGCTAGACGTGTTGCTGGGGAGTTTCTTACCGCTTCTTCTCTTGAAGAGCAATAACACGTTCCGAAGCGGTGTATATACGTGTACAATAGGAAACAAAATTAAATTTTAACTTATATGTATGACTTTCAAAGAGTGTTCTCCAGTGAAACTTATTTTGAATAAAAACTTTTCAATTTGAATTTGCTTACGTAATATACATTTTAAACATTGTTTTGGCATATTTTTATTGACTAAATGAACTATAGCAAAATAACGTACCCATTGTGTTAGGATTTTTTTCTACATATTTCAGAAATAACATGTGTTTTTCGAACAATACAAAAAGAAACTATGTTTTGAATAAAACCTGATATATTATTACATAATCAAATATAGATATCTAACGATGTTTGACTATCACATAACGTGCAATCGTTCTGAAAACCTAGACATGCCGGAGCCAGTATAGTGAAGCAGGTCATTAACAACTTTTATGTCTAGACGTAATCAATATGCACTTGATACTTATGCAATGTTAACTTCTTTTTAATCTATCTATTCTATAATAAATCTGTAAATGTTTGGAGTTTGTTCAATGCGCTTAAAAATGTGAATAATATCAGGTATAACTCGGACCAGGAGATTTTGAAATGTAATTTTTAGAATTTTTGTCTATCCGTCTGTCTGTTAGAGCATGACGTGAAAAATACTGAACAGATTTAAACGAAGCTCGATGTAGAGTTAGGTTAACGAACGAACGAAAATAAGGAAGTAGATGGTGCTGCGATCGCATCTTTTTTTGGAAACTTTTGAACGTATATGAATGAAACTCGACATATTGCTGAATTATAACCCGAGTTGTCACTTAGGGTATATTTTGTCCTGATAAATGATGTCGTTTCCATAAAATAGATAGAATATCTAAATAGATGGTGCTGCAATCGCTTATTTTCAATTCACTAACAAATACGTTGTCATAGGCAACAAGTAATTTATTGCATTACTTCAAATTAGGTTGGCTTCGACTCATCTCTATGTTTTGCTGGGCAGCTGTTTAGACTATATGGACTTAGTTTCTTTCTTATTATTATATGTAATTATATTAGGTATATGTGAAAAACCGAATTAAGTTTTCATGTGAGTAACATAGACCTACTTACTACCTAGGGTTCTTCTTAGGGAAAATTCTAGTGCATTATGAATTACCGATCGCGTAAAGAAGACTCGTTTTTACAATGAAAAAAAAAACAAAAGAAAACATTGAAATAGTACAAATGTATTCATTTGTAGTTTCGCAGATTGTATAATATTGTTACAACCTAGGCCCCGCCAAAGACAAATTCCATGTACAGTCTGTAAAAGGACATTTTATTACCTGTCGGCATTTGAACAGATTGTAATCCTTTTATGATAGTCTTCTTTTGTTTACTTATTTATTGGCATACGTTTCTAGTATTGTGAAGAACAGCTTATTGTTTTTGTTTACGGCCGCTTTCAGGCCATTAGCCAAGTGTTACGGATTATAAAGTACAAGTTGATTCTACGAAATTCGGTCACGTTGCCGGGCGGGCATATTTGCATTTGTGCACAGTATAAAACGATGGCCTGATGGAGAGAGGAGCCAGTCGAGCGAGAACCACGATCAAGACGTGACCTATGTACAATCGGGAATCTAATAGTGACGGACTTTGCACGTTTTATTGAATTACGACCTTCTGCATTATGTTTGGATTTGTTGTGTTCGGTTATATTTGTACCTATGTTATACGTGTTTGTATAGTTCTAATAAAGTCTATAATAATTCGAACAGCATTTTAATTCGAGTCCCGCACTCGTAATAATATTATATGTAGTTGTAATATGTCACATAATTTGTTTCATTCAATAAATTGTTTGTATATGCAAACATATTATGTATATCTATAATATAATAAAATTCTAAACACTCCGTGTCTGTACATTGAAGCTATTAAAAAAAAGACAACTGACATACCCTATATAAACAATGGAGAACACGATGCATTTTTTTAGATTTGTTGTCTGATTCATGTAAAAACTACTGAACCGATTTTGATGCGATTTTCACTAACAGAGAGCTAATTTATGAGAGACTTTTATTCTGAGACACTTTTTATCCTGGGAATCCCGCGGGATTTTTTTTGGGAATGATTTAAAATGGCCAAATAAAAAAAAAAACAATTTGATTTTTTACTGATTGATAGCAAATTTAAAGTAGTCGTCAGCCATTCGCAGCCCACGGCTGGGCGTAGGCCTCCCCAAGTCGGCGCCACTAATTCCTGTCCTCTGACTTCCTCATACAGCGCCTACCGGCGACCTTGCACAGATCGTCGGTCCATCGGGCTGGGTATGTATGTGTATAAAATGTGTATGTAATGAAATGTGTCATATTTTTATTCCAAGAATCTCGCGAGAATTTTCCTGGAAGCGGTTTGTATTTGTTTGGGTGTGTAAAAATTACCTTATCCCGACCCAGTTTTCACAAAAACGATAGTTTACAACCTTTTTCAAATGCTGCGGAATTTTGTGTGCCGGGAAATCCCGCGGGAATTTCAAGTCTAGCGTAGACGAAGTCAGGCAGCGAAGGCATATCCTAGTTTTAAATATTATAATAGTACCCTATATATACAAGGTGGTAACTTTCAGCGGGCAGCAAGGGGAAGTACCTTAACCGTTACAGTTAGACAAAAATGGTCTTAGGAGACTATCCATATTTTCCATGAAATTGTGATCCTCACTCACAGATTTGAAAAAATGTACAGTTTGCATAAAAATGGCGTTTTACACAAAAACATTCTTGATGCTAATCGAACTTGTTTCTGATACCAATCAAAAACTTCTAGGGACCAACCCAGGTTGGAATACTAAAAAAAGTTAGATTGGAAAGAACTGTAAACTTTCGGTATGAAAGTTTTCCCCAAACAATTTTGACGTCTATCAATCCTATTATTAATACTGATCAAAAACTTCGCGCGGGCCAACTGTCGTCGGAGTACTAAAAGAGTCAGAAAAAGAAATCCAACTTACCTTTTTTATTTATCAAATCTTTTCGTTGACCGAAAAAAAGAATAGGTTGGAAAATATTTATATGAAGCTTGTCTAACGCAACAAACTATTAAGATTGGTTTATTTTTGGAATAAAACAACGAATTTGAAATTTGTTTATTTTTCAATGTTAGATTAAATAAGCAGTTAAAAAATCAAACTATGAAAAGTATTGTAACGATCATTTCCATTTATTTATTTGGATTTTTTTGCCATATTTCTATCGAAATTGAAAGAGAGAAGTTAACTCGGTCACTTTCGGCTTTACAACTGTAGTTCATATAATCAACTCATAACCAACATCAAAAACCTAACCCCGATGACACAAGATTACAGTGTCATTCATGTCATGCACCTAATGAAGTGAAGCTTTCTTCAACTGACCGTTATTAGAGGCGTGCCCGGAACTTACAGTAACAATATAACTAAATGGGGAGTAATGTTAAGTGCATTTGGGCGATGCTTATTATTTAATGTTGAACTATCGCTTTCAAGTCATGGTACCGCCATCTCTTCTTCAAACCACAAAATACATTCTTGATACATACATATTCCTTCTCTTTTTGTATAATAGTATATATGTATGTCTATCTCTGACATCATTGACATCCCCCCATTTTGCCTTACAAGTTGGAAGACGTCGCCATTTTGTCGTCGGATTCGTTTGCGGTGTTAACAAGACAGACATGCGAAAAATAATATTTTTTTTGGCAAGTGCAGTGAGTTGTTGAAACAAACTAAATGGCGGCCGCCCTGAAAAGTGATTGTTATTGTTTGAATGATTGGTTAAAGGGGTTTCAGTTTCCGTGTATGTGTGGTATCTACTTTTGCTCTAAAATGTCTATAAAATAGGACGTGATGGTTTCGCGGGAGCGAAGTTCTGCATCTCGCTGGGTTTCCCTGTGGGAGTGGTCATCAACTGTGCCGGTAACACAGGTGCAAACAATCTGTATATGATAGCAGTACAAAGTATTAAAGTTTGCCTGAACAGGCTCCCAGCTGCAGGATCGGGAGACATGATTGTTGCTACCGTCAAAAATAGCAAATCTGAACTCAGGAAAAAGATAATGTCGGCAGTGGTGATCAGACATCACAAACCGTTCAGGAGGTGGTGTGGCGTATTCATATATTTCGAGGACAATAAGGGCGAGATGAAAGGCTTCACTATAACCAGGCTCATGCCGAAGAAGTTCCCGGGCCTATGGCCGCGTATCACATCCAAGGCCAGCTCTATAGATTGATTTAATGTATTTTGTTTTTTTTTTAGTTGTGCCAAAGTGACACTCCTTCAATGTGTGAAGCGCTATGTCATCCAGCGTGCAAAATTTATTGCAAAACGGAGTCGGTTTCAGCCCCGCAATCTTATACAGATACTTACCGAAACAAATATGTCCAGTAACTATATGTTCATTCTAAATGTCAGGGTCCCAACGAGAAGGACCCAAGGAAACAGGTGGCGGTGGACCACCTACCAAAGGGGGTCTCAAGTCCTCCGTCCATCTATGCATCAGGGCCCTGTCTCGTTATTTGGACCGAGCTATGACAAAAAGAACTACCCTAATGACGTAAAAACCGAATCAATTTTGACAAAAAATTTATGTTATCAAAAAATGTGGTTTTAAGATCCTGCACTGACTGAATGACTGACTGAATACAGCAGATAGGTCCTGACATACTTGTTGAAAAGTGGTTACCTTCGCCTGAGCATATTTGCATCACTAAAAGGGTTACCGATGTATTGCTGGCCTCGAAGAGGGGACTGGAATCCAGCCACTAATACCGGAACACAACTCTAGGTTGCTGTGGCTGCATACTCTAGTCCAGGAATGGTAGCTATCCAGATGGGCAAATGCCCTACCACCTGGCTGTGGGTTGTTTTGTCACCTCTTACGACAGACCGCCCGGCCGCAACAATTAGTAATTTTCTCTGTTTCTACATTACCAAGCGCATTTACTTTTAATTAATTATTAGAAATTCTTAACCAAATAGAGAAAAATTTTAAACATATACCAAGCTCCGGGCCCCCTTTCTGCTATTACAATATCGTTAGAACGGTCAACCACTAGTGTCATAATGGCTGCTTTTATCGGTTATGACGCCAGTGGTCGACCATTCTGACAATATTGTTATAGCAGGATAGAGGTCCTGACACGTGTTTGTCGTATTAATATTATATATAAAGTATTATTTGATATACAAGATTCTTTATGATTTTTTTAAATATCTTCTACCTGTAGAAACCGTTAACTTCTCAACACGTACAAAGTGTAAGCAGCATTCTAATTTGCATACAACAAGGAAACGCTTACATAAGCATTAACATTTAAGAGAAATCAGGTCTTACACATTCAGATAGTGCTTGCATCCGTCTAAATGATTCGTCCTAGCTGCTAAGTACATGCCTAGAAACCTTTCAAACCTACACTGAAAGACGTTGTACTATTTTGGATTTTAATACCACGCCATAAAGGTGTATCTCACTTGATATTCTCGTCTATGAATATGCCCAATGAACTCTCTCCGATTTGAATGGAATTGTTTGAATAGTACTGTAAATACGTCTTTAGTTGATCTAACAATTATGGGGAACTTAAATATAAATAAATCGGCAGACAAACACACACTGTATATACCCAAATTAAGCAAGTTACGCTTGTGTAATGTGTAATATACAACGGACCATTCTGGGGCCGATCCCAGACACCCAGACCATAGTAAATAACGGAGAAAATACGTTTCTGAAATTTACTATACCAGGAATCGAACCCGGAGCCTCTGCGTTGCAGTGATATAAGCCAGCAAAGGCTTAGCCCGCTCAACCACAGAGGCCGTCACTTGAACTTGAAGTCATTTTTATTGTATATAGTTCTAATATATGCATTCTGAGGGAATTAAAATGATCTATCCAGCATTTAACTCTAATAGAATATCTTTAACAGTGGTCTGTATTTTACAGTTTTACAAAAATCACCAGAGATGCTGGCAATGTGGAGCCAGCCTCGAAGAGCAGACTAGAATCTGGCTACTAATGCCGGAAGACAACTCAAGGTTATTATTGTGGCATACTTTAAACCAGCACCGCACGGGCACATGCCCTACCACCTGGCTGTGGGTTTTTTTGACGTCTAGAACAATAGACCGGCCGTTGGCGGGAAATTGTTAGTATTCTTAAAGATCAAGAAAATATTTAAAAGATTTGGTATCCTGGTTTAAAATGTATTCATTTAAAACAACCCTTAGTTACACGTATGACAGCCACCCCCAATAATTTATTTTTTCGCGATATCAGTACATCATTGCATAGGGACTTTAAATTACATATTCTATCGAAACTTCATTTACAAGTATCAAATACAAAGTTTCCAGATGGGCAATTATTTTCCCAAAAATGTTACTTAGGGGTCAAAAAGGATTATTCCAAGGATGTAAAGAAACCAAATTACTTTACTCTCTTTTATAAAGATATAATTATTTTTTTTCATCCTGTTTTGTACTTAATACAAAAAGTAAGTAATTAATACTAGAGCATTACACCCGCGTCACTACAATTATTATTAATATTTTAATCCATGGCATCAAAATGCAGGTTTACCAAAATCACTTCAAGTATGGACTCGGCCACTTGGCCGCAAAGCGGCCGAGAACAAACAAAACTCAAATGTTCCCCTTTGGACAAATTTGCACATTCATGTGTCAGCTGTAGCTATCGGTTTACGGTTACGGTACACTCCGATATAGAACAAATTCGTACTCGAATTTAAAACGAAACGATTTATCGTTGTTGTCTCACTCTGACACACTTTATATAGGATTTGTGTGAAAGAATAATTATCTTTATTTTGATATATGATAAGCGTTGCAGTCAATTCAGGTTTGAACCTGACCAGGTCTCATTATGACACAAGGAGTAAAGGAGAGTTTGGGCGTTATCTAGTATGCGAAAAAAATTGTTTTGATATATATAAATAGACGATAGACATGAAAATTTTATTAGTGTTCCGTTTTTATCAAAATAACTACGGCACCCCAAAAAGATTGTTCTGCATAATAAACTAAAATAAACTGCTGTTACGCAAAAATTCCCAGAAATCGAATAACCGAAAAACATTCTTCATAATTCGGTCTTGTTACCAATAATTATCGATTAAGTATAATGAAAGGAAATAATAACGTAAACATAATTAAAAATGTACATGATATAATTTGAGAAGAGCAACACAAATTAAGTAAAGAGAGCATCCATTGACTTTAAGTTTTGCGAATATAAAGGAAATTTAATAGTAGATCGTTATACGAGGAATCAAAGAGACCTATTTAGGCACGAGATGGTTTGGTGTACGAGCGTAGCGAGGACGCTAATAGTTGCAGTGTCTAAGTAGGTTTTTCATCCGCGGTTAACATTCATTCAGCTTTTCATTTCGAATATGAGGAAAGTAAAACCTGATTAGTTAAAGAAACAACTACTTCTCTATTAAAATCAGGCGTTATATCCATATCTAAATCTAATGAACTCATTTAGTACGTCACATATGATATTTTAAGTAAATTTGTTATATGTGGCATTCTACCAGTCAATATTCTTTTTGTTATTGATGATAGTAAATATTTAGCTCAAATGTGTGCAAATTAAATAATAATAAAGTAATAAAATAAAATAAAAATGTATCGATTTGATTACAGGGACGAAAAGTACTGTTTTCGTCCCTGTAATCAAGTAACTCCAAGCGTACTTTCAGAATATGAGAAATGAAAAATACCTTTTCAATTAATAATTAAATTTAAAAAGTTTGGATGTTTTAGTTCTGTTTTGGTCAAAATACATACAGAACCTTAAAATATAGAAACACGTAACAAACTGTAGTTAATCGGTGGTACATAAATTTCCCCAGAAATCCTTCTTTATTTATTTTAAGGCTGTAGTTTATTTTTAAGGGGCTAAATAGAATTCTACATCACGCTCGCCCATTGCCGCATTTTCGGAGATATAAAAATGACACAATTTACTTACGACAAATCTGTATTTTATAAATCCTAACAATAAAAATACAAATGTTTCACAAAAATTTAATTGTAATTTCATATACGTTCCTATATATAAAACTTAATTCTTGTGAAAAAAATATGAATGAACCCTCGTTTGAATCATAATAATTATTTTTGTAAAACATAAATAAGGTGATTGTTAAATTGTGAAATACATGTGTCGTAAGTAAAATTTGTCAATTTATATTTTCAAAATGTAGTTATGTACGAGCGAGGTAGCGAACTCCATATATGTAGGTAGCTCCTTAATTTTTGAGTAAAATTTAATTACAAAAAATGTCAAATACACCACGATGATTTTTTTATTTCATAACGATGATGAACTTTATAAACATAAAGCGACTCCTTGCTGTGTTGCTTAATGTAATTATTCATGTATCAAAGAAAGCGCCTTACGCAAGTCACCAGGTGCGTGAAGCGGCCGGATATCGTGCGCGCTTGCGGAAATCACCTGAGCTCACAGGATTCTTTAACCTGCGTTGTGATGATGTCATGAAACATGTATATAAAATATACACGTTCTTTTAATATATGCAATGAAACCTTACTATTATTTATTTAGATATTCATACTTTTACATGCAAATAAATTATAATCAAAAATAAAATTTAAACTAGCAAAAAGCGGTGTTTTAGGAGGGATTGCGAAGTTTTATATATAGTAGTATTTTTAAGATAGTTAAAAAAAAATATTTATTAATGTATGGATTATTAATATGAGCTTCTGTAGATAGTTCATACGACAAATTATAGATAGGTAGATAGATAACACTTTATTATACACCAATACGAAAATGAACTTAAAGACTAAAATTATATCTAGTTGTGTACAAAGGGCGGTCTTATTGCTAAAAAGCGATCTCTTCCAGACAACCCAAATTATTTTCATTCATTTTTTATTTTGTCCAAACAAAATTCTTCGTACAATAAAATTCTTAAAAAATTATATCTTCTATTTTTTTTATGTGATAAAATAATATTTTTATGATACATAAAACATCTAGAAACAAATTTAAATCACGATGTCATAGCCCAAATCTGAAAGTGTGATAGTTTCTCACTAAAGTGTACCACAAAACTGCATAGTATTTTAGTGGTATAGTGTGATAGTGTTAGGGCTTGCTTCGCTCGTCCTGATATTTTTTTCGTGAATATAGATAAAATAAGGTGTCAATATAACAATTTATGGTATCACTAAAATGGTATCCCTGCCACATTGGCAACTGAAAAATATTTGAATTTAAAAAATAATAATCTATGAAACGACAATAAAAATTAAATCACTGTCTCATAATCAAATGATTATAATTTTTAAGAAACGTTATATAATATGATAATAAAATAACAATGATGTAAAATTATTAACTACAAAAAAAAAGAAAAATCTATACTTATAAAATAGTGTTAATTTATTTAGATATTTACAAGTAAAAAAAATACCCCAATGGTTGTCGGCAGGAAGCGTTCCCAAAATGCTGGCCGTGTTGCTACTTTGGACAGCAACACTAAACTTTGCCCCAATCACAGATCAGCTTTCTCAAACGCGTTGAGAGGTCTCAACAAAAATTAAGGAACTCGTGAGCCAATAGTTATCGTAATCGTCTAACGATCTTATTCATATGAGTTAAAGTAAGATTGTTTGTAGGCATACAAAGTTCTTAAAGAAGCCTGCAAACTTATACAAATAAGACCGTAAATCTTTAACTATGGGGTGGAAAATTCTATAAAAATCAAGGTGGTTAAGCTTAAAAAATATCTATATTTTTTTAATATCCATTAATGAATAAACTAATAATAAAAATAAAAATTTACAATATAATAAACGGTCTTATCGCTGTATTATTATTATCCCTTTAAGTGGGATATTTTCTTTAAAATGTTTTTGAAGTGAAACTTCTGTAGAATCGATATGATTTGAAACTCGATGAAACGAAAAAGCGACACTAAAAACAGATATACACATAAATTTATTGGACTAAGCCTGCAAGAGAAAGATATACGAGTTTTACATTGTGCAGCACAGATTAGAGAGTCAGTAACACCGATGATTAAACATAGGTCCAATTTGGACCGAAATGAAATTTATAATAATATTTTTTAGACTAGAACAGTGAAAAATTGAAAGTGATACTTAAGAAGTTTATTTTGAGTTATTGTATGTTAACGGGTGTAGGTTAAAGGAATTGTATTTATATTAATAAAAGTTAGAGAAGAATTATCTGTGAGTATATTCTCTGAAGTTTCACTTCTACTGTCTATGCACTGCACACACACACATTTTTTTATGGTTTAATAGTAACATGACTAACCTGATGGATAGACGTTTGTTACCTCTATGGAACCCTTCATAGTTCGATGATTATCATAATTGCTAGAATTATAGAATAACACTTTTATTAGGCGTATCATCATTTTTATTGCATGAGTTCAGCAGACAGGCAACCGGCCCACCTGATAGAAAGCGATTACCATCGCCTATGGACATTTGTTACACCAAAGGTGCTACTAACGTGCTGCCGCTCTCTAAAAGGAGACTGGAGCCTGGCCTCTAATGCGGGAGCACCACTCAAAATTGTTATGGCGGCATAGTCTAGAACAGGGGTGGTAGTCATCCAGGCGGGCTAAATACCCTACTACCCACCCGGCTGTGGGTTGTTTTGTCGTCTCTAACGTTGGGCCACCCGGCCGCAGGATATTATATTGTTTCTCTGTTACTGTTCATATTGATAGAACGGATAGAAAAGTTAAAGCTCCGTGGACCACACGCGGTCCTCGGGTCGAAGGTTTACGGCTCTATAGTCTTTTATAGTGAATGTAAGATTCCTTGTCAACCTACAGCCTTACATTACTCAACCCTTCCGTTCAGTACATACAGATGAGTGTTACATCCTGGCAATAGCTGTGAATAAACTACTTAATTCTGCAGTTTATATTCCATTATAGGCCTTTAATGTACTTGTCGCCTCGCTTTCACTAACAGCGCGGGCTTTACGTCTAAAATACTCACTTAATTTGCTTCAGAATACAAATGATCAAATATTATTGGAAATCGGTATATGTAATATCACTTGCTAATAGTATAGATATGTCAAAATGTGATCGCATTATATTGACCGAGATACATATTTAATACATCCTAATTTACATTTAATTTTGTATTCGTAAAGAAGTGTGTTAAACTGTGATACTTGTCAGGACAGAATTTTGCCAATAAAGTTCTCAGGTAGATATCTGTCCAAATGATGGGTAGGGGATCAAAAGCGGTCGCTCTTGCTGATTTGTGCTATAAACATGACAGATATTAAAATTAAGTTCATATAACTGTAAAACTGTGTCAGATGTAGCTAAGGATTTTATGCGTTATTTGTGGTGCAACATTATAATTAATTGTTAATGGCATTAAATATAGACAGATAACGTATATATACACACTAGTATAGCTAATCATTAACGGCATTATTTTTAACGCTATAAACAAAACGCATTTAGCCGCAGTCGTTATATCAAAACACTAACATTATCCCATATGGAGCTTAAGCATTAGAAACATATGGAAGGGTCTGGAAAAACAGACAAGGACATATACATTTTAGAAAGAGATAAATAAAGACGAATCGTAAAGAAATAAAGATCGCAATAGTGTAAGTCTGGTTCGGAGTCACTTTGGATACATTTTATCTCGGTATATGACGTCTTTTCCGTGGGATAGACGAATTTAGCCAAAAGAGTGACGTGGTATTGACGTTTTTTTGATACCGTCGTTGCAATTCAATAACATATACGTTTTCTTCATAACAACGCGAACGATCATCCCCTGGCACCAAAGAAGTCGTTTTCGCAGATTTATATGACTAACATGATAAGGTATCAACATGAAGAGAAACTTTATGCTACGACTTACAACAAACAGTATGGGACACGTCTCAATTACACTAAGCGATTCTGTAAAGGCGACCGCTTTAGTCCCGCTGGTGTTCTGTGATTTACTGCGATTGTTGGAGATTTATTATTCAGATAAACTACAGTGTTAATAGCTTTTGCCCATTAACATTTGTCTAGCTCTGACTCTTGTCATTAGCATGCTTCTAGCTTTTTCGACTATTGTTTGGTTCGCGTGTTCTGCGACTCCATTCTGCCCAGTCCCTGTAAAGTTGTCTATATCGCTAAACGAATAGACTAGAAAATGTATGAGAATGATATATCACTCACTACGCCAAGAATGATATCATATACCATATATTTTCACTATATTCGTTTAGCGCAAATTTCAGTTGTCTACAGGGTCAGATGTATGCTCCACAGATAATAGGTGACATATACCATGTTCACTTAAGAACAAGTCCATTTGTCGGTTAACAAATCCTTTGCCATTGTCCAACCGTAATATTTTAAGATTCTTTCCAGTCTTCGTATCTGCTAGTGACTTGAACTCTTTAAAGCTATTTACCTGTTAGTTGGTCGAGTTCGTACCTACAATGATATTAAAAATGATAAAAATATCACACAAACTTGTTAATTCGGACCAGCAGATTTCGAAAATGTAAAGTGACAAAAAATTAATGTAAGAACTCTACTGCGGATGTGATATAAGTTTCAGTTTTTGCATTAGAAAGTGACTTTGCGAAACCTTCGTCACAGAGGAAACCTAAATTATGTGTGGTATGAAAAATATTTGGGACATTTGATTTAAAAAAATAATTTGAATGTATTCCATACGAGGCCACAGTTCTGCCATTACAATATCGCCAGAATGGTCGATCACTGGCGTCATAATGGTTTTGTATGAAAAATCAGCCATTATGACTTCGGTGGTCGACCATTCCACATTAGACTATCCATTAATTAGCGTTAAGCTGATCTTAGACAGTTCATTCCTATCATTTAATTTGGATGTAGCAACAAAAGTTATCTATGTATAGAAAATTAAGTACTGCGTATTTCAACCAAATTGAATGAATTTGGTTGAAATACGCAAAAACCGTATATTATCAGTATGACTAGCGGTTAAAATTTAACATTAAATTTGATACCGTATGATAAGGTAGAAAAATGGATAGTAAGATACAGAAACCATTTTCTTAACGAGGGCAAATCCGATTGAGCAGTTATCACCGCAGGGTAGGAGTGGTAGGGGTGTGTGGCATTTGCCGCGTGTGGGTAGTAATGGTAACTCAGATTAGGCGGCGCTGGTATTCCGCGCGCGCTCATCTCTCCTTCCGTGGGGCGAAACGCTTAGCCGCCCTATGTTGCGTAGAGTTTGACGATATCAGAGGCTATGCTTCCTCAAGACCGTAGTTGTAGCCCTAGAGGCCTCCGTCAGCCAAGGCACGAATTGGTCGAGCTTCTACTTTCGCATAGCCCTGGCATCAGGCGAAGGAAGAAACACCGAGGAGATTTAGTTCTTATCCTCGACTCAGATGGTAATAGCATTTCTTACTTGTAGTGCCAGTGCCACCAAAACGTGGCAAATCCCACACTCTCCAACGCGTTTCTCCTGCTCCTCAAACGGAATAGAAAGTAATAAATTCAGATGGGGACGATCCCGTGTTCAGCGTGCTCAATTCTCCTCCCGTGGGAGACGCCGGAGGCGCGGTTACCCCAGCAACGCACGAGGTCTTTCGGCCTCATGTCAGGGCCTCGCGGAGTAGCAAGGCCATGTACTGATTGTCCTGGCATAAGGGCCAAGGACGTAACACCGAGGGGTTTTAGTAGATACCCGACTCGGGTGGCTTGCTAGTGTCACCCCTATGTGGCGAATCGTATACACCCTAGCCGCGTTTCTCCCACGGCGGTTAGTTATTAAACGGATTTCCCTCGTAAAAAAGTAGTAGCAACTCCAAGGAGTTGCTATGAGCACCCGAGTCAGGTATACTCAGTAAAACCTCCTGTTCCATCCTTCGCCTTATACCAGGGCAATGGGTCTGTCCACTGCGCGGGCATTCAAGATGTAGATACTAGACATATGTGTGTCAAATGTTACAAACCACCTGTTCGTTTAATCAATGAAAAAATGACGCAATATTTTTTAGACTTTACGCATCGAGGTTACGTAAGTTGAAACCGTACGTTTTTTGGGTGTTTGCCAAAAAAGACATATTTTTCTTTCACCCGGATACCTCTGTGTCGCGTAAAATTTCAAAGATACCAAAACAACTACACAACGGTATAGTGAAAATATAATTAATAAGGCATGATGCATTTTTCTTTTAAATTTCATTTAGTCGCGTACGCTGTCGATAATAATCGATGTGTTTTGATGATGTTTAGCGTTCCGTAGCTATTTTGACAAAAACTGAACTTTTTTGTAATCTTTATGTCCGGCTGTCTGTCCGTGTAAATTACAGACATTTTTATTGGAAACTACTAGGTTCACATGGATGAAATTTTTGGAGGCAGGTGCAGTTTGTATATCTAGTGAAACCCTGAAAAAAGTTAAGGGTACGGGTGGCCACCATACATATAACTAAAGGTTGAATTGTTTTTACAATGTACGTAGTCTTGTTAGGTATCATAAGTCAGATCTTAAAAACCTTAATGATATTTTTAAACGAGTCTTTTGATTAATGAATAGGAGGCGAGATTTCATATTTCCGATTTTCACGACTTAGGCTTGTAGTCTCCCCCTATAACTTAAAAAAGCAAGAAAAAAAAACAAGCCTGAAAAATTCTTTCAACAAATATTATTTCGAACAAAATCCATAGGGAAGTTTTTGAGATATGGGGTATTTTCGATTAAACATTTTTTTGTTCGTAGCCAAATAATTAAAACAGGTACGTTTATCATATCTATGGAACCCTTTGCAATGTGCCGCCTACGAAGCATTTACCCAATTTTAATCAAGTTACCAGGGGCCCAATACTCTTTGTGGATACTTAACTGTAAATATATAGCTGATAACTATTTCAAAATAAAATAAATATCTAAATGTGATTAGGGGGCTGGTGGCATTTCATCGCTCAATCAAATCACACCATAGATACAATTTTATTTATTGGCATAAAATTCAATTTTTACCGGCGTTTAAGATTATGTTAACTTTAATTTTAACTAATTCCTATTAAGTGTGTATCAAATGTATAATAAATTAATTTAATACCCAGAAATAATCTTCTTCAATTGCATCAAAACCTTAATCTCGTATCCGCATTAATCAGATTAATTAATAAACCGTTATAGTGATATTACTGATCTACATGCAAATTCATATCACAAATTTCGTCGAATTATCACTATTTTTTTCTTTATATTTTATATGTTTGAAACTTAATAACTATTAAAGCCTTATTACTATTTTTTGTTCTCTTCTTTAAATTAATTATATTATAATTTTTCAAACTACAAAATATCCAATTGCATGTAGTGTTTGCCTATAAATAATTATTGCATTTCTTCTGTTTTTTTTTTATATAAATATGTACATCCTTGGTGTTAGTGTAAGTAATTGTTGATAAACCAAATAAATAACCAGATACAGATTTTAAAAATCAATTCCGTTTTACATAATCCGATATTCAAATGAGCACATAATTAAAACAATTATATCACACCAAATTCAGAAACATAAAACAAAATTGCAAAACCGATCAATATTCGGACATCCGTTTCTATTAACATAATAAAATTTAATTTTAGAAATCTATAATAACATAAAGTCTATTAACATTATAAAACACCATTAAACTTAACAAACACTCGCTAAAAAGATCCCAGTGGTATTTGACTAACATACAGAACGTGCCTTATGGATTAAGAATGGTGGGGGTCACAAAATAAAACCTGCGTACTGTTAGCCTGTCTTAACAAAACGTGCTAAGAGTTCAAAGATGAAGTGCCTTATAGTAATCTGTGTTATAGCCGCTGTTGGTGCTATACCAGTGAGAGAAGATGGACCAGCTGATAAATTCCTCGCCGCGATACGGGATTGCGTGGATTCCGACACCATGCTCTGCCTCAAGGTGTGAAGTGATTGTGATATAGTGTATCGTGATACAGTGATCCAAGATTTAGTGATTGTGAATTTTTGTGAATGTGATGATTATTTTGGCTGTGAGTTTTTGAATGTGGATGGGGTTTAAGTATTCTGGATCTTTAAGGATGTTCAAAAATTCTTAGCGTTTCAAATTCATCTCTCCTGCATCTGTTAAAGTAGACTTCCTTGTCAATAAATTATTAACAGTACTAAGAAGATTGATATTAATTCGTAAATATTAATTAAACATAATTGCTAAAAGCTTTCAAACAGAATCACAGTTCAAAAGCTTTCAGGTATTTCAAAGTGGATTAAAACACTCGTAAACAAATGTAACGTATGTAAGATATTAGTATCGAAAAGAATTTATGAATATTTATTAACTAAGTAACTGAAATAATATAGAATCAATACTCGTCCTCATAATTGATTAAAAACGATATTGTTTAAGCTTTAATAAATAGTATTTGTGTTAAATTCAATACAATTTGGACAATTTAGAAGAAAGTTGTAAAAGAAGAAAAAGTAAAGTAATAAATCTTAAAAATTACTAAAATTTTCAAAGAGACCTTATTTGTCTATCCTCACAAAATAAAGATATGGTGTATTGAATATTCTTCCATATTTTTAAACACTAAGATTGAATTAACGATTAAATTATTTGTACATTTGAATAGATCACATTTGGTGCAAAGTTCATAAATACTCAATGGGGTTAAGCTCCTCATTATCTTTTCAAGTTTTAAAACTAAGCTAGTAGGTAGCAATAATTCTTCCTATTCATTCGAAGAATACAAAAGTGCTTTACTGATGTTTAGGTTTAAAATTGCTTTTATGGAGATATCATTTAATTAAATCAAACTGTGTTAATATTACACAAATTTTTACACTCTTAGTCATTAATTAAAGTTGTAAATAATTGAATATTTAACTGTTAATGATTTATAAGAAATTAATAACAAATTAAAAAAGTAGTCTTCAAAAAAATTCATGTATCCATGTGTAATTATCAATATAAGATATAAGGTCTGTAGGTCAGTAATCAAATTGGAGACGAAACTTGAACATAATAAACTATGAACCCTAAGAACTCAAAAAGACTTGTCTTAAATAAACATTTCAAGAAGATTTAAGTATTTCTCTACTTCAGGTGTACAAGTCTCGAGTAAAAAAATCTAACAATAATTCAATCGGTACTAAGATATTGGTTACCTCAATAGCACTTGAACATAACGGTAATTTATAAATATTCATATAACACCTTATTATTACGCTTTTTCTACGTAAGAAATTTATCAATCACTTTATTACTAAAAAGTCGGGCTAATTGGCCCATTAACAAGGCTACACAATAAGCACAAGCAATTCATAATATATTTAAAATGAAATATGCGTGTATATAAATATGATTTAAATCCACGATCAATAAATTATACTACTTTTAACATAAACGCAAAAAAAAAAAATGTGAAGGATGACATCAAGATTTTATCGAGTGACAGCTAACGTTAATAGTCAGAGTATAAGTGTTGAAAGAAAACAAGTTGCTGGGTTAAACCCAAATGGTTGAAGTTATAGAGTAGAGAGGTATAAACTTGTAAATAAACTGTAAGCTATTTAAACTATATTTTCTAATTACAGGAAAAAGCAATGAAACTCACAGAAAACTTAGCGCTTTCAAAGGAATTGTCAATTTTAGATGGCATAAGCTTCGCCAGGACCGGGAGCCCTCGCTCTGCCAGGAGTTACGAGCCTCTAGCCGAAGAACCTAAGGCCAGAGAGAACCAAATTGAAGAGAGAATTATGGAAAACGTCGTTGATTTCTTGGATAGTCACGTTCTGCAGTTGAGAATGCCGAAAGCTTTTGAGGAAGATAACTCTGTTGATGAAGAAGGTGAGCATACTGTATATGATATTGGAGATAAAATGATAGTCAATCTGTTAGAAAATGGTTAATTAATGACATAGGTACTCTGACAATCGACTCAGCCTGTTATAGAAGTAACACTTAGACTAATATAAATGTAAATAACCGTATATAAACACGAAAAATACAATAGAGGCTTGGTACTCTGATCGTTGAAAATGTGTCTCCGTCTGAGTTTATGAGCCTTTTGGGTCGTAAAACATATTTCTCATTTTTAAACCGTAAAGTAAAAATAATTAAAGTTCTAAAGCTTTGTTTTGAAAAATATCCGTTACGTGTTTTTAAGATAGGGGGGAGTATCTGATAGAAAGTGCTTAATGGGAGGGGCCGTATTTTTGAGATTTTTTTATGGTTCCGTAGAAAATGACAAATACAATGGAATATTGTAATTTTTCTTCCCTTTCTTTTCCTTCCTGACCCTTTTATAGTTCTTGAACTGCCACGTATTTGCCCATTTTGTAACTGATAAATATCTCTATGATAACTGTCTTATTTTAAAATTATACAACGATAAATCATAGAGTCCCGTTATAGCTTTCAGTTGACACAATGACGTGCAAGAAAGCATGAGAAACGCATTAATCACAGCCATTTGTATTATTGACAAAAGACCCATATGAGAAACCAGTCGAACAAGTCAATTCACTTGGTATTGAGGCACATTGTAACTACTCTTAGAGTGAGAATGCAAATAATTTATTTTAAACGTACCTGTTTCAATGTTTAAACTCCAAATGAAAACACTGCTTCTCTTCTATGTGCTTTTATCATAGCATTACTAAGAAGTAAAATTATTTTAAAAATGACATTTCTACATTAAATGGTTGTGAAACATGATGTACCACTGAGCTTTTAATTTTACATCTTTCGAGCTCTTGACACAAAGATTGTTTAACTGTATTATCACACCTAAGTAATAGTGTGGGATATGGTTAGACAGGTCTTAAAAATCATAAAGATGTTTCTTAATGACTCATTTAAGCTGATAGATAGGAAGATGTTCACTTTCATAGCCATAACAATTGCCAGTCCAAGCTCTAATTTTTGAACTTTGGTAAGGAAAACATCTGAAAAGTTAAGAGCGTTAGAATTAATTAATATTTTCAACGAAAATTGTTTTTTGCAAGATGCGTTGAGTAATATATGAGATAAGTATTTTTCTGTTAAATGATTTTAAGCTTCCGTAGCCTAATGGCAAAAATAAAGGACATTCGCCACCTCTACGGAATCCTTTGTGCGTTGATTGAAACACACTTTCCTGATCTTATTATATTATATGTATTTGGATGATATAAAAAATTAATACATAATACCTCTCTGCTTATTCCATAATTTAATTCGATCTGCAATTATCAGAAATGTCTTCAGAGATCATACAAGAGATAGCGAATTGAAAACACTAATCCTTTTGACCTTTTTTGATGATTTTTAATAAACTTTCATACGTTGAAATGTCATTTCAATAATGAAAGTCGAAATTGTATGTCCAAAAACGAAAGGTGAAACTTTTTAATGTCAATTGCTTGAAATATTAAGCTTCATATGCTTTTCTATACTCTTATAACAATGAAGTTTTAATGGATATATTATGTATATGCAGTATATGTGTAATTTGGTTTATTGTAATGTTTATTGTAATGTTTTTTCAAGTCATCATCAGGTCATTTCTCTTTATAATAGACTTTGTTAGTTTTGAGGGTCAAGTGAAATGTCTTTTATTACTATGACTTCTTTTGTTAACTTTATAATAAGGTTAATTGTTAACTGCATTGTTTACTGTGTTAAGGGCATCTTAGACTTATAATAATCATAGCACAATTATGAAAATAGCAAATTCGAGAAAAGTTACAAGTCGTCTATTATATGTTTGGCTTTTGGAGAGACTTCCGCGTCTGTCTACAGACTGTATGTTCCAAGTAATTGTTCAGAAAGGTGCCTTTGTTTTCTTTCTACCATCAACTGGGCCTTTATCTCCATTGCCTTGAACCACTTCGCTCGTGTACACAATATTTATCAAGAACGTTTCTCTTGCGCACCCTTGGGATTTGCAATGAACTCGTTGCCGATTCCCCACAGCGCTCCAATGTAGGGTTTTTCAAAAAGAGTGTCATAAAATTTCTTCGAAGACTAACACCGCATTAGTGAAATCTCTGATGTTGCAAACGGCCATAGGCGACGGTAACCGCGTTTCTTCAGGTGCGTCAGCCTGTATACTATACTTCAACTAAAAAAAAGTGCTTTACTTATTTTAATACAAATGAATTTATTTAAAGTTAGGTTATTATAACTATTTTTTTACCCTTGGTAGAAAATAGATATTATTTACATAGACTTTATGCTAAATATTAAACAGTAGTTGGGCAAGTAAATGGATATTAAGATATAGAAAACCAAGCATAAGATGGATTGGCGGATGTCAAAAGTCGGTTATCTCGATGCGCAGGTTACTTCAGTACGTGGAAATTATAATAACTTGCATATAAGGCTTGAAGAACCGCACTAAGGCACCTCTGCGATCCAGTAAGCTAGGGAGGCTAACGCTTATATCACTCGACTCATTATAAATATTCCACCTTCTTTTCTTTCCAGGCCGTGGCAAGAAGAAGAAGAAGCTCAAGAAGCTCCTGCCCATCTTAGCTCTTATCAAGCTCAAGCTTGCAGCACTTATTCCACTTTTCCTTGGCATCATCGCCTTCTCATTATTCAAAGCCTACATCCTTGGCAAGATCTCCTTCATCTTCATGGCTATTATGGCCTTGAAGAAACTCCTCGAATCAAAGAAGAGCAGCGGCTGGACTGAGCCACCTCATGAAGAACACCACGGTTGGGAAAACAGCGGTGGTGGTTGGGGAAGGTCTCACGATGGCCAGGATCTGGCTTACGGTGCACATATGAAACAGGCGTAAGTTAGGTATTAATTTTAACCCAATGCTTGATGTTGAAATGTCCACGTGGTTGACAAACAAACAAACTTCTTTGAATATAGCTTATTTATTCGTAAAATGTATAGATGTATATACACAGAGCTGTCTGGATATAGCAATTTGAAGAACTATATTGTACAGAATTTGCAGTACAATCCAGTAAGCTGACATTTATAGCACCAATAGTTTTAATCCGGCCCCATACAATAGAGTAATTTTGAATAATGTAATATGTAATATATATAAATATATATATCTATATATCTCTAGCAAGTATATAGGCGACTTTAATCATTTTCTATCACGACGACCTCTAGCTAGTTTGTTGTTCTGATATTTTTTAAATATATTTATTAACAATAAAAAGCTCGTAAAAATCTACAATATTCATTGTTTTCTAAATATAAATATAAATTAGGTATATTTTATCTATAAAAGTATCTGGAAGCACTACTGTTTTATATTAATTGATACTTGATTCACGAAGGTTCGTGAAACTTAAGTATCAAAAATATTTTTATTATCACGTGGACTTTTCGAATATTAAGTTAATTGACCTAATGTTAAGTGTTAATTTATTTCAATACGATTACCTATTTATTATAGCTCTGTTATGTACATAACTTTCTTTGAAACCACCGTATTTTTTATATTATTTTTATTATTTACTTAGAATTATATGTGTGTCATTTATTAGTTTCTTATTTTATTTACTTTTACATTTCGACATGATGACTGATTTATCTCCAATATTATATAATGTATAAGTATTTTATTTAATATTATTAAGTATTATCGTAAATAGAGTGTGAGGTAGTACATATACGTGTATAAGTTACAGTTCCAAAGATTGTTTATATTTTTTATTTTTATTTTATTTTCATTGATTTTAGTTCTATATTTAACGGTGTGTATAGAAATGTACAAAGTCATATTTATAACCAATTTTCTATTTACTGCACATGACGTACTGATTGTGATTAATTTATTTTACGATGGATCCACGCAAAAGGCGATAATAAACGAATTTTTGTAAAAATAAAAGCTATCGTTTTATTTTCTATGTTCCATGTAACGTAAAAGCCTTTATTTACTAGGTCGTATCCTCTCAGAAATAAAAAACTTTAATTAAAAATTTGCCGTTTTGAAAATAATGTTATAAAATTAAATGATGTTCTAAAATGGGTTAAACACACATTCATAAATTTAACTAGAAGTCATCTAAATAAATTTATATTTATTGAGACAGAACGGCACACTTGTTTTTTCCTAAATAGATTTTTTTTTAAATATTATAACCTATATATATGAAGGTCACATCTACTTTTAATATTTCTGCTATTTGACTACACCGTCGTATGTAGTTATATAATACATTTTCTCAGCAATTTTTTTTCATATAATTAAGTACTAACCAAACCCATTTATACATGTCCATAATACATAAATATAAAAATCAGATATTAGGGAGTCAAATTCAAAATAAGTTTCGTCTGAGAACATTTTTAAAAGGGCATACCAATATACAATGTACTCTTTGGGTCACACATATATGTGTTTTTTTCACAACATACATGTGCCATAAAAATTATTTGGATTTTTGGAGGGCTTGCGTGGGGGCCATAGCAAAATACGTAGAGGCCCCTTTACAAATTTTATATAAATGTGGCGTGACACTGAGCGACGATTATCCATATAAAAATACACCCAAGGAAAAGGTCCGTCCAGTGTAGGACTATTATTATAGGAAATGAAAAAAAAGGTAGCGGGCTATTGGGATGAACTGCTACTGGAACTAGGAATCTGGGACTATGGGGACTAGGGCATCTGCCCGTCGTATTAATAATAATCGGCAGACAAACACACACATTGTATATCCCCAAGCTAAGCAAGTTACGCTTGTGTTATGGGTAATATACATGGACCACTCTGGGGCCGATCCCAGACACCCAAACCGTAGTAAATAACAGAAAGATCGTTTCTGAAATTTAACATGCCAAGAATCAAAACCCGGTACTTCTGCGTTCCAGCGAATTCGGCAGGCTAAGACTTAGCCCGCTCAACCACAGAAGCTGTCGATGGCAATGTTCGGGGAACATGTATTAAATGGGCAGACGGTGACAAAAATGGCGTACAAAATTGGCGAGGGGCAACATAGGCTGACAACACTAACATTAATAATAATAATGTCTAAGTAAAAAGTTAAATTTATGACCTTCCCTATGTATATATATGACCTACGTATGACGAACATAGGCTACTTTATATAGCAACCAAAACAAAAGATTCCCTTTTATATGGATCTGGAACTTAATTGAGCGTAACCGTGAGTATGTAAGTATCTTTACATGCAATAACGTGAATAATTAAAAAAATGTTAGTTCTAATAATCTAATAGAAACATACCACTGAACAATAAAATTGGTATTAGGCAAAAAGTGACAGAGAACTTGTAACGTAGAAATCAAGAGCACAACCGATTAAATTGATAGATAAAATCGTGAGAACACGAAACAATTGTACAGGGTCTTTAACTCTCTAATGTGAGTTTGATGTCATGGGACAGGTTACACAGTGTTTATGATCATTGTCAAGGTTAAATCTCAATACTGATCTCCTTGCTGAATTATGATAAATGAAATAAAATTAATAATTGTTTGTGTACCGTAAAGGTTATTCACGTCATTTTTTTAATCGACTTCCAAAAGGTAAGGTGTGTTTGTTACACGATTACTCCGTAAATCGTAGAACGATTTCTAATTTTTTTTCTTTATCCGGTTGTGCATACTCCTGTGGTAGTCCCATTGTTACCAAGTCAGGATGTGACGAGTGGATCCCAGAGATATTAGCAATCATTTTTGGAGAGCGCCGAGTGTCTCTATGAAAAGCTATATTTGTATACGCGTGCCAGTAGTATAATTTCTACAGGCGCTTATAATATTATTTTTCAAGCTATTCAAACAACAACTAAAAAGCAGAAAATAAGTCCAAGGTGCCAAGTAAAACAATATTCAACATGTTATAGAAAACATCTATTTCTGGTTTTTGAGTTTGAAGTCGGATTTGTTTTTGTTAATTCCGTGGGGAAATCCGTTTTTTTATAGCTGGAGTAAAGCAGACAGGCAGAAGGCCCACCTGATGGAAAGCGGTTACCATCGCCTATGGACGTTTGCAACACCATAGATGTCACTAACGCGCTGCCGGCCTCGAAGAAATTTTATGATACCCTTTTTAAAGAACCCCATATTGGAACGCTGTGGGAAAACCACGGTTGAGAGCTCATTCAAAATCCCCACGGTGCGCAAGAGAAAAGTTCAAGAGAACCGTTGCGTTCAAGAGCGAAGCGGCTCAAGGAAGTGGGGATGAACGACCAGCCGATGGCATGCGGTGCAGTGATAAAAGGAAGATGAAGGCACCATTCTGAAAGGTTCTTCGGAACGATCCCCACTGTACAGTCGGTAGAATACGTAGAGAGACACGAAGTCTCTCCGAAAGCCAAGCGTATTTAAACCGTCTATGAGTATGGGATCGTCGACAATGCGAACGGCTCTGCGTTGAATACTGTCTAGGGGATTTAACCGCTTAAGAACAAGCCACCGCGGAGAAAGCAGAGTGAGGCGTGTGGGATTCGTCATTTTGGGGTGGCACTAGCAACCCCGTATAAGTGCTACTGCTACCCGGTTGGGGACACCCAATAGAACCGCTCAGTGTTCCGGGCTGTGGGCTCACTCTCATATTCTACTCCCCCTACATTTTAATTATGCTGGAGAGCTGGTCCTCTCCGGCTTCCTCGGTTCACACCATGATGTGAGAAGGGGTGGGTGGAACGGTGCGCGCCTTTTCCTCTCCGGCCTTTATCTGCGAGAACCCACTTCCCTAAATTTTTAAGTTCTTCGCAAATTCACTACACGTTTTATTTTTGCTAAAGCGACAATGGAACCATAAGATCAACAATTTAATTATCTTACTCTGCCTCGTGTATACATTGTTTTCTTTTAGATATTTTGTTTTACTACACACACAATTTTTGCAGGCACGGCAGAGATCTTAACTCGAGACTCTCGTAGGTCCGATCAATTAGTTGGGCAGTTTGGTGCAAGCCATGCTCCATAGCGATGATCATTGGGTGGATGCGGCTAATTTCTGCGAGGCTGTCATGTCTCAAAAGGAGGTCGCGGAACGAAAAGGGAGAGAGGTGCGCATGCGTCTCGCGGGTACCGACGTCAGTCGGGGTCCCGGAGGCGCATATATGCGCAAGATCTCCTCCCGTAATACCGCTCCAGCATCTAGGGAGTGGAGGAGTCATCCTCCTGTTGACGAAATGAGTTTGCCCTGCTTCCCGGGGCACTTTCAAGTACTGATGCACTCGGATCGGCATGGGCGTAACTACGTTTCTCGACGCGGGGCACAAGGGAGGAGGGTGGTTTTAGTGGAGTATTGATTAGTCGAGTCTCCACACAAGCCGGCGATTGACTCTGGTGCCCATTCGTGGTCTCACCTCTAGTCGCTTTGGTCTAATCCCTAGTAAAGGACCCGGTAATGTGCGAAATGCATTTCCCCGCCTTAAAAAAAAACTGTGAGCTCTTTCTGCGTGCATCGGAACACAAACTAACTTAATTGACAATTTCTATTAATTGTATTTTACCTTTTATAAAACATTTACTTTTTATGAAATCATTAGACTTCGGCATGTTGCTTAAGAGTTACTTCTTCTTTGTTTTATGTCACAACACGTTGCAAAGCGGTGATAAATTATATTAGGCTCCCACAGAGTAAATAATAATAATAAACAAAAATTAAAATTAAATAATTAAAATGAACAACTTGGGCTACCCCCAAGTTGTTCATTTCATCATCAGTTCAGTTCATTCAGAGTTTCTTGCGCCGCTTCTTCCCTTCGAGCCATAACATGTTGCGAAGCGGTGGTAAATTAGATTAGGTTCCCATAGAGTAAATAATAACCATAAACAAAATTGGCGGTAGGCTAAATAAAATTTCAACAATTCACATTGACATTTGACATCTTTGTCTTCCGTGATCATGGCTACTGAAAAGTGGCCGAAACGTCGGTATATTAAAAATCAAATAAAATACGTGTTCAAAACTGTTAAAACGTAGTTTCATTATGTTTACTAGTCTTGAAAACTTTAGAAAATACTAGAAAATTTATGTAAAGTAGAAAATGAAATTGTGTATTCAACTGAAATTTTATTTAAAAATATATCTTCTCTTCTCTTCTTTAGCCAATCTCAGTCCACTGCTGGACGTAGGCCTCCCCAAGTACGCACCACATATCCCGGTCTTCCGTCTTCCTTTTTTTTTTTTTTTTTTTTGCCAGGGGAAATCCGTTTGAGGACTAAGCCGCGACAGGCACAGAAGCCTGGGGGGATGTTCGCTACCCGATGTGAGTGTGGGATTCGCCAGATCGGGGTGGCACTAGCGTGCCCGGTCAGAACCGGTGCCGCGCTATTGCCACTCCCCAGTTAGGGATACCCACTAAAACCCCTGGGTGTTCCGTCCTGCGCCTTATGCCAGGGCTACGGGTAATTGGGACTCCCGGCTCCGCATGCCCTGGCAGGCGTGGGCCTCGCTCACTAGGCCTCTTCATTGCCAGGGGTCTATGCCCCCGGCATCTTCTTAGTCTTTTCCGGGCATGGGGCGGTCTGTAACGCGCCCCACGGGAAGAGAGATGAGCGCGCGCGGAACACTCGCGCTCTCATCTCGACGGCATGTGCGGGTGAGTGAGAACCCCTATACCCCAAGGGGCCCCACCCGCGCCGCCCGCTTACGGTGGCCGAAGGTCGAATTCCGACCTCCGGCGTCGGCGCGTCCTCCTTTGGCGGGAGCGGAGCAAGGACGTACGCTCACGCTCCCGCTCCGCCTCCTCCTTTGCAAACATAACGTGCTCGCAGAAGGAGGAGACGGCGTCCCATCCGGTGCGGCTCCCGACCATGGTGCGAACCACGGCCGGGAGCGAAAGGTCTAGTCCGGTGTGGGCGACGAGGTCTCGGCGCTGCTCCGTCCATGCAGGGCATTCCTGCAGGGTATGCAGCGCCGTATCCTCGTCGCCTGTGTCGCAATGATGGCACCCTGACGTTGCCTCGCGGCCGAGGCGACACAGGTACCTCCCGAAGCAGCCGTGCCCCGAGAGGACCTGCGTCAGCCTGAACGTCAGGGTGCCGTGTGTTCGTCCAATCCATGCCGGCAGGACGGGCCTCACCGCCTCGATGGTGGCGGGGCCCGCGCTGGGGCGTCTGAGGCGATCTTCCCAGACTCCCACGGCGACCTGGCGGAGCTCCGACCTGCACGCCTCGATTTCGCGAGGCGCGGGTCTGGTGCCCCTGGCCAGGGCCTCTTTGCGCCACACATACAGTGACGCCAGGACCCTGGCTTCCAGGTCCCATGGGAGGGATCCGGCGAGTAGTGAGGCCACTTCAAAGGACACCGTACGGTATCCCTTATCGCCCTGACGGCCATTATACGCTGAGCTTGACGCAACAGCGGAGCGTTGCGGGCCGTCAGACGATCCGCCCATACAGGGGCCCCGTAGAGGGCTATCGACCGTACGATGCCTTCGAAGAGTTTTCGGCACGTGGCGTTCGGCCCCCCGACATTGGGGAGCAGGCGTGAGAGCGCGCCCGCTGCCCCCTTGAGTCTGGGGAGCAGCTGCCGAAAATGTGCCGAAAAATCCCACCGGCTGTCGAGGACCAATCCCAGATATTTCATGGTCTCCCCGATGCCGATGCGGATGCCTCCTACTATGATAGCGGTGTCTGGAGGTGGACGGTTCCGAGGGCGTGAAAGAACACGGCCTCGGTCTTCTGAAGCGCCACCTCCAGTCCAAGACGCCGGATCCTGCCTACAACTAAGGACACCCCAGCCGTGCCTAGAAGGCACGCCTGCCGGTGGGTCCTCCCTCGTGTTGCGATCAATGTGTCATCTGCGTAGCATATGATGCTGACGCCGGGGAGGACCCTACTGCGTAACGTCCAGTCGTATGCGATGTTCCACAGGAGGGGACCAAGAACCGACCCCTGTGGAACACCGCACACCATGGCTCGCCGATTCCATCCCTCGTGGACCGGGTAAATGACGGCTCGATCATTTAAATAGTCCCCGACTATGCGGCGGAGGTAGGACGGCACCCCGAAGTACCGGAGTGCCTCCATGATGCAAGGCCAGGGCAAGGAATTGAAGGCGTTGGCGATGTCTAGGGACACCGCCAACAGGACCTCGCCCCGGGTGACTGCTTCCTCCACCAGGCCTCTCAGGTGCATGACGGCGTCGATCGTGCAGCGCCCTGTGCGGAAACCGAACTGGTTGTCCGCCAGGTCCGGCCCCGTCGTCGATAGGTGCTGGAAGAGGCGGTCGACGATGATACGCTCAAAGAGCTTGCCAACCTCGTCCAGCAAGGTCTTCCGTCTTCCTCATCCAGCCCCTGCCGGCGATCTTACGCAGATCGTCAGTCCACCGGGCTGGCGGGCGACCTACACTACGTTTGCCGAGACGTGGTCTCCGTGGAGGCCAAAAATATATGTTGCAAGAAAAAATAAAATATAGGTAAGTATGTGACTGCCGTTTTAATTGAAGACTATTTCTACTAGCTGAAGTTAAAAATGATCCTATGAATCACATCAATATAACAATGCAATAAAATTGCATAAATAAAGACTGCCTTTATTATGTAGAAGCGGACTCCAAATATGCGACGTCGTGCGAAGAACCAAGGCACCGGAAGGAATCATAAAGAAGTCAGGTTTTGGTTATTCTTTTACATGCACTTTTTGCGGGCTTTTCCAACCACTATTCTCATACGGTCTTCTCCATTCAGAGACTCCGAAGGTGCGAGGGTAGTTGGTCATAGCGGAAGGGCTGATCTAAGCTCCACTAATATAATAGAACGGAACGGACTGGAATGGAACGGAACAGACTAGAAAATACTTTATTGTATATCGTTAGACAAAATTAAAGAAGTTCAATAAAAAAAAAACACTAATTTTCTGTGTTCTAATTTTTTTTATAGTAGTAAAGTTTAGCACTATCTCCATAAAAGCGTTTAAAGATCTGTCCGTGCAGGAACGGAGAAAGAATACAATATCCTGCGGCCGGGCGGCCTGTCGTAAAAGGCGACAAAACAACCCACAGCCAGGTAGTAGGGCATCTACCCGTCTGGATAACTACCACCCCTGGTCTAGAGTATGTCACCATAACAACCTTGAGCTGTGTGCCGATATTAGTGGCCAGGTTCCAGTCTCCCTTAACCACTTTCCATCAGGTGGGCCGTCTGCCTGTCCGCTGAACTCATGCAATAAAAAAAATGTATGGCGCCTGCGATAGGGTTTCGCGTGAAATTTCATCTATAACAGTAAACAGAAAGCGATTTGAAATCTGACAAGTTAACATTGTTTACATAAATGAAAAGATTATAAAACTTAGGCTCTTGCCGTGATTTTGATCAATTACAACCAATTATAATTGTTTGCACGCAACAAAAAATACACGCGTTATTAGTTCTTAGATTTTCCGTTTCCTCGTCTTATGATCTATAGGTTTTACAATTTGATTCAAAGATTGATTACATACTAAGTAATTTATCTATACATATAATAAAACTGTAGAGGTCGACATTCTGTACAATGAAAAAAAAACTAAAAACCTAGTCAGGGGGATGTAAGAAGTGAAATAGAAGTAATTTAGATGTTTTTCAATTTTTTTGTTTCTCTGTTTGTACCGGCTAATCTCCGAAACTACTGGACCGATTTAAATGAAATTTTGTATGGTGGTAGCTTATACCCCTGGTCAATATGTAGGATACTTTTGATCCCGAAAAGTTAAAGTTCCCGTGGAATAGTTGAAAAAACAACACCACGCGGACGAAGGCGCGGGCATCAGCTAGTAGTAATATAAATTGGGTGTGCGGTTTTCCACTAACTATGAGTGGTACAGTAAAAGTGACAACTATCTCTTGTTTTTTTATTTCGCTATGTAAGCATAATAAAAATTTATGGCGGCTAGGCACAATAAAAAAAAAAGTGTGCGTCTCGGGACGCCCAACAGATAACTTAAACTAATCTAAGTTGAACTATTTAATATTGAAATTGTTTAACTTGAGAAAAGCTTAGGTTATTACTTAAATTTTATGTATATAGCACGTGGGTTAGAGTGAGAGAGGAGGAGCCTGCCTACCGCTGCCGTATGCGTGAGAGAAAGGGAAGCCAGACAGACTGGCGCCGTAACGCGTTACGTAACGCAGCGGTTTACCCTCCCATAAGAAGTTATCACTTCAAAAATCCCTTTTTCTTGAATTTTTAATATCTATATTTCAATATTATATGTGTACAATATTCGTTTAAAAAATAATTGTATCAAAAAGGTTGTCCTATATCATACCATATCTCAAAAACTGCTTAACGGATTTTGTTGCAAATTTTTTTTTAAAGTGTTTTTGAAGCTTTGTAATTCAAATTTAAGAATATACGTATGTCTCGCTATCATTTGATTAAAATACGGAAGTCATTATAATATAGGTTTAAGTATACTGAAAAATTATTAGTCAACCCTCAGTGTAACGGGCTACCCCACACTTAAGTGTGGCGGGCGCTCGTAATCTTTAATTTATTCGCAATTTATTATAGCACCGTGCCTACACATTTTGATAACATAAACTAAATTTTCATTCATATTAGACGAGAGTCGAGTTAAATGATGTCACGTACAAAAAGACACGGACGGAAACAACGAAAACACAAGTTCCGTTTCTACCGTGAAAACAAGAGTTCCGTTACTACTAAAATATGTTACTATGGTACTCAAAAAATTTATTGATACAATAAAAAAATACAAAATATTTTTTTTTAATATTACTCAAGGAAGCATTTTTGAAATGATAACTTCTTATGGGAGGGTAAACCGCTTCGTTACGTAACGCGTTATGGCGCCAGTGTGTGGCTTCCCTTGCTCTCACGCATGCGGCAGCGGTATGCAGGTTCCTTCTCACTCACTCTAACCCACGCGCTATATACGTAAAATTTAAGTAATAACCTATGCTTTTCTTAAATTAAACAATTTCAATATTAAATAATTCAACTTAGATTAGTTTAAGTCATTACTTCTGTTGGGCGTCTCCAGACGCACACATTTTTTTTATTGAATGAGTTCAGCAGACAGACCACTTGATGGGAAGCGGTTACTGTCGCCTATGGACATTTGTAACACCAAAGGTGGTACCAATGTGCTGCCGCTCTCTAAAGGGAGAATGAAACCTGGCCACTAATGCCGGAACACAACTCAAGGTTGTTATGGCGGCATACTCTAGACCATGGGTGGTAGCCATCCAGACGGGAAAATACCCTACCACCTGGCTGTGAGTCGTTTTGTCGCCTCTTACGACAGGCCGCCCGGCCGTAGGAAGTTATATTCTTTCTCCGTTCCTATACGGATAAAGATTTATAGTAGCAGTCCATTATTGCCCACTGCTGGGCTCGGGCCTTCTAAATTCTTAGAGGAACCGACAATATACCCACCACGCTTGTCAAAGGTGCTTTAGCAGGTTTGGCATATCGGTTATACCGGTGTGCAGGTTTCATCAAGATGTTTTTCTTCATAGTCCGTACGTGGTAAATGTAAGGACAGAAAACTAAGAGTCAATTGAGTTCGAGACGCGTGTGTGATAAGTACTAAGCTCCCATAGCTTTTTTTCTCACGCATTCATTTGATAACTGACTTCAGAAGCAATGGTATTATGATAACCCAGTAAATTTAATTTTTGTCGGTCTACCTTACAGACGATTACATACAACATCCGCTTAAACCCGTCTACGCAGCTGGCCAAAGTGCGACCGCAGGACTGCAAGTTTATGAGTACTCAGTACCGCTACATAGGGCGCGGCACGGGAAAGTTTTGCCGCGCCTACGGCTGCTGCAGGTCGACTCACACTATATGAAATTTTACAAGCATTGTCTTAATCATTTCTATGTTTTCGGTAGTTTTTCTAAATTGTATATAATGTAGTTTATTAATAGTAAGAACTATAATTGTAATCGTTTGTGTAAAAAAGAGAAAATTTAAAAAAAAAAAATAGATGAACGCAATTTCTTTTTCGTATAAAAGATTATAAAATAATAATAAAAATTGTGCGTGTGCAATTCACATGCAGTGGAAGTGAAACAAAGTGTGACAAAGGGTGGGAGGGATTCTAAATTTCGTGACGTCATATTTCATATTATATAGTTATAATATATTTAAACTTTAAAACACGACATTTGAAATATTAACGAAAAACTTCAAAACATTTCCAACTCTATCTGTATGAGCATTGTGTTTAAATTATTAAATATAATGTATGCTATCTCATTCTCTTGCAGGCTTAGTCCTATAGATTTATGTGTTTTTCTTTTTAGTGTCGCTTTTTAGTTTCATTGAGTTTCTAAATAAGCTTCACTTCATAAACTAATGACTAACAAAGTAAAAAATAGCCTCTGCATAGGATTATAACAGAGCAGGTAAAAGATCATTTCTATTAATAAATGTACCACATGGATGTCGTCGATTGTAAGGCGTTGATAAAGGGGCACTCGCTCCCACATGCCATACGTGTGCAAGCTGAATGAGATCCGGCGACTTTTCCACAGCGCCACAACATGGGGGCTCTTCGAAATGGGCGTAAATAGATATTTAGTCTCAGCGAGGCAAGCAACGCGCCAGCTCCCTTTGTGTTTATGTCCATAGGCAATGGTAAACAGTTGATAGCAGGTAGACCAGTTGCTAGTTTGCTTAAAAGCAAACATAAAAAAATATCTTCCCGTGGTAGCTTAGTGCCTACCCCACTCGCGTCTTGACTTACTGATTTATGTATGTTATTTTTTTATTACATGTTTTCAGCAGACAGGCAGATAGTCCACCTAATGAAAAGTGGTGACAATCGCCTATAGACATTAACCAATGTGCTGCCTCTTTCTAAAGGGAGTCTGGAACCTGGCTACTAATGCCGCTGGAGCACAACCCGAGATTGTTATGCCGGCATACTCTAGACCAGGGGTCTGGAGTGGTCTGTGAATTGTTTAGTGGCCTCTTATGCCAGCCAGGCCACCCAGCCGCAGGAATTTGTATTCTTTCTACATTTCTGCACGGATGTAATTTAAACAGTTTATAGGAGGTTTGATGATGTAATAAATATATTTAATTACACAACCTGCCCTGAAAATAGCTTGTATCTATTTTTACAATTGCGAAATAGAAATGCAAATGTATATCCGTTTTATAATAAATATACATAAATAAATATTTGCATAGAATTATGCATTTAAATTACGTCTACTTGACATGATTTGGCAGAATAATTTTAATACGTTGTCAATCATTATTAATACCAGTTTATTTTCTATATTCGTATAATATGTTACGATTTCACTATGAATCTATAGTGTGTACACAAATAACTTACACGGTTTCGATAATTAAAGTATATTTTTATTTACGAATCAAACACACACAGACTGTCTTATCACTACTATATACATTTTGCAAGAATACACACACTTGCTATTATACAGAAGGATTGTTCGTTTATTTAATCTACGATTATGGATTTGAATGTCCTGGACTTACTAGAACATGCTTTGAACAACCCCGTGATACGTGATAACTATCCTGGCTTCGCCTTTGAAAAAGAGAGAGAGAGATAGAGAAGAGAGAGATAACACTTTATTGCACATCAAAATATACAATTACAAAAACAGACCATATTTACAATATTTTGTAGGCAATACAATAGGTGGCCATATCGCTTAAAGCTATCTCTTCCAGGCAACCTAAAACAAAGAAATTTGAATCAGACAATGTAGGTGGTGCAGGAAAAAGACAATAGATACATAAATACTGAAACTTATTTAAGAATTAAATATACAAATACATACATATATACATAGTTATATATACACACATATAAAATAATATTATATTTCAAAATACATAAGTTATTATAATAAATGTATTAGCATGTTTATATTGTGTTAATCAGACATTAGCTATCTGTGGACAAATAGTGTTTTACCGTGTATAGTGTTACCGGGCTAACGGTATATCCAAGATTTTTAATATTTAACAAATTTGAAATTATATAACATACCTACGCTACAAATGAATATTTGGGAGAATATTCACTACATTGATCCTTTGAATTTGATACCGATTCTCGTATCCTATCCCTTCTGTCACATTCCTCTTCTCTATCTCTCTTTTTCACCTGCATGTTTCCCTGTTCTCTCTTCTTTAACCCATCTTAAAGGCTAGCAACGCGTTGATTTCGCTCCTGGTGTTGCAAACGTCTACAGGCGAAAGTAACCGCTTTCCATGATCTGGGCTGTCTGCTTGTTTGCCAGGTTCTGAGTGCGAATAATATAGGTAGGTGTGGAAATACTAATTGACATTTTAATGAAAATATTGTTACGAGCTACAGGACTCGAATTAAAAATGCCGTTGGAACTACTATAGAATGTATTGGAACTGTACAAACACGTATAAAACAAATACAAATAACACTGGATTCAACCAGTTCACACTGCACTATTCAATACAATTCGAACGCACAAAGTCCGTCATTTATATCGCTAATCGAGAGTACTAGAAAACGTCTTACTCTCTTCGTAGTCCTCGCTTAACTGCCCTCCCCTTCATTCAGGCCTCGTCTTATACTAACTACACAGTACAAAGGAAAGAAAGGAAGTTTCTATGAAATTTAATTTGCATACCTGCGAACGTCCACAAAGTTGAATACAATAACAATAGGGATTATAGTTCGACGCTAATGATGATTATAAAACAAGTAAAAAAGACAATAGCATGTTTTTCTTAACTACAAATTCAAAAGACAAAGGATTCTCTAATCCGAGAAAGGATAATAAGCTGCGCTTACAATAGGCTGTGCGGCTTATCTTTGACGGTATGTAACAATATTAATAAAAATAAAATGCTTCAAGAATTACCTCGTGTGACTCGATCTTGTGGAAGAAACAACGTGTTGTTGATTCAAGGTCGAATCTTAGTTGTCAGTCGGTTTGCACTCGCGCCTGGTCCAATGACTCATCCTGATCAAAGAACACTTTCTCACTAACCAACTGACCATACTAACATTTTCGGAATCCATGCTTCTATAATCTTATAAAAATGAAAATAACTCTGTTTGCATGTTACATTTGCAACAATGTGACTTCTGTGAATAAATAATAATATTGCCTAGGGGTTGCCTGGAAGAGATCACTTTAAGCAATAAAGCCGCCCTTTGTTCAATATTAACTGTACCTAGTTTTTATGAACCCAGTTTCAATTTTTGGTGAACAATAAAGTGCTTTCATTCATTCATTCAATAATATTTTTTTATTGATCTTAAGAAAAAATTGTTAACAATAACAAACAGTTCGTCGCATTGCAAAAGTACAAAACTGTGCTGCAGCGGATGCTGTCTAAACCAAATAAAATATGTTTATTAAATCCTATTGCTTTGATCCGTAGCGAAGCCATAATGAGTGGTAGTTATCAGTATTGAAATCCTTGTCAATTAAACAAAAGAGATTCCACAAACTTCGCTTGCTGTAAAGAAGATGCCTTCGAGACTTTAAGATGAGCTTAATTTTGCTATTAGTTAAACTACTAGCTACTAGCATTTGCCCGCAACTTCCTCCACTTCCGGAATATAAAGTACCGAAGATTTTAAGGCCGGGAATTTGCTATCGATCAGTGCAAACCGCATCGAAATCGGCCCAGTAGTTTTTACGTGTATCCCGAACAAATAGACAAACACAAAAAATCTAAGAAACAAAAGACTACACTTTTATATTAGTATAGATTGCTTAAAGTTAATAAACCATTATAGACTCTGAGTGTGGTGGCAAGTCCCACACAAACCTTACAATCTTCCCAAATAGAAAGTCATTGTGTACTTGTAGGTTTAGTACAGGCTAATAGAGCTTCTATTTTAATGTGTTTTTAATTACTGTCTGTTTGTATGTGACTTGTACGTTGAACACTATCATTAGTCGAGCGTTAAATCCCAGTTTCGTTTGGAGCGTTCGCTTCGAAGACTTAGGTCCAATACGAAGAGGTGGAGATACCTAGTAAAAAAGTCTGGGCAAAATAGTGACTAATCTGAATCTTATTCCAAGAAAGTTGGTTTGAATCCCGACAAGGCATAAATAAGGCTGTGGCTTAGAATACTGAGTATCAATCACTAGGGATATTTATTCGGCTTTGCCTTTTTTATTTTTGGAAAACTCGCCTTAGATACGTTTGGTAGCTAGGTGTATTGTGACTTCTCCAAAACGGGAAGCCTTGAGCAGGTAACCACTATTGGACATTTGCAAAATTAAAAGTGAGTATCAATTGAACTGGCATTGTACGGGAGGACTAAAACTTGACCACAAATATTTGTACACACCTCAAAATTATCATCCACATGGTCAAATACACTACCACCTGACTGTCGGTTGTTTTGTCATGTCTTGCGACAGAACACCCGGCCGTAAGAATTTGTAATCTTTCTCCTTTCTTGCACGGATGAAAACGTGGTGATAGATAGATAGGTAACACTTTATTGTTAACTACAATAACACACATAATGCAATATTTTTAGCCAGAACAATAGATGGCCTTATCGCTTAGTGCGATCTCATTCAGGCAACCAAACGTATAGGTATTCTAAGCTAATCTGGCGATGTTAGTAGATGATTCAGATGTTCCTGGATATTTAAAATATATACTAAATTTATACTATATTTATCTTATAAAGGTGATACAAAAACGGAGGCTGAGGGGATGAATGGATGAGGAGTGAATCATCACCAATGATTTATCAACCTTTATATAAAAGTAGTACAAAAGGCTGACGTAACACTTCCGCAAAAATGTCTACGTCCTGACGAATCCGCTTGGCGACTACGGCCAAAAATTACCGGCGGAACTTTCACTGCGCGCGCACTAGCGGTGTTACATCAATGCGTCAACGCAACAGATGTACTTGCCGGCTCAATTATTTAATCGTTTTATAATAATTTTGACCTAGACACTTGTTATTTAGTGTGTTTCTAGGCAAACGCGGGTTTTAAGTTTTTTTTTTGTTATAGGTGAAAATTTGCTTTTTTAGTAATTGGTTATTTATTATTGTTAAATACTGGAATTATACTTTAACATTGTAAATGGCTGCAATTATCAATCAAGTGCTACTAAAATTTAGATACGAATTTTTGATGTACATGCGAGTATTTCATAAAAAAATATTGATAATATCCTTGTTAGCGCCAACTATCCAAAAATAGAATTCTTATTAAAACGTCTTATCCGTTTGCTTTTGTATGTGGTGGGTTGTATTTTTCTCGAAATTTATTGGCTCTATAAGTAAGAAATTTGGTAAAAATATAAGAGTAGCGACATTCCGAAGCAATTGCAAATGCAACATCTCAGGTTTGACTTTTTTCCGTAGTTTATTTCAGCCAAGTGAGGCAATATCGGATAGGATGTGAAAAATCATAAACATGTCATGATGATAACTGTTTTTATTTGACGGCTCATGTGGTTGGGTAGTCTAAGCCTTTATCGATCGAGTTCACTGAAAATCATAAAATCCCGTTTCCATTGTTAGCATATTAAATTTTGAAAAGTTTCAATGCCCGTGTCTGGCAATTCAGAAAAACGTTTTATTATTTTATTGCATGAATTCAGCAGACACCTGATGGAAGACGGTTACCGTCGCCTATGGACATTGATAATACCAAAGGTGCTACCGATGTGCTGTCGCTGTCTAAAGGGAAAATGGAACCTGACCACTAATGCCGAAACACAACTCAACGTTGTTATGGCGGCATACTCTAAACTAGGGGTGGTAGCTTTATTGAAATCAGTTTGCCAATTTAAAGTTATTTATCCGAGTGTCAAGTTCGCATTTGGAGGGTCCTTCCCAGAGCCTAAGGTATCTTCTTTATTACGCGCGATCTGCAGCATACCTGATTACAAGACCATTGGGAAACATATCATTCCTCACGGCATAAAGCCAGTATTTCTTGGGCCTAGCTTTTCTACCGGAAACTGATGAAGGGGACATGATTATATATTTATGTAAATCATCCCAGTTAATATTTTCGTTAAAAGCAAAATGATGTCAGTTAAAAGTGTCTTTATTCCTTAATAGGCATTTTAGAAATGTCATTTTAATAGCATGACAGATAATGATTTATACATATTTCCACGTATGCCTATTGACCTAGAAATGTGTATTAAATAATTTATGTTGATGGGAGAACTGTGACCTGAATAAAGGGGTATTTGAAGCAGGTTCTTTTGAGTGAAGATGGATCGATATTCAAAGCGACGAAATTCATTGGTTTCATATTGAATTATTTAACAGAAATCTTTTTACAAATCAATCGCTTTTTAGTTTTAAATCGAGCATTGATATTTTGCTATGCAATTTTATTTACAAAACATATACGTTAGTACGTTGCCACTACAGCTGATGACGTCAAACAGCTCAAATATAGAGCCTTAGGAAAAGGTGCTAAAGGTATATTTGTGCTATTTGAGGTTGAAACATGGGATCCATCGACAAAGGGTTTTTAAGACATTTATAAAAAATTGACACTATCCATGATCAGAAGGTTTGTTGATCAGAAATTTGTTGGTAGTTAACTACTATATAATCCATAAATCTCCTTTTTTTATTTATTGTCCAATACGTAAAACACATTTGACTGTGGCACTGAAACCTCATGGGTTTATTCGTACTGCAGAGAGTCGTGTACACAATATTGTTACATCAAAAATAGGAGCAGAGACGAGTAATTGTTATCATCATTCTAGTACATGGTTCTCTTTAGTCCCAAGTCTGCACATTTGAGCTTGATGGTCCGCTTTGGGAATCAGTATAGAATCTTTTCAGGTTATATTTGATTATAAGTAATATTTAAAAGAAAACAATAATTACAGCATATAATTGGTGTATATTGTTGTTTAGAAATAAAGATCATTATTTCTAAATTAGATAGATAGATTTCTTGATCTTAGTTGAAATTTTCTAGTTGTATTAAAAATTTCAACTAAGATCAAGAACTTCCTTGTTTTGAGTACTCTATTTTTAAGATGCTGATCAAATCTGAATTATTTTGCAAGATGTAAATCCAAAAGTGATTATTCAGATTAGATACTATGTTATAAAACTTGTTATTTACGTAATTTGTAGCTTTGATACATTGGAGACGTAACTAGTCCAGATTTAATTCTAAAATGATTTGACGGAAAGTTCGATTCCGGTGCCATAGTAATACAAAATCCGGTTTCTTTTTACGATCCCATACTTAAAAAATAGCTACATAATATGTTAGAACGCTTTCATTCAATAAAGAACAATTTAATATTTATTTACTGATAGATGATAACACTTTAATATTTTAATATAAATTTGGAATTTTCTTTATAAATATATCGAACTAACGCTATAACCACCGTCCCTAAATCTATAATATTTTTATGAACATAAAATACAGTAAATATTAGTATATAAAATTCTGTATTATACTTTAATTGTCATTAGAAATCCTAATAGAATATTGAGCCTACATTAAACATTCATCTTAGCTATCTAGTCATCATCTAATGCTCAAAATATGTGCTATTATTTATAATTTGGTATTGATAAACATATATTACATTTTCAACATTTAATAAGGCAATGTCCTCTACTCTTATTTTTGATATAACAATATTGTGTATACGACACTCTGCGGCACGAATAAACGGAGGAAGTTTCTGTGTCACAGTCAAATGTGTTTTCAATGTATATGAATGTAAGCATATTGGACAAACAATTTTTTTTTTATTATGGATTAGTATTCTATTTCTGTTTTAGAGAGCAAATAATACAGAGCTTTATACATTAGATATTAGATAGATTGATATCACGAAATGTATACTTATATATATAATAAAAAATATGTCAACATATACGGTAACATATAAGGTATATTACGACACTAATTTTCACCTCCATCCAATAACTTCTTACGAAAAATCAAACATCGCACTTTTTCTTTCTTTTCATTTACACATAGTTAACAAAACATCGTAACAGTGCGTATTAGATGATGTTGTAAACGCAAACTTAACTTTCTAACATCAAATATTTATTTTTGTACTTATCCTTCTTATGTATGGTGTTTGAACCGCGCTGGTTCATCAGTTAACATCGGTCGCGAAACAGCGCGGTCTCAGTCGCCCCAAGCCGTAGTGGGGTGTGCAGGATATATTCCATCACTTTTTTTGAAAAACATCATAAGTTGCCCAGCGTTGGCAGTTGGTGCAAGCATTGATCATCTATAGAAATTATTGAAAGAATAAAACATGTGGAAGAAAGTAGCTTTGTTTGCCATTTTGGCATCAGTGCAGTGTAATCCGGTAAAAGAAAATGGAATCGCAGAAAATTTAGTGAACGTAGTGTCTGATTGTATGGAAACAGATACTACTCTGTGTTTAAAGGTGATTAAAGTGATCATTTTCTAGTGATAAGTGCCAGTGATGTGATCAGGAATATCAGAAAAATGGACTGTCTGTCATCACAATTCTTCCTATTCCTAGTGGATTTTTAATTTCTCTTCCTTAAAGCGCATAAAATGTGAAGAATTTTTTTAAATGTCCAAATAAACAGTTAACAAAAAATATAATCGGGAATAATAATAATAACTAAAAATACAACAAAATCAAAATCTAGTGTCTCTACCAAATTAATTAAATATTACATTTCTTCTTACAGGAAAAAGCACTCAAATTCACCGAACGCCTTGCCATTGCAAAAGACCTGAACATCTACGAAGGCATGTCCCTTGTTAATACAGGTTCTGCCAGATCCGCTCGCAGCTACGAACCCTTGGCTGAAGACCCAAAGGCCAGAGAACTGCAAATCAATGAACGAATAGCTGACAACGTTGGAGATTTCTTAGACAACCACGTACTGCAGTTACGTTTGTCTGAACCGGATAATGAATCTAGGGATCTTGATGATGAAGGTTAGTGTTGTGATATTACTCTTTTAAAATGACTAAAAGATAGAATCTTTTCATAAATTCATTAGAATGCCCTTTGAAATTTTTATATTTCGAAGGGCTTAATTAGAGACCTATTTTGAACCTTGAAGTAGCTTTACTTATGGTAATGCAATTATCCCAAATTGACAAAAGAGATATTTATTTAGTGCTACTTTAACAATCGTCTCATGTAATGATGTGGCTAATGATGAGATTTTTGATCAGATTAGAATAAAACATGTTCTAAATTTGAAGTTCAGGGTAAAATTTAAAACAAGTGTAATTTATTGAAATATAGTATATTTAATTTGTTTATTTGTACAAAACACGGTGACAGCACAGATGAAGTATTAACTACTAACAAAGTAATGTTGTTTATCCTATGGATGTGCACAAATTTACTAGTAGGGACACAGTACCTAAAACTTGCCAGAATCACATAAATTATACAAATATAACAAACTTATATAAAATACGTATATAAATTTTAAATAACCAATGAAATGAAATAAATGAATTGTAATTGACAAAATTAAAAAGTCTGGTATTAATAAGAATATATTAGGAACGTAATTAAAAGTTTGAATATATAATAAAGTATCTATATACATCAAAATATTCAAGAAGAAATATTACTCGAACATAAGACATATGTCTGCACAAATCTATTGTGAATTTTAGAAAGGAAAACCAAAAACCATTCAAAATATATTTTGCATAATAATGTTAGACAATATTGATTTTAGAAACAATAACTTACGTGTTAATGATAATTTCAAAGTAAAAGTTTTACCAATATTGTTATATAATATCTTAACTATGTTTAAAAAAGTATTTAGTTATAATAAATCCAAGTGGTGCGAGCCAAGTGGACCGAAGATGAATTGATAGATATAGATAGATAACACTTTATTGCACACCAAACTATACAATTACAAACACAAATCATATTTACAATACTTTCTAGGCAATACAATAGACGGCCTTAACGCTTATAGTCGCGATCTCTTTCAGACAACCTCAATTAAAGGAACACATACATAGATATAGACATAGATCTAAATAATATAATTAGGAATTTAATATCTGCATCAAATTGGTCCATGATTAATGCTTTAACATGAATTATTTTTACTTCATTAAACTATTAAATTAAATGAATAATAGATTTGTGACTGATTTATCAAAATTCATTTTTGATTATTCATCATGGACGTTGATATCTAGAAAATATTGTTGGTATACCTAAAATTCTTCAATGCATTCAAAAAGCCTAACATGTCAACTTTCAATCACATCTTAAGCAACACCCTACCAATGACCTCTGTGAAACAGGTTTCCTTGACAATACATCACACATGTCACCTACGTACTGCCACAAACAAAAGCTTTCTCTTCGAGATAATAGAACAACGGCTCTTTAGGGTCTTGCAATCAGGCGTGAAATTTAACAATTACGGAAAAGGCAAATTGTTAATGACTTAAAAGAAAAATGCCGTTTGTATTGCCGGGCAATACAGCCTCTATGTGATAAAGAAATGAATTCGTTTTACATTTTCATTTACATACACTGTTCGCTCTTATGCTACTACAATGCTTCAAATATTAAAACAGTATATTTAGATTATCTTTAGCTAGGTTATTATTTGAAATTTATCTGAATGTCAAAAAAATTGTGATTATGTTATGATATGTCATCTATTAAATATACCGCTAATATGTTTGGACACATAGAAAATATTATTTACATTGTCTTTTAATTTTTCCAGCTCGTGGCAAGAAGAAAAAGAAGCTTAAACAGCTCCTGCCCCTTCTGCTCCTTTTAAAGTTAAAGCTCGCTGCCTTGATTCCTCTTTTTCTCGGCATCATTGCTTTCGTAGCTGTCAAGGCCGTCTTCCTTGGCAAGATCGCCTTTGCCATGAACGCTTTTAGCATCATCAGAAAACTGTTAAACAAGAACAACAGCTCCGGAGGAGTTGTCAGCTATTCAGCTCCTCCCTCCCACCACGATGAACATCCTGGTTACTCATACGAACCTGCTCAAGGTTGGAGCAGGCAAGCCAGTGATGCCCAATCATTAGCATACTCGGGACAATTCAAAAAGTGAACGAACATTGAACGAATCGTTAATTTATTTGTGTGATTGTGGTGTATTTATTAATGTACGAATGTCGACTGATATATTAAAGTACCTCAATTAATTTATTTATAACAACAAATAAAATATTTGTGTTTTAAGTTTGTTTGTCTGCTTCCATTAATCCCAATAAATTTCACGTCATCAGGAATTTAATTCAAAACAGGAAATCTATTATTTACAATGAAAAAAATTAGATGCAAGTCAAACAGAAGGATGTAAGACCTGTTGTCTTTCCTTGGTATTTTAACTTACAGGCTTAACTTTTACACAAAAAACATTAGAGATACAATGTATACTCTGTGCTTCCTACATTACTAAGTATGAATTTTCAGTCGAGTAAAACTCCTCACCTTATACATATACATATTTTCTATGTGGCTTGTGGTTTAAGTATCTACTGATGATTAATTAATTTTACTAATAATCTACAGCATCTCACTTTACTTTTAATGATATTAGAGAGTCATTAATATAATTAGAATCTGAAATAGATTTAAAAATCTCATTGATAAATAAACCATAAGAAATTTGATAAATATTATTAAGGTGTAACTGTGGCTTTGCTGCGCAAAAATAATCTTAGTTTACTTATAGAGCAACAATTCACACAGGTTACATTGCATTAAATTTTTATCCAGGCGCTATTCGTCCCCGCAAAATTTACTTAATTTTATCTCAGAAACTATCCTATTTTCCGTAATGAGAAGTATCCTAAATTCATTCTCGCTAATGAGACTACATCTATACATATAATAAAATTGTAGAGGTCAAATTTCTGTACAATGTAAAAAAATGCTAAACACCGACTCAGGGGGATGTAAGAAGTGAAATAGAACTAATTTAGATTTTTTTCAAATATTTGTTTCTCTGTTTGTCTGTCTGTTGTGGTAGCTTATATCCCTGGTCAACATATAGGATATTTTTGATCCCGAAAAATTAAAGAGTTCCCGTGGGATAGTTAAAAAACCTTTCCACGCGGACGAAGTCGCGGGCAGAAGCTAGTATATATTAAAATTTCAGTACAGACGAACCCATTTTTTTTTTCAAAGCGTAACGGACATAATTACTGTGGCATTTATAACATTAGGATGGATTGAAAGGTGTTGAATAAATTTTCCATTTGTTAGAACACTTCTAAGTAACATTCAGATGTTCCATTCATGTTGACATGTTACTTTAGACACAAACTCTAGTTTCACATCGACACGTCAATATTTTTTTCGAGACATAACTGCACTTAAACACTTTAAATACTTACCGAAGATGCAATTCGTTTGTTTGTCTAAGTAAAGTCTTGTTTGCACACATATAAAATGCTGGTAGGATTACGAGTAGGTTGACGTATACCCGACGAGTTCTTTCGAGCTTTGTTGAGATAATTAAGTTTATCAAATAGTCTCATATCCGAAACAAAAATCGAAAAGAACTTTCCGACGTACATACATAACAACATAGTTTAACCGAACAATTTTTGCGTATATACGTATGTACCTATACTTAACATTAATGAAATTGACCAAGTGCGTGTTAGAAGCAAACATCCTTTATGTTTGTCATTTACATACCTTAAAATAGTTCTAAACGGGCAGTACATTGTAGAATATTTGTCATGGTATGAAAAAAAACCATAAATACTAACATAAATTAGATCACTGGTCCCCAAACTATCTTGTCTCGTAGACAGCAATTTTTAGTGTATTCGGCGGACCCACTATCTTTTTAACCGACTTAAAAAGGGAGGAGGTTCTCAATTATTCTCGTAAATATATATATTTTTTAGTATGTTCTATAACTTTTTTGTTTTTGAACCCATTTTGACAATTCTTTTTACGTTGAATTCAGTATAGTTTCTAGTTTGTATACAAATTTTATAGCTTGTAACAACAAATGCACACTTTTATTATACTATTTATAAAAAGTTAAAAATTTCATCACATATGACTTGCTTAAATGGAATTTACTATTGCGGACCTCTATTTGCAGCTTTTGGACGCCTTGAAGTCCGATATGGACCGCAAGGGGTCTATATAGATCAGTTTGGGAATCTATGATTTAAATGATTAAAACGACATACTGATTCAGAAATAATTAAATTAATTCTACACTAGCTGTGTTCATCTCATGGTTTACACGAAAATTAACCAAACGCGGCATGTTAATCGGATGGATGGCAGTAATAGTTACAAATATTCATATCTTCTGAACCCAGCTGTTGATGTCGAAATGGAACCCACAATAATTTAAGATAATTTTCCTTGTTTTAATTCCCAAAATTTTCATCCGTTTCGGAGCCTATCTTAGAAAACTTCTAAATAGACCGACAAACAAAAAATAATCATGTTATACGGGTCCGAATGTTGGGCCACTAAAATGTTAGACCAAAAACGTCTCCACTCAGCTAAGATGAGAATTTTGAGATAGATGTGTTGTGTTATAAAAATAGATAAAGTGAAAAATGTTACATACTGTAATAGGGTGTAATAAGGTTGTCAACCGTACTATAATATATAGTATCATCCTATATTAAAACAGTACGGTTGGCAATCCTATTTTCATCCTTCTTCGTTACATGCCCATACCACATTAGTCGTCTCCTCTCAATCTTTTAGTCCCGGGTCTCACTTCCAAAATCACTGTATGTAACATTTCTCACCTTATCTATTTTTATAAATTGTACTATATATTATAGAAAAAATATATAGTTCGAAATGCCTATATATTCATCGACGCGCATTCCTTTAAAAATAATAGATCATTGCAGGCCAAAGCAAAAAGTAGTAATAAATACACATGTAAAATGCAATAATGAAATAAATAAAATATATTATAAACAATGAGAAATAAATACATACTCTTTTTTCACCTAAATTTCCCAAAAGTACTATATTTTTACAGCTTAAAAATAATTATACTATATGTTCTTCAAAAAAGTGACAACCCTAGATGAAAATCACGTGACAAAAATAGTAACGTACAGTCATTGCCATAAATGATCAACAAATTTATAATTATAACAGTTAACAATATCTCCTAAAACGTTACCAGCAAAGTAAATTTGCATGGGCGTAGGTGACTCAGATGCTGTGTACCCATAAAAAAGCAATCCAAACTTAGACAGTCAGCGAAAGTCAATCCAATAAAATGAAACTTACTCATAACACGGTACACTGTTAAATAGGTCTACAATTATAAATTAATTTAATCTACAATAGCCCATACACATCCAATGTTGGGCTTGGGCCTCCCAATTTACTAGGAGAAAGGGCAGACGCCACGCTTGTCTAAGACGGTTTAGCAGGTTTCACATCGGTCATCTCGATGTTCTGCTGTCATCACGATGTTTTCGTTCCTTATCAGCACGTACTAACTGCAACAATATGCACATTAGATCAGAAAACTACCTAAGAAGTGCATGTTTATCTGGCCTGGATTCAAACCTGCGTCATTTTAGTTTGAGATCTGTTGCATCTCAACCATCATTAACCACTAAACTACCATGCTATGCGATTACATAAATAGGGGGTACATTTTTAAAATCACCTATTGTACTACTAAATGGGATACTTGACAATCAAACTGAGACATTTTTATCATTATACTGTTACATGTTTGCGGGATACGAATTAAAATAGCGTTTTGAAGTTCAAAAACTTTACCAGAAGTACACACACGTAATTCAAAGTTCTTACAAGCACAATCAAATCCAATAAGTCTGTTGATGTGAGATTCCTATTCTGAATGTAATAACGTAATAATTTCTCGATCGCAGTTGAAACTCAACTAACTCTGTCTTAACGGGCTGACTTCATATATGTATTTATAAAATAGACATAGTATCCCAATACACATGCATAGACCATGTATTAGAATTCTCAATGTTGTAAGCTTAATCTAATAATTAATAACTTCCCGCGAAAATTTAACAATAAAACGGTTGTGATGTCTTAATCGAAAGCCAGGCATAAACATAAAGTTATTAGCTATTGACAATAGACAGTTACTAATAATACATGTAACCAATAGGAATGTAGTAAAAAACACTGTAATGTGAAGATAAAGTAAGTAATAGATAGATATAAGACATTATGGAATAGTAAATAAGATTGTTGGCACATATTATATAAAGGAAGCAATATAGTAAACTAGGAATAAAACATATAACCCACAAAAATAAGAAGCAATGTAGAAATTGTAATAAGCAACTAGAAGAATGTAATAAGGGCTCTCTCTTTTATTGAAAGAAAATAAATAAAAAACAATAAAAATGTGTGTGCAATTCACACGCAGTAGAAGTGAAACTTCAGAGAATAAACAGGCGAATATAATTATATTTTTTACAATGCTTAGTAGACAAGAGAGGAAGCTACAAAGCATCGCATAAGATAGAGACCGAGTGTGTACTTGTAACGCTGTAGAATGTACTTGAGTTTACCCCGCGGCTTGAGAACTTGAGAAATGATTGATCTCCCATACAAACTTACATCCCCTATTTCAACCCATTTTAGTTTTATTTATCTATCCTCCGTCTGTCTATCCTAACGATCAAAACTACTAATCCTGCCAAATCTACCGAAACTATCTCGCAGGCTTAGTCCTATAGATTTATATTGTTACGAGTTGCAGGATTCGAATTAAAATGCCGTTGGAATTATTATAGAGTTTATTAGAACTATACAAACACGTATAACACAGGTACAAATATAACCGAATACAACAAGTTCAAACGTAATGCAGAAGGTCGTAATTCAATAAAACGCGCAAAGTCCGTCACTATTAGATTCCCGATTGTAGTAGACACGTCTCGCTTCGATCATGGTTCTTGCTCGACTTCTTCCCATCAGGCCATAGTTTTATACTGCGCAAATGCAAATACGCTCGTACAGCAACGTGGACCAAATTTTCTAGAATGAGCTTGAACTTAATCCGTAACACCTGGCTAATGATAGCTGCTAGCGGCCATAAACGAGTACAATGGGCTGTTCTCCACAATAACTAGAAACGTATGCCATTAAATATATAAACAAAAGAAAACGATCTTAATGAATTACAACTACTTCAAATGCCGACAGGTAATAAAATGTGTTTTTTACAGATATGTAGGTGGCATTTGTCTTTGTCGAAAATTAAGTTGTAACAATATGTTTTTCGTTTCATCAAGTTTCAAATCACAACGATTCTATAAAAGTTTCACTTCAAAAAACAGTTATAAGCCCGGACAATCAAGTTCATCCGGAGAAAAAAAACAGTCACTAAAATTATTATTATTATGAAATATTGACAGTTACGATATCAAGGTATTTTTAATACAACAAAACGCCCGCTTTGTATCCCGTATATTGTTTCATAATTTAATGTAAAATGTGTCAAATACCCGGTTATGTATGATAAAACGATGAGATTAGCCTAGTTATTTCAAAGGAATAATAAAACTGTCAAACAAAAGGTGAGCGAACAGTTAAATCGACTGAGATACGTTTTACTACCTTACAAAATGTCCAAGCTTCATATATTTTGCAGGAACATACCAATTTATAACGTCACGAGTTCTACAAGTAAAATGTGTCAAAAATAGTACATTAATTATTGTTCAAACAGTAATAAAAAATATTGCTATCGTGTATTTTAAAAGTAAGATGATAAGATGTTATTATAATGCCTTTTCTTTCAATAATATTGGAACAGTAACAGCTGTCCACATCCCTATTGTATTGAATAAATTACATATTACAATTCTTAATAATTACAAGGTAAGCTATTAAATAATTTGACATTTATATAGTTGGAGTTCTTTTATAAAGATAGGTTGCAGGACGAAAGGAGAAGTCATGACCTATATAACGCCGTGAGCAAACGGGCGCAGATGATGCACAGGAGAGGGTCCTCTTACATTTAAGGCCGTCGGGTAAGGGAGCGGAGTTGTCCTACGTTCCCTATTTTGTCGCCACAAGGTGCTTTGCGCCTTGTGGCGGTACCAGACGAGGCCGTCTGGACCACTGCCTGCCAGAGCCTATGACCAGTAGGTAATTGTCATTTCCCGCGGCCCTAGCTATAAGCGAATGGACGGAACACGGGATTTTCGGTGGGTCTGTCCACCAGTGTAGGACCAGCTCTTCGAGTCTCGCGTCGTGGGTGGTCCCTTGGGAAAGGGTTCCCACCCGCCGTTAATGGGGTCGAGATGAGGCCACGCTGATGTTCCGCTCGCGTTGACCTCTCCTCCCGTGGGGCGCGTTACAAAGCGCCCCACGCCAAAGAGAGTATGAAGTCGCCGGGGGCTTGCTTCCCTCCGGTAGTACAAGAGGCCGCCGCCTTCCAGGGCCTGAGAAATGGCTAGGCTAAATACTTGTGGCACTAACACAACCGTGAAGGACGGAAACCCGAGGAGTTTTAGTAGATATTACTGTCCGTGGTGCGGCAGTAGAATTTCTTGCTTGCGCTGCTAGTGCCACTCCAACGTGGCGTATCCCACACTACCCATCGCTTCTTCTTACCAGTGGATAGGACGGATTTTCTCTCTTTAAAAAGAAGGTCTGCGAGTCCTATAAGACGAAAATCTTTAAGTATACTTCGCCTCACCAAAAAGAATAAAGAAGTATACACTCGATTGTGTCAATAAAAGTTCTGGATGTGGCACCAATATTTAATACTGGTTATCTTCTGCATTAACAAATCACAGTAGGAAATAAAACTCGCATATCAACTATACCATCCAAATATTAATATGTATGATACAGGATTTTCTGTGTCACACACTACCACACAGTCGTCTAAATTTCTATAAAACTTAAAGATGTAAATTCAATCACAGGTTAATAGTGGGGGAAATATAGATAAAAAACTGGTACCATCGCCTTGATGATCACAGATTATTAGTTGTTGGACCAGATAGTGTGTTTTCAAGATGAAGCCTTTATTTTTATTTTTAATTTGTTTGTTTGCGGTGGTGCAATGTGTGCCGATGTCGACGGAGTCTATGACAAGATCATTAGCTGAAAACTTAGTGGATTGCAATAATAGTGATTTCTTCACGTGCTTAAAGGTACGTCGTGTGTGTTAAGTGTTATAGTGTTTTTTGAATGCAATTGAATTGAATGTCTCTTTATAATTATATAAAATCCTTCTGTTCGTGTGTATCTCACTGAAATCCTCCTAAGCGGTTAGACCGATTTTGATGAATTTTCTGTGTTTATTCAAGTGGGTCCCGGGATGGTCTAGATTCACATTTAGATCCGTTAGGTGGCTCTACAATCGGGTTTTAAATTTTATATTTTTAGGGCAGGACAACCTCTACTGGGCCTGCTTGTTATATCATAATTTTAATAGTGGTCAAGTAAGAAGAATATCAACTAGAAATTACAATAGCCCAGTGAAACCGTGAATGTGAAGTTTCTAAATTTTACAATAATAGATGACACTTCAAATCATTCAACTTTCGCATTTCAATGTGTTAAGGTTTTAAAACATATTTTTTTAACCAAATCAGTCCAAAATTGAAAAGTAAAGTATTACGAAATTAAATTGAAAGTGTTAATTAGAAAATAACACTTTCGATTGTTGACTCATTTCTACTAAAAACATGTTCTTATTAATTTAATATCATTATTGTTGTACGTTACAGTTAAAAAAAAACATGCATTTAGTTCATTATAATTACAGTTTAATATTGCTTTAAATAAAATCAAAACATTTTTTTTAAACATGGCTATATACTATATACCGTGCGCAGAAGGTTTGCTGATAGCCTCATGATGTCACGTGTCGATGGTCAGTAGGGTGACAAAATAGGTTACATAAAATAGTAGTTGCAATTAATTTATTATTATATGTACTTTACATAAGTATATACAATAATAGTAAGTAATACAATATAATAATAGAAAGTAGTCATCGGCAAACCTTCTGCGCGCGGTTTATGGTTTTATTTTATATGAACTGTATTTATGCTGGTACTTATGTTGGTATAGATATGATTTAAGCAAATATAAGTACTGATTGATTAATAAAACGTCCAAAAATGAGAAAAGCATGACCTGTAGTGCCACTTATGTACTTAGTTATATAGGGTTTCAGAGATCACATTATTTCTTAGCAAGTTTTGTATTGTCGCCGGCACGATTCTTGAGTGGTCTTCTTGATCTATGCAGTGATATATCGGTTCGTTTTCGAAGTACGAAGTAGTGGCCCTTTCAAGTAAAGGGCAAACAAAGTTAAAAACATAAAATTATTGATATGTCGATAAATCGCATCACATTAGCTACGCTCGTTGCGCAAAGCGATTTCTACTTTTCTGACAACCGCCCAAGATCCGTGCCGGGGCCTATAAGAACGATTCTATGGTGTGTATGTTTAGAGTTACGACATATAAGGGCTAAAGGAAGTCTTACGGTCTCTCTCTTGTGTCTCTCTGGCTGTCTATTAGGGGGTTCGTATCTGTCTATACAGATAGACAGTTGGGAATAAAATTCCAAAATATGATATTTAAATATTAAAAAAGAGCACTTGAAAAAGCTACACAATTTTAAAGTTTGAGTAATATTACAGTATTGATCTGGGCATATGTCTTACATCTCTTCTTTTCCAAAATCATATATTTTGACAAAACCAAAAATGTTCTCATTTGATCTCATAGTTTAAGAAAATCACCTTAATATAATTAATGTTCATACTGTCATAAATAGGCCAAATTACTAAGTATATTTTTATAATCTTCTAAATTAATGTAGACTAGTTATTTTTTATGACTTCGTCCAACGCTTAACTTAAAATTTCCGCGAAATTCCCGAAACACAAAGTACCGCAGCAGTTAAAAAGAATGAAGTTATCTTTTTAGTGAAAATTGTGTCCGAATAAGTTAATTTTTATGCACCCGAACAACTACAAACCGCTCCTGGGAAAATCCCCACGGGATTTCGGGGATAAAATTATCGTACATTTTATTACATAAAATTTGCTATGGATCAGTGATAAATCACATTGGAATACGATTTTTTTCTATCTGGCCATTTTAAATAATTCCGTTAGAAAAATTCCCGCGGGATTCCCAGGATAATAAGTAGCGCAGATTTAAGTCTAAGAATTTACTGTCGATCAGCGCAAATCGCATCGAAATAGGCCCCGTAGTTTTAACACGAATCCCGAACAAACAGATTAAAAAAATAATCGTGTTCTCCGTCGTTTATATAGTGTATTCCAGTTGTTTTATAAATAGCTTCCATAAACAGACACGACATTTTTAGAATTTTATTATATTATAAATATAGAGAGAAGGGACTAGTACAGCACGGTTAAGCCGTAATAGCGGTCGACTGCTACGAGAAAATATCTGTGACATACAAATGCATAGATGGACGGACATAACGAGCTCTAGTTTTTCGCTCTAAAAATCTTCTCATGTTAATTTTAAAATATAACATAATGAGACACGTTTTTGAATTGAATTAAAATATTAGCTTATATATCGCGAGCGACGCCGCGGACACAAGTTAGTATATATAAACCCTTCTTGAAAAATTACGTAACTAATGGCGAAAACCACTTAAAAATCGAGGTTTAGGAAGAGTTAGCGGATAAACAGACAAACAGACGCGGAAAGCGACTTTGTTCTATACTATGTAAAGAAGATAGAGTGCCAATACAGAGAATATACATGAGATACTTTTTATGTTTATCATACTTGTTGTACCGTTTGCTATTGAAACACTTGGACCGTCGGATCCTGAGGTCATAAGCCTCTGTAAAGATCTATCACAACGACTCATTGACTCTTCGGGTAATCAGAGGACTGGTTCCTACCTCAGACAAGGGATTAGTATGGCGATCCAAAGAGATAACGTAGCCAACCTTCTGGGAACCTTACCTATTGACTTTGAAGACCTAGGCTCAGTATTCTACTTATGGTCTTAAGGGTCTACCTAGAATACAATGTAACTTAAATTTCTTTCATTGTATTAGTTTATATTTTAATGTAAGGTATTGTATAATACTAAATCACATAGTACTTATTTTATCATCTGGCATTGCGTATTCACTCCCAACTTTACATACGTTCTGCGATGCTCCCCCCTTTGGCAACATCAAAATATTTTAAACAATTTAGACAGTATTTTTCGGCAGACTCTAACTTCTGTCTTAAATATTTCTATAGATGACCGCTCGTGAACCCAAGCTTCTTTTTTCTTTTTCTTTACCTATCTATCTTCAGAGTACTGCGTACCTCATCGGTAATATAATAAATCCGTCACTTTGTGATTTTGAAGTCCCATAATTGGCTGAGGTCAGAAATGCGTGGTCTATGGCTTGCTCGAACGAAAATTACCCATTAAACCTAAAGACGCAGAGGCTATGAGACGGGCTAGTCAGTAAGTCCGTATATAAAAACCTTTTTCTTCGTGAATCAATGAAACTGAAGTCTCCAAGTGGGAGTCCGGAGTGTGGCTCCAGACTGTGCTCTCAGTGAATCTAGGGACACTATTGGATGATACTACTTTCAGAATAGCTGCCTACATTCGCCTGGGGGTAGACGTCGTATTTCCACGTCATTGTCGGTGTGGAGATAGAGTTGATAGACTTGGCCATCATGGCTTGTCCTGTGTGAGAAGTGGCAGCAGAACTTCACGGCATGCTACGATCAATGACATTATCCGCCGATCTCTTGTCACCGCAGAGGTACCAGATGTTCCCGAACCGAACGGACTGTGCCGCGACGATGGCAACCGACCTGACGGAATATCGTTGATACTTTGGAAGATAAGACGCTCCTTAGCTTTCCCAAGCTAAGGAGCGTCTTATCCCTAACACTCGAGTAACGTGTTTCGATATGTTGGCGGCTTTCCATCTTCCAGAAAGTGCTGTAACTGCCAAGGGCGCTGCTACATATCAGATCAGGATCAGTTATCCCTGCAGGAATGGAGAAAGAATACAATTTCCTGCGGCGGGGCGGGCTGTCGTAAGAGGCGACTAAATAACCCACAACCAAGTGCTAGGATATTTGCTCGATTGGATAGTGACCACCCCTGGTCTAGAGTATGCCGCCATAACAACCTTGTGTTGTGTTCCAGCATCAGTGAGCAGGTTCCAGTCTCCTTTAAGAGAGCAGCAGCGCGTTTGTAGCACCTTTGGTATTGCAAATGTCCATAAGTGACGGTAACCACTTTCCATCAAGTGGGCCGTCTGCCTGTCTGCTGAACTCCTGCAATAAAAAAAAATCACCTGAAACGTTGCAAATATGTATCCATTGGTAATGGGTACATATTTGTGGCTTTCGGGGTTGATACTCTGGGGTCGTGGGAACGCGAGGCTTATCAACTGTATCGAGACTTTTCAATACGATTGAAAGAAGTCTCTCGTGACCAAAATACTGGCCTGTTTTGAAGAATGTATTATTAGCATTGCCATACAGCGTGGAAATGCGGCCAGCATTTAGGAAACGTTCCCCACTGACAGTGATCTGCATTCCATTTTTATTTGTAAATATGTATATAGTAGTTTAATTTTTAGGTTCTTTTTTTAAATATTGTACAATGTAAATAAGTGTAGAAATATGGTGTAACATAAATTGTAAGTTTATAACCCCAAACAATATTATAAATAATTTTTATTTTATAGGAAAAGGCACTAAAAGTAGCGGAAAGACTTCGAACTGTCCGCAAGTTGAACATCTTTCACGGTCTTACTATCATCAACAATGAACCTAGACAAGCAAGAAGCTTGGAACCCCTTCCAGCAGAAAGCGAAGCAAGAGGATTGGCTGTGAATCAAAGACTATGGGACAGCACGTCAGCGATCATCCAGTCTACTGACTTGGAAATAAGTTACAGCCCCGATGATGATGATGAAGAAGAATCTAAATCTTTAGATAATGAAGGTAATGCAACGATATCTCTTACCTTTTTTGTTTTCCAATGCGTAAAGGTAAATCATTGTGGCCCGTTAGTAGTTCATGAACTATGTCGTAAAGGTAAAAAATTCTGGCTAGTTGGTAGTCCACGAACTATTAATTGCTGGGTTCAAGCTTCCCCATTTTTGCAATATGGACAGTATGCCATCTACACTTACCCAAGACTACACTGTGAGTTTCACACATCAGTTATCTATATGCTCAGGTTTCGTCACGATGTTTTCCTTCACCGTTAACGTGTGGTAATTGTAAGAATACCTAGTCTTGCCATAAATATTGTAACAAAGTATATTTTTTTTTCTATTGCAAATAACATTTATAAGTTTTACAGTGTGTTAGTTTAATACATAAATATAAACAAATTTAAAATATAAAAAGCTTATTCGACGTGGTCTCCATTGGCTGCAATACAGTCCTTTAAACGTTGAGGCAAGTTATCAATAGAAGCACGCACTCTTTCCATGGAAAAATTCTTCACTGCCAATCGTATGGATTATTTTAGGGACTCCAAATTATCATGACGTTTAAAGCAAGCCGTACTCTCTAAATCTGACCATAAATCATAATCCAGCGGCTTAAGAGCGGGACTAGACGACGGCCAGTCGTCAGCTCTGATGAAGTCCAAGACGTTGGTTTCCATCCAAAACTGTGTGGACCGAGCTTTATGACCCGGCGCCGAGTCTTGCTGAGTGGACCATTCTTGGTTATTGAACATGGTGTTATTAAGGGGCTTAACTACCTTCTCAAGAATGGTATCTTGATACACTTGTGCCGATGTTTTGATACCTTTTTCACAAAAATATGGCTCGTCACTCCTTCATAGCTAACACCCCATCAAACCATTGACGGATAATGCCCACGTTGCACTCTGTCGACTAATAATTGAAAAGCTTCCTTAGAGCTTTGAGCATAAATACGGTCATTCTGTTTGTTAAAATGTTGCTCAATTGTAAAAAATTTCTCATCCGTAAACAAAAATTTTCTATGACCTCCCTTTGCGTACCGCTTCAGTTGTTGTTTCGATTTTACCACCCTATTCTTTTTAAATTATGAGTTAAGAAATGACCAGTGCATCTCTTATAGGCTGCAAGTCCTAAGTCATCTTTTAAAATACGCGACATGGTTCTAGGTGATATCTTCATCTCCCGAGATAAAATCTTTTAGAGCTTTCGGACAGGATTTCTTCGAATTCTTTCCCTTACTGCTTTGACTACCTTTTTCGTACGAACACTAAGTGGACGGCCAGATCTTTTTCTGTCACAAACAGAGAAGATCTCATTGTACCTATTAATAACCCGGTACACAAATATTTGACTAATACCAAGGGTATGGAGAGTTTTAAAAATTGCATTTGGCTCCATACCTACTTTGTGTAATGCAATCACAGCGATTCGGTTCTCTTTATCGCCCCACTCCATTTTAATATCGCAACATGTTGTACAATGTATTTGCGCCAAAATGAGAAAACACAATGAACAATCATATAAAAATGACAGATTCCAAATTCATATGTAAATTTTGTTTCTTTTTAATTGTAACAGTATTTATGGCCAGACTAAGTATGCACAATGTGTAAGAATATGCACAATATGTAAGAATATAGGCATACAATAGGCAGTTTTCTGATCTATTGTGAGGTCAGAAAACTGCCTAAGTAGTACATAGTTCCCGGTCAGTATAAGAACCCATGTCATTTGAAACGCGAGAGCTTCAGCCACCCATCATTACATTTACCACGCTAACGTTTCTCATATTAAACTTCAACATTGTGTTACTTTTCAGTTGAGGAAAGCAGAGGCAAAAAGAAGAAAGCGATTAAGAAGAAACTCAAGGTCTTGATTCCTCTTCTAATCCTTGCTAAAGTCAAGGCAGCAGCCATCACAGTACTAGCTGTAGTCGTAATGGCTGCATCATTATTCAAACTCGCCACCATAGCCAAGATTGCATTCTTAGTCAAGATCATCGGCATCATCAAAGCGCTTCTAGCTAAGAAACATGCTCAGCAGGAATCGTGGGAAGTGCCCCACGGATGGGACGTACCACATGTAGAGCATCCACATGTAGAACCTGCCCACGGATGGGACGGTGGTTGGTCACGTAGAACTGAAGCAAATAGCCTCGCCTACTCCGCCTACAATCAATAATTCGAAAATGGAATTCGAAACTGACTTATTCAAATATTACCAGTTAAATAACGGTTTAAATTATTTAAATTAAGAACGTGTGTGTATTTATTTTGCGTGAGAGTTTATTTTTAATTTATTGTCTTTTTCTTCGATTCTTTTCGGTTTTATGAATAAAAGAAGACTGACCGAAAATGAATTCTTCTATTGTACATAGATTTTGTTAGTTATTATGTATTATGTTTTGTATATATTTAGGCCTTTATGCGGGTATTTACTGAAGAAACCAAATATGTACATAATATGTATATATTACGATAATCCTTGTTTATGTAAATGGCATCTTTAACTGCCTGGGCTTACTTATTAATTTATTGTTCTTTTTTTTGTATCTTTCAGACCAGGCCAGACCAAGTCTACTAATTACATTTTTTTATAATGTCAAAAGAGATATAATATTTTTGACGGCCTCTATGGTTAATTAAGCTAAGCCTTTACCAGCCAACCTCACTGCAGCGCAGTGGTTCTGGGTTTGATTCCTACCATGGTAAATATCAATAATAACCTTCCATTATTTACTATGGTCTGAGTATCTGGGATTAGCTCCGGAGTAGACCGTTTATATTAACCGTAACACAAGCGTAACTTGGGAATGTACAATGTGTATGTCTCTCTCCCAATTATCATTATAATATTATTATTTTGGACTTGCTCCAATATGTTACATGCCAAAGGTTATCATTTCTATCTTGGCCTTACTTCATACATAATGATATATTTATACACCTTTTAGAAAATAAATCTTAAATCCTAAACATGATCAAAGTTACCAAGAGATATTATTGTGTAGGTGTCTGTTGTTTGTTTATATGTTATTTTGATCTCCTGTTTTATTTTGATTGTAATCTATTTATTTTATCTGTGTGTTATGTGTTTGTTTTGTTAATATTATTTAATTTATTTTAAGAGAATTAAACCAAATCAGCATTGAAGTTTAAATATTATTTTAGTGTTAACCTCCTATCATTTTTTGGGCTAAGTAGATAGTTAAAGAGAGAAATAAAAAATAAATTAAAAATATCTTAGCTAGGCGTGTTTCTTGCAGGTTATTCTTCTTAGGGTATTTCAATCACCACATAAAGTTATTCACATTCATAAGTATAACATGAAATAATTAAAAAGTCGCATAAATATTAATAGAAAAACAGTTGAATAGTCTCACTTTTGAATTCACTCAGGTTAAAATTTATTCGACTGATATTTATTATCTGATGATTGAAAAATCGGCTCTTAAAACAGCAATAATAAGCTGCGAAGCGGTGTACGAAGTACATAGCGTAGGAATGAGACTAAATATTTTTACAACTGTATATCTCTACCAAGCCTATTTTCAGATTTTTGTATCTCCATAATTTGACAGTTAGAGTGGTAACACAACTTTCACGACTTTGGGAGCTAATAACTATTTTTTGACATAATTAAAAAAATCATCAGAGAAAATTGCTATGTTTGTTTAAGATCTGATAAATGACTATGTGAGGGGCGGCGTGGTTGTTAGAAATTGGGTTGTTTGAATTAAAAACACATCTTCAAATAAACACTTTAATTTACACAGCTTAGAAAACACCTTAAAAAACAAATTAGTCTACCATATGCATCCAACCACCCTCTTACGCTCTTAACTCACGACTCTTAGCTCACCGCTCATTCATTCTTTATTATTCATCTCATTCAATCTACACTTGTGTTCCGATCCACGTCCAATTCATTTTTTAATATTCCTACAACGTGTGTGCTTATAAATATTGTTTCAACCCTTACTTACATGTATGGTGGCCTCTAATCTTTAATTTTTGCGCATTTACGCTATATAACTTTGTAGTACCATACTGCGACTTAATATCAAATATCATCAATGTAGATCCAGTAATTTTCGCGAAAAGCTGTGATAAACAGACAAAACCGTATAAAGGCCTATCTCTCTAAACTTGTCCATACAAAGGTTGCCTGGAAGAAATCGTTGATAGCATTAGGACCGCCTATTGCATACAATAAAGCATATTCATTCATTCATTCACTCTTGTCAAGATTCGAATATAAAGTACGCGCCAGGAAACAAGTCCCACGGAAAATAAAGGAGCTAAAAGTAGCTGTTTTGTAATCCGATAGAATTATATTTGTTAAGTAACCAGGAAACAAATTTATAGCTTGGCATGCTTATGTACGGCGATTGTAGCGCTGCGTTTGTGAGACTTTTTTATAGCGAGGATTCTATCTTCTTCTTCGGGTGAGATACGCTATGAGGCACATACTAGGATATAATAAATATAAAACATAATGCAAAATTGTAATCTTTTTTGTTTGTTTCTTTTTTTGTAACACCAAGGCACAAATGCGCTGCGGCTCTCTTAAGGGATTCTGGAACCTGGCCATTAATGCCGGAATACCACTCAAGATTCTTATGGCGGCATACTTTAGACCAGAGGTGGTAGCAAGCAAATACTGGCTGGCTGGGTTGTTTGTCGTTTACGGGCGACCTATCGCCCGGCCGCAGGAAATTGTATTCTTTCCCCGTTCCTGCACGGATAAAAAATCTAATTATCTTGGTAACACTAATAAGTAATTATATATGTGACAACGTCGATTAAATTAAATTCTCTTCTAATATGGCTTCCTTGGCTCTTATTTCGCCTTCCGTAAAATCTACATTTTCACACTTATAAACCAACCTATACTAAAACAACTCCACTTAAGTCTCAACACTTTATTGAACAACGCATTTTAGCCACTAAAATAAAGATTTTTCTTAACATACAGAGCCGAAAGCGTTCACTGAAAATTACGTTAAAATGAAAAAAGACTTTGAATGAATCACCCAGCACAAAATGTAAATATGTAAAATGGCCTAAATCCTACATTACAGTGAGTCCCAAAAATTCTTCCACTAAACCCAAAAGTTTGGTATAGAAAAACACAAGCAGAGTATTTCAACCAAAAGTTTTTTATACATTTGTGCCTATATCTCATTATAATATACGTCTACTAACTAATTTATCAATATTCTCATAATTTTCGTTAATTGTATAAAATATTTTATCTATCTTCTATATTATGTGATTTCTATAGGCCGCACGTAATAAACATAAAGAACTATGAAGACAGGTTAACTCAGTCATTATTATCACTTCGCCGCAAATATTTTAATTTAATCTATTTATATTAAATTTTACATTATATAATTGACTCCCTGACTTAATTTCTCAAATATCTTATAACATAAGATTTACGGCTCGAAGATCACTTTAGATAGGTAAATATTCTTGCTTGAGAAGTATATAAAAACAATATCTCTTATTTCAATCGCATTATCAGATTGGCTCGTTATTAAAACGAAATGGCGAGTGACAACAAAGACATTGATATACATATTTGAACCAAATTTCAATAAATGTTGTAAAATTGTAAAATACATTTAAATGCAGATAATAGTTATATTCAAATAAAGATACTGTACAATTTGTATACTTGCTTCTTGCTTGTAGTGGTGGATGCTAGCAGTAGTTGGTGGAATACTGGTGCTTTCTTATAGTAGTGTCAAGAAAATATACCTTGGTGCTTTCAGGGATTTATTCTCGTACTAGTTGAACTTGGATGCTGATCTCTGGATTCAAATTTATAAGCATTATTTATACTAATATTAAAGTAGCCTAAAATAGGCCGCGGCGTCAGCAAAACCCTGTACGTTGAACCGTACAGATACATATATATTTAAAGATATACCTATATATGTCTAATACATGTTTCTGTTATTTTTATGTTTAATTGACTTTCCATTTAAAAATATTGTTACGACTTAGCCAAAATTCCACGAAGCAAGCCGACAAATGTGAATGCGCACCTGCCGGCCCTAAAGCCCAAGTTTATTACCTGCCCGCATTTGCACTTCTTTTGTTTTCTTTGTATTTAATATTTGTAATTAGAAAAGCTGAAAGTGTATTGTAAACCTCTCTGATAGGCAGTGGCCAGGTGTGGTTCTAAGAATCCATTGTTTACACAGTCGTGACATATTGTAAGCTGAGTATAAAGGGATGCCCGAATGGAGAGATAGGCAGTCAAGCGGCGATTACAATACAAGCAAGACGTGTGTACATTCGATGAGCGATATAGTGACGGACTTTGCGCGTGTTATTTAATTGTGCATTACATGTGGACTTATTACGTCCGGTTATATTTGTATATCTATGTTATACGTGTTTGTATAGTTTTATTAAATCTTATAGTAATTCTAAACAGCATTTTAATTCGAGTCCCGTAACTCGTAACAATATATATTCTATTTTACTTCTATACTTTAGTTATATTGCAATACCCACATGTCTCACAAATTTCTAATCCATTCTAAGATTATCTGCAAAAAACTGCTTTGAGTAATAAGACCTCCTATTGGTTTCTCTACTTATATGTCTTGAACTGTATCTTAAGTTAAAAAATTGACCTCAAATCGCTGTCGGCGGTAAGCGTTCCCAAAATACTACCAAACTTAGGTATCATCATTACTTGGCAACGCTGATGCGTTGCTCAAACGGAGATATTTAATCAACTGCAGACGATTCGAGTGTGTATAATAAATTAACAAAAATAAAAAACATGAGTGCTAGCTCTATGGGACACAGAAGCTTTAGGTTCGATTCCTGGCGCAGTCAATGTTTGTAAACAAACTTTCTGTAATTAACTATGGTTGGATGTTTGGAATCGGTTCCAAAGTGGGCCCCTTTATATTACCTATAACACAAGCGTAATTTTCTTAGCTTTGAAATGCATTGCACACATGCACGACTCCCATATAACACTCCTTGTTACGTTTTTTTATCTGATGGAGATACTAAGAACCCGCCTCGTGAAAAATGGTAACTGATATGGACTAAAGTAATAACATAGGAGACTAGAACCTCATCATTGATGGTGGGACACAACTTAAGGTTGTTACGGCGGCATACTTTCGTTCAAGGGTAGCTATCTAGACATGCAGATACCCCACCACCTGGTTGACGGCTTTCTAACACCTTTTACGATTAGTATTCGTTCTTCGTTCCTGCACGCATTGAACCTCTATCATCCATAGGTAGAACCTTAATTTTGCACATTTAATTGTAAGATTCCCTAGTCATTTATCAAAAATGGAACACTTATTCGTCATGTCCGTCTGTATGCATTTACATCATAATGATTTTTCTCAAAAACTATTTATTGGTGATGAAATTTGACGGGAATATGCAGTCTATATGGCGCTATATATAGGTGTAGTATATTCAGGTCGTTAGTCAGATTTTGAAAGATTATGGCGTTCTTTCTTATGAAATAAACTGGCTTGCACCTTTTAGATTCTTGCGGCTGGATGCCACGCACCTCTTGCACCTCTGTGTGTGTGTGTATTTGTATATTAATATTATGTGTATTAGTATACATAATATTAATATATTATGTATTAATACTATTATTAATATTGTATAGCTATTGCTGTTGCTATACACATATTAATGATGTATATATTAGTATACATATAATATTAATATGTGTATTTTTTGTTCATTTTAGGTATATGTATTGTGTGATATTTATATATCCTATTTATATATGTATTTAATTTTCAAACAACCGTCATACACTTGCGAATCTCCCGTTCAATAAATCCATAGCCCGGGTTGTCTGGAAGAGATCGCTCTAAAGCGATAAGGCCGCCCATTGGTCCTACTTTTACTTTTATGTGACTACTGTAAATTGTTTATTTTATATCTATGTGGCGAACAATAAAGCATTTTCTATTCTATTCTCTGGTAAAGACGGCTCTTGGAAAAATATTAAAAAATAAGCGCCTATGCTAAAACACAAAGCATAAAACCTCAAAAATGCTTCAGTGAGAGCTATCACTACTTTCTATTGCGCCAGCGCATCGTTCACTCTGCAACATTGATATTAAAAGTATGCAGGGTTTTATTAAATTTATGAAGAAAAAGAACCATCTGTTGTAATTTTAGGAAACTAAAGAGGAGGGCTACTTCCCTAAAAATCAAATCAGTGTATCGAAGCACAGATGTTTTTTACTGCATGAGTGTCAAGTAGATTGTGAAAAATCATAAAGATGTTTATGATGACTACTGTTCTTATTTGACGACGTGGTTGAGTGGTCTAGGCTTTTATCCATCGAACTTCGAAGGAATGTTTCAACTTCCTTCATACATCACACACCTTCGATTTGCGCTCCTCTAATAACCTCCTGTTAAAGGCACCTGCACATTCTTCAACATTTTACTCCAAATCCTTTGCTGTGTAGGCTGTTTGCCTTTGGAACTCTTTACCCGTAGATGTCAGAAAAGCTAAATCACTTGCCATATTTAAAAAATCTGTCAAAAACCATTACCTTATTTTATAATTAAATATGTATTTCTTTCTATTCTTCTTAACTTAGCTGTTTACTGTCCACATTGTGCTGTTCTTCCTTTTTTTTTATTTTTACTTCTTTTTAATTTAATTATACCTAGACATAAGTTGTTAAAGGTATCCTCTCAGTCAGGTTGCCTGGAAGAGATCACTTTAAGCGATAAGGCCGCCTTTTGTTTTGCCGTTAAAGTATTGTAATTATTTATTCTGTACTTGTTTATTTGGTGAACAATAAAGTGTTTTCTATTCTATTCTATTCTATAACTCATTGGAAATCAGACGCTTCGATTTCATTTTCTGGCATGATAAATTTTATAAGCTTTCCATTACTTACTATGGTCTGGGTGTTTGGTCCCAGAATGGTCGGGCTTAGCTTGGAGATATACAATGTGTGTGTGTCTGCTAATTTAGAAAATCATTTTTTTTTGTTTCATAATTTCTGCAGACAGGCAGACGGCCCACCTGGTGAAAAGCGGTTACCATCACTTATGAACATTAGTAACACCAATGTGCTGCCGCTCTCTAAAGAGAGACTGGAACCTGGCCACTAATGCCGGAACACAGCCCGTTTAGTCCATGCAGGAACTAAGAAAGAACATAGCCAAAAAGCAACCCATAGCCAGGTGGTAGGGTACTTGCCCGACTGGATAGCACTTTCCATCAAGTGGGACGTCTGCCTGTCTGCTGAACTCCTGCAATAAAAAAACACAACTTAAGGTTCTTATGGCGGAATACCCTAGACCAAGGGTGGTAGCCAGATGGATAAATACCCTACGACCTAGCTGTGGGCTGTTTTTTTGGCTATGTTCTTTCTTAGTTCCTGCATGGATGCACGTTCCGCTGTCATCCCTGTGACTTACCCCCAATGTACTATGTGAGTCACTCTACTCTCCGGGGTGGCCCAGTTACAGAGCGTAGGGGCGACACGGTGCAGTAACTCTGTGCTAGATCCCGTGACGCCTCGTAAAAGCTCCATAAATGCTCCATAAATGGGGCGCAGGTTTAGGTTCAGTGGGTAGTTCGGTGGCGGAGAACCGGTTGCTGAGAGTCCCACACATCCTCGATGCAGGCCTTATGCCTGCATTTTGGCCCATCCCCCGAAAGGCCGAGAATGATGTCCAAAGATATTCCCCTTGCGTTATAAAATAAAAAGGAGGGAATGGAATAAAAGGTATGTGATAGGAGATGTATAGCTATGGAATAAGGATAGGAGTGATCAGACTGGAGATATTGGATAGAGGGAATTTAATGAGAATATAGGATAGGGAAGTTGGGATAAGTTGGCCCATGGAACCTTCACTAATCGTATGAAACGTGATTAACTCAAGATTTACCGTTATACGCCGATATTTTGTGTGTGTGTGTGTGTTTTTTTTCTATTTAAATAATGCGTCGTTTTTAATTCAATAAATATTTTCTTTCTATCTTCTTTTTATCTTTCATAATTCATGCAATAAGTGGTTAAAATAGAATATCAATGGAAAGTTATTTCACTCTCAACTAAGTATATATAAACAGCTTACTCATTCTGTGGCATTTTACTCTCTAAGATTAACTTTAACATGAGGTTTCCATAGAAAGCGAGACCCGGTTCCAACACGCTCCGTGGTCACTTTAATGTTCTAGTATGCGATATTTCCTATCTCGAAAAATATGTTTCCCGAAATCGTTCTAAACCGGATCTATAAGTCATGTGTTTTTAGGCCGTGGTCTGCCATAGATGCTGAATGCGGCGTCTAGCGTCAATCGATGTCAGATGCTGCTTTCGGCATTGGATTGACGTAACACACATGTTCACACTATAAACTACACATCTTAGCTATTGATTGATTCACTTGCTTTACCATGGGTAGTAATTTGACATTACTTTATTTATTTATTGAAAAAAACCAACAGCGCATAATACAATAAACGAACAAACAAAAAAATACTAAAATGTAGGGATAATAACAAGTTTTTCTATTAAATTAGATTGAACGAATTAAATTTGTGTAAACGTACAATAAGTATATACATACACACATACATACACATATTCATACATACATATAACACTTATATGTAAAAACACACATAATCAATATCATTTAAATATATTGATATTAATTAAAAATATTACTTATATATATTCTTATATATATATATATATATATATATATATATATATATATATATATATATATATAATTCTTCTGTACGTGTGTTGACAGTGAACTCCTCCTAAACGGCTGGACCGATTTTGATGATATTTGTTTTGTGTGTTTGAATGGGTCTCCGAGATTCACAATTGGAACCGGTCCGGGTTCTAGAATCCTCCTAATCACCTGGAGCGATTTTGTTTTTGTATGTTTGAGTGGGTTCCCGGGTGGTTTAGATTCACAATTAGAACCGGTAGGTGGCGCTGAGATCGGGTTCTAGAATTCTCCTAATCACCTAGACCGATGTTGGTGATTTTGTTTTTATGTCATGAAACAAAGTCTTTTAGGAATTCAGGAAATATGGCGGGACGAAGTTCGCCGGGTCAGCTAGTTTTTTTATATAATATGGCATCTGTTTCAATAATTGATTTGAAGATTAAACTTTTGAATACAGGCTTAGAGATTTTTTAAATTTTTTATTGCATGAGTTCAGCAGACAGGCAGACGGCCCACTTGATGGAAAGTGGTTAACATCGCCTATGGACATTTGTAACACCAAAAGTGGTACCAATGCCCTGGTGATCTCTTAAAGGATACTGGAACCTGGCCACTAATTCCGGAACAAAACTCAAGGTATGTTATGGCGGCATACTCTAGACCAGGGGTAGTAGCCATCCAGACGGGCAAATAATGTACCATCTGGCTGTGGGTTCTTTTGTCGCCTCTAACGACAACAGGCCGCGCGGCGGCAGGAAATTGTATTATTTTTCCGTTCCTACATGTATAAAAATAGAGTAACGAAACAAGACAGTATACACACACACACACACACACACACACACATATATATATATATATATATATATACATATATATATACATAGGAACATATAGGAACCGGCCATAAATGTGCATGAGTTTTTATCGTACACTCGTAGAATCGGATAGATATGCTTGAAAGGTTCATTGACGTTAGAAACGCTACGTCTTTTCGCTGAAGCGTTGAAAACTAAATGCGGGCGCGGCGTAAGACGTATAGACGCTGTACTAGGCGTCTACGAGAGACCACTATTATACATTTTTGCAATAAGCATTTGTCAATCGCATACAAGGACACACCGTACGCATCATATGGCATTTCTATTAGACCACTGCCATATGATGTTAGCAGGCAGTTCAAATTTCTTATCAAAGTTTGCTTCATTGGGGTTACAACGTAGCCAGATTTAAATGAGGCGCTTAGCGCTAAGAACTTTTTTAGGCGTTCATCATCATCATAATATTTAAGAGCTTAACTCTTGTTGGTGGAGCCTCCTCCAATCCTTTCTATTCTTGGCCAGCTATTTTACTTCTTTGTACGATGCGACACTTCTGTTTTCTTTTACTTGGTCGATAAATGCGCTCTCTTGGTCTTTCCTTCCCTCTTCTACCTTCTACCCCTCTACTTTACCTTCGGTTATCTTATAGAGAAGGGTGACGTATTGTAGTAAATGTCCCAATGTTCTTCGTTTCCTTTCCTCCATGGTTTTATAACTGATCCCTTTTTTTACTATGGTCAACACATTTTCTTTGTTCTTCTTTTAGGGCGTTAACAGAGACAAAAAGCGGCTGGATCTAAAGATCCAGTGCAGAAAACGCCAATTTCGTAGCAATACGTGGTGCTTGATATGAAATACCCCATATGCGGGCTCTATCGACCAGTAAATATAGTTTCGCACTTCGTATGCGGTCTAGTTTCTATTTTTGTTATATGGTATAGATTCGCGCTTGACAGCTATCTTACCTGATGTTAAGTGAAAATGCGATCTAGGATCCAGTTCCTGATCAGCTTCCTTGCGTAGCGGTCACGAATGCGCTCCTCACATCTATCTAATACAATTTTCCGCGCTTTTCCACCTGTAAAAGCGATAAATTGTTAGTTCTGTGTACAGGTGATAGTGTACTAGTGTTTGTTCGTTTGGATTGCGGTGCGGAAAGCAGTTTTGGCCGGTGAGTCCCATGTCTCTTTCCGCTTGCTAGTGTCGTGCGCAAAATCTGTTGCGCGCGCTTTTGTAACGGTTTTTTGTGTGTGTAGTGTTTTCGCGCGCCTTTCTGGTCTCCTTTCGGGTCAGGGCCTCCAGTAATGGACGGCCCAGGTACCCCGAAGGCCCCCAGGGAGCCGAGTGTCCCGCGTAAGCGGGATCACAGCGGCTCCAATAATGGATGGGCCATGAAGGAGATAGGGGAGACGCGTGAAAAGAAGTCTTCTCTGGTTCGTCGCAGCCGTAGGGCTGCGGAACCTCGTCTCGGGCGCCCGGGTCCAGCCGTTGTCACGGCTACCGGGCCGCCTGCTTCGATAAGGGGTGCATCGGCGGTGGTCGACCTCACCGCCGCCGAGCCCCGCGAAAAGGAGAGCGCGACGATGGGACCGCCTTCGACTCCCGTCGCGCCTAGGGCTCCCGCCATGCGTGCCGCGCGCAAGAGCGCGGCACACACGGCCGTAGATAGGGAAGTGGTGCTCGCCGCGAACTCGGCTGTTCTCATGGCCGTGAGCGCGGCGAACGCCATCGTAGAAAATGTCTACCGGGCGCAAACGCCACCTGCACGGGCTTCACCTGTGCAGGGGCCAAGCGCCTTCGTAGACCACGTGGACATCGCGCCGTCAGGTAGCGTCCCAGATTCGCTGGAGTACGCACTCGACGATGCGATTCGCGTTTTCTGCGGCCCGCACACCGAGGCGGCTGCATATGCACCGACACCGGTTAGATCGGTGTACACAGCGGCCGGCTCGGCGACAGCGGGGGGCGATGGCCCCACGACGGTGTTGGCTAGCGCGCGGGCTTCTCCCGTGCCCTCGACATCGGTTTGCGCACCGGCTTCACCGGCGCGCAGCGTGGGGGACGACCGCCCCGCGACACCGGTTGCCGCGTGGGCTTCACCCGCGCCAACGACCGGGGTCGTTCTTAGGGACGGTGTTGTAGGTGCGGTAGCGGCGACCATTTCGTCTTCTTTCCCTACTAGACCGCCGCCGCCACCGCTTCGTCTAGCCTTATTTCCGAGCCGAGGCTGCGGTTCTGGGACCGCAGCGCCGACTCGGAAAGCACATCGGGTGCTTCGACGCCGGCGCGGGCGCGATCGTCGCGACGGCGAGCATGCTCGCGGGTGCGGAGGCCTACCTCCGCACCGAAGGGGGGGAAAAGGGCTGCAGGGCCAGAAGGGCCACGGCCGCCAAACTGGCCGCGGCTAGCCAGTACGCCGCGCTTGTAGGGGACGTGCGTGTGCTCGGCCCTGGGGAGCTCCGACTAGCGGCGAGCGCCCAGGTCGCCGACATCCTCCAGGTCGCCCAAACGTCGGGCAACCTGAAGGGCGCATACGTGCGCCGACTAAAGGAGGCTGCGACCCGGCTGTCTAACATAGTCGACACGCTGGTGACGCGGAATCCGGAGTCGGAAACCTGGAGGCTCGGCATCGAGAACTCCAGGCTGCGCGCCGAGCTCGGCGCCTTGCGGGAGGAGAACCTCTCCTACCGCAAGGAGTTCGAGCAGATGCGGAAGGCCATGAAGGCCCCCGCTGCGGACGCGGCCCCGGCTCCCGCTGTAACGGCGGAACCGGGTCCCGTGCCTGCTAAGCGGAAGGCCAAGGCCGCCGCGGCGGTAAAGGTCCCGGCCCCTGAGCCGGTTCATATATCCGCCGCGGTCCCCAAAACGGTTCCGGCTCCCGCCGCCGCGGCGGAACCGGTTCCTATAACACCGACCAATGCGCACGGCGGTGTGGAATATGATATGCTCACGCATATCATCGCCCGCACCGTGGGTGCTATGTTGGACGCCCGGCTTGCCGGGATTGAGAAGCGGCTGCCGCCCGCGCCAATTCTTCGCCCGCCACTCGCGGCGGACAGGAAAAAGGCTGCGGAGGCACAACCGCTGCTTAAAACGGCGGGAGCTGCCGCCGCCGCCCACCGGGCCCCGAGGGAAGTAATTCCCCCGGTACCGATGGAGGTGGTGGTAGCCCCCGTCGTCGGGGTGGCGGATTCCCCACCGCCACCCCCTCCCCCCAAGAAGAAGGTGAAGGGGGGTGAAAAAGAGAGGGCGAAGAAGCTGCGCCGAGCCGCAGCTCTCGCCGCCACCTCTGCTCCGGTGCCCAAGCCGGCCCCCAGGCTCATGGCTAAACCCGCGGCCACGACACTGGCCGTCGCGGCACCTGCTGTCGCGCCACCATCGGCTGCGGTGGCCCCTGCCCCGCCCCCGTTCCGGAGGGGGGGGCGTGGTCCACGATCGTCCGAAAGAAGAAGGGCAGGGGAGCGGGAGCGGAAACGCCCCGCCCCCCTCCCTCGGCGCAAGCACCGGCTCCGCCATCGGGGCGCAAACCGGCGCGCAAGCCACGGGCTACGAAGCCCGTGGTATTCCAGAAGCCGAGATCGGCAGCAATCATCATCAAGTTGCTGCCGGAATCGGCTAAGAACGGTATTGGCTACCGGGAGGTCTTTGCGAAGGCCGCCTCGGTGGTCAGTATCACCGAACTAGGCCTCAGAGAGGGGCTGAAAGTGATGCGGACCGCCCGGGACGCTTGACGCCTGGACTTCCCCCCAGGACCCGAGAGCGCGACCAGGGCGAACCGCGTCGCCGAGGCCCTTCGAGGGGTGCTTCAAGGGATGGCCGAAGTCATCCGCCCCGTAAAGCGTGGGGAGCTTTACGTCTCAGGGCTGGATGAGTCGGCCACCGTAGATGGGCTTCGCAGTGCCATCGCCAGCGTGGGCAACGGCCTGCGCGACGATGTCAAGGCGAGGCACATTGGCATAGGACCTGGGGGGATGGGCGCATCATACGTGATGTGCCCCGTCTCTGCAGCCAAAACCATCGGCGAGCGGGGCCACCTTCTGGTGGGCTTCACCTCGGCGAAGGTGGAGGCTCTGGAAGCCAGGCCGATACGTTGCTACAGATGCTTCAACGTCGGCCATGGCACCCAGACATGCCCGGACTCGTGCCCGGACCGGACCGGCTTGTGTCTCCGCTGCGGTAAGAGCGGACACAAGCAGCCGGACTGCACAGCCCGTGACCCCCACTGCGCCGTCTGCGCGGCGGGGGGCAAACGCGCTACCCACCCGACGTTGGCGAAGCACTGCCAGCCCCCATACGTCAAGGGTAAATTCGTCCACCCGAGGGCGAATAAACGACCGGCGAGTGGAAGGGTACCTATGGACATCTAAATGCCCAGTACACCCCTAACACTCTTCCAAGCCAACGTTAACCACTCCCCCGACGCCCAGGACCTGTGCCTGCAGGCGATGGCGGAGTGGCAAGCAAACTTGGCCGTAATAAGTGAACCTTATTACGTGCCCCCAGCCAGGAACTGGGTGGGGGATCTCGACGATGTGGTAGCCGTGGTCGCCAGAGCCGGATCTGGCACACCGCTCACCAGTCTCGAAAGAGGAAAGGGCTACGCGGTGGCGGAAAGCGGATGTTACGTCATCATAGGCGTGTACCTCACGCGGAGCCGCCCCCTGGCGGAGTACGAGCTCGCCTTGGACTCCATTAGGGCAGCCGTCGGCAGACTAGCGCCGAAGACGATATTCATCCTAGGCGACTTCAATGCCAAGCACCAATCCTGGGGGAACGCGATTACCGATGTTAGGGGACGGGCGGTTGAAGACTGGGCGCTTCAATCCAACCTGTCCATCCTGAACCAGGGGTCGGTCCAGACCTGCGTACGTGCGCGGGGTGGATCGATCATCGACTTGTCATTCGCCAACCACATGCGGCCGCCCGCAGAGTGGTAGGATGGAGAGTGCTGGAGGAGGTGGAGACTCTGTCTGATCACTTGTACATCAGATTCGGGCCCCTCCCGGCTCCCGCGCTGGGCTCTTACCAAGCTCGACGCGGAGCAGGCCGGGGAGAGGGCTATCATCGAATGCTGGACCTATCCAGCCGACCTGGGGAATCTGGAGGCGCAGGCTGAGCACATGCGCAAATCCCTCAAAAGGATTTGCGACGCTGCTATGCCTCGAGCCAAACGACCGCCGCCGCGTACATCGGTCCACTGGTGGACTGAGGAGCTGGCTGAACTGCGGAGGGCAGTCCGTCCGTCGTCCTCCAGACTATGTTGAGGAGAATGGACTCGTGGGGGAGTTCAGAGAGGCCAGATAGGCCCTTTCGATCGCAATTCTGCGAGCGAAAGCCCGGGCTCGGGAGGGGCTCCTCGAGACACTGGACCGGGACCCTTGGGGGCGTCCGTACCGTGTGGCCCGCAACACGTTGCGGCCTTGCACCTCCACGGTTACGGAAACGCTCGAACCCGAAACCCTCCGGTCGGTTATCGATGGGCTCTTCCCGGATCCGGGGATCTTCACTCCCCCCGATATGGGTTCAATCATTCCTGACACCTCGGAGGTGGAGCCTCACTCCATCACCGAGGAAGAGTTAGACGTCGCCCTGGACCGGCTCCGGGGTAGGAAGACGGCTCCGGCTCCTCTTCCTGGCCGCCAAACAACTACGCGGCCAGCTGCGGGAACTGTTCGATGCCTGTATCCACGCAGGTCAGTTCCCGTCGCAATGGAAGGAGGGCCGACTATGCCTGATTCCCAAGGGAGGCCGTCCTCCCAACGATCCGTCCGCCTACAGGCCCATAGTGTTGCTTAACGAGGTCGCCAAGGTCTTCGAGAAGATCTTAGCGGAACGCCTCGTTAAGCATCTCGATACTGTGGAGCCGGGGCTAGCACAGACGCAGTTCGGGTTTCGGCGGAGGCGCTCCACGTTGGACGCCTTCGAGGCACTGCGATCTGTAACGGACGACGCAGTCCAAGCAAAGGACACTGTCCTGGCGGTTTCGCTAGACATAGCGAACGCCTTTAACAGCCTCCCTCACAAGACGATCAGGGAGGGGCTTCGTGCACACGGAGTTCCCCCGTACCCCACGAGGCTGTTGGGCGCGTACCTCCAGGACAGGTGTGTCCTTTGGGAGGGCGGCGAGTCCGAGAATCGCGCGATAGGTCGGCGATGCGTCACGTGCGGCGTCCCACAGGGATCGGTCCTCGGGCCGGTTCTTTGGAACGTCGGTTATGACTGGATCCTTCGGGTTCCGGTCCTGCCCGGAATAGGGCTAATCTGTTTTGCGGATGAAACCCTACTCACGGCACGCGCTGCGTCATTCGCGGAATCCGTGGACCTCGCCAACGCCGGGTTGGCGATCGTAGTTCGAAGAATAGGTAGGCTGGGCTTGAAGGTCTCTCCCGCGAAAACAGAGGCCATCATGTTCCATAGGCGGTTTCGTAACCCCCCCGCGGACTTGTCCGTTACAGTCCAAGGGGTGAACATTCGTGTAGGCCCCCAGATGAAATATCTGGGGCTAATTCTCGATGGGAAATGGGTGTTTAAAGCGCACTTTGAGCAGCTAGTTCCCAAGCTCGTGAGGTCCGCAGGCGCCCTCTCTCGGCTTCTTCCCAACGTGGAGGGACCGGGGACGACGACTAGGAAACTCTACATGGGCATCCTTAGGAGTATGGCCCTGTACGGTGCACCCGTATGGTCCACTGCACTTCATCGCCACAATAGGACTTTGTTGTGCCGCGCACAGCGGGTCCTGGCGGTGAGGACCATCCGAGGATACCTTACAGTGTCGTGGACGGCGTCGACACTCTTGGCAGGCGATCCGCCCTGGCCCTTTTAAATATTCAACATCTAAGCGGAACTTATTTTTGAATTTATTAAAGTAAACCAATTAGTTAAGAAAGCCAGTATACAGTTAGTGAGTTCTCGTTTTCTGAATTAGCAAGTAATTATATTTCTGATAAATAGTTTTGTCTGTTTCGCGTAAAGTAGAGTTACTTTGCTGTTGAAAAAAATATTGAAGCTGTAATGTCATACTCAGTATAGTGTAGAAGTCGTGGTAGCGTCGTTCGAATCCTGGCCGGAACGCATGCACCACTTAGGCAGTTTTCTGACCTAATGTACATATTGTTAGAATTAAAACATTCTAACAACGGTGAAGGAAAAGATCATGATGAAACCTGCACATCGAGATAACCGATGTGTCAAATCTGCCAAAGCCGCCTTGGACAAGCATGACGGGTATACTGTCCGTTCCCCTATAGTGGAAGGCCCGAGCTCAGCAGTGGAATGTTTATGGGCTGTTAAAATATCAGCCCATAAATGTCCTACTGCTGGGCTCGGGCCTCCCATTATATGTCACGGTGGGCATACGGACGATCAAGAGTCCCACACATCCCTCGGTGTAAAGCCTTCTCCTCAGGCCCGAGGATGGTGTCTCAAGAAAAGATATTCCATCTGCGTCATCAAAAAAAAAGTGACGAAACAGGTTGTGTTCCCACCACGCACGTCTAAAAGGAATGTATAAAGAGGGGCAGTCGTTCTCATACCCGTATGTCAGGCCCTCGGGACCTCCTCCGCAACGAGAGCTCCTCCCATCATAATAGAGGGATCCTATTATGATAGGAGGCGCTCTTTGAGCCAAGGCCGAATGGACCATTGGGTGCGTCTTTGGTTCCTGAGGTCCTGACATACGGGGATGAGATGGAACACAGAGGTGATTAGTTGGTAGACCCAGGCATTCCATCATAAGTCCAACACAATCAACACAACAAAATGGGGTACGCACGATGGATTACACCTCGGAAAAAAGGGTGATGAAACAGAGGAATCAGATAGGAGGAATGAAATAAAGAGGATGGGATATGGGCTTATAATAAGGGGATGGGATACTAAACATGGGTTAGAAGAATGGGGAAGCGAATTGCTCATATTTGAAATGTTTCCCAATGATTGAAGAATAATGAGAATCAAAAATCTTTGTTGTATATTTTCACAACGTTTACTTACAATAGTGTGTTTCCTTCAGGTACAACATATCTTTAATTCATAGCCTCAACTCAACTACTTACAAATATTACAATTAGCCAATTGGTAGTTTGAAGAATTTAAAATAAAAGCTAATACAAAGCAGCTTAAGGCAATAACAATAAAAATATTTAGAACACACATAAATATATATAATCATGTTAGAGAGTACGAAAACTAGTTTTGGAAATGAACATACAAATAACGCAGACGGGCGCTTTTCAATCGTTTTTCAGAAGCCAATTATGGCGTCTATAAACGTTTTGGGATTTCATTGAAATGTTAATAAATTAAGATTACTAAACAATAAAAACTGTTTATAAGATATTGGGCTATAGGCTATTAATAATAAGAGCGAAATTTCAGATTTCAGAAGTTTCTAATTAATTAATTGATTAAGAAAAAACTAGAGCTTTCAATGGGGCTTTGATCACGCACACATCTAATATAACACATGGGAACTATTTCATATTCTAAGATAAAAATCCCATGTTCATCTCATCCTTTGAAATTATACTGCGTTTTATGATAATCAATACATTCAACGTCGCTCTGATAAACTTTGAATTCTTATCCCGCAGAAACTATTTAACAGAAAACAGAATAGATGAAAGAGAAGTGCGAACTAGCGTGGAGTGTATTTTTAATTTAAAAATAAACAGATATGTATTATGTGAGATGGTTGCAAAGAATTTTTTGAAGTGACAAAGATGAAATAAAACAAATAATTAAAAAAGGAAATTTATAAGAATAACTTTTACTGTACCTAAAATTTCAATCAACTGACCTTGGAATTTAAATACTTCTTAGCTATCCCTTTCATTTGAAGTATAGGTACATATAATATATACCCATGTAATATATACCCATATATATGTACCAAATTCTTCAACAACGGGTTTATTTCCAGATGCATAAAGAAGGCTCGCACCAACATTCAAATAGTAAGGTAAGTACGGGCGGTAAGTCGCTCGTCTATATTACGCATCGAAGAACTAGTATATCCGGACGTCATAGTGATGACACCTGATGCTGGATTTTCATTTGAGAAGAACGACCTTCGTCAAGACGAAAGCGGTTACACGTGAGCGGCTTTCGATTTCCAATCCTCGATGAAATGGGATTTAATTCTAATGATTTGTTACTGTAGCAAATGCCTGTGACTAGTTGAAGGTAAAGAGGTTAGAATGTGCTTCATCTACTCCATATATTTAACCGATTTACGAATTCATGATTTTACACACCTACAGTGTAAGTTTAAAATAAATCGTTGGCTTGTAACACTTGATTATGAAAGGACAGAAAATTCTTGATTTTTTTATATTGCTTAAATTCAGCAGCTAGGCGAACGCTTTACCTGATGGCAAACGGTTACACATATATACCCAAATACGTACACACACACACGCATACACAAACACGGACACTTTTAAATAGTTAGTGTAACTGTAAACATTTCACAATTACAGTTGTACCGATTAGGTAGGAGGTCCCTAGGTGAACAGCACAATGGTTGCTAACAATTGCTATCTTGGTATTATAAATGCCCATAGGCGATGGTTACCGCTTTCTATCAGGTGGGCCGTTTACCTGTCTGCCCAACTCATATGATAAAAATAAATAAAGAAGAAATTATCAATTGTAATGAAGCGAATTACATAAAGATTCAACAAGAGTTCCGTTTTTGACAAAATTACTACGGAATCCTAAAAACTTTCTTCTTACTTGTTATTAATCTGATTCGATTATAAAACCTATTATGAAATAACATTTCACATTATATAGTTTCACACAAAGGCGATAAAAAAGATATAATTGACACGATCAACGGATCGACGCAAACAATAGATCGCTTTCATACGTCATAGAAAATTGACACCTGTCTGTGGAAGAAATTTAGAGACCCGTTTCAAAGTGTATTGACATAAAATTGATATAGTTCTTGCAATTCAAGAACACGGCCGGGTTTGACTCCTGGAGCCTAATTCTGGTATTACTATCTCATTAAAATCGCCGGACACTGTTGTCTCAATTGTAGGTTTGCCTGATTTCGGTATTCTGTTAACTCCAATGTTGTGAAACTTCCGAACTAACTCGCGAAAGCTCTCAAAATAAGTGGTTTAAATATTGGTAGCTTTTTAATATACATTTCGAATACGCAATTTCTACTAATGGTAATAAAAAATTCGACTATTAATTCGCCGCGACGACATCAATAAGATATTGTGGATTTAGTACAATACGAATTTTTGACACCATCATAATGGAATGAATGAAAACTCTTTATTATTCACAATAACTTAAACCTAGACAATTTAATATGAATACTAGGGTGGCGCAAAAAACCGACTTTTTTTTGATTCTCGAGTGAAAAAATGTTAGTTTTTGATGTTTTAAGAACTCCCTCTAAAGGACAGCCCAAAATAAAATAATTAAGAGGTCGCTCCAAATTTTTTAAGATACTTGCTCAAAAATTTTTATAGTAATGCACTAGTAAATTAAAAAACATTATGAGCGACATTTTAAAATTCAAATTTTGAACTGAAACTTTCAGAAACTTATTATTTTTTGGCCTATAAAATTATACCGCAAAGAGAAAAAAAATAACAAATAAATCGGTTTTGGCGATTATTGATATCTTAAAAAACTTGGACCGACCTCTTAACAATTGAACTCCTCCAAAGGAGGAGTTCTTAAAACATCAAAAACTATCATTTTTCACTCGAGATTTAAAAAAAAGTCGGTTTTTTGCGCCACCCTAATGAATTATTAGAACATTGGGCGGACTTATCGCTCATAGCGATCTCTTCCAGGCAACCGGTGTCCAAGGAGACATTAAAATAAAAATTAACTAATATTATATATTTATAATTAAATAACATGGATCGTAATTTAAATATCTTTGCAAGGCCAAGGTACTCATTGACATTGCAGTACTTGCCGCCGATAACATATGCCTAAATTTAATACGCTGCTCAATAAACAGATTACGAACCTACGGAACTCAAAAACTTTAATTAAAAACACACCCGTCAATATTTTTTCAATTTGAAACCATAAGTAACATGTTACAAGTCATCCAATCATCGATATTTGTAACGCGTCATTACTGTCCATTCATGGACAACTTTCATTTATACGTACTGCACGATGATTTTATTATAAATTTGGTTAAATTTTTTGATTATGTTAATCATTTGAAAGCGGTATAAGGTGAAATTATTTGCATACTTTTCCCCATACGTTAGATAAACTAGTTGTTACGTGGTGTTGAACAGGTTTGACTAGGTCACTAACTGATAGTCTTGGGCCATTATACTACAAGTACTCTGTAGTAAATTATTATTTTCGGTACAAACTTAATATTACAAAAGTAAAATAAGTTTTATTATTATTACTTATTATTTAACAAAATTGGATCATTTTGGTCTTACGCCAAAAGGAAAGTTTGCACTGAAAATTAGCATTGTGTCGGATTTACACGTAATTCCGGCACAGCAATATGCTGAGTGGAAATCTTGTTTGCTGAAAATGCGGCGTACAAATTCTCAAAATATACTCCGTGTATAATCTATCTGTATATATAAAAATGAATCGTAGATATGTATGTACACGCATAACTTGAGGACAACTTAACCGATTTTGATGAAATTTGTCTTGTGTGTTTGACTGGGTCCCCTGATGGCTTCGATTCACAATTAGAACCGGTAGGTGGCGCTGAGATCGGGTTCTAGAATCCGGTTTTGTTTTTGTGTGTTTGAGTGGGTTCCCGGCACACTGAACCGGTAGGTGGCGCTGAGATCGAGTTCTAGAATCCTCTTAATCACCTAGACCGATTTTGGTGATTTTGTTTTTGTATCATGAAACAAAGTCTTTTAGGAATTCAGAAAATATGGCAGTACGAAGTTCGCCGGGTCAGCTAATGTATGGAATATAATTACGTCGCTATTTCTTCAAACAAAGTCTTTCTTTTTTCTTTACAAAGAGAATAAGGATTTAAATACATATTATATATTGACACTTCATTTTCAAACTCAACGGCATTATTTTTTCTGTTCTAATGAAATTCGTCCGTGTTTACAAACGTTCAGTTTTAATTGTTGTAAAATATTTACAGGACGCTAACAAAATATTAACATGTAAAGATGTGTTCTACATCTTCTTTTTGGTAAATAAAATGTGAAACAGTTCTTTAACTATTAATTTATTAGTAGACAAATTTTAATATGAATCGAAAAAATTAAATAAAAAGATAAGAATATCAATATTATATTATATTTAAAAACCAAGTGGTAGGGGATTTGCTCGTCTGGATGGCTACCATCCCTGATCTAGCATGCCGCCATAACAACCTTGAGTTGTGTTCCGGCATTAGTGGCCAGGTTTCAGTGTCCCTTTGGAGAGTGCAGCACATTGGTAGCACTTTTGGTGCTACAAATGTCCATAAGTGATGGTAACCGCTTTTCATTACATGGACCGTCAGCCTGTCTGCTGAATTCAAGCAATATAAAAAAAAATATTGTGGCCAGTATGTACTAAATCCCATTTGTCATTCGAGCGTTAAATCCGTTGCGTTCGGAGCGTTTACTGTTGCCAGATAATTGGTACGTATGTCATCTATAATCTACTAATATTATAAAGAGCAAAGATTTGTATTTTTGTATGCTTGTAACGAATAAACTCAAAAACTACCGGACCGATTTCAAAAATTCTTTCACCATTAAGATGCTATATTATTCCTAAGCAATATAGGCTATATTTAATTTAAATAATCGAGTTCTAAATTTTTTCATGGCAGGATGACGTCTGCCGGTACCACTATTATTTTATAATGTCACCTCTTGCACCGGACTTGACGGAGGCAACATGGCTAAACTTGATTTCCATATAGCCGGTCCTAGTAGAATCTTATCGGAAACTTATGCGACTCACTTGCAATTTATTGACTATATCACGGACTTGAAGCCTGTAGCGAAAGCAAGAGTTCCCGTCATGATTTTTTTCATGACACTCCACACATCCAATTCAATCTATTCATTGAGTTCCTTAATGTCTAATAACATATTCGGATTCTACAGATAAGAAAAGAAGAAAGAAAGAAAATATTAAACTAAATACTTAAAAATAAACTAAATTATAAATAAAGTATGTAACAAATCGCTGCCAGAGGGAAGCGTGCCCAGAAGGCTGGCTGCATTGCCACGATGTATGGCAATGCTGATTCGTTGCGCGAAATACGAACCACACTTCTGATCACGGGTGATATCAAAGAGTTTCTTACATATTTGTTTGAAGAAGCCCTTTGCCGATGGACCCCGCGGACCTAAAGTTTCAACTCCAAACGGCACAAATATATAACCCCTTCCTAGGGTTCCATATTTGCGCCGTTTGAGATCTTCAGCTATTGAAGCAGCGTTGCCAGCCCCTGACTTAGTCACTGGAAGATGTGATGCCGCCAGAGTGTCAACGCATGTCGCGTTGGGGATGGGATGGGAAGGCCGCTTGTATGGGACACAAGCGGCCTTCCCATCCTCTAGGGAATAAGTGACATTCCATCCGGCCTCTTGCCATCGTCGCGCACCAAGCCATTTGGCTCTAAGATGGCTGGTACGCCGACGCTGACAAGAGCTCGACGGATGATGCCATTGAGGCTGGCATGGAGAGATCTTCGGCCAACACTATGTAACATGATAGTCCGTGGTGTCCATACGGTTCCACCATAGTTCCACACTGGCAGCGGTGTGGTACGCAACATGCAGCCCCCAGGCGAAGGCTCGCAGCTAACCGGAAAGCAGAGTTGTCTAAAACTGTACCTGTATTAAATGATGGGTGTACCTGCAACCACAGTCCTGACTCCCAACTAGCGAGGGCTAAAAGCCGAGCGCACTCTGTCGAACTGGAACACGTTTGCAGGAGATTTTCCCGTGCCAGTTCGCAGATCGGCTCGTCCCAAGCCCGCTGTGAAGTCAGGGCAGTGGGCAGGACAGAATTAGGGCGCGCCATTGACCAGGCTTTTTTGGCATCTGTCAAATATGAAACTTCAACGTTTAAATGGGTTTTTTCTAGGATTTTTACTACTAATTCACCTGTACTATTTATCTATTCATTTAATTTTTTAAACTCGTATCTTATTAAAACTAGTGTGCGCAAAATGTGACTAATATAATGGCATAAAAGAAACCTTATGTTTTCGTCGTGTTTGTCTGACTTTGTATCTCAAAGTCATTTTTCTTGGAAAGTACTCTATCTATAGGGGTGAATTTTTGAAGTGTGCTTTCAGGGCCAAATCCTAAACTATATCAAGCGAAAAACCCCCAAACCCCTTGAGGCCGATTTTGATGATAACTAAAGCGGCATCATTAAGACAAACTAAAGACAAAAAGATAAAATTTATTACTTAACCATATCAGAATATCCTTGATGGTATAAAAGTGAAGGTGCATCATATTTGGCCAGTTAGGCATAGAATAATTTCAATAATTATAAATAGAAATAAATATCCTAAAAAGAATGTCATAATAATAATCTAAAAAGAATATAATAAAACATTAAAATAATTACTAAACTACAACTATTATTTTATTAATATATTAATACCAGATTGATACGTGAAAATTAAAATATAGTCAAAATATATTATTTAAAATGTCCAGGAATTCATTATTGTCCTTAGATATATATTTCATATTATCATTAGATTTTTGAAAAATCGATTACCCTAGTCAGGAATATAGTTGGCTGATTAAAAAAACATGCTGTACTATACTATACCAAGACATAGTTTAGTTTGTAAGGATCAATTACTGTAAAGAAATGTCAAAGTAAGGTAAAAAATGTAGGTTTATTAATAAACCGATTAGTTTAGATTGTTATCAATGTTTTTTTAAATACACATATTTTTAAGGATAATTATAACTATTTCAGGCAATGTCACCTCAAATATCGCCACGCTTAGTTGCTATTAAGAACATACCATTTCATTATAATATTTAAATAATTACGCTGTATAATTATGTATTTGGTTTTAACTTTCAATCTAAATTCTAAGAAATGCTTCCCCCTCCATAGTTTATTTTATTCTTTGTTCATCAAATGGGTAGCTTTTTTTCTGCTTGAGAGTGTATTCATACATTCACTCTTGCTCCTTTAGCAAGTACTCGTTGTTCCTTAATACTGTCGAAGACCTTCCAAAAGTATGTCCAAGTTCTGTGTCTAGTAGGATTTTATTTATAGCTGGGTTACAATGACAGGCAGACAACTCACCTGATGGAAAGCAGTTACCGTCGCCTATGGACGTTTTCAACTCTAGACATGTTACTATTATGACACCCTTTTTTAAAAAACCCATTTCATAGCGCTGTGGGAAAACCTCAGCTGGGAGTGCATTCCAAATACCCACTGCACCCAGTTAACTATGTAGTTCCAACCTAGTTAACTGGTTAAAGAAGTAAATTGCTATTCGTTCCCAGCCAATGAGTGGGGTTATATGACTTAATATTAAGTCAAATTCTAATAATTACTGACATAATAATGTCGACGTCAAAAGTTAAGTAAACGATATCTAAAATTACACAAACTTTCTAAACAAAGTCGTTATGTTAATATTTTCATAATTTATGGTAAAAAATCTCATATTATGCTCGATTTCAAAAAGTAGAATTTTGGTTACGTAAATAAATAATTTATTGATGAACTTTCACGACAATCGAGATCTCTAGAGATAATTAATTAGTTGAATACTTAATTAAAGAGTTTGATGATAACTAATTGCTTACAGTTGCTAATGAGATATGTAATATATATAATTTAATAGTAGAAATCGTAGAAAACTATTGAAAGAGATGTAATCATTACATGAGAAACTAATGAATTCATTGCCTGTACTATAACTCTATTTCTAATTACTATGAGAATATTGACAAGTACGTTTCTACAGGTTGCAACAATTAAATCAAAATATACGTTATATTCAATAATTTATTTAATATAAGTTAATGGCAATAAATTAATAAATAAATAAAATAAATTAGTCTTTGTACAATTCTGGTTTTAAGCTATAATTTTTGGTTCTATTTGCTGTGAGAGTAGCCGCTGTAGGCTAAACCTTGCGCTTCATCGAGGTTCTTGTTCCAGTCTGAGCCATAGCTGGAGTATCCACCACCGTGGCCGACATCAGGAGACACATGTTCTACGTGCACTGGGTGATGTGCCTCATGATGATGGGGATGTGAGACTACTTCGTAAGTAGTTTTTGTGTGGTCTTGCTTCAAGCACCAGGCAACGAAGAGAATGGCACCGAGGACTAAGGCAATCTTGGCTGTGGCCAAGGCTTTGAGGGCGATCAATTTGACGATGAAGAGTTTTCCAAGGATGAGCTTGGCTCCAAGTAATCCGATAAGGCCCATACCTCCCTTATTCTTGTTTTTGCCACGACCTGAAAAACGTTAAGATTAGAGCTATAAATCATCAAAGATGTTAATCGAAGATTAATAACAGGTCGTAGAAATCGAAAAAGCGACGACCAATAGAAAGTTGCTTATAAATATGGAAAAGTAAAGCGTATTGATATGAAAATGAAAACTCTTGATGTTATAGATATTAATTTCGAAATTAACTGATACACTAACAACGACAGTAATACAAATGATAAATCGTCATCTGCCCATTTTATCCGCTTCTTTCGATAATTATAACAGATAGAGACAATAATCTCTTCCTTAGTCCAAATCGCCCGCTCCATTAGAAATTTATTTCAATAGCCCAATGTTTATTGTTTCCACTTCTTAAAATGATCCTACACTGACTGGGGATTATACAGTTTATACAGGGATAATCGCTGATCAGTTTTTTAGAATATATTATCGAAATCGGTCTTTACGTGTTTCGCCTTCGCATGTTACTTGCAATAGTCTCTAACTATTCCTATTCTTCAATAAAATGATGTACACGTTACATAACAACCTACATTATTTTTATTTTATCATTATTAATTTTAAAACAAGTCGATTGATATTTAGAGACCTTATTCCCAAATCCTTTGCCATGCTTTCTAATAAGTGAAAACGCGGAAATTGAAGCGATTAAAGATATAATCTATAGGTAGCAGACTCGATCGTTAATAGTCAAGATTCAAGGTGGAGCATAGAAAATAAGCTTCCGGCTGATCACGATTATAAATTATAGATATGTGGCAATAAGTTTTATGATAGAAAGGTATGAATGAACTCATTTTCTACATAATTACAGGTTACCATTTTCTCAATAATTACAAAGATACGCACAACATCAGTCAACCGTATTAAAATACAAACTGAATTTATTTCAAAGGTCTGATTGCAATCGGTCTAATTCCTGGATTTTGTATTATTACATGGGTTCACTTTTGACCAAGTGACCTTTTTAACTGTTTATTTAAACAGTTTAAAAGCGATTACTATATTTTCAGTAATTAAATCAGTAAACTTAAGCAATTAAGAGTTGAAACGATTAAGTTCGTTTATATTTTTAGATGTTTTTGATCTCATTTATATCCCAATTGAAAGACAGAGATGAACCGTCTAATTTCGGTATTACTATTGGTAGGAAATTCACATTACTTTTGCGGAGTTTATCTCAAATATTAACAGTAGTAGTCAGTAGTACGACGAATGAATCCTACTAATATTATAAACGCCAAAGTTTGTAAGAATGTATGGATGTATGTTTGTTACTCTTTCACGAAAAACTACTGAATGGATTTTGATGCAACTTAACAATAATATAGCTTACATATCAGAATAACACATAGGCTATAATTTATAAAGATATAGTGTGAATTATCCAAAATATAACGATTTCCCATCACCGCGCGGGTAAAACCGTGGGGCCCAGCTAGTTAATAATAAGATATTAAAATCCGCCATATATAGTGTTATTGTGGTCGCTCAAATCTTTTAAACGATCAAATATCAACAACTTTAATTAAGCTATTATATTGCTGAGATGTTAAGAACCGTAACATTGTAATTACGATTTAAATAATCATTTAAAGCTAAGTATAGTTAAATGCAATATTGTTTATCTGATATGAAAGGCGAAATAACAGAATGTGGAAATAGTATGATTATGACGAAGTGAGAACCTCCTCTTTTTTGAGTTGGGTTAAAAATTAAGAATTACATTTTTTTTACGTTACGTAAGCAACGTTTTTGACTAAGCAATATAATGATACTTGCGAGGTTTTTAAAAGATCTTGAAGGATGATATTTTTCTGTGCAGTTCGATTTTGAGAAGCTTTTTGAATTTGACTGTAAATAGGAAATAGATGTGCAATTTGACCAAAAACGGGTTTCAGCAAGTTATCTACGGGTTGTCTGGAAGAGATCGCTTCTTAGCGGTAAGACCGCCCATTGTGCACATTTAGAATATTTTTAGGCTATAAGGTTTTCTGTTATGGTGTACAATAAAGTGTTATCTATCTATCTATCCATCTATTAATCAAGTAAGATTTGGATTATGTTTTTTTGTAAATTAAAAAAATATACAAAAAAAAATATAATTATAAAACTTTATGAAAGATACCAGATCTCCACAATACTCCAAATTCAAATTTAAGTTTTTATTCAAAATAAGTTCCACTGGAGAACACTTTTTGAAGGTCTAAAGTCTAGGACTAAATGTCGGAATCAATCCTTTTTGCATTTTGGTTGTTACTAATACTGGATTTGATGCTATGAAAACTTTCGTTTAAATTACTCGTAATGTAAGGGGTTTATTGCTTCGTGTGAAAATATAAAATGTATGTTATATTCTGCAGATATGTAAATAACACATATTTATTTTATGTATTTTCCAATAAATCAAAATAATCCATTATAAGCATTCATCCGTCGATCATGTTAAAGGGTTCGAATGTTGGCCACTAAAATGACTATAAACGTCTCCACCCAGCTGAGATGAGAATGTTGCAATGGATTTGTGGTGTTACAAGAATGGAAATGGTGAAAAATAAGTACATAAAGTACATCTTTGAAAATTGCAACCGTGACTGAAGATTAAGGTGGTATGAGCATATAATGAGGAGGAATGAAAGCCACGTGACAAAAAGAATGTTAAACTGCAAGATTGATGGGTACAAATGTAAAGGTATACCAAAAAGAGATGGATGGATGGTGTGAACGATGATATGATGATTTATGGTGTGATAGAGGACGTATGTCAGAATAGAGTAGTATTGAAGGAAAAGACATAATATTGTGCCAACCCTAAATAATTGGGAAAAAGTGAAAGAAAAGAGAGAAGTATTCATCGAAGCAAATAGTAAAAATGTAATACAAAAGGAAGATTTAATTACACAGTACTAATTTAACCTATACAAATAAAACTGAAGAGTGTATTTGTGATTTCGAAATAAATTCTGTCTGAAGGATTTCAATGAAAGTTTTAGTGTTTAATTGGAGTTTTATATCAAATTTATGTGTTTTTCATTTTATATGTATCTTGCAGGTTTCAGATATGAATATAAAGTTAGCTTATAGTTTATACTCTTTACGTCATATAATACCAATATGCAGCGTAAAAAGTTTTTAATTATGTTTCAAATTGGGTCTTCCATTCAACTGTAGCATATTTGTGTCCATGTATATTTCTATTATATTCTGGAATTTGATGCAAATACATACCTTCATCAAGTGACCTCTGCAGGGTATCTTTATCGGCCTGGTTCATCTTGACCTCAACAGCGTGGGTCTCGAACAGTTTCACAACACCATCCACAAGTCTATAGTTGACCTCAGCGTCTCTTGTAACTGGATCTAGCGGCAGGGGATCAGGTTTCTTAAGGGCTTGTACATCTGGTTCACCTTTTAAAGCAACACCATCAACGATTGTTATGCTTCTAGCTGCTTTCATGTTGTCGACGATTCTTAACATTTTTTCCTGCAAAATAATTAAATTAGATTTATTAAACTATAAAATAGACTAAAGACAATATTATCAATAATTCGAAGAATAATATAATCAATAGGACCTTTCAATGAAACACAGCTTTAAACTAGATAATAATGTTATTATTAATTGTATTGTTATTAAAATGCATAATATTAATTATTATTAGTTGGTTCATAGATTACATGATTTTGAATATAATTAATGAATAAGTTACGATAGAATTGGATTTAGCTAAATTGTGTCAAAATAAAATTAAAATGTATACTTGCTGAAAAATATAGTAAAGAACTGCCATTACTGTTTTAAAATAACACAAAACAGATATTTGTAATTTAAGTACAATATTTCATAACCTGTATTACATAATTGAATTTTAATTACTATCATAAATTATAAAAGCATAGACTTTTTCAGAAATGTAAATTGATCAATCACTAAAGAATATTTAGTTGTGATTTTGAATTGATATTTCAACACAAATATTCCGTTTAAAATATGAACTTGAAATAAATAACTAATTATAAAAAAAACTATGATTTTAATTATTAAACACACAGGATCGCATATTTTAGCGTTATATTTCAAGACTTAATAATAAAACACGATTAGAATCGAAATCACATCACTAGAACACTTTCCACCTCACTTTCACTGTGTAATTATTAAAAATTAATGACCTTAACACATAGTATGTAGTCTCCTTTACAATCCTTGACGAAGCTGATAGCCGTTTCGAGGGTGTTGTCTCCATCATCAGCTATGGCGTAAGCAGCCAAGCTTAAAATTAGAATTGCGAACTTCATTTTTATTAATGTATAGAGCCGAAAGTTTTTTTTAAATTTTCTGACATCTAAAGATGTCAAGCTATGTTTGGCTGGAAACGTGGTCAGTAGTGTAGTTTTATTACCATCCCCCCTCTAGCTATCATATCTTGCTTCGATTCTTGATTCTCATGTAGGTTATGATATTAGTCATAGCATAATAATCTCTATTACACAGGGTTAAAGTTTAATTTAAATAGAGATAATTACGTTTAGGATTTACATATTTTTTGGAAAAACGTTTATTTAAATCTTTATTTGTAATAAGCTTTTAAGTATATTTACAATGCTTACTAGATTTCCATTTAACAATATAAAACAAGTCGTGGTAATAGCGTCTCATTCAAAGGACATCGGTTCAAATCCTGACCGGGTCCTTACGCAATTTTTCTAACCTAATTTGCACACTGTTATAATTACTAAATGGTGACAATACAAAAATATCGATGAAGTAATACTGAGATAATTAGTGTGTGAAATCCACCCATCCACCTGGAATAAAAATAGAGGGTGTAATGTTTTTAATGCCCCCCACCTACAATAGGTAGACTCGAGCCCACTAGTGGGACTGTAGGAGATGATATAATTTAATTGTAAATTATAAAATTACGTAACATGGAATTCAGTATAACTATTATTATTATTTTACAGCATTATGTGAACATATACTTAGTGCTACTATGATATAAACATTTATACCCTTTCCAAGCATTTAATTAACTTTTGACAGCTCCATGACGGGTCGATTAGTAATATCCTAATGCGTTACCGACTCGCTTTTTTATAAAAATCGACTTCGTTTACAAATAAGTTTTAATTAATGTAACTTATATCTATGTTATTGCTAAAAATATTATATCGTATAATAAATATACCCACGTTTCAATGAAATTATTTTACATACATTATTATATAAGCCATTTCTGTAAAAAAAATAATAAAGTAGAACATTTTTTAGTTTCAAATCGATTATGTACTTTCGATTTATTTACATAGTGTTAATGATGGTTTTATAGTCTGTGCGTTACATGAGTCACAGAACATCACTATTACGTCAACCACAACAATAAAGTACGACAATGGTGTCATTTGTTTCATCTGGTCTTTACTGTCAAGAAATATATAACTTCATAGACGTGCAAATGTCAAAAAAGTAAAATAAACACTTGAAAACAGTATGAGTTAGTATATTATTAGTAAGCATTTTATGCCTATATTGACAATCGCCTACTAAAAACGTAGCTTTGAAAAACATCTGAACTATTCGTAACTAAACCTTGTCACAGGATCTTTATCTCCGCCTGCTTCTGCGACCTTATGTTACCAGAAGAAAAATAATCAAATTACGAGGGGCGTTCAATAAAAAGTGAGAATCAGTATGTTGCTGGTTATTAATAAATGTTATTTTATTTTTCGACATAGTCGTCTTTTAGCGTAATATATTTGGAATGTCTTTAATCTAAGTTTAAAATTTCTTACTTAAAAACCCCTGAGCACCTAAGAATTCCTATATTGCAGCGACTACTGCCTCATCATTTTCAATTTTTTGTCCTCTTAGAGACTTCTTCAACCTTGGATATAGATAAAAATTACTAGGGGTAAGGTCGGGTAAATATGGAGGATGCTCAAGTATTTCGGAACCAACATCTCGAATTGCAGCCATAGCAACAGCGGACCTGTTTGCTTGGCCGCTTCTCACGAATTCGTTATGCTTTTTTAAATTTATTCTTCATACAACGAGCACGTAACAGTAGCTCCATGGTGGAGGTATTCTATCATGACCGCCCCTATACTAAACCAGAACAGAAAGTCCGGCGGAATGACTCGCCTTTTTCTTACAGGTTGGAGATGGTGTTTTCCAAGTCATAGACTGTACCTTTGTTACTGGATCGTAATATTGAAGCCATGTTTTATCCATAGTTATAAATTGAGACAAAAAACGACCAGTATCTTGTTGTAACGGTTCCAAAGAAGCTCGAGAAATGTTCAGTCTGATATGTTTTTGTGCATCGGTAAGCATTGTGAGAGGGGAACACAGCGCGTGGCACACTACTAGTCGAAATATTTGCTTATTCCGCTATAAAATGTACCATCACATGATGGTTTGCTAAAATAATGTTCTCGACTTTTTTGATAATTTCTTCGGTCACTGCTGTTGTGCCGCGGACCGAGCGAGCGAGGGTCATATTTGGTGGATGTTCTTCTTGCTTAAATTCGGCGCACTTACGTGCAACTATAAAAACCGGTCGAGCTCCACAAGTCTCTTATAAGTCATAATTAACTCGTCCCTAGTAAAATTTATCAAGCACAGGTATACACGAAATTCAATTTTTTCCATTTTCGACAACACGCTACGACAGACTGCAAACAAGACTTTCATTTTTTAAAACAAAAGTCATTCAAATTATTTATTTTTCTTAATCTTCGAGCTTTATCAGCCAGGTTTGATTATCATTTTTTGGTTTCAAAGAGTTTGTCGCTCATTCTCACTTTATATTGAACGCCCTACTTATTTATTATGTAAGCCTAGAAAAAGATATTCATAGACATTTTTGAAGTGAAACTTCTTTAGAATCATTGTGATTTGAAATTCGATGAAACGAAAAAGCGACACTAAAAAGAGATAAACACATAAATCTATAGGACTAAACCTGCTAGAGAATGAGATAGAATACATTATATTTAATCATTTAAACACTATGCTCATACAGATAGAGTTGGAAATGTTTCGAAGTTTTTCGTTAATACTTCAAATTTCGTGTTTTAAAGTTTAAATATATTATAACGATATATATATAATATATGAAACGTGACGTCATGAAATTTAGAATCCCTCCCACAGCTTGTCACACTTTGTCCCACTTCTACTGCGTGTGAACTGCACACACACATTTTTTTTCATTAAAACTTAGTCCTACTGGAGAACAATTTTTGAAGCTGGGATACAAATAATTATAAGTTAAAAATTAAGTCCACTTCCTATACTGGTTCGTAACGTATTATTGCAACTCCAAGTAATACATATAGCTAAAAATTCTTTTAATTTCATATTTTGGTTTGCTTGAGGCTCATTTTTATTGAGTGTATAAATAAATCATACAAGTTGAACTACAAAATATTTCTCACAGTTATAGAAATGTAGATTATGCTAAACCAACTGATCCGTGAATATTTGACAGAGGTGTCCAACCAAATTAGGAATGCCGAAAATTCGGCATTTAGTATATATATTAGCTACTTCAAAATCATCACATAAATCCCATTGATAAATTCAGGCCTTCCCATTTCAAGTCAACGAATAGTAGGCGTTTGTCATACTTTTTAGAGGACAAATGATGAATAAGTTGCAAGCTATTAATGTATAAAAATTATTTGTCAAGTGATTCCAAGATATATGTGTCAACAACGATGTAAATATGTACTTACATCGTTATTGACACATATTTATCATAATACTAATAAAATATACTAAGATTATATATGTATATAATCTTAGTATATTGTATTAGTATTATCTGCAATACATAGATATAGACCTGTAAGTTTGTATATGACACTGCCGTGGTCTGAAACACACGCATGACAATAAAGATGGAAAAAATGTGAGAGTAGGAACGTTTCTGTTTAGTGTTCAAAACAATTGAGACATATTTTATCATTTTATAAAACCTCATAGATTAAAATTTGTTATGGATGTACTGCGTTACGATTTCATAATTTTAACAAGTCAAGAAAGTCATTAAAACGACAGTTAAAATTATTTCTGTGATAAAACTTTGAAACAAACATGAGAGTACGCTGTTTAAATAGATGGTCTTTTTATGTAAATAGTTTTAGAATTTATTGTATGACGTGTTAAATAAAAACCCAATTACGTGGTGATATAGGTATTTGCTTTCATAGCCTTAAAAGTATATCCCTTCCTTAATTTGAAATATTTATGATTATCAAACTGGTCTAATCCATCCTAAGGTTGTCCGGAAGAAATTGCTTTCAGTCATAAGATCGCCTATTGTTTTCTGTACTTGTACTTCTTGAACTGTATTGTAACATTATGAAATAAAGTATTATGTAATCTGTAACATTCTAAAATTATAAACATGCCATGTCTGTATATTGAAGCTATAAAGGAAAAACAATTGGAATAGACTATATAAATGATGGAGAATATGATGCAATTTTTTAGTTTACTTGTCTGTTTGTTCAGGATTCACGTAAAAACTACTGGGCCGATTTCTATGCGATTTTCGCTGATGAGCATCAAATTCTTAGACTTCAAATCTGCGCTACTTTTTATCCCGAGAATTTTTCTGAGAATGATTTAATTAAAATGGCCAGATTAAAAAGTAAAATCGAATTCCAGTGCAGTTTTTCACTGATCGGTAGTAAATTTTATGTGACAAAATGTGTGATACTTTTTATCCCCTGAATGCAGCGAGAATTTTCCTGGGAGCGGTTTGAAGTTGTTCGGGTGCATATAAAATAGCTTACTACGACAGAGTTTTCACTAAAACGATAGCTTACCTCCTTTTTTAAATGCTGTGTCCCGGGAATCCCGCGAGAATTTCAAGTCAAACGTGGACGAAGTCGCGGGCATATCCTAGTATTCTATATAATAATAATAATCTATTATGTTTTATGATAAATAGGTTATAACATCACCTATACAGAACCCTTCCATTGTTAGTGTTAGTTACTACACAGACTGCCCAGTTTATATTATTTTAGTATATTTTTAGTAATAAAGACATTAATGTATTATATAACATTTACTTAAAATCTATTTTAAAGATTATTTTATTTCTATACTCTACGACAAATTCGGCACTAACTAGTCTATTAATCGTCTAGCCATATACTACGGCCATCACTAATATTTTTCATAATTTACGTCGTTACCGTGCTTTTTAGACTTGAAACGGATGTACTCGATATAATGACGTGAGTTATGTCTGTCATTATGTTCATATATATCATATTTTCATCGAAGCTTGTTAACCATCTGCTTATTATTATTCACCTGAGAAACAATAAAAATTACACTGTATAAAGATTTCAGTAACGGAGAACGACTACAATTTCCTGCGGCTTCAAGGTTGTCATTGAGTTGTGATCCGGAATTAGTGTCTAGGTTCCAGTCTCCGCTTAGATGTAGCACCTTTGGTGTTACAAATGTCTATAGGCAATGGTAGCCGCTTTCCATCAGGTGGGCTGTCTGCCTGTCTACTGAAGCCATGCATTAAAAAAATCTTACTACTCATCCTCTATGATTTGGTAACCTTTTGATACTTCAACAGGCACGTGCGTAAGAGCACAATGTAGTATCATTTCGCGGTCACTATCAAAAGAGTAACTTTGCCTATCTCACTAATCATATTTTTCTTTGTTCTAATGACCTTAGGTCATCAAGGTATACAGATCATGTTTCAAATCATAATAATTAAAACCTATGCCCAGTAATTATAGGTGCAGATGCATTCAAACAATATAGAAAGTTATTTAAAACTGTAATAGATGTGTCGTGTGTGTGAGACAAGGACAAATTATACAAATGAATAAATATTGAAAAGAGATGAATTTATATTCATCAGTTTAATCGTCTGATAGGTCGATAACGAAAGTTACAGCTGAGACGCAATATGACAAGGGAACGTTAAAAGGAACTTTTAATAATGACGACACGATTTGATAAATCGAATATCCGACATATTTTACAATTAATTCTAAAAAATTTGCCTACGAAGAAGCAGTTGTGAAAATACCTTGCTCGCTTATGCTAATTTTACTTTTAAAATAAACGATAAATAATTTTATTTATTAATGGAAAAGAAGCCTAAGATTTGCAAAGACTTATTTAAAAATACAGCTCTCTATTCATAAACGTTATACGAGGTTTGTAGGCTCGTATTAAAATTTCATTATTGAATTTTAGATTCAATTATTAATTAATCTAAATAAAACTATGAATAACACTTTTACCTTATAAAGCCCATAAAAGTCATATAACTATTATGAACAACCCCTTATTCATAATACTTATACGTACCCCCATACACGACTAAACGTTGTCATTGTCAGTATTCTATAGCTTAGTAAAGTATTATTATTTAAAACATATCATTTTAGATTTAATTAATCATACATATTAATTAAAATAAGTTTCTTTACCATTTCTTGCTTTGTCAAAAAGTAGCAGTATAATTAATTATCTGTGGCGCTATTCATATACTAGTTACAATAGTTATACGAGGTTTATAGGCTGTTTATAAATTAGTAATCAAAAAGTTTTATTTTATTATAAACATAATAATAACGTAATATGAAGGTTCCACCTATCATTGTGCAACTGAAACCTACTTGGACAATTTATATTATAATAAACTTCAGACTTCACAGCATTATACTTATTTGCAAAAGGTATATAAAAAACACTTACAGCAATATAAATTTGGAATTAAGATAGTTTACTTTTTGACCGTTCATTTATAAACTCACCGCAACTTTCATTTTTTTAAATAAAAAAGTAAGATATTTTTGCTAACATTGACAGCGTATGAGTAAACAAAACTTTTCACTTCTTTATAAAGTAAATAATCTATATTTATTTAGATTTGAGGAATTTCAAAGCAAAGATCAACTTTATCTTTGTGTTTCATCCCAGATACTTTCGAAGACTCGCAACCGAGATCCGCTTTTGTACATTAACTTCATCATTCCGCGCATCTCTTATCATTAGAACACTGACAGGCATATAACTATCTGTTGAGAACTAAAAAATGGCTAAATATCTGATCTCCACGTAAGTTGTTAGTTTCCGAAAAAAATTACAGTACCAACGTTAGTAATGCTTGTAGTTTGTCTGCTATGTCACTCATGGACATGAAAACTACTGTGGATGCAAGAGGTTCAAATGCGGTCCTTCCGTGTATATATCAAATGCAGTATATTCATCTTAGTGACATGCTCCATCTGCTTGTGTCAATTTAAGGCTATGCTTCCATTTATTTTGGCGTGACACCGTTATCTTTGAGCTAATCATGTTTCATGCGATGAATGAGAGTTCCTTTGGACCATGTCTACTTCCTCCTAACCGATCCGTATACATTAAATATCACATTCTTCCTGTCTGATCCTACCATCCTTTCTCTTTTATCCCATCCCTCCTATCCCATCCCCTCTGTCACTTTCTAAACGCTGGCAATACGTCGTCTTCGCACCTGAACTGAGCATAGCGTGGAGAAGCGAGTGCGAACGCCGACCTAGGCCCGCCTGTTATTGTTGGAAATATATTCTTTGTACGTTTCGGGAATCGTTTGCGACCTCAATTATTGCACAGCGCCATCTATTGACTTGTAAGTGTTCCACTACACATCTGGTGTTGCAAATTTATATGTGTCCAAAATGTCTGGTGATGTATGATGGTGGTGATGACCTTCAAAAAGTGTTCTCCAGTGGAATTGATTTCAAATAAAAACTATTTTATTCGAAATTCGAAACTCAACACTTTTCGGTATGTGGGACCGTCTACCTGTTTGCCAGCATCAAAATAAAAAACAAATAAAAATACGTGTCATACAAGAAGAATGATTTGAGTTTCCATCTAATTATGTAGGACTTAACAGCTTTCAAAGCCTGCTTATGCGTGTAGGAACTGAGACCGAATACTTAGAAGATAATTCCTACAGCCTGTCTTAAGAAGCGCCAGTACAATCCATGCTAAGGTAATAGGGCACACGCTCATCTGGATGGCTGCTACCTCTGTTCTCGAGTATCCGACCATAACAACCTCGATTTGTGTTCCGGTATTAGTGGCCAGGGGTCAGTTCTCCTTTTAATATTGGTAACATATTGGTAGTAGTTTTAGTATTCCAAATGTCCATGGGCCATCGTAATCACTTTCCATCAGTTGTACTATTTATTAGCTATGTGCTGAACGACAACAATAAAAAAGCTACATTTTAATAGGTTATAATTATTCCTTGAAACCTTTCCCGTATCACACGTACATGAATGGTTTTAATTGCAGTCATATTAAAGATAAAAATATTACATTACTGGCTTTTGCCTGCGGCTTCGCTTGCGTTAGTGTAAATTTTCCCTTGGGAACAGTACATTTTTTTCTTTATGACATAATAATAATACATGTAACGCCATCTAACAAGAGTAGTGAAAATAAATATGTGAGCAATACCTATATATTAATAGCGTGTTCATTTGTGTTGCTATGACGATGTCATTGTTAGTGGATTGCAACGGTGACGTCAATAAAACGTGATCGCAGTGCTATTTTTGGTTATATTTCGGAATAGTACATTTTTCGGGATAAAAGGTACCCTATGTCCTTTTCTATGTTTCTGGTAAAGTGTATGCAAAATTTCGTGATGATTGATTAAGTAGTTAAGATGTAAAAGTGTCACAAATAATGTTACATTTGTATGTAAGTGTGTAATTTAGTCACACTATGTATATAAATATATAACAGTGCAACATCCGTCCTTCCTAGAGAGTAATTGAAAACTAGCGTTAGGCACTCGTATGCTGAACTACACCTATTTGGTACCATCACGAGACATATTTTTTTGTTATACACATACATAATACCCATTTTGTTTTACTTTTCGTTTTTAAATGTGTTTTGCTATGTTTAAAGACCAAATAAATGTTTTTATATCATTCTTTCTTCATTTGCATTTATAATATGAGGTACAAAAGTCGCAACGTGTAAATTTCTCGTAGTGCGCTATGGTAGTTTTTGTAAATCATCATTATGAGTACGACACCATCTAAGATAGCGGGCAACAAACCGGACTTTCGTTTTCATTCCTTCTTACTTTCAACGACATAATATTATCGTTAAATTCTTTAAATATTTTACTTTCAAAAAATTCATTAATGTATGTTGAATATATTGATTTGGACTCTTTGGTTGAAAAGGAGGTCTTAAAGCGTGTCATGTCATCCTTTTGCAGTAAATAGAGTTAATTTCTCCAAAATTTAAAATGCGTTCCAGAATACAACTTCCGCAAAGTATTAATTTTATGCACATAACCTCCAAGTTTCCAATCTCCAGTTTAGTCAATGTAGCGTGCTGGAGCGCGGTCATTTTTTTGATAACGCAGGGGGAATGTTTTTGGACACCATCCTCGGGCCCTTCGGGGGAAGGGCCAGAATGCAGGCATATGACCTGCATCGAGGGTGTGTGGGACTCTCAGCGACCGGTTCTCCACGCTTGCTTCTAAAGCGAAGTTGTAACGAGAATCAGCCGCCGAACTACCCACTAAAACTAAACCTGCGCCCCATTTATAGTGCTCTTACGGGGCGCCCCATGGATCTCGTATAGAGTAACCGCACCGCGTCGTCTCTATGCTCGGTAACTGGGCCACTCCGGGGACCGGAGTGACCCTCTTCGTACAGCAGAGGGGGAGTCCGCTGTCACCCCGTGACCCCGTGACCCCGTGACGTGGCTGGAGCACGGCCTACGCAACGCCTGTCAAGATATCAACTCATCTGCTCCATCGAGCGTGAGTTCTGTGATAAATTTGACCCTATTGCCACTTCAACTTGCTAGTTTTGAGAACTATATCAGTTAACTTAGTTCTTTTACGTATATCTTCGATTCTGATTGTATCCAGAAGAGACAACTAAGATAGTTCGCTCGATGGTCCTTTCATCAGATCAAACCTGGCGAAGTTCTATGAATACCAATTCCGAGAACTTTGATCTTTTTTGAGGTGGAGAAATCCACTAACGGACATCTTGTCTGAATCGCGGTGAGGGCGTGCGGAGACTTGCCGGCTTGCTGTCAGAATACCTACTAAAACTCCCTATGTTCCTTCCATTTGTCTATAGCCATGGCCGCGAGAAATGGCTATCGCCTGCTCCGAGTGTGTCCTGGCAAGCACCTGTCGAGATGGCCTCATTCATTGTCACTGCAAGGCGCGAAGCATCCTGTGACGACAAAGTGGGGAGCGCGGAACAACTCCGCTCCCTCTTCCTATGAATGCCACCCAACCTAACTGAATCTATTGACTTTGCTCTTTAAAGTTATGCCAGCTTTGGATAATCTGTTTTAGAACAGATAGTATAGCTTTCATTATTGTTGAATTCAGCAAATAGACAGACGGTCCACCTGTAACACCAAAGGTGCTAACAAAGTACTACCGCTCTCTAACTCGCCTAGCCACTAATGCCGGAACACAACTCAAAGTTGTTATGGCGGCATTCTTTAGACCAGGGATGGTGGCCAACCAGACGGGCACATACTCTACCACCTGACTGTGGGTTGTTTTGTCGCCTGTTATGACAGGCCGCCCGGCCGCAGGAAATTGTATTCTTTCTCCGTTCCTGCACGGAAATAGACAACACTTTATTGTTCACCAAATATACAATTACAAAAATTCACGATTACAATAATGTCATGGTAGAAACAGTAGGCGGCCTTATCGCTTAAAACAATATTTTCCAGGCAACTTCAATCTAATCTGGCGATGTAGGTGGTGCAAATTATTATGTAGAACTTAAACTTACATATTTTGGCATAACGTCCAATAAACTCACTTAATAAGCATGCCCTTTTGGACAGAATTTGTACTCATTTCATTGGAATGAAATACATATGCTATAGCTACTGAACATATCCGACTATTTAAATATGTTATACAATTCATTAACGAAAGTTAGCGAGTTCGCATCATCGACCAGTTTTTCTATTTACATATTTTTTCTTAGGCACACTTTCGACTTCTTCATCATTATGTATTTGGTTAATGAATGTTTAATTGTCCACGTAAGAGTTAGTATTGTTGTAATCTTAGAAATTAAAATGACCCAGTAAATAATATAACTCCGAAAAAGTATAACTGATTTTAATTTTGTTTATTAATTTATATTATGTGTGTCTTTATATACTGGTTGTCCTCACTTATTTCGCAAAAAATATTACAGTGTTTGACACGCAGGAAGAAAGAAAACAGAGAAGCTACAAGAAGGAAAGATTTAATCAATAAAATAATGCCCTATTTGAATGTGTTAAAGCACAGTTTCACTTATCAGGCAGTTGAAATTTTCAACTAACTACCTACTTATCTAAAGTTAAATATATACAAAATGCAATCTTTTAAGTGCAACGTTAAAGCATTCCTTCTTAAACAAGCATATTACACAGTTGGCAATTATTTTTGTGCTTAATTAATAATATGATTATTGATTATATAAAAATTCTTTTCTATTAACATATTTTTTGTAAATTTTATAATGTTTATTGTAAATTAGATTATTTTTGTAATGGTAATTATGACTACGTATTTATATTTCATACATTCATATTTGTTTTGTTAATTAATTAATATAAATAAAAATAATTATTATAAGCATATTTTTAACAATATCCGCCAATACTTAAAAATTTTGACATGTTATTTTTGTGCTTAGCAGTCCTTGCACTATAAAAGGTTCTGTCAATCGTCCCCTGTTTTTGACATTTGGTTACCGTACAATATAATCAAAGCAGTACCTACGATATAAAACAATTTAATCATCAGCATGCCTTCCCTCAAAAACTGATAAACGGATATTTATTCAAAATAATCTTCTTTTTTAATCATCAGATAAAAGTTATGAGTCAAATTATAACCTGAGTGAATTCAAAAGTAAAACCATTCAACCCGAGATTGTCTGAAAGAGATCGCACTAAAGCGATAAAGCCGCCTGCCCATTGTTCTTGCCTTTACTGTTTAATGCGACTATTGTAAATTATTGATTTCATATGTATGTGGTGAACAATAAAGCGTTTTCTATCTATCTTCTATCCACCATTCAACTGTTTTAGTGTATGGTCTGAGTGCCAAAGTGCGGGCAATAGAGCTTCCAAGTGACTTGAGTGCACGCTCGGCGTTCATCGTTCACAAACTGGCTTAAACCTATACACGACGCCCCGCTTGGGATCAAGAGGAGTTGCTGCGCCACCTGACTCTCTCTCTCTGGGAGCAATGATGGACGCCAAACTAGCAGCACTAGACGATCGCCTCCTCCCAGAGAGACGAGTCCGCCCGCCGTTGGCAGTTGATGTTCGGCGGACGAGTGCGCAGCCTCCTTCAACGCCTATTAGGAAAGAGGTTAACCGCCCCACCCCTGAAGAATTTCCTGCCCTGCCCGCTAAGAAAGCGAGGCGGCGGTAATAGCCAAAGCACGGCAACGAGCACGCTTAGAGCAAATACATCAGCCCCAGAGCCGTCCCCGAGGCTGGAAGAAGGTTGGTCGGTGGTGGCTCGTAAGCCCAAAAAGAAGAAACCACCGACTCAACCCAGTGGCGCGGGCAGGACTGCCCAGCCCAAAGAGAAGCCAAGACCGCCGACGCGTCCGGCGAAAAAGAGTCCGCGTATGCGGGTGCCTAACACCACCGCGGTGATCCTCACACTGTTACCCGCGGCGGTGGAAAAAGGCATCAGCTACGCGGACGCGATGCAGAAAGCAAAAGCTAATATTAAGCTCGGCGATCTTGGCATCGCTGGGGTTAAATTGAAGACCGCGCGGACGGGAGCCCATATGCTCCTTCTCCCTGGCAAGGACAGCGGGAGAAAGCCGATGCTCCTCGCCACGCGGCTTAAGGCAGTCCTGCCTGAGGACGAGGTTAAGGTGTCCAGGCCCGAAAGATGTTTGAACGTGCGTATTTCGGGCCTGGACGACTGCACCACGGCGGATGAGGTCATGGCCGCCGTCGCCCGGGTCACAGACGTTGCCGCTAGTCGTTTCAGTTCCGGTGCCATACGTCTGGGCCCGGATAGACTGGGCTATGTTATCCTGGCATGCCCAGTGGCGGCGGCCATAAAACTAAAGAACAGACCGAGAGTCATGGTGGGGTGGGCCTCGGCAGACATTAAAGTCCTGCCGAGCCGGTCAGAGCGGTGCTGGCGCTGCCGCCTAGTGGCAGGACACGTGGCCTGCACCTGCTCCTCCCCTGTCGACCGCAGCAAGGATTGTTACCGCTGCGGTCAACCAGGCCACCCCGCCGCTACGTGCCAAAACGCACCACACTGCAGCATCTGCAGCGTGGCTGGCCGAGCGGCGGGTCATTGATGATGTGCAGGGGAATGCCGGCCGCGCGTAAAAGTGTAGCCCCTCTCCCCACCACTGAGGAGGTCCACCGCCAAAAAGGTGGACCAACAAGAACAACAAAAGCCAAAGGACAACCAGAAACGACAACGAAAAAGGAAACGTACAAAAATAAGTTCCAGGCAGGCTGCGGCTGATATTACTTCATTGCCACCGCAGCCGCAGCGGCCGCAGCCAAAACCACGTTCGCTGCCGCAGCCGCCGTCGCCAGCGCCCGGGGCCACTAGGATGGAGGAATAAACAGTCGTCCCAATGGCTCTCCTAGCGGTCCAGGGTAATCTGAACCACTGCGCCGCTGCCCAGGACTTGTTGGTGCAGAGTTTGGCACAGTGGGGCATTCAGTTGGCCGTAGTCGCCGAGCCATACTACGTCCCCCCCCGTTCTGACTGGGCAGGGGATCTTGATGGCTCGGTGGCTATTATCGTCCGGACCGCCGCCGCATGCCCCCCCCTAGCCGGAGTGATAAGGGGACGGGGCTACGTGGCGGCAACCATCGGGGAGATTGTGGTCCTTGGGGCTACTTCTCCCGAATCGAAGGCTCGCCGATTTCGAAGGTTGGATAGAGGAAGTGGGCAGTGTGGTGGCTCGCAGCCGACCTCGCCCAGTGCTCGTGCTCGGAGACCTCAATGCCAAATCCGTGGCTTGGGGATCCCCGAGAACGTGCGCGCGTGGCGAGCGCGCTAGAAGAATGGGTCATTGAAAAGGGTCTCGTAGTTCTCAATCGGGGCTCCGAACACACGTGCGTGCGCCAGCAGGGCGGCTCAATTGTCGACGTCTCGTTTGCCAGCCCTGAATTGGCGCGCCGTGTGCGGGACTGGAGGGTCGTCACGGGGGTGGAGACGCTCTCCGATCACCGTTATATACGGTTCAGCGTCTCCGCCCGGAATCCGGACCCGCCGTCCCGAGAGCCCCCGGTAGGAAAATGCCCGCGCTGGGCATTGCAAAAGTTGAATCGAGAGGCGTTCAAAGAGGCCCTGATTGTCGCCACTTGGGCATCAGGGCCCGAAATAAACCCTCCCGATATTAATGTAGAGCAGGAGGCAGAAAACCTACGGTCGCTCGTCACTGGCGTCTGCGACGCGGCGATGCCGAGAGGGTCGATTCCGGCCCTTCCGAAAGGTGTACTGGTGGAGCCCCGTACTGGAGGGGCTAAGGCGCGAGTGCAATAGCGCGCACCGCCAGTACACCCGATACAGACGACGGCTTCGCCGCCCTGCGGACGCAGCGGCCGTAGAGGCTCAGCTGTACGAGGGGTACAGAAGCGCCAGGGAGAACCTGCGCGTCGCGATCCGCGATGCGAAGAACGCGGCCTGGGGGGAACTTTTGGAAAGCCTAAACCAAGACCCTTGGGGCGCCCATTCAAGATGGCACGGAACAAGCTCCGTGCCTGGGCGCCCCGCTAACCGAGTCTCTCCCAGGGACGTAACACGCGACGTGGTTGGCGCTCTGTTCCTTCACGGGCTGAGCACGTGCCTCTCCTGCAATGGCCCCGCCAGAGCGCGGAGCCCAGCGCGTTAGAGACCTGTGCCCACCGTGGACCGGGTAGAGCTGGGGTGGCTATGCTACGGCTAAAGGCCAAGAACGCCGCCCCCGGCCTTGACGGTATACCAGGGCGTGCGTGGGTTTTGTCCTACGACGCCCTGGAGCCCCGACTGATGAGGCTTTTCGGCGCATGTCTGGAGCAGGGCCAGTTCCCACAACGGTGGAAGACCGGAAAACTGGTTCTGCTGCGTAAGGAGGGCGCCCCTGCGGACTCACCGTCCGCTTACCGGCCCATGTGCTGCTGGACGAGGTTGGCAAGCTCTTCGAGCGCATCATCGTCGACCGCCTCGTGACGCACATCTCGGCTGGCACTAGGGACACGCATACTCGTTAGCGTTTAGATACATAGGAATTTGTTTATCTACAGTCTCAGTGCACGCCCGAACCGAGCGTGCAGCGGAGCGGGACGTGTAGGGTTCCTATACACGACGCGTCATTGAACAACATGCCCGCTGAAGCGCCGCGCCAGCCGGCCGCCACACTAAGGACACCCGCTGGCGTTTCCGTGTGTTTGACACGAACACTGCACGCTCAAATAGAGTGGGCACTAAGGCCATACGCTTATTCATGCAACTGAAACTTTTAATTTTTCCAGGTTACACTTTATTACTATGAATAACTTTTAGAAGATGATGAACTCCGCACAGTTTTCTACTTATAGTCTTGAAGAATTATAAGCAGAATACTATATAACTAAGGCAATTTTTTTATTACATTATCTTAGTAGATTTCCGTTTAATTTGTTAAAATTATTTTAGAGACTCAATTTTTCTACAATTACATTTTTTTTCAGAATTATACACCCCATAGATCAAAAGTTAGAATGGACTTATAAACAATATATCCGATTTCGGAAGCTAATATTATCCATCCAGTTTTTAACTTAAGTAAGTCATTATAACATAAAACAAAATCTTTGTTGATGTATAGAAATAGATGTTTACATAATTACAAATAGTTCGTTGCACTGCAAAAGTATACAACTGTGCTGCAGTGACCACTCCCACTTCAAGACAAATGATGTATCTATACTAATATTATAAAGAGGTAAAGTTTGTGAGTTTATTAGTTTGTAGGAAGTAATATCTTAAACTACTGAAACGATTTTGAAAATTATTTCACCAATAGGAAGCTATATTATTCCTGAATGGCATAGGCTATATTTGATTGTGATTATTTTTTTATATTTTTAATGACACTCAGGAAAGTGGGCACATGTGTTTGTAGGAAATAATCTTATACTTAAGCTACTGTAACGACTAACTTTTTTAGTCGTTGTAATATTATATTAAGTAATATTTTATATTACTTAATATATTAGTAATAAATTTATTTGAAAATAAAATCGACGTACGTCTCCCGAAACAATAGTATAATAAATTGATGTAATCAATATTTTCTATAATATCTTGAAGTCGGTGCGAAGTAAAATATAAAAATTACTATTACATAGGTAGGGTATTAGACCGTCTGGATGGCTACCATCCCTGGTCTACATTATACCGCCATAACAACCTTAAGTTGCGTTCCGGCATTAGCGGCCAGGTTCCAGTCTCCCTTAACAGAGCTGCAGCGTATTGTTAGCAGTGATGCAAATGTCCATAGGCGATGGTAACCACTTTCCATCTGAACTCATGCAATAAAAAATAAAAAAGTTCCTTTTTTGCACAAAATGGTTGAAACTGATAAAATTATTACATAGCTTATAGGTTAAACAATTACACAATGTCTAATTAGAAATCATACTAAATACAAATACCTGCCTAGTCCACTTCATACTATACTCGCACAAAAACTCTTTAGAAAGCTAATCTCAATAAAAATTGCATAAAGATGGCGCCTGTGATTTAATACAAACGTAATGTCACAAAACTTTTAAAAAATATAATAAATATGAATGAGATTTCTTTGATTACAATGCGGATGTGTGATTCCGGTACTCTTTATTTATATAAATTAATTATAATAATTCATAAATTTTAAAGTAACTGAAGCATGGTTTGCAAAAACGGATGTGATTTGAATGAAAATCATTTAATGACCGGCTCCTATATCTTACCATACATTCACTTACAATACCTTACCATAAGTTGAATTTTGACATTACTCATGCGGAATTTATTTCAAGTTTTAATGACTAATAAGACAAACAAACGGTTGGTAAGATTTAGGAACCATCATCATTTATCCGCGCAAGAACTGAGAAAGAATACTTATTCCTGTGGCCTGTCAGGCTTATCAGGCTTAAAGGCTGATTTACATTCACCCAGACTTGCGGACTGACTTCAAAATATTCAATCGGAACTATTGATGTCAGTCAGATTTGGGAGCGCTGTATTGACTTCAAATCATTTTACATGATACCAGTATCCAGTCTGCACCGGCTTCCTTCGAGTTTGAAGTCATTAGCTGGATAAACTCAGCTTTAATATTGGCCTGACCTTTATAACTGTCAATTGCCTTTTCTTTTTTAAATGTTTATGGCTTGACAACTAGGCCTTTAAGCCAGGCCCAGTTGTATTGCTACAATCGACACCATTCAACGGAGTTCTGGTGAAAACTCGAAAGGCCACATTTGGCTATACAGTTCACATTTTTCACAAAAACACATAATTACTACTCGAAAACTATCAATATTCTACAACTATTGTTCATTTTAGAGTAATTATACACATTTTTAGAAAATAAAACTTCACACAACGTCCTCTTTCAGTTCCCGCCAAAAACTCCTGTCAACTGCCTCTCACTCCATAATCCATAGATGATACACTATATATATAGAGACTACAATCTTCAATATATTGCTTAAAAAAAATATAATATAACATTAAAAATGTTTTCAGCCAGTAATATCTAAAATAAAGCAAGTTACAGAATGTAATGTTACGAAATGAAAAAAGAAAAAAAGTTGCGCCATCTCTTAAATCTTTTTCTAAATTCAAAATAAGCCTAATAATGGCCGTGACACTAATTGAAGGACGCTATGTTGAGATAGTTTCAATACTAAGCGATAGATGGCAGTTACTGGAACTAATTTTTATAAAGCTATTTTTACAATAAAACAAAACAAAATTACGAAATCACTAAAAGGTAAATGTGATCGTGAGGAGCTAGGCTGGATGAAGAAGCTACTCTTCCATTCTCCCCAAAAAAGGCACTCTGTCGTCGAGTTGTGCAAACCGTTCGCTAGTAGAAAAAAACAATAGGAGATGCCACCCCATATATGGGAGAATTAATATTTTTTTCTCATGCAAATGGTTAGAAGCCGTGTTAACTTCGTAGTTAGCGTTAGTTTGCTAATTTAGCGTATTCGCGTCCCTAACTCGAATGACGCCAGTTCGAGTAGGCGGCCGAAAAGTATGCAATACTTAAACAGTGTTCTGATCTAATGTGAATATTGTTACAATTATCATGTGCTAACGATGAAGGAAAATATTGTGATGAAACCTGTATATCGAGTTGACCGATGTATCAAACCCGCCAATCCGCATCTGACAAACGTGGCGGGTAAACTCTCCGATCCCCTATACATGGGAAACCCGAGCACAGTAGTGAGATGTTTATGGGTTGTTATTTGTATGTCTCTAGAGACCACGGGTCATAGAAATAGCCTGGACTTTTGAAGGGCTTGCGTGGGGCCATAGGAAGGCCAACAAGTAGATGCCCTTCTACAAATTTAATGTAAATGTGACACAGACCGGCGACTGTCGCTACACTATATAAAAATGCATCCAAGTACAAGCCCCGGTCAGTGTAGGACCATTGTTGGAAATGAGAACAAAAGGCACCGGGCTGTTGGGATGAATTGCTAGTAGAACTAGGGATCTGGGTTATGGGGACTATGGCGTCTACCCGGTGCAATGTTCGGGGAACATAGAAAAAATGGACAGACGGTGTCGCCACTCCCTGTATGGGCCCCAAAAAAATGCCGTACAAGATTGGCGAAGGGCAACATCGGTATCAGTGGCTAAGGGATGTTGGCAACACCAACATAACATAATATTATTCCTAAACTGCAACACTGTCGTTGCTTTTTCTTTCTTCTTCCATTTTGATTGCAGCCAAGTCCACACGTATTTGTTATCTAAAAGTGATTTATTATAAGTTTCCATCACTAATAGTGCTTAACTTCTATACCTACAACGACCAGGATATCACTCACACCATCAGCGTAGAAAAAAAAATATTATGTGCGACGAGCTGCGCACAAGGGGTGTAGAGAGGTGGGCTGCAGGTTCACCGAAGCTACTTCCAACGTTATGCCATTTATCACTTCCACCCTTGGAGCTTAAGTCTTATTATATTTATTATTATTAGTGGTCGCCCGTGGTCGAAATTCGACCATAATAATTAATTTAAATTATAAGTTTGAACATTATTAAGGTTCTGTTGTCAAAGACTATACTTCTATAATCACAGATTTCGCCAAGGCTACACTGTTAATTTGACTTTAACAGTAAACAAACGAGTATATATGCGTGTGTGTGTGTCAAATACATGGTAGTATGATGTGTGTAATGTTTTTTTATTAGCATTCTGCACTTCTCTATATAAACTATAAGTGTGCGAAATTTCATACTCCTCCGTCCGCGCAGTTTTCGTAAAAAGGGGTACAAAGATTTTGCTGTGTTTTTGCTTCAGGTATTAATATATAGATTAATTGAAAAATACATCTTATAAGAAAAAAAACAGGTTTTACTTATGTACGTTTTAGCAATTTTGTGACTAACTTCCGACTCTCCTTTTGATAACTTGAAATTTTGCAAACCGGATCAAGACCAAGTTAATGTACTACGATATACATAACGTGTTATTAATTTATTGAATTAATTTGTAGTAGTGGTCATTGATCTTGCATTATTGCGACACTAATCTTACGTGGGAACAACAAAATGAAAAGTTTTATTGGCCAAAGTGAAATTTTTATGGGAAGAAATGTATACATTAAATAACTGTCTTTATTCTTTTTTATTACAAAGAAGTACTTACTTAGGAAGTTGAATTCACTCTTAACTTTAATATCATTTGTTATACAGTTGAGTTATACAAATTTTATTATACTTGCTATTCAAAAGTTGTCTAATAATGAATGATCACCGGCCCACAAAACAAGTGGTCTATACTTTTTTGTATTCTTCTGTATTTTATATTCTTATGTATTACATTTGTATTCTTATATATTTTTACCCTCAAAATTTTGAAGGTGTATGGACTAAACTAACTCCAGATTCGGATTCAAGGTACTAAAATACACAAGAATAGAGGGGGCTGGTCAAAAGTACAGACCACTTTTTTATTTTATTTTTTAGTGTCAACCAGTATTGTTAAAGTATTATTTAGCCTACCGCCAACTTGTTCATTTTAATTATTTAGGTTTAATTTTGTTTATGGTTATTATTTACTCTATGGGAGCCTAATCTAATTTAATTAATTAATTTAAAATGAACAAGTTGGCGCGGTAGGCAAAATACAACTTTAACAATACTCGTTGACACTTGACATCTTTGTCTTCCGTCATCACGGCCACTGAAAAGTGGCCGAAACGTCGGAATAACAAAAATCAAATAAATTGCTGCGCTTAAAACCGTTAAAACGTAGTTTTATTATGTATACAAGTCGCGAAAATTTAAGACAATATTATTTAAAGAAGCCTACTACAAAGTTACTATAACTCAATATGAATAAGACCGTATGACTATATACTACTTACAGAAGTAGTATACCGAGCTTGGGTCATAAAAGTAAATGGGTAAGGTTTCCAGAAGGCTGGTTATGTTATCTCGCTGGATTGCCACACTGAGTCAGAGGTAGGAACCAGTCCTCTGATCACTTTAAAAGTCTTTTATGCGTTTTAAGAGCTCTTTGTAGATGCTCATCTTTATTTAGAATTAAATGGAGTTCTAAATATGTCCTGACTCAGAAAAATATTAATTGAATCAACCAGCACTGCTCTACCGCTAAGACCAAAACGTCTTCTCTTTTTTACTGCTAGAGTAAAAGAGACAGGTTGACGATACGACTCTGATTGAAGGTGGTTATAGTCGCTTATAGAGATTTCCAACAACAGAGGTGCTAATGTGCTGCTGGACTCTAGGCGGACTGGAACCTGGTCACTGATGCCGGAACCCTATTCAATGTTGTTATGTTGGTATACTCTAAACTAGGGGCTGTAGCCATCCACACAGACAAATGCCCTATAAATGCATTCATTATAATCAATTAATTTATATTGTTACACGCTGACAAAAGTGGATGCACACCTGCCTACCATAAAACACACACTTTATTACCCGCCGGTGTTTGAGCTAATAACATTGAAACTGTTTTAAGACTAAATTCTTTTGTTTACTTTGTGTTTAAAATTTGTGATTGGAAAAAAAAATCCATTGTGTATTGTAATCTTTATAGTTGTCATTAGCCAGGTGTGATTCTTAGGAATTCAGTATAATACGCCGGAGGGCAGCCATATTGTATCGGTGCATTAGAAAGCAATGGCCCAATGGAGAGATGGACAGTCAAGCTATAACCACAAGCGAGACAAGACGTGTGCACATTCGGTAATCTATATGGTGACGGACTTTTCGCGTGTTACTGAATCATGCATTACGTTTGGACTGGTGGTGTTCAGTTATATTTGTACCTGTGTTACGTGTTTGTGTAGTTCTAATAAATTCTATAGTAATTCTAACGACATTTTAATTCGAGTCCTGCAACTCGTAACAATATTATACTATTTAATATTTCTTTATTTATTTACATATAGCTATTGGTAACCTTAAAACAAGACATATAAACAAACAAGTCTTCCTTTTAATTATCAATGACATCAGACAACACAACTATATAAATTATAGCAAGGAAATGTCGTGATCTAACTTGATGTTTGAATCGAAATTCCTATTTCCTTCAATTTGTTTCGTTTTACACGTGATTAGCGTAATCATATAATTTCCCCATTGTACGTGTCGTAATACATTAGTTATTAAATACAAGGAATCTAAAAAAAATGCATCAAATTCTCCATCGTTTATATAGTCTAATCCAGTTGGGTTTTTTTAAATAGCTTCAATGTACAGACACGGCATGTTTAGAATTTTATAGATACAATTATTAAAAATCATGAAAACTTTGATAAATACACAAAAATACAGGAAATTAGCTTCGAGACATTTTTTCGTCTGTAGTAGTGTACTGTCAGCACAAAATAAATAAACTATATATATATTTTTATATGCAGGTATTTAACATCAAACTAATGATATTAAACGATATTAAAATATTAATATTACGCTAACTTTTAATACTAAATTTATATTTTAAGTTTAGAAGTCCTTTAAATATACCAATACTCCAACAAAAGCAAAAACGTCTCGACGCTAATAATTATCCCTATTTAAAAAAATGCATCAAAGCATATAAATATCACCTGTTCCGTGGGAGGAACTTGGCAAAAGAATAAATACAATTTCCTGCGGCCGAGTGGCCTGTCGTTACAGGTGACAAAACAACACAGCCAGGTGGTAGGGTATCTGCCTATCTGGATGGCTACCACCCCTGCTCTAGAGTACGACGCCATAACAACCTTGAGTTGTGTTCCGGCATTAGTGGCCAGGTTCCCGACTCCCTCAAGAGAGCAGCAGCGCATTTGTAACGCAAATGTCCATAGGCGACGGTAACTGCTTACAATTAGGTGGGCCGTCTGGTGATAGAATAGAATAGAATAGAATATACTTTATTGTACAATAAAATTAATGAACTAATACACAAAACAGCTTAGAATTAGGTACAAATAGCGGTCTTATCGCTGACAGCGATCTCTTCCAGACAACCTTGGAATAGAGAGAGGAATATGGTACAAAAACTAGGGTAGGGCTTGTTGCACAATATTTTAAAAATGTTAAATATCGTTTTTTTATTGTTGATCTCATGCAATAAAAAAACTACATAAATTATAAGCTAGTACAATGGAGACAACTTATATTGTATTCTACCTATAATTCCATAAGACTTTATAAGTAGAATACTGACCCTAAGTCATCAAAGTCAATAGGTACGGTTCCCAGAAGGCTGGCTACGCTACTTCGCTGGTATACTGCTCCATTGTCCTCCGCCAATTGAGTGTCTCTATTGAACCCCGATGACTCAAGCGTTTCTTCAGGAGCAAATAGGCAGACTGCCCATCTAATAGAATCCAACGCGTTGCCTTTTAGATAAGATAGAAGAGGTGAGAGTATCAGACAAGAGGAATAAGATAGACGGGATGTGATGGAGGAATGGAATAGGGGGAGCGAGATATGGTCCATCGGAACATTCACTCATCACACATAAGACGATTATTTCGTTGCTAAACGTGCCGATATTCTGTATAGAGCAAGGTATTACCACCAAGCCGGCCCTAAAGGTGCTCTTACACGGGCAATTTTTGAGCAATTATTGCTTGGCAACAGTAATGGATCAAACTGGAGCAATTGCAATAAATTGCGGCAATTGTTTCGGGAATATTGCTCCATATATTCTACATTTCCCAACGTCGCCATATCAGTTGCCAAATCGGTTTGAAAATTTTTAGTCAATTTTATTTCTATCTCGTTTGTACGTATTACTACGTCTCTATTTCGTGAGAAGAAGAGAGGAACAGGCTTAATTTTTTAAGTTGCTCCCTCCATATTGCATGGTATTGTGTGGCCGTATCTCAGCAACAGCTTGCTACATATCGCCATCATGCTAAATTGTTTGATGTAGTCGTGAGGTCGTAGTTGACGAGAATTGACCGGGATTGAGCAGGATTGAGCAATTTTAGTTGCTAGTGTAAAATAGCACTTTAAGAGTTTTAATGAAAATAACGATTCCAACATGGCTCTACCACGTCAACTCACACATGCAACTCTCATTGAGGGTTGCACGTTTGTGCCGCTTGAGTGATTCAACTGTGTATTGCAATTAATGTCAAATAAAATCACACCACGTAGTAAAGGATTCCACGGTGGTAAATAACATATAGCATTCATGCCAAACATTGTCATTTTTGAAATGCGACCGGAAAGCTAAAGCCGATGACTCATGCTCATCTAATTCCGACAATAGTTCAAGAAAGCGTCTTAAATCTTTGAGATAGTTTTATCTTGTGGGAAATCTGTGCTGGCAAGAATATTCTCTCAGTTTCTTAGTGGTAATGTTGTATATTGTTCTACTTTGTTGTGTCTTAACCAACTTTAGAATATGAGGTTATTTTTTTATTATTTGAGTTACAGCAGGCAGACAGTTAACGGGGGTAGATTCCTGGAGAAGAGTTTCCACCTGTCAATACCATGTGGCGAGTCATTTAGCCGTCCCACGCTGGATAGAGAAGGACGATGCCGGGAGCTATTCTTCTCTCCCGGCAGTGGATGTGGCCCTTGGGCCCTCACCTGCCAGGTGGTGTGAGCTTCCGTTTTCCCGTAGCTCTGGCATAAGGCTACGAGAAAGCGTAACACCGAGGAGTTTAATGGGTATTACCGACCCAGGTGGTAATAGTACTTCTTCAGGGGTGCTAGTGTCACTACAATGTAGGGAACCCCACACTCCTGAACCACATTTCTCCCGTGGCGGTTATTCCTCAATCGGATTTCGTCTCGCCTTAAGTGATGGAAAAGGGTTATAATCACATATGAACATTTACAAAAGCAGAAGTACCAATGGGTTCCGGGAGTCGAAAGAATTTTATGATACATTCATCGAAAAAAAACCATTTCATAATGCTATGGAAAAATCGAGGCTTGAAGATAGTTCTAGATTTCAGTACGTAAAAGAAAGTTTCCCATTAATTTTGTACACCAAGGAAGTGCATGAAGTTCAAATCCAGCTATGGCATGAGATCAGACGCTCAGAAGGCATATGTTTATCTTAGACAAGGGATTTGGAATGAGCTACCAACTGAGGTTCTCCCAAAGCGCTAGGCTTTTTTAAAAAGAATTAAGACCATAATTATTTTTCGTAGCCGGCAGCGGTTTGGTGAGACATTTCTCATTTAGAAATCCATAGGGGACGGTAACCGCTTTCCACCAGATGGACCGTCTGCCTGTCCACTGTACTCCAGCTACAAAACAATTATACGGTGAACTCAAATGTTGATATTGCCAGACTTCTGAACACTTTATCTAAAGAATATGGTGATGTAACGTCAGTATTCTACTGACCCCCTGAAGAAACGATAAATATATCAAATTTCAATTTATTATATTTTGGTCTACTAACAATTATGAGCAACAAGTTCGACGCAAAACCATCCCGTGTGTTTTCACTCATTGAACACGAATAGCTAGCTGCCATTCTAGTCCATTGTCGAGTAACTTGCACTTGAATACGCTCAATGCATTATTCCACATGTTTTGCATTGAAAGAATTACTGTTGTAAATAAAACATTAATAAAGGACGTACGGTCTAGGTACGGCGCCATCAACAATATACCACCACCTTTAAGACAATTAAATCACTCAGTACCACTTTTCGCAAGCATTTAAAAAACTACCTCTTGGATGAGAAATGGAAATATTTCTTATTTATGTACTATGATTTTATCTTCTACCTATACAACAAGATTCTGTTTATAAATAGGTATGTGTTATGTATTTCATATATCTATAATATTATAAACATGCCGTGGCTGTACATTATAATGAAAAAAAGCTATTTAAAAAAACAACTGGAATAGACTATATAAACGATGGAGAACTATTTTTGGCGCAATTTTTAGATTTCTTATCTGTTTGTCGGTTTGTCTGTTTCTTCGAGATTCATGTAAAAACTACTGGGCCGATTTCGATTCGGTTATCGCTGATCTACCTGATCAGTGTCCGTCCTAAGGTGCAGTTGAAAACCAGCCTCAGCTATCTGTTGCCTGGTATATGCTCAACTGCACCTATTTGGTACCATCGCGAGACATAATGTTTTGCTATATACTTAAATATTTTTTTGTTTTGATGTGTGAAGACCAAATAAAGATGGAAACAATCAATTAAAATACACCACATATCCGTATTTTCATCCGTGCAGGAACGAAGAAAGAATACAATTACCTACGGCCTCGCGGCCTGTCGTAAGAGGCGACAAAACAACCCACAGCCAGGTGGTAGGGCACTTGCCCGTCTGAATGGATACCACCCCTGGTCTAAAGTATGCCGCCATAACAACCTTGAGCTGCGTTCCGGCATTAGTGGCCAGGCTCCTTTGGTATTTGCAAATGTTCATAGGCGATGGTAACCGCTTTCCATCAGGTGGGCCGTCTGCCTATCTGCTGAACTCAAGCAAAAAAAAAAAACATATCTAATATAAAGTCAGTTCAATATCGACGTCTGTGTTTCAAAGCTGATTAGTTCAAGAACTACTTAGGCAAAAGATGCGAAATTTCGGTCTTCTCCTTTTGCGAGTGCGTAATACTTAACAAGGAATCGGCGGTAGCATGAATGTACCAATATGCTCCGCTTCCGTCATAGGAGGACACACCAATGCTGGTGGATGCCTATCGATCTTCTGACCTCCTTTAGCTCACGGCGAGTGTAAGCTCCTGAGAGGGGGTGCTCACCAACCAATAGTAACATCGAGAAGACGACGCGCTGTTCTCTCCTGCCGTGGGATGACTTACAAACCACCCCATGTAGGATTTGACGGACGATGCCGGGTTATGTTTATCCCTGACACCAAACGTCCCCACTGCTAGTTACAATAAAAAAAAATGTAAAATGTTACTCCTCTCGTATCTTAAAAGTTTACCCCGTTAGATGGGGTAACGCACCATTATATAACAGCCCATGGCTCCATGGCCGAGGGGAGCTAGGCTCTACCCCTTGAGAGGGAATAACAAAATAAGACGACTAGTAGCTGTTGTATTCTATATGTACTATTTACTTGCTTAATTAAATAAATAAATAATTTTAAATAAATAAATAAGTTTATTTTAGTTATTTTCATAGTGTCATGTCCTATGGTATTTTACTTTGGGGCAACGCTGTTGACTTAGAGACCATATTTGTTTTACAAAAAAGAGCCGTAAGATCAATTTACAACCTCGGCCCTCGGGAGTCTCTTAGAGAATGCTTCAAGGAAATCAATATTATGACGGTCGCCTGCCAATATATCTTTAATAATATAATTTATATTCGTAATAATTTGAGTGCCTACAAGCAGTATAAGGATATTCACAATTTCAACACCAGGCATTGTAATAGACTGATATTGCCATCTTTTAGATTACAAACAGTACTGTCCTCTTTCTTGGGGGTTGGTATACGCTTCTTCAATAAGATTCCGACTGAAATGTTAGATCTGCCTTTCACTAAATTCAAAACCAAATTAAAAAGTATCTTGCTAAAAAAGGGATACTACACTATTGAAGAATACTTAAATGACAAAAATTCATTTACATAGCAGCTCACTCTAACATCTTATACTATATTTTGTTTAATGTTATCTTGCCAAGCTTGTAAGGGATTTATATTGCAGCATAACATTTTAGTACGTCATATCATTATTATAACTTTCATAATATTTTTCTTTCCTCTTATTGTGTTTTGGTCTTATTGAGTATGCACTGTTTGCTACAACTCCATTAATTCTTCAAAAGTAATTCTGTAACATACTTCTGTATAAAACTTATTAAAAAAAAAACAACTTGAGATATAAATAGAATAAGAAACTTAAAGAAAAACATTATTTAGCTAGACGTGTTGCTGGGGAGTTTCTTGCCGCTTCTTCTCCTTAACAGCAATAACACGTTGTGAAGCGGTATACATAGAATAGGAAGAAAAATTAAATTTTAACTTATATATTTATACGACCTTCAAAAAGTGTTCTCCAGTGGAACTTATTTTGAATAAAAAACTTTGAATTTGAATTTGAATTTGAATTAATTTGGACATTAAACTTAAGACTATTTATGCACAGAAATCTTAACTGCTACATGAAAATATGTAAAGCCTAAACTATATTCGTAGACACATGTATGGACAGATTTTGCTACGTACATGGACTATTCAGTATTAAACCTTGCTAATTATGTAACAATAATTATTTCATGTATGTGACGTAACATGACAAAATCAGATGTAATACAAAAACATATATATTTTGGACGCACAATACAATGATTGCCTTGATATTTGGGTACTTGTTTTATATACTTATGCAAGTATGTTTGGTTTTGTACTTTTAATTTTAGAATAAGGTAGTCAGAATGTATTTTTAGTATATAAATAATAAATAAATGAAATAGTTATTAATAGTTGGTAAAAGTCATTGCACGTTTGAGAAGCGAACATGATGACTAGGTGATTGAATAGGCATATTTTTATACTTAATTGAAACATTTTTTCTCACAAACAGGTTTAAGTATGTGAGAAAAAAAATTATAACCCGAATATTGACTATCCATTTCAATATTATAACTAAATACAATGTACTTTATATAGTATGTTGGACACATATGAAATAAATAAAAGAACAATAATTATACTTAGTTTATTTTTAGTATTTAATTTTTCGGTTAGTTTAGTTTTCACTTAAGTTTATATTAAAATTATGATTCAACAATTTTTTTTATTAGTAATAATATTATATTAAACAGCATGAATCGTATGTAAACTCCTTTTTACGAAACAAGTAATATCTGATAATATCTTGATAACTTTTACACAAAATATAAGAAATATTTATATTTTTAATATGTTGGTACAATTCTTGTCCCGTATATAAGCATTATACAGGTGGTATACAAACCGCGATCGAGCGTGTTCACTTTCACAGCATGCGTTACTTGCATTTTATTAACGTGATAACAATGACAATGTAAGTTATTCGGGTCATTTGATCCTAGTGTTGCCAGATATACGAAGTTGCCTAAAACCAATTATTTTTGACATGAAACTTCTTTAGAATCGTTGTGATTTGAAACTTGATGAAACGAAAAAGCTACACTAAAACGAAATAAACCCATATCTCTGTAGGACTAAGCCTGCGAGAGAATTAGATACGAGTTTTACATTGTGCAGCACAAAGTAGAGGGTCAATAAGACCGATGATTAATCATAAGTCCAATTTGGATCGAAATAAAATTGATAATAAGTATATTCTCTGAAGTTTCACTTCTACTGCGTGTGAACTGCACACACACATTTTTTTTATTTTTCACGTATTATATGAAATATACTCAAAAAATTGTTTCAATCCATAGTATCAATTCTTTAGAATATAATAATATACTTCAAAACTTCAAAATTGAAGCATTTGTGTCTTCCGGAACGGAAGTCCCTTAATTAATCGCAAAACTTTAATTTAGCACAAGTAAGAACTAATATAGGTCAACAGTCTCCCCTATACAGAATGATGAACTACTTATATAGTAATTATGTACGTACAAAGGTTGACATATTCACCGACTCTGCTCCTTCTATTAAGAAACGACTCAAGGCTTTGTTCAAATCCTCTTAACTTTGTCACACCTACTTGTATTTTGTTTTTACCACACTAAGATCATACATACCTTACATAGTCCGTTGATTATCAATTATATTATGCATGCCGTGTTTGCATAAACAGAATATAGTGTTAAGCTATGAAACGATTTAGTCAATATATAAAATAAATACATGTTTATATATTCTAATCTATATTCAATTTTGCAAACCAACAGATATATATATATATATATATATATATATATATATATATATATAAAAAAAAAATACTTTATTTTTTCTTAGGTTTTCGAAAATGTTTATTTAACCGCAAATTTCATTTAATAGATAGATAACACTTTCTTTAAAGACTAAAATTATGTTTAGATATGTACAAAGGGCAGTCTTATAGCCAAAAAGCGATCTCTTCCAGACAACCCCAGAAATGAATTGAGATAATAATGGCGATGGTGGCATACGTAACATATAGTACGTTCTACTTACTTTTTAATAAAAAATGAATAAATATTATATATATACATACACTTACACGCGTACACACACACACCTATATATGTGTGTGCAGAAATTTTATATATTAAATAGATATATACTTAATATACATACCATACAAATACATATCTACAAAATATATAAATGTTTATAGATGAATTTAAATTTTAGGTTTAATATTATTTGTCGATCACTAGATTTATGTATCACATGCATTTAATATGATGATATCACGCACGTTTATTGATTTAAATGAAAAAAATCAGTGTATATTGGCGTGTGATTTCATTAGGTATGGCTTAAAAAATAGTAACGATGATTCTTATTGCGTTTTTATTAAAATCAATGGGCGCTATTTACTTCTGAAGCTGTAAAAAGTGTCTATCAATTTTAAACTATAGGATGGGAAATTCTGAAACAATCAAAGTGGTAAAACATAAAAAAATACTTCCAAGATAGTTCATTTGATTAATATAAGTTCATTAGTTTTTTGTTCATTTTTTTAAATTAGTTTTTGAGATATGGCGTGTTTTTATTAAATATTCTGTCAGGGCTCTATATCAAATGAAAACCACTTCTTTAGTTAGATCTTTTTACAGTGCGTGAATTGATAAGTAATTACCTGGATAAAAACTTAAATATTATCTCCGAAAAAATCTGTATTAAAATTTAGTATAAATAAAAACTCTTCAATGTTATGTTAATGTTTTGTATTGTATCAGGCAACACTGTTTGTAATTGAGATAAGTTCGTCGTATTGTAAGAACAAATAATTCCGATACATATAACGGTGCTGTAATACCGATTAAGGTGTTTCTGATTTATCTATTCGGAATGTATCACGGAGAGCAATATCTTTTTAGTGTGTCGATGTAACCACATTTGTCGCAGAACTAAAGACCAATGGAGCAGACGAGTCCTGGAGTGAAGACCGCGTCTCGACAAATATAGTGTAGGACGCCATCCAGGTCTCCGAGTCTGTAGCTTTCACAAAAAAAACACGCCAGTGCGAGTCAAGATCCTTTCGACTGACATATGGTCAAATATCCGCAGTCTAAATTTCACATTGTCGAAGAAATCAATATTGAGTCGAGATGGTTCTAATTCGATTGGGTTGCCAATTTGAGTTACTGGCTTGGGGCCTCATTTATTTATATATATAGCATAAATAATAATAAATTACATAAACATATATACATAATTCATAGAATTACTATAAACATAATTAACAGCACTGAGTAAATTAGAAAAGAATATTATGGGGATGCTGATAAAATATTCTAGAAGAATGTTATAATATATGATGTATATGAAATGCATACATATTTATAAACAAAATGGTGTTGTAAAGGCAGAAGATAAAATCATATCTTATATATATATATATAATAATTGACGTAGATGTTTTCTAGCTTCCGTTGCTAGTGTGAAAAACAAATATAAATATTTGTAAACTACTGAACAAACTTAATTTTGTATTTAAATACATATTCATGGCGTTTTCGAGTAAATTCCAAAACCATATTCTGGGGCAATTATCCAAAATTTCGGGAAAGGATTTGATATTTAGCCCGGTTAAAGTAAGTAAGTATGAAAAACAAATCATGCCTGTCTTTAGTATTTATTTGCAAAACCACAAACGGGGAACTAACAAATATTCAATTTAAGTCACTTCCACATTCATGTATTAGTAAGTATGGATATGCTAGTATTTTCGCTCAAATTGGATAGCGTAATGGCTCGCGTGCGCGTCCCAAATTCAAAGGGCGCGGGTTCGTATCCTGACCGGAACGCAAGCACCACTTAGGCAGTTTTCTGACCTGATGTACATATTATTACAATTACTACGTGCTAATAACGGTGAATGAAAACATCGTGATGAAACCTGCACATCGAGATAACCGATGTGTTAAACCTGCCAAGCCGCCTTGGACAAGCGTGGCGGGTATACTGTCCGTTCCCCAAAAGTGGAAGGCCCGAGCCCAGCAGTGGGACGCTTATGGGCAGTTAGCAATCGTTTTGATGAAATCTTTGTAGGAATAAGCAAATTTTTTTGCACCCGAACAACTACAAACTGCTGCTGGGAAAATTACTGCGGGATTCCCGGGATAAAAAATATCATACATATTATTACATAAAATTTGCTATAGATTAGTGAAAAAATCACATTGGAATTCAATTCTTTTTTAATCTGGCCATTTTAAATAATTCCCAGAAAAATTTCCGCGGGATTTCCGGGGTAAATATAGCGCAAATTTTAAGTCTAAGAATTTGCTGTCGATCAGCGGAAACCGTATCGAAATCGGCCCAGTAGTTTTTAAGTGAATCCCGAACAAACAGACAAACAAACAAATAGACAAGAAATCTAAAAAAAAATGCACCGAGTTCTACATGGTTTATATAGTTTTACATTTTTTTTATAGTTTCAATGTACAGACACGGCGTTTTTAGAATTTTATAATATTGTTACGAGCTACAGGACTCGAATTAAATGCCGTTGAAACTACTATAGATTTTATTAGAACTGTACAAACACGCATAACACAAATACAAATAAAACTGGATGCAACCAGTTCACAGTGCACGATTCAATGCAATTCGACAGGCGCAAAGTCCGTCGTCTATATCGCTAATCGAGAGTACTACCAAACGTCTTACTCGTTTCGTAGTCGTCGCTTGACTGCCACACTCCTCCATTCGGGCATTGTCGTATATACAATAACGTATACGGAATGTCGTCTATACAGTACAAAAAAAATCAACCGCGCGCACTGAGTTTCCGAGAAATAATGCACACCTGCGAACGGCCAACAAAGTCGAAAACAATAATAATAAGGATAAGGATTAGTTCGACGCTAACGATGGTCATAAAACAAGTAGAAAAACAATAGCATGTTTTTCTTAATTACAAATTCAAAACATAAAAGAATTCCTAAATCCGGGAAGACTATAAACAGCGCTTACGACAGGCAGCTGTGCGTTTATCTTTGACGGTATGTAACAATACTAAGGTCCATTCACTTCCAAAAATCATTTAAAATTTGGCTTTTGTTAATTTTTTAATTATGAAGTGGAAAATTCAGATTTCTTAAAAGAAATGTTAGCAAACAAGATTTAACTTTGTTAAGTAGGTTTTGAGACACAGTGTAATTTGAATATATATTTTATTAGGTACCGTAGCCAAATATTATAAACTAGATGTTTTTCAACTCCATAAAACCATATATTTCGGCCAAGTGTGTGAACCAACATCTACTTGCCATATTTTATGGTTGTATTGTATTTATGAAAGTTTGAAGCATTTTAATGGCGTATTTCAGAGCAGGTGTCAAGTATTCACACTACACCTTGTATATTGTTGGCAGCCATGCTTATTTGGAACAACAGCATATTTTGATACAGTCTTTACTAAGTTGGCTAACACAATACACAGGTGATGAAATGAAATTAATTTATTTCCTTATAATATGGTACATAATAATTATATAGGTCTTAATTTATAAGTCCGCGTGCCTTTGCCCATAGGATTACATTACCTTATACAAAAGTTATATAAAAAAGATTTACATCACTATGTAAATCTTTTTATTGTTGATTTAAACTTAGTGCTGAAGTGACCGTAGATAATATTTAGAGTAGGGATTCCCAAAGTGGTCGATATCGACCCCTGGGGTTGTAAACGGTTTTCCAGGCGTCAGAACTGAAAAATGAATATGAATATGAATGTATTTATTTCAAAATGAAATCTTATAGATTACTTATTGAAATTTATGAGTTTACCACCGTATCTAAAGCAATTTCAGTTACTGTTAAAGGAGAAGAAGCGGTGCAAGAAGGTCCCCAGCAACATATCTTTATTTCATATTTATTAATATTCGTCTTTTTTTAAAATGTATTTTAAATACTGACATCGACATAAACTAAAACTGATTTTGGGGGTCGACGAGGTCTAAACCGATTCCTATTAATTAACACAAGTTCTTATTTGAAACTGCCAAGATCTGTATAACTTGTGTTATGTGTACAAATGTGTGTATTTTATTTTTCAAAAAATAATTACCCTAATAGTTTTTACCTAATTTGTATTTATAATTATTAATTACTCTTGATATTTACTGAACTTTATGTCTATTTATTTTGATAAATTTTGACGAGAAAATGATGTCAAGTTTACTCACTTAACCACCCGCAAAGTTTTAAAATTAGTATTTTGTATCACTACGAAATAAACTTGAGATAGTATTTTTAAAGTAATTTGTATACGGGGGTCTGAGGTATCAGTTCACTTTGGAAAAGGGGTCTCTTGCCCAAAATAGTTTGGGAATCCCTGATTTAGACTATTGTTTTATGAAGACAATGTATGTAAAAACAGTCAGTTGCTAGGTTTTAATATTTCGCAGCTGTTTCGATCCTGAGAGTCTACATTAGAAACACCTGCATTAAAAACTGAAATTACGACACAAATTTCACTTTCCCCCAATAAGCAGGCGGTCAGACGGTTTAGCATTAAAAGGTAATAATGCGTTGTGCACACGATCGAAAGTCGATCAAATGTGTAATTGAATGATATGTATTCGAGTTACGCATAGCCTACACGCGCGGGAAAAGTTTTACTACTTCACTATCTTATATACTTTTGAGTTATATAGCACTTCCGGGTATCAAATGCCTAAAATGAGGTTTACAGTCGAGTACGGTGCCACAAAGTTGCATCGGTGATAGGGTGGGTAGTTGACACTCAAGTTTGAGACCCTTTGTACGTACGTTTACGTGGTAGAGTGACGCTAGATTCATTATCTCGATAACAGCTTCTTTTTATCTATATTAGCGAGTTACCACTTCAACGTTTCAGAACTTACATGACAATTTTTTTACTTAATAAATTTTACTATAGCGTAGACGAATAAAATAATGATAATACAAAAAATAAGATAATGACATTGAAATTTTCAAATTTAATGCTTTAGCATGTTTTTAATAATTTTAACAATTCTTTTTTAGTTATTTGACATGTATACTTACTGAAATTAATTTAAAAACATTAGTGTAGGGTTACAGCATCAAGACATTTAGTCAATATAAGCATTTGCACGTCATGTAAATGACAAAACATACTAGAAACTTTATATTATGTAATATCTATTCATGTACCTATGTTTTTGCAAATAAAGATTGATTGATTGATAGGGCCTGCTCGATTGGTGTGAGAGCACGATCTTACAGAATATCGGCATGAAACAATTAGCCTTCAGCTAGTCCTGTTTTGTGCGATGACTAAGAGTTTCGATAGCCCACTTCCTCCTCCCCTGTCTCATTTCCCCTATGTTATCCACCTATTCGAATCCCATATTCTATCCATAAATTTTTGGAAAAGTATTTTAATAACAACTTCTATATTATGCATTTAAAAAAAGCCTGATATAGATAAATAATTATGATGATTTTTTTTTAGCTAAACGGATTGCTGGGGAGTTTCTTGCCGCTTCTTCTCCGCTAAACAGCGATAACATGTTGCCAAGCGGTGTACATAGATTTAAATTTTGACTTATATTTATGACCTTCAAAGGGTGTTTTCCAGTGGAACTTATTTTGAATAACAACATTGGAATTTGAATTTATATTCCATATCTCCTGTCTCATCCCTCTGTCTCTTCCTATCCCATCTTAAAGGTTGGCAACGCGTTGGCTGCGCTCCTGGTATTGAAAACGTCTATATGCGATGGTAAATACTTTCCATAAGCTAGGCCAGCTACCAGCTAGTCTACCAGCTTCGCAATAAACAAAACCTTACAAAATGCCGAAGACTCCTAGAATTTGTTCGGACGTAGCCTATTATGAGATTAATGTTCAACGAAAAATAGCAAGTGATGACGTCATATCTTCAACGAGTCAAATAGCGTAATTATTATTGTTTAAACAGTAAATTAACAACCAAATTTCTATCTTTTATGTGAATAATGTCACAGAATAGATGATAGAATACCGAGCCTTTAATGGATTTTTTGGTGCATGAGTTCAGCAGACAGGCAGATGACCCACCTGATGGAAAGCGGTTAACATCGCCTATAGACATTGGTGTTACTATGCTACCAGGTGAACCAGCATACTCTAAGGCCGGGGTAGCCATCCAAACGGGAAAATATATCCTACCATCTGGCTGTGGGTTGTTTTATCGCCTCTCACAGGCCGCCCGGTTGCAGGAAATTGTATTCTTTCTTCGTTCCTGCACGGATGGAAATATCGTAAAAGTGATATTAGACGGATCAACCACATTGAATTAATACGGTTGAAAGGTACAGAACTGAAAGGACACAACGTTATTCAATGACATTGAATTATTCAAGTTTGTCCTATGTCCCTATCCTTAGCAGTGCCAAATCTCGAAACACCTACTAGCCATAGAGAAATTAGTGATGACATTTTAAATGTTTATTAAAAACTTTATAAGTAGATATTTTCAAATCACATCTAATTCTGAAACAAAGATATATAGTTTTTATGTTTATTAGGCATAAATATGTATTTAGTTTTTATGTATGTATATATATGAATATTATAAATATACATAATATAAATATCTTTATCTTATTTTGAACGTAGTTAATAATTCAATATTTGTTCATATTATTATATTATATATACTGTTACGAGTAGCGAGACTCGAATTAAAATGCCGTTGGAATTATTATAGAGTTTATTAGAACTATACAAACACGTATAACACAGGTACAAATATAACCGAACACAACAAGCCCAAACGTAATGCAGAAGGTCGTAATTCAATAAAACGCGCAAAGTCCGTCACTTATTAGATTCACGATTGTAGTACACGTGTTGTTTCGCTCGTGGTTATCGCTCGACTCCCTGCTCCCTCAATCGGGCCATTGCTTTACACTGCACAGATGCAATATGTCCACCCAGTCGCATGGACCGAATTTCCTAGAATCAGCTTGTTCTTTAAATCCGTAACACCTGGCTAATGATCACAATACAACAATAGGCCGTATGCCAATAAGTAATCAAAAGAAGACGACCATAAAATAATTTAAATGTTATTAGTTCAAATGCCGACGGGTAATAAATGTACTTTGTTTCAGATATGCAGGTGGATTTTGTGTTTGTCGGGATCCGAGTTGTAACAATACTATCAAATCAATTCATAAATCATTTATTGGTAAAATTCATATTTTTTGAAACTCATTGGTCGACCTGTATCTTGGGGACATCCTTCCTAATTGGTACAATTCTGATTGTGAAAGTATTGATTACAGTTACATTCATTTAAAAAAATATGTATGCGTGCGTGCGTGCGCGCGTGTGTGTGTGCGTGTTTACGTAACTTGTGAGATTGTGAGTTTGTATGTTAAAAAAGATAACAATGTCAATGAAAGAAGATTTCAGAATGTACATAATTATGTGATATAATAATATATTTATTTTTAACAATTGTTCTGTCCCGTCATAGTCAAGAGTTAAAAGCCAATTATTTAATTTTAACTTAGACTCTTGGTATGTAATATCATAAATTGGCATAATTTTGTTAAAAAGTAATTAAAGTTATATCAGAGTATATCATGAACTCTTTATAGCGGTCTTGCTATTGTACAAAAACATTGTAAAGTCTAAAGTATCCAGTAATTGGCGAAAATCATATTAAACAGAGTTTATTGTCTATGCTATAAATATTGTAAGCTGTTGGATATGTAATAAATAAATAAATATGGATCACTTTGCTTGATTCATCGAAATTGAAAGACATAAATGAATAGTCTTCTATCGGCTTAACTATGATGATGGAGAGTTCTAAGTATAAAACCTACCAACCCTACAACGCAGCGTGGTACGTATATATATTATATAACAATTTCCATCTTCAATTACAGTTTATTGGAAGAAAGTTTTATTGCCGTACCACAAAACGGATATATTATCGATAGACATGGCGTGAGATATAATCCGACACACGTGCGCGGGCGCAGCTCTTTTAACATGCGTGCTTACTTGTTTTTGCTTGTATCATACCTTTGCCTGTGTATATAACAACACGCGTCTTTGCTTCAATGCTGCTTTGTTTACCTCGAAAACTGAAATTTCAGAAAATAATTGTTTGGCCTTGAAATTATTGTACCGAAACGAAGAACTTTTTTATGTGAATCTATAATGTACTTTATACCAAGTCATTCGTTCGATAGAAATATTTTTTTAAGGTAAAAAGGAATTATTCTAAAATTTCAATTTTCAAGATAACACATTATTGAAGTAAAGAGGCGAAGAGTACATATTTTTTTATTGCGTGAGTTTAGCAGACAAGCGACCCAACTGGAGAAAAGCGGTTATCATCGCCTATATAACACCAAAGGTGCTACCAATGTGCTGCCGCTTTCTAAAGGCAGACTGGAACTTGGCCACTAAAGCCAGAACATAATTCAAGGTTGTTATGGCGGCATACTCTACACCAAGGGTGATGGCCATCCAGGCGGGCAAATACCCTACCACCTGGCTGTAGCGTGTTTTTGTCACCTCTTACGACGGACCACCGGTTGCAGGAAACTGTATTCTTTCTCCGTTCCAGCACGGATAACACAAACGTCTTACTGAGCATAAAATATGAATTAGGCAGTCAACTGGGCAATTTTGACAGGCTACAAGCATTTTTTTTATTATCAATGAGGTAGATGATATATATCTGTTCCCCGCGGCTACGCGGCAGGAACAAGTGCTAGTAAGTAACTCTATTTTACTTATATATAGATATACTAGCTGACCCGGCAAACGTTGTTTTGCCATATACATCTATTTTTCAATGCTAAATCATAATAAAATATAAATAAGAAATTTAGACAAAAAAATAAGAAAAAATATTTCACCCTTATCATTTAGGGGTATGAAAAATAGATGTTGGCCGATTCTCAGACGTACCCGATATGCACACAAAATTTCATCAAAATCGGTCAAGCCGTTTCGGAGGAGTATGGCAACGAAAACTGTGACACGAGAATTTTATATATTAGATACATATATACCTAACTGATGGTGAAAACCGCTTTAAATCCATTGACTGGTTTAGGAGTTAGCGAATATACAAACAGACAGATAGAAGCGAAAAGCGACTTTGTTGTATATTATGTAAATATGTCGCTTTCCGCGTATTTGCCTTTATATCCCCCTAATAACTCCTAAACCAGTCAACGAATTTAAAGCGGTTTCCACTTTAAGTTAAATCATTTGTTACTGAAGTTTTATATATATAAATAAACCTAAATAAGTTTCTTTTTAAGTGGAAATACACAATATTTTGCAAGTCACCGAAGCGCTCATAGATAAAAATTAATGCAACGTACCTCTGTGAAAGAAATCTTGTTAGCTAAATAAACAAGGATTACCTATCTGGTGTTGACCCGTGGTGCAGCCGCAGGAAAAGACTAGGATTTTCATATCAAAATAAATTCTGGAACAATGTTCATATAAAAGCGGGCCTTCCAATACCATATCATCGTCATAACTTTAAAATATCACTATATAGATAATTTAAATTTCTGTTAAAACTATAATTATTTATTTAAAATTATAATCATAAAAAGTATCTCAGTTGTTTTGATTATGATTATCAACTACCCTATTAGAGAGTATTAAAAAAAACATACTTTTACTTCACCATTCTTAAAAAATTGACATTGCATCTAGTTTATAATTATATAATTTAAACAATTAGTATTAAGTTACGAGAAATCATAAGTCAGAACTAATGTATATTAATCAAAAACTTTTGAATTTCAATAAGCTTTGCGGTAACCGCCGCTATAACATTTTTAGAAACCTCTGTGACGTCACAAACGGTATGCCCCACTTCTCGCATTGAATATTAAAATGAAATACACAATATTATACAATTAACTAATTGATAATCCGTTCGCGTAAAATCGAAATATGAATTAAATATTAGTATGATTCCGGATTGCTTTTTGCATGTCTGCTTGTATGATTATTGGGGTTCCGTAGGAAACGGTTTTTAATTAAACCCCTTACTATTTTGTAGTTAGACATTTCCTATGTCTTTTAGAAGTATTAAAAAACAAAAATAAAAGTTTTTTTCATTTTCGTGTGTTGTTACCAGTACTCAATAAGCATGTAAAATATAACTATTACATTTGTATTTTCTCTTTGTGAAAATCTATATTACTAAAATCAAAGTAAAAAAAAACGTTCATGGAAGAAGAGTACCAATAATAAACATCGTCTAGTAAAAAACTTAACTTTACCACACTTCGAAATCCTTTACCAGACAGAGCTACAGTTCGTTCTTCTCTACTTTCTTTAGATTTCAATACCTAAAACATATTGGTCAATAATTAAAAAACAAACCTTATTATGACTTCAATTTTTAAACAACGATAAATTTAGATCAAATTAGATAAACAAAGGAAACTTAACAAAAAACACTCGAAAATAAAACTAAATACCTTAAAAACTACATATGATATAAAAATGCATTTTGACTGATTCGGTCTAAAATATTTATTCTAAAAGTTTTTTTTCATATATTTTGTATTTAAAAATACCACATTAATATTACCATCTTACCAAAAGAGACTAATAAATGTTAATATAAGTATAATAAATTAACAAAGTATTCAAGTAATGGTTATTAGATGACGCCATGCGTAAATTTCTTTCGCTTTTTAGAACACTAAAATAAGATTGAATACTTTTAGTGTTCTAAAAGGTGATAAGAAAATTTACGTCGTGGCGTTATCTAACCATTTATAGAAAATTAACAACAGCATCTACCGAATTTTTTTGTTTTAAATTATGCGGAACCTTATAAATATTCAGAATTTCGAACTTGTCCGATTTTATTTTTTCATACCAAAACCAACGTCGTGTGCGAATTTTTTTAACTTTGCATATACTATAAATTTTAATGTGCTCGATAATAAGTTGTGCAATTTTAGAAACCACGCGCATAAATATTAATTCGCGTAGAAAATGGCTGTTGAGACGTGTCGTTTAGATAATAACTGATAACAAGATACCCAATTTGAATTAAGGTGCTTTGGGGTAATTCGGATTTTTTTAATAAAAATTAAGGTTTCCTAATAAACCATGGAATAATTCTTGCTGTGAACACATAAGTTTAAACGCTACTTTACATTCATTCCTTTCCTTCAATTATGTCAGTTAGGTTGTTACAGTAGTACGTGTACAAAACTTACTTTTCGTAGGTAGAGTTTTTTAAACTTATGAGGAACTTCATACTTTTGAACATTATATTAGTAAAAATTGGTTCTGGCTGTATCATAAATTGTATTAAATTTATTTTTAAGAGTTGTAAAATTAAATGTGAAATTAATTTAGACTCAGCCAGCTCAATGATAGTAATAATTTACTTTTTTTATTATACGGAATTGACCCGTGGTAGTTTTGAATTGAACCGAACCATAATAAAACAATGTTACGGTTTGAAATAATTGTATTTACAGAAGACAACGGCATTTGAATAAAAAGTTTATAGTAATTGTTAAATCATGTTTGTCCCTAACCAAAAGTGACATGACTTACAATCAGACTTCAATGTTTATTCAGCGTACAATAACAACTTGTAGGAAACTTTCCACCAACATTTTCCCTTTGAACTAAGACATGGGATCATTTAAGAAGGGCGTTATAAAATTTCTTACAGCCAGGCAACGCGTTGACAGCATCTCTAGCCATAACCAGGTTTATTCATTTTTAAAGTGTTTTTGTTTATTATTATCCGTGCAGGAACAGAGACAGAATACCATTTACTGCGGCCGGGCGACCTGTCGTAAGAGGCGACAAAACAACCCACAACCAGGTGGCAGGGCGTTGCCCCATCTGGATGGCTCCCTTCCCTGGTCTCGAGTATGCTGCTATAACAACCTTGAGTTGTGTTCTGGCATTAGTGGTCAATTTTCAGTCTCCTTTTAGAGAGCAGCAGCGTATTGGTAGCAACTTTGGTGTTGCGAATATACATAGTCGATGGTAACCACTTTCCAACAGTGGGCCTTGTGTCTTTCTGCTGAACTCATGTAATAAAAAATATGTAGCCACTTTCCATCAGGTAGGCTGTTTGCCTGTTGCCAACTTTCGGCAATATAAAATAAATACATTTTTAAAAAGAATTTATTGATTGATATAAAAATGGGTTGAAATTACCCCAATGCACTATATTTATTTTTACTAGTGCGAAAGTCGAAATTCGATCGTAATTCACTATTTGAATGAATGTTGTTGACATTCTTTTGACTAGATACCCTCAATAATTGATCAGCAAATATTTATTGGTAACATTTTAAAACTATTATGCGACTGCTTGACCCCGTTTGACGACGACGTTGTATTTGGCATTGACATTGTGTATTTGAGAATGTCTGTATAAATGTAAACAATGTATGTTTTATTTTATTCAATGTATTTGTAACGCAATACAAAAAGTGGCTTTTTGCACCGCTCTTCCATTGGCCGGTTCCTATATCTTATCAACCGTTCATTTGTCTTACTATGGGTTAACATTTGACATAAGCTCGATACAAGTAATGTCAAAATTCAACCGATGGTAAGGCAAATGAATAGTAAGATAAAAGAACCGGCCACATATAAACTTATGACAAATCTCATACCCTTCCGTACGTGTAATAAATTTAATAATGTTATTTGGTGATCCAAAATAATTCCTCCAAAATTTTAACCAGTACATAAGGAAAAGATTTGATAGTTAGATATAGAAATTAACATATTATATATAAAAATGTCAATACTTAAATGTGTTTAGAGTATTGTGCAACAAAAAATCCTGCCATGGGTTTTAAGTCATATTTAATTGTCTGGAAGAGATCGCAATCAGCGATGAGGCCGCCATTTGTATCTAAGTTATTTTGTGTGTTGTTATATCAAAAGCTACCTAAAGGGAGTTTGTAATCTTTTTTTATAGTATAGGTTCGCATTCGACCATGATCTCGCCCGATGTGGAGCAAAGATATGGTCTAAGATGGAGCACGCTTACCTAGAAGCTATCTATCACACGGGGCTTGAAGACACCCAGGTTGCAAGTGTCGGAAAAGACAGACCCCGGCATTAAGTTCCAATCTTTTACGGTGCGTATGATGGAGGTAGACACAAAGCGCTTCATTCTTATAGGTGGAATATCCACCATATATCGGTGCCGCATGCCGGGTGCGTTTGGTTGTCCGATGATGTAAGGGAGACGGCAGGACCAGATCTAAGAGCTCAGCTGCACTCTCCAAAGTGTATCCGATAGAAAACCGACAAGCTGGCATTCCTGCGTCGATGTTCGAAAAAAAGCTGGTCATTGCCAACCAGCCTCCTGGTTCTCCGCTCAAGCGACTATAGTGCTTCGAGTTGATAATTGGTTGTGCCATCCCAAAGGTGGAAGCTAGGTACTCCATACATCATCCTCGTACTTGTGCTTTGTACAACATCAGTGGCTGTTCGTTCGCACATTACCTCATTTAAAAAAATTAAATTTGACACAATTTACTTACAATAAACCTCTATTACACAAATCTTAAAGTTTCACAAACAATAATTTTAATTTAAACAATGTTTCATACTGTACAATTTCTTATCATAAGAAAGATTTTTATGTATAGAGAAATGTATGAAATTAAGATCAAAATGTGAAGCAGGAACGGAGAAAGAATACAATTTCCTGCGGCCGGGCGGATTGTCGGAAGAGACGACAAAACAACCCACAACCAAGTGGTAGGGTATTTGCCCTACTGGATGGCTACCGCCCCTAGTCTAGAGTGTGTCGCCATAACAACCCTGAGTTGTGTTCCGGTATTAGTAACCAGGTTTCAGTCTCCCTTTAGAGAACGCAGCGCACACCTTTGATGTTGCAAATGGCCATGAATAACCACTTTCCATCTGGCCATCTGCCTGTCTGCTGAACTCATGCAATAAAATAAAAATATGGTATAAAAATCAAATTTATGTGATATACGTAATTTTATGGTTGAGATTTGTATACTACATATTTGTCGTAAGTGAATTTTAAATATCTTCAAAAATGTGATAATACCCCAGCAAGATAGCGAACTCCAATTAGGTAGCGCCTAAATTGCACAATAAAGTATTATATTATTTTCTATAATTATCTAGTAAGTACTACTACTATCATAAACTCATAATCATAAGCGGATATGTTTATGCCCTATTAATTTACTCTTCTGGACACACATTTACAATGAAATAAACAAAAATAATGATTAAAATTATAATAGTATAAGTTAATTTCATATTTTAATAATACACTCATATGAATAAAACACTTTTAACATAACGGAATATTAATAAGATTTTTGTATGTCTTTGATGACCACGGCCCATAAAAATGTATTATTATATCGTCAAATGTAGGCCTATTGTAGTAGAGAGTGTTTTACATTCGAATAAGTTTCAGTTTTCAATTTCATCATATATAATTAACACATATGGACAATTAAAGCATTTTTGGTAACTTATTGTTACGAGTTGCAGGACTCGATTAAAATGCCGTTGGAATTATTATAGAGTTTATTAGAACTATATAAACACGGATAACACAGGTACAAATATAACCGAACACAACAAATCCAAACATAATGCAGAAGATCGTAATTCAAATACATGCGTAAAGTCCGTGACTAAATAGATTACCGAATATACACAAGTCTTGCTTCGCTCGTGTTTATCGCTCGACTGCTGATCTCTCCATTGGGGCATTGCTTTATACTACACAGATGCAATATATCTGCCCGACCGCGTGGACTGAATTTCCTAGAGTCGTAATCCGCACACCTGGCTAATTATGCCTGCAAACGGCCATAAACGAGTACAATAGGCTGTTCTCCACAATAACCAATAAATAAGTAAACAAAATAAGACAATCATAAAATAATTACAATTAGTTCAAATGCCGACAGGTAATAGAATATGTTTTTTATAGATATGCAGGTGGGTTTTGTTTTTGTCGGAACTTAATTTGTAACATTATTAATTTATTCAAAACATATAGAAATATTAATATTTCATTTTTATTTTGTAGTTATACAATGATGGTAACAATATTATTGTATGGCTACAAAGTAAAAATAAAAATAGTATTTTTATATATATTTATACTAAATCTGTAAATGGTTCGAGTTTGCAGAATGCGTTTAAAAATATAAAAAAATCAGGGGGTTTAATTCGGACCAAGAGATTTCGAAAATGCAATTTTTAGAATTTTTGTCTGTCTGTTAGAGCATCACGTGAAAACTACTGAACGGATTTAAATGAAATTAAACATAGAGCTAGCTTATATCCCAGGGCGTAACTTAGGATACTTTCATCGGAATAATATAACGTCCTTTCCGTGGTATAGGGATAGATGAAAATAGCGAAAAATATGGCTCTGCGATAACATCTTTCTTGGAAACTAATGAACGTATATAAATGATACTCGACATAGTACTGGCTTATAACCAGACTTAGCACATTGAATACATTTTATTCCGATGAATGAAGTAGTTTCCTTAGAACAGACGGATTAGCAAAATAGATGGCGCTGCAAACGCATTTTTTCAATTCAATAACAAATATCTACGTTGTCAAAAACATGTCATTGTATTACTATGTCAAATCAGGTTGGCTTCGATTCGCCTCTATGTTTTGCTGTGCAGCTGTGTAGACTTTATAATATGGACTTAGTTTGTATGTTATTATTATAATATGTAAAAATCCCAATAAACTTTTCTGTAAGTAATATAAAGCCACTGCATAGGAATTGACACGCGGCGTAGCCACGGGGAAAACTATACTCTTGAATAAATTGACAGGGGGTTGTCAACAATGGTATATTTTTTCCGAGGGAATTCCGCTGGAGGACAAGGCACCATGGTTAATTGAATGTATAATAATAATAATCGGCAGACAAACACACATATTGTATATATCCAAATTAAGCGAGTTACGCTTGTGTTATGGGTAATACACAACGGACTACTTTGGGGCTGATCCCAGACACCCAGACCATAGTAAATAACGGAGAAAATACGTTTCCGAAACTTACTACACCAGGAATCGAACCCGGAGCCTCTGCGTTGCAGTGAGGTAGGCCGCCAAAGGCTTAGCCCGCTCAACTACAGAGGCCGTCAGCCCGCTCAACCACACAGGCCGTCATGGGGGAAGCGTGACGTCGGGGTGGCACTAGTACTCCCACCGAAGTGCTTTTGCTGCCCAGGTCGGGGATACCCAGAAAACCCCTGGCTGTTCCGCTAGCCGTCTCATGTCCGCCATCGAGATGCAAGCGCGCCGTGTTCCGCGCGCGCCCATCTATCCGCCCGTGGGGAGCTTTGCAAACCGCCCCACGCAGTAAAGAGTTCAAAGATGCCGGGGGACAAAAAGAAGTTCCCCGGCAATGGATGAGGTCGTTAGGTCGTTGCCTGCCAGGGCTAGCGGAGGGGCTAGGCCATAGCCCTGGGATAATTCGAAGGACGAAACATCGAGGGGTTTCAGTGGGTATCCCTGTGGCGTGGCAATAGCACTTCATACATGAGATGCTAGTGCCATCCCAACCCGGCGAATCTCACACACCGGCCTGATGGTCTTCAGTCGGGTTTCGCCCCGTAAAAAAGCAATCCCACGTCCGGGATACAGGCTCACTCACGCATTCACCTCCAGCCTCGACGGAGGTACGATTTTAACCAAATTTATAGAAATATATAATATCAACTCGTGTCCCACTGTAGTTATGACCCACTCTATTTCAGAAGAAGTAACAGTGTGTTTTTTTATCGCTTGAGTTCAGCAAACAGGCAAATGGCCCAACTGACGGAAAGCGGTTACCATTTATACCACCTATGGACATTTGTTACACCAAAGTGCTACTACTGTGCTGCCGCGCTCTAAATGGGAGACTGGAACCTGACCACTAATGACGGAATACAAAGACGGTTTAGTGAGATTCACACATCTTGCATCTTTTGCTTCACTTTATAAACGACGGAGACCACGATACAATTTTTTTAGATTTCTTGTCTATTTGAATTTTTCGGCATTCACGTAAAAGCTACTAGGCTGATTTCGACAGCAAATTTTTAGCCTTATAATCTGCGCATGTTTTATCCCGGGAATCCCGCGGGAATATTCCCGGAAGCAGTTTGTACTTCTTGGGTTACATACAAATTAGCTTATTGCGAAACAATTTTCACTAAAACGATAGCTTACATTCGTTGTTAAATGCTGCGGTATTTTGTGTCCCAGGAATATGACGACCTTTGCGGTTGAGTAAGCTAAATCTTAGCCGGCCGAACTCGCTGGAACCCAGAGGCCCCGGGTTCGATTTCTGGCATTGCAAATTTCGGATACAAATTTTCTGTTATTTACTATGGTCTGGGTGTCTCGGATCAGCTCCAGAGTGGTCCATTGTAAATTACCCCTAACACAAGCGTAACTTGCTTAGCTTGGGGATATACAATATATGTGTTTGTCTGCCGATTATAGTGTATGTCTTTGAAACCACGGGCCATAAAAATGACCCGGAGATTTGGAGGGCTTGCGTGGGGCCATGGGAAGGCCAACACGTAGAGGCCCTTTCACAAATTTAATGTAAATGTGGCGTGACACTGACCGTCGATTATCCCTATCTACACCATATAATAATACACCCAAGGACAAGCCCCGGCCAGTGTAGGACTATTGTGGAAAATGAGACAAGAAAGTACCGGGCTATTGGGGTGAACTGCTAATGGTACTAGGGGTCTCTTATTATAGTACCGTGGGTACTGCAACTCAAACGTGGACGGAGTTGCGGGTATATTCTAGTTATATATATATACACATACATATATATATATATGTGTGTATGTATATATATATATTATATTTTTATCCGTGTAGGAACGGAGAAAGAATACAATTTCCTGCGGCCGGGCGGCCTATCATAAGAGGCGACAAAACCCACAGCCAGGTGGTAGGGCATTTGCCCGATTGGATGGCTACCCACCTGGTCTAAAGTATGTCGCCATAACAACCTTGAGTTGTGTTCCGGCCGGCATTAGTGACCAGGTTCCAGTCTCCCTTAAGAGTTTCAAATGTCCATAGGCGATGGTAACCGCTTTCCATCAAGTGGGCCGTCTGCCCGTCTGCTGAGCTCATGCAATAAAAAAAGAAAATAATATATATATATATATAGTTATAAATTTTGTTCTGAGGTGTTATGAACAATTTTTTACCTATAATATTTTAGTATTTTCGCAATTTAACTATAACATAGATAGCTCGCTGGCCAGCTTTTGCCCGCGGCTTCGCTTGCATTATTATAATTTATGTCAATCCATTCATGTTTTCTTCTATAACCCGGGAATAGTACATTTTTTTAAATGAAACGTACAAACATGTCCTCATGACAATCTAATATCTAAACCATCCAGGGACTGATCTGAACCGTCCAGAGACTCACTCGAACAGACATAAAAATCCTACAACCCGATTGCAGCGCCACCTGCCAGATGCAATTGTGAATCTAATGCATCCACGAATTGTGAATCTAAATAGCACTCAACCTCAAAAAATTCTACACTTGGTAGACAGGTGGTATAAAGGGTGGCCGTAGTTAACTTGATATTCCGATCTAACCGCTGTATCCGATTATAGATGAATCGATACACGTTGTTATGCACAATAGACATACAAGCATGACGTATATTCTTATTTTTTTATTTAAATCATAAACGTAACAAAATATTTATACCGTTTATTCTATGTAAGTGTATATTCTTCTACTTTTTTTCAGCCAATCTCAGTCCACTGCTGGACGTTGGCCTCCTCAAGTACGCGCCACATATCCCGGTCTCCTGTCTTCCTCATCCAGCACCTGCCGGCAATCTTACGCAGATCGTCAGTCCACCGGGCTGGCGGGCGTCCTACACTACGTTTGCCGAGACGTGGTCTCCACTTCAGGACTCGTTTGCTCCATCGGACGTCGGTCCTGCGACAGTCGTGACCGGCCCACTGCCACTTTAACTTGCTAATTTTGCGAGCTATGTCGGTTACCTTCGTTCTCTTACGGATGTCCCCATTTCTGATTTTATCCATAACAGAAACACCTAACATAGCACGCTCCATAGCCCGTTGCGACTTTGAATTTGTGGACCAGTCCCACGGTCAGTGTCCATGTCTCGGCACCGTATGTCATGATGGGTAGGTAGGTGTATATTATAATTTAAAAATTAAATATTTTTTAAATTAAACTCATTAAAATATTCCGGTCGTTTTAATATTACGCCAAAAGGAAGGTTTGCACTGAAAATCAGCGTTGTGTCGGATATTATGTCGATCCAGCAATAAGCTGAGTGCAAACTTTGTTTGCTGCGTACAAATTCACAAAATATGTTTATATTTTTAAGATACATGTTAGCAATGTAAGTACGTCGCTATTTCTTCAAATACTTTTTCTTTCTTCTTATGTTGCTGAATTAGAAAAATGCACCTGTAGAATGCCTAGTGTAATAAATAATTTAATCTACATACAATGATAATTTAACAATATTTTTTGGGCAACCATGAATTTTTTGAGTACAACGTTGAGTAGATATTTAAAAATAATAATAATAATTCTTTTTTTGAATTATAACCCTTACACATTACCCCATTAAAAACTGCCTCAGCAACATTCTAAACACAAACGGTCGAGCTAACGCACAATTTGGTTGATTTCGCGCGGTGGGGGAAGTCTACATAAAACAGCCTATCCACAATCAAGTCATCATTCGTTTACCACCTCTGGGAGTGCTAGGATCAAAATGAAGGCTTTCATATTCCTCGTGTGTGTGGCTTTTGCCAGCAGCAAGCCGGCCGGTGATGATGATGTCTTCGGAAACGTAATCGGTGTGATGAAGGGTTGCGCGGAGAAGGACATCTCATTGTGTTTAAAGGTGTGTTGTGTTGTGTTAAGTGAATTCAATTATTGAAATTACATCCGAGCCAAATTGAATAGTACGTCGCTGAACAGTGTTATCATCTTAACCAAGGGTCAACTTAATTTGACAAACATGACATCTAGTCTTTAATAAAGTTATAATAGATTCTTGCAAAGCTTTCTTTAGGTCATTAATCAGTAATTGACAAAATTTTAAATAAATGCCTCGAGCAAGTATGTTAGGGAGCAGCTTCGAACTGGAGATAGATAAATGGTGTAATGATTACAATGACTACAACTTTTTAAATGATTAAATTCAAGATCTCCAGAGCATTATAAAACAATTCAGTCATTGTTAAATTAATTTAGCGAAAATATTATTATTATTATTATAAAAATAATTTTAATTCGAATTATTGGTTAGCAGGATCATTTACATTTTCAATTATTTACGAAATGAGAGATGTGGAAAATGTTCTAAAAATCCATAATGAATTCGCAACTAATATATAGAATAAGTTGTAAAATAATTGAATAATATCTACATATATGTCTTCTTCTAAATATTAAGAAGAATATTACACGTCTGCATATTATACGACACAGAAGTTTTTATAGAAGGCAAAATTTTCATTTTCATTTCAAATCAGTAATAATAAAGAAGTAGCTTATAGAATACAAAATCCAATAAATAATAGATGAATACAGAAGTAAATTAATATGAAATATCTAAATTTAATTTATTTTTTACAGGAAAAGACACTAAGATACTTAGAAAATGTCAACATGGCCCGCGAACTAGATATCACAGATGGCATCACCGTCGTCGGAACTGGATCCTCAAGGTCAGCCAGGTCCTATGAACCACTCCCAGAGGAACCCAAGGCAAGAGAAAGCCAGGTCGAGAACAGACTTTTGGACGCTGCTGCAGATTTCATGGAGAACCACGTCATTCAGCTGCGTATACCTAAAGACACTGTTGATGATGTGAAGAGATCCTTAGAAGAAGGTAAGCGTCTGTTTCTTAAGTCATATCCTGAACTTATGAAACATATTTTCTGGATTGCTTATAACGAAATGGTTCCAGGTTTGTTACCAGGCAGAGTAAAATTTATAAATAATTTACACTACATTACTTTCTCTAGTCTGGAATGTCTAGGGATTAGCCCTAGATTCAGTGGCGTAGCTAGCATGGGTGGCACCCGGGGCGGATATTATAGGTGACACCCCTAAACTCAATTAAAGTTAAAATAAAAAAGAAAAGTGATAATAATTTATGTTTTATTAAAATACGAGTATTACAAATAATTTTTATATAATATATGAAAGAAAGGTAGTAAATATAAAATTAAAATTTCTTCCTTCTAACTTTTCACTTGCAAACTCCGAAATCACGTCATAAAAATTTATATTTTGTGTTGTTTCATGTTCTATCGTTAAAATACCAAGATTGTTTAATCTGGTTTCAGTCATTGTAGACCGCAAGTAATTTTTAATTAGTTTAAATTTTCTGAAACTCCTCTCGCATGAAGCAACTGATGCACATATTGTTAAAAATAACTTTAGTGAGACATTTTATAGGTGGCACTATAACTGCATGTTCACGGTCGGGTCTCACCCCTAAGCAGGGACACCCGGTGCCCCCCCCCCCCCCCAGCTACGCCACTACCTAGATTTATCCATTGCATATTACCCAGAACATAAGTGTAATTTGACAAACTTCGAAGTTGACTATTTATTTTTTCATACTAGATGTCACTACGTGATTTATAAATCACGCTATGGTTTGCTTTTCTTTACATCTCAAATTAATCACGGTGATTGAGTTTACTTATCAAATGGTTTCAAAAGTTGTATTGTTGACATATTTGAGCTACTGGGGTACTTTATGGTTCTTTGTCTCTATTTAATTTGTGAGTTAAGCAACTTAAACATAACAATTTTATTAAATAGTACATTTCTTCAATAAGATTATGACACTAGAAGATAAGATAGGCAAAAGTCAATACCCATAAACGCAGTATAATAGTAATAGTATTCAAATTAATTTTATAGGCATTAATATTATTCTTAGTTCATTAAGTACATTTTTCATTCGTGATATAAGAACGTGAACAGACTTTTTTAAAATAATATGTATATTAGGAGCTCTAGCAAAATAAATAAATAAATTATATTATGAATTGTAGTATAAATATAAACTTTCTGGAAATACAAGCACTAAAATTAAAAAAGGTCCTCTCCGTTAAATGACATACATAAAATATATTTTTAATATTCATGACCAAATTTTCAAAACCAATACTTATGAGTATTATATTCAAATAATACATAGGCAAAAAATAAATTGTTAAAGCAAAAAAGTTGAATATTAACCAAAACACCTTAAAACTCACGAATCTAATACTGATATATCAAAATAAAAACGCATAAAAGCATTCAGCGAGAGATAATGATTTATGGCAATAAATTTTATGTCTTAGGGCTGTCACTACAAGTATCTAAATTGTTAGACAAATAATAAAATTAATATTTAAGATTTTCAGAGCATCCTAAAGTCAAATACTAAAAATATCCATTAAAAATATGTAATCAATAAAACTAAAAACTTTAAACGATTATCACGATGATTTAAATTGCATGATGATTATACTGAAAAAGTGTGACAAAGTAAACACCTAAGTCTCTATATAAATGAACGTAGTATTTATGTACACCTTCTTGCATTGGATATGGATCTTGTGTAAGATGCGGTTTATCAGACGTATACCAGATTAGAATAGCGCAGAAGAAAAAAACATATTATGACAACTCCAAAGTAGTCAAGAAAAAGAGAAACAATTAAGTAATAAATTACATACTTTAGGCTAAAATACTACTATACAAACAAAATGTTGAATTATCCTTGAACCTCAAACTACGTAGGTGTAATAACTTACAATATGAGTAGATCAGACGTTTCTTAGTTCCTTACACTAATTTAAATTAGGTATTTTAATTTTACTGTGTGGTCATATTCATGTTTGTATGTTGTAAGAAAAGGAGTAGGTAGATTAGTAAAAATGATTGCCTATAAGATGTTAAGATTTGATTTTAAAACATTTAAGTAGCTTCATAGTTAAATGATAACAGATAATAAAATATAATAGAAGACATGTTAAAATAAAATTAATTAAAGTAAAATTCTAATTAAATACAACAGAAGATAATTAAGTACTTCAACAATATAATAATGAACTCGTATCGTTTTGAATTACTTGATATAATTGTTAGACAGCCCTAGTGTGAATTACATGTGGTACTCAAAATTACCGGTCAAGTCAAGTGAAAGTAATTCCCAGCAATCATATCATTACATAAAAACAATGGGAAATTATCGCTGTAAATACAGTTTCACGGATACGGTCATGTTGATTCCCAGGCTAATTATAACTTTTTGAGAAACGTATGAGTTTTTAAATAGAAAGAAAGGTACATTAAACTTTTAAAAATTATTTTATTATTCTTTTTTTATTATAAAGGCTTCGAAAAAATACTTTAATGCCTCAAATTAGCATAATGATTGGTGTTTCAAAACTAGGTTTTTGTGACAAGTCCATCATGAATTTAAACCCTTCTCACATACTGTTCATGTGTGTGTTTGCATAGTTTTAATACATTTTTATACAGTTGATACTTTTAAAAGAATTATATTTTTATAGAGTACGACACTTTTGTACAGTTTGATACTTTTATAAAGGATGATAGTTTTATAGAGTACGACACTTTTATACAGTTGATATTTTATAAAGGATGATAGTTTTATAGAGTACGACACTTTTATACACTTGATACTTTTATAATGGTTATGATACTTTTATAAAGTATGACACTTTTAAAATAAACATTTTTAAGAAGGATTGCAAAAAAATTCTAACTGCGATGGAAGAAGAGGGGTATTATAGGTTTAACGGGTGTGTCTGTGGCATCGTAGCTCTACTTACAATGGACCGATTTCGATGCGATTTTTCTGTTTAAAAGCTCAAACTATGACAAGAAGCCTATGGAAATTGATGCATATAAAAATAAAGGTGAAAGATGACATGAAGTTATGATGAAGAGGACGTATGAGATTATAGAAGAGTTTGGAAGAAAAACATACATTGAGGCAATTCCAAATGATTGAAAAAGGTGTAGAGAAAGAAAGATAGAGAAGAAAACATGGCTGCATTTTGATTGTAAATATATAATACTTTTTACTGAGTACCAACAACTAAAACTTTATTGTTCACCAAAATAATGACAGAAATTCATAGAATTATATTTATTTATTTATCCAAGGTTAAATTTCTTATTTGTTAAGGTTAAGTTCTTCAAGTTTAAAGTTATTTAGCTATAATATAAACATATACATACATAAATTAAATAAGTTTATTCTTGAATATTTTTCAATAATTCGTCACATATTGTCTACATATAAAATGTGTGGACTGGCCGCATTTCTCAGAACTGCGCGGTATCTGATGACCTTAATACATATCGGGTCAACGCTACGTCGTGTCAAATTTAAGGCAATCCTTTTTTATAAAAAAGTCCAGAAACGCATGTATGAAATTCTATTGTTTTCTGCAATAATATAATTTTATCAGTAAACTAAAAATCTATCTCCTTTGTGATGGGAGAAATTATGGAAGAAAAATATGACAATCGGCTAACGGAGAATGTAACTCTGTAAAGCTTTTAAATCTTAGATGGCAGGATAGGTCATTCATTCATCTCCCGCTTTTTGACATTTTTGAATCAATTCCATCCTAAGTGTGGTGATATTTTTATCCCGGAAATCGCGCGGGAATTTTCCCGGAAGCGGTTTGTAGTTGTTTGGGTGCGTAAAAAATATCTTATTCCGCAGTTTTCACAAAAACGATAGGTTACATTCTTCTTTCAAATGCTGCGGTATTTTGTATCCCGAGAATCCCGCTAGAATTTCAAGTCAAGCGTAGACTAAGTCGCGGGCATATCGTAGTCACCAATATTTTTCTTAAATGGCCTAGCTCATCAACGCTCTCAAGAAAATAAATAAATTTACACCAAAAAATGAAACTGAATACAATAAATCCCGTATGTTAAATAGATATGATATCTATGCTATTCCTAGTCAAAAATGAATATTCTTAGAATTTATGGCTGTCAGTATGTCTGAAAGTTTTTCTCTAATGGGCTAAACGGCTCAACGAATTTTAATGAATATTTATTTATGAATAAAAAGAAGTTTATTATCAAATTTTATTTTATAAACTAAACAATAAATTAAAGTACCTATTAAATAATAAATCAAATATAAACTATATATACAATTATTTAAGAAAAATAAATAAATTTATAAACAATCTTCTTCATAAAATCCGTGTTCGTGCAGGAACGGAGAAAGAATACAATATCCTGCGGCCAGGCCGTCTGTCGTAAGAGGCGACAAAACAACCCACAGCCAGGTGGTATGGCATTAGCCCGCCTGGATGGCTACGACCACTGGTTTAGAGCATGCCGCCATAACAACCTTGAGTTGTGTTCCGGCATTAGTGGCCAGGTTCCAGACTCCCCAAGAGAGCAGCAGCGCATTTGTAACGCAAGTGTCCATAGGCGATGGTAACCGCTTACCGTGGGCCTAAGATGTTGGTCAGCTATTTCGACCCCTGAGACCTCTACCAACCATTATGATAAATCTCGATAAAGACGAATAAGCTTCGGGATCACATGGTTCTAGATAATTTTCATGTATGTTACATCTCTATATCTTCGAGGGTTCAAAAGAGATGAATGTAAACGAACGAACACGATGGCGGAAATGGCGAGTTTAAAATAAATTATATCATTGCGTACAAAGTTTAACATTTAATTCATGAAAGATGAAAGTTTTTTGTCTAAAATGTTAAAATTCTTAATTCGAAAGTATTAAATTAATTATAACAAAATAAACGAAAAAACTAAAAAAGCGTTTAATGAGCGGAAATTATAATACCATCTAATCAACGGACTTACTTTCTCATTAATTATATTAAAATTATAATATAATATATTAGCTATAAGATAACATAGAAATAGCGTTGGTGGCGGTAGACCGCGATATACTCTTATTGTCAAATCGCATATATTTAATAGCATTAAGGAGATGGGGTCTTTTGGGCCAAAGAAATTCAATGATATATGCTTAAAAAGCGTTATATATTTTTATTACAAAATAAAAAACATCAGCCCTAAATTTTATCAGGAAGACGAGAAATCTTAAAAATAAGGTTACAAATAAAACAATCGATTTATGTGAATGAATTTCAACAATTAATATTACGAAAACACTTTCACCACACGATTAAATTTATTCAAAATAACTGTATAATACAATATCACCCCATAAATGTCCCACTGCTGGGCTCGGACCACCCATTATAGGGGAATGGCCAATATACTCGCCACGCTTCTTCAAGGCGGCTTGGCGGGTTTGACACATCGGTTATCTCGATGTGCGGGTTGCATCACGATGCTTTCCTTCACCGTTGTTAGCACGTGGTAATTGTAACAATATGCACATTATATCAGAAAACTGACTGATCGAACCCGCGCCCTTTGTGTTTGAGACGCGTGCGCTAGCCATTACGCTACCACGACTTCCAAAATAACTAAACGTACTACAATAATAAAAAAATATCATTTTAATAAAAATAAAACTTAAAATCATTCTTATCTTTTTACAATTTGGGCCCAACAATGTATGAAAGCGTATCCGTCTCCTTTACTATGTGGAGCTAAGCGTGTCATTACTTAGAGGTTCTTGCGGAAGAACAGCGTCTGTTGTGAAACCAGCATTATACCGAGCTTGGGCCTTTTTAGGACACCATAATTTTTTGTTGATTATTTTGTGTCTATCTTTCTATCTTGTCCTGAATAAATATTTTTCTTTCTTTCATATTTTGGAGCTAGTTTAGGTAATTTCCTTCGATCAGGGACCCAATTGTGTTATTACAATAGTATCATACTCATCGAGCACTTGTATAATAGTAGCAACATATCGGTTTCTTTTGCATTTTGAAACTAGCAAAATCAACCATAACGCAAAATGCGTGTGTTAAAATTGTAACAAGTAGAAATCTATTGTCTCTGCCTATCTGGAAATAAATTTGATAATAAGCTTTTATGTAACAGCAAATGTACACACTAAGGCTTTCCAAAAGACTATCCTCGCGTTTTCTAAAATCTAAAATCCTGTATTACTGCAGTGTCTATCTAGTTTACGATCATAAAAATATCCCATATTCATCTCCGTTATCGAAAGTACATATTATACAAAATTAAAAGAGAATTGCATGCAAAGCTCTAGTATACTAATACAAAGTTATTATACATCAATATTAAACCAACGAATTATGAATTTCATAAATAGTTTAAAACAATCATTTAATAAATCAACAATCAAACCAACAAAAAAGAAAGCAATAAAACTAGCCAACTATAATAACAGCAATTTAAAAAGTAATTAATTGAAAGACTGTTACATGCGTATCACGAATATATATTCGTTCCGGATAATGGTTATAATTTTATAACAATAATACAAGCAACGTTATGTAATAATGATTATGTTAAGCCGATAGTCAACGGTCTTGCAGTGCCGATGAATCATTGAAAGTAATCCATACAAATATAAACCTGAATGAAAACGGTCATTTTCTTTCAATTCTGTGCCTTTCGAATCAAAGTTGATATGTTTAATATCAGCATGATTAGTATGCTCTATGGCAGATTGACATGTATTAAGAAGGGTAGAGTTTAGGAGATCTTATTATCTCATGTGAGAGTCAACAGTGTTAAGGTAAAAGCAGTATATTAAAGTTAAAAACCGTCAAAAATAGCGCTAGTGTATGCAAAGAATATGGTCTGAATTAGGCAGTTGTAGATTAATTGAAATAACCTAAGATGAAATCTATACTAATATTATAAAGAAGTAAATTTTGTATTTTTGTATGTTTGTATCGAATAAAACCAAAAACTGATTGATAGATTTCAAAAATTCTTTCACCATTAGAATGCTAAATTATCCCAGATTAATATAAGCTATATTTATTACTAGAAACAATTAGAGATCCCTAATAAAACTTCAATAAGGTAACCGTAGGTGTAAAAAAATAGTGTTTGAGTGGGTCCGGGGATGCTTTAAATTCACAATTAGACTCGGTAGGTGGCGCTGGAATCAGGACTGGTGGCAGGACAACGTATGGTTACCAAATGAAATTTTGCTAGGAATTACGTTATTAATGCCATCTATCTCAAAATTACGCAAGCCAAAAGGTGAATTTTGATTTTATTAAATTTCGTAAAAACTAGATGGCACTTAAATCTTTCGTTTCCAGAAAATCTAACTTACTAAATACAATTTTGTCTCTACATACACTACTTGGAACCTATCTACTAAAATTGCTAGAAATCTTAACCGAAATGAAATAAAACCATTATTATCTATCAGAAAGTTTAGAAGTCAGTTATACAATATATAAACATTTATGCTGTTTATGAAATTAAAATCAATTTATATGACAGAAAAGAAAATTAATTAATCATAAATGTTATGTGGGTAATATTATCATTTAGAATTCAGTGAAACATTTTCGAAAAACTTGTCTAACTAGATACACGTGAAAGTGAGTTAAAAGTAAAAATTGTTATATAAAAATTCATCGTGGGAAATTCAAGAGCATATTATTCATAACTAAATTGGTTTGACCAAATTAATTGATACAAGTGGTCAACCGGTCCGACTGGTGCTGCAGGAATTTGAAATAGAAAGTAACAAAAGCATAAAACATTAAAAAGATTTATCTGGAAAAAGTTTATAAATATTTATAATAAATTTTAAATTCAACATATTATTTTGTAACTAAATAATAAGAAACGAAAGTAAATTTTAAATGATCTCTGTAACATTATTTAGTCTATGCTATAATATAATTTATACAAAATATAATAGACAGATCAAACCAAAATAATTATTTCCGATTCTTTTGTAAAAGTCAAAGTAATTTATTTTGTGTATACAAGCTTATGATAAAAGCATATTGTAAATTAAACTAAATAAAAAATAAAAACTACTAAAGCCCATCCAGCTCCACTAGACCACTGTCTCTAGGCAGTGTATCTAGAAGGCCAACAGCATTACCTCGCTGGCTACAGATTCTTTTGCATTTGCCTTATTACTTCAAACAGCGCTATTGCTAACAAGATCCTTATGGATGATTGACATAATAGTTATGATAGCATAAGATATTTAATTTTTAGTTTAATTTTAGTGATTCCTTATCATTTCTATATAAAAACGTACATATTATTCATAGACATAATAATATTATGTAAGTGTACATACATATTTATTTCTACTTAACTACAATATTTACAGTATCTATAGACTCATTTGTTTGGTGTTTTTGCTGAAACAGTAATAAAATTGAAGTTATGAGGATAAAGTATAACGCTAGTTACTTTTAAGTTACTTTCAATTTTAACGCGAAAAACAACTTTCAGTAATATAAACCCCACCTATTGATCTCATTGAAATACCATGATTTTCAAAACTTGCTCCTAACTCGGTCAAAGCTATAATTTCCAAATGAAATAACGGACGAATTAACCCATCATGACTCAACCTCCATAAAAGTCATGGGATGCTAGAAATCTCAACGAAACAAGTCTTGGTTTCTCTAACCTATATTACAAGTCCATGGTGGAAAGCTTGTATGTCTAGTTTGTCTAGTTTTTGCTAGATTTCCATACTATGTGGTCTTTGTAACCAGTTTAAAAGACCCATGATTGAAATTGCAAGAATGTAAAAGTTGCTCCAGGCGTTTTAACGAAAAATGGAAGTGGGCATGAGCTTTCAAATATACACGTCCGGAACACTTTCTAAGTATATGTAATGTTACAATGTGACATACTGAATTTTAATAAAGTGACAATTTGTTTTCGTTAGAATGAGGCCTGTCACTTGATCAATAAAACATGATAGGAAATTGTTCAGCTATTTAATATTCCACACGAGCTTTATAGATAGGTTGTTGTTGAATTTGAAAGGATTTTCTAAACAACTGATACATTTTAAATACTGTTTTAGAAATCTACTTATATAAGCTCTTAGAATTACTTTAGTTTCTAAACATGTCATAATTAATTTGTAATAAATCTCAATATATTTACGACGAGCATAAAGTAATTAAACTAAATAACTCCGGTGTTAAATGTGTACATTTTTTATTTCTTCGTTTCTTTAATATTTCCAGGTCGTAGCAAGAAGAAGAAGCAGCTTAAGCAACTCCAGCCAATCCTGCAACTCCTTATGCTCAAGTTCCAGTCGATGATCCCTCTTTTCCTTGCCATCATCGCATTCGCTGCTATCAAGGGTCTAATGCTCGCCAAGGCAGCTCTCCTCGCCTCTGCTCTGGTTCTCCTGAAGAAACTGCTTTCAAAGAACGACCATCATGAAAGCTATGAAGTTGTAGCACATCCACATCATGAAGAACACTTCAGCCATGGAGGAGGACATGGTGGTTGGGGTAGGGCATCTCAGGATGCCCAGAATATGGCCTACAGTGCCTATGCTAATTGAAACCTAAGATTCTATAAGAGATTCGGTAAGAATGGCGAATACGAGATATGACACATTGCAAAAGAATTGAACAATTATAAAAAAAAATAGAAATTTTTGATACAAATTCGCCACTTCTAATCGATGTAATAATCTATACGGACCTCATAATGAGAAATTAATTTATTTATTTAATAATTTATTAAAAAAGAAAGTTATTTAAATTAATTATGTGTAAGCGTGAACGAGTGAATCTTGTCTTTTTATCGTCGTGATTTTATTTTTCTAGTTTTTATTGATTAATATTATTATTTATTTTATATTTTCTACATTGTACCTGTTTTTTAGTTTTTATTTCTGCAGTACAAATATGTTTATAGCTTTAATTTATATTTATTTTATTTTTTGTTAGATCACCTCACATTGTGTTCATTATCATTATACTCATATTTTGCTATATGTATTTATCGTATATATTATCTTATGATATTAATACTGTAATTGTATAATATAATTGTGTATATTAAAACTTTTGTAAATATGCTTCGTATGAAAATATATAAGTAAAACATTATTTTTTGCATCTTGATTGTTTTGTATATAAAGTATTTATAATTATTATATAGTGTAACTAGTATTGTAAATATATAATATTGAATCGCTGTCTTCTCTCATAGTTTGTATATTAATTTCATACTCATTTATTCATTTGTTATTCAACTTCACGTGAATGTTTTCAATAATACACTGTTATGAAAATTTATTTGGTTTTATTTTTAATAATAATAGAATAGAAAAGAATATACTTTAACATTAAGATACAATTCAAGAAGTAGACAATAGGCGGTCTTATCACTAAAAGCAATTTCTTCTAGACAACCTTACAACTAAAATCTATCGACCCTCTTATATTAGAATGAGTTACATAGTCTTCGATAAGATTCTTGAGTTGAATTGAATATATAAATTCTTCACCTTGGCCTACGTATATTAAAATTTCGATTATTTTTCTAAGCATGAGGTATCAACTCCGAGTATAGGATATACTCGATCAAAAAGATACATACAAAAACAGAACATTATCAATATGTCAATAAATCGCATCAATGCACAAAAAGAGTCCCTACTTTTTCACCGTTCTGTCAAAGTTCGTGTCGGGAACTATACCATGAATAGAATATTACATACTAGAGATGCCACGAATATTCGGCTGCTACTCAATATTCAGCCTATTCGGCCACTATTTAACTATTCGGTATTTGGCCGAATACAGAATACCAAATTGAAAAAAAAACCGCACAAAATTTAAAAATCCATCAAAAATTGTTAGTTAAACTACGTTTTAACAGTTTTAAATGCGATTTTAATATTTTTTTATTTTAATATTACGTTTCGGCCAGTTTTCAAAATATCAAAATCAAATTAAAAATCATTTAAAATCGTGCTTAAAAACCCATTAAAACATACTTTTTAATTAGGTGTGTGTTTCTGTCATTTGAAAAACGTAAGAAAATATACTTCAAAAATTATTCCTTCTATAGTAACCTCTCTCTCTTTTCTTTCACCATATCCCAATTATTTGGGGTCGGCACAATATGTCTTTTCGTTCTACACTCCTCTACTCTGACATACATCTTCTGTCACACCACATATCATCATATCATCCTTCACACAATCCATCCATCTTTTTTTTGGTCTACCTTTACATTTGTACCCATCTATCTCGAAGTTTAACATTCTTTTTGTCACGTCACTTTCATCCCTCCTCATTATATGCCCATACCAACTTAATCTTCTTCCTCTCAATTTTTCACTCACGGGTGCAACTTTCAAAGATCCCCTTATTTACTCATTTCTCACCTTATCCATTCTTGTGACACCACTCATCTATCTCAACATTCTCATCTCAGCTAAGAGGAGACGTTTGTGGTTTATCGCTTTAGTGGCCCAACATTCCGACCCATATAGCATGACTGGTCGTATGACAGATTTATATATTTGTCCTTTTAATTTCAGTGGCATTAGTTTGTCGCACGTCACACCGGTTACCTGTCTCCACTTTACCATGCTACATTTATTCTTCTCCTTACATCCCTCTCTATATCACAATTACTCTGCAGCAGTGAACCAAGGTATCTGAATTCAGGGTTACATGGTAGTGTGGCTGGTTGTAGTTTAAGAGGCACAGCACTAGAGGTCCCGCCAAAATCACAAAACAGGTATTCGGTTTTGGTTCTGCTGATTTTTAATCCAACGCCCTCTTGCGCTTGCCTCCACCTGTCTAGTTTGTGTTGAAGTGCTTAGTGCCTTCAATAGTAACCTATTACGCGAAAATTGCACATATCTTGAGCGTGGAGCGTTGGAGCGTGGCCGAATATTCGGTATTCGACCAATTCACTAAAGGTGGCATCTCTATTACATACCATGTTCATCCAAGGAGGATTTAGGCAAATTGCACAATTTGACAAATTGATAATCATACCTATCATATTAACTATACGAACAAAGCGCACCGGGTCCATAGTTATTATGGGCATAAAATGAAATAGTTTCAAAAGACAGGTCATTCCGAATGAATATTCTGCCTGCTAGACGATCGAGAATTTTATATAAATACAAGTGAACAGCATTGTAGCTCAGTTAAATTCCTCTATTTTTCAGCCATATCTTCGTTTTTGTATTCAGATATCATTAAAGAAGATTGCACAAGTTCACCCGGCGCTTCAAAGTCAAAGTCAAAGTTTATTTATTTCTTAAACATGAGTATTTACATACAGAAGTAACGGTGCATCATATTTAGCCAGTTAAACATAGAAAAATTACAATAATAGATATAATTAAATGTCCTACAAACAATGTCATAATAATAACTCAAAAAGAAAGTAAAAAAAAATATATAATCATATATATAAAAATCAATTGCTGTTCGTTAGTCTCGCTAAAACTCGAGAACGGCTGGACTGGTTTGGCTAATTTTGGTTTTGAATTATTTGTGGAAGTCCAGGGAAGGTTTAAAAGGTGAGTAAATATGAAAAAAATGATTCTGAGGTGGTACAAAGTTGCCGGGTCAGCTAGTAATAATAATAATTACTATACAAACTATTGTCTACAATTATTATTTTAATTTAAATTCAAATACCTACTCCTAGATGTCTAGCAGATCTTCAACTATGATAATAGAATTCATTTATATTTTAAAAGTACAGCAATATTTCATAACCACGAGAACGTCCGGAATACTAGAGGACTTGGCAATAACATAAGCCAAAACAACAACAAAATTGTACAGGAAAAGAAGTATAATAAAGAAAAGAAAACTAATATCTGGGACACTATACTGTTTCCAAGCGTTTATTTTACTTTTGACGTTTGCACGTCTATCAAGTTACATATTTCTCGACAGTAAAGCCCACATGAAACAAATGACATAATTGTCATACTTTATTGTTGTGGGTGATGTAATAATGATGTTCTGCGAGTCATGTAACGCACAGACTATTAAACCATCGACACTATACGTAAACAAATCAAAAGTAATCGATTTGAAAATAAAAAATGTTCTATTTTAAAGAAAAATAATACCACAATTATTATAAGTGCCGCTTTATTTTGCCCAATAAATACAATAATAATACAATACAATCGTGTAATAAATACAATTTATTGCACGATATAGTATTTTTAACAGAAATATTATAGATAAGATAAATTGATTAAAACTTATTTATAAATGAAGTCGATTTTTATAACAAATCGAGTGGGTTGCATCGCATTAGAACATTACTAATCGATCCATCATCGAGCTGTCAATTGTAATATAAAGCTTGGAAAGCCCATAGTAACATTTTTGAAATTAATCAAGTAATTAAAAGTGACCCACCCTCCTTACGCCTGTTCTGTATTACCAGCACTACCAGCAAGCAGCTGTGTACGATTCTACAAAAAATACTAATAATAATAATTTAGTAATTGTTACTGTCAACAACTTTACTTATTAATCTTAAACAGGTTAAAAAGTAGCTTTGGTGATGGTACACTATATACTCTCGACAAAAAGCTTTGGCAAGCTTTATATTGATAAGGATCCTCTTATAGTCAACATGCATTGATTCTAATAAAGATTAGTTTGTGAACTTTTCAGCAAAGCATTTTAAAATTATTCTATTAAAATCTGATTAATTAATTTTTTAGGGTTATTTTAAAGAGTGGAACTTCCTACGGTCGTCTATTTTAGCTTAACCTTACAATTAAGTTTGTCTTCAAATCCCGCGTGAACAGGTATCTTCCAGGTATACACACTTTATTTTAGATGGCATTTCACTTGACATCTGGGCCCCAATTATGCTATTTCAATTACTTGGCGTTGCGAAGATATTCGAAATACGATCTCATTGCGATAGTGTCAAAAATTCGTATTCTACTATATTCAACAAATCTTCTCGATATCTTCGCGACTATATAATAGTAGAACAAGTTGCTATTACCATTAGCAGAAATGAATAATGAAAAATTATAAACATTTATTTCGCGAGTTTAGAGTACAAACAATTATAGAGTGGCGTGCCACGTGCACGCCAGTCGGATTAGCAGAATACCGAAATCAGGCAAAAATACGACTGATACAACAGTGTTCGGCGATTTTGACGAGATAGCAATAGCAGAATTGGACCCAGGTCCAGTGTCGATCGAAAGCCGAGAACCTATATGTATATAAAAAAAAGATACACTACTAATTTTCTTTCAACTTTTATGTTAAAAGGGAAGAGCAATTTATTCATAATCTACAGCGCCATCTATCAACAACTTACAGAACTACGCTCACGGCCACTTTTGTTTACAAATAAAACAAGAAGTTCAAGAACGAACGCGCGGCGCGTGCGCAGCGCAACCTAGTCAATGGACTTGTTTTATTGCAAAACGGTTACCGACAAGGCCAATGTACTTTACGGGTTTTATTTTATTTCTATAATTATTACCTGTATTATGAATCAGACACTATTGTAAAGTAATAAAACAAACACTGAAAAACATTATGTATTTCTTATGCTACATTAGTTTTTCCATGTGTTTCAGATAATATATAAACGTTATATTATAACAAAACTCGTTATAAAATATCTTAGAAAATATTATAATAATTTAAATGAAACTTTATTTAATTAAAACGTTTAATTTCATTTAAATATTGTTATGTAATTGAAGGTTATATATATTAAAATAAATTCAACATACATACTTTAAATAATATTATATATTCTATTCATAAAACATGTTCATACTTTGTGGATAATATTATCAAGGTTACATTTACTACGATAGTTGTGTTCTTTTATTTTACAATACTGACTCAGAGATGGCGTTAGTGAAATTTTAAATTGAAAATATCCTCAAGACTTGTTTGGTCTTATATATTTTTTAAGGTTGACCAGCATCCTTTTAAGTATCTTAAGCCGATTTTAAGAGGTTTATTTGTATCTTTCAATTTGTATAAACTAACCAAAAAGTGATCGATTTAAACGAAACCTTGAAACATTCAATGTTCTATCTTCAAAATTGTGTTTGTTAAAATTGATTAAATTTGGTTAATCCGTCTAATATAAGCATTAGAATAAAAAATACAGGTACAACTAGAAAACAGAGATAGCAAGTTCTTTGTAAATCAGACCTAAATACGATAGCATTATATTCCGAAAAATTAGTTATTCAATAATATTATTGTCAATGGTGATAATGAATTATTTAAAATTTGATTTCCACCTAAAACATTACCTGTCCACAAAAGCATGCGACAGGCAGTACTTTGCTGGTGTACACACTTCTTTTTTGGTTTCCATGTTATTGTACAGATGGTGCTTGTGTTGTGCACTTTTACTTATTTACTTGACAGCCTCTGTGTTTGTGTGGGCTAAGCCTGTCGGCCTACTTCACGGCAACGCATACGTTTCAGGTTCGATATCTGGCATGGAATCGGCCCCAGAGCAGTCTGTTGTACATATATTACCCATAACATAAGTGTAACTTGCTTAGTTTGGGGATTAATATTTTAATTATGTCATACACATACAATACAGGGGCGTAATTAATATAATAAGTTATTCTTAATGTACACCACAACACAAACATACATTCATTAAATGTCACACACAACAACAAAGTAACAAATAAGCGTGTACAACTTCTTAACTTCTTAAATTTAATTGTAAAAAAGGGTACGGAACTAGAGTCTGTAGAGTTGTTAATAAAAAAAAATACAGGGGCGTAGCTACCGCCGTATCAGCCGTATCAATGATAGGGGGCCCCCAGGCTACAAGGGCCCCCAAAGTGTGTAAGCAAAAATCCCTGAAATGTTATCTATAATCTTTTATAGATTAATAACATTTTTGAGAATAGCTGCTGGGCCAACAGAAACGGCTATCAGACTTGCCATTGCAGAGGCAGAAAATCTAGAAAAACTGAAATCGTCTTCAACAATAGCCGAAAAAAGGCGGGAAGATTGTATCTTTGATTTGAATTGTTTGTCTAACCTAGCTCCTAGGAGCATTAAGTATATAAGTAATAACTTATAATCAACATATAATTATTTGAATTCAATTCGAGTATTTTGTTGTTTCTTTTATTAAAAAAAAAACTTTACTCTTCCTTTGGGCCCCCCAAACACATTTGATACAGAGCCCGTCTAAGGCAAGCTACGCCACTGATACAATATGTATATTTGACGGCCGATTTATTATTATTAAATTACCTTAATATTATACCTTGTACTTTGTTTAATTCGTGTTATTGTTATACCATAAGAACTATGCTAACTATTTCATGTTTATATTATCTTTAATCCTTGTCATGCCCTGAAGCTCATTTTTCAGAGCCCAGAATATCCACATCATATCTTTACTCTTCACACGGTCCTTGACGTCCTAAAGTCCTAACTACCATAACATTATTATGTTGTCATAACAGAATTTCTCAGCACTGTCCTTTCGGACTAATGAGTTTCTTTTCAATTTTTGACTACTGGTTTGAAATAAATTGTTTAAAAAATTAAAAATCAAATAGCGGTTGAGGTAAATGGTGTCATCTAGGTAGGTATTATTTAGAGTCCTTTAAGAATTATTTCCTTTATTACATAATTATCCTTCCTAACACTAGTTTAAGTAATATTATTATAGGTGGATACTAATAGCAAAAAAATCACTAGAACAGTCAGGATTTATGATACACAAAATATTTCAGATATCAATACAACACAATGTTGTTTTTACCCACAGCCTGAAGCATATCCAAGAATAACCCTGGAACTATACCGTAATGTACAAATACAAAAGACTTCTATTACTTGCGTCTATGAATCAATCCAAGTACCTACGAGGAAAATATCTCATAGCAGCATAAGTAGTAGAAGATCAGTGGAATAGGCCAGCTTCGCCATAAATGATGTGAGCTACCTGCTTTTTCCGCCCTCCTTTACTCGATATATCACATACATTTTCTACTCCGTACTTGATTAACCTAAACCTCCAGTTTAAGATATAATAAGAGAGTTAATGTAATATGATATTAATGGCACAGATTTTTCAATTCCGATTATTATTTTTGATTACATACATAAATGTTATCCTGACAATATTCGACATAATTATATATAGTTGGAAAATTGAAAAAGCTGTGGAAGCTTATATCCGGTTTCTGTATCTTACTAACCGTTCATTTTCCTTACTAAATTTGACATAAGCTCCATATGCTGTTATGTCAACATTCAGCCGATGGAAAGGAAATTGGACGAACTGGCCATTAGTTTCCTAATTTCTAAGGACGCGGGAATGAATCCTATACAAAAAAAACATGCAGTACTTAGATAGTTTTCTAACCTAATGTGCATATTGTTACAATCACCACGTACTAACGGTGAAGTAAAACATCTTGATGAGATCTGCACACAGAGATAACCGATATTTCAAGCCCATCAATCCGACTTAGGCAAGTGTGGTGGGTATATTGTTGTCCGTTTTACCTATATATGGAAGGCCCGAGCCCAGCAGTGGAACGTTCATGTGGACAAATATTACAATAAATTCTAATATTTTTAAATATAAAATTAACAGACGTTAAAATAAGAGCTTATCATATTAATCTTATGATATCACGATATAAATAATTTTGATTACTTTTCAAACAATAACTAACTTTTACTTGTAACTACTTATGACATTAAAAGTAAGTACGCTTGTACAAAATTTACGAGGCTACGATACATATACTTTACAAATAGTATACATATTTTATATGCATGATTCATCATAATTATATACCAAGTCGTGGTAGCGTAATGGCTAGCGCACGCGTCCCAAACTCAAAGGACGCGGGTTCGATCCTGACCGGAACGCATGCGCCACTTAGGCATTTTTCTGACCTAATGTGCATATTGTTACAATTACCACGTGCTAATAACGGTGAAGGAAAACATCGTGACGCAACCTGCACATCAAGATACCCGATGTGTCAAACCTGCCAAGCCGCCTTGGACAAGCGTGGCGGGTATACTGTCCATTCCCCTATAGTGGGAGGCCCGAGCCCAGCAGTGGGACATTTATGGGCTGTTATTATTATTATTATTATTTATATAGCATCATCGTACGGGTATTGAGCTAGTCCGTATAGTTTGTATTTGTATAGCATCAGAAAGCTTAGCTTCGTTGTTACAACACTTACTTTACAATAAACGAAACAAGCACCAGCAATATTAAGAGATCTTGAATTCATTTGAAAAATAATTAGTATGTTATATTTTATTAAAGTGAAAGTGAATATAAGTTGTTTATGAGTCTTTAGAGAATTAAGTGGCATGAAAGAAACAACTATATGGTTACTGGCTCTAAAAAGAAAGAACGTATAGTTTTAGTTTAAGAGATTTAAACGGGATAACATCTTTCAACTAGGTGATCTTGTATTAAGTAAATATCTATTTCTCCTTAATAATAGTATAGGTATAAACTAAAGTAGTAAGATTATAAGGGTTGAAATCATTCATTATTGTAAAGTAATTTGTTGGCCCGGTAATTTTTCCATATTTTGTTATTTTTCTTCTAATTTAGGGCCGATTTTTCAATCACCAGATTAAAGTGAGAAGAATAAAATACAACATGGGAAAATTAAAATGACAGCTGCATGAATAAAACAGTTGAATTGTTTACATCTTTAAATCTAGTCAGGTTATAATTTATTTGACTGATAACTTTTATGTGATGATTGAAAAATCGACCTTTAATTATACACTAGTGGTCGCCCGTGGTCGAAATTCGACCATAATAATAGATTTAAATTATAAGTTTGAACATTATTAAGGTTCTGTTGTCAAAGACTATACTTCCATAATCACAGATTTGGCCAAGGCTACACTGTTAATTTGACATTAACAATAAACAAAAGAGTATGCATGCGTCTGTGTGTCAAATACATGGTAGTGTGTATAATATTTTTTTATTGATTTAATGTATTTTTTATGAATAATTTAAAAAAATATTAGGATACTGAACTACTTCTCTAATTAAACTATAAGTGTGCGAAATTTCATACTCCTCCGTCCGTACAACTTTCGTAAAAAGGGGTACAAAGTTTTTGCTGTATTTTTCATATTAATATATAGAAGATATACATATTCAATTTTATCCATATTTATTAAATTACGTACTTAAATTACTGACTTTATCAGCTAATACAATAAAATAGATTTAACTTATTTATTGTGTATTCTACCCATAGTCCCTCAAGAGTATAAGTAGAATACTGAGTCTAGATCACCGTCTTTTATGGCTAAGGTGCCCAGAAGGCTGGCTACGTTTCCTCGCTGGATCGCCATACTCATCCGTTGCCCGAGGTAAGCATCAGTCCTCTGATCACTTGAAGAGTCAATGAGTCGTTTTGATATATTTTGATAGAGGCTCATGGCCTCAGGACCCCACGGTCCAAGCGTCTCGTTTATTATTTGTTTTGTATGTAAGTTATAAAAATATATACGTACGTATATATTTTTATAGCTATATATGTATAATAATTATTATGTCTTATTATTAGCATATATTTCAACTGCTCGCCAATGCTATCTTTGCAATTAGATTTTGGCCATCCAAAGGTTGCTAGGAAGAGATTACTTTAAGCAATAAGGCCGCTTATTGCACTACCTTATAATATTTAAGCTTATTGTGTATTTTTTCTCTGTTACTTTGGTGTACAATAAAGAATATTGTATTGTATAAGTTAGTATTTAAATCTACTTCCCATTCTAAGTACACCGCTTCGCATGTGTTATCGCTGTTTAAGGAGTAGAAGCGGCAAGAAACTCCCCAACAACACGTCTAGCTAAAAATTATATTTCTTCATAATATTTCATTTCTCAGTTGATCTAACTGTCCGGTTCATACTACCATGTTTTTTTTTCCAATGATATACAATTAAATTGGTCAGAGTCAATGATATACAATTATCTCGATCATATATTTCAATTGAATTAACTTGATCAAATTCAGTGATTTCACTTAAACGAGTACCTTTCTCCGATGTTAGAGGGCAAACGTACTACGACCTGGATAGAAGGAAAGCTAAGTACAAAACTTAGTTAAGTTATAAGAGTTTAGCGTCGAAAGAGATATGATAAAAGTACGAAGTCTTAGAAAACTAGATAAGACAAGTCAAAACAAAACAAGTCCAGAGAAGACAAGACAATCGTTTCTGTCATACTTTTTACCATTGCGATGTGTCAGTGAATAGGTACTTCGTTAGCGTTTCCATGATGACAGCGAAGTGTTTGTTAGTAAATTGGAATCACAGCGCCAAAAATATACGACTGCAGCGTCATCTTTTTGGATATATTCATCTATCGACGGAAACAACGTCATTTATGGGGACAAAGTATGCTAAATGTTGACCCCTGGGTATTAGCTAGCTCTGTATTGAGTATCATTTCAATCTGTTTAGTAGTTATTGGTCTAATGCTCGGGCTTCATCTAGGATACTGTTATAGTTATTGACTGTGGCCAAATTCGTCTTATTTATAATGTTCAAAATAACGCCGATAATGAATAGCTACTTTAGTATATGCATATTATATTATCTGTCAATATTTAGCGTCATTCACATTAATAACAATATCGTATCACAAATAACCCATTAAACCTATAGTTACGACTGAGTGAAACAGTTATTATAACATTATCCCAGATCAAGCAGTAAGTTAAGAGACACGCAGACAGACAAAAAAATCTAAAATTTGTGTTTTCCCAATCAGCTGTTCCGAATAAGCCCCTGATATGTTTTCTCGTTTTTAAATGAACTGTCGTTAAAAGTTGAAAGTTTTAATAACTTTACTCATGTAACTATCCACTGATTTGTCTAGACGTCAAAACGCGGGAGAAAGATGATTTCACTTTTATAACGCGTTTACAAATCTAAATGGATGTATAGCGTAACACGTTTCACAGATCATATCTAACTATAAAAAAATACCATTTAATTGAAAATACCCAACATCTTAAATATTACTCAACAGATACAACCAATTCTCATTGAAAACGTTTTCGAAGTTGGAATCACAAATATTAAAAAAAAATAGAGGATTGACTATCAACTTCAATTATCTATACACAAGCGGTGCAGTTATTAGATGATAATACTATGAACTTAAAAGGGGTAGTTACAGATATTCCTGTTAAACATACTAGTGTTGCGATTATCGCAAACCAACATCGATGGTATAGCAAGAACAGACACGTAGATGCTGATAGTTGTAGATTTTTCTGATAAACACACCAGCAGTTCGGGTGTTACCAAGATGGTGATAATGCATTAACTGGCACTTGAATTCTGATAGTTGCAATAATTTCTGATGTACCCACAAGCAGTGCTGTAAAAGTAGAAAAAGTAATAGTAACACAATAACATACACTTAATCTGGTAAGATATTCCTGACGAATATATAAACGGTGCGGTTATTGCAGACCATGATAATGATAAGAATACAACAGACACTTGTATCCTGATAGTACTATAATTTCTGACATACACATAAGAAGTGCTAGTAAAGCAGACCAAAATAGTAGTAATGCAATAACAGACACTTATAATCGGGTAGTATGTAGGTAGTATAATAGATGTTACTGGAAAATACATAAGCGGTGTGACGAGTTCTTTAGTTCTGATAGTTACAATACCTAATTTTTAGCGTACACACAAGCAGTACAGTTGTTACAAAGTAAGGTAATGGTATCGTAATAAGAGGCACTTAAGCCTGGTAGTTGCAAATGTTCTTGGGCAGCTATAGACACAATTACATGAATAAAATAACATGTTCAGCAAATAGCCTAATCGTAATTAAAACAAAACTTTTTTACAATTAACTCATTCGTTACAGACATTAATATATCAATTACATCCGCTTTTCACTCGTAACTTTTACTGGTCTAATCTCTACGTAATTATACACGCTCGTAACTTGATTACTTATCATACATAGAATTAATAGAATAATTGTGCAGTATTCTAATTATAATATAAATCAAATTCATTCCATGAAAACATGCTTTGTGTAAATTAAATGCCCGGTTCGTTAGCATATGCTCAATTTAAATCTTTTATATCTACAATTTGTTGATAAAGAATTGAGAGTTTAAGTTTTTGTAAAAGCGTTTTGTACTCTTACTTTAATGTATACATTACAAAAGTAAGTAAGTTAGTAACTAGTAATTATAAATGACTGAAATTATAACAACAATGAAACGTTCATAAAGTAATATTAAAATACTTTCTTATTCTTATAGACATATTGCCATAAAATTTCTTCGGCCGGCTATGCATTGGCAACATTCCTGGTGTTAAAAGTGCCCGTAGGTATCAGTGACTTCTTTGGTCTTTCTCTGATTTTTGAAAAAATAGTAAATGATCAAAGAAATATTCGAAATAATGTTGTTAAACTGGTTGAAGTATTTTTTTAGAATATTATTTGCGAGTAAGTTATTCACTATTTCATAACTGTATGTATATTTATTATTACTAACATATTTAGTTCAGGAAATAAAACAATGAACATGATTGTAAATTGTATTTAAATACTAAATACGTCTTTGATTTTTGACAATAAGTCATAAATTAATTAAATAATATCGACAGCGAGGGTAAACTTATAATTAAAAATATAAATATATAATATTTACATAATTATATAAATTCTTCGGAGGCTTAAATACTTAAAAATAATATAAATACTTAAAAGTCTTACAAATATTAAAGCCAGGTACTTTTTATAATAAATAAATATACTAAAACCTAGCGTAATAATACACTTAATAAAAAATATAATACATCAATAAATATATGACTTGAAAACCAAAATGGCATATGAGAAAAATAAATTAAATAAATTAACACAATCACACAACACTCATGCACAATATAAATACTTAAAACAAGAGAAACTCAACATTAAGAGGCCGTACAAGTGGGTCGGTGTTATTGAGGTTTCTGCGCCTTGTAGGCTAAGTTTTGAGCTTCGAGCGATCTTCCCCAACCGCTCCCGTGGCTACTTCCTCCGCTACTGTAGCCTCCGGAGTCACCACCATATCCACTGCTGCCACCGTACTCATGGCTCGACGTATGAGTCGCTGTGTGATGAGGATGAGCAACCACTTCATAAGTCACATGCTTCTGCTGCTGAGACAATAACTTCTTCAGTCCAATCACTGCTGCCAGCACCAATGCCATCTTTCCAACCAACAAAGCCTTGCCTGCTATCAAGGCGATTATTCCCATCCCGACTGGCATCAGAGCCATCATCTTCAACGCAACCAATGCCACTAGTGGTCCGAGCATCTTCTGCGCTTTCTTCTGCTTCGATCTGCCTTCTTCTGACACGTCTGTATCCATGAATCCAGACACAGTGTCTTCCAAAGCTCTCCCCACGTTTGATACAGCGTCGACGACATCAGATCCTTTCAATTCGAATCTAATCGAATGAGTTTCGAAATAGTTCTTCATTTTGGAAACGGGATCCATAGCACGGGGTGCACCAGTTTCAGCAATATCCGAGGTCTTGATAACTGTAACTCCATCCGATAGGGAAAGTGTGTCCTTGTGTCCGATCATTTTGTCTACGTAGGAGAAGAATTTGTATTTGAGGCATGATGTAGATTCTTTTCGTAAACAATCAGTTAATCCTTCAATGTCGTTTTCTGAATGGTTTATGTCTTGAGCCGGAAGGCTGTAGCACACGGATGCGAGTGCGAAGAAAGTGAGTGCCCGCCACATGGTTACAGCAAGACTGTTGTGCGTCTGGCTTGGAATGTTGCTTTTATACGTGCCTCTCACCCCTCATAGCTAAATAACCGAAAACTGGACTTTCGCAGTCTGGAAGTAAAAGTAACATCCAGGTTTCATAACGTTGCGTGAAAGCCTTGTGCGGTCATTGTAAAGGTCGTGAACTTGATTTTAGATGTAGGTTGTTGGGACTTGGGTAATTTTACGGTGCGTGCATACGTAATCTGACCGGTGCAGCGGTGAAGCTTTTGTTTTCATTTGAGAACTTTGATTGACCCATTTTGCGTAATGTTTGAGGTCATTTGATATTTATATGAAATAACTATACTTTTCTATAATGTAATAAAATTCTAAGCATGCCATGTTGAAGCTATTTAAAAAAAACAACTGTAATACACTATATAAACGATGAAGAACACGATGTATTTTTTTTAGATTTCTTGTCTTTTTGTCGGTTTGTCTGTTTCTTCGGGATTCACGTAAAAACTACCCGCCCGATTTCGATGTGGTTTTCGCTGATCGACAGCAAATTCTTGGACTTAAAATCTACGTTACTTTTATCCTGAGAATCTGACGGGAATTTTTCTGGGATTGGTTTATAATGGCCAGATTAAAAAAACGAATTCCAATGTGATTTTTTCACTGATCGATAGAAAACTTTATGTAATCAAATGTGTTGTGATACTTTTTATTCCGGGGATACCGCGAGAATTTTTCCAATTTTTTTGTAGTTGTTCGGGTGCATAAAAATTAGCTTATTCCGACATAGTTATCACCGAAACAATAGCTTACTTTCTTTTTTAAATGCGGCGGTACTTTGTGTCGCGGGAATTTCAAGTCAAGCGTGGCCATATCCTAGTTAATAAATAAGTTAATTGTTTTATAATAATTATGAGAATTTATAGACACAGTCACTATTTAGAGTAATAATATATCATAATACTTCAAAGTTTTAGTATTTATTTTAAATTTTTGGTGTAAAATATGGTTTAAAAATAAAGAGCAGAATGTCATGTGGAAAATATTTATAGTAATCGGTTTATTTATTTATTTGGACAACACAACAGATAACAACCAGTAATTTATTTATATAATATAGTTTGTAAATTATTACGTGTAGATTGAAATCCAAGCGTGCAGACAGATTAGGGTTTAATTCCAAGGCTGTGAATAAGTATAAAAAAATATACCAAACATAGTTTAAAAACCATTTCAGCTGAGTGGTTTTAAAGTGGAGCGTGGAAGGAAAAGACAATGTGCCGACCCCAAATAATTGGGATATGGTGAAAGAAAAGAGAGAGATTGATTATTATTGTCGATATAGCTAAATTTCGAAATGTATAATTTATAAAAACAAACAAAAGCAGTCAGCGAAAAATTGAATGCATTAATAAGTTTCTTTTGAAAGGTATGTTATTTAGTTTATTTATAAAATAATCATAACTAAAGCTAGAAGAAACTAATCTGCAATAAAACTAAATTATAAATTAAACTACAGTTTAATAAAAAAAAACTTAAGAATTAAAAAACAGAAGAAATATTACCTCAGAAGTATGTAAAGAAAGGAAAGATATGATGAATATAATCAATAAATATTTTCGTAGTTCCAGTTACCGAGAGATTTGTATTTGTTCAAATGCTTTATAAATAATAAAAAAAACTACTGTTTTATAACCCAACATAATCATTACATAAAACGACGCAAGTGGTTATTTTAAATAAACGTAATACAAACTATAGTCACGAAGTGTGTCGGGCGGTGGCAAAACGTAAAAATACTCAATACCATATCCAAGGTAGTGTTGTTAATGACATTGACTTTGGTAGTTCTTACTTCAGTCCATGACCGTTGGTTTATGATTCTAGTTATGAAGGATTTAGAACTGGGATTCCCAAAGTGATCGATGTCGATCCCCTGGGGTCGAAATCGGTTACCAGGGTCGAGGTAAACGAAAACTGTTTTTAGGAGTCGACGAGGACTAAAAATCGACCCTTTCGAAACTTTCAAGATACTGTATAAGTTGTTGTTGCGTTTACCAGTTTGTTATAAGAATAACTAATATTTTAGTAGGAACTATCATTGTTGTACTTTAAAAAAACTCGGCAAGTCAATAAGTGTAGATAAGTTCGTGCAAGATAATGAGTTTGAGCGTACAAGTTAAGACAAGACATGAAGGTAATTTGGCTATTGGTGTCTGAGGTATCAGTTCAATTTGGTAAAGGGGTATCTTGCCCAAAATAATTTGGGAATCCCTGATTTAGAAGCTTTATAAAGTTACGTTTTTAGGATCCCGTAGCTATTTAGGTAAAAACGTAATACTTATTTTTTTCCATTAATTTAAATAGTAACATATATAAATTTGACACATCATCTACATCAAAAATACCTGACAGAATTTGACTAGGATGCTAAGAAGAGTATATATGCTTTAGGTACAAATAATCAATAACTATGAGGTAGTTTTTAAAAAGTTATAACTACTGTGCCACAATTTCGAATTACAAGTGAGAGGTAGATAGGAAATAGTACGTAACAGTACACTATATACTTGCCATATATGTATTATCTATATAACAGGATGTAATATGTTAAATGTGTTTCTTGTTTAGGTTTTCCTCAATTTTTTCGGAAACTTCGAGTTCTATTTGGGCCATATTTGAGAGGAAGGTGTAATATATACAGTACTATACAATGATGTAGAAAAATCGCGAAATACTAAAGAATACGAGTGGCCGCCATGCATTTAAAAGATGAGTAAATTAATAAAAAATGTCAAACTCAAAACCTAAAGTTTTATTCAATGTAAAATGTACTGGAGAATATTTTTTAAAGGTCATAATACTTAGAAATTAAAATTTAAGTTTACTTCCTAATCTATAGGTATACACCGCTTTGCAACTGGTTATGTCTGTTTAAGAAGAAGAAGCAACATTTCATTTTACGTGTATACACCATGTTTTTGAGCAAATAAATTATTTGATTGATTGATTGTTTATCTCGAGCTTATTTACTTACATAAATACAGAAGTAGTATGTTATGCAACTAATTTTTGAAGAATTAATGGTATTGTAGCAAACAGTGCACAACAAATGAAAAATAGCATCGTCTACATATGTAATAATAACAAAATGGCGTTTAAATTTATAAAATAAAATAAAAGATAAATTGAATTTCTAGTCTCTTCTAGAATAAAATGTATATAAAAGAACTACTCTAGTAAAATTCAATGTTATGTAAAAATTTCAAGTCAAAATCCATTAACTACTAGTTTTAGAGTTTTGCAGACATAAACATCCGGAAGCTATATTTTTATATGTAATAATAGTAAATATAGTAAACAAACGTTCGGTCCGAGGTGACGCATTCATGACTTGAAGCTCGAAGCCTCAGTTTGAGGTCAATGGCTTCATTATCTGGTATTACGATATATCAAGCTTCAGTGTTTTGTTCAGAGAAAACTCGATTTATAATTATTGTTTTTGTTTTTAATATAACTTAATGTATTATATAACTTAATGGGGGGGGGGGGATAATGTTGTAGCAGTGAGAATTAGAGGTTAAAGGATACTTCGGATGGCAGAGAGTAGTATTCACTGTCGTGTGCTGATGTGAACTGAAGTGAAGTAATTTATTTTGGAAACAGTAACATTAAGTACAAATATTAACAAGTCGTACAGCTAGTACAATATATAGCACAATGTGTGAGCGGGACGGATGATGTGCGAGCGAGATAGAGCAACTATTAATATGTTCGCTCCCGTGTTTTTCTTTCGCCGTTTCTTCTTTCCCAGCCATAACTTTTGCGGAACGACAGTAAGATACTGTCAGCCTCCTCGAACCGCCAATCCCGGTCCGCCGGGATCTTTCCCTTCGGTCTTTATATTATCCGTCGCCCGTTCTCAATTAGTACATTGTGTCGCCCTCTAGTCGGCATCATTAGATTAATTTCCCTCTCATGACAAAACTCCAGCCGAGATTAAGCCCCCTAGGGAGCTCCCTCGACCAGGTCGCCCCCCGGGCTCGAGTTGTGCTGGGGAGTTTCTTTCCGCTTGAAGAACTGTTTAAGAAGTTAAACAGTGATAATAGTTGCGAAGCGGTGTACAGTCGCGAAATGAAAATGTTCGTCGCCTTAAAGACGATTTTTGCTTGCACAAGTACAAACAATACATAACACACAACAATACTGTCAACATTTTAATAAATGTTACGCGTTGCCTTCGCTCTTGGTGTTGCAAACGTTTATAAGCGACGGTAAGCAGTTTTCATTAGGCGGGCCGTTTACCTGGCTGCCACCTTCGCAATGAAAACAAATGATAAACAGACAGAGATATACCTCGTGTCAGTGACGTGGCAATAGTAGACAATCGCTGTATCCGATAATATTTGATTAGATGAATACACGTTGTTATGCGAATTATGTTCGCGTTAGTTATCACAAGCATGTGATTTAGTTTTAAAAGATTATACGTATTCTCGCGGAATATTAAATTCATCAATTTGAAAACTGGCGACCATTTTCATATCACGACTGTACATACAATAGGAAGTAGATGTAAATTTTAACTTATATGTATGACTTTCAAAAAAGGTTCTTCAGTGGTACTTACTTTGAATAATATAATTATATAATAATACAAAAGACTTCAAACAACTACTCACTAAAATTATATTATACAACACTATAGTTCGTTGCAATTTAGAATATTGCTCGTGTGTCTGGAATCCATTCTATAGTATTCATTCTCAAAGGATGGAAAAAATTCTCAAAAAAAAAAAAATTCATCTCGTCTGGAATATCACACCGTTGCCCCTACTTTATGCGGTTGTCACATTTTAGAATGCAGACGCTTAGCAATCCCGGATGATGTTCGATGTTTGTTTTTTGCATAAACTTCTCAACAATAGCATAATGTGTACAAATCTTACAAAAGACATTTAAAAATAAGTGTGCCTCGTCTGATTCCACGACATGCTATTACGAAAATCTTCTACATTCCCCTGGTTAAAACCAACCTAGGCCTCTGCAGCCCTATCACAAGAATGTGCAATACATACAACCGTCTAAACTCAAAATTGGATGATCTCGATATTTTTCACAAAACATATAATTGGTTTAAAAATAAGGTGTTGACATCAGCTGTGACTATAAAATAAATGATAGGCCGTTCATGTTTCCATTTGTACTTAGTTATATATTTATTTTTAATTTAATTCTTTCTGTATTTTCTTTGCTTTACTGTATTAATTTTGACAACATTACTTAGTCATTTACTTTTAACTATATTTGTACTTGACATACGAGTACGTGTTGACATTAATTAATTGAGTTACTAGAAATTGCCACTTGAATTGTAAATGCTGTGCACTCCTTTAATGGGTCACATCAGAACTTTTATAACAAACGATTTGTAATGTAAAATAATAATGTGTGGTGCTTTTGGCGTGCCTTAAATAAATAAATAATAACTGTTGAATTTGAATTAATTTGATCAGCGGTATAATCAGACGAGCATGAGTTATATTTTTTATTTAAATCACAAAGTTAACAAAATATTTACACTGTTTATTCTATGTAGGTATATATTATTCTTTACAAATTAAATAGTTTTTAAATTAAATTCATAAAATATTCGGCTCGTTTTAGTATTACTTCAAAAGGAAGGTTTGCACTGAAAATCAGCGTTGTGTCGGATATTATGTCGGGACAGCAATAAGATGAGTGCAAACCTTGTTTGCTGAAAATGAGTCGTACAAATTCTCAAAATATGTTTTTATTTTTAAGATACATGTCAGCAACGCAAGTGCGTCGCTATTTCTTGAAAAAACATTTTTTTTTCTTTCTGAATCAATGTTACGATAGTTCTGTTTTTGCCAAAATAGTTACGGAATTTTAAAAACTAAGCGATCCTTGTTTTGTGGTCAGGATTTGAAGATACATCTTTAAGTTTAGTTGCAGGTGCATTAGCCACTGAACTTTAACTACTTATAGTATGTACGTAAGGATTAAATATATAAATTATGCACAGCGTTGCGAAAACCGGTCATTGACCTCACGAAAGTGAAAGGGTGCATTTAACAATCTTCTTGATAATCCTGACTCATGGAGAAGATGTTTCCATTGATAATAATAACTTGAAGTAACTTTTGCTAGTGAATCCGTAATGCTGATATTAGACGGTTCAACTAAATTGAATCAATTTGGTTGAAAGGTACAGCATCGTAAGGAGCACGACGGTGTTCAATGACACTAAATGATTCAAGTTTGTGTTTATATGGATTACTTTGGTTATATATAATAATAATAATATCAGCCCATAAATGTCCCACTGCTGGGCTCGGGCATCCCACTATAGGGGAACGGACAGTATACCCGCCGCGCTTGTCCAAGGTGGCTTGACAGGTTTGACACATCTGTTATCTCGATGTACAGGTTGCATCACGATGTTTTCCTTCACCATTGTTAGCACGTGGTAATTGTAACCATATGCACATTAGATCAGAAAACTGACTAAGTGGAGCATGCGTTCCGGCCAGGATCGAACCCGCGCCCTCTGAGTTTGGGACGCGTGCGCTAGCCATTACGCTACCACAACTTTTTAAGTGGTTGTTTCATTCAAATTGAAACACAGGAATGAAACGTCTAATTCCGAAAATGGACGTCTTCATTTCTGGCTGTCGATTTGTGAGAAATGAAACATAAAAATTATTAAAAAACAAAAAAAATACTTGTAAAAAAGTTTTCGTAAGTGACTTTTCTAGCAGCTTTTGCGTTTTCGTTAATTTTTAGTTTTATTGTATTAAGTTCCAAATTTTGTTATTTGTGTATTATTTTCTGAAGTTTACGCGACTAGTACAAAAGATTTACATTACATTCTAATGGTTTTAAGCACGGCATTTTATTTGAATTTTAATTCGAAGTTTTAGCCATTTTGCTGTAGCCGCGATGAAGGAAGACAAAGCTGTCAAGTGTCAATGAGTAATGTTAAAGTTACTATTTAGTGAAAATTTGGAACACGATCGAACAACCATCGAAAATTTTTTACAATATTTCTCTTAAAAAATGAATTAATATTCATAAACAACCCAAACAAAAATAAAATTCATTCAAATCATAACTCTCTCTTTCTGCATTTCAAATTGTGAAAACTTAATTTAATTATACTGCATTACTTGGTTTTAATTAATAATTTACATTAAATAAAAGCAACGTAGTATGAAATATGTTTAGTGTTTTCATACTTACATACATGTTTCCAAGAAAAAAATTATTTAATTGTGTTTACATGTAAATTTGCTTTATTTATCTTGCATCTATTATCAGCGCGTCGTACCTGATAGTGTTTTTGTTTTGAAGTCCAAGGTTAATTCGCAGTAGACACCCTCAGTTGTTAGTAATTTACTTTTTAAAATTCTAGAAGTTTCTACAGGTCAGCATTTGACCGCTATTGTAACTAAGAACCTACATTATAGTCTTTGTTATTGCGAAGGTGGTAAGCAAGCAGACGGCCCACCTAATAGGACGTAGTTTTTGAAATGAAACTTTAGAATCAAAACGAAAAAGCGACATTGAAAAGGGGTAAACATATAACTTTACAGGACTAAGCCTGCGAGAGAATGAGATACGAGTTTTACATTGTGCAGCACAGATTAGAAAGTCAATAAGACCGATGATTAAACATAGGTTTAATGTGGACCGAAATAAAACTGATAATCATTGTTTTTAGACTAAAACAGTGAAAAACTGAAAGTGATACTTAAGAAGTTTATTTTGAATTATATTATGTTGACGAATGTACGTTAAAGGAATTATATTTATATTAATAAAAGATATAAAAAAAATCTGTGAGTATATTCTCTGAAGTTTCACTTCTACTATGTGTGAACTACACACACACACACACACACACACACACACTCACGCACACACACAATTTTTTATAACAAATTCTACGGGCTCTTGTTCCGTACTTTTTTCATAGATTTAATTTTGGAAAAGTGTTGAATTTTACCCTATATTTTTGTATTGTGTTGTTGTCTGTGTCATCTCATAATAGATTGTTGTGTTGTGCTGTTGGTGTGTACCTTAAATTTATATTACACTAATAGTTATTTCTAGCTCTTGTTTAGTAGTATATTTATTCTAATGTGGAGTGTAGCTATTACATGTTTGCGTGGTATGAGCAGTGTATAGGAAGTAGTTACCTACCGTCACCAATAGAGGATTGCAACGCCAGGTGTGAAGTCAAAGCGTTGCCAGCCTTTAGCTTGAAGTAGAGAAAATAGTTTTTTTTTATCTCCTCCGCGACTCACAACATTTATCCGGCCTTATCTATCACATTTTCTTTTCTTTTTTTATATTTATATTTTTTTAACTTTATTTTTATTTTCAAAAATCTTACAAAGGTCCTTATAACTAATACATATTTTTAACCTATTTTATATATCATATGTTCTACTACATTATTAAATATATACAATTTAAATATTCTTAAATGTATCTTTATCGTAATTATCCTTATTTCTATGCACTACTTTTTAACAATATTTAAACAGTAACTAATGAAGTGAAGTGAGAGAAATTTGGTTAGGGGGATGGGATACGAAGATATGGGGAAGATGGTATATATAGGAGGAAGTGGACCACCAGAACTCTCACTGGTCACAAGAAACATGATTAGCTCAAGGCTAAACGTTTCACACCGTTATTCAGTGAGAGCGTGGAATCACGCCGATCGAGCTGTCTAGCATGGCTCATCAAGTCTAAATATATCTAGAAAATAAAATTTCACATAGAGTATTCTAACCTAAATGATATTTGTGTTCAGCGGTGACAAAACTATCAGTTGGAATTGTTAAAAAATACCCTCCGATTTTAAATTTTATATGAATAAAATAACTCTAATTTGAAAATGTTTGTATTTCAGCTTCTAGGTCCCTTTGTCAAAACAGAACTTTAATGCAATTTTTTTCTTCAATAAACCTCTTTTAATATAAAACGTCTTGGTACTTAAACATAATGTTACAAGTAACAAAAGTATGGACAAAGACACGGACAACAACTAGTTATTTATGCAATAGAACATTGACCTGTGTTATAAAATTGTAAACAGAAATGACGCATCTTAACGACATTATAAATTAATAGGCAAATAAAGGTCAGGAAATGCTAATAAGTTTAAAAAACGTATGTACTTAAAGATTGTGATACAGCGAGATCTAAATATTTAGATAGATAACAAATTATTATTGCAAACCAAAATATACAATTACAAAAACAGACCATATTTACAATATGCGTTAGGCAATGCAATAGGCGGCCTTATCGCTTAAAGCGATCTCTTCTAGGCAACCTAATTCAAAGGAATTTCTTAGCTAATCGTACCACCTACATCGATAGGTGGTGCAGCAAAAGGGGGCAATAGACAGGTACACGAATACTTAAACTATATTATTTAATCTGTTTTAATGTATTAGTAAGTCGTCGAACTCAAAGATCCTGGCTGGAACGCATGCACCACTTGGCAGTTTTCTGACCTAATTTGCATATTGTTACAAATTACCACATGCTAACAAAGGTGAAGGAAAACATCGTGATGCAACCTACACATCGAGATAACCGATGTGTCAAACCTGCCAAGCCGCCTTGGACAAGCGTGGCGGGTATACTGTCCGTTCCCCTATAATGGGAGGCCCGCGCCCAGCAGTGGGACATTTGTGGGCTATTATTATTATTATTATAATGTATTGGTAGAAATATAAATAATGATTTTTTGTAATTTACTGTTTGCTAAAATATATGTATTAAGAGAAATGATAGTTAACAATACAATAAGGCGGCTTTATTGCTATTAGCGTTTTCTTTAAATATTTGGACTAATCTTATATTGTAAAAGAAACTAATCCAAAATGTATTAATCTAATATACTCGAGGACAATTAATCTACCTTATACATTAAATATTATGATGTCTTTCAATTACACTGATCTTATGTCATCCTCTTATATATTTCCAAGAGATTTGTATCGATTATTATGATTAATGATTCAATGTCTTGCAAGGTTCAGAAGATACGAATATAATATATTAATAATCATTTCTACCCTCACCCGAATGGAGCAATAAATACAGCTATTAATTAGTTCATATAAATAAACAATAAAAATGATGGTATTATAAAATTAAATGTCGGAGATGCTGCAAATATGTCTAAAATATATGTATTAGTTTTAGTTTTAAAACCTGTTATAAATAGTCGGATGTTGCCGCAAATTTTTCCAGATGTTATAGATATTTATAGGAAACTCAGTGTGACTAAAACTTTACTTCGAATTGACACGACCGCTAATAAAAACTGGTTTGTTCTGTCTGGTTATAGTCTGGTGTCTTTACGTCATTTTACAACCTGTGAATAAAATCGCAATTTTGATTTTATTTATTTGAAAGATAGATTCCTCTTTATTGTTAAAAAAGTTAAAAAACCGTTTAAAAAACTTGGAAGTCACTAATATTCACTATTTTCAAATCTACTTGAAAAGACGCAAAAAAAATCATCAAAATCGGTCCCACCGTTAAAGAGGTGCTCACACCACCGACCATCCAATCGTGAATCTAAACCATCCCGGAATCCACTTGTGTAACTAACACGACCTTGTTTTATATAGATATATATATATATATATATATCTATATATGTAAAGTCAAATAGCACTCTGTATAGATATACAGAGTGGTATTTGAGTTTACATTGCAATAGTTAATTACGTGAATCTAGCATTCGCCCGTTGTCGTTCGTCGCGCGCGCACGTCTCTCGCTCCGCCTCGGCTGTCCGTTATTCGTGTTCGTTGTGTTCGTTCGTTCACCCGGTCGATCTGTTTTTTTTCTGTGACAGTGCAGTGAAAAGTGCGTCATCAGGTGGTTTTTCCACCAAATCGTTCGTCCCCCTCAGGGACAATGGACGGCGTGGAGCTCTCTCCATTGCAGTTGGAGGGTTTCCTGTCGTTTTTACGACAGCAATTCCCTCAAGCGCTCGACCAATATTTGAGGACTCCGGAGTCCCAATCAATGGCGTCCGTTATCTCGGAACTTAATTCCGAGAAACCCGTGTCCTGCAAGTTACACGTGCAAGGGGCGCCCGCACCCGCATCTGCCGCGACCACCGCACCACCCGCGACCCCCGCCACCGCGCTTATCGCTGACCACCTGCGCTCTGCCTTAGCGCCCGCGCCCCCCGCATCCGTACCCGCCGTGTTACCGGTGCGCCCGCCGCCCGCACCCCCGCTCAACGATGCCCACCGTGTGGCACCAAAATCACGCGCCTCGTTTTCTCGCGGTTCCGCGTCGGGACAACCGCGATCGAGCTCCGCGAGCTCGACGACATCGCGTTCGCGATCGCCCATACACCGCGTAATCGATTCTCGTCGAGAAATCGAATTATCTCCTGACGGTCCGCAATACCTCAGGGATGCCCCTCTTCCACCGGCTGATAAAATCACCCCCATGGATGTCGCGCCTCCCGCGAACATCCCCTTAAACCACGAGGACGATGACGGTTTCATAACCGTCAATCGTACCAAAAACGAAAGACCCAGAGGAGGTCCCCCCAACCCCGCTCCCACTGCGGCCACAAAACCAACAGCGGCACCTTCCAGCCGCCCTGGGCCACCTTCACAGCGCCCGCCGCCACCCCTGATCATCCGCGAGAAAGCCCATTGGCTTCAACTCGCTAAGGAGCTGCCAGGTAAGGCAATCTCTATAAAAGAAGCCCGTGATACCCAACACGGCATCAAAGTTATGGTCACGTCTTCAAGTGACCACCGCTCCCCTAACATCCTTGTTATGTGACCGTAAAATCGGTTACTACACTTATGCCCTGCCGGAAGAAAAACGCCTTCGGGCTGTAATCCGCGGACTCCCACAGGAAATCGAGTGTTCCTACATTCTCGAGGACCTTAAGTCCCAAGCTGTACCGGTACACGAAGTGCACCGTATGCACAGAGGCGACGCAACAAAGTCTCCTCTAAACCTAGTATTGGTTGTCCTCGACCTCTCCCCAGAGGGGAAAAGATCTTCGAACTTGAGAAGGTCTGTGGCCTCTCTGGCCTTCGTGTGGAACGCCCACACGAAAAACATACACTGCGGCAGTGTCATCGTTGCCAACTTTATGGGCACTCTGCCCTACATTGTCAATCCCGTCCCAGGTGCGTCAAGTGCCTGGGCGACCACGGGACCTCGGGTGCACACGCACCCGGGACTCCCCGGAGCCACCGAGCTGCATTCTCTGCGGCCAAGCGGGTCACCCTGCTAACTACAGAGGCTGTCCTGCCGCCCCCGACCCAAACGTAAGTTCGGAAAGGGCAACGCCCAAAAGGCACTAGAAAAGTGCCGAACAAACCCGCATTCGTGGCGGCCCCCCCTCCAGTGGTAAATCACTGGACGGGTCTTCCCACGACGGAAGCGTTCCCTCCACTAAGGACGCGCGCCCCAATTTTGGCCGGCCTACCCCAAGCAACCCCTGCCCCCGCCCCCATTTTAAAAGCACCTTCTGGGCCCTCACCCCACCACTCTTTAGCGGAGGACTTAGCCTTGGCGACTAAATTCGCCAAGAACTTGCCTTTCGACCTAGCAGAGGTCCAACTCTTGGCTCGAAAACTGAGACAAGTTGCAGAGTCTGATCAACCCTCCCTCCGGGATCAACTCGTGATCGAAATGGATCACGCGTACCTCCTCCAGGTACTTAGGTCGTTATAACTAAACAACCTAGTTAAATTATTGTTACCGGTAACAAATGGCGCATGTAGGTAGAAATAAACCACGCTCATTGACTCTGGCGACTTATAACGCCAACGGCCTTCGAAACCAGCGCGACTTGGTCCATGACTTCCTGGTTACCAATCAAGTAGATATACTACTAGTGCAGGAGACCTTCCTGAAACCGAGTGAAAGAGATCCAAAGATCTCTAACTATCGGGTCACTAGACATGACAGGATAGGCCGTGGTGGCGGCACCCTGATCTATTTCAGAAGATTTCTACACTGCATGCCTCTAGTCACCCCACCACTAGTAGGTATGGAGGTATCCGCCTGCAGACTAGCAATGACTGGCCACCAACCTCTAGTCATAGTCTCAGCATACCTCGCGTGCCAGAAAACCCTTATTAAGAAAGACCTAGAAGCCCTATTCAACTTAGGCCCAGCTGTTATAATAGCCGGAGATCTGAATTGTAAACACGAACAGTGGAATTGCAATATCACTAACCCCAATGGCAGAGCCCTAATAAAAATATCAGACAATCTTTTGTTTGATATAATAACTCCCATGACCCCACACGATACCCCCCAACCGCGACTGGGGGACCCCAAACACTCTCGACCTAGCATTACTGAGGGGCGTAACTCTTCAGTTCCATTCGATCGAAACGATGGACGATATAGACTCGGACCATCGCCCGGTTATCCTCAAATTAGGACAACAGACGGACCAGACATCTGAAACTAGGACCTCTGTGGACTGGTTGAGACTTGGGGACCTCCTCAAGGCAACCGAATCACAAGACCTGGACCGCATCCCGGACCACATCGAATCCCACCAAGACATGGAGACGGCGATCGAGGCCCTCACCAGCCACCTTCAATCCGCATTGCGGAACTCGTCCAGACAGGTGCCAGTGGAGAATGACCGCCACTTATGCCTGCCGGACGAAGTGAGGGTACTGCTGAGGGAAAAGAGAGCCGCCTCCAGAGCTCACGACAGATATCCCACCGAAGACAACAGAGTCCGACTCCGCCAACTAGAGCGCGAGGTCAAACTACGTATCCGGGAAGTCAGGGAACAACGTTGGGACAGAACGTTGAGAGATATCGAACCAACTCACCAGGCGTACTGGAAGCTGGCTAGAGCTCTCAAATCAGATACCCTCACTGTCATACCCGCGCTAGAAAGAGCCGACAACACCGAGGCGTTCGATGATGAGGAGAAAGCCGAATGCCTTGCTCAGAGTCTAGAGCTTCAATGCTCCCCCACTACACAAAACGTCGACCAGTCACACCTGACGGAGGTGGACTCCGAGGTTGAACGTAGATCCTCCTTACCAGCGGAAACCACACTCGACCCAGTCACGGTGGAAGAAGTGCAAGATCTGATCAAGTCCCTCAAACCACGAAAGGCCCCAGGGATCGATGGCATTAACAATCGCGTGTTAAAACTCCTCCCCGGCCACTTGATTATAATCTTAGTGAGCATCTTCAATGCCGCCATAACAAACTGCTCTTTCCCCGCGATCTGGAAGGAAGCAGACGTCATCGGTATTCACAAGCCTGGAAAACCGGCTAATAAACCGTCCAGCTACCGCCCAATCAGCCTACTGAGCACACTCAGCAAGCTTTACGAGAGGGTCATCCTCTCTAGACTAAGAGATTTTGCCATCAGCAAACATCTACTACCCGATGAGCAGTTTGGATTCCGTGCCAGACACTCATGCGTCCAACAGGTGCACCGCATCACGGAGCACATACTATCCCACTTTGCCCATCGCCCTCGTCGCCCTATAGGAACAGCCGCACTGTTCCTTGACGTAGCTAAGGCCTTCGACAAGGTCTGGCATAACGGTTTGATTTACAAGCTGTACCAGTTCGGTGTACCAGACAGACTCGTGCTCATCTTGCGAGACTTCCTCCTAGGCCGTAGCTTCCGTTTTCGAGTGGAGGGAACACGCTCGTCCCCTCACCCACTCACAGCCGGTGTACCACAGGGCTCGGCACTATCTCCACTACTCTTCACGCTGTACACCAGCGACATCCCAAAACTCCAGATGTAGAGTTGGCCCTCTTCGCGGATGACACCGCACTCTATACATCAGATCACAACCGACAAATGGCTTGCGTCCGGCTACAGGTAGCTGTAACAGAGCTAGGCGAATGGTTTCGCAAATGGAGGATAGAGGTAAACCCGGAGAAAAGCGCAGCAATGTTCTTTTCCCCGGGCACGCTTCGCTCTCCCAAACGCGCTTGCCTTCGCTTAAAAGCCATCTCGCTCTACGAACAAGAGATCCCCTGGCAAAGTACACCAAATACCTGGGTGTCACCCTAGATCAGAACTTGCGCTTCAACGAGCATATCACTATAGTCCGGAATAGAGCGCGATTTGTGATGGGTCGTCTAGCACCCATGATAGATAAACGAAGCAAAATGTCCCTCAGACACAAGCTTACTCTATATAAAACATGCATCCGCCCGATCATGACATACGCGAGTGTGGTATTCGGCCATGCCAAGCCTGCCCTTTTAAAGAAACTGCAAATCGTTCAGAATAAATTCATGCGCAGAGCCGTCGGTGCTCCCCTCTATATGCGTAACGTCGACATCCACCGCGATCTGGAGCTTCCCTCCATCAAAAACTACATTACGTCGCTCTCGCGTAAGTATTTCGATCTAGCGCCGCACCATCGAAATCCCTCGTCGTGTCCGCGTCCGATTATAAGCCTCGACGAAAGGCTCTCGTGCGACGACCGCGTAACATCCTCATGGACAAGGTCGACGATATCACAAAACGGCTGGCTCGGATCAGCCCGCCCACGGTTAGGACGGCAGGCTGGCAGGCACCGACAGACAGACACAGACGGCGGCGTCGACGCCGCCAATTACGATCTCTCCACGTCCCCGCGAGGGACGCCAGGAGACACAGCCCCCATAGGATAGACTAGGCGTGTTGCTGGGAAGTTTCTTTCGCCGTTTCTTCTCTCCCAGCCATAACACGTTGCGAAACGGCAGTAAGATAGTATAGGCCACCGCGAACAGCCGATCCCGGTCCGCCGGGATCCTTCCTCTCGGGCTTTATATTACCCGTCGCCCGCTCTCAATTAGTGCATTGTGTCGCCCTATGGTGGGCATCATTAGATTCATCCCCCTCTCATGGCAACAGTCCAGCCGAGGTGAAACTCCCTAGGGAGCCCCCTCGAGCAAGTTGCCTCCCGGGCTCGAGCGCCTTCGCTTCGCAAAGGCACTCGCCCCGAAAACCCCGGTAAAGTTGTGAGGTCTTCGGACCAACAACATAAAGTCAAGTCCAATAAAAAAAAAAAAAGTGAATCTAGCAATTTAAATCTTTAACATCGTACGGACATACATTTTCGAGTTAAGACCTCCGTTGCCACAAAAGGTCGAAAGTGGGATACAAACGAAACAAATTTTCGTTGTTAATTAACAACTGATTGAAATTGAAAAGTGATCAACAATTTATCAGAAAAATTATCATGAAGCTTCATGATACGAGACGTAACTTTCTATAGTTCTTAAGTTAAGAAAAAAAATCACCAAGTCACTTCCAAATTGACATGAAACCGTACTCCTTCAATGTTAATCAAAACAGGATAAAAAAATCTACATCTTTATAAAATAGAAATTAATAATTTGGTTTTTTTACAGTACTATTTTATTTTATTCAAAATAAAATAATAATGCATTTGAGAAACATCAGTGTATATGGAACCATTGCTATCGCCCGAAAAACCAGTATCGAAAATTCTCAAGCACGTTATTGCTTAAGTACTGTCTGTCAATGATAATGATTTATTCACAATTTAACTAACTATTTAACTAATACTAATAAGACTTAACTAAGATTCCGAATGAAATGTTAGATCTGCCTTTTACTAAATTGAAAACCAAATTAAAAAGTATCTTGCTTAAAAAGGGATATTACACTATTGAAGAATATTTAAATGATAAAACTCCATTTACATAGCAGCTCGCTCCAGCCTCTTATACAATCGTCTGTATAACGTTTTAATTTTGCCAAACATGTAAGGAATTTATGGAGATATTTTCCAGTACAAACTTTTAGTACGTCTCGTCATTATTATAAGTATAATAATATTCTTCTTTCCTCTTACTGTGTCTTTGTCTTACTCAGCATGCACTGTTTGCTACAACTCCATTAATTCTTCGAAAAGTAATTCTGTAACATACTTACTTCTGCGTGTTGCTGGGGAGTTTCTTGCCGCTTCTTCTTAACAGCACGATGCGAAGCGGTATACATAGAATAGGAAGTAAAATTAAATTTTAACTTATGTGTATGACCTTCAAAAAGTGATCTCCAGTGAAACTTATTTTGAATAAAAACTTTTGAATTTGAATAATGCAAATGTCAATTACCCTTTAGGTATGTAATAAATCACTAAACATTTTTTCTTTCTTTTCTAAATGAATAGAAAAGTGTTTTAGAAAATTCTAATGAAAATATAAGCCAATAGCTAATTACTTTGTAATCACATACCGTTTGAAGTTCTTTTTTCATTTGAAAGACAGCATAATGAAACATTCTTTGGCTTCTACTATTGTTTCAATTTTACTACGAACGAATTCGCGATAACAAGAAAAACTCAATTTACCAATTGAATATACATATTGTGGGATAAAATGACAGCTTTTCAATCGCAATTTATAATGTTAATGATGATAATTGAAAGTTTCTTAGAACAGGTACTATTTTAGCGTTTAAATCAACAATTAGGGTAGCTAAAAATACGTCTATCTAGAATACAATAAAACAGTTTTGATTATTGTTTTATAGAACACTAGAGTTTACCCGGCGGCTGCACCGCGGGTCAACCTCGAAGGCGTGCGTGCCTCTTGTTTAAAAAGTTTACAACACAGGGTACATTGTATTAAATTTTTATGTTACTGCTATTTGCCCCGGAAGACTCACTTCATTTTATATCGCAAACTATCCCATTTTCCGGATCAAAAGTACCTATGCCAATTTTAGGTATTAAAACTACATATTTACACCCAAATGATCAAATCGACTACATCGACCACACTGACCACATTGACCATATCAACCACATCGACCACACCGACCACATCAACCACATCGACCACATCGACCACATCGACCACATCGACCACATCGACCACATCGACCACATCGACCACATCGACCACATCGACCACATCGACCACATTGACCACATTGACCACATCGACCACATCGACCACATCGACCAAAATGACCAAAATAACCGAAAATGGCAAATCACAAAATAAAAACCTATCCTACTTTCTGGGATAATCTTTACATAAATCTATCTCCAAACTTATCCCATTATCCGGGATGAAAAGTATCCCCTTTCCTCCCTCGGTATTAAAATTACATATATACCGAATTTCAGCCAAATCGGTCCAGTAGTTTTTACGTGAAAACGGAACAGACAGACGGACAGACGGACAGACAGATAGACAGACAGACAGAGTTACTTTCGCATTTATAATATTAATAGGGATTATGGGAATCTTACTCATTATCTCCTATGATATAGGGTTCAGTATTTTTCTTATAGTCTTAACGGATTATAAGTAGAATACAATATATATAACAAATATGTGTATATTTGTATATATAGTATAGTTATATATTTATTATTAAAATGTAAGTAATCGTACAATAATTATGTATACCACCATCGCCATTCCTAATCAGCAATATTCCTGCCACGGGTTGTCTGGAAGAGATCGCTTTTTAGCGATAAGACCGCCCTTTGTACACAATTAGAATAATACTAGTTCATAAGTTTTCTGTAATGGTGTACAATAAAGTGTTATCTATCTATCTATCTATCTATATATATCAAGTTTTCTTCATTATTATTAAGTAATGGTTATAATTCATGTATGTCTATAATATTATAAAATTCGAAATGTGCCGTCTCTACATTGGAGCCTTAAAAAAAACTGGAATAGGCTATATAAAGTAATATAAACGATAGACAACACGATGCATTTTTTTAGATTTTTTGTCTGTTTGTTTGTTATTCACGTAAAAACTACTGAGCTAATTTCTATGCGGTTTTCACTGATCGACAGCAAATTCTTAGACTTAAAACATACGCTCCTTTTTATCTTGGGAATCCCGCGGGAATTTCTCTGGGAATTACTTAAAATGGCCAGATAAGAAAAAAAAACAAATTTCAAAGTTATTGCTTCACTGGTCGATAGCAAATTTTATGTAATAAAATGTGTGATATTTTGATTTTGACCTCATAACAAAAGCATATACAATAATGATAGAAATGAAGTAAAAAATACGTGCACTAAATATTAAATAAGTCTAAACAAAAAATCAAAACCGCCTAGCCCCCTTCACAGTCTGGTGAGGACAGGCTGATATTGAAAATTGTTATAAACAAGACAAACAGACAGACGAAATGATAAGGATTCTACTTTTATTATTTGGATTTTTTATTGCGTGAGTTCAGCAGACAGCCAGACGGCCCATCTGATGGAAAGCGATTACCATCGCCTATGAGCATTGTAACACCAAAGGTGCTACCAATGTGATGCCGTTCTCTAAAGGGAGACTGGAACCTGGCCACTAATGGCATAACACAACTCAAGGTGATTACGGCGGTATACTCTAGACTTGGTGTGGTAGTCATTCAAACGGGCAGATACCGTACCACCTGGCAGTAGGTTGTGTTGTCATCTCTTACGACAGATCACCTGGCCGCAGGAAATTATATTCTTTCTCCGTTCCTGCGCGAATGAAAACATGGCTGTAGAATTCTATAAATGTGAAAATATACCTTTACATTAAAGCCACTTTCACAGAATAGCAATGATGGGAAAGTAACAATGTTGCTTATAAATGCTCACTTCCTCATCCATGAACTTAAAGTACAACATTTCGTCAGAAAACACAAGAAGAGCGTCCGTTAATATAACATGAAACAATAAAATTTCATCTCTCACGTGTGAATTTGTTGTAGATAAAAATATAAAAAGAACTTTCTACGAGCTCGTGAGCGGCATATACTCTGTAATCATTATTTTGATAGTTTCCGTGGTGTAGTGCGGTTTGTAGCGTTTAATTTATTTATTTGATAAGGCATTTACATTACCTATATAGTGTGATTTTGGTGACATAAGATTTCGGATTATAGAATACAAAATGCTTTATTGTTCACCACAAACACAGGAAATCAACAATTTACCGTAGTCATATTAAATGGTAAAGGCAGGAACAATAGGTGGTCTTAACGCTTTAGAGCGATCTCTTCTAGACAACCCTGGTTATGGATTTTATAAACGGAATGATTAGGTAGATAACTCTTTATTTTAAAGGAATTTATTTCTTTTACTTGTAGATAGCAGCAGCGGCATCTGTAGCACCTTTGGTGTTGCAAATTTCTATAGGTGATGGTAACCGCTTTCTATCAGGTGGGCCGTCTGCCTGTTTGCTGAACTCATGCAATAAAAAAAAGTCTATTATAGAAATTGTTTTATGTTACAACATCATCTATCGGTATTATTCATGAATTTTATTAAATATAAAATAAATAGACAAAGTTACATTATTATAATTTGCCTACTTTAATAGTAGTTAAAAATAAAGCAAGGGACAGATTATAATAAAATTAAATAAAAATAGACACAAACTAAATGTTAATGTCTTGATAAGTCAGAACTTGTTGATTACACTCACAAATTCAGAATTAATTAACCTATAGCAATAGTTCGGCTTTCTTTCAAGATACGTATATCAAAAACTACCGATTCGTGATTTAATATTTCAAATAGAACAAAACAAAAACAACTGCTTGCTATTTTCATAATACAAAAACAACGACATATTACTCGCTTACAATCGGACCAAACCATTACCCCATTCATGTAGATTGATCATATCCAAAAGAATTGCTTCGGTTAGGTGTACTATAAAGAACTATTAAATGAAATAAAAAATGAAAGCTTGCAATCCAACTTTTTACGTTACGATACTGTTACTAACATTGGACACGCGATTGTGTGGTGTTATGTAAATACAATTGTTGTTATTCATTTGTAAGGTATTCTTTGTGTTCTCAATTTTATGAAGGCTTCTACCAGAGATTTTGACTGTTTGATTTTAATTATCATATTATAGTTGACGTGAGGCCTAGTTGAGAGTGGGGACGGATAAGGAAGCGACTAATTTGGTTAGTCCGTGTTAGTGACAGCGGAATTTTTAATAACCTGCAGCCAGGTGGCAGCGCATTTGCCTGTCTGGATGGCAACCAACCCTGGTCTAGAGTTTGACGCCATAACAACCTTAAGTTGTGTTTCGGCATTAGTGGTCAGGTTCCAGTCTCCCTTAAGAGAGCCCAGCACATTTGTAGCATCTTTGACGTTGCAAATGTCCATAGGTGATGGTAACCGCTTTCCGTCAGGTGGGCCGTCTGCCTGTCTGCTGAACTCATGCAATAAAAAAAAGGTACTAATGTAAATGTAAATTTGTCTATACAAGTGGAAATACTTAAACGTAATTTTTATGTCGGTTTGCAAACAAAAGCAAAAAGTTTTGTACGAATTATAAAGTTCCGTGTGACTTTCAATTAAATTCAGACCAAGTGCAAATTCCCATACTTTGTCTATTATACCCAATGTTCACAGGTCATGAGTTCATGAGGGGTCTAGACCGTGGAAAGTAAGACAACGGAAACAACGCATGGGTTTAAGAATTATAACATTTACCAGTTCTTTTGAATTCCAGTCTGTTGGAATAGCAAAGAGTTTTTTATCTATTTCCATATTTGCTAACTACTTACTAGCTACTATAAAACATTTAGAACATAGATTTTCTTATAAAAGGTTCCGTTGATTGGTCGATTTTATGAAAAAAACGCATCTCTTATGAAAGTTTTATGTCGTCTGTATGTTTGTCACACATTCCTTTTTTCGGATACAGGGTCTATATAGAAGGAAGCAAATTGAAAAAAAAGCACTTATTTGTCTGTACAGTGGCATAAAACTATGTAATGAATATTGTATTGGTTTTAAAACAATAAATATATAAAGAAAATAATAAAATAAATTAAAAATAATAATAAATTTCGAAAATCCTACCTCAGACAACGGATCAGTATGGCGATCTAGCGAGGTAACGTAGCGAGCCTTCTGAGAACCTTACCGATTGACTTCGACGACCTAGGCTCAGTATTCTACTTATAGTCTTAAGAGATTATGGGTAGAATATAATGTAAGATTAGTTTCCCTCACAGTACTAGTTTATAATTATATACTTATATGTAACTTTAGAATTATTTGGGTCATGTTTATATTTAGGTAATTTGTATTTCCCAAATAATCCATTAAGTAGTTAGAATATAGTATGAGTATCCCCACATTATTTGTTTCTAATTCGCTCAGTACTAATTATTATTATTATGTTTATAGTAATTATATGTACCTATTTTGTGTATATCTATGTATGTAATTCATTAATATTTATACTATACAAGGTGGAATTTTTTAATGCCACCTGGAGGGAAAGTACTCTAAATAATAGAGATAGCAAATTATACTCCAAAGAAACATTTCTTTATTTTTGAAAAGAAACAAAACTGCATTCAAAGATTTTCGAAAATTCTTTTGCTTCACCCGGGAATCGAACCGACTAAAATCTATCAAATCAAATTGTTCTTGATAAGCCATTTTTACCGTGAGACAAATATGAAATGATTTATGAAACAATCAAATATGAATAACAAATGATATTTTCTAATGTAACATTCCCTATTTAAATCTACCTCATACACGCAGTTATGTCGCATCTAAGAAAGGAGTTTGCATTACAAACACGTGCTATTGCAATCGTCTTATCTAAATGGTACTTAATTTGTCATTTTAATTGATAAATAACGTCAATGATAAATTATTAATTACTAACATAAGTAAACAGAAACAGATGGATCTTTGAGTAAAAGTGCTTTAGCTTGACCCATTGAATTTATAAGTACAGATTTCATAGTTTTCCTTTCATTAAATTTACCAAGTATGTTAGAGAGATTTCATCCTTGTGATTGAACGTAACGATCGATGCAATAAAATTACAGGTGTAATTTTTACAGATTTTAGTCGGTTCGATTCCCGGGTGAAGTAAGAGAATTTTCGAAAATCTTTGAATGCAGTTTTATTTTTTTCAAAAATAAAGAAATGTTTCTTTGGAGTAAAATTTGCTATCTCTATTATTTAGAGTACTTTCCCTCCAGGTGGCATTAAAAAAATCCAGTCTGTATATACTTATATAGTGTGACATCCGTCCGTTCTAGAGTGCAGTTTAAAACCAGCGGCAGGCACGTGTTGCCTGGTACATGCTAAGCTGCACCTTAGGCTTGAATTCCAAATAAACGTTCTTTCTTTCTTTCTAGTTTTTGAGATATGGAGTATTTTCATTTTAATTACTTTTTATGGTTTTATGTGTTCGAGTCATGGTAACGTAATGGCTAGCGCACGCGTCCCAAACTCAAAGGGCGCGGTTCGATCCTGGCCGGAACGCATGCACCACTTAGTCAGTTTTCTGATCTAATGTGCATATTGTTACGATTACCACGTGCTAACAACGGGGAAGGAAAACACCGTGATGCAACCTGCACATCGAGTTAACCGATATGTCAAACCTGCCAAGCCGCCTTGGACAAGCGTGGCGGGTATACTGTCCGTTCCCCCTATAATGGGAGGCCCGAACCCAGCAGTGGGACATTTATGGACTGATATTATATTATTATTATGGTTCTGTAGCTAATATAAAGATAACAAGCGACGTTTATGATCTCTACGGACGACTAGAACCCTTTATTGTGCGTGGACTGCTAAGCACTTATCCAATTCATTTTGCAAAGGTTACAGATTGAAAATAAAATATCTTGCTTAGTCTTTTGAACCGGACTTATATAATTCATCAAGAAATAAATCCAAAGCTATATATATATATAGGAGTACAGACCGCAGATCAGAAAATCTGAGACAAGATGCACACACCGGACGTGATCATTACCGAGGCGAAGAGACAGCGTCGCAAACCGGAATTTATTCCAAGTATATCAGTGTACAGTCGAGTACACCTTACTTTATTATTTCGATTAATAATGTTATGAATTATGAAATAATATCGTGTGAACACAATGTTGGCTTGTACCTTTTTTAAGCTAGGAATCCGGGTTAGAACATGTTGGGGTTGGGGCTACTAACTTCAACGAGGAAGTATTAATGCTACCCGAGTTAGGGGTACTCACTAAAACTCCTCGGTGTTCCTTCCTTCGCCTTATGAGATTGGCTTGTACCTGTTGGATAACAATGTATTAGCATTGCCATCTGACATTTCTACCCATTTTGGAAACACTCCCCGCCAACAGCGATAGTTTCGAACCGAAAACTCAGTCTCGAACTTCGATGCAACCCTGCCAGGTTATCTGTTTTTTATCGATTACACTTTAGAGAGTATGCAGCTGAGCTTTTTGATCTAATCCCGCCATCTTCCTTCCATCATCGGACAACCAGACTCACCATACCACACCGATATATGATGGATATTCCACCTATAAGAACGAAGCGCACTTTATGTAACTTCATAATGCGCACTGCAAAGAAGTGGAACTAATTGCCGTATTCTGTCCTTCCCGATACTTACAATCTGAGTGTCTTCAAGTCCCGTGTGAATAGGTACCTTCTAGGTAAACGTGCTCCATCCTAGACCATATCTTCGCGCTACATCGGGCGAGATCATGGCCAAACGCGGACCTATACTATTATAAAAAAATATAGATGACAGACATGCACTTCAATTTCATTTATTGTTCTAATAGAAATATTTACAATTTCTTCTCAATTGTACCACGCTAAACTTGCTGCAATAGAAACTTGACCGACAAGTATCATGTTGTATATAAATTACTCTACCAGACGTATTTGCTCTTACAAGTACTACACAATGTTTATTTTATAAGTATTATTATCACGATATAACGCATACCCGTCGATACTAATATTGTAAATATCTCGTGTCACGGTGTTTATGGTCGCACTCCTCCGAAATGGCTTAACCGATTTTAGTGGATTTTTTTGTATATTTGGTAGGTATGAGAATAGGTTCCTATGGTGTTTTCTATTTTTATGGCAGAACAATGTTTTTTGTCGTAACTTTAAATAACCATAGAAAAATTATGAAAAATCCATGTCACGTATCATATCGTGAAGATTTATGCCAAACTTTTTTTGGTAAATTCGTGATCAGTAATTACCAACGAAAAGTTGTTTCGTTTGCTCCCCTTAACGGGCCTCTTATTTTTACACCAGAACATCGTGAGAAATTAAATATTTTTGCGTGAAAGAGAAGGGATAATAAAAAATAAAATATAAATTTACTGAATACAATGCCATCTGGCTTAGTCTAATTGAAAAAAGTGGTCTGTAGAGATCTCAAAGTGAATTTGAGTGCTACCTTCATCAATTAGATGACGTTGTAAAATGAAGAAAATTGTTATTTATATTTGATAAACTTTTAGAACTTATTTAGCGCATATTTTGCAATGATTTCATTAGGTACGTTCTTGATCAAATACAAACATAGCTTACGGAAGTGATGATCAATTTTTCCCCATATATGTTGTTTAATTCGCTTCAAAATTTACTAAAATTTTAAATATATAATTATTGACAATAACGTCCTCTAATCGAATACAATATCTCTCAAATGTGAAGTACAAGAAATAAAATAGTGTGACTAAATAATACTGAAAATAATAATCACAGTCCCAATCCCACTAGCTGCCAAAATGTTATTAATATTACTCGATGCTTACTTCTATTTTTTCTAGACATCCCTAACGTCGAATCTTCGGTATGTTATCGTTCGCAAAATACATGGAAGGTTGTATATGTCATTATTGTATGTAGATCCTATCACGCTATTTACATATAAAATTCAAAAGAAACTTTATTGTGTTACTCAAGTTTCCACATTAATGAAAATCACAATTTAATTGTAATATAACTGTATCGCATTCGTATAAAATTCCATAAACTACAGTTTTTGACATTTTTACATAAACAAAGACTACAGACAAAAGTAAACCATAGACAAAGTACAAAATAACTACAGACAAGTACTATAATAGTTTTAAAACATTTACAACTCGAGTCGATTGTCGTTCGAAATAGTATAAAGTACGAGAAAATGCAAAAGAAAATTGACCTGTGGTGATATTTAGTTATGTAGGATTTGTTTGCTTATTACAGTTGTTTTCCTGTTACGGATTAACATTGGTCGGTAATATTCTTTTTCCATTCAATAACGTCTTATTGTATACTTACTGAAACGCCTGTTAAATTAAATAAATGGTATTTTCACGCATCGAATAATTGCTTTAATAAATTTACAGGCGCTCTTTAACATTTATTCGAGACAGAGTATCATTTATTATGCGCTAATTTGGATAAATATAATTATTTAAAGGGAGTGTATGTGTTCGTATATATTTGTTAAAATAATGTGATCGAACTTGGTACTGGCGCATTCGATATCAAGTTATTTTTAAATGTATTTTTGTCACCACCTTTTCCAGAGAAGGTCCAATTTTTAATAATATAAAAACAGATGAACAATGTGTATAACAAGAAATAAATAAAACTCGTAAATAATACTAATAAATAAATAAAACTCGTAAAAAGGGCAATTTATTTGTAAAAGGGAAGGGCGTTAGTATAGTGAATAAATTTATCTATACAAGTTAAGCTTTACGGTTCTTTCATGATGCAGTTTCTCTTAATAGTCCCATGTCATTGTACTAATAGTTTTCATATGTCGAATGGCTCCTATAATGTTTGTGTTGTATTTATATAGGTACAAAAAAAAACAAGTTAATTCATTACAGTCAATCTTTTTGACGTGAAACTTCTTTAAAATCGTTGTGATTTGAAACTCAATGAAATGAAAAAAAGCGACACTAAAAAGAGATAAACACATAAATCTATAGGACTAAGCCTGCGAGAGAATGAGATAGAATACATTATATTTAATTATTTAAACACTATGCTCCTACAGATTGAGTTGGAAATGTTTTGAAGTTTTTCGTTAATACTGATCTATAATTTACTAAAAAACCAAGATGAATCTTCACTATATGAGACGTAATATTTCTACAGTTGAATTTATAATAAAATAAAATTTAAACTAAAAGGAATAACTAATAAGGAAAGAAGAAACAAGGAAAATATTAAACTTTTCGTTAATAATTCAAATTTCGTATTTTAAAGCTTAAATATATTACAACGATACAATATATGAAATGTGACTTCACAAAATTTGGAATCCCTCCCACCCCTTGTGACACTTTGTTTCACTTCCACTGTGGGTGAACTGCACAGCCACACACATTTTTTTAATTAACTTTAAAACTCAAACAACTTGATGAAACATATTAAAACTACGTTTTAACGGTTTCAAGCGCGGTAGTTTATTTGATTTTTTGTTATTTCGACGTTTCAGCTACTTTTCAGACGAGACGTCTCTATTGAAATTTAGGATGTTTTTTTATGTTTTTTGAAAAACAGAACACTAACCAACTTGTCTGATAATTTCTTTTATTTTCCTTCCACCCATTTTAATATTATATAAAATGATTAGAGCTAGGCATGTTTGCTGAAGAGTTTCTTGCGCCGCTTCTTCTCTTCAAGCCATAACATGTTGCGAAGCGGTGGTAAATTAGATTAGGCTCCCATAGAGTAAATAATAATCATAAACAAAATTAAAACTAAATAATTAAAACGAACAAGTTGGCGGTAGGCTAAATAAAACTTTAACAATACTCGTTAACACTTGACATCTTTGTCTTCCGTGATCACGGCAACTGAAAAGTGGCCGAAACGTCGGAATAACAAAAAATCAAATAAATTACCGTGCTTAAAACCGTTAAAACGTAGTTTTATTACGTATACAAGTCGCGAAAACTTAAGAAAGTATTGATGAAACATATTTTCATCTGTCTGGGTGTCTGGGATCGGCCCCAGAGTGGTATGTTGTATATTACCCATAACACAAGCGTAACTTGCTTAATTTGGGGATATACAATACGTGTGTTTGTCTGCCGATTTGTCTGCCGATTATTTTGGTAATAGAAGTGTATTTTGTTAATATGAAGTCGTTGAACTTGATACAAGCACCTCATCTCATATAATAAAGTCGTTTTTTTAAGAGATGCCACAGTTGGCCAATGCAAAGCCATCGGATGCCGCAGACGGGCCTGCGAGAGCCGTTGAGAGACCATCATTATGCAGGCAGGTTCCAAGGTTCCAACGGCTTCAAACCCTACCACCGATTGGTAGTCGCCCACTGAGTACAAGCCCGGGCAAAGAGGTTTTCCTCGAGGCCCCGATATCCGCCTCTAATGATCAAAGAGGAAGAAAACCACAAACAACAACGATTATTATTATTTTTTTTGACTTCAACTTTTTCTCTTCTTTTTTGACGGCCTTTGTAGTTGAGTGAGCTAAGTAGCTTAGCCAGCCGAACTGTCTGTAACGCAGAGGGAAGCCTCTGCGCTACAGAGAGTTGTAGCCGGAGGGCTACAATTCCTGGCCGGGTAAATTTCGGAAGTGAACTTTCTGTTATTTACTATTGTTACGAGTGCGGGACTCGAATTAAAATGCCGTTTGGAATTACTATAGAATTTATTAGAACTATACAAACACGTATAACACAGATACAAATATAAATGGACACAACCAGTACAAACGTAATACACGATTCAATAACACGCGCAAAGTCCGTCACTATATAGCTTATCGAATGTGCACACGTCTTGTCTCGCTTGTGACCACCGCTAGACTGACGATCTCCCCATTGGGCCATTGCTATATACTGCACCGATACAATATGGCTGCCCGCTCATGTAGATCAAATTTCTTAGAATTCGTAATCTGCACACCTGCCTAATTATGCCTGCAAACGGCCATAAACTAGTACAATACACAATAGGCTTTTCTAATTACAAATTTTAAACATAAGGTAAACAAAAGAAGTCTAAATGCCGAAAAGGTAATAAACTGCAGGTGTGCATTGGTCTTTGTCGCTCGTAACACTATGGTCTGGGTGTCTGAGATCGGCTCTTGAGTGGTCCGTTATATTACCTACAACACAAGCGTAACTTGCTTAGCTTGGGGATATACAATGTGTGTGTTCATCTGCCGCTTTGTTTATTTATTATTTATTTATTACTCTGTTCTGTTCTATTTTGTATTATGAATCGGGGCCGAATTTTCAATCACCGGATAAAAGTTATGTTATAGAATAAAACAGAATACAGGAAAATTAAAAATGACAGTTGCATGAATAAAACAGTTGAATTATGTCACTTTTGAATTTAGTCAGGTTATAATTTATTCAACTGATAGCTTTTATCTGATGATTGAAAAATCGGCCCTTAGTTTAATATAGCCTTTACATCCTATAAATTGCTCTTTTTAAAACAGCAAACACTAGGCCACCACTGATCCTAAAATATTGTTACGAGTTACAGGCCTCGAATTAAAAATGCCGTTGGAATTACTATGGAATTTATTAGAACTATACACACATGTATAACACTGGTGTAAAGGTACAGGTTTCAGGTACAAATATAACTGGATGCAACCAGTACAAACTACACGATTCAATAACACGCACTAAGTCCGTCACTATATAGCTCATCGAATGTACACACGTATTGCTCTATCGTAATCGTCGCTTGACTGCCGGTCTCTCCGTTCGGGCATTCCTTCATACTCAGCTCACAATATGTCACGACCGGGTAAGCAATGATTTCCAAGAATCACGCCTGGCCACTGCCTACCATAAGGGATTACAATACACAATAGGTGGCTTTTCTAATTACAAATATTAAACTCAAAGTAAACAAAAGAAGTCCAAATGCGGGCAGGTAATAAACCGTCTTTATGGGCGGCAGGTGTGCATTCACATTTGTCGGCGTGCTTCGTGGAATTTTGGCTTAGTTATAACAATATCAACTAATTTTAACATGGTAGAGCTATGCTGAGATCATTCTTTTGATTACAGCTCTAAGGTCTCTTTCGACCAGTGTGACACAATGCCCTCACGAGATATCACATCTTAAGACTACATATATAAAATATACATTACAATAGTATATTATATCTATTATACCTAACCTACCACAATCCATACCGAACTTCTGTCCATCCAAAGGTTGTCAAATCGCTCTCAGCGATAAGACCACCCATTGCATTTATAATTACGATTGTATGTACGAATTTATTTTGTAACATTGTATGCAATAAAGTATATTATATTCTATTCTATAATATTCTATAATTTCTTATGTTTTACGTCGCACCGACTTAAAATTTTGCAGATTTATTTGCTTTTTAGTTACTTGTGAAGTCGGTTATTTTTTGTTCGAAATATTCTATTTAAAGTATGATTAAAAGTCCTGTGTAAGTGAATCCGAGTGAACGATAGACGACTGGTCCTTTTACAAATGCTCCCATTTTTTTGATTTAACAATGAAAAAGAAGCGGTTATAGTACAGTACCGAAGAGTTGGCGGAAAAGCTTTATTACTAAGGGCCGATTTTTCAATAGTCGGATAAATCGTTTAATAACTGCCTAAGGAAGAAAGCTATCGGACTGATTATCTGTCAGATAGAAGGCTATGCATTTTTCAATTGATATTTAACTCACGAATAGCCACGATCGTTTGATTGGTTGGTGGTTGGTAAACATACATTAGGACAGAACAGACTATTTCCATATACATCAATCGTCAAATTCGATAAAAATTACAATGTCGGTCAGGATCTCTAGATTGGGGATATTTAGCGCGATTTTGGCAAATGATTTTTATTTGAGGAATTGAATTAGGCAGACAATTTTAGCCCGACAAATTGTGGAATTATTTAATCTGCCTAGCCTGATTAGTTTGTGTTTGATTTTATCTATGATCATAGGAAGTAAATATTGTACAGACTCTTTTGAAAGTCGGAATTGACAATTGAATTCTTTTGAATCCCATCTATTGAAATGAAGTGGCGTGGATCTTACAACTAATTTTCTGCTCAAATGGATTGATGAATTCATTTATAAGAGTTTGTTATTCGATTGCCAAATCATCTGTATACTATCAGAAATATTCATAATAATGTCCTATTTAATTTTCGTAATTAGGCAAAATCTAGAAACAAGTACTCAATATACCTACTAAATAATAAACTGTTAAAATCATTAGTTTTTTTAGAAATTATCCGTTGAATAACGTTTATCTATTCCTCAAAGCGGCAGATAAAGTTATTCCTCAAGAAGTCCAGTTATTCGTCGGGTAAAGCCTAACTGACGATTGAAAAGTTCAATTTTATATCATCTGTCGAATAAACTCTATCTGATTGTTTCTCTGATGATTGAAAAATCGGCCCTAAATCCTATTAAAACTATGCACTGACAATTGGTAAATAAAATATAGAGAAAGTTCTAGAAGGATTTCAAAAATAAAATAATATAATAAGATAACTCTTTATTGTACACCAAAGCATAGACAAAAATGGGCGGCTTATCAGCAACCCCATTTTTGTGATGACGCAGAGGAATGTCTTTTCTTGAGACACAATCCCCGGGCCTGGGCGGAAGGTTTTACACCTAGGGATGTGTGGGACTCTTGATCTACCGTATGTCCACCGTGGCTTCCGGGTGGAGAGACGGGGGATGGTCGGCCGTCAAACTACCCACTAAACCTAACCTGCACCCCTCCCCATTACGCTTTTATGGGATGTCCCAGGAACTAGACCATAGGTACTACATCTGTGACACCCCAACGCCTGGCTATCTCACTTAGGGAATCAGCAACCCTCGAGCAATCCTCGGCAGGGTTTGATACATTTTTAATCTTGACGGTGTTACAATCTATAAATAATGACAAATGATAATTATACATTATACATATATGTACAAAAAGAAGAATTTCAGAAATAAAATATTACCATCGCTAAATAAATGTAATAGTTGAAGTGGCAGTGGACCGGTCACGTCTGACGCAGGAAAGACGGGTGATGGGACAAACATGTGTAGTGTAGGATGCCTTCCAGCCCGGTGGACCGACAACCTGCGTTAGGTCGCCGGTAGAGGCTGGATGAGGAAGACGGGAGACGGCTTACATCCAGTACCCATTGCACATTGACTGCCTGAAGAAGAAGAAAATCCTTAAATGTTGTTAAGCACAGTTTCAAATATGAAGCTTGTAGGACTTTTTAATTCACTACCAATTTATTCAAAATAAAACATAATTATACAAGAGTAGATTGTTACACGAGAGGTGAAAGTGACCTATCGAGGTACGAGATAGTTTGGCACATGAGCGTAGCGAGGGCGCTTTGAGTGCCTAAATAGGCATTTCACCCGAGGTTAACACTGCTTTTCGTTTCGAATATGAGGAAAGTAAATAAAAACTGATTAGTTAAACAAACAACTAATTCTCTAATCATATTTTTTGTTTTGTCACTGATAATAGTAAATATTTAGCTCAAATTTATGTAAATTAAATAATGATTTAGTGAAAAGTAATTTATAAGTATAAAATGATGTTACAAAATTATTTATATTTTTTTATTACAATTTATGCCGCGATTTAACAGTAGCTGTATAAAAAGTTGGGAAATGAGTTGCATGTATTATCTATGGTTCGCATAGTTTTCTAAATTTTTTAACAGCGGGGAGGATTGGTTCCCAGGTACGAAAAGTGTTATTTTCATCCATGTGATTAGGCAACTCGAAGCGTACTTTCAGAATATGAGAAACGAAAAACATTTTTTTAAGCGTTACATCAAAGCATTCTTATGCTCGGGCTTCACCTGCGATAATAGTATAGTTATTGACTATGGCCAAATTTATAGCGTTAAAAATAACGCCGTTAATGAGTAGCTACATTAGTGTATATACGTTATCTGTCAATAATTAACGTCATTAACAGTTAATAACAATATCGCATCACATACTAAACCCATCGCTACATCTGCATGAAATGGTCAAGAACTATAACATTATCCCAGATGAGGCAGTAGCATTAAACTTAAATTTGACCGAAACGTTTAACAGGGTATTACTGTAACAATATTGAGTGTTGGACATTCTAAAATTACAACGTGACATAAAATTGCGTAATTCTCTCCTAAAACTACTTAACAACTCTGTATAACGTGAAAGTAATTTTACTTAAGAAATAATAAAAAAGTTGTTAAAACGAAGTTTCTTTGCTTTTATTTTTCAATACGTCTTTTGTCGTGTTTTTTGTTCTCATTTTTGATGTCGTAAATTACAAATTTTTCTTTTTTTTGAAGGATCATAAATGAAATAGAATATTCATGCTCAAAGTAAGTTTGGTATGTTTAAATTTTGTCATACACATGCTCTCATAGGATCATACAAAGGTTGTTAAACTAAACAATTTTATATTGTTACAACTTAGGCTTCGACAAAGACAAATCCCAGTAACAGTACAGTCTGTAAAAGCACATTTTATTACCTGTCGACATTTTAACTAATTGTAATATTTTTATGATCGTCTTCTTTTTGTTTACTTATTTAATGGCATACGTTTCTAGTATTGTGGAGAACAGCCTATTGTTCTATTGCACTCGTTTACAGTCGCTTGCAGGCATCATTAGCCAGGTGTTACGGACTAAGTACAAGCTGATTCTAGGAAATTATTTCAATGATACGATACGGGCACATTTGCATTTATGCAGTATAAAACGATGGCCTGATTGAGAGAGCGGGTCAGTAGAGCTACAACTACGATACGGGCGTGACGTGTGTACATTCAGGAATCTAATAGTGACGGACTTTGCGCGTTTCATTGAATTACGACCTTCTGCATTACGTTTGGATTTGTTGTGTTCGGTTATATCTGTACCTGTGTTATACGTGTTTATATAGTTCTAATAAACTCTATAATAATTCTAACAGAATTTTAATTCAAGTCCCGCTATCTCGTAACAATATTAAAAAAACTAATACATATGTATGGAACATGGACGCGGTGAAGAAGATAGGCTTTGGTTCAAGTTAAGTTTTTAACTTCTGGTTTTACAATACAGTTCATTCTTTTTCTCGCGAAGCTGACATGTGTTTGATTGCCGGTTGCTGGAGGGTTAATTATAATGTATTCGACTTCTGCAGTAAAACGCTGTTCAAGTTGCGTCGCAGGGCAGTTTGCGTTGTGAAAAGCGCCACGCATTTCAGGGGTGATGTCACAAGCAAGGTGACAACAGCACTTCAAGGTCCGTTTATCTGTAGGATGCTTGGAATGAACACGCGTCAAAACGGTAGCAGTATAAAAGTTAAAATATCAGATTTTAATATAGGTTTGTTGATGAGATGATCTTTGCTTGAGGGACGCCCAGCGTTGTAGGATGACAATGACGAGGCTTACAAAAAAACTTGTTGTCAACTCCGTCGCACGACTGGAGTTTTCTGCTTAAGTACAATTATCTTTGAATATGCAATGCTGCGCCCGAATAAGGGCGGTCACAAAACTTTATAATTTTAAAACACCTTACCTTACACTGATGGATTTTATTTGAGATGTTATTTCATTGCATTAAAGATCAAAATTGTATAATAAAAGAAAAACTTAAAACTTTTATTATTTCACTCCTCATATAATGTCCATATCGGGGGCCTTGTATGAAAATCAATTCTTAAGGAGTAAATTCTAACAAAATTATTAAACCAAGATAGATGAACAAGCGTTTGTGAAATCATTTATGATAATAACAGCGAAAAAGATGGCGATTAATAAAATAAAGCAATACGTTTATTGCGATCCATGGCAGGGAAACGTCGAGCAACTTTCATGAGTCAGGTTCAGTCTCAGAAAATTGGTCAGTTGACAGTTCGGTCTACGACGCTTTGCGGCGCGGCATCGTTATGCTTTTAGGCTCTTAATGACGTCATCCGAAAGTCGAAAGCAATAACAACACATTATTACTATTCTTTACTATAATAGTATAGGGTTTGTATTTTGTGTGAAGGATATTATAATATATACAAGAGAGTAATAGTAGTAAGATAATATATTTAGGTATTTATACACTTGGTAGGCATGTCAAAACTAATATCTACCTGTTTGTACGTTAGACAGTATAAGCCGCGCACAGAAGGTTTGCCGATGACTATTTCCTATTATTGTATATACTTATGTAAAGTAAATACAATAATAAATTAAAATAATAAGTTTATTGCAACAACTATTTGTGTAACTTTTTTTGTCAACCCTACTGACCATCGACACGTGACATCATGAGGCTATCGACAAACCTTCTGCGCACGGGTTGTAGAAAACATATATTTGAATATAGTATTTCTACGCTGCTACATATTCTCAGTGTATCATCACGTAGGTCGAACTTCGGTCGAATTAAGGCGTTACTAATTTATTAGTATGCGCTAAGATATTAGTGTAACACTAATCCGACTAATTCTGATATGCTAGTACTCTGTATTAGTATAGATACATACGTAACGGATATTTAATATCTATCAGATGATATCAGTTGACAGGATTACATTTGTTAAGATTGTTGTGCTGAGTGAATATTTCATTTTTACTGATAGCGTATGCGATATAAGTAAGCGGATCAGAGTAAGTATTATAATTTATTTCATGTACCCATGTTAGTATAGACATAAGGTCTTATTCATAATTATTTCGAGTATATATGTAGTATTCTTTATGTTTTCTATAGAATATAATAATAATAATAATAATCGGCAGACAAACACACATATTGTATATCCCCAAATTAAGCAAGTTACGCTTGTATTATGGGTTATATGCAACGTACCACTCTGGGCCCGATCCCAGTCACCCAGACCATAGTAAATAACGGAGAAAATACGGTTCCGAAATTTACTATACCAGCAATCGAACCCGGAGCCTCTGCGTTGCAGTGACGTAGGCCGGAAATGGCTTAGCCCGCTTAACCACAGAGGCCGTCCAAAATAGAATACTACAAATATACTATAGTTCAATATGTATATTCCCGATAGATAACAAAATCGCTCCCGCCGTCAACTAGAACACAGTCTATAAAGAAAATTGGTGGGTTATTTGTGAGGAGTCTCCGTAATCGCTTTGTCCCCGAATCTGTTTGACAGCATTGTACGAGTCTCAGTTCGTAATGATCTGATATGAGGGTCACATTTACTTTTAAAAAAGAGTAAAAAATATTCATGTTTTTAAGGTAAAACGTACCAATACGTAAATAATACTGCTTTGTTAAATAATAGTGTTTTCTGCATGGCTCCGCGAGTCTACAACCATCTTCCAAAAACTGTATTAGATAGTTCAAGTATGACTGCGTTTAAAAACAATTTAAAGCAATTACTATTAAAAAAAAACTTATTATTCCATTAGAAACTTTTTGACAGATACATTTTAAATATCATTATTATAATTATTTTGACATTTTGGCATGATATTACCACAAAGTATTATTATTTTTCTGACTATCGTTATGTCTCTATCTTCATTATTTGAATTAACATTATGATACATTTTATTTAACTTTAATAATTTGACTAGATATACTGGAATAAATTGTCTTCATTTATATTTAAGTATAAAATATTACACACCGGTAGGGGTAGTATATAGATTTATTGTAACACCTTTTACCTTACCTATATAAAAGCCGTTCGCAAAAGGTTTTCGGATAACTACTTACCATTATTGTATTGTATTACTTACTATTATTTTATATACTCATGTAAAGTATATACACAATAATAAATAAATAAAATATACAATAATAAATGAAAACAATAAATTTATTGCAACAACTATTTATGTAACCTTTTTTGTTAACCCTACTAACCATCGACGCGTGACATCATGAGGCTACCGGCAAAGCTTCTGCGCAGAGGTAATATACCTATATATTCGCAATAAAGTGAATTTGAATAATCTAATAGGTCATTTGACTAACTGTGGGTACCTTCATCTAATTTATTTGACAAGTCTTCTAGATGTTTAAACTAAACTAGGCCTGGTAGACGTTGTACTGTCTTAAACATAACAAAATCCTGGAATCATGTGGCAACGCCACCTACCAGGTCCAAATGAGAATTAAAACCATCTAGGGACACACTCTGACGTCATAATAAACATAGTGGATGTTTCTCATTCGTACGGAAATCTCAGAAAAAAATTGTGTGTCAGCTCCGACGCACTACTGTAGTTTACTTCTACATTAAATAACATGTGCCTGTGCGCGCCGACAGCGACTGAATGCGGCCGAATAAGGGCGGTTACAAGACAATAAAAAATACACATTCAGACAGATAACTATTTAACCAGTAGAAAAAACACATAAACATATTAATTAAAGGTCAAATCATGTAAATAATGTCAGACCGTCCAACAGAAATATAATAATAGTTTTGCTAAAACTCATCTTGGAAAGCAAGCTTAACGTAGGAGAGGTGAACATTAACATGGCTTACTTATTAACACTTAAATTACTTTAAATAACAAAAAGTGCTTGCGATGTGTTTTTTTTACCTCATTAGCTTTATATTTAGTAAACTATCACGGAATCGGTCGTGACGATAAAACCGTGGCCGATTTTATATATACTGTATACACGCTAAACTTGTTCAAAGTGGATTAATGGGTTTCGCACACTGTTTTTCTCGATGTGGATGTTTCATTATAATGTTTGCCTTCATCGCATTCATCAAATAGGCAAATATGCATTTTTTATATACTATTACTTTAATAGTAACTCCTTACACAAGAAATAAAACTAAGAAATTATAATTTAATAAATAATTTATTTCAATAAATTACATCCCGTAACTTGGATTAACTTCTGCCTTATCAAAGTAATAACTTAATTTCGCAACTTGTGTTCATTATTTACAACATATAATAAGAAAAGTTTATCTTAGAGAACTAAGTTTGGAATTAAGTTTCAATGCTTCTAAAACCAGTTCAATACCAGAATACCAACTCATAAAGTTTCCCCTCTCCTAGTTTTTAGGAGAACGGATAGCCTACCTGCCACGTTTGTCCAGGGTGGTTTCATCACGTGGTAATTGTAACATTGTGTACATTAGGTCTCAAACATTGTTTAATTGCAACGATTTCCATCCAGGATTTGAAGACATGTCATTAGTTCGAGGCTCGTGTGCCTTAGCTACTAAACCAATAATAACCTTTCTTGTATTTTTCAAAGGCATTACAATTCCCAAAGATTGCCTAAAAGAACCTTTAATTACTGGATATTTCTGTGAAATTTTTGATATATGGTAACCCTTTACATGATGCAGATGCGAGAAGATATTAGAAATACGTTGTCTAATCGAGAAAAGTATTTATAATACTAATGGCTAATCTACACGTATTGAGTACATAATATACAGATGAATTTTTCAAGTGTGCCTTTACCCAAATCCTAAACAATGCGAAATAGCGAAAAATACGATACCACACTTTTGGTATCATTTACTAATTTTTAAAAAAAGATCACACCTTATTACTCTAAATCATAGTGTAGCTTATTGGGATCAACTTCTGTGAAGAAATGTCAAATGACAAATATAGGGAAAGTTTTAACTACAACTCCTTGCAATTTATTACTAAAATTGTTTTTTCTTAAATCAAATCCGACTTGAAACTAAAAACAAACAAAAAAATCTACAACATCAACAGTCGGTGCATTTTTCAATTGTGTTGTTGTTTTTTATGTTTTACTTAGCACCGACTTGGAGATATCGTTGAAAATATTTTTTTTTTTTTTACTTAGGAATCAGTTTGGTTTTTGTCACAAAAAATATATATTTTCTAGTTCTTAGTTGTTTGAATAGCTTTATAAATAATATTTTAAGCATCTGTAGAAATTTTATTACTGGAACAGTATTACGCCTAAAAACAATAAAATTAATCTGTACTTTTTATAATCGCAATTTCAAATTGTTAAATGCAACAATCTGTTAACCATAGTGTTTTATAAACCCCAGAGGTTTCCAATACTATGTATAAATCGATCTATTGTATATTGTTTTTCTGTTGTTGTGATAAATAAATTTAAAACAAAAATACGAGTTTTGCCATTCCAAGAGTGTAGGCGCTTGACGCTCTTCAATAAAGTCTGCTCTCAATTTCCCTGGGATCTACTCATCAGCTTCTGGCTTGGTGACAATGAGACCATCACAGGAGTATGCTCTTTCAAATAAAAAAATGAAAATTGATGGAGCAATCGCGTAACAAACATACAAAAACCTACCGTTGAATGAAGAACTATGCATTAAATCACTTCAAATTTACTTATACTTAATACGTGTAAACCAGCGATAAATCCAAGTAAGGCCTAACTTTGCATATACTCAACCCATCCCTTATAAGGCAAAGGCGTGATATCTCTTCGTCTTCTATGATGGCCATGATGCCCTGCGTAGATAACCTGATGATCATCATGGTCATCATGTGACGTCAGCTTTTTCACACCAACTATTGCTGACAGCATAAGCGCTAATGCTGACGCTGCTAGAGCCTGTAACAGATATTGAACTTTATATTAAGGAACTACTTAACTACGCTTGTACATCAGAACATTTAATATTGTATAGGTTCGTCTTTTACTGACATTGCACTTGGGGCCCAATTCTGCTATTATTACCTCGTCATAATCGCTGGACACTATGGTTTAAATGGTAGGTTTGCCTGATTTTGGTATTCTGTTAATTCCAATCTATCTTTATAAATATTTATAAGTTAAAACAAGGGAATTAAATGTTTAAAATTTTGGTTGCTTTTCAATATTCATTTCGGCTAACGCCATTTCTGCTAATGGTAACACCATTTTTTTCTATATACCATTATTGGCCGCGATATTGTGAATTTAGAAGAATACGAATTTTTGACTCTATAGGAATGGAAGCTTTTGCTTTGAATATTTTCGTAACGCTAATATATTAAAATAGCAGAATTGTGCCTCAGGTGTCAGGCGAAAATGCAGTCTAAGATGGAGCACGCTACTACACACTACTACACATTAGTATTATATAAATCTCAACAATAGTATTAGTAACTTGTTGTGCCCCCGACTTCGACTGCGCGGATTTTTTTCGCGGAATCCAAAAAAAGTATCTTAAGTTATTTCTTATAATATCAGCTATATGCCAGTAAAAGCCCCGTCAAAATTGGTCCAACCGTTTCAGAGATTAGCCGGAACAGACAGACGGACAAAAAAATTAAAAATAGATTTTTTTGATATAAGTACCGCATATATGCATTTAGTAAAAAGTATTTTGTCATTACAAACAGACATTTTATTTATCTGTATAGATATTTAATTAAAAAAACATATTCATTCAAACAAGGTTCAAAAAAACGTTTACAATAAGACAAGGTTTCATTGTAAAAATAATTTATCACATAAACAGATTTTCGTATATAGTAATGTACCTATGTGAAATCAAAATCTTTACGTAGGTAATTTTATTGCTTACATTTGTGGAAGTGGAAACTATCAACTATTTTTCGAAAAATAAACCTATGGCTTAGCTAAATTTTGATGTACATACTAGCGTGCCCAGCAAACTTGGTGCTTCCCTGAAAAAATAAAAATCTAGAGCCCGATTTCGCCACCACCTACCAGGTCTAATTGTGAACCTAAACAATTCCTGAATCCACTCAAACACACAAAATTTTTCATTAAAAGCGGTCCAACCGTTTAGGAGAAGTTCAATGACATATACACTTATATTAGGATTTTATATTTTACTAGGATATGCCCGCGACTTCGTCCACGCCTGACTTGAAATTCTCGTGATACTCGGGACACAAAGTCCCAAACTATCGTTTTAGTGAAAACTGTGTCGGAATAAACTAATTTTTACGCACCCGAACAACTGAAAATTGCTCCCGTGAAAATTACCGCGAGATTCCCGGGATAAAGTAAAAGTAGCGTATATTTTAAGTCTACAAATTTGCAATCGATTAGCGAAAACCGCATTGTAATCGGCCCGGTAGTTTTTACGTGAATCCCGAACAAACCGACAAAGCACGTAAACAGACAAGAAATCTAAAAAATATTGCATCGTATTCTCCAACGTTTATATAGTCTATTCCAGTTTTATTTTTAAATAGCTTCAATGTCTGTACATTATGGACACACAGCATGCTTAGAATTTTATAATATTATAGATATAAAGGCAAACAAATATTTAAAATGTCCATAGTAATAGAAATTTAAAATTGCCTGTTAAAAAAGATTACGAACACATTCGTAAAACATCAGTTGTTAACTGACTGTTAATTGGGAAAAGTATTTAATTGTGAGCAGTGAGACCTGTTTGTGCAGTGGCATGACGCGCCGGTGAAAATGCTCTGCGTCACGAACAAGATGCTGCTAGTAATGATTTTTCTATAGTTCTGATCATTCAAATTGATTTCTTCAAAGAAATCTGTAAGAGACTTCGACACAATCCATGATCAGAGGTCTGGTTTACAGTTGGTTCGTATAGCGAATAAGCTTTTTCCTCCGGCGTGGCAATACAGCATAGTTTTTTAGATTGATGAAGTGTGATATTGTATGACAAGAGGTGGGAGGGTTCTTAAATTTCGTGACGCCACATTTCAAAATCTAATATATTTAAGCTTTAAAACATAAAATTTGAACTATTAACGAAAGAAAAGAAAGAAAAACTTTATTCGAAGAAATAGCGACGTAATTACATTCGTTATACATTATTATACACAGAGTATATTTTGAGAATTTGTACGCCGCATTTTCAACGAACAAGGTTTGCACTCAGCATATTGCTGTGCCGGAATTATATCCGACACAACGCTGAAATACTTGAAACTAGATTATATTAGATAACAGTTTATTGCTCACCAAAATAAACAATTATAGAAAACAAAATGTATAATTACAACACTTCCTGGCAAGACAACAGGCGGCCTCATCGCTAAACTAATCAGGCAATGTAGATCGAGCACAATAGAAATATACATATTTACACTAATTTATAAATTTAATACATACATAAATCCAGACCAATTTATAGAATAACCCCAAAATATTTCCTACTCTATCTGTATGAGAATAGTGTTTAAATTATTCAAAAAATAAAAATGGAAATCAATAAATGACGGAACTGCTGTTTTAATTTAATAATTTCTTGATGTAAAATTGCAAAATATATGATGTCACACTGGGGAGGGAGGAGTCTCATAAATGTGACCAGCTGTGACGAACGGGGGAGGGGTCAAAAATCTTGAAATTAGTGTAACGTAATTTATGGATGGCCCTATAGTGTAGCAGCATATTAGTTACAAAATTCTTCTAAAGGCGACGGGGCCTTTTGGACCAAAGAGAGGTAATGAGTTGAGATATGGCTTAAATATTTAAAAAAGCGTTATTTTCTATTACAAATTGAAAAATATCAGCCTTAGGTAAATTATATTTGGAAGACGACAAATATTAAAAATAAGTTCACAAATAAAATAGGTTATAGCTTACCATTATCAATTTATGTGAATTAATTTCAACAATCTTATACTAATATAAAAAGCTGAAGAGTTTATTTATTTGTTTGTTTTACTTGAACGCGCTAATTTCAGGAACTACTATTCTGATTTGAAAAAAAATTCAGTCTTATATAGGCAGTTTATCGAGGAAGGCTATATATCATCTCGCTAAGAGCAATAAGAGCGGAGCACCAATGAAGAATGTTTCAAAATCAAGGGGTTTTTTTTAACTTACTTTTTTTACTATTCCACGCGGACGAAGTCGCGGGTAGAAGCTAGTTAATAATATAAAAACACTCCCAAGACACTATTAATTCATTCAAAATAACTAAACTCACTACAATTATAAAAAAATATCAACATAATAAGAAGAAACCTTAAAATCACTTTCATCTTTTTACAATCTGGGCTCAGGAATGTATGAAAGCGTATCCGTCTTCTTTTATCCGAATGAATTTCAACAATTAATAATATAAAAACACTCTCAATACACTATTAATTCATTCAAAATAACTAAACCCACTACAATCATAAAAAATACCAACTTAATAAAAAGAAATCTTAAAAACACTCTCATCTTTTTATAAACTGGGCTCAAAAATCTATGAAAGCATATCAGTCTTCTTTTATCCGACTGAATTTCAAAAATTTATAATATAAAAACACTCCCAACACACTATTAATTCATCCAAAATAACTAAACCCACTACAATCATATTAACTTAATAAAAATAAATCTTAAAATCACTCTCATCTTTTTACAATCTGGGCTCAGGAATGTCTGAAAGCTTATACGTCTTTATTTGTCTATTTACAATCATGTTTTTGAGAAAATGACTGTAATAGACAAATACAGACGGAGGGACATGACAATTTAATAAGGCTTCCGATTTAAAGGAAGTATTTGCAATTTAATACAAAGCCTTAAAAAAGAAACTTTAGATCACAAATAGATTCCGTTCACCCTCTTCTCCTTTCTTGGACACATTACGATACAAGTATTTGAAAGCAAGCTTCTTTGGATTTCAGTAAATATTTAACGAATTCCCGCATCCCCTTTTTCCATATTAAAGTATGTGAGATTTAGAACTCAGAAACAAAGGTATAAAGGCAATCATATTGGATATATAATCGTATCTTTCTACAACATCTTGAAGTCGGTGCCAGGTAAAACATAAAAATTACCATATTTTGCAAATTTGTTGTTGTTCTTTTATGTTTTACTTGGCACCGACTTGAAGATGTTGTAGAAAGAAGTCAGTAAGATATTAATTTTTTGCTTTTTAGTTTGAAGTCGGTTTTACATTTCATAAAATCTCAATTAAAGCTCCCAGCCAACGTCTTAGTATTTAAAATATATATTGAAACCTTAAATTATAAACTGAAAGACCTAATTAGTTTCTTTTTAATTTTAAGAAATTACTAAATTGAAAAGGATCTATTAGGCTTTCAATTTACAACTAATTTAAGTTTAAAAAATGTTTGAAATAATAAGACAGTGATTGAAAGTTTATAATGAGATTTTTTTATAAAACCAAAAACGGACTGGTGGTACCAACTGTGACCGCAGATTGTGTTACGAGTTACGTTGTTATTGAACGATGGTAATTCTTTACTATTCTTCTTCCATGGTTTAAACCAAAGTGCCGTGCCATGGTAGCGGTCGGCGAGTGCCAGAACCATATTTACTGATTACAATTCTTTATGTCATTCACAATATATCGACGGTTTACTTGTAATACAATAGATATTATCACCCCTTTTTCTCATAGAGATAGGTAGAGATAATGGATTTCCATTTGCGACGATCCTGATAAATGACTTTCGCTTCATCTTCTTTCATTAACCTCTTCATACACGCACGTTAATTTGAGATGCTTTTTACTTGATCTTTAACACTTCTGCTATTTGATCATGGTGTGTAGACAGCGGTCTACCGGCACCAACGTTACTATGCACACGGCCGTCATACACTTGTTTAGTGATTCTACATTCATCCATTCTCTACATGCCCAAACCACCGTAACATTCCTATTTTAACTCTTGTCATTACATCTTCTTTAGATATACGTGCATATCTAAAACTATGTACCTTCATGGTAAGTAAACCAAGTCCACCGATCCCCATGGCACCAAGAGCTTTGGCGAACATCATACCCAAGAGAGCGACTCCACCACCACCTCCTTTCCCTCGACCGGTTACTGAAAATAAAGTAATTTTAAAGTCTCGACGAGGTAAGTACCGCATCAGCTCCGTTAATATTGCAGATGTCCAAGAGAGACGGTTACCACTTACCATCAGGCAGCCCGTTTGCCCCTTTGCCTACTAATAAACATAAATAAAATTGGTCAACTGCTTGTCATGTGGACTGACCACTGGACCCAATTTTTAATCATAACTGTATGTGATTTTTACTCTGCAAAATATTAAATCTTGGTTGTTTTACCACTTAAGTCGTCTACCAGAAAGGTTCATCTATAACAAAATTAACAAAAAACAAAACCGACTTCAAAAGTATCTGAAAGGCAATAAACAAATATTTTCTACATCTTGTAGGCGGTGTAAAGTAAAACATAAAAATTACCACATTTTGCAAATTTGTTTTTTTATGTTTCATACTTTTTAGTTACGCAAATACTTGAATAGCTTTAGAAAAAAAATATGAAAAACGTTTCAAGTGCCCATAATTGCTCTCTGACTTGGTGACTATAGGACGACCTCAGGAATATATTCTTTCGAATAAAAAATCCGTCCACAATTGACGAAGAAATCGCGTAACAAACACAAAAAAGCATACAAGTCGAATACAGTGCTTCCTTTTAGAAGTCGGTTAAAAAACGACATACCTATTTAAATATCAATCTCCGTCGTACCAGCACATTTTTTTGCGTATCACTGAAACATCCGTGTTAGGGTATAATGTTTTGGAAAGGGTCTTCCGGTACGGAATATATCAGAATTTGAATAAAACAATTTTGACAAAAAATTCCAATCCCTCGAAAACGTAATTTCCGACTTCTATAGGTATCTCAGCTACCTTTCAATCCACTTTAATATTTTTTCTGTATTTAATAAAGTTTGCTTTAAAAAGGCAAGAACACCTTTTTAGGTTTTTGTAGGCAAATGGCCAAAATGGAAACCTAATGATATAATAATATGTAGATTTAGTTAATCGAAAAGTAATATTATAAAATTCAATATTTATGTATTTAAAATAAGAAAATAAACCAAGTTATAAATACTACAAGCGATTATAGACAGTAACAAATCGCTGCCAGATGGGAGCGTGCCCAGAAGGCTGGCTGCATTGCCGCGCTGTATGGCGATGTTGATTCGTTGGGCGAAATATGAGCCAGCCTTCTGATCACGGGTGGCATCAAACAGTTTCTTGCAAATCTCTTTGAAGAAACTCTTTGCCGATGGACCCCATGGACCTTATGTTTCAACTCCAAACGGCACAAATATGTAACCCTTTCCTAAGGTTCCATATTTGCGCCGTTTGAGAGCTTCAGCTTTTGAAGCAGCGTTGCCAACCTCTTTGACATTACAAACAGATTCTTCAATTTTATTTATCTATATAGATGTGATACAGGAATGTGATATAGGAATGCGACTATACGTTACAATAATAAGTAAAATTAGCAATTTCGTGTCGTCTTTGGGTTTATTTCGAAAGAACTGTATTTATATGGCTATATAGTAAAATGTACGGTGCTTTAAAATTAAATAACATCTGTACAAAACTTACCATGTAGCAAATAAAGTTATTTAATTGAATTTAATTAAGGGCCGCTTGCATAACCTTCCTTAAATTTATTTAAGAAACATTTAATACCCTTAAATACGTTTAGCGTCTTGCAAAACGCAGAATTTGTCACTAAATATTGTTATATGCCGTCAAAGATAAGCGCACAGCTGCCTGTTGTAAGCGCAGTCCATTGTCTTCCCGGATTAGGAATTCTTTGTTTTGAATTCGTAATTAAGAAAAACATGTTATTGTTTTCCTACTTGTTTCATAACCATCATTAGCGTCGAACTAATCCTTATTGTTATGGTTTTCGACTTGGTGGACCTTTCGCAGGAATGCAAATTGCTATTTTTCGGAAACTCAGTGCGCGCGGCCAAATTCAAATTACTTTGAAGAAACTCTGCCGATGGACCCCACGGACCTAATGTTTCAACTACAAACGGCACAAATACGTAACCCCTTCCTAATCTTATAACCTTATTAAACTGATATTCAAAATTTTGTTCAAAATAAGTTTTATTGGAGAGAGTTTTCTTGAACGTTTTACATATAAGTTAAAATTCAAATCTGCTGCTACCCATTTATTATTTATTTATTTACCCACCAGACCGGCCACACAGAAAGTATTGCGAAAAAATGTTTTTATATATGAAAGACTGGCCACTTATAATCTATTTTGAAAATATGATTATCTATAACTAAAAATAGGTACGTTCCAATTTCAGAATTTCCCTCCACATCCACATTGTTTACGAGCTAATTTAAATTATCGTGTCTCATTGAAAAGTGGATCTGCGCCGGGAACATTTTCGCGCTATGTTTTTTTACAATTTCAAGTGTCGCCTGAAACCGGATGAATCGTACGATATACTTCAAATGGCATTCACGGATGAAAGTCCTTCTAAGGCAACCATGTATCGTTGATACAGCGAATTCAAGCGCGATCAACTAACTTTGGAGGATGAAGAAAGAATTGGTCGCCCTTTGACGGCTATTACCGAAGAAAACGTGCTAGCAATGAAAAATTTAATCCAATACAATAGGCAAGTTAATTATCAAGAGATTCAGCACGTACTGCAGATTGAATCGGGAAGCCTTCACGAGAGGATAGTTTCACGCTGGGTGCCGCACAACCTCACCGATGCTCAGAAACAGGCGCGGGTGGAATGGTGCCATGATATGATAAACAAATTTGAAGCAGGCTCGTTTCAACGTGTTTACGACATCATTACAGGTGATGAGTCCTGGATTTATGAATACGATACAGAAACGAAGCGCCAGTTTACGGCTTGGGTGTTTCAAAACGAATCAACGCCTACCAAAGTGAAGCGATCTAGAAGCGGGGGGAAGATTTTGATCGCGAGTTTACATTTTTTGGAGTCGTTATTTTACATCAAAATTGTGATAACGCATGTAATATGTAAAAATTTTGATGAAAAAAGTAATGTCACCAAAAAATGTCACAAAGTCCTGACGCCCACGATACGTAGATATTTTTATACATTTATATCAAAATCGCCACGGAACCCTGATAACAGAGAAAATGACAATGTCTTCATTTCATTAAAACGCGGATGCTTTTTAAACAGCTCTGATATTAATTTCATTTGCTTTGGACATCGTATAATTAAGACACTTTATAATCACTCAAAACACGTCACTGCACAATACTCACCCGAATTCTCTTTATAGGTTTCATCAACTGCCTTCAAAGATTCAGCTACTATCTGCGTAACTTTATCCTTCTCTATCAAATTCGGCAACTTCACGTGCAACTCGTGTCCTTGTAGAAATTTTGCCATTCGATATAAAGGCGAATTCTCTCCGAAAGATCTACCCTCATCTTCAAGGCTATTCGAAATAGGAATACTGACTAACTTCACACCATCTATCAAATCTATGTCACCGTCGAGTAAAGAACCTATAGTAGACCCAAAAAGGGCTAATACGATCAAACTTCGAAACATTTCGGTTAGTGTTTGTTCGAGAAATAAGCGTAAAAGGGAGTTACACAAGGTTTTATAGTTTAGCTTTCAAAAAAATGAGAAGCAAAGCGTCCGGCGGCTGTGAATGAAAAAACGATAAGTTTCCGAGTCGCTATTCTGTGATTCGTTCGAATTTTACAGTCTGTTTGATCGAAAAAGTGCTCTAGTGATACCAATGTAATTATTTGATGTTAAATTTAGATACAGACTAATATGACTGTCATAGTACGATGACCCAAGTATGAGACACTATTGCATAAATATTACATGAAATAGACTGTAATCCAAATTTTAAGATTTTCGAAAACATCCACACATATCAAGCGACTATCTTTCTATCGAAAAAATAAAGTGCGAGCACTTGAATGAAGAATTCTGTAGAGAGGACCAATCTTCACTGTTTTTATTAATTGGTTGCAGAATAGAAAATATAATCTATCTCAAAAAAAACTTACTGGGTTTTGCTGAAACCAAGTTTCTTTGAAAGTATTATTTTAATTTTCTTTTATCATAACACAGTTCAAAAGTTGCAGACAACTTTTTAAAATTCTCGATTTACCTGAAGTCTGCTCATCAGATCTCGACTTGGTGACAAAGGGAACACCTCAGAATTATAATCTTTCAAATAAATAAAAAATTAAAACCGGTCCACAATTGACAGAGAAATCGCGTAAAACAAACAAACATGTAAAAAAAAACATACAGTCGAATTGAGAAACTCCTCCTTTTTGAAGCTGGTTAAAAATAAAGAGAGAAAAATAACCCTAAAAAAATTATATAAAGAAATGCTATTGATTTTTGTGAAACTTTTTAGCATTACTTTTAAATATTTTCTCTGCTGCGACAAAAAGTTTATTAGAAGTTTCGTGGGTTTAATTTCGTATTCCTTTTAGTACCTTTTTTGAATTATAATGAGTGAATGCCTCATTATTTATGGATATACAGAGCCGTGACTTTTAAACATCCTTGAAGTGTATCTCCAACCTGAGTTTTTTAGTGGATTAGAAGAAAAAAAGGAAGAGAAAGACTTTATTTAGTAAATGGAGCGTAGAAGTACGGAGGACCATTTTAGTGTATCAAAAAGTGTCAGTTGAAAAGCAACCAATTTAGGTAGCACCATGGTAACAACTGAAAAGATTTTAAAAACAGTGCTAAAATTATTAGAATAGGATAAAGTAACTTTTTTATAGCGCAAAGAAATAAATAAGAATAGATGCGTCTGGCCAAAGTACAGACCACCCGTGCGTCCCCACTTACCTCATGGTGAGACCCGAGGTAGTCGGCGAAGCCCAGCTCTCCAGTTCACAATAGAGGGGCCAGCCCGTGTACGGGCCGGCCATCGTCCGTCTGGGCTATAGGTGAATGCGTGAGCGAACCTACAACCCGGACATGGGACGCAACGAGGATCAGCCAGGGGTTTTAGTGGGTATCCCCAACCGCGGTGTGGCAATAATATTCTTGCAGGAGTGCTAGCTGTCTGTCCGCGCTTCCCCCGCGGCGATTTGATCTCAAGCGGATTTCCCTTGGGGAAAAAAAATGACCAAAGTACAGACCACTTTTTTTGTAGGCCGATGTTACTATTATTTAACATATCATATAAGTAGATCACGTCTTTTTTTGTAGAGTGTACATTTTAAATTTGTTATAAAAGGACATGTTTTATACTAGTTTCTATTTAAAATATTCATTAACTTTATATGAAAGTTCTGTTGTCATTAATTTTACATAATAGAGTTAAATAATATTTATATCGATCAAAAAGTTACATGTCGATTCACTCCTAGAATAACCCCCTTTAAGACGACGACATTGAAATCATTCTAAAATAAATATAAAACAATAGTCTTACACTTGTAACCATTAAACAGCTATAGAGAAACTAGATGAGCTGTATTTAATGATTTCTAACAAGTGTCGAATAACGTTTATTTAAGGATTTCGTGCCCTTCTTGGCAACTTATTTTATTGCAATATGTATTATATTTGGCAATTTAAAATACACAGCGCTTAATATAAAAAATACTAATAACATATGGGTCCCCAGATCACTGTCATTTGGGAACGTTCCTAAAACACCACGTAGTTCAAAGTGAATTTAATACGAATAATGATTTAATATGTGATAATAATCGTACCGAATCTTTTACCCAAACTTTCTCAGTATCTTTCTCTTACTTACCTTAAGGATTCGGAACCACTTTCGGGACGAACTTTTTCCACAGCATTCATTCAACCATCCATCAAAAAATACATAAAATAACATGTATTTTTCTTAAAGTATTCTAAAATTATATTATATAGCATGTTGATAACTCCTTCGGTGTTCCAAACCAAACCACTTTTCGTCAGGTGGGCCAGCTGATAGAGCCACAGTATCCTTTTTGAAAAGTAATTTTTTCTGTGTGGAGAAGGTGAAATCATGCGACATAAACACTAATGGCTTAATTCTAGAATCTGAAGATGGGCAACACATTTATGGCGAAAACCTAAAATGTTATAGGCAACAATGTTTTCTGAACATAGAGAGCAGCACATCATCTTATTTGCTTATCTTTTCACATAAAGTTTGAAATTTTCGCCATCCGTCGGCTCATTTAAAACACGGCTCAGGAAATGGTTAGTCGAGCACACCTTCTATAATCATGAGGAGTTTATATCCTACAATATGACATAATTTTAATTTTATGACACGTGTATTTAAGTGATGTAGAAATTGACGTGTAACTTTGTTATGAATAAATGATTTCTGATTTCTAAAAATTATCTTGAAGAAACAGTACTTCTAGTTTTTTATGTAGATCTAAGTCCGTGTCGTAGTGAAACAGCATTAATGTTTTCCCTGTAGCGTAGTAGAGACATTATTTGATTTACTGTTTTCGTTCGAATACTGAGATAGATATTAAGGGCTTGGAATTAATTTTAGAATGTCACACTATTTCGGCTGTGAGAAATGAAAACCTAGTAAGTGGTTCTCGAGAAATTTTGTTACAGAACAAAACAACGCGTTCCAAACTTTAACGAAATGCCATTTTAAATCTATTTATTTCAATTTATTGCAAAGTGCCTTTTCTTCTTTATGTATATAACTTCAATGCAAATGGTACTGATTTTGCTAATGTCAAGTATGAAGAGGCAGGTAGATAGATATATATATATATATATATATATATATATATATATATATATATATATATATATTCTGCAAACCTGAAAATAAAACATATATATAATATTTAATAATACCTGTATGTATATACTAACTATTCATCGGTCGAAACAGATAATTAAATATTACGAATTCAAGTTATATAACAAATTCTCTGATTTAAGTAATTTTATTAAGAGCTAAAAATTTACTTAAACTTGTCAGATAGTTGAGACGTGTCGCCTAATTTTTAATTTTAAAGAGAAGAAAGTGGTCGTATTATAGAATGACAGTTGACAGTTATTTTTTTTCTAAATTTTAATGTTGCTAGAACAGAAGTTTACATGTTTTGATGATGGCAATACATGGACAATTACATGTAATGTCTTGAAAGACATTCAACGCGCAACAAAAACACACTTTCACATTGATATACTAATTAGTATGTTTGAACATAAAAGATTTCTCTTTGAATCTTCATATCTTATTAACTAAAATCATTTTATTTTGGTGCAAGATGAAGATGGACGCGAAGCGCTTTGTTCGTTTAGGTGGTATGTCCACCATATACGGGTGCCGCAAACCAGTGCGGTAGTCCGATGACGGCATCAAATAGAAAAGCTCCAATTCACAATTCACACTACCCAAAATGTATCCGATAGAAAACCAATAGGATAGCAACCCTGCGTAGATGTTCGTCACTTTCAATTTTACTATCGAATAGCTGTCAAATTGTGCTATAGCTATTATCTTGGCATTACGAAGATATTCGAAGTACGATTACATTGCGATAGTATCAAAATCGCGACGATATAATTGTAGAAAAAAATCAGTATTACCACTAGCAGAAACGGCGTTAGCCATAATGCCACCTGCACGGCATTGAAATTAACAGAATACTGAAATTGGGCAACCTACGATTAGGGCGATAGTGTCCGGTGATTTTGATGAGATAGTAATAGCAGAATTAGACTCCTGGTTCTCCACTCAATCGACTTTACTTACTTCGAGTTGGAATTTCGCTGCCATGCTGAAAGCGAGATGCTGAGAACAGTACTCCATACATACTTGTTTGTACTTGTGCAATCAGTATTGAAATCATTACAGTTTATTTCAGCTTAACGCTTTTTATTTTGCACTCCCCTCTCGGGTGTTTGAGCCACGGACTCTTGTCTAGTGGTGTTTTGCCAATAAACAAACCCCACACTTTGGTACCGTGTAATGTATAAGGGTAATTTTCATCATTACCCATTTGCCTATGCATTTTTCCTGAAATTAAACTTTCTCTCTTGGAACGTGATATTGGCATCTTAAACATTGAACCATTAGAGTTCAACGGAACTATAATAACCAAAGGAGACGGATACACTTTCACACATTTTTGGGCCCAGATTGTAAAAAAGATGTCAGTGATTTTAAGATTTCTTTTCATTGTGTTGATTATTTTTATAATTGTAGTGGATTTAGTTAATGTATCGTTTTTTAATTTTTTTTATTGCAGGAGTTCAGCAGACAGGCAGACTACCCACTTGATGGAAAGTGGTTACCGTCGCCTATGAACATTTGCAACACCGATGGTGCTACAAATGCGCTGCTGCTCTCTTAAAGGAGACTGGAACCTGGTCACTGATGCCGGAAAACAACACAAGGTTGTTATGGTGGCATACTTTAGACCAGGGGTGGTCGCCATCCAGCCGAGCAAATACCCTACCACCTGGCTAAACACACACACTTTTTTTAACACACTTATTATCTAAACCTGTATGTTTGTATATGATGGAATCTTTCAGGGTCATTTTACCCTCTTCCAGAAGTCTGATTAAGTTGAACTTTTGCACACATAATAAGGACCGATGACTATACAACAATTCAAATTCAAATTAATTTATTTGCGAATAAATTTGTATAAAAACATGGATTATTACAAAGGTAATAAAACTACGTTTTAAAGGTTTTGAGCGCGGTATTTTATCTGATTTTTTATTATTCCGACGTTGCGGACACTTTTCAGTAGCTGTGAGATCATGGAAGACAAAGATGTCAAGTGTCAATGAGTATTGTTAACGTTTTATTTAGCCTACCGCCAACTTGTTCATTTTAATTATTTAGTTTTAATTTTTGTTTATCGTTATTATTTACTCTATGGGAGCATAATTTAATTTGCCACCGCTTCGCAACATATTGTGGCTTTAAGAAATAAAGCGCCGCAAGAAACTCTTTAGAAACATGTATTAGTCCCAAAAACAAAAAAAAATTGAGAATTTGTACGCCGCATTTTCAGCATTTTATTATGAACCTATAGTAAAATGCACCCTACACTTTTCATAAGTTTTTATAGCACATATATTTTTTAGTTATTGTTTTAAATTCCAAACATGGATGTAAATTTTCTTCATAAGTTGTAGAGCATTTAGTAAAAGCAAGCGTACGTAATAACCAGAAATCTGTGTCCAATATTACAGACTGCTTAAATACAAAAGCGATTGTTACTTACCGTAAATGTAATTAAAAACTTGAACAGCCAATAACTTTTAAATTTTATCGCGTTTCATCCCCCTTTATGTGGTACTTAACATTAATTAATACGCTTTTCAAAGCAGGTTTGGAGTATAAAATTTAATTATCGGCCAATTTTGACAGGTACCTTGAGAAAAGACACTGCTCCTAATTTTTATAGTCTTAAACATTTCACCTAAAACGTAGTAATACTTTAACTCATGAAAGATAAATTTCTGGAATTGAAACCTGTCAAAAATTGGTTCTCCTAGTATGTTTTTTTTATAAATTTGTACATCTTGTCGTCTAACTTTTAAATTATCCCGAGAGAAATAATTTTAATTTTAATTACTTTCAAAAAATTATCAATTAATGCACTGTTTGATTTATTTTTCTTGTACCTACTTATGACGTCATAAGTAGGTACATTCGTACTAGTTCTATTTTATCTTTGTTGTTGCTGGCTCCAACGCCTTTGGCATTGATTTTGTCAATGACATAGTAAACGAGGCAATGAATGAATGAATGAATGATTGAATGAAAACTCTTTATTGTTCATCATAAACTTAAACCTAAACAATTAAGCCCTGGAATGTCGGACTTTTTTTGTAAAATGAGGTAAACAATAAAAAAATTCAATATCAAAAAATAAGCTTTTCTATTGAATTCTTCATTAATTTCACAGCAAACGTAATCAGAGGCAAAATTCGAGATTTTACCATTGCCCAACAGTGGGCACGCACAACATAAGGGCAGCTAAAAAGTTCACGACACATACGGCTGTCTCGCTGACATTCCAGGTTTTAATATAGATACATTATTTGAACAATGGGCGGCCTTATCGCTTATAGCTATCTCTTCCAGGCGACCGAGTGTGTAAGGACATTTTAAAGAAGAATTATACAATTTTTGGTGGTGTAGTAAACTAAAATAAAACTAATATAATCGTAATCATTAACTTAATTAACCATTAAAAATAAAATATAAATAAATAAACTACTATATTTTTATATATATACATGCATAAATATATAATTAGATGTATGCTGATATTATGAATTAAATATATCTACATACGAACAATGATACGACATGTGATAATAGATGCTAATATAGCTGGCAAAATGAAGAAATTTTGTTAGTTGGTAATCTTTTTAAAACAAGACAACACAAACCGTTATGTTAGACTAACTATTTTATAGAAACACTAGCTTATGCCCGCGACTTCGTCCGCGCGCAAAGTTTTTTTAACTATCCCACGGGAACTCTTTAATTTTTAGGATCAAAAGTTAGGATACTTTTGATCCCTAGTCCTTGATATGTTGACCAGGGATATAAGCTTCCACCATACAAAATTTCATTTAAATCGGTCTAGTCGTTTCGGAGATTAGCCGGTACAAACAGACAGACAAACAGATAAACAGACAAACAGAGAAACAAAAAATTTGAAAAAAATCTTAATTAGTTCTATTTCACTTCTTATAACCCCCTGACTCGGTTTTTAGCATTTTTTTTCATTGTACAGAAATTCTACCTATACAGTTTTATTATACGATATTAGATATTATTAAGTCATAAAAATTTACTTATAATAAATATATGCTTAATATAAACCAAAATAAGAAGGAAATTAATATTAATTGGACGATGGATATCAGAGAGCAGGATATCATATAGGGATGTAGATAAATTTGTACAGTAAAAAATAAATTTTCCAGAGAACCTAAGGATACACTCATACAAAATCAACGAAGCTGTGCAGGTCTATTATTTTATAAAAAGTGTCTCAGTTGATTTGACAGTCTACTCGCCTATTAACTGTTTTTGGAAAATCGACCAATTTTCTTTGCAAGTAAATATTTTCAAAGTTCAATGACTTTCCTTTTTTGCAGAAATTTTTTGTTCATAGTTTAAAAAAGAGGATTTTGGAATCACGTATCTCGTTACTCATCGACTTAAATAAAATATAAGTGGTGTGGTTATGGTTTTTCGAAATATTATTTAAGTCACCGCATACAACTATACACATACAGCGTGTAACATGTATGACAGCCTCCCTTAATTTTTAGTTAATTCCTTGTTTTACTTCACCATTGTACAACGCCATATAGACTACCTACATATATGTATATATCTTTCTATAAAATTTCGTCTCTATAGACCTAGTAGTTCCGAAGAAAAATTACCGTGACATACAAAGATAAACGGACGGACAGATATGACAATTTCATAAAAGTTACTCTGTTGCCGACACGGCTACAGACCTTAAAAGTATAGATAAGAATTCATCATAAAATAAACATAATACAAACAGTAGCGTATATATAAAAACCTTATCCAATTACAGCCCCAAAGATATCTAGTCTCGAAAAAACTTTTGCCTTTCTTGTATTCACCGACTGTAACATCATTCTCGTTTATTAAACTTTTTATATCTCCGCCATAATCATTGCTGAGTCACTTTACACTAAAATAAATCTAGATTCTTTTATGTTATGTAAGTACCGTAACAGTTTTTGGAAGCGTCTGAAAGTAAAATTATGTCTAAAGACTGAATAAGTTCTTTGAGGTTGTGTATAGACAGTCTGGGCTAGGAAATATTAATATTATATGTATTGTTGCGAGACGATATTAATTCTTTGTAGGTGTCTTATTACCCTTGAATTTTTTGTTGACGCGGTCATAGGACGTCATAAAACATTCTTTTCTCTGTTGGTATTTCATGCGAATTCTTGGAAGCTATTAAGATAACGATTTAACGATTTCAAGATCCAGTGGGCGGCATGTTGCTAGGAGGCCATGTCAAATTTACAAATGGATGGGAGTCAGACAGTCGGGAAATGCGCCAGTCGTGTTCTGACTGAACTGAACACTAAATGTGCCCAATGGGCGGTCTTATCGCTAAGAAGCGATCTCTTCCAGACAACCCGTGCATGTATTCCAGCCAGGATCGAACCCGCGCCCTTTGGGCTTGGGACGTGTGCGCTAGCCATTAAGTTACCACGACGGTAGGTAGAGAGGAGAACCAGAGGTTTATATAACACTCTAATTTATTAAAATAAAATTGTACAAAGAAAAGTGAGCTGACTAACAAGCGCTTGGCAATATATCATCTAGCAAAACTACAGTCTCTTACATTGTGTAATTTATGACGTCATAATTATAACGACTCATAACTAATTCAAAGAGTAATTAAAAGATTTTTATCATAACATATAAAAAGCTAGATAAATAGGGGAGTATCTTGTTAATGGTTGTTTTATATACTAATTGTTTTAGAATTTTGCGTAAAATGTATCATAAATCCAAGCGTACACCGTATTTTTACGTAAATTTTTGTATATGATTTTTTTAACAAAAGAAAACCGATATCAAACTAAAAAGCAAAAAATAAATACTTAACCGCCTTCTTTCTGCAACATCTTGAAGTCGGTGCAAGTAAAACATAAAAAAAACAACAACAGACGTTACGTTGGCCGCAATACGCTATATTGGTGCAAATATGACCAATGTGTGGCCGCAGCATAAGACATTTGCAACACCAGGAGCGCAACCAATGCGGTGGGAGCCTTTAGAATGGGATAGAGGGGATTTTTTATTCCATGAATTCAGCAAACTGGCGGACGCTCCTCCTGATGGAAAGCAGTTACCATTGCCTATTGACTTAGCAACACCAGAAGTGCTGTCTAAATGATGGCGCCGGCCTGGAAGGGATAACTGAAACCTAGCCACTGATGCTGGTACACAACTCAAAGTTTTTATGGCAGCATACTTGCGACCAGCGATACTCAACCTTTTTCTTATAAGGGCCACATAGATGTATTAGATAAGGTGCTTCGGGCCACAACATAAATTTATTTAGATGTATTTTTATTCTTATAGTATAAAAGAGGCTTGCGACCCATCTAATGGAAAGTGGTTACGGTCATCTATTGACTTTAGCAAAACCAGAAATGTTACCAATGCAATTGTACAACTATTAGTATGGTAATGATCCACTTACAAAAGCTGGGCCACATGCAGGCCGCGGGTTTAGTATAGCTGCTTTAAACGAAGGGTGGTAGCCAACACCTCACAACACCCTACCACCTGGCTGTGGGTTGTTTTGTCGCCTCCTACAATAGGCCGCCCGGCCGCAGGAATTATAAATAATTATAGTATTCTTTTTCCGGTCCGCACGGATGGACCGGGGGAAGTGGGCCATTGGAACTCTCGCTCATTGTATGAAACACCATTAGCTCAAGGCTAAGAGTTTCACGCAGATATTCTGTGAGAGCGGGTAATCACACCAGCTGCCTTAAGAGTAGACTATCATAAAAATATGATCATAGAAGTATGAATCATTATTATATAAGGAACCTATAACAGTATAATATCTACATATGATTCATATTCTTTATGATCATAGTTAAGGGATCCTATTTGACAGCAAGCGTTCAAAAATGATCATATTGTTACGAGTCACAAGACTCGAATTAAAATTCCGTTAGAATTACTATAGAGCTTATTAGAACTATATAAACATATATAACACAGGTACAAATATAACCGAACGCAATAAGTCCAAACTTAATGCAGGAGATCGTAATTCAAATACACACGCAAAGTCTGTCACTAAATAGATTACCCAATGTACACAAGTCTTGCTTCACTTGTGTTTATCGCTCGACTGCCTCATCTCTTCATTGGGGCCTTGCTTTATACTGCACATATGCAATATGTCGACCCGGCCGCGTGGACCGAATTTCTGAGAATCAGTTTGTACTTTTAAATTCGAGACACCTGGCAGTGATCACAATACAACAATAGGCCGTAAAAGATTACAATACACAATGGACTGTTTTTTTAATCACATATTTTAAACACAAAGTAAACAAAAGAAGTCCAAATGCCAAAAAGGTTATAAAATGTGTTTCTACGGGTAGGCAGGTGTAAATTTGTCTTTGTCAGCACCTAGGTCGTAACAATATCATCCGTCTAATCTCTAAAACGGCGTCAAAATACAAGAATTTCGACAGGAATATCTTGTATATTTTGTAAGACTGTATCTTCCAATCTAAGTTCTTTGAGTAAGGTGTTATGGTTATGTCCTCTCTCTCTATCCACCTTGATATCCACCATCTAATCCAAATACGTCTTTTATTATTATTTATTTTTTATCTTAATCGTTTTTATCTACTTTTTTAATGCAATTATGAAAATTGCACTCATCACAATAGAAAACACGGCTAAATCGTTATCCATCTTGATAGTATCTCCTCAATAGTCTGTGATCTTGATAAAGTATGACGTTTATATAAACGTAAGTGTAATATGTAAAAATGAAGAACAGGATCATTTAAATATGATCACAGAATTTGACAGATATGAGATCATATTTATACGATAGTGTAATTGGGGCCTAAGAGCTGTAATCAAGATAAAGATTCCAGTATGGCTGTATCACGTTAAAACGTGGCCAGGTAAAGACAAGCAATTTGATAAAATAAAATCTAAGCCTTAGCGAAGTGACGCTGGGTTCGACTACTGTAATTATAACTTAGAATATCATCTAAGGATATATCATCAAGTAATATAAGAATAAAATATTTGTTGACGAATTTTTAATTATAGAATATGAAACTTAGAAAATAAATTAATAATAAAAATGAATTAACTTTTAATTAAGTTAATATAAACTATGTAAAATTAGTACTACTACTAATGTTTAAAACTAAGAATTAGTATATAAAATTCCCTAATAATATTTTGCAAATTATCAAAGATCACTAGGAACTAGAAAAGCACAATCATTTTGAATAATAAGTAATACAATTGTAACAACTGGTAATAACTTTCGATTTCTACAAACAGACTATATCGATGAGATATTTCTGAACTATTGTACACAGGGGAGAGAAAAAAAGAAAAACCATAACGCTTTTCGGCTTTCTACACTGATTGTACTTTCACTACGAGTGAGCGAGACAGATGTCTTGTATCTCGTTCTATCTTAGGTAATGACTGAATGGGATTTTTTGTGTTTTGTTTTGCATGCCATTATAATTACGAAGGTAGGGTTAGTACGCTAAAATGTTTTGAAATAGTATTTGAAGAAGAGCAGGTACTAAGAATAGAAACACGCAGGAATTTTTAAACAAAAATAAAAACCGACTATAAAACTATAAAAAAAAGAAACCGACTGGAAGGGTAACTAAAACCCAAAATACAAATATTTTCTACATCTTGCGACGTAAAACAAAAATGACTATATTATGTTTTGTTTTTGTTTTTTATGGTTTTAGACGGTCTGTCCATTTGACCGTTTCATCAGAGAGCATTACGTGAAAACTAGCGAACGGATTTAAATTAAACTCAACACAGAGCTAGCTTATAGCCAACATTTAGGATACTTACTCTTCTGATAAATTACCTTGTTTCTGTAGAATAGAGGAATATAGCCAAAAAGGTAGTTGCGTTTTTTGGCGCCGCCGTTACGTTACACTAAAAAAAAGAGCCCCAATTCTGCTATTACAATATTGCCGAAATAGTCGGATATTAATGTCATAAGGGTTACTTTTGTATGAAAAACAACTATTATGTTGCTAGCAGTCAACCATTCTACCCCAGAATTGAGTCCCAGGTCGTCGTCATGATAACGCAAACGAAGTTTTGGTGGCACATGCTAGTCCAATTTAAACACTTGTGTAAGACGTGTGCTTTTTAGAAATAAATAAAATTGGCAGTTGTAGGCCGTAGTGAACTTCAAAATTAAAAACATTGTATCTGAGCGTGAAGGTCACGCAAGCTCAGTACTTTTGCCCATCCTAAAAGAACCATATATAAGTATATATATATATAGACACACACACATATATATATATATATATATATAACTATATATTATGTGAATACAAATATATCAGCGTGGAATGGAAAGGACTATTCTAAATTAAAGATTAAAAGACAAGAGTTTCTTGCGCCGCTTCTTCTCTTCAAGCCACAACATATTGCGAAGCGGTGATAAATTAGATTAGGTTCCCATTAAGTAAATAATAACCATAAATAAAATTAAAACTAAATAATTAAAACGTATAAGTTGGCGGTAAGCTAAATAAAACTTTAATAATATCATTGACACTTGACATCTTTGTCGAAACGTTCGAATAGTAAAAATCAAATAAATTACCGCGCTTAAAACTGTTAAAATGTAGTTTTATTATGTATACTAATCGCGAAAACTTAAGAAAATATTAAAAGACAAGATTAGAAATATATCCATAAGGTCGAAAACCGGCCGAAATGGAGATGGGGGGGACATGTGGTATGGCTCTTAGATAACAGGTGGACAAAAACGGCCACTACATGGTCAGGACCTTTGGGAAAGAGAAAGAGAACTTAACCCAGCGAACGCTGGGTTGACGAAATCAAGAAATCCCTGGACAGGAATGGATATCTAAAGCAAGTCCAGAAAGGCATGGAATAAGCTGGAGGATGCGTTTACCCAAAATGGGGCCTTAAAAACATTTAAAGACCATTCTGATATTGATAGGTAATATGAAGTAGTAATTGACCACTTGATAGGTAATATGAAGGTATTTAATAGATTCAAACTATGTATTTGCCGTGCTAAGAACATACTGTGACTTTAAATTGAGGGTACTTATGTTTTTCTTAAAGTACCTGCACTTGATTTTATTAAAGTGGTATTTTAGTTTTATAAAAACTGGGTTGTATTTATATGATGGGGTTTATATTGTTGAGCATTGTATAAATGTTTTTAGGATTTTTAATAACCTTTGTAATAAGTTTCAGTTTACCAGATTGCTAAAGGGTGAACGCTGTGTTATTAGTTCGACAATATAAAAGGAGGTGAAATCGCCAAGACGGGCCATTCTACATTCGACGGTTGAAGAGAGCGAAAGCTTTGTTGGACATGGATGGAGCACATAATATGTTCTGGGCAATAATTACGGTCCGATAATAGCAGTATTCTTTGAAGGCCAATTGCTGCTCGCCACCTGACAAGCGTGGACGCAACTTTTGTCCTAATATTTCTGTGTATTATTGTGCTGTATTTAATATTGTAATTGTAATAATTGTAGTGTAATAAACTTTGATTATAATATTTCAGATTATTATTATTTGTCGGCTTGAGCTGACACACTCAAGGCAATAAAGGGCTTTATTACTATTATATTATATTATATATCTTAGCGTGATGGTCACTTGAGTTCAGTGCTTTTAGCCCATCCCAAAGGTACCTAAGTGCCCAACGTGCCTAAAGAAGATTTAACTTCAACCTTAATCTTTTTGTGGCAGCCCTATTAGAACAAAACCCAACGATTTTAGAGACGGCACTTATTTTTACGCGTGTTAATGTAATTTTCTTGTTTTATTTTGATAGGCCCACACAAAATGGTTACACGTGCCGTTATTTCGAGCCTTTAAGTGATGTGGTTTGACCGAGATTTGTCTGCGGTCTACAATATATGTATTTTCATATCTTTTTGGGCACGTGGCTATATAGACAAGCGTGGAATATAGACTACTGAATGGGAAAATGCTTACTGCTTTTAAGCAAGGGTGGAGTGGTTCTTTTCTTGTGGCCCGTGGTTTTTAGATATCTATACATATAATAAAACTGCAGAGGTCGGATTTCTGTACAATGAAAAAATATGCTAAAATCCGAGTCAGGGGGATGTAAGAAGTGAAATAGAACTAATTTAGATTTTTTTCAATTGTTTTCTGTTTGTATCTGCTAATCTCCGAAACGACTGGACCGATTTAAATGTAAATTTTGTATGGTGATAGCTTATATCCCTGGTCAACATATAGGATACTTTGATCCAGAAAAATTAGAGTTCCCGTGGGATAGTTACAAAATCGCACCACGCGGTTGAAGTCGCGGGCACCAGCTAGTATTAATATAAGTACGTATATTTTCATTTTAAAAACTAGTTTTCCCCGCGGTCACGCCGCGTGGAAAACCCTGCATACACACATAAAAAAATTATTAGCTGTTTTTTATATAATATATATAAAGCTTCAATACTTTAGTTTATTGTTCAATTCACTACAATTATAAAGAAACGAAGTCAATGTAGTGTAGACAACTGCACAGCAAAACATAAAGAAAATCGTAGCCAACCTGATTAAAAGTACTAAATATGTAATGAATGACATGTGAGCAACCTGAAAACGTATTTGTTATTGAATTATAGCGTTGGTTGTGTACATCGCAATTGCAGCGCCGTCTATTTTGCTAATCCATCTATTCCAAGTAAACGATGTCTTTTATTGGGATAACACGTATCTCAATTGTTCATTCGGGTTATAAGCCAGCTTTATGTCGAGTTTCATTCATATACGTTCATCAGTTTCCAAAAAGGATGCGATCGCAACGCCATCTTTTTCGATATTGTTATCTATCCCGCGGAACGGACGCCAATTATTGGTATAAAAAGTATCCTAAGTTACGCTCCGGGATATGAGCTCTGTGTCGAGTTTCATTTAAAGTAATTTTCACGTGATGCTCTAACAGACGGACAATAATTCTAAAAATTGCAATTCGTATCTCCTGGTCCGAATTAGCCCCCCTGATCTTTTTCGTATTTTTAAACGCAATGTACAAACTCATTCCATTTCAGATTCATTATAGTATAGATGTGTTTAGCAGTTTTATTATGCGATGTAATATTACGATGAGATATTAAGATGTTTTAGATTTTAATAGATTTTAAATCGGATCACGGAAAAATCGTGCACAGCGGACATTAGTGAATTGTCTTGCTTTGACATCGTGAATACCACATCATTTCACTTTGGTGGAGGTTGCTGCTAAATGAAATCAAATCATCATTTATTGCATAAAACAGGTACATAAAAAATATCGTAGGATTATTCCAAGCTTCACATGTTTTTGCCTCTAGGGCGTGCAAAATGTTGTTCTTATCACAATTAATAATTCTTATCAGTTTAGTGTTAATATATTATTACGTCAATATTAAAAATTTGATTAGTTCAAAATAATAATATAATAACAATATTTAAAATTAATTCTTTATTAATAAATTTCATAAAAATTAAAATTAATCCACTAGTCTATATAATAATACATACATACTAGTATATATACTACCTCAGTGATATTTGTTAATCATAAATGTCTTTAATTTATATTTAAAAGTATTTTTTTTAATAAATTAAAATTAAAGTGTAAGACCTCCGTATTACATGTTTATAAATAGGCTTTACTCAATCTAAGGGCTGAAATAGGAGTGTGTTTTATCGTTCACAATACGGGAGCGGATAGACAAATTAAATTAGACACTTTTTTTTAAACTTACAAAAAGTAGCCGCCTCATAGATTTTTTACGACCGTATCTGCTTATGACGTTATAAGTAGGTACAAGTTACGCTTCAAACATCACATGAAGTATTGTTTGAAAAATAATTTTAATGATATTTTAAGAGTTATCCATATATTAATACGTGAAGCAAAAACTTTGTACCCCTTTTTACGAAAATTGCGCGGACGGAGGAGTATGAATTTCGCATACATACAGTTTATATAGAGAAGAAGCGACGAATGTTAATATTATTAAAATTATGCATAAAAAATACATTAAATCAATAAAAAACCACTACACACACTGCCATGTATTTGACACACACACGCATATTATATACTCTTTTGTTTATTGTTCAAGTCAAATTAACAGTGTAGCTGGCGAAATCTGTGATTATAGAAGTTATAGTCTTGACATTAATTATTATGGTCGAATTTCGAGCACAGGCGACGACTAGTATTATGATAATGTGTTATTTTAACGCTGTTCTTTTAAATATACAAATTATTAGATGTAAAAAATATTAAATCTAATATTTTTTCGATCGCCTTTAAATAAAATTTAATTAATCATATTAAACTGCCTAAATACGTTATTTAGCAAGGTGTATGTATGCTGTCGGTAAAACAGCCACAAAGGTGCCGTTTCACGCTGCGATCCATTTTTTGGAACAAACTCACGAAATTTACCTTTAAAGCCAATTATTTTTGGCGTAAAAAGGAATTTTAATTGGCCAATATGAACAAGTCATTTGAAATTTCATTCGTTCGGTTAAGTTTGCTCCAGATTTTTTGGCGGCAACCTGAAGAGTAATTTTTGCTATGCTCTTTTATTTTCAAATAATAAATTAATACTGGTTAAAAGTGAACAATAGTTGTAGAATATTGAATAACGTAGAATTATGTAATTGTGTTAAAAATCACAATTATTAAGCGATATCAAAGATCTACGATTTGGTAAAACCTCAACCAAATTCTAACTTGACTTTGGCTATATACACAAGTCATAAAAACTAATAAATATTTTACTAGAAAATTAGTTTTCTCCATTATGAACAACTGGGCTTGGAATTATACTTTGAAATTTATTATAATTTATGTTAATTCTGTATTCTTTTAATTTGAAATAAAGTATACCTGGCATATCTACACACATTATCAATCGTATTATGACATATTCTATCGAATACAAATTCAAAGTGCAAATTCATCTTAAGAATTAAAATAATTATATCGGAAAATGTCGACCAAAGATATCTGAATTCTATAGCATCGACTTGCTGTACTAAATGAACTAGCTTCAGGTAAAATCCGAACACATCTGGCTGTTCTATTGTTCAAAACAGAATGCGGATCTATTTTTTTGTCCTTAAATGCATTTAGGGCAGTTAAATACTCATTTTTGGGTGATTAACTTTGATTGTTACGAGCTACAGGACTCTAATTAAAAATGCCGTTGGAACTACTATAGAATTTATTAGAACTGTACAAACACGTATAAAACAAATGCAAATAAAACTGTATGCAACCAGTTCATACTACACGATTCAATGCAATTCGACTATCGACATCGTCTATGTTATTAATCGTGAGTACTACAAACGTCTTGCTCGTCTCGTAATCTTCGCTTGACTGCCCGCCTCTCCATTCGGGCATAGTCTTATACTCGCTACACAGTACAAAGAAATTGGCCGCGAGCACTGAGTTTCCGAAAAATAGCAATTTGCATTCCTGCGAACGGCCACCAAGTCGAAAACAATAAGGATTAGTTCGACGCTAATGATGGTTATAAAACAAGTAGGAAAACAATAGCATGTTTTTCTTAATTACAAATTCAAAACAAAGAATTACTAATCCGGGAAGACAATGGACTGCACTTACAATAGGCCGCTGTGCGCTTATCTTTGACGGCATATAACAATATTTAGTGACAAATTTTGCGTTGTGCAAGACGCTAATCGTATTTAAGGGTATTAAATGTTTCTTAAATAAATTTAAGGAAGGTTATGCAAGCGGCCCTTAATTAAATTCAATTAAATAACTTTATTTGCTAGATGGTAAGTTTCGTACAGATGTTATTTAATTTTAAAGCACCGTACATTTTACTATATAGCCATATAAATACAGTTCTTTCGAAATAAACCCAAAGGCGTCACGAAATTGCTAATTTTACTTATTATTGTAACGTATAGTTGCATTCCTATATCACATTCCTGTATCACATCTATATAGATAAATAAAATTGAAGAATCTGTTTGTAATGTCAAAGAGGCTGGCAACGCTGCTTCAAAAGCTGAAGCTCTCAAACGGCGCAAATATGGAACCTTAGGAAAGGGTTACATATTTGTGCCGTTTGGTGTTGAAACATAAGGTCCATGGGGTCCATCGGCAAAGAGTTTCTTCAAAGAGATTTGCAAGAAACTCTTTGATGCCACCCGTGATCAGAAGGCTGGCTCATATTTCGCCCAACGAATCAACATCGCCATACAGCGCGGCAATGCAGCTAGCCTTCTAGGCACGCTCCCATCTGGTAGCGATTTGTTACTGTCTATAATCGCTTGTAGTATTTATAACTTAGTATATTTTTAGTTTTTAATGTCAAAATAACAGCATTTTTACTAAATGCATATAAAAGTAAATATACGGTGCTTATATCAATAAATCAATTGTATTTTTTTTTGTCTCTGTCTGTCTGTCTGTCTGGATGTTCTAGCTAATCTGTGAAACGGCCCTACCGATTTTGACGGGACTTACACTGGCAGATAGCCGATGTTATAAGGAGTAACATAGGTTAATATTTTTTAGGCTTGGACGAAATCGCGGGCAGAGCTATTATTACATTATTTATTATATTGTAATTATTTAAACAATAAATTTTCTTTTTTGCACTTTTGTCCGCGGCTTCATTCGTGTTAATCTCCGTAGATTTTCATAGTTATTTTACGTTTTTTTTTCTATTCCTCGTGAATAGTATTTTTTTCGGGGTGAAAAATATTTTTTCTGTATCCTTGACAACAGTATGCATAAGTTATTGATGATTTTTGTTCTGCATATACTACCCATGCGCAGAAGGTTTGCCGACAGCCTCATGATGTCACGCGTCGATGGTCAGTAGGGTTGACAAAATGGTTATTTAAATAGTTGTTGCTATAAATTTATTATTATATTTACAGTTATACATAATAATAGTAAGTAGTCATCGGCAAACTTTCTGCGCGGCTTATAATTTGTCAATTCTTATGTACCAGCGTAGAACCATTTTCTTGTATAACGGCGGACGTAGGAGTGCCTAAGAGTTTTTTGGGTTATTTCTATGAATAGAATTATAACGTATTCAACACTTTACATACGTTAATTAGCATTCACGCCACAGGTCCATAATTAAATAGTTAATTTACATTAAATTACACGATAGATACAATGAAAAAATAAACTTATAAACTTATTTTACGAACAGTTAGGAAGTTTGTTATAATATGATACAAAAAGTAGGAATAGTTTTTTATACACGCATGTACAATACTTACGACTCGTGCTATTTCCTATAACGATTATCATAGAACAAATACTAATGCAGACGATACATATCATATAAAAATGAGTACTACTTGGTTTAGTTATAACAAAACTAACTCATTTATTTAAGACCGATTCTTCAATCATCAGATAAAAGTTATTCATCGAATAAATTATAGCATAACTGAATTTAAAAGTTAAACAATTCGACTGTTTTATTTGCGTAACTCTAATTCGTATCTTCTTGTCCTATGACTAACTTTTATTTGGGAATGAAAAATCGGCCCTAAATATTATAAATTATAACTTACTGTTGTTGTATGTATGAGATAAGTTCAATTATTAGTAGATTTATACCAGCTTATATGTGTGAAAAGAAACTGTTATACCTCTTTCTAAGCACATTGTGTGCACGGAGGACAATGAGATTTGGGATTGCTAAAGTTTATATAAAAAAGAAGTCGAGAAAGTTAATAGATATTTTATATATAAAACTAGTCGATGCCCGCGACTTCGTCCGCGTGGTGCGGTTTTTTAACTATCCCACGGGAACTCTTTAATTTTTCGGGATCAAAAGTATCCTATATGCTACCACCTTACAAAATGTCATTTAAATCGGTCCAGTCGATTCGAAGACAGACAGACAGATAAACAGAGAAACAAAAAATTTGAAAAATATCTAAATTAGTTCTATTTCACTTCTTACATCCCCCGACTCGGTTTTTAGCATTTTTTTTCATTGTACACAAATTCGACCTCTACAGTTTTAATTATAGCACAAATACAATAAAACTTTAACCATTGAGTGAATTAAACAACTAGGTTGACTTTTAGTGTGTAATCAAAGCATTTTAAAAGTGTCGGGCATAAATTAATCCCATCGTATACATGGAGAGTGAAACCTTAAATGTTTATGTACATTACAATAATTATGTTAAACAATAATCTGCGGTTAAATAGTAGCAAAGAGTAGAAATTATTGTGAATGAATTTTAAAAATACATAGTAGCTTCTAAATAGTAAAACGACCAAAGTAACAGAAGAATAAAATATGGTATCATCTAATTACCTAAAATTGAGAGCCTTATTGAATTCTGCTTTTTTAAAGTTTTTTGTTCATGGTATATTTTTCTATGATAATATTAATAATTTGAATTTAATTAACTTGTAATGGGAGAGATTTAACATCTAACTAGTTAAACCTGTAGTACAAAAGTAAACTACATAAATGTTTTTCCTTTATTGTAGTATAGGTTCGCGTTTGACTATGACCTCGCCCGGTGTGGAGCGAAAGTACCTATACACACGGGACTTGAAGACGCCTAGGTAGTAAGTATCGGGAAAGACAGACTCCGGCAATGAGTTTCACTCATTTGCAGTGCACACAATAAAGGTAGCCGCAAAGCGCTCCTTCGTATATGTGGAATAGCCACCATATAACGATGCCGCGTACCGATGCGCTTGGTTTTTTGGTGATGAAAGGGAAACGGTCGGATCAGATCGAAAAGCTCAGCTACATATTGTCCAAAATGTATTCGATAGAAAACCGATAAGCTGGCAACCCTGCGTCGATTTTCGAGACTTTGAGTTTTGTCGTCGCAAAGCTGGTAGTTGCCAACCAACCTCCTGGCTCTCCGCTCAATCAATGTGCGTATAAATAAACTTCCATATTAATTATGTATTTAATATTGTTGCATATCAATTAATATTAATTTTTAATCGCATAAAATAGATAGATAGATAAGTATTTATTGTACACCAAAGCATAGACAAACAGAAAATAATAATAACCAATACAGATTAAAATAACCGAAGCCTAATAACGATAGTATATTTTTTCGAATTACAAAGGCAATAAAAGTATTCTAGGTGTTATTGTCTATTTTCTTTTTATTTATCTTAATTATATGCATTGTGGAATATCTATGTATCCTATTAATAACATATATTTGATTTATACACCACCGTCATACACTCTCGATTCCTTTCACACAATCCACAGCCCGGGTTGTCTGGAAGAGATCGTTCTAAAGCGATAAGGCCGCCTTTATTCCTGCCTTGACGCGAAATGACTGTAAATGATTTACTTTATATGTATGTGGTGAACAATAAAGTATTTTCTATCTATCTATCTTCTATATATCTATATAAAAATAATAGCGGATGAAACGATAAACATATAAACAATTTTGAACTGGGCCACTGTATTGTAATAATTTTCCAAAGTTCACAAAGATACATTAATATTCTGTAGTGAGCCAACTGTAAATGATCTCGATCCCTTCTTCATTAAATGCTCATACGATTTGATCTTAGTATGTGAGATACGTCGAGAACTGCTGATAGGATTTTAATTAAACATTTCGCGAATAATCATATACATCGGAATAAGCCCCAGTTTCAGGACAGTATTGAAATTTTTGCTACTTTGTTTTCGATTCAACGGCAGCTTAAGATTATTAAATATGTTTTTTTTTTAAATTTTGGTTAAGAAAATACTTGGAAGTGAAGGATGCAGTATTAAAATTAGCATAACATTAAAATATAAATATTGATTAATATAATATAAATAAATTGTACTACAAAAAAACTTAGAAATTAAATAATAAACATATTTACAAATAAAAGATGTAGTCCAGATCGCTGTCGGCGGGGAATGTTCCCAAAATGCTGGCCGCATTCCCACGTTTTATGGCAACGCTAATCCGTTGCCCTAAATATAGGTCAGCCCTTTGGTCACGCGAGACTTCTTTTAATCGCCTTGAAAGGTCCCGATAAAGTTGATAAGCCTCGCGTCCCCATGGCCCCAAAGTCTCAACCCCGAAAGCCACAAATATGTAACCGTCACCGATGGATGCATATTTGGGGCGTTTCAGGGTTTCTTAAAGTGTGGCAACTCCTCCAGCAGTGACGGCTGTATTTGGAAGATGGGAAGCCGCTAAAGTATCGACACACGTTGCGTCCCATACTAAGGGGCGTCCCATCTTCCAAGGTACCAATGACATTCCGTCCGGTTATTGGTTTATATATAGTATAGAACCATATATATGTGCTATGGATATCTAAGTTCGTAGCATTTAACAATTTTAATAGCACATTAGGTGTAGGTGTAACCTAATGTTATATAAGTTCCAATATTTTTATAGTCACGTCTCTACCCCACGTAGAGACATGACTATAAAAATGTTAGAAACTAGCGATTTTAGCAGACGTTGCCCTGCCCTAAAGAAATAAAAATCTAGACGTTGATTCCAGCGCCACCTACCGGGTCTAATTGTGAATCTAAATCATTCTAAGACCCACTCAAACACAATTTTTTATACATTGGGTTACATTATTTTAGTTTTAGTAGGGATCCCTATTTTTTTGTAATAAATATAGCCTATATTAATTTGGGTTAATTTATTATTCTACTGGTAAAAGAATTTTTAAAATCGGTCCATTAGTTTTTGAGTGTATTCTTTACAAACATACATAAATACAAATCTTTCCTCTTTATAATATTAGCACAGATTATATAAGATTAGCAAATATATAATGGTAGGAACTGTATAAGAGCAGGAACTACACAATAATAAACAAAATTAAATTAGCAGACAAATACAAATAATTCATTTTCCAAAGTGAATTGGTTGATAGAGCCATGTTGGAATCATTACCTTGATTACAGCTTTTAGGGCGGGTTCGACCGGTGTAATACCACGCTCTCACAGCATATCGACGTGAAAGGGTTAACGTGAGCGTCCGACCCTGGTTCGTCTTTGGAAAAAACACACTTTTGGTCCATTAAGTATTTTACTTGAAAAATATATTCATTTATATGTATTTTACACACGAGAAATTACAAAACATTATAATTTCAACATTTACTACATTTAATGCGGCACATGTGGAGTGTGGGTGTTGCGAGCGATGATATGCAAAAGGGAAGAGGGAAAAACAAGATGGCCGCAGTACATCTCGCGTGCACCAAGCCCGTACACCATGCTCTATGAACGCATGCGTTCACACGTATCCCGTATTTTGCCACGAACTAACATTACAATATAAAATAATTATTTCATCGCTCACAGTTAGTTAGCCATGAGTTAATCGTGTTTCATGCGATGAGTGTGAGTTTTATTGGCCCACTTTCCCCTCTCTCATTATTCAAATTTCCGAATCCCTTCCCCTTATTCCAATCTCATATCCCATTCCTTCTATCCCATACCTTCGACCCGATCGCTCAATCGCAAACGCCTATAGGTAACGGTAACCGCTTTCCGTGAGCTGGGCTATCTGCCTAATTGCCAGCTTCGCAATAAATAAATAAAATTGGCAATATATTAAATTTATTTCAGATGTACGCTGTTGCCTATCTGGTCTATTTACTTGCTCTATGCCAATTTACCGCTCGATATTGACTGTCGCGATGCTCGTGCGCATTCGTACTCCACGGAAATGAAGTCACGCTTGTTATTTAAATTCCAACATACATTAGTCGCTTCTAATAGGCTGCGGTCATTTTCATAGCGGTAGAGAAGTGTTGACAGGACTTCAAAGTTTAATCATTACGCTTGATATAAATATTAAAACTAATAAAAAGGTTTTATATGTCTAAACAATCTTTTAGACAAGATAGAAGATCCAACAACATTGGTAGAAGTAATTTTAAACTTTATTTTCCAACGGTTAAACATAGTTTTATGTGGAACAGTCTGTTATATGACTTACTTTGAAAAGTTAACATGTGCTCGCGAAACGTTAAATGAATCAATTTGAAAACTCGCGAACATTTTCATACCACGACTGTACAAGCGTTGATCCACCGTTGTGGGCATGATGGGCATGTCCACAACCCTAATACACTTATAACGTCACACTTTTACAGTTTATCGTGCGTGATTCGGAGCGCAGCGAGATATTTCATCAGATCAGTCATGATAGACGAGACACTGAAACGTTATGTCACATTTTTACAATATGTTATCTGTTTCTTTCTAACACATGAATACTTGTATTGGATAAAAAGAGATTTAATTTGATTTCGTTTGAACTTGTAAAATTTCATCAAAATTGGTTCAGTAATTTTGATAAATGTGACACTGTGATGTCCAAACAAACACACATTTGCTTTTGTAAATTTCATGAGCGAACAATCTGACATTTTATACGTTTATTATTTTACTAGCGTTCGTCCAACGGGTTTGCCCACATGGAACTATACACCGTGCAAAATCTTGATCAGGTCGTCATTAATTTTTTAAAGATCCCCTTTTAGGCGATATGTACGTTATCGATCATGAGCGAGTTCATACTCCGACCCCGCTTGGCCGAGTTTTGGGTGGTTGTGACTACAAACTTTTTTTAGTGAGCTGGATCCGCTCCTGCCTATGTAGTTATGATTTGAGTGTGCGTTCTGAGTAATGGCGCACCGTGCATGGCAGATTGCGGAGCGGATTTACACAATACAATTATACATTTCATTTGAAATGCGCGCGCCCTCTCGCACTCTGGATAAGCCTGCGTAGTGCCCCGTCGCTCAGGACTTACAATTAACCCGCTTATCGCTGTCTATGCCGTCTTTACTTTTTATAGAACATATTTACTTACTTTTTTTTAACCACAACAGTACGTGCTTTAATTGTAGATATATTTTGAATGATATTAGTTTTCCCTCATCAATTTTAAAATATATAAAGAGTGTATCAGAATATGATATACGCAAACCCCATAAGCTTAACAAATAGTATAAGTTTATGGAATTTGTTATACTGTGGAGTAAATTTCTTAGAACAGATGCTTCTAGCAGTAGAAAAATCTACATGACTTTCATCGTACTTTATATATATATATATATATATATATATATATATATATATATATATATATATATATATATATATATATATATATATATATATATATATATATATATATATATATATATATATATATATATATATATAATGTACATACATACATACATACACACATAATTATATAATTACTTGACCTCATTGACTGACTGAGTGATCTGCACAGCCCAAGCTATTGAGACTAGGACCGTGAATGCACGTTATTTCTACACTATAGAAGTACACTAAGAATTTTTTGAAAATTCATCCCCTAAGGGGTAAAAAAGGGGATAATAACTTGTAAAAATCCCTCAAATATATTCTATTCAAAATAAGAAGCGTGATATTTTATATATTTATTTCTGGTTCAAAATAAATGTACATATGTATCGGCGTTTGTGGAAATTCAACCTCTAAGGGGGTGAAAAGTGCTATGAAAATTTGTTCAAACGGTGCCTGTTTCTAATCTACGCGAGCGAAGCCGTAATAGCTAGTGTGATACTATGCGTTTAATGGTCTGTAAATATAATTTAAAATAATAACCTGTCTTCAGTGTTGTAATTATTTCTACTTAGTGTAACGTGGGAAAATATTAGATTAATTAGAACACTTTATATTCAAACTGTTTCTTTATATTGTCTAGCATTAATATCACTTACATCTTTTCAATTTACTTTTGACAGTTTTTAGGGTTCCTTAGCAATGTTAGCAAAGCCGGAAACCTTATAAACACCAGCACACACTTTATCCCTTTATGACAACTCTTTTACAGTGCAGGCTGTCAAACTTTGGAATGTATTGTCTCTTATTGTCAGAGATGCCAAAACATTACCTACTATTTGGAACTCATTAGACATTATTGTTTATCATTAAATAAATATTTATTATGTATATTTAAATTGTCCAGTCCTATATTATTTATTGCTCCACCTAAATCGCCAGATTAGTTAGGAATTTCTATTAAGCTAGGTTTCTCCAAGAGAACGCGATACAGTCGCTTGTTGTTTTGCCAAGAAGTATTGTAATTATGCATTTTTTTAGTATTGCTTGTTTTGGTGAGCCAATAAATTGTTATCTGTCTTATAAAATTGACCGTCCATCTATTAGTATGAGATCATCGACCATACGAACGGCGAGACGCTCAATGGAGTCGAATAGTAGGTCTGGTAAGCAGGCGCTACGACTCATACGTGTGCAATACTCCATGTGGGGCCTGACAGTTGTACGTGACATACGTTAATGCGTAACGAAGTAAAGGTCGGGAAATTGCCTTGCTTTAATCTCACTACGCTTAAAACATGTTACATTACCAATTTATTTTTTAAAGATTTAAAGAAACCCTCCAGGTTATGTAAATTATGACACTACGAAATAATTATTGGTGTTATGTACATTAGAAGTAATAAAACATCTAATTCATAGAAATATTACTTTGATATAATTCCTTTATTAACTAGATTAAAACTTTACCTACTAAACCATTATGATTAGTAATTCTGCTATCCATACCTAAGCATGAAAGTAAAATATAAATTCAAGAAGCGCTATTAACCGTACAGTGCGTAAAGCGAAACGAATGCATTTTTTCATGAATACATTGTATGCGTATCGACAATGTACCTTAAAACAAGGATATACGGAAAATTGTTCATTAATAGATAGCGAGCTCTAAAGAAAAGTAACGTTGTAGAGAACAGAAACAGCAAAACGGAATATGGACGACGTAAAAAAAAAAACACGCAATGAGCATTGCAGCGTGACCATGGATAAAAATCATCCACAGGGCAAAATTGGACTCATTACTTGAGCAACCACCGATGCAGATGCCACGGGTCCTCGTATGACCCACAAATGGATTGACCCAGTGTGAGAAAGTGATTGTGAAGTGACCAAAATGACTGTTTACGGTTTTGTAATCGCTTTGCTGCTAGTTGAGGGTGTACGAGGAGCTGTGAACATTAACTGTAGTGATAATGCAACCTGCATTGATGGAATAGCTAAAGAGATTGTGAGGAATTTGAGAGAGCAGAAGGCAGTGAAGATTTTCGACTTAATGACGATAGAGCCACTGGCAGCGAGACAAGGCCGATCGAACGAAGGATTGCTTACGAAGTTTATAGGAAACCACGCGTTCAGCTTTGATTTTGGTGGCTTCACGTTTCGATTAGCGCAGCCAAGAGATGGCAGTGACGTTGTCAAGCTAGAAGTGTTTGAAGAAAGGGCTACTAAAGGTAAGTTTCACCTAGTAAATGGCTAAAATAATAATAAGAAAAACGCCCTATTTGCAGAAGTGGTTCAAAAATAAAACTTACTTCTAAATTGGTACTTTATATAACGAATACACAGTGATTACAATTTAAAGGGACAATTATTGAATACGATATAAGTTATCATTAACGCGAGTTTAACTTAATTAGAAATTGGTACTAAAAAGCAAATTTTAATTAACAAAACATCAAAAAGCCTTCTAATCTAGTAGGATTTATAAAAAAATTCAGTAAATTTTGGTTGCTGTTAGATCTAGTATTATTTTTCTACTGTTTAGAGAACAAAAGGATTTTTCTGTTTTATTGAATCTCAAAAGATTTAGTATTTAAAGACGTGTTTTCTTGAAAAACATTTATTTAGAACTCTTTATCTCGTTTATAATCCCTGTTAGAGAGCTTCAGCAAATTTTTACAACTTTCAAACTAACAAATCCATTTGAAAATGAAACTTGATAAAACAAATAAGAAAACAGTACTTAGAAAAGATTTGAAATAATTTATCATAGAGTGCAATTACGTTAACTCTGTTATAATACATTTGGAGTTGACGTTTACTTATTGTAAGATAAATTTAATTAAGTTTTGATTATCTTTTGCCTTTATTGTTATTTGAGATAAAGATGATTTTTGTTAGGCCATGCGAGAGCGAGCCGTGTCGTGCCTGGTACGAGACTTGGGCTAGGCACGGATTTAAAACTTCAAGACTAATTCGCATGTTTATTAATAAAAGATAACACGTAAACCCATTGGCCAGATCTCATTTACCAAACAGGTCTAGATCAATCGGTTCGGCAGCGGAAATAGCTGAATCATTCAAGAGGTAAATCTGCAACCCTCGGTGAGAGTTATATGTTTGTTGAAAAGCTTGGACCGTGGGGTTCTGAGGCCACGAGCCTCAACAAAGATCTTAAACGACTCATTGACACTTGCCTTCTTGGAATCTTAACCGTTGGCTTCAATGACCTTGTAGTTGAACACTAGCAAGCCAATAGATGGCGCTGTGCAATAATTGAAGACGCAAACCATTCCCGATACGTACAAAGAATATATACTCCAACAATAATAGTTGGGCTTAGGCCTGCGAGACAAAACAATGACCTCGGCGGAAGACCTTCCCTTTGAAACGGAGGAGCATTCCATCTGCCCATCTCGCACTGCACTTATACGAGTCATTCCTAAAACCTAAGCTCAGTATTCTACTTATAATCTTAAGGAATTATACTTAGAATACAATTAGAGGTGAGTTATAACAGGTCAATTTAAATATCTGTTACTCCTGTTACTGTTATCCGAATATAACAGCATTGGTTATATGTTATTAAATAACATATTGTTATTTTGTTTTTATTGCAACGAAGTTTCTTTACGCGGCTTGCGGTGCATCCCTACTGTTGCCAACTTATCGCTTTCAGTGTTAGATTTGTATCTCTATGTGCACACAAAGTTATTTTTTAGCGCTTAGCACCTTATCCAGCGCTTTTTTTAATTCTGTAACTCTTTACTGAAATTTCGACGTGTATTACAATATTTATATCAAAGTAAACTAAGAAAGTATCTAGTCTTATTACTTTATTTTCAGCGCTTTTTCCAAATCCGTGCCAATCTAGCGATTATTAAGAGTTTACATAGCATGTTTTCTCTAAGGAAAGTTGGCAACACAAAAGCCGCGTCCGATTCTAGTCATGTACATTATCTCCGGACGCGTCCCGTAATGTGTGCGCAGCTTAAACGCTTTACATTCTGTTACCTTATAAATATTAGGTGCGTCTCGTTTTAGCCCGTATAAATCCTTGAAGTGTAAATGGGACACTGATATGAACAATAGGTGCATCCCTTTTTAGCTTAATTATGATTTGCTTAGATAAAACGAGAGAAAATTAATAATTAATAGAACAGTTAAAAACGTAAATGATTATATATATATGATAAAAAGAAGTATATACAAAGGCCGTTATATTACCACATTCTTTTCACAATAAAGCAAGTAAGAAGAAGAAGAAGAAGTAAGAAGAATGTTGATAACGACCATGTGAGATACTGATAAATAATAACTATGCTTCGTTGAGAGCGCTATCATGCTAGCATAGGGCATGTTTACACGTGCGGGTAGGTTTATAAACATTTATAAATAAAAAAATCATAATTTTAATATATTAATTAAACATTCGTAATGAATTGAGACAATTTATTTCTGTAGCATACGATTATTATAGTACAATGTTTAGAGAATGTTAGAAGCATGAGTGTAAACATTATGTGCACCACATTGCATGACACATACCAAAATAACCTTTACAAAAAGATATAAAATGTTGTTTACCATACCTTATTCTTAGTTTTGAATTTAAATGAAAGTTACCAAAAACAAAAATTTATTGTTGTATTTTATAAAATGTATGCTGAAAAATAACTAGTTATGCCTCGTAATTTAACTACATTAAATTTTTAATATTATGCACTACGCTCAACCCTCTTCACCAGCGTTGCATTAAGCTGGTTTCAGATGATTAATTTCTGTTTTTTTCAATGATTTTGAAAGAAACAAAGTGACACATGTAAACATAAACGGTATTATTCATATTAATTAATTATTCATATTATGTTTGCGGTTAATGCAACTCTTTTATTTCGATCAGACCTCATTACATCATAACATAATATTATCATAAATCATACTCGTCACTTACCTTACATATATCGAACATCAAGTACCTAAAATTATCTTTAATAACCTAAAAGCCTGTGAAATTGTAAAATATGCAACTAGAATTGAAAAGCTGATTTCAATCTATATAATACTAAATCAAATAAGTTTGTAGGCTTCTTTAAGGTTCTTAGAATTTATTTTAACTCAATATAAATAAAACCGAAAATGTTTGAATACATGAGTAAGTCAATATCATTGTGTCCTTTCAATTCTACATCTTTTCACGAAATTGATTCAATTTGGTTCGCAATCAGCTTATATCAGCATTAGTATTGTTATTACTAAACTGTTATCAATTTTTCTTTATAAATATTATTTCCTTCTCATGGGTTATGGTGTGATATCTAACTTTCATAAGAAGATAGACAGATTCGTATCTGGGCTATTTTTTTAGATAGGCGGTCTATATCTGATATACAAACAAAGCTTGGATTTATTATATTAAGATATAAAAGAGCAGAAAACATAATTACGTTTCAAATAAATATTACTGCAACAATAAAAATGCAAATGAAAGATTTTATGAGATTTATTATTTGTTATATATAGTATAGTATATATATATACTATAGTATCACTGATTATATTGTTTGTTAAAATAAGATATTGTATTTTAATATTTGATTGTTTTTCTATCACGGCTTTGGGTATAGGTAGATTTTTCAGTACACGTTACCGATAAACCCCAATATTTTAATCAAATTCATTATTGCTACCTTACTACTTCATCTGGGATAATATTATTGTTATTGACCGTTTCACGCAGATGTAGTGATGATTTTAATGCGTTATTTTTGTTGTGATATTGTTATTATTGTTAATAACGTTACATGTTGACAGACAACGTATGTATATACACTAAAGTAGTTATTCGTTAACGGTTTTATTTTAACGTTATAAATCTATAACATTATAGCAGGTGAAGCCCGAGCATTATATTGAACAGAAGTGATTATCGCTGAGCCGCTATAATTTATTAAAATATTTCTCGTTATAAAATTTATAGCATGTACACTATGCCTATTAATTCAGCATGTTACAGTGGAATTAGCGCGCGGCTCCGTGAAATCATACCGACTTTCCTTAGAGGAATTCCGTTTTAGTCTCTCATGGTTTCTCTGACGTTGATATAATTATAAGATATATTTATGAGTTCCCCCGAGTGTGCATCCGGTCTTATTTTGTTTATTTAATATAACGCTGTTAGTGGCGTTTTAGTGTTACTTTTGAAATATACCGTATTCTATGGAGATTTTCACCACGCAAGCTATTGTTATTTTTTTGTCGTAAAACTGGAAAACAGGCAGATGCCTCAGATCTTGGCAAATGGTTAAGGTCACTTATGGACTTATACAAAAAAAAACAAATAAAATACCACGCTTAAAACCGTTAAAATGTAGTTTTATCACTTATAGACGTTTGCAAAGCCAGCGGCCAGTCGAACGCGTTGCCAGCCTTTATGGTGGGATAAAGTGGAGAGGTTAGGTTGATAATAAAGAGGAATCTAACACGAGGGATGGAATAGAAGGGCTGGGATATAGGATTGGAAGAAGGGGGATGAGATAGGAAATATAGGATAGGGAAGGGGGGAGTAGGCCATCGTATGAAACACGATCACCAGATTAGCAGTTTTTTTTAATTCACGACTTCGGTAGAAAGGCAGGCGGCCCACTTGATGGAAAGCGGTCACCGTCGCCTGTGGACCTTTGCAATACCAAATATCCTACCAATGTGCTTCTGCTCTCTAAAGGATAACTGGAACCTGGCGACAAATACTGGAACACAACTCAATGTTTTTATGGCCGCATACTCTAGACCAGGGATAGTAGCCATCCAGACGGGCAAACGCCCTACCACATAGCTGTGGGTTGTTTTGTCGCATCTTTCGATAGGCGGCCCGGCCCCGGATAATTGTATTCTTTCTGCGTTCCTGCACAGATAAAACGCTTACATTCTGTCAGAGCGTGGTAATACACTAATCGAACCGGCCATAAGAGATGTAATCGAAAGAATGATTCTAGCATTTTCTCAACCATGTTTATTTCAGTCTCTATGTTTTCAATGTGAAAACCTGTTTATGGACTGTCCCTCTTTTGAGGATCTCGGTGGGAGAGTTTGAAACTCATCGCTTCAGCAGCCGCAATATCTACTAAATCACCCCTTTGGCCTGGGTAAAGGAAACACAAAATACTGTGAACTCTAGCAGGCACAGGTCGGTAGACGGTGTCTCTAGTCGGGGAACCCTTGGCCTGTGGCTTTTACATACCGCGTAGTAGGGCACACATAGCATCCACTTCGTGATAGGTTAGATGAGAGCGCTCTGAACACCGGCCGTCATCCTCACCCTAGCGGCAAAAAAGAACGGACGAAAGCATTTCCCCAAAAACGCTCGCCTGCAGCCGCATGCTTACGACTGTTGGAGATTCAAGAGTGACTAACTTTTATCGGGAGCAAGGGATATTATAATAGAGTCATACTACCCTACAAAATTGTTCTAAAAATAGAATATGCATTTAGATTTTAATCCTATACTATATCTCAAAATTGTAATAATATCTATAATTTCAATATCATCGGCTGAAAAGTGGCGGAAACGTCTAAATAAAAATCAAAAAATGTCGCGCTTAAAACCGTTAAAATGTAGTTCAGTATTTTTGGAATTTTCCAGTAAATACTTCATCTCATTTACTTTGTAGAATACTTTTGATGCGTGTTCCGATGTGCACTAACCCGATTTTATCTATCTTATTTTAAGTCTTATGAGATTGGATCTCTAAGCCAAGACAATATCGTTTCCAGCTAGGTATTGAAAATCTAATCTTATCGTCTTGTTTGCAGTATACAAGACATTTATGTGTTTTCCCTGCGAGTGGTTTTACCTTTAAATATTTTATTACATATACTCTACATAAAGAAAGGTAAGTACTAAAGAATAACAATTGTTAAGAAAACACCGTAACTCTGAAAGGCTCCTAAAATCATATATGGCGCTATAAGATGCACTTATAATTTATTATGGAATTAGTTAAAATTAAAAAGAAAACTTTAGGTCCGTGAGGTCCATCGACAAAGGGTTTCTTCAAAGAAATTTGTAAGAAACTCTTTGATACCACTTGTGATCAGAAGGGTGGTTCGTATTTCGCGCAACGAATCAGCATTGCCGTACAGCGTGGCAATGCAGCCAGCCTTCTGGGCACGCTTCCCTCTGGCAGCGATTTGTTACATCCTTTATATTAATTTATTTATATTAGTTTATTTTTAAGTAATTAGTTTATTATTTTCTTTCTTTCTTCTTTACTTAAAAGCAATCAATATACATAAAAGAAAACAAACCTCGACAAATTTCATCTACATAATATGTAGATCCCAATATTTTGATAGAAAAATAACATTATAGCATTAGAAAAACGAAAATGCATGACGATTTTGTAAATATTTTTTCTAAAATCGTACAAAAAATAACTTTTTCACAATAAAATATCAGACTTTTATTTAAAACTATGATATGCCCGCGACTTCGTCCACGCTTGACTTGAAAATTCCGCGGGATTGCCGGGACACAAAGTATCACAGCATTTAAAAAATAATGTAAGCTATCGTTTTAGTGATATCTGTGCCGGAATAAGCTTTCGAAAAAATTCCCCTGCGATTCCCAGGATATGAACTTTCTATTACATAAATTTTGCTATCGATCAGTGAAAAAAAAACACATTGGAATTCGATTCTTTTTAATTCCCAGGTTAAAAAGTAGTACAGATTTTAAGTCTAAGAATTTGCTTGTCGAGCAGCGTCAACCGCATCGAAATCGGCCCAGTAGTTTTTACGTGAATCCCGGATAAACAATCGAACCGACAAACAGATAAACAGACAAGAAATCTAAAAAAAAAATCGTGTTCTTCATCGTTTATATAGTCTATTCTAGTTGTTTTTTCTTTTAAATAGTTCCAATATACAGACACGGCATGTTTAGAATTGTATAATATTAAATATCTAAAATAAATAAATATGTAACAAAATACCCTTGAAAATTAAACGCGCAACGCAATCGCGAAACGTATATTAATGTGTTTGAAGAAAAATACGTAAATATCAAATATACGAAAAAGTATTACCATTTTCTTTGATGACAATTTATTAACATACAATAGTATTCCTGCGGATCCTTTCGCGTGTACTTATATTCATATTATTTGTATTATATTTTTTTATAATGAATAGGTTCCCGTTGGACTGACATTGCACCTAATGTCAGGTGGAAATGCAGTCTAAGGTGGAGCACGCATACCTAGAAGATACCTGTTCACGCGAGACTTGAAGAAACCTAGATTGTATTCTTGAGGAAAGACAGACGACGGTAAAGAGTTCCACTCTTCAGCGGTGCGTATGATAAAAGTGAAAGCATAGCGTTTCGTCCGCTTTGTTGATATTTCCACCATATATATAACGACCTCTTTGGTTGAGTAGGCTACGCCTTTGCTAGCCTAGCTCACTGAAAGGCAGAGGTTCCAGGTTCGATTCTTGACATGATAAATTTCGTAAACATTTTCCTGATTTACTATGGTCTGGGTGTCAGTCAACGGCCCCAGACTGGTCCGCTGTATATTAACCATAACACAAGCATAACTTGCTTTGCTGTAGAATATGTGTGTTTATCTGCCGATTATTTATTTGTTATGAGCTCGAGACATAAGAATGGTGTAGGTTTTAGGAAGCTTGTGTATAGTCATGTCGCGACCAATACTTTGAGGCCCTTTCGGCAATTTAAACCAAATGCAATGTAATACTAACCAGCTATTATCCCACAGTACAGGGTATTCTTAAGTATATTACTCACTTGACTTGAAATGCCCGCAGGATTCCCAGGACACAAAGTACCGCAGTATTTAAAAAAGAATGCAAGCTATCGTTTTAATGAAAACTGTGTCGGAATAAGCTAATTTTTATACACCAAAACAACTACAAACCGCTCCGGGAAAAATTCCCGCGGGATTTACGGTATAAAAAGTTTCACACACATATTTTATTACTTACATAAAATTTACTATCGATCAGTGAAAAATTCGCATTGAATTTTTTTTTTCAAACTAGCCATGTTTAATCTTTCCCAGAAAAATTCCCACTGGATTTCCGGTATAAAATTTAGCTAAGATTTTAAGTCTAAGTATTTTTTTTTATTGCCTAAAGCAGGCGGATGGCCCACTTGATGGAAGGTGGTTACCGTCGCCTATGGACGTTTGCAGCACCAGGGGCGTTGCCGGCTTCTAAGAAATTTTAAGTTGTCGATCAACGAAAACCGCATCGAAATCGTCCCAGTAGTTTTTACGAGAATTCCGAACAAATAAACAGACAAGAAATCTAAAAAAATTGCATAGTGTTCTTCATCGTTTATATAGTCTATTCCAGTTTTTTTAAGCCAAAAATATACAGTCACGGCTTGTTTAGAATGTTATAATATTATACATGTTTATGATATATTTATAGTCATTTTAGTAAAAACGAATGCCTTATGTATTTTCTATGTTCGCCCGTCAGTCTGTCTGTGTAAGTCATAGACATTTGTTTCAACTGAGATTATATGGAAAAAGAAAAAAGAAAAAGACTTTATTTGAAGAAACAGGGACGCACTTACATTGCTTACATACTTTATTAAGTATTTTTTTTTGCATGAGTTCAGTAGACAGTAAGACGGCCTATCTGATTCTGATATATCTGACAGGAAAGCGGTTACCATCGCCTAAGGACATTTGAAAGTCCAAAGGTGCTACCAATGTGCTGTCGCTCTCTAAGAGGAAACTGGAACCTGGTAATTAATGCCGGAACACAACTTTAAGATGTTATGGCGACATACTCTATACCAGGGATGGTAGCCATCCAGGCGGGAAAATACCCTACCACCTGGCTGTAGGTTGTTTTGTCGCCTCTTACGCCAGCTCTTCTGCATGGATAAACCCTTTATAACGGGGAGTGTTCCGAGGACCTATTTGATCTGGTGCCAACACCTCACTTTTATAACCGTACCGCTCGCCAGCGACGGGATATTTACCCCATTTCCTCGAGCTCCCTCCCACGCTCAACTACGCAACGGTTCTCTAGAACATTTATTCCGCGTACAACAATGATCTGGAGGGAACTTCCCAACGTGGTCTACCCTTTTCGCTTTGAAATGGGGTTCTTAAAGAAGGGCGTTATAAAATTTCTTAGAGGCTGGCAACGCATTGGCGACAACCCTGGTATTGCACACGTCCATAGGTCACGGTAACCATCAGGTGTGTCACAAGAATGGATAAGGTGAGAAATGAGTACATAAGGGGATCTTTGAAAGTTGCACCCGTGAATGAAAAATTGAGAGGAAGAAGATTAAGTTGGTATGGGCATATAATGAGGAGGGATGAAAGTCACGTGACAAAAAGAATGTTAAACTTCAAGATAGCTGGGTACAAATGTAAAGGTAGACCAAAAAAAAGATGGATGGATTGTGTGAAGGATGATATGATGATATGTGGTGTGACAGAAGACGTATGTCAGAGTAGAGGAGTGTGGAAGGAAAAGACATATTGTGCCGACCCCAAATAATTGGGATATGGTTAAAGAAAAGAGAGAGATGAGGTGTTGTTAGTCAGATCTTGAAAAACCACGATGTTGTTCTTTAATGACTTTAAATTGAAGCCAATCATCTTGCGCCCACCAGGTCTTCTTTGAATCTTAGTTAGTTAGTTACTTCTAGGGCTTTTTTGATATCAGTCGCCAGAGCACTGAGTTACGATGAATCGTTATCCACCGCCTTAATTAAAGTGAATTACAACGTAGTTAGTGTTGATATAAAGACTTAATTGTTATTTAAGCAAAAGAAACATTGTTCTGTTGGACTAGAAGAGTAAAATTATTGCAGTCCAAATAAAGATCTTAATTTAATTGTATACCCACATATCTACGTCATACTATGATGAATTTAAGGCCTCAAGTTTTCAAATAAATTCAAGAACAGACACAAGCTCTGCCCTACACACGTATTATAAAATAACATCTAAACGTCACATGTGTAATACTTCTTAATAATTTTCTTCGCCAGAGGGAGGTTAAAATTAGATTTCATCGTACGTAATATACAATATTTCGCTCATTAAACCAAAAATACACTTAAAGAGAAAATATAATGAAAAAGCGAAATTAATCTCATACATATATAATATTTGTATACTAAATGAAATGGCTAGCTCGCTCACGCATTGTTACATTTTTGAAGATATAAATTGATTAGCTTTTACCCACGCCTTCGCTCGCATATAAAAAAATCTGGAATTAACAGTAGCCTGTGTGCTATTCCAGACTAGAATCTATCTCCGTGCCAAATTTCATCCAGATACGTTCAGCCATTTTGGAGTGATTGCGCAACAAACACCCATCCAAACTTCTTCCAATTATTTGGGGTCGGCACCTATGTTTTTTCCTTCCATGCTCTTCTATTCTGACGTACATGCTCTGTCACACCACAAATCATCATATCCTTCTCACCATCCATTCATCTCTTTTTTGGTTTACCAAATATAATATAATATAATGCTATTCCAGACTACAATATATCTCTGTGCTAATTTTATCCAGATCAGTTCAGCTGTTCTGGCGTGATTGGGCAACAAATTCATCCAATCTTTCTCATTAAAAATATCATAATTATAATACAGATAAAATTTACTTAAACATTTCAGTATTATACAAATCAGAAAAATAATATGACGAATGTTTAACACTTGGATTTTAATTTCTACAACATGTATTTTTTTAAATGTATGTATAAAACTTTGTCTGATACAAAAGGATTTTTTGTGACAACATAAATGAATAATATTCCAAAAATTTTCATTGTTTTATTTGTAGATCAATGTAGTATATTGCCATATACAGCGCGGCAATGCAGCCAGCCTTCTGGGCACGCTCCCCGTTGGCAGTGATCTCCTGCATAGTGTATTTTAGTTTTGATGTCTTTGTTATTAGACAGGAATACTGGCAACGTTATATAATTCTTTGAAAAAATAATTGGATGTTTTAATCGAATTAATTTTAATTCATCATTTTCAGATAAATCTGAAGACAGTCCGAAAAAACCGATCAGCAAAACCGACGATGATTCCGAAGAGGACAGCAACAAAGCCAAAATAGGCCTAATCAGTGAGTAGATATCTTTTCAAGTTTACAATAACTATCATTAGCAAGGTATTCTTTGCTATCATGATACTTTCCAAATTTAATGGCAATAAATATTCTGACCACCAAAGAATACTTTGAGATCCTAAACTCTGTTACAAAAAAATACTATACAGTACACTAAGAAAACGCAACGTGTATCATAAATAGAAAGTAAAATAATGGTTCTAGCCGCTTTAGTATTATTGACTGCAATTCAAAATTGTATTCAAAAGCCCAATAATTATAGTAAATAATCACCACATCTTAACGAGTAATTTGAAAGCTTTGCACACCCAAAAATAGGACAAGACATACTCAATTATTACATGTTCTATACTTACGAACCAATTATGGCTCAAACAGCTTATTATATAGTTTCGAATTTATAGGGGATTTGTAGGATGTAAATTCGGAAATGCCGTTGGAATTATCACAAAGCTTATTAGAAGTACACACACGTAATTCGCAGTTCTTAGAAGTATAGCCGAATACAACAAAACCCAACCGTAGGGCAGAAAGTCGTTATCACATAAATCGCGCTCAAGTTCGTCATTATAAGATACTCGCTCCGAAAGTGCACTAGGTAACGCCTCGTTCGCAGTCAGAACACGACTAGCGCATTTCCGGACTGACCGACCCTCAACCATTTGTAAATTAGATATGACCTTCTAGCAACAACAGTATCTCACTTGTCCCGAATACTCCTCATTATTAAAAAAACTACATTTTTTTTACTGCTGGAGTGCAGCAGGCAGGCTAACGGCCCAACAGTGAGGGAAAGTGGTTACCGTCTCCTATGAACATTTGCAACACTAAAGGTAGTAGCAATGTGCTGCCGAACTCGTAGATAAGACTGGAACCTAGCCTCTCATGCCAGAACACAACTCAAGGTTGTTATGGGGGCATGCTCTAGACTAGGGGTGGTAGCCATCCAGATGGGCAAATGCCCTTCCACCTGGCTATGGGTTGTTTTGTCACCTCTTACGGCAAGCTGTCCGGCTGCAGAAATTAGTATCAATTCTTGTCAACCGTCTACCGTCAAGTCTATACAGCTTTGGTAAGCGTTGTCTGTTGCTATCAGACTAAGTTTCAAAGTTATCAATAACACTTGAATTATGCATTTTGACCGCACTGATAACTATAATTTAATAAAAATGCATTCTTGACTTATGCTACGTAATAACTAACATAAAATAAACAAAGGGCTTGTCAGATTAGCCGATTAGCGACATCTTTTAAAACTTGTTTTTTCATTTGTGTGTGTAAGTTTAATATCCAGAGACGTCACACACACTTGCAGGTAAGAACTCATTGCAATAAATAAATATCTAAAAAATATTATATTTAATTTTGTAGGTTCAAAACGGAATAGATTTTGAGTTGAAAGCGGAAAAAATATTTTTGGGTAATTATAGTAGATAGAAAATGGAAGCACCCGAAAAATCTGGCAACACGTTTGTTTCGCCCCTGGTGTTGCAAACGTTTATAAATCAAATTAACTACTTTCCATGAGCTGGGCCATCTGTCTGTTTGCCGGCTTTGCAATATAAAAAGAGATAATAATTAATAAGCAGCCTAACCTATTATGACATAGAAAATGTGCTGAAATGAAACTCGTACTAGCAATAAAATTGTGACAGGTGTAGTATAAAAATACGGTTCCGAGCTTTTTGTTTACTACCCTACATTTACATAAAAATAGGTCCGTAAAATATTTTGCCCGTGTTGCGAAAATATTGGCATGAGGTCCATTCCCGGAGTCCAATAAAGATGATCGTTAAACTGTTTATACAGGTTTGTGGTGGATATACAGAAAGATATAAACACTTATATATGCATACACTAACTGTTACCCGTGGATTACAGTGGCGTAAAAAAAACCACGTTTTTTTGAGTCTCGAGTGAAAAAATGTAAGTTTTTGATGTTTTAAGAACTCCACCCAAAGTACAGCTCAAAAAAAGTTTTTTACAGGTCGCTCCAAATTATTTGAGATTTTAAAAATCGCCGAAAACAGTATTTTTCTAGTTACGGTATAATTTTATAGACCAAAATATAATAAGTTTCTGAATGTTACACTTCAAAATTTAAATTTTAAAAGGACGCTCATAATTTTTTTTCAATTTACTAATGTATTACTCGTTCGAAAAAATCTAAAGTAAGGAGTTCTTTAAACATCAAAAACTAACATTTTTCACTCGAGAATTAAAAAAAAATTGTCGTTTATATTTCCTATTTTATTTCACCTCTTCTCAATCATTTAGGATCGGCACGATATATCTTTTCCTTTCATACTCTTCTGTTCTGGCTATACGTCTACTGTCACACCACATATTATCATGACATTCTTTATATAGACCATCCATTTTTTGGTCTATTTTTACATTTGTACCCATCAATCTTCTAGCTTAACATTCTTTTCATCACGTGACTTTCATCCCTCCTCGTTACATACACATAGCACCTTAGTCTCCTTCCTGCAGAATGCTGTAGTATAATAAAAAATAAAGATTAGATGTGGTTGCTATACATCATTCTACATGAATCTACATGCACTTGGCTAATATTTTCATAAAAAATTACATTCATCAGACAGACGGAACATTTCTTTCTTTTAATTTGGATGAAACAACCAAAGTGATCAATATAAACATAAACTAGAATCATTCAATGTCATTAAATACCGTCGTGTCCTTTTAGTTCTAATCAATCAGAATGATTAAATTTGGTTGAAACGTGTAATGCCAGCATTATTGTATATGCGACGACTTAACTGAATGCGATCTGTCAACTTAAAAGAGAGAGCATTAAAAAGAAAACTGATGTATGGAATGTACAAGCATTTTCACTGAATGCGTTTTCTAAAGTAGCGTGTATGACGACATGCGATTTGATTACTTTTCTGTACACATTTTACTTTTAGCATGAGGCTCGAATGATAGCTGATAGTGGAGATAGAAGCGTTTAAACTTATCGACATTGTACGCTGTTATGGTGAACCTAGACTTAAAGCCGTAGCTACATATTGCGTCAACTTTGCGTCCAAGCTTGGCTCCAATTTGAAATGGTCAATATTGCAGCTATGGCAAAATTTACTACTGCACTACACATTGGCTTCAATAACCATTCTTTACCCAAACACTGGAAATAGACAAGCGGATTGGACCTGTCTCAATTGCGGACGCAGAGCAAAAGACTATGGACGATAACTTATTTACACAAGCGGCTTACGCATATGGTTTGGGTCAATATGTTTATAATTTGCATCGTAGCAGAAAACAACGAAAGAAAAGGCGGTGTGGTCGATGATTAACAGTAACTTGCGAAGAATGACAGACCAATGTATGGTAACGCAAGAGAATAATAAGATTAAGGGCTGGCTATAAGTAACTGTCAGTCCAATCGATGATAAGGACTCATTCACAAGTTAACTTAACTAATGCAAAGTAAATCAAGCTTTAGAGTATTTCCCTGACTTTCTGAAACAGTTTCAACAAAAAATAATTATGCGAGTTTCCTTATAGAATTTTCTGATAATTTTATGGTTATTGTAGTGTATTAATAGTTGTGTTAAAAGAGGGTAGTTCTGTATTTGTAATATAGTCTCAGTTCGGATTAAAACCTTAAAACTGAACTATAATTAAATCTTCGTTCAACGGTTTTTCGTGAATTCATATCCTGCTTCTCCGGACACACCCGACGAAGATGCCCCTGACGTCTACACCGGCTGCAAACGAAATCACGGAATGTACAGTTCCCGTAGCTGTGACTCGTCGATCCGCAGCCCTTACAGCTGCCGTGATCAGGCTTTGGCTTACTCTGCCTTCTCGTCCACCGTGCCGTGCTCCGTCCCGCGCTGCTGCCGTGCCCGGCCGCTGCGCCCCTCCCGCACCGCATGGAGTTCAACGCTCTACGATGTCCCCGGGATACTCCGTACCTCTACAGCCACTGCATCTCTCTCGGCAGCCTCCAGTGATATAGCGATCTGAACTGCCTTTATAAAAGTCAAACTTTCGTCTTCTGCGAACAATGTCGTTTTTCGACCCACACACAAATTGATCACGCAAATTTTCATTGAGGTTATCCTTGAAATTGCACATCCGTGCCAACTTCTTTAACTCTGCTACATAGTTGTTAACATTTTCATCACTATTTTGTCGCCTCTGCCTGAAAAGAAATCTTTCAGCGAGCACTGATGGAGTCGGTTGTGGATGATTACGTAGTAGTTCCGCCACCTCACTATAATCTAATTCCGATGGTTTGCGCGGGCTGGCTAGATTTACAAGCAGTTCGTACACCTCATCTCCCATCACAGCAATCATCGCTGGTAATTTTAAGTCGTCTTTGATGCCATTTACTTTAAAGTACATTTGTAGAAGAGAAACAGCCTTTTTACTTTTAAGGTTTTAATCCGAACTGAGACTATATTACAAATACAGAACTACCCTCTTTTAACACAACTATTAATACACTACAGTTATGATTTAGGTTCTTTCATTATACACTTACTGTGTGATTTATTTTACTTAAAAGTTTCTCACCTATTGGATTTCTGTAGGTTATTGCTGTGTAAAGAAAAGTTATTGGGTTTTGAAGAAATGAGTCAGTAACTTTAAAAATGTGATGTTTTTTAACGATTTTTTTAGAGTTTAGTTTCTCAGGTGGTAGGGCATTTGTTCGTTTGGATGGCTACCACCCCTGATCTAGAGCATGCCGCCATAACAGCCTTAGTTGTGTTCCGTCATTAGTGACCAGGTTCCAGCCCCATCTACGAGTCTGGCAGCACCTCTGGTATTGCTAATATCTAGGGGACGGTGACCACTTCCCACCACAGTTGGGCCGTTAGCCTGTCTGCTGTACTCCAGCAATAAAAAAAATAGAAAAAGCATTTATATCAAATATGATACTTAGTTTTCCATAGACTAGACGACTTTTTGGTTGAGTGAATTAAGTCCATCTATCTTAATAGAATGCAAATGTCACGGGTTCGATTTCTAGTATAGTAAATTTTGTAATCGACCTTTTAATATTCACCATGTGTTGGTTCAGATGTCTCGACTGGTGGTCATTCTTAAATTTAGTACTTGTAACATGTGTATGACCGCAGTGGATAGTAGAGTTAGTGCCAGTAGCGCCGCAATGTATTCATTTGTCAAATCACAGATATTTTAACGACAGGACAGGTAAGTAGCACCTCAAATAAATGTGTATATATAAGGAGATTAATGAAAGTAGATGAAGCAAAAGGTGTGTGCCAATATTGTAGGAAGCGTAGATCCAATGTCTTTCATCTCTCTCACAGAAACGAAATCATTTGGCGAGGTAAAGTCTTTTAAGTGTTGACCCGGGACATAATCTAACGGTGTCTCGGAGAACATTAAATCCGTTCAGTAGTTTTCACATTATGCCCTAAGAGGTCAACAGAAAAGTATTCCAAAAGGTGTGTTTTCGAAGTCTGCTGGTCCTAATTAAACCCCCTGTGTTTTTTAAAACTTTCACCACCTAACAGATTGAAGAATTAAATTAAAGAACTTATTCGAAAGCATTAACATAATGTACAGAAACAATTTAGTATCGCAAACAACTGCTGCAGTATAACACTGTGTTGCAGTTGTTAGCGCCCACTTCCAGGCAACACGTTTGTTATACAATTTAAAAAAGAAAATTGTTTTAATGTTTATACATTTGGAAATTTTCGCGTTTTTGTAATGTATGTGCAAATTTATAGATGTGTGAATGGGTGTGTATATGTATGTATGTGTGTACAAGTAAATGTGCAGACTTATTAGATTTATTATATAACATAGCTATATAGACTATTTGTAAGTTAAATAACCTTCCAGTATAAACATTAGCTTCACAAAGGGCTCCCTAAGCGACATCCCGTCTTTATTTCAAGAACAAACATTTTATTGTAGGGGTCAGGGAATGGCCACCGCCAATAGAAGTTGTCTCAAAAAATGTCCAAATTAAGGACAGCGTGAGATCGCTAATGTTTTTTTACTTAGAAGGCCCAAATTTATTTTAAGCCCTTGGGAAATCTTTGGTGTTTTGTGAGATTTACATGCTACGCAATAAATTAATATTAAATGAAATTTCAGACTACGTCAACCACACTGCTATTTAAACATAAATAGAATCTTTCTAGTTTTAGAAGTTTGATTATTGTTAGCGTTAATGCTGCCCACTGTGCACATTTATATTATCTTGTAAAACCTTATTCATAATAGTTATACAAAATTTATAGACCCGTTAAAAACGTCTCGCATTATTTAAGGGGGTATTCTGGTTTAGAAGCCCGAATATTAGGTGTTCTTTACGGTGGCGATAAAAAAAAAGACAAATATTTCTACTATCCATTTTTTAATAAGTTTTGATATGTAAATAGTACAAAATATTAATAAAATTAAAAACAGTTTTTTTTATAAAAACTGCAGACTGGCAAAGTGGGGACTGATTATAAAATGTCACATCATGGTGTACAGGATATCAATCGAGTGACCTGAAATTTGAAAACAATTAATAGTCCCTAAAGAGGAAGGATTTAGTTATCGCACTACGAGACGTTTTAAAAGATTTTTTTTTTCACAAAATTGCGGCGGTTTCAAAAATACGTTTTCTTGGAAAAAACAAAATGTATTTTTTTACCGAATAATACACCTAAAATTCGAGCTTCTAAACCAGAATAGCCCCTTAAGCTACCCCTACACTGCTATAGATCGTGACTTTGATGGCATTGAATAAGCGCTCTCTTCCTCCGAGATCGGGTTCAAACACGGTGATGGGCTGAATTTTGTAGATATATCCAGCTGATCAACAACCTGTCAATCCACCAATTTGGAGACCTATCACTGAGATTTTTTGCCTTCAAATTTCGTGACAGTAAGTCTCTCCCTTGTTTCGGTTCTTTCGGGCGGCGACAAAACAACACAGCCAGGTGGTACGATATTTGCCCATGGGGATGTCTATAACCCCTGGTCTATTGTATGTTGCCATAACAACCTTGAGTTGTGTCCGGCATTAGTGACTAGGTTCGAGTCTCCCTTAAGAGAGCAGCAGCGCATTTGTAGCACCTTTGGTGTTGCAAATGCCGTCTGCTTGTCTGCTGAACTCACACAATAAAAAAAGTATTATCTTTTAATAAATTATTGGTTTTATATGATCCTATAAAGCGATGGACTTGAACTTGTTTTTTTTTTTGGACAAATATTTGTGGAATAATTTATTGGATAGCGGGTAATAACAGTTTGAGGAATGAAAATATTGTTGTGTCCTTTAATAATCTAGTTACTGGAAATGTATTGTTGGAATTGTTTCTGAATGTTGGAGTGATATTGGTGGCTTTTAAAAAGATTTTTAGGTTTCCGTAGCCATTTCGGAAAAAACAGAAAAATAAAATATTGTTACCAGCTGTAGGACATGAATTAAAATGCCGTTGGAATTATTATAGAGTTTATTAGAACTATACAAACACGCATAACACAGGTACAAATATAACTAAACATAACAAGTCTAAACGTAATGCAGAAGGTCGTAATTCAATAAAACGCGCAAAGACCGTCACTATTAGATTCCCGATTGTAGTACACACGTTTCGCTTTGATCGTGGTTCTCACTCGACTGGCTCCCTCAATCGGGCCATCGTTTTGTACTGCACAAATGCAATGTGCCCGTATCGTAGTCGAAATAATCCAGAATACCTGGCTAATGAGTCAGCCGCAAGTGGCCATAAACGGGTACAATAAACAATGAGCTATTCTCTAGATCAAAGTAAACAAAAGAAACGATCATAAAAGTTACAATAGTTTCACAATCGTGAAATCTGTACGTGGAATTTGTCTTTGTTGACGGTCTTTATTGCGAGCTTTCCCCGCGTCTATGTCGCGGGCAAAGCGAGTTTTATTGAATTACGACCTTCTGCATTAACAGTTTAGACTTGTTATGTTTAGTTATATTTGTACAGACGCGGAAAGTGTTATGTTGCGTGTTTGTATATATTGTATAATTTAGCTAATAATATTATAATAAAATTCCAGATGATATGGCATTTTAATTCATGTCCTACAAAAATGTCTCTCATAAACAATAAATATAATATTTAATCTTGATTAGAATACTGGCTGTGAACATCCGTAAAAATAAGGTTTCTGTATATATAGATAGATATATAACACTTTATTGCTCACTAAATTACAATTTCAAAATTACACAATTACAATATTGTCATGATAGAAACAATAGGTGGGACTTATCGTTTAAAGCAATCTGTTCCAGGCAACTTAACTTAAAGAATAGCTTAACCTAATCTGGCTATATAGGTGGTGCAGATTATGAGGTATATCATAAATAAACATACTTAACCTACATATTTTATAAATTTAATACACATACTTAAATTAATTACATACAAATATACATATATATATTTTTTTATTTTAAATTGTCTATAGTATAAGAATTAGGCATAATTATTTAAGGAAAAGTAGGGTTTTCGGAGTGCGTTCTTAAATGTAGGCGATATTTTGATCTCTCTGACAGTAAGAGGCAGCGCATTCCAAAGTTTGACAGCCTGCACTGTAAAAGAGTTATCATAAAAGTATGAAGTGTGTGCAGGTGTAGTGAGTTTACGATACGTATGGATGCGCAAATTGGAAAAATAAATTAAATTAGGAACAATTAAGCAAGAGTACAATAACTCGGCGTCTTATTTTGCACTCCCCCCCTCTCGGGTGCTTGAGCCATGGGCTCTTGTCTAGTGGTGTTTTGCCAATAAACAAACCCCACACTTTTGTACTGTGTAATGTATAAGGGTAATTTTCATCATCACCCCATTTGCCTATGCATTTTTCCTGAAATTATACTTTCTCCCTTGGAACGTGATATTGGCATCTTAAACATTGATCGATTAGAGTGCAACGGAACTATAATAACCAAAGGAGACGGATACACTTTCACACACTTTTGGGCCCAGTTTGTAAAAAAGATGTTAGTGATTTTAAGTTTTCTTTTCATTGTATTGATTATTTTTATAATTGTAGTGGATTTAGTTAATTTGTCGTTTTTTAATTTTTTTTCATTGCATGAATTCAACAGACAGACAGACGGCCCACTTGATGGAAAGCGGTTACCATTGCTTATGCAAATTTGCAACACTAAAGCTGCTACAAATGCGCTGCTGCTCTCTTAAGGGAGACTGGAACCTGGTCACTAATGCCGGAACGCAAATCAACGTTGTTATGGCGGTATACTCTAGACCAGGGGTGGTAGCCATCCAATCGGGCAAATACCCTGCCACCTGGCTGTGGGTTGTTTTGTCGCCTTTAACGACATGCCTCCCGGCTGCAGGAAATTGTATTCTTTCTCCGTTCCTGCACGGATAAAAAGTATGAATTAATTTAAAGTCGTATGAATTAATCGTGTGATAAGTGTTTTATTAATATTAATTACAATGTAAGAAAAAAAAGTAATTTATAAATTAAACTAAATACTTAAAAATAAACTAAATTACACTACAAAAAAACTGTTTTATAATAAGTGTTTTTATATTATTAATTGTTGAAATTCATTCACATATATCGAATATGGTAATCGATAACTTATTTTATGTGTGATCTTTTTTTTAAGAATTATCGCCTTCCAAATAGAATTTAGGGTTAATGTTTCCATTTTGTAATATAAAATTTTTAAGCCATATCTCAACTCATTACATTTCTTTGGCCCAAAAGACCCCGTCTCCTTTATTTATATTATACCATTGTCTATACATTTTTCCAGAAACTAAACTGCTAAGCAAACTATTAAATCGTGATATTGACATATTAACTACTGAATCATCACGAGTTCTATAATGGAAATTTAGCTGTAGTTAAAACTTTTTAACCGTAACATTAACCACTAATTAACTTTCTATATATCCGGATTTATAATTCGAATACAATTGGCTCCCATCGCCATTCGACTGCAACCAACAATACCACAATATATTTTCGTTTCTCTAAATTATGTTTTCCAAATCTATACCTTATTTAAACGTGTTAAGAATCAGTATTGAATAGTTAGATAACATTGAATGCATAAATAATTTATTTTGCAACAACATTCCACATTGCCATTTTTATTGTACAAATGTGTACAATTTGTATTTAATATGAGCACATAAATAACGCATGACAGGTTTATGCGTTGAGAGGAAATGGTTAACCAGATTTGTTTTGTGGCGGATGTATATTTTTACACGACGTCCGAAGGGTGTATGTGAAATTTTCAGGATTACCGGTTTATGTGCGTATTTTTCTGTGTGAAGTATGTAAGTGGTATTAACTTTACAATAAACAAAGTCGCTTTCGGCGTCTAACTGCCTGTCTGTATATACGCTAACTCCTCCTAAACCACGCAACGGACTTTTAAGGCTTGTAGCAATGCCAAAGTCTTCGAGGCTTTTTCAGTACCTACTGATTTTTCGGGTTATAGCGAGGATTCCATAGACACCGTCATTTTTCAAATGCATCATTATTTTATTGTGAATAATAAAGTAGTATTTAAAAAAAACATAAAAAAACTTAATTATTTAACTCTCTTTTATAAAATTGTACATATTTTTATCCTGTTTTGATTTAAATTGAAGGAGTAAAATGGTTTCACGTCAATAATTTGCAGCTGATTTGGTATTTTTGTTCTCAACTTAAAATAACTATAGAAATATTAAGAAAAAACACGTTACGACTTACATCGTTAAGATTCGTGATTTTTTTGGGTAAATAAATTATTGATCAGTGAATACCAACGAAAAGTTGTTTCGTTTGCACCCCACTTTCGAACCTTTTGCGGCAATAGGAGCCTTAAGCGATTTTCACCAACATAATCACTTATTAAATATACTAATTAAATATTTATGTAAATAATGTAGAGCTACTGAATATAGTTTAACCCGCGGCGTAGCCACGGGTAAATTTTTTAGTAAAAAATAAAAAACAATCCCTTATAATCCTAGACGATAAATACAGACAACATTCAAATTCTCGTTAACATACTTACCTATATTTTCAGAACGCAGACATAAGAAGAAAGTCCTCCAAGCCCTCCTACCGATGTTAGTAGGAATGAAGTCAGCTGGCGCAGTAATATTTGCCCTCACACTGGTATCAATCCTCACCATAAAGGCATTCGTGGTCAGCAAACTAGCCCTACTCGTCACAGTGGGATTGGCAATTAAAAAGCTCTACGAAACTTGGGGCAACGGGTAAGTATTTATATTTTTTTCAAATCGGTTTACTTGCAGATATAATGGGTCAATATGTTTGCAACGCACTGTAGTCACGAAATATTAAGGTACAGAAAACCTGTTCCGTTTTTATTGGAAACACTTTCTTACTTACTTACTTAGTGACTTTAGTATTTGCAAACTATTAGTCAACAAATTTTAGTATTTTTCAGTTTATTTTTTTCTAAATATGAATTATCGACTTTAAAAGTAAGATACTTACTTGCGGCAAGCCAGACCTGTAGAGAGACTAGACAGAGCCCAGCTGGCATATGTCATGTCAACTAAATGGCCAGTCCGACGCTGCATAATCGTTACATACATAATTTCGCCTCTTTGCTTCAATAATGTGCTATCTTGGAAATTGAAATGATATAAGAGTTTTTTTAACTATTAAAAAATAATTATATCGAAAAAAGTTATTCGTATCAATACAATTATTTTTTGATAGTTAAAAAAATCCTATCGAAAATTTCAATTTTCAAAATAACACAATGAAGCAAAGAGTCGATTTGTGTATTTAGAATACTAAAATGGTCATAAATGATGAATATCGCGATATTCTATACATAAAAAGTGGGGAAAAATTACCAATATACTTCATAGTAGCGATATTTATTTTCTGCTACAATCTAAAAGTCGTCTTAAACTTTTTAGTCCCTTGTGAATAAAGTCAATTTAAGTAGATTCTCGTAGAATTGTCTCGAATAGTTGAAATCATCTTGGAAAATATTTATAAGCTGGCTGGGTTAATGTTTAACTTCTTACTTTTAGAATGTTTTACTTAGTTTTGACTTTGTTTGCTTGATTATATTTATTTTTCATTGATTGTGACTTTAACTATATAACAGCATGACTTATATTTATAGACATTTTACTGTAGACAGTGACCGGTGGCATAAGTGAAGTACACAGTGTATAGCCTGAAATTAATAAAAATGCTTTAAAGTTTTGTGAATATAATTTTTAAGTGTAAATGTATATATTTATTATTACTAAATTAGTTTAAGTATAAACGTAACTTAACGGAGAACCAATATAAAACGAAATAATCAACAAAACAAGATTACAAAAAAATCTATATTTACATACATACACACATTTCACTTAAGAAGGAAGTAATAATAAATGCTCTCATATACAATGTACATAAGGTATCTTCGGTTAGTACTACTTTTATGTATTTTGATAAAACTTGGCATTGTTAATTCAAAATACTCTCGGGATTCTCTTTAAAATTGATTATTTATTAAAATGAAATTGGAAACATAATAAAACTTAATTTAAGAAGTTATCTAAAACTATTTATTTATTCAAATGTAACATAATGGAATGTAACTTAAGAAATTACCTAAAACAAAACTAAGGTATAAATTAAACTGCTGTAAAACTCAATTGTACCATTTATAACATTAGTAATATAGCAAATAGTTTGTACAAAATTAAAATTTAAAACGCCTGTGTAAAATATTATTGCAATGAATCTAATATTTGTGGTTTAGTAGTATACAATTTTTAGGCAAAATCTTCACTATAATTTGATGTTTAATTACCTGAACTAAAATGATAGCTGCGACTGACCTTTTTTTATGTTGTATGCTTGAAGCATAGTGTTGTAGTGTGGCCCGTTCATAAGTGAGTTGTGTGAGTTGAATCAATGACTGACACAACTTACTTATGAATGAGCCATAGTTGACAGACATATACACAGAGTATAGTTGACCACAATAAACTAAGCTTTAAAGGATTAGCTATCAAAATATCGACGCTCCCATGCAATAATCCAGTATTCGAAAAACTCAAATTTTACAGGATAAAAATATTTTGTGATTTTGGTCAGTTAGAAATGTTCCGTGCAAAAAAATGTCAAGGATATTTTCATAAGTAACAGTAGAAAAATCTAAAGCAAACATGGATCCCAAGTCACACATGTTAAATTTGATATTTACATTTTATTTCAGTAATAGTACACTATTGGATCATAATGTATGGGGTCGATATGTGTATGTGTATACATAAGATCTTCACGTCGTCAACCAACTGTTGTTGTGTTGAAGTTTGCGCCACCTATTCCAATCCCCCGCTGTTCTCATCCAGCCCCCATCAGCGACCTTGCGCAGGTCGTCGCTCCGTTAGCCTGGAAGACGTGCTCCACTACATTTGCCGAGATGCGGTCTCCACTAAAAAACTCCTCTTCTCCATCGGTCATCAGTCTTGCGACAAATGTCGCCTGCCCACTACCACTTTAGCTTGCTAATTTAAAAGATCATCATCCTAGCGTTAAATTTCGGTTGCGGTCGGAGAATTTGTTTTAGACCCCGGAGACCGCTTTCCTTTTTCTTCTCCGTTTCACGCGGTCTTCATCACTTATTGTACACTATACGCCAGCGGAATACCATTCTTCACGAATCAAGCCAGCCTTTTCTGCTGTAATATGGCGGAGGCGGCATAACTAGACTGATTACAAAAGATATTGTATAAACAAACAAAAAACACTGAGTAGTTAGATTAATAGGTACTAAATCAACAGTGGAGGGTGAATATCCCTTTACATTATATTAGGTATTATTAGTAGCGTAGGTAATTGGTCTCGTTTATCTTTCATAGAATTCTTTACAATACGCCTGCGTTTCATTATAATAACTGATAGGCTTTTACATTTAATATGTAATATTTTTTGTGCTAGCAAATTTCGTTATTAGATTTGATAAAAGGCTAAAACTTCTAGCAACAAATATAATAAATAATATGGTTAATTAAAACTCTATTGATTTTTAGGTTATCATGCTATAGGTTCGTGATTGATAGGTATCTCACCTGGGGCCCTGTGAGATAAAAAGGTACGCACCTTGCACAATTTGCAATATGTCCTTCGACAGCTTACATGAGCCAGGCACCGGTATTACAATCTCACATCTTCTAATTTAATTAACTATTTTAATTTTTTACACACGTCGCGGCACGGTGGATTAATGTTGAGCTTTTATTTAAATATTTTGAGTAGAAAATAAACTTTTTAATTCGTATTCGTTCCTAGCGGGCGAGTTTTGCAACGTCTCTTTTTGGAACGGAAGCGGGTAGAGGGAGGAGATTTTGAGTACGGAATACGAAGGAGCGAACGAATGAAATGAACGGGGCGTACAGGCCCAATTCTTTTATTTCAAAATCTTGGCGTAGTGAAGATATTCAAAGTACGATTCCATTGCTATAGTGTCAACAATTCGCATTCTACGAAATGCACAATATCTTCTCTATATCGCCGTGGCAGAATAATAGGAGAACAAAATTGGTATTAAAAATAGCAGAAATAGCATTAACCGAAATGAATATTGAATATTGAATAACCTACCAAAAATTTTAAACGTTTATTGCGCATATTTTCGCTTATATATATTTATAAACATACAGCGGCGTGCCACAGGCAAGCCATTGCAATTAACACGATATCGAAATCAGGCAAAATTAAAGAATGAGACGACAGTGTCCGGCGATTTTGGTGAGATAATAATAACAGACTTGTGCCCCTGATGTTAATTGACGATGCGATATAGAATGAAACACGCAGTAGCTTATAGTATATATCTTTTTATTTGTGTCCTGAAGACGATTACTTTATGTGAATAAAGTACAATAAATACAATTTCCTGCGGCCGGGCGACCTGTCGCAACAGGCGATAAAACAGTCCACATCCAGGTGGTAGATAAAGTATTTCCCCATCTGCATGGCTACCACCCCTGGTCTAGAATATACCGCCATAACAATCTTGAGTTATGTTGCGGCATTAGTGGCCAGGTTTCAGTCTCGCTTTAGAGAGCGGCAGTACATTGGTAGCACCTTTGGTGTTACAAATGTCCTTAGGCGATGGTAACCGCTACCCATCAGGTGGGCCGTCTACTTGTCTACTGAACTCATGCAATAAAAAACAACAAACTTTTTCAAGTGATTACGAAAAGAAATTCGCACTGACTCTCTTATATTTACGAAATTTAATAAATTATCTGCATAATTTCTATATGTAAGGATATGATAAATAAATACACTTAATATTAATAATTAAAAATAAACCTATACTTAAGCTGAACTATATATACAAATAAAACTAATATTAAACACAAAAAAAACAGCCCTAGTCAAGCTCTTGGGCAGAAGGAAACTTTTCCATAATACGTATTATTTCGCTTCATTAAATGGCAACGCGGCAAGCTTATATAATAATATGTTATTATATCTAATAATATATTGCCCGAGATAAGACCATTTGGTGGCATGACTGTTAGTTAAATATTATAAAGACAGTAATTTTTGTTACTAATTTATTGAATAAATAAATAAAAATATACTAGAATTCCAAAACAAGTGTTAGAAGCTTTATTTTTAGTTCTGCCAGAAATAAATGAAAGTATTGTATTTAAAAAAAAATCATAGTTTACACTGAAGACAAATGTAAGAGCTAAAAAAATATGACTATAAAATTAAGTAATAATATTTGTATGTGACCTACATTATATTTACTTGATGATTTTTACTGAGGTGACTGAAGAAGATATTACTGACGTAAGTGACATAAATAATACCGACTTGAACATTTGAACACGGTCTAAAACTTCATGATATGTTCAATTTAATAAATTTTCCATTACAGCGTCGGTATACCAAACCACCCATATTTATATTCGCAATATCCGATCGATTTTCCGAGCGCCACATCGCACGCATACTCCGTAAGTGGAGTGAGCCAACAATTCGCGTCACCGGATGTGTATAGTCCAACTGCATTGGGAACACACACCCACCAACACGAAATAATGCAGCCGAGCGACGCAACAGCTCAGCAGTCGCAACAGGCGCCGACTTTACAACTGGTTAACAACACCAGAGCAACGGAGAGATGGGATGGTAAGTCTCGGTTAATGAAATTCCTCGACCCGATCATTGAAAGTGTCCGACATGTTATCGATCCTATAGCTAGTGTTGTATTTGATGCAACAGCTACTTTCCGTGGCAGAAATACTGATACAACACCTGCTAAAACTGATGATGAAGAAATCAAGAAACCTAGAGAAATCCTCATGCCTCAGCCTAGAAATATAGCTCAAAGAAAAATGAATCATAGAAAAAAATTACCAAAAAAATATTCTAAACTAAAAGTTGATTTGAACAGGTTAAAACATAATAAAGATTTTTATGATTATATTAAAACTAAAAAATATAAACATAACTACCCCAATACTTTTTATTATCCTAGAATTAAATACACTATTAATCCTAATACATTTATGTTTAAACCAAATAATAGCCGATTAGTTCCGTATAGAAAGGAAACTTCACAAACAATGACGACCACGGAGCAAAATTTTATTTTAAATGAAACTGATTGGAAACCTATAATAAATTTTAATCAAATGTTTCCTGATGATGTCAGCAACGAAAATAATTTTAAATCTAATGTAAGTAGTAAACGATTTCGTAGAAACAAAAGAAGTATAAGCGCATATGAAGGTACAGTAACCAATTTTAGAAATGCATCATTAGATGATTATAACAGACACTATAAGGTTGGTAACAAGGGTAGGGGCATACTTGGATATTTTCTTTATAATTTGTTTTTAAACTTTTTTCCTAACGTTGTAAATACAACAGAAGAACCTATAAACAATACACGGAAGCAAGAGCCTAAACCGGTATCAGAAACTCCTGAATCGGGATATTACAGAGCTGTGTATGATATATTAATGACAACTCTTGAGTTAATGGACGGTTTTGTTAATGCAGAAGAAATGATCAACGATGAACTTTTGGGTGAAGATGACATTAAAAAGAGGCCAAACAAAAAGAAAGTAAAAAAGAGGAAAGTTATTAAAAATAAAACGGCACCTAAATGTCCGCAGGCTAGTAGTACTATACCCGTTAATGACGAAACTAAAGAAATTGATACTAATACAGAAAAAATTAGTAATAGTTGAAATTTTTATCCAAGAATCGTACTCAAATATATGAGAAATTATGTATTACAAAATTTTACTCAATTGTTTGATTTCATTTTCCTACACTATAAGGTAATGTGCTTAAACATTGTTTACATTACAATTTTGCATTTATTATTTAGATTAGTTTACGGGTGATGGTATGAGTTTAGATTGGAGTGGCATAGCAAGTGTATTTTTTACATTTGTATCGTCAATGTTGTATATAGAAGTATAATACTTTATATTTTAATTATTACCCACATCATAGTTATGTTATAATTATCAACTTTTATAGATATTTTTATAAAGTTGGAATAAAATTACTTTTACCTGAATTAATGTTTTGATACTTACAAGTTACTTATTTTTATTTTGTAGACAAGTTTTGGTTGATAATGATTTTTATTCTTTAATAATCTCAGATACTTTAAAGAATGCCATTTGGTTTTTTGTATAATAGATATTTTAATCTGAGTTAATCTTTTTGTTAAGTGTGTACCAATATTATACTTCGAATAGTGACTGGTTTGGATTCTGAATTGGATCATTATCATTATGAAAGATATTTAAAAAATGCAACCAAGAATATTAGTATTGTCATTTTTCGAAGTGTATGTAGATATGCTAGTTAAGGCTAAACAATACAGTGGATTATTTTGAACTGCAGTATAAAAATTATTTTGTATTAAAATTCCCTTTCATTTTTAAATCTTGAGCCGAGTTTTCAATCACTAGTTGCAGCTAATAAAAAAAAAGAAATAGTATAATAGTATGAGAATCAGCTGTACGTTTAACCTGAATGCATCAAGATTAGAGTTTATATTTTTATGTATGATAATTTTGATTATATTATACAGGCTACCGGCGTCGTCCAATGTTTTATGGAACATCGCGCGCTACTTCAGAATCTTATTCGGGTTACCAGTACCACCAATGAGTTACGCCGAATCAATGACAATGCCGATGTACGCCGTGCCACAAATGTACGCCCCAGTAACAATGTCAACACAGGCGTCATAGCAATAATTGGACAACCGGACGTAGGATCAAGTGGCGTTATTAGTTGATTATACTGCTAAATGTCAGATCGCCACGTCGACTTGATCCATACACGCATTTCAATGAGAACGTGGTGATCTGGCATTTAGCAAAATATGATCATTCAGTCATAGTGTTTCATGTTACTTGATTTTAAAAAAAATCACTGATTCTAAATTAAATTTGCTTACTAATTCTTTTATCGAAAATATCCAAGTGATATGAAACACTGCGATTTGTCCCCCACCTTTTTGGTTTAAGACTGATTTTCTTGTTAGCAGCGCGAGCCCGTCGACTTTATTTAAGCAGTAACTTATTATTAATTTAAGTGTTATTTTTAAGACTTATTTATTCAGCACTTAATAAAATAGAGTGTATTTATATATGTAGTTTTATTTTCAAACTACCTATGCAAGTGACTTACATCCCATAGTTCAAAACTTGACAGACAATGTTTATAACATTGAAAATTAATACATCTCCACTTAAATAAAAAAATATGTTTGGATTTGTATATTGTCATGATTTTCTACATCTGACTAAGGATACCCCACACGACTATCAACACTACTTTTTTTATTCCACGGTTAGTTTTTAGTTTATGCCTATGCTTTATAAAGCCTAGGTGAGGCCGTATATGGAGTTATCACCTATGAGCTAGGGCACCCACTTACTAGGTATATTCAACGTCGAGCCATTTGCATTATCGATGAGCCCCTAGTAACAGACGGTTTATATACGCTTGGCTTCGGTGAGATTTCGGGTCTCTCTGGGTATTCTACTGACTGTATATTGGGGAGTGTTACAGGGAACTGTTCAGAATGGTACCTTCGTCCTCTTTCCACCACAGCACCGTTCGCCATCGGCTGGGAGTTCATCTTTATTTCCTTGAGCCAGATCCCTCATTTACAACGATTCTCAAGAATATTTCTCGTATGCGCTATTAGGATTTGAATTGAGCTTCCAGCTGAGGTCTTTCCCCAGCGCTTTGATATGGGGTTTTTCAAACTGGTTGTCATAAAATTCCTTTAAGGCCGGCAGCCGATTGGTGACTGTCTGCTGTAATCAGGTATAAAAAAAATTGTATCATAAAGCTTAATTCTTCACAGACGTATATACAGTGACGGCTTTGCCTATAGTACAGGGTGTGCAGTGCGCATGGGCGCAGGGTCTTAGGGGGCGTCGAGCGCCGCTCGCGACACCGCAAAAAAGCATGCGTCGCTCGCGGCACCAGCACTCTCAAAGACTATGCGCCCGTGTTATGGCTGACTCCGATTGCTATAGCAAAACAAGGGACGTCTGAAGCGTGTTCTTTCCTGTATACAATAACTTTCGTTTTTTCTTCCTAAATAATATTTTATACTCCTGTACCCTCAAAACAAAAACTCTCATAGATAGAAGTGAGGAAATGCAATGCGTCGTTACCATATCTTTGTTTCACTTATCAGTATAGGCCAACTTGGGAGTGAATAAATTAAAATATTGTATGAATGAGTTGAGAATGAAACAACTACAAATGTATGAATTGAGAATGAAACAACAGTATTTATGTTGTTGCTTTTTCAGCACGGTTTCTTGTGAGTTCTTATTCTGAACGTGTACCTATTGTTTCCCGACATTATATAAAATTGCATCATTCGTACCCAAATTTCGGTTCACTGGTGAAAATATAACTCTAAGTATTCTATTTTGATCATGCTAGAGGGTAGTTGCGCGCAGGAACAATTCTCCCCACCCATCCTTGCCATCAAGAAAAAAAAACTTTAAATGAAGAATGCGCAAACAAAAGAAAAATCCCACATCATGCCAGTGCTGTCGCCGTAATATACATAGTTGGATCACGATATAAAGAAAACCACTTTAATTTAATTAAATAACTTTTTCATTTCTGATATTCGGAAAGTATGCTTGGAGTTGCCTGATCACAGGGATGAAAACAGTAGTTTTCGTCCCTGGGAAACGATCTTGCCTGCTATCAAAATTTTTAAAAAACTATACGAACTATAAATGCGACTCATGTCGCAACTTTTTTTACAGTCATTGTTAAATCGCGACATGAATTATCATAAAAAATATCAAACCACTTTTGTAACATCATTTTATACTTATAAAGTACTTATCACTAAATTATTATTTAATTTACATAAATTTGAGCTAAATATTTAGTAACATCAATGACAAAAAAATATTGACGGGTAGAATGTCACAGACAAAAAAAAATATTTGACCTTTCATGTGTGACGTATTAAATGAGTTCATCAGATTTAGATAAGGATTTCACGCCTGCATTCATTACAGAAGTAGATGTTTGTATAAGTAATCAGTTTTTATTTACTTTCCTCACATTCGAAATGAAAAGTAGTGTTTATCTCGGATGAAAGGTCTATTTAGGCACTCAAAATATTATTAAACCATCTCGTACCTAAATAGGTCACTTTCACCTCTCGTGTAACAGTTTGCTATAATTCGCCTAAATTAAATCCTAGTGGTGTGTGAACCCTCGGGGGACGAGTGCAGTTTGGTGGTGGACTGATGTGATGGCGAGGTAAGTTGCGTCTTCTTCCACGCCCCTTTGCCTTCTCCCGGCCATCGCTTCGCACCCGCACGGGGTATATATTGAACACGGGTGTTACATGGGGTAGAGCCGTTTCTGCGTATATACCTTTATGTATTATATAATTGTATATATGACTCATGAGGTACGACATTGTAACAATATGTGGGTACATTTATTAATCGAGGTTAATAATGCTTAAGATTCGCCAGTCGCGACAAAACCCCAAGGGGCAGCAAAAGCAATTTATTTTATAACAAATTCTCAAGAATTGATTGAGGCATTTATTTAATTAATCCACGGCCTAGCCATTGGTGGTCTCACGAATAACCAATTACACTGCTTGGTTACAAATCCCTAAAGAATAATAAATAAACTCGGTATTTTGGTTAAATTGTATTACAAGCTTCAATACCTCGGGGTATTCGGAATAACCAATATTGAGATAAAAAGCTACGAGACCATATACATATACATAATAATACTTGTTTCTTTTTTAGGCGGATTTCATTTGATGTTAATAATGTTATGAAAATTGTATTGGAATAGAAGTTTTGTATTAGATTACTTATTTTCTTTAATGTTGTCTTTTGCTAACTCAATCTAGAAAATAAGTCGTTTCTCCGTGCAGGAACGGAGAAAGAATACAATTTCCTGCAGCCGGGGGGCGGCCTGTCGTAAGAGGCGACAAAACAACCCACAGTCAGGTGGTAGGGCATTTGCCCGACTGGATGGTTACCACCCCTGGTCTAGAGTATGCTGCCATAACAACTTTGAGTTTTTTATTTTTATTTTATTTTATTGGAACCACAAATAGCTACATTATTATAATTAAATACAAAATTACAATTAAAAATATTGTGTAATAATGCAGCCCACACAGCGCTGTCCACAATTTACAATATAAATATATTACTGTTACATGCCGTCAAAGATAAACGCAAAGCTGCCTGTCGTAAGCGCAGTTTATTATCTTCCCGGATTTAGGAATTCTTTTATGTTTAGAATTTGTAATTAAGAAAAACATGCTATTGTTTTCTTACTTGTTTTATGACCATCATTAGCGTGTAACTAATCCTTATTGTTATTGTTTTCGACTTGTTGGCCGTTCGCAGGAATAGATAACCAGGTGTGCAAATTACTATTTCTCGGAAACTCAGTGCGCGCGGCCAATTTTTTTTGTACTGTGTAGTTAGTATAAGACAATGCCCGAATGGAGGGGTGGACAGTCAAGCGACGACTACGAAATGGGTAAGACGTTTTGTAGTACTTCCGATTAGCGATATAGACGACGGGCTTTGCGCGTGTCGAATTGCATTGAATCGTGCATTGTGAACTGGTTGCATCCAGTTTTATTTGTGTTTGTTTTATACGTGTTTGTACACTTCTAATAAATTCTATAGTAGTTCCAACGGCATTTTTAATTCGAGTCCTGTAGCTCGTAACATTATTAAAGGAATTTTGGTAATCGCTAGGATTAATATTAAATATATATTTATAGAAAGAAGGAAAAGAAAGTCAGTAAAAAAGAAGAGCAAGGAGAAAATAGAAATAGAATTATGATCATCACTGAGTTACTGTTTTGTGAAGCAGGAATTTGAATTTAGAAGGTGAGTTGGCAAATATGTCTATGTGTTTCGGCATCAGTGGTCAGGTTCCAGTTTCTCCTTCAAGGCCGGCACCTCATTGGGAGCACTTCTGGTATTGCTAATGTCCATAGGCAACGGTAACCATTTTCCATCACAGTTGGGCCGCCAGCATGTCTGTTATGCTTCAGCAATAAAAAAAGTCAGAAAACAAAAGACATAAAACTTTTCTCAGTTCTTATGTAATCGACGGGGAAGTAAGAACGGTTTTCAACACATGATAACAATTTTTTTATCTCTAATATTATTTCTCTATAGATGGTCTCTGTAGTTGAGTAGTACAGTCCTTAGCCACCCTAACTAGCTGGAACACAGGCTGCGGGTTCTATTCTTGGAATGGTAAACTCCGTGAAGAAATAATTTCTTAAGTTATTACGACTAATACACATACTAAAACTACGTTTTAACGGTTTGTAGCGCGGTGATTTATTTGATTTTTATTATTCCGACGCTTTGGCCACTTTTTAGTGGCCGTGATCACGGAAGACAAAGATGTCAAGTGTCATGGAGTATTGTTAAAGTTTTATGTAGCCTACCGCCACCTTGTTTGAAAAATCGGAATAATAAGAATCATATAAATTTTATTCTATTCTACCATTTAAGAGCTCTATGCTCTTGTCGGTGGAGCCTCCTCAATCTTCTCTTTTATGGTTGTCCAGTTGTTTTACTTCTATCTAAGACAGGACAACCACTTTTTCTTTTATTTGATCCATGAATGCTTCTGGAGGAAAGGATGGGGAAGATGTTTGGCCATTTGCTACGACACGACATCTTCTTATGCACGTTAATCGAAGGCAAATTGGAAGCAAGGAGAGAGAAGACCAAATAAATTACCGCGCTGAAAACCGTTATAACTTAGTTTTATTATTTGTCATGAAGCTTTTCTTTACGTTGGGTGTCTACTATGGGTATATTAGCCATAACACAAACATAATTTGCTAAGCTTGGGGATATACAGTAAAACATGTGTTGTCGTCTGCGCATTAAATTATTTATTTCGATCTGGCAATTATTAAATCAGACTGTTGCTGTTTCTGTATTTTACTGAATATATTCCATTTATAATGGAGTTAAATGTCATGAATTCTCTGTAGTGGGCTGCCTCATAAAATCTTTTTCGTTATCGTCTTATGGCTGGTTCCAATATGCTATTCATTCACTTACCTTACGATCGATTTAAGGAAAATAAACGGTTGATAAGTTATAGGAAAGGGTCCTTATTAGAATTTATCGCTTTTATTTAATTTCTTATAAGCAAACAAACAAGCAGAGGGCTCATGTGATAAAAGTGTAAAAAGTGTAAAGGCAAGCGCAACTAAACCTACTAACTTTCAAATTCACTTTCTTGTATAAACTGAGTGAATTTTTCATTTGATATTTGATGCTCTTTCGCGTTATATTTAATTGCCAAAAGCTGCCAAATAGACAAACGACCTACCTGATGAATAACAGTCACTGTCGTCTATAGATGTTTGAAACACCAGGCGTTTTTTTTTTTTCAATCAAATAGTCAAAAGATTTCAGCGAAATACGGCAAGGTAACTTAAAATGCCCTTCTACATTTTGTTAAAATTATTTAATGTTATAATCAAAAGTGTTTTGTACTACATCAGATTTATATTTGGATTGAATAATATTTATTTTTCTAAATTAATATTATAGTATCACGTTATCTTCTTTGCTCAACCGATTTTCTCGCGCCTTCCATACTTCTCCAATCTTCCCAATAGCTGTACAAATGTGGCTCAGTATAGACTTGATAGGTAACATTCTTTTTTTCCTGTAAGTGTATGAAATATTGTAATTAGTAAATGGCCCGAATAGTAGTTTGGCCGAATACCGAATATTCGGCTACGCTCTATGTGCAATTCGCGCGTAGCAGATTAGTATGGATTAAAATAACTAAATAGCAGCATTATATCTTTGGACAAGGGTATTGTGCTTTCTTCCATGCCGAAACGGATTTTTTTTAAACTAAATCCCATTTAACACTGTTAAAACGTAGTTTAATTATAATTTCTTGATTTAAATATATGCAATTTTGAGCAATATGTGCGTTTTTTATTTCAAGATTTGGTATTCGGTATTCGGCCGAATACTGTGTACTTTTCGGCCGAATACCGAATATTCGAGGCATCTCTAGTGATTATCATTCTGTAGCTATTTCGGAAAACCGTCATGCCAGCTAATTCACGAATAAAAGTTAAGTGTAGTATGAGGCGTTGGTAAACTTGATCTCAACATACGGCCGGTCTTTATATCAAGAAGGAGGCGATCTTCACATAGGGAGGGAGCTACTTTAGAGTACTATTTAGCACTCTATGCTAATCAAGGAGGAGACTGTGCGGGAGCATGAGGGGCTTCCTTGCTTTGATCCCAACAAAGGAATTTATGTGTTTATCTCTTTTTAGTGTCGCTTTTTTGTTTCGTCAAGTTTCAAATCACAATGATTGTAAAGAAGTTTCACTTCAAAAAACGCATCCTAAACTCAAAGGGCGCGGCTTCAAATCCTGGCTGGAAAACATGTACCATTTAGTCAGTTTTCTAGCCTAATGTACATATTATTCCAATTACCACATACTAACGGTGAAGGAAAACATCGTGACGAAACCTGCACATCTAGATAATCGATGTGTCAAACTCATCACTCTGCCTTGGACAAGTGTGGCGGCTATAATTTTTTTTAACAATAATTGGCAGCCAAACACATTATATGTCCCCACGCTAAGCAAGTTACCATTGTGTTATGGGTAGGACCATAGTAAGTAACAGAAAGTTGGATTCCGAAATTTATCATGCCAAGAATCGAACCCGGAGCCTCTGCGTTCCAACAAGTTCGGCCGGCTAAGACTTCGGCCGCTCAACCACAGAGGCCGTCGTACTGTCCGTTCTCCTTCATAATGAGAGTCCCAAGCCAACAGTGAAACGTTTATGGACTATTATTATTATACATGTATGTCTGCAGACCACGAGGCATAAAATTGGCTCAGATTTTTGGAGGGCTTGCATGGAGCAATGGGAAGACCAACGTAGAGGCCCTTAAGACAAATTTAATCTAAGCGTGGCGTGATACTGACCGGCGATTATCCCTGTCTACACCATATAAAAATGCACCGAAATACAAGCTCCGTTTAGTGTAGGACTATTGTAGGGAATGAGACTAAAAGGTACGGGACTATTGGGATGAACTGCTAGTGGAACTACAGATCGGGGACTATGAGGACTATGGCGTCTACCCGTCGAAATGTTTAGGGACCATGGAAAAAACGGGCCGAAGGTGACTCGTCACTCACTGCATGGGCGCCTAAAAATGCCGCACAACATTGGCGACGGACAATATAAAGGTGTGGAGAGGTGGGCTGCAGGTTCACCGAAGCTGCTTCTGACGTTATGCCATTTATCACTCCCATTCCTGGAGCTTGAGCCTTAGTCTTGTGGACTGTTATTATTATTTTTGTAGCTGTTTGGAAAACGCTACATGTATATACTTTCTTTCGTGTATAAGCCTCGTTCGTTACGAACAACATATCGGCTAGAGCGGTTTGATTGAAAATAAATCAAATTCCATCGGCGACACACGCCTCGATGTGTTACAACGCTATATTGAATCTGGTGGCGCCTTGTGTTTGATACCAATAGAGGGATGGCGTCGACTGATGAGATTTTTATCTCTTTGGGCTTCAGTAGTCACAACAAAAACAGAACCTTTTTAGATTTTCATGTCCGTATGTACGTCATAGTCTTTTTGCTGAGAGATTTATCAACTGCATCTACCATCAAAGAAGAATGTTTTGAGTGATATGTGGATTATTATATTATATGGATAGTTTTGTATGTGAATAAAAAAGATCTTTTTAAATAGATGCTGCATCTTAACGATACAACATTATTAAAATTAATATCTGTTATAATTAATAATTAATTTAAACCTGACCTAAAATAATGAGGCCGGTGTGCATAGACATTTAACCTACGGTTAAAATATAATAATAGCTGTTTAGCCGTATAGTTTTAGTGATTATTTTATTTTAACCACAGATTAAAATTAATGATTTTTATTATATTACATATAATTGAATACCATAAAAGAAAACTTATTTGTATCGTATTCTACCCATAATCCTTTAAGACTATAAGTATAATACTGAGCCCAGATCACCGTCTTCTATGGGTAAGCCATAATATATATAAATAAAAATCTAGAACCCGATTCCAGCGCCACTTACCGGATCTAATTGTGAATCTAAGCCACCCCGGGACACACTCAAACACATGTAAAAAATTTCATCAAAATCGTAAAACTAGATTGCAGCGCCACCGCAGTATAAAACAATGACCTGATGGAGGGGGAGTCAGTCGAGCGAGAACCGCGAGCGAAACGAGACGCGTGTACTACAATCGGGAATCTAATAAGTGACAGACTGCGCGTTTTATTGAATTATGACCTTCTGCATTACGTTTAGACTTGTTGTGTTCAGTTACATTTGTACCTGTGTTATACGTGTTTGTATAGTTCTAATAAATTCTATAATAATTCCAACGGCATTTTAATTCGAGTCCCGTAACTCGCAACAGTACATTAGATTTTTTTTTTAATAGCTTCAATGTACGGACACAGCATGTTCAGAATTTTATAACACTAGATAAAGATATGTATGCAATTAAAAAAATCTCCTATCTTGAATTTCAATTGATAATCGCCTAGTACAAAAGTAATTCATAAAACCTCCATCTAGTAATATAGAACTAGGAGCTTTAGTGAGTTACAATTTGAATGAGCAATTGTCATACTATTAAATATGTAAATTTAAAAGTAAGTTAGTTTATTTATAGCCTTGTTACCTCTTCACGTATTAGCAAGTAAATTAAAAACCGTCATGACCTGTAAAGCCTAAAAGTATTAATAATGAAGCAAAGCAAATTATATTAAACACATGTTAGTAATAATATTCATTTATTCCACAATAAACAAGTTAGTACAATTAATATAGAATCAATAAATTAATACATATGGGCAAAATGCTGGGTTATTTTGTCTTTAAATGCGAAATTAGCTCAACATTCTATTCTATTTTTGGCGTTTTGGCTTCAACGCTTCTGACGCTGATTCGGCCAATGTTAGCTCAACATTAGCTATTTTTACAAATATTATTTACATTTTTAGTATACCGTGTACGCTAGTTTACTAGTGATCTATCAAAAGTGACAAGACAACTTTGGCTAATCTGCATTGTAACATATCAACATTATTTTTACAAAAAAAAACAGTAAAACCTATTACAATACCTCACTAAGCCTCTTAATATTTAAAGTCTAAATCGTACTTTACAATTTAATATTGTATTTGAAACCAGTCAAAAGGGTTAATTATTTTAGCAGGATGACACAGGTCACATAAAATAATGCTGACATTACTGTCAGTTCTTCTACGTCATTTTGACAGTGACAGCTGTCAATGATAACTTAATAGGCCCCTGTTTGTTGAGATGAATCTCCTTAAATTCCATCAGGTGTCTCTCACTTTCATGATTTAGTCCTTTTTAATGATAGCCTGAAATGTGTTCGAACTTTTATTACTTTTTAATAACAGATCATGCCAATGAATTCTATTGTCTTTAATCTTGAAATCAATCTAATTCTTGAATTCTTTTTAATTTAGAATATTTAGTATTATCTGTAATAAAGAGTGTGTGATTAAAATTACTTTTGAGCAAATGTAAAATTCTAACTAATAATATATATACAAATGTGAATTTGTTTGTTTGTATATCATATACTTCAAAATTATATTTAATTAGTGTTTACTCTTATAAAAGCTTTCTTTAAGTTGTACCCTATAGCTACGGTAGTGCTACCAAAATAATTCTTTTTGACATAAAGTCGGCCCACAACACCGATATCCTCCATAAATATGTCAAAAAGTGTGATATTATTTACTATTATTTCTGTTCAAAACCAAAACCGATTGCAATTTTAAAACTAAAATCGGTTGAATATTATCAATACCTGATAGTTGTGAAGACGTGAAACAGATTCAAAAAGCCCCTATTCTGGTATATTCATCGAAATCTTAACATCCGTTTTCGAGATAGCCTGTACATATTTACAAAGTCCTTTTAAAGTATTAAATGATAAATTAAAATGAAGTAGATACAATATAGAAAGGGTGTGTCGAAGGCTGAGACACTGGCGTCTTGTTAATTGATTCTCATAATGTTGTTAAGAGTCTTAGTAAAAAAAGAATTAAGTTTTGTAAAGAAATCTATTTAGTTCATAGCAGTTTAAAGTTGAATCCATTTACTCGTTTAATTTACATATCTAAATAATTCTATTAAAACATTAATTTATGTATCTCATAATAACTGTTAAAGTAAATAATTATTGCAGATGTTAAGGGAGGCTTTGCTGTAGGTGAGCGAGACAAGAGACTGAAACACGAGGTAGGTGACCGCGAAGCATGAGACATTTGCTTTTTATGCGGTGAATCTTCCAAGTGTATCGTTGCCCGTAACTATATTTTTATAAGTGGGATGGCTTATTAAGAATTTATTTGATTCAAGTGCATTGTTGATAACAATAATGAATATTAAACAATGATATGGTAGCCAATTATGAATGAGCTAGCACTAATTTATCCGTGCAGGAACGGAGGAAGAATATAATTTCCTCAAGCCAGGCGACCTGTCATAAGAGGTGAAAAAACAAACTACAGCCAGGTATTTGCCCGTCTGGATGGCTACCACCCTGGCCTATAGTATGCCGCCATAAAAACTCTGAGTTGTGATCCGGCGCATTAGTGACCAGTTTCCAGTCCCCCTTTAGAGGGCGGCAGCACATTGGTAGCACCTTTGGTGTTAGAATTTTTCATAGGCGATGATAACCGTTTTCCATTAGATGGACCGTCTGCCTGTCTGCTAAATTTATGGAATAAAAAACATATTTTTTGTAGGGGTTGCGGACAATGATAAATTCAAGTTCACCTGTGCAATTGTATGAAGATCATTTGAAAAGTGAGACAGTTTTTAATACAATTGCATATATAGCGGGCGTGTTATGGCCCTCTGTATCACGTCTCGGTCGCTTATCGCGCTCACCTGTTTCGGTCACATACCTTAAAGTCTACCTTAAGATACACTACGTTCCTTAGCTAGAGTTTTAATTACATACAAAGAAAATTATAAATTTTCAGTATAGAAGAAAAAGACAGTGCCTATAGTAGGAAGTAGTTGGAAAGATCTATAGCTAACTATAAGCTTGTGTAGAAAGTGTTGTGAGTGTTGCCGTGCATTAAGATAATCGATGTGTAAAGTCCATTAATCCGGAAGACAAATTTGTTGAGTTCAATATCCATTGCTTATGGAAGAGCTGGGAAATCTCATTTAAACCATATGACCTAAATTATATGCTACAATTTTGTTGTAAACCGATAATAATCCTTTAAAGGTGTTTTATTACCCCATCGAATTTAAAGTATGTATTGTTCGCGCTAATCCCTTTGAATGCCTCCCAGTAAGACGTCATAAACCCTTCTCTTCTATCGTTTGCATTTCGTTGCACATTCTTTGAAGCCTTCAAATTGAGAATTCCAAATACTAGTGAGCATGTTGCTAGGAGGCCATGGCCAATTTTCAATTATATAAGTTCGGTCAGTCGGGAGTTAGTTGTGTTTCAACTGCGATGGAGGCGTTAGCTAGTGTACTTTCGTAACGAGTATCATATAAAGTTGGACTTTGTACGATTTATGTCATTACGATTTTCTGCTTTAGGTTTTGGATTTGTTATATTCGGTTGTATTTGCAAGAACTGTGAATTAGGTATGTGTGTGTACTTTCAAAATTAATGCCAAAATTTAGAGCATTGTACAAAGCAGTTTTTAAGGCATTCATCTCGAAATAACGAACCCGGGTTTCAATTTTACTACATTTACAGATAGATTGAATGAATTAATGAGTGAAAACTCTTTATTATTCAACATAACTCATACCTAGACAATTTATTATGAATACAGTCACTTCCATTAGAACAATGGACGGCCTTATAGCTTATAGCGATCTCTTCCAGGCAACCCGGTCTCCAAGAAGCCATTAAAAGAAAAATTAAATAACATTTGGTGGTTTAACTAAATTCAAATCGTAATTAAATATAATTATAATCATTGAAAAATATTATAATAATTGAAAGTAAAATATTTGGTATATTTTAGTTCAAACAAGTTCATCAGAATTCAAAATTTTTTCATTATTGAGCCTGAATTAATATCACATTTATGTCTTGAATGGGTTGCTCCCTCATACTTTTTATGTCAGATAGGAATAGATCTTGAGCTGTATTTACTGAGGGGTTATGTAGTATTCCGATCAGTTGGGTTTAAAGAACTCATTTTTTTATTACTTTTGGGTTGATAAATACTTATATAAGGGGTCCAAATATCCATGACGAAGAACAGGAGCTTCAGTCAGTACCTATCCGGTACACAAGAATAACTAACTCCGTTGGCTCAGTGACCCAAAATGTGTCTCGGCCTCCGAGACGAGAACACGCCACCTGCTTCTGTCCTGTGCGATTTCTGGGCAATTAAACAAGAATAATAAAACAAAATTATGTTTAGTTCGAATATAATATAAAAACTACATTTTTCATTCAGAGACAGATAGAGACATTTTAACGTGAGTTTTTTGGACAAAATCTGATACTTAAGGAAAAATATGAAACACGATGTATTTATTAGACAAACCTTTTTGTGGAATATATACAAATTCTCCCTAAAATATAAAATAGCCAGACTAAAAATATTTACATACTTCGTAGGAATTCATTATTTCGCTTTTAAGGTGGGTTGTACCAAATTCTGTCCGTTTTACTTCAAAGTTGAACGTTTAAACTATGATTAAGATTCAAAGTTGCAATGAAGTACCTATTTTTAAGATCATAATTTAAATTGATGAAGCGAAAAGATGATCCATCGGTTCTGTCTACCCTAATGGGAAACAGGCATGACAATGTGTAAGTGTAACTTAAGTTTATTCTATTTCTTGTATGATTTCATATATATAGATTCATAGTAACCTTTGTTCATGGAGATAAAATGTACAATTCTTCTTATGTTAGTACGCATTTGTGGCGAGTTTCGTGAAAATGTAATTCTTATACAATAGCCATTTCCGTCAGTTTATCTCTCCGGCTGTTTAAATATGTCACAACAACTTTTTACTTAAATGCGTGTTTAAGGATGAAATAAGGCATAAATGTATATTTGACGGCCTCTGTGGTTGAGCGGGCTAAGCCTTTGCCGGCTTACTTCACTGCAACGCAGAGGCTCCAGGTTCGATTCCTGGTATAGTAAATTACGGAAACGTATTTTCTCCGTTATTTACTATGGTCTGGGTGTCTGGGTTCGGCCCCAGAATGCTCCGTTGTATATTACCCATAACACAAGCGTAATTTGCTTAATTTGGGGATATACAGTGTGTGTGTTTGTCTGCCGATTTATTATTATATTATTTTATATTCTTCTGTATAATGATGTAATGAAAACGTGAAAAAAAACTGAGTCTGGCAGCCAAAACAAATTTTGGAACAAAAAAAGTTTTAAGTATAAGTATATTATACAGAATATATAAGATTCTGACGTTATTAAAACTCGAACAATTAGGTATCTACCGTATAAAATTATTTAGTTAAAAATACATCATATCTCAAAAACTGCTTAAGAGATATTCTTCAAACAAATTTTCTTTGACAGTATTTTTAGCTCTATCACTTTAAACTACTGAGAATTTTGTATTTCACAGTTCTAAATACGTTGCAAACTAATATTTTAAAACTGTTATTTTAAATCAAAAGTTTTTAAGATAATATATTTAATAATATTATTAAATATATCAAGACCTTACTAATATTATAAATATTAGTATAATATTAGTATAGTATTAGTATATAGTAATTTTTAGTTTTATCACAATTTTACTTGATTACTTTGTAACATCATGATGTAAATGATCGCTTTATAAGTTTCATATTAAATGGTCAGAGAACCTTAAAGACAGTAAACCGTGGGTTACTAAATCAGCCATTAAAACCCAAGATTTGCGTATACGATTGTGCAACTCGCTGTTGTTACAATATTTGAGTCACGTTTGAATGCGACATACGGGGCTTGTTGCAGGACATTATATTAAAAATATTTTGATGTTACGAGGATTTATTGTAAAAGTTTTTCTGTGTTCTGTGCTTTTATCTTTTATCTGTAAAGATTTAATTTTTTCCGTTGTCCATACGAAAATATAAAGATGCAATGGAAAAAATAATAAAAAAAAACGCCTAATAAAAATGTTACTCTGAAAAGCTTCTATATCAGATCATTCTTCTCGTATTATATTTAATTATTTAAAATATATTATATTAGGCCAAATCAGGTTTAATGTGATATCTATGCTTACTGTAACATAAATCTTATAAATTGTTATTATATTCTACTTTCCCACTAAATATAACCAGGTTGTCCCCAGAAATGATTCGTTTGACAGGTAAGTTATCAGGTTGCGAGATTTTTGAAATGATAACTTCTTATGGGAGGGTAAACCGCTTCGTTACGTAGCGCGTTACGGCGCCAGTCTGTCTGGCTTCCCTTTTTCTCACGCATACGGCAGCGTTAGGCAGGCTCCTGCTCTCTCACTCTAACTCACGCGCTATATATATAAAATTTAAGTAATAACCTAACTTTTTCTCAAATTAAACAATTTCAATATTAAATAGTTCAACTTAGATTAGTCTATTAATCAATCACTTCTGTCGGGCGTCCCGAGACGCACACGTTTTTTTTATTAAATGTGAATTTATCACGTAATCAAAACAAAAATACGAATTGCAATTTTCAGAAGAAGAGTAGAAGAATTATACATGTCTTATATTATATGTAAATCCACACACCCATAGGGCGTACAAAAATTACAGTGCTTTATACAAGTTGTATAAAATGTGCAAGTATTGTTTTATGACAAGAGATATAAATAAAGTCAAATAATTAAATTCAGTATAAATGCCATACAGCCTCAATTATGTCTTGGTCCAATTAAAATTTTCATGCACCAAATAATATATTTCTTCAATAAACAACTGTGCAGATTGATTTTAAATAAATTTAGATCAGCAAATTTTTAATATTATAACCATGCAAAATAATTTAAGGAAAGAAAGAAAAGAAAACACATGCAATAGAGAGAAAACTTTTATTTGCATGCAACTAGTCAGTCACCTGAGGAGAGAACAGTTTCTTCATTCCAATGATGGTTGCCAGGAGTAACGCGATCTTCGCGATGAGGAGGGCCTTTCCGACCATGAGAGTTAGACCCTTGAAGGTCAAAGCTCCTAAGAGCCCAAACTTCAGGGCAGCGATTGCGAGGAACGGCCCAATATTCTTATCACGCTTTCTGCCCGACTCTATTGCTTTTGGCGCCTTCATTGATACTCCTGGAATTTGAAAATTTTACAATTTTATAGTATTACAGATTTTTTACTCTTTTGTTTTTAGATTTAATGTGTTTGTGTGTGTTGTATACGTGTGTTTATAGCGCAAAAACACTGTATACGTGCTATATGTCATATAATGAAAACAGATTCTTGTAAACCGCATTTTATATGCCTAAAACTACTGACATACTTATTACTTATTATAGCAACTTCATAAATGTATAATGATGGAAATCATCATTATGCATTTATGAAGTTGCTTTGTTTGTTAAAAATAATTTACATTTATAAACTCAATGCAACAGTAAGCGCCAAAACAGCTACCTGCTTTCACTTCCTTCGAAAACCATTTTTTTTTCAAAACAGTCTATTCTGTATGGCGACTAAAATTTACAATAAACTACCACTACAAAATAAGGAACTCAACATCAAAAGCTTTAAAATAAAATTACGACAATTGTTAATAAAGAAAGCATATTTATTACACAATACATGAGTATCTTTCTGACCCAAATACAGGAGCCTGATTTTGAGACATGAGGAATCTTAATTATTATAAATTGTATATTAATTTGTTTCTAGACATTAGTAGTTTTAAATTCAATTATTTTGTAAGCTACATATGTCGCAGGATACAGTGATACCTAAATTGTTATAATTATGGACATCATATTCAAACCTGTATACACAAAATAAATTACTTTGACTTTGACTTTGACTTATGCTATATATATCATAAAACAAATAAAATATGCTACGATATGTAAGTAATTATGTCAACAAATAAATAATGTACAAGCAAGTAAGAGATATTAGTGTAAGTACCACTGTCTTAAATATTAGAAATAATCAGTAGATAAATAAATAGACATATAAGAAAATAATTAAGTGCAATAGAAGAAATAGAAGATAAGTTAACAAATAAACAAAATATCAAATGTAATAGTATAATTTTTTTTTATTATAATCGTCAGACAAGCACACATATTGTATATCCCCAAATTAAGCAAATTACGCTTGTGTTATGGGTAATATACAACGTACCACTCTGGGGCCGATCCCAGACACCCAGACCATAGTAAATAACGGAGAAAATACGTTTCCCAAATACCACGAATCGAACCCGGAGCCTCTGCGTTGCAGTGAGGCCGGCAACGGCTTAGCCCGCTCAACCACAGAGGCCGTCATACATAAATGCAACAGTAAGCATATGTATGTAGACGTCACACGTGACCAGAAGGCTGGCGTCTATTTTGCTCAAAGATTAAGCATCGCTATACAACGTGACAACGCCGCCAGCCTTCTGGGAACGTTCCCGGTAAGTGACAGTGGTTTGGGACCAATAACTTATCTTTAGATATTTTCCACTTTTTTATTTAATTTTAGTTTTTATATAGTATAGTTTGTAGCTGTACATATTATTAGTTTCATATATTTTTGTTGTAATCCTAGAATAATAAAATAATTATATAAAGTAGATTAGTAAGACCGTAGAATGTTTTAGACCCCAAAACTGTATACTAAAATATGTATTGGAAAACAAAATTGGTAATAAAGAGAAAAGAAAAAAGAGAATGAAAAGAAAACATAAAAAACAAGAACAAAAAAACCCTGAAAAACGTGTGCGTTAGGAGATAAAAAAATGTTTTTGTGTGTTTGTTCGGGATTCACGCAAAGACTACTAGGCCGATTCCGATGCGGTTTTCATTGAGCGACAGCAAATTCTTGGACTTAGAATTCTATATAATAATATTATAGACTTCCGGCTAAGCTTCCTTCGCGTTGCTATAACGTATTTGTTAGTAAATTGCAACACGGTACCAAAACAACACGACCGCTACACCATTATTAGTATATTATCATATCTGTCTGTTCCACGGGAAGGAATCCAATGAACATAAAAAAGAGAAAAAATTAGAAGGGCTAATTTGGACCAGGAGATGCCAAAATATAGCTTTTATAATTTCTATTTGTGTGTTAGAGTATCACGTGAAATCTACCGAGGGCCAATTCTTATTACTATCTCGTCAAAATCGCCGGACAATATCGTCTCAATCGTAGGTTTGGCTGATTTTGGTGGCACGCCATTCTATATCGACATATCATTTAATTGTAATAGCAACTTTTTCTGCTATTATACCGTCGCGACGATATTTAAAAGATTTTCTGGATATAGTAGAATACGAATTTTTGACACTGTCATAATGAAATCGTACTTCGAATATCTTCGCAAAGAAAGAAAAAATTTATTCGAAGAAATAGCGACGTAATTACATTCGTTATACATTATTATACACAGAGCATATTTTGAGAATTTGACGCCGCATTTTCAACAAACAAGGCTTGCACTCAGCATATTGCTGTGCCGGAATTATATCCGACACAACGCTGATTTTCAGTGCAAACCTTCCTTTAAGTGTAAGACCAAAACGACCCAAATTTGTTAATTAAATAATGAAGAATAATAATAATTAATAAAATTAATTCTACTTATATATTACTTAATTAGTAAAAACAAATAAATACATTTTAATAAAACCAACAATAAATACGTTACTTCTAAATTAAAAATAAAATAAATAATCGTGTAACAAACTTCTATCGAATCATTTATTCGAATACAATTCGCTAGAGTGCTTGCGGAGTATTACCACATTCTGTGTGCCACGTCACTGAAATGAGGCAACAAATGACATTTTACTTCATAACCTATAAAATATTGAATGTGTTATTTTACTGTAAAGATATGAAACGTTTAATATATTTTATTTTCCCACTCTATATACTATATAGACCGTGCACAAGACTGACTCGCGTTGCAAGTTGTCAGACAGTGATATGTGTATACTGCATAGGAGTTTCTTGTTTATTGAAAGTAAAAGTATAAATTGCAATTTTCAGAACGATAATTGTAGTGATTTTGGGTGAGAACTACTAATCCACGCTACATTTGCACTTCAATTTGCCTGTCTGTGTATGTAATTATATTTGGATTCATATCAAGGTGAGATAGTAACTGAACTACATTGTAATTATTTAAAGGCTTATCAATGCATATGTATGATCTTCTTTTTGTAAGGTAAGAGAAGATGTCTTTTATAGTGGAATTTAAATTAATTTATTGTTTTTAGGTCTCTAATTGGTGGAGGAATATCATTCCAGCAATGAGTGGCAGCATATTTGAAACAGCCTCTGAAAGCAGCTGTTTTGTGCTTCGCTGTTATTAAATGTTTCGTAACAGACCGCATAGTGCAATGGTGGTGTGACCTATCCCATCTCCAGTCCATCTCATTGTACAGATGTTTAGGCATTGAAATAATAGAATTGGGCCCCTGAACTGATTTAACTGGAACTCGATATACATCACCAACACAACGAACACGTCCATAAATGACGTTATTTCTGTGGGAAAATCTGACGCTGCGACCGCCTATCTTTGCCGTCGTTGCAATTCATTACAAATACTTTATCATCATGGTAACACAAACAAAGTTCCACTGGCACATACTAGTAAGAAATAAAAATAGATTTACCTACTAGAGAGAGAAGATGAGTAAAAAAAACCCTATAATTCAATTTAACTTTACAAAAACAAACAGCATAATAAAACTACGTTTTAAAGGTTTTAAGCGCGATATTTTGATTTTTATTATTCTGAGGTTTCGCAACTTTTCAGCTTATAGAAGACAAAGATGTCAAATGTCAATGAGTAATGTTAAAGATTTATTGAGCCTAGCGCCAACTCGTTCATTTTAATTATTTAGTTTTAGATAGATAGATATATAACACTTTATTATACACCAATACAAAAATGAACGTAAGGACTAAAATTATATCCAGTTATGTACAAAGGGCGGTCTTATCACTAAAAAGCGATCTCTTTCAGACAACCCCAGGAATGAATTGAGATAATAATGGCGATGGTGGTATACGTAACATATAACACGAACTACTTACTTAATAATAAATACATAAATGATATATATACGTTTATTTTTTATTTTACTGTAATAATAAATTTAGTACATAAATGATATAAAATATATATATATATACATATATATATATATTTAATATGATACATATTTTGATATATATATATATATATACATACTAGCTGTACCCGGCAGACGTTGTCCTGCCTTTAAAAAGTAAAAATCTAGAACCCGATTGCAGTGCCATCCACCGGGACTAAATGTTAATCTAAACTATTCTCGAATCCATTTGAACAAACAAAAAATTTCATCAAAATTGGGCCCACCGTTTAGGAGAAGTTTAGCGGCGCCACTTACCGGGTCCAAGCTTGAATCTAAACCATCCCGGGACCCACTTGAAAACACACAAAAATAATTCACCAAAATCCTGGAACCTGATTACAGTGCCACCTACCTGGTCAAATTTTAATCTAAACCATTCTGGCACCTACCTGGACACACAAAAATAATTGACCTAAATCCTGGAACTCGATTTCAGCGCCAACTACCTGGTTCAAATTTGAATCTAAGCAATCCCGGGACCCACTTGAACACTCACAAATTTAATTTTAACTAAATGCTCGAACTCGAATGTAGCGCTACCTACCGGGTTCAATTGTGAATCTAAACCATCCCGGAATCCACTTGAACCCACACAAAAAAAATATCAAAATCACTTCAATCGTTTAGGAAGAGTTTAGTAACAAACACACGAAGAGAAGAATTTTATATAAAACTAGATGTCCCGGCAGACGTTGTCCTGCCCGGAAAAGCTTCAGTCGATATGCCGACAGCAGCGCCACCTACCGGGTCCAATTGTGAACCAACTAAGAAACCTTCTTTGGCTCATGCACAACAACTTTGCTAAAGAACATCACATGATCAAATGTATAGTTTACAATTCTATAAAGAACATACAGACAAACATTCGTCAAGTCTTCTCGTCGACCATTCCGCAATGCTTGAAGACAAAAGTCTTCGAGCAGTGAGTCCTCCCCGTCCCGACCCACGGAGCCGAGACATGGTCACTGACGGCAGGATTGGTCCACAAGTTCCAAGTCGCTCAACGGGCTATGGAGCGAGCTATGTTGGGTGTTTCTCTTATGGATAAAATTAGAAATGAAGATATCCGTAAGAAAACCAAGATAACCGACATAGTTCGCAAAATTAGCAAGTTGAAGTGGCAGTGGGCCGGTTACGTCTGCCGCAGGACCGATGGCCGATGGAGCAGACGACTCCTGGAGTGGAGATTGCGTCTCGGTAAACGTAGTGTCGGACACCCTCCAGCCCGATGGACCGACGACCTGTGCAAGGTCGCCGGTAGGCGCTGGATGAGGAAGCCAGAGGACAGGGATGAGTGGCGCCGTCTTGGGGAGGCCTACGTCCAGCAGTGGCCTGCAAATGGCTGACGATGATGATGACGAGACAAACATTCATTTTTATATATCACAAGAAGAAGATATTTGAGCCACAAAACCTCGCGGACATCCTCAGAACACCCTACTAAATTTAACCGTATTAAATTTAAATTTCATCAGAATCTGATCAATGCTTGTGGAGCACATTGAGGACAAGCATAGATTTTTATTTTATAGATATAAGCCAGAAACCCTTTTGGGCGTCCTGAGGCCACTTTACCAAACTTTTATCACAATCTGATCAATAGTTTAGGAACGTATTGAGAAAATAATTCAAATCCAAAGTTTTTATTGAAAATAAGTTCCACTGGAGAACACTTTTTGAAGGTCACATATATAAGTCAAATTTTAATTTTTCTTCCTATTCTATGTACACCGCTTCGCAACGTGTTATTGTTGTTAAGGAGAAGAAGCGGCAAGAAACTCCCCAGCAACACGTCTAGCTAAATATTGTTTTTCTTTAAGTTTCTTATTCAATTTATATCTCAAGTTCTCTTTTTTTAATAAGTTTTATACAGTATGTTACAGAATTACTTTTTGAAGAATTAATGGAGTTGTAGCAAACAGTACACACTCAATAAGACCCAGACACAATAAAAGGAAAAAAAAATATTATTAAAGTTATAATAATGACATCAATAATAATTTTTTTTCCTTTTATTGTGTATTAATTATCATTCATATATACAAACATTGATTTTTAATTTTTTAATTAATTTTTGTGTCTAATCTTCGAAATGTATGGAAAATAAAATAAAAAACTGCAAAGTGATGATAATATATTTACTTTGAGAATATACTTAATATGAGAGTTGGAGTGAGAAAGTAAAATGGCATAAGCGTCACTGCTACGATCGGCGCACAATCAATAATAATGGCCGAAAACGGTTTAGGCCCTAAACTTTAGTGAGTGACAGAAAGCTTATTGTGTGAGAAAGACAGGCGACTACTCCGTGCTGTTTACGGGTTGAGAAGTGACACCGGTAGATTCCTGGCGGGAATAACTGATAGAGTGGTAACTGATCAATCATCGACCACCGAGAGTAGAAAATTATTATACTACTAATATCGCTACTAAAAAATAAGGGTTGGTGGTAGAAGGGTAAAAATTTAGGGTTATATGTATTTTTAATGCCGAATCATAAAAAAAATTAAATTAATTTTGTCAAAAAGAAATAAATTGGAGTGGACCACCCTTATTACTTAGGGGTATAAAAATAGTTTAAATCCTATTCTCTGACCTACTAATTATACACACAAAATTTCATAAAAATCGGTCAAACCCTTTCGGAGGAGTTTTGTTACAAACACTGTGACACGAGAATTTTATATATTACAATAGATATCTTTTAATTTTTGTTTACGGTTATTATTTACTCTATGGGAGCCTAATCCAATTTACCACCGATTCGCAACATGTTGTGTACATACAGCAGTTTAAAATTCTTTATTACATCCCTTGAAACGCAAAACTGAGCAATTCTTAACTCACACATACATAGTTAATTATTTATCTTAAGCCCGTATTGTTTACTCTGCATTGGAACAAGGCTCAGTCGGCTTTTAGTTACGTACTGCTAATTACAAACGCTAATTTGTTTATAATTAATGATAACACATGTGCGTGGGCACTTTATGCTTTTCTTTTGAAGTGGTTATAGCTGTTTCAATGTGTTTATTTGTTCCTATGTATTAAGTAGAGATGCCAAGAATATTCGGCTGCTATTCGGTTTCGGCCGTATACTATATACTATTCGGCCGAATATCGACTACCAAATCGTCAAAAAAAATGCGCATTTGCTCAAAATTACCTTAATTATCTATATTTCCATCAACAATGGATAGTTAAAATAGTTTTTAAGAGTGTTGAATCCGATTTGAATTTTATTTTAATATTACGTTCCGGCCACTTTTTAAAATCTGACGGCCTCTGTGGTTGTGCGGGCTAAGCCTTTGCCGGCTTACCTCGCTGCAATGCAGAGGCTCCGGGTTCGAGTCCTGGTATGGTAAATTTCGGAATCGTATTTTCTCCGTTATTTACTATGGTCTGGGTGTCTGGGATCGGCCCCAGAGTGGTCCGTTGTATATTACCCATAATACAAACGTAACTTGCTTAATTTGGGGATATACAGTGTGTCTGTCTGCCGATTTATTTATTTATTTATTTAAATGTCAAAAAACAAAAATCATTTAAAATCGCGCTTAAAACCATTACAACAGTTTTATTTATGTTTATCTATCATTCGCGACAACGCAAAAAAATACTTCATAAATTATTGTTCTAATACTAAACTACTACGCGCCAATTGCACATACCTTACGCCGAACAACGCGTGGCTGAATATTTGGTATTCCATATTCGGCCAAACCACATTCCACTATTATGAATATTATTGGGACTTATATTATGTGGCGGCCTCTGTGGTTGAGCGGGCTAAGCCTTTGCCGGCCGGCCTCACTGGAACGCAGAGGCTCCGGGTTCGATTCCTGGTATAGTAAATTTCGGAAACGTATTTTCTCCGTTATTTACTATGGTCTGAGTGTCTGGGATCGGCCCCAGAGTGATCCGTTGTATATTACCCATAACACAAGCGTAATTTGGGGATATACAGTGTGTGTGTTTGTCTGCCGATTATTATAATTATTATTATTTCACATATTTATTTAGCCTCAAATTCTTTTACATTTTTCTTTAAACATATACTATATAAAAAAGATAAATTAAAAAAAAACGATCTCCGTCGGCAGCAGGCCCTAGGGTTCAGGCTACCGGTGGTTAAGGCTCCAGCGACAGGAACCTTCTCACGATACGGGCCTTGTCCAGAAGGGCTGTCTTCTGCATCCGACCCTTCACTCAAATACCAAGTGAGAGCCTTTCAAGGTGTCGGTCAAGGCTCTTCGCTATTAGTCCATTCTCTAACACCACTATCGGTACTATAATTGTAGAGTCCAAGTTCCACATGGCAGTAACCTCGTGTGCGAGATCAATATACTTTATTTGTTTTTCTTTCTGGGCTTTCACGAGGTTACCATCATGGGGAATCGCGACATCTACAATTATAGCACGTCTCTCAGACCGATCAACTATCACAATATCAGGTTTATTAGCGACAATAGGCCTGTCTGTGATAATTGATCGATCCCAGTAGAGCAGATATTGACCATTGTCAAGAACTGGCTCGGGCTTGTATTAGTAATAAGGTACTTCCGACGAGACAAGTCCGTATTTATAAGAGCAAGTTGCTGGTGGATGATCCTGGCTACTAGGTTGTGCCTGTGCAAATACTCGTTGTTAGCAAGACGAGAACAACCAGAAGTGACACGTCTGAGAGACTCACCAGGGCGGTGACACGCCCGACATATGTCAAGCGTGCCGTCCTTCAGAATGTACTTTCGATAGTTGGTCGTCTTGATAACCTCTTATTATTATTATTATTATATTCCCCCTATAATAGGGAGGCCTAAGCCCAGCAGTGGGACATTTATGGACAGTTATTATTTTTTTATTAAATTTGACTATTCATGGCCTCTCTAGTATTAAGGCTCTCTAGTATTAATCTCCTTGAAAATTTGAGAGGATTTAAGCATCTGTGCTATGGATTCCATAGTCGCGATCGCTATTCAGATGCATTATTATTTTATTGTGCATAAAATAAAGTAGTAGATATAAAAAAATAATATAACAAAATTATTTATCTGTTTTATAAAATGTAGATATATAAGAATTGGTGTTGGTTGTACATCCATTAATAATGTGATGGGTGCAGATCCGAGGATTCGTATCCATCTGGTCCTACCCACCTCTAGCACAATAATTACAGGGAACTTCCACTTCCAGCCGAGGTTTTCCCTATGCGCTGTAATATGGGGTTGTTTAACAAGGGCCCTATTAAATTTCTTAGAAGTCTCTAACATGTTGGCAAAGGTACTAGTGTTGCAAATGTCTATAGGTAACAGTAATCTCTTTCTATGAAGTGGGTAGTCTGTTTGCTTGCTTCAGAAAATAAAAAAGCTTACCGACTCCGAGGCTTCCATCCTTTTCTTGCTTTCCGGAGATCACTACATCAGCGTCATCGAAGATTCTGTACCTCAGTGACCTGGTAGTAGCATAGGTCCACAGTTTGTCCAAAATAAGCTGCTGTGCCTGATCTTTTAGAGACGTGCCAGCTCGCGCCAGGGATTCAGGTTTTACTGGTACTTCAGCTGCTTTGCCGTCGCTGAAATTAAGTTTTAAGGAGCCATTAGTTTTAATTAACTTGGAGTTTCATTTCGAATTCACATCATGATTTTTTTGGCACATATCGTCAATCAATTATAGTCTACTAATGAACATAGGCCTCCCCAAGATTGCGTCCTTTATCTTATGTTCCACTGCTTTGAGATAGACGTTGATTACGTCTACCGGCAACCTTACGCAGTGTGCCGGTCCGCCGAGCTGGTAGGCATCCTACCCTACGTTTCAAGAGACGTGTTTTTTACTCCAGACCTCAACCGCTCTCATCAGCCCTGAGACCTATCACAGGACCGATAGAATTCCTGTGATAAATCACTGGACATAATTATCACATTTGCAAAAAAAAACTATTTCGATTCAAGTATCGCTTATGATAAATTGGGTGGAATAGTTCAATATCTATTATATTATGAAATTGTAAGTGTAGTCTTGTGTTTCTTACATTTTTTGTGTTCCTCTGTTTGTTCGGGATTCATGTAAAACCTATTGGGCCGATTTCGATGCGATTTTCGGTGATCGATAGTAAATTCCTTGACTTAAAATCTGCGTGCGGTACTTGATATTCCGAGAATCTTACGGGATTTTTTTGGGTGAGGTTTAAAGTGGCCAGGTCGACAAATAAAAAATGATTCAAATGCTAAATTTTCACTGATCAATAAAATCTTTAGTAAAACAATTGTAATTGTGTATGCTATTAGTAACGTTACTTGTCCTGAGTTTTACGGCAATTTCCAGGATTTATGTATTTTCGTACTAAAAAATCCATTACCCTACTGAAAATAACCGTTGTTTTTATATTTAGAAAAATAGCTGTACTATTTGTTACGTGTCCAATGTGCACAAAGTCGCGGGCAAATGCTAGTATCTATCTATAACTATCCCATTATGGTTTATATCACAAATGAAACATGCAGATTCTGCTACAAACAATAAATAGTTTTAAGACTTACAATTGGATAAAGTTAAGCGAAAAGGATTCAATTGACATTTAGTAATTTTCAAGATATTTGAGTTTAAAGTTTGGTATGCGTATTTCTTCATCGATATTATGTGCTGTGCTGTGAAAATACTAAAATTATTGAATGAAACTTGAAACTATTTATAGTTTTAACTTTCTATATTTCGTCAACAAATGATTGATTAAATAATCACAAAGCGTACAAATTGCGTTCATATTTGGACGTAGTTAAGTGAAAAGGATTCAATCTACGTTTTGCCACTTTCGAGATAGTATTTGAGTTCAAAACTTACATGACTATTTATTCATCGATGCAGTGTGCTGTAAAATTACTGAAATTAGGGAATTAAATTTACATTTAGGAATTAAGCGTAATGTAGATATACATTACGCCTAATTCCATGTTTGAAATGACATTCCGAAATTTATGAGGTTCGGTCTTTTTCGTTTTATGTTATTGAGAGCAAAACACTAGCCGAAATTGATGTTTATTTATATCTGGGTTGGTACCTCATGCCGATAAAAATGTAATGGTATTGGATGTTACTAGAATCATATACCTAGTCCAAAGTATCGACCTAGAACAGCCATAATCAACATTTTTTTATAAGGGCCACACAGATGTATTATCTAAAAAAGGTACCGCAAGCCACAACTTTGATTTATTTAGTGTGTTTTTTTATTTGCTACAGATTTCGAGGTTTATATTATCCATTTTTACTGGATGTTTTCATTGGGTAATTGTTATTTTTGTATATATAGGTACTACCCTCTATGTCAATATTAAATTAAATTATGCATAAATGTATAGTACATATGGTATTTCTGTTTTGTGCTAATTAGTACTTAAGTTTTTTTATTAAGGAAATCAGATAAACAAAAAATGCTTTTCATCGTTTACGGAATTTTGCAACAGCAAAGGTGTTACCAGTGTAGATCCATTATATGTATAACTATGTATTACGCCAGGCGGGCTACCCACCAAAGCTCGGTGTGCAGTAGGCGTGAGGCATATTTATGCTAACAGTTATTAACAACAGATATTCACAGACAACAGATAACATTTATTATTTCGAGAACAGAATACCTGTTGTCTCGATAACAGGCACATAACATAACATAACAATAACAAATTCTTATTTAAGTCTTTTATTAACTGTTCTGTTAATTGCTATTTTTCTCTCGTTCTATCTAAGCAAATTGTTATTAACCTAAAAAGAGATGCACCTATTAATTTATTCATATCAGTGTCTCATTTACACTTCAAGGATTTATATGGGCTGAAACGAGACGCACCTAATATTTATAAGGTAACAGAACAGAATTAACAAAATGTAAACTGTTCTATTAATTACTATTTTTCTCTCGTTCTATCTAAGCAAATCGTTATTAAGTTAAAAAGAGATGCACCTATTAATTTATTCATATCTGTGTCTCATTTACACTTTAAGAACTTATACGGGCAAGAACGAGACGCACCTAATAATTATAAGGTAACAAAATGTAAAGCATTTAAGATGCGCACACATTACGGGACGCGTCTCACGCGTCCGAAAACAATGTGTACGCCAAGAATCGGACGCGGCTTTTGTGTTACCAACTTTTCTTAGAGAAAAAATGCTATATCAACTCATTAAAGCGTTAGATTGGCGTGAATTTTTAAAAAGCGCTGAAAATAAAGTTATAAGCCTGGATGCTTTTTTTAGTTTACTTTATTTTAAATACTTGTTGTTGAGGATAATATTCCAATACACATGGAGATATATATATATATATATATATATATATATATATATATATATATACTGTTCCATGCCAGTGACCAAGACCAAAATCAAATAAAAAAGTTTAATTTAAAATTTCTCTTATATCCATTCACAATATTTAGTACTTAAATTATATGTGGACCAATTTAACAAAATTCCACTCAATAACAAATGCTACTCAAACCTGCGACTATCGACCTCGCAGACGCATGCAGTTATACATAGACAAAACCTTTTTGTTACGTTAAGATTTCTGCCAGTTAACTTTTAAAGCTTTTCCACATTCACGCGAGAATGTCAGATCTTGGACCTGAGAACGCAAGAAGTTCTCGCAAGAACTCTATGCGAGTGTAGTGTAGGCTTCACCGCAAGCCGCATAAAGGAACTTCATTCCAATAAAAACTAAATAACAGTATGTTATTTAATAACAGATAATCAATGCTGTTATTTTTGGATAACAGTAACAGGAGTAACAGATAATTAAATTGACCTGTTATAACTCACCTCTAGTGTGCAGTAGTTTGAGTATTAGCCCACCTAAAGGATCTTCTCGTTGGACCACTTTATTTCAAAAGGGTTGTACATTTTACGTACAAATTCCTTGAACCCGGGGTACCCCAAATGAAACGGTGGTTACTTCTAAACAAGATAATTATTGCAAAGGTAAGCAGCTTGCAGTATGACCGTCACGGTTAAACCATACCGCGAGTTATAATGACGCTAGCGCCATCTAGGGTCCAACTAAATAAACTTTTAATATTTATAAAAGAAATAACAATAGTCTTTGGATGAGTTCTTAACAAGAGTCTATTCTGTATGGCGATTAAAATTTACAATAAACTACCACTACAAAATAAGGAACTCAACATCAAAAGCTTAAAAATAAAATTACGACAATTATTAATAAATAAAGCATATTACATAATACATGCATATCTTTCTGACCCAAATACTGATACGGGAGTCTGATTTTGTGACATGAGGAATCCTAATTATTATTAATCATTATTATTATAAATTGTGTATTAATTTGTTTCTAGACATTAGTAGTTTTTAATTCAATTATTTTGTAAGCTACATATGTGACAGGATACAGTGATACCTACATTGTTATAATTATGGACATCATATTCAAATCTGTATACACAAAATAAATTACTTTGACTTTGGTTTACTAAATTTTTAATCGTTTTGTGGATTGACACCTTTACGCTTAAATATGTCCAATTGATATGCAGTGACATACATCTACTACCACACTGCATGTATGATTAAATCGCGGAACTTCGGAATATGCAGAGCTGTTCAATAGCTTTGTGAAACGGATTATTATTGCATTCATCAAAATTAATATTATTAAAACACGGAACAGATTTTAGGTGGAATCCAATTAAGCCATGATAATTGTAATATCGAGCGTTTTCGAGAGTATTGTTGGAAATTTATGTTATAATAATATTTGCCTAAAACTGACTCCAATTATAACGACCGCAATGTGTATCGAAGCTGTGATTTTTGAAACCACTCGTGGGTTTGTATTTTTTATCTTTATTAACATATAAATAGTTTTTGTTGCCAATTGTTATATTATTGTACTATTGTAAGAAGATTGTCGGGTGATACAATAATATTAAAAGGTAGTTTGCATCGATTGCTTCATTATTCGGCTCGTTCCGCCATGGCTTGAATATCAAAGCGCGTGGACGGAAGGACGAGACAACAATCTCACTCCAACGTTGGTCGGTTGGGTCTACTTGTTATAGCAGCTAGGCTATTATGTGAAAATCATAATGGACCGATCTGCCCCCATATTCGGATTCAGCGCATCGAAATGCACAAGAATACATACATGAGTCGGGTCAAGAGTACAGACCACTTTTTTGTGTAATTCTATACAATCATAGTAAAATTGTATAGAATTGCAAAAATATATTTATCATACCTTTCATCAACAATCATGAGATCATCGGTGAGCTGGACCGCTGCTGTCCTCAGCATCTTGTCCACGTAGCCTGCCAGCTCGATGGCTACGCATGACGATGTTTCTCGTGCCACGCACTCGTTCCTTAAGCCATGCTTGAGACTTTCTTCTGTTAGTATTGTCTGGAAAGTAAATGTTTTTAATAATTGCTTGATTGACTACATCTCACCTGTTGTTTTCCCTTTGCCCTACCAAATGGAGTTGCTTATAAGATTGCCATAACTTCCTCGACACAGACTAGGTACTATTAGCATGAATGATGAATACTAGGTGTAGTATATACCTTTTTTTATTGCACGATTTCAGCAGAAAGACGGCCCACCTAATGGAAAGCCGTTACCATCGTCTATGGAATCGACGTCTTGAAAGCCTACTTGACTAATTCAACCTGCATATACACCGCATGTATGTGCGTCAGTTTATTAAATATTTACATGTGCGGGTATTATATAAAAATGACAAACACTTAATCCTATATTCTTAATTGCTTAATTCAATATCTTTAAAACCAAACGTCGAAAGTTTCCTATTTTAAAAACTAGGGGGGATCTTCATATATTTGGAAGCAAATATCTTTTCTTTCACCTTCTCTCAATTCTTCAAGACTTTTTCTTCCATACTCCTCTATTTTAACATACGTCCTCTATTCTAACACACGTCCTCCCAGCATGTAACAGATACACTCTACATTAGTATAAGTTTAGTATTAAAATTAGAATACATTAATATAATAAGTTATTCGTAAGGTACACCACAACAAAAACATATATTTAATGAATGTCACCCACAATAACAAAAATAATAAATAAGCGTGTATAAATTGTAAAAACTTTTTCTACATTAAGTTGTAAAGAGGGTACGGAACTAGAGTCCTTAGAGTTGTTAAAAAAAAAGATACGTCCTCTGTCACACACACAAATCATCATATTTTATTTCACATAATCTATAGATAGATAGATAGATAACACTTTATTATACACCAATACAAAAATGAACTTAAAAACTAAAATTATATCTAGTTGTGTACAAAAGGGCGGTGTTATCGCTAAAAAGCGATCTATTCCAGACAACCCCAGGAATGAAATGAGATGATAATGGCGATGGTGCTATACGTAACATATAGTACGAACTACTTACATTTTAATAATAAATACATATATGATATATATGTAGATATTTTATATATTACATAGATATATACTTAATATACATACCATACAAATCTATATCTACAGAATATATAAATATTTATAAATGAATTTAAATGTCATATCGCTAGCGATTTTGCTTGTCTGATAGTAACAGGAAGATTGTTATTGTACTTGTCCAACTTGAAAACCTGCCCCTAGCACTTCAAGTTAAAATTTTGTTGCGAATCGTTTTGCCATTTATCCGTTACCATTCGTTTTTCCACTTGTCCGTTCAAGTTTCACTTCTACTATGTGTCCCAGCATAAATTTCGATTTTTTGCAGGTTTACTGCAAATTATGATTTGGTTAGGTTAGGAACATTTTAATGAATGCATTTTTTATTTAATCATAGTGTTACAACTTAGGCCTTGACAAAGACAAATGCCACTCCAATCTGTAAAAGCACATTTTATTACCCGTCGGCATTTGATCTAATTGTAATCCTTTTATGATCGTCTTCTTTTGTTCACTTAATTATTGGCATGGGTTTCTAGTTATTGTAGAGAACAGCCCATTGTACTCGCTTATGGCCGCTTGCAGGCATGAATAGCCAGGTGTGCGGGTTACGATTACTAGGAAAATCGATGGACGTTGCCGGACGGATTCATTCACATTTGTGAAGCATAAAACGACGGCTTGATTGAGGGAGGAGTTAGTTGAGCTACAACTACGACACAGGCTTGACGTGTGTACATTCGGGAATCTAATAGTGACAGACTTTGCGCGTTTTATTGAATTACGACCTTCTGCATTACGTTTGGATTTGTTGTGTTCGGTTATATTTGTACGTATGTTATACATGTTTGTATAGTTCTAATAAACTCTATAATAATTCTGACGGAATTTTAATTCGAGTCTCGCTAACTCGTAACAATATTTTATTTTATCAAACAAAAAAACAGAATTCGATCCGGAACCAAAAACTGCATCTATAGTCTACTCAAAAATTATGCCGCCTCTCACCACGCTAGTCTAAATTTATGCCGCTCCTCCACGCGGCCGTGACGCTTTTTCGTGACAGAAAAATCCTAAGCCTATATAGAAGTTTCACTTCAAAAAGAATTCCACGTCGCTGTAGCTAGGGAGCATATATATTGTTACGAGTTACAGGACTCGAATTAAAAATGCCGTTGGAATTACTATAGAATTTATTAGAACTATACAAACACATATAACACAGGTACAAATATAACTGGACGCAACCAGTACAAACTGCACGATTTAATAACGCGAGCTAAGTCCGTCACTACATAGCTCATCGAATGTACACACGTCTTGCTCGTATCGTAATCGTCGCTTGAATGCTGGTCTCGCCGGTCGGGCATTCCTTTGTACTCAGGAATGCCCGTGGCAATATGTCACGGCCGGGCTAACAATGGTTTCCTAAAATCACACCTGGCCACTGCCTACCATAAAGTATTACAATACACAATAGGCGGCTTTTCTAACTACAAATATTAAACACAAAGAAAACAAAAAGGCCAAATGCGGGCAGGTAATAAACCATGCTTTATGGCCGGCAGGTGTGCATTCTCATTTGTCTCACGGCATGCTTCGTCGAATTTTGACTAAGTTGTAATAATATAATTTTTAATGTTGTTCATATAAATAATAACACTGTTGTTTTGCTTGGGTCTACCAATTTTTACGGGGTAGGACAATATACCCGTCACGATTATCCAACACCGTAATAATCTTACATTTGTACATGACAACCTTCTTTACATTCTTTTTGTCACGCGACTTTCATCTCCTCATTACATGCTCATACCATATTAATCGTCCGTGTATGGTGTGTATGGTTCTTTTCATAGTTTCACTACTTAAACCATTCTGTAGCGGAATATAGTTTACATATTTCTATTCAATTTCTTTTGACAAAAATGACTGTGACGTATAAAGATAGATGGACAGACAGACATAACGATTTTATGAGGGTTCCGTTTTTGCCAAAATACCCACGGAACCCGAACAATTCTCAAGTAAATCTCGCGAGGAGATATATTGTATCAATATGAAAACTTCTCATCGCCTCCAACAATACACACTTTCTAACCACTTCCGTAATTACTGTACTAGTGACAATGAACTAATTGAATGCAAGTTTTTATCAGCTTTACAATGTGCTTGACATAAACATGTCACATGTTTAAAATGAAAGTGACCCAACTATAGAATGACAATAAGATACTGATGCTTAGGGAGTGTTCAATGATGCGCCGTTTTCTTGAATATTACGCATATTTTCAGGTTTTACAATTTTACAAGAAAATTTAGTTTTATTTTATTTTATTAAGGATCACCAACAGTTTTGTACATTTGATCAGTTACTGGACTTATGACTAAGGTTTACAAAGCGGTGTAAAAACTAATTATAGGTGGACACAACTTGCAGTTTAATTTCTTCATTGTTATTTAATTAAAGTCTAATAACAAAAATGTCTAAGGTCATGAAATAATCTGTCTATGTCTAATTAGTGTCTTTTAGGCTAAACGAATCTTTTTATAAAATGAATTTTTGGAGTCAAAGTAAATGTCAGTAACATCACTGCTACTGTTGAAAATTTTAGGGATTCTAGGGATAGGGGAGTTAGCACCTAGTACTATTGTTGTTAATGGGGGAAAGAGGGTTGCGCGTACAAAGGTTGGTTTTGCGTTCCGCTGTGAATATCGAAACTTGGTGGTTGACCGTAGACTATTGAGCGTTGGTCATAGTAAAAGGCTAACGGGTACACACCGGCGCGAGCGTATTGTTTTTATGCCCGCCTGGACCAGTGTGTACCACCCTAGGTTGATCGTGCGGCGACAGATACATAACAACCATAATATGATATTATATTAGAGATATTTCATAAAGGAAAAAAGACAGAATAAATGATAAATAAATTGGAAGAGAAAAAAATGATAAGATGACAAGCAAAATTAACCAGTTGCTTGCAGACAATCGAAATTGAAGGGTTTCTTAGAAGCGACGAACATTTACTGGGTTTGACAATTCGTCTATAAAAATAAATAAAATTGACGTATCTGTTTATGTAATGTCAAAATAACAGCCTTTTACTAAATGCATATGAAAGTATATACGGTACTTATATCACATAAAACAATTGTTAAATTTTTTATCCAAATACGTCTTATTTAAACCGTTAAAAATTAACATCGTTAACGCATAACCACATTAATGTATAAACGTATGTTATCTGTCAATATTTAAGACAGATAGATAACACTTTATTATACATCAATACAAAAATGAACTTAAAGACTAAAATTATATCTCGGTGTGTACAAAGGGCGGTCTTATCGCTAAAAAGCGATCTCTTCCAGACAACCCCAGGAATGAATTGAGATGATAATGGCGATGGTGGTAGACGTAACATATAGTACGAACTACTTACATTTTAATAATAAATACATAAATGATATATGTACATATGTGTTTATATATATATATATATATATATATATATATATATATATATATATATATATATATATATACATACTATACAAATACATATCTGCAGAATATCTAAATGTTTATAAATGAATTTAAATATTATATTCCAACGAGGATAGTAACAGGAAGCATGTTCCAAGCTGTATAGCCTTAACAGTAAAAGAATTGTAGTAAAAAGTTGAGTTATACACAGGAGTGTTCAATTTAAATTTAGTCGAAGGGAAGTACTTGGGACAAATAAAATACTATAGAGAAAAGAAAGGACGTGAGTATTCCGGCGAAATCGAATTGGCAACCACTTGAGTTTTTTTCGGAATTCAGAGACGTGGTCATATTTGCGTAGGCCAAATATGAACCTTATTCAAAAATTTTGGAGGCGCTCAAGTTTATTAAGTTGTTCTTGGGTTAAATTTAGATAGCTGGATATTTAATGTCATTAACAATGTCGCATCTCAAATCGTGCATTATACCCATCGCCACATCTGCGTGAAACTGCATATACCATTACCTGTATGCCAGATGAAGCCACACCATTAAAGACATATTTTACTTAATCAATCATGTATGAATTAATAGAGTGTAAGTGTCATATTAACTTCGTTAGCAAAACGACCTAGTATTAAGGCGAAGTATCATTGGAAAGAAAATAATGTTTTATTTAGGACTAAATCTATACAGGTAAATTAGTATTTTCTAAAGTTTTCGCGACTTCTATACATTATTATTATTATTAGGTAAATTGGTTTCGAGACGTTTTGGCGTTTGTAGTAGTATTTGTATATTTACAGGACTTCTAAACTTTAATTTAAATTTCCTTGAAATACGGTATTAAACATTATGTTTAATCTTAATATTTATTATTTTAATATCGTTTAATATTATTAGTTTCATATTAAGTATCTGCCTGTAAAAATATATAAAAGTATTAGTTTATTTATTTTAGTGCTGACAGTACACTACTACAAACGCAAAAACGTCTCGAATTCAAATTCAAATACAAAAGTTTTTATTCAAAATAAGTTCCACTGGAGAACACTTTTTGAAGGTCATATATATAAGTTAAGATTTAATTTTTCTTCCTATTCTATGTACACCGCTTAGCAACGTGTTATTGTTGTTAAGAAGAAGAAGCGGCAAGAAACTCCCCAACAACACGTCTAGCTAAATATTGATTTTCTTTAAGTTTCTTATTCAATTTATATCTCAAATTTTCTTTTTTTTAATAAGATTTATACAGAAGTATGTTACAGAATTACTTTTTACGAAACTAATCTACCTGTACGTGAGGATATAATTAAACCACAGAGAGAAATATGAAAACAAATAATTCCTAAATTTGGGTATTTGACATATTTTGTAATATATTTTAGAGCGAGGTTCATAAAAAAATATGTGTATAAATGTACTGATCTTCTACGTAGAGCCAGCAAGTACAGTCACGGAGCACAATAAAACACCTGTACAAATAAAATTGAAGTATCTGTTTGTAATGTCAAAATAACGAAATAAAAAAATAACAGCTTTATACTAAATGCATATTAAAGTATATACGGGTACTTATACCAAAAAATCAGACAGACAGACAAAAAAAAATTTGTCTGTGGTCTAAATAATATATATTTAGTTATTGAGATACGTGTGTGGTGTTATAAGAATGGATAAGGTAAGAAATGAGTACATAAAGAGGGTCTTTGAAAGTTGCACCCGTAACATAAAAATTGAAAGTAATAAGATTAACGTGGTACGTGCAAGTACTGAGGAGGGATTTTTTTATCACATGAGTTGATGATGGATCGATTGTGTGAAGGACAAATTTGAAAATGAGGTGCATGGAAGGCAATGACATATTGTGCCGACCTCAAAGATAAGGTGAAAAAAAAAGAATATACCTATATTCTTCCTATTTAGCTACACCAGCTACACAATGATAAAAATAAAATGTTCCACAAGAGCCTCACTACGACTACGTTCACTACCGCCATATTTCCCATTCCACTTGCTTGCGGATGTTACGATCATAAACTCTAGTGGAACGGATTATCGAGCGTTGATGTCAACGACGAAATACACAAATGTCATTGGTTGATTTGAAAATGGCGCCTTTTCGAATGTCAACCGATAGAGAGAATTAAGTTCTGTGGTCAACGCCCTCTTCGACCCACCTCTTGACATGAGTCGTTGTGCGCGCTGTGTGATCGAAAATGATGACGTCATTAATGACGTATTCGCCACGACCATAACGACCGTGGTCGCCGTGTGGATCGGCTGACGAAGCATTTTGGACTTCGGGAGCTACTAACGCAACGCGTCCTATATAACATTATAATAATAAATTTAACTAATAGACAAAATAAAGACTATCCAAATAGAGTAGAAACAATAGGGACGCCCCTTTCGTAAATTTGTCTCAACTCTAGCAACTCCAAGATTACGTCATAAGCAATTTTGATACTTACTAGTAGTTTTTAGTATTACGTCAAACATCGTGCAAGTATCAAGTTGTTTTATTTACAACATAAGCATTTTGTCAACATCACCATGTTTACTTTAATAACAATGACTACAATTTTATAAGCAAAACCTTTAACGCCTCGTAATAATTAATAGAACAATCGTTTAATTAAACGAAGCGAAATGAATAATTACAAACTTGTCATGTCGGCGATTTATTAATAAATATCGTCAAATTATGACGAAAGATTTGTTGTTCTAATTCCTCTAGACGTCCTTGGTTAACTTTAAGTCTTAGTATTACTATAATCCGTATTTAGTTATGTATTTTAGACTTGGATCAACGTTAAAATTAAATACGACACAAGTATTTAATAGTATTAAAATATGTTCATTAGTACGCTATAACAAACCATTACGAATTTATTATTTCTGTCTTATACGTCACTTCTATCCGTTTTTTTTTTTTATAACAATAGTTATATACACTACTAATTGCATAATTTTATAAGTAATGTTTATAGTTTTTTTTTTAATTTGCTTTGTGGAGCTAAGCCGTGTCATCACTTAGAGGTACTTGCGGAAGATCAGCGCTGGTTGTGAAATTAGCATTATGCTGAGCAAGAGCCTTTTTAGGATACACATTTAATTGTTAGATATATTATCATGTAAGACTTTTGTATATTGTCCTAAATAAATATTTTTTCTTTCTTTCCTTTCTTTCTAAATATAACATGGATAAATACACTTTGTTTACAATTCACTGGCGTATACTACAGATAAGGTAGAATATTGACAGAAAGCAAAAAAATAATAACTCATACTCTATACATTATAGGATTTAGTTTCCAAAATAATAATAATAATAACAGATCGATCTGTGCGACAAGCAATAATTATTATTGTTGACATCAGTATCCCGCATGACGATAACCGCGTGAAAAACTAAGTAAATACCCTTAGATCTTGCACACGAGGTTACTGCTATGTGGCGTCTGGAGTCAACGAGCATTGTGCCGATAGTTGTCACTGTCAACGGTCTTATAGTGAAGCCTCGACCGTCATCTAGAGAGGCTTTCGCTAGGAAGCTGGGTGAAGGGCCAGATACAGAAGGCAGCACTCTTGGACACGGCACGAATTGTGAGGAGGTTTCTGTCTCCGGAGCCCTAACCACCGATAGTTTGGACCCCAGGCCCCGATGGCGGTGAGCTGCAAGATTTTATATTTTTTTTATTGAATATGTCTTTTATTTTTTTATGTATTTTTATAAACAATAATGTGATCTACTTTAAAAAAATATCTTTATACTATATTTTTTTTAATATAATTTTTTTGAAAATAAATAAATACGGTATTATAATAATAATAATCGGCAGACAAACACAAATATTGTATATCCCCAGCAAGGTACGCTTGTGTTATGGGTAATATACAACGGACTACTCTGGGGCCGATCCTAGACACCCAGACCATAGTAAATAACGGAGAAAATTTACCATGTGAAGAATCTAACCTGGAACCTCTGTCTTGTAGTGAGGTAGGCCAGCAAAGGCTTAGCCGCTCAACAACAGAGGCTGTTTGATAATAATGATTGTGATATACAACAAACAAATGTGTGTGTGTGTGTACAGTTCACACGCAGTATAAATGAAACTTCAGAGAATATACTCATAAATAATTCTTCTCTAATTTTTATTAATATAAATATAATTCCTTTAGCCTACATCCGGCAATATGTTATAATTCAAAATAAACTCTTTAGGTATCACTTTCAATGTTTCACTGTTTTAGTCTAAAAAATATTATTATCAGTATTATTTAGGTCCAAATTGGACCTATATTTAATCATCGATCTTATTGACTCTCTACTCTGTGCTGCGCAATGTAAAACTCATATCTCATTCTCTCGCAAGCTTAGTCCCTTTAGATTTATATGTTTATCTCTTCTTAGTGTCCCTTTTTCGTTTCATCGAGTTTTAAAAACATAACGATCCTAAAGAAGTTTCATTTCAAAAACCAAGGGACACGATGATTTTATAAAGTACACACTTATCTGATTTTGCTAAAGTGACCCAGAACCCTGAAAATAGCTTCAAGTAATGTAATTTGGCAACGCATCAAGGACTACGTCGTTGTGCATGAACAACGGCTGAAGCATCCCTCATTCCTGAAACTTAACATTTCCGGCACGCACCATCTTTGTCAGTTGAATTGTTTGTTCATTGTTCATTTTGCATTTCCGCTTCCCTTATTTTAGTATACAATATAACTTCTAAAATTCCCTCTAATCTTTCTATTTGGCATTTATCTTATTACATTGCTAGTATAAAAACTCGTTTGAATTTGTAACACATTAATAGGTTCTTTGAAAAAAAAAAAAAAAAAAATACCTATATACTTTAAAACTTTTGAAAATATCTTTATTTAAGACTTACATATATATTATGTACCTAGTGGTTTTTAAGAAAAACAACAGTGACATATAAAAACAGATTTTAAGTCTAAATAAATACTAATATTTTCTTAAGTTTTTGCAACTTGTATACACAATAAAACTACGTGTTAACGGTTTTAAGCGCGGTAATTTATTTCACAAATAAATTACCGCTCTTAAAACCGTTAAATCGTAGTTTTATCATAAATAAATAGTGTTTTGTTTTCATTTCAAAACGATTAACTACACAAATGTTTTTTATTTCGACGTTTCAGTTACTTTTCAGTAGCCGTGATCACGGAAGACAAATACATCAAGTTTCAATAAGTAATATTAGATTACTACTTTGTTTACCCACAACTTTAAAATTAAGTAATTAAAGTAAACAAGTTGGGTGTAGGCTAAATAATTACTTTAACATTATTAATTATCACTTGACATCTTTGTCTTCCGTAATCACGGCTACTGAGAAATGACTGAAACGCTGAAATAAAAAATGCCGCGCTTGAAACCGTTAAAACGTAGATTTAATTTTGTGTACTAGTCGCGAAAACTTAAGAAAACTCTACAATTGAATTTAGGATGACAACTGTGACATTTATACCCTATGAAATTTACTGTCAATAAATTTGCTATCTGATTAGCGTGCAAATGTCAAAAGTGATATAAATGGTTAGATAGAATACAAACTACTTTATAGGTGATACATAACTGTATTCCCCTTAACCAATCGCCTAGGGAGCCTATGTCATACTTCCAAGATCTAGATTTCTACTTTCTAACCATATTAATTGATACTAGTACGCGGGTATTAAATGACAATTCATCAGAGTCGATTTCATATACAGTCAACTCTCGATAATTTGAAACTTAAGGGACCAGAGATAAATTTCAAGAGTTTTCAAGAGTTCAAAATAACAAGCGTTTACTTATGGAACTTATGGAAAGACATTTGTTCTTTCTTGGATTCATTTTAATAGCACAAAACAAACATTAACGTGACTCATTAACGTTTGAAAGAAGACTAAAATGCAAAACTTACTCATATCTCATTTATGTAAACAATTGACAGTTCTGTACATGTATGTAAACAAACGACAGGTATGTGCATGATAAACGCTTCAAATTACAGAGAGTAGGAAAGCCCGGACTTCAAATTATTGCATGTTTGCGAACAAGATAATATTCCTTCAACTTCAAATTACCGAAGGGACCAATTAACATTGATTTTATTCAATTTATCGAGTTTTTTCAAGGAACCAGAAAAAAAATCAAATTATCGAGAGGTTCAAATTAACGAGTGCCAAATTATCGAGAGTAGACTGTATATGAATTTTATCTAGCTGTTTAACAAATAGACGCAATTATAGACCTTAGAATAAATTGATAATAAGCTATTTACTTATGTTCTACACTATAATAAATTTGTAAATGATTCGAGTTTGTAAAATGCGTTTAAAATTATGAAAAAAATCAGGGGGCTAATTCGAATTCCGAAAATATAGTTTTTAGAATTTTTGTCTGTCTGTCTATTATCAGAACATCACGAGAAAACTATTGATCAGATTTAAATGAAACTCGATGTGCACCTAGTTTAGATCCCGAGGCGTAACTTAGGATACTTTTCATCCCAATAAATGACGTAGTTTCCGTGGGATAGACGAAAATAGCAAAAAAGCTGGCGCTGCGATCGCATCTTTTTTAGAAACTCCTGAACGTATATGAATGAAATTCGACATAGTGCTGGATTATAACTTATTTTATTATATTTTATTACACAAGTTCAACAAATAGGCAGATGGCCCACCTGATAGAAAGCGTTTACCATCGCCTATGGACACTTGCAACACCAAAGGTGCTACAAATGTGCTGCTGCTCTCTAAAGGGTTATTGGAACTTGTCCACTAATGGAAAACACAACCCAAGCTTGTTATGGCGGCATACTCTAGACTAGGCGTGGTGACCATCCAGACGGGCAAATACCCTTCCACCTGGCTGTGGGTTGTTTTGTCGCCTCTTACGGCAGGCCGCCCGGCCGCAGTAAATCGTATTCTTTTTCCAATCCTGCACGGATAAAGTTAACAGTTAACAAAAGTAAACACTTAGAATACACTTTATTCACCGTTTTAGTAATTTAACTGCGCAATAAGTAAAAAAATATTTACTTAAATGTACCCCATACATGAATAGCTACTCAATATGAACATGACTCCAAATCCTTTGCTGTGCAGGCTGTTTGCCTTTGGAACTCTTTACCCGTAGATGTCAGAAAAGCTAAATCACTTGCCATATTTAAAAAAACTGTCAAAAACCACCACCTTAGTTTATAATAAAATTTATATTTTTCTATTCTTCTTAACTTAGCTGTTTACTGTCCACATTGTGCTGTTATTCCTTTTTTTATTTTTACTTCTTTTTAATTTAATTATACCTAGACATAAGTTGTTAAAAGTATCTTCTCAGTCAGGTTGCCCGGAAGAGATCGCTTTAAGCGATTAGGCCGCCTGTTGTTTTGCCGTTAAATTGTTGTAATTATTTATTCTGTAATTGTTTATTTGGTGAACAATAAAGTGTTTTCTATTCTATGACTAATTTCGTGTTTAAAACGACACATAGATGGCCTATTTGTTAATAATCTAAAAAACACTTAGAATTGGGTAAACTGAAATAACGCGATCGTCGAAATTTGTCCCCATGTAATACAGTTAGTGAGGTTTTTACGAGCGAGTAATTTGCGAGACATATTTTTATCCCCAACTCACAAAAATTTTGTGGTCAGTAATAAAATTTCTCGCGAAAGGCTACGACCAACTTTGCCCAAAGTAAATATAAGTTTCTGAATTTTCTGCGATCTTTTAGGGTTTCGTAGCTATGTTGGCAAAAATAGAATTCTTATTTTTTCATCACTCCTCATATTGTTATGAAAGAAAGAAATATTTTATTCAGGACTCAAACAATACAGAATATTACCTACATATTATCACGCCTGCTTCCCGTGGGGATAGACAGAGACTACAGACCTCCACTTGCGACGATCCTGACAAATGACTTTCGCTTCATCTACTTTCATTAACCCTCTTCATACATGCACGTTTATTTGATATGCTTTTTACCTGACCTCGTTTTGACACTTCTGTTATTTGATCATGTTGTGTACGCCGTGGTCTACCGGTACCTGTTCTACCATTCACAATACTGTCATACACTTGTTTTGTGATCCTATTTTCATCCATCCTCTCTACATGCAGAAACCACTTTAACATTCCTTTCTCAACTCTTGTTATTACATTCTCTTTCAATCCACAATGTTCCCTTATTCCATATCATATCGTTCATGCTTGCCTTACATAAACTTCTCAAAGCTCTCTTTTGAACTGTATTTATTCTACTTTCATGCTTCTTCTTCCACACCCAACTTTCACTGCCGTGCATTAGTGTTGGCACCAACACCCCTCGATGGACAGTCAAGCGTGACTTTACAGACACTTTTTGGTTTTTCATAAAACAGTTTATACAGAATATTATCAAACAGTAAACCAATAGAAGCAGAATAAGTCTTATAACTGGATCCAGTCTCGGCATATGCTGGCTGGCCATTTAAGACCAGCGCTGTTTTTCTAGAGACTGTACAAAACAAATAATACATGATATACAAAGCAGTTACGTACCTGAAGTCATGGTAGCGTAATTGCTAGCGCACGCCTCCCAAACTCAAATGGCGTGGGTTCGAATCGTGGCCAGAACGCATGCACCACTTGGGCAGTTTTCTGACCTAATTTGCATATCGTTACAATTAGCACGTGCTTACAACGATGAAGGAAAACATCGTGATGAAACCTGCACATCAAGATAACCGATGTATCAAACCTGCCAAGCCGCCTTGGATAAGCGTGGCGGGAAAACTTTACGTTCACTTATAGTGGGAGGCCCGAGCCCAGCAATGGAACGTTTATGGGCTATTATTATTTTATACAATGCAGTTAAAAAAGTATAAAACTATAACAATAAATAATAAGACAACATAACATTATAACAATTAATAATGAACAAATATTATTAATTCAAAATTGTATCTTAAACATTTTACACTGTATAAGATCTAGACATAAAAATAAGATAAAAAGATACTTTATCCGTGCAGAACGGAGAAAGAATACAATTTCCTGCGGCCGGGTGGCTTGTCGTAAGAGGCGACAAAACAACCCACAGCCAGGTGACAGGGCATTTGCCCATCTGGATGTCTACCACCCCTGGTCTAGAGTATGCCGCCATAACAACTTTGGGTTGTGTTCTGGCATTAGTGGCCAGGTTTCAGTCTCCCTTTAGAGAGCAGCAGCGCATTTTTAGCACCTTTGGTGTTGCGAATGTCCATAGGCGATGGTAACCGCTTTCTGCCAGTGAGCCGTCTGCCTGTCTGCTGTATTCATGCAATAAAAAAAAAAAATCAATTGCAGCTACAATTTTTTTAAATGGCAGACGTTTGCAACACCAAGAGAGAAAAACGCGTTGCCAGTCTTGAAGATGAGATAGGAGGGATAAATAAAGGGGATGGGGGTTGGAACAGGACGATGTGATAGGGAAAATGCCATTTCAGCCCGATATTCTGCGAAAGCGTGATATCACACCGTTCAAACCGGCCAAACAAGTTGTAAAAGACAATGGTTCCAGCGAGGCTCTATGAAATACGAGTCAGAGCTACATCAGGCACTGATCTATCCACGACTCACTTAAGTCTTACTTACTTAAATTAAAGATATTTTTAAATGAGCACCAGCGTTCACAACACAACCAATATGATACAAGTGGTATTTAATTGAATTGTAATGTCGATTCTTTTATTTAATTTTTGAAATACTCGTATTTATATCACTAATTATATTTCTTCATGATTACTAATATATTTTCCCTACTTCTTGTATATACTACATATGTATGTGTGTGTGTATATATATATATATACACATTATTTAAGATTCTACTTTCATCCTTTTGCAATGATGTAATGTCTGTCGTGACAGTACCTTAAGGGCTCAGCGGAAGATAAGCGTTAGTTTTAAAAGACCAGCATTATGCTGAGCCTGAACCCTTTCAGGACAAGATTATGTTATGTTAGTTTTAAATTTGTTAATAATTATACCTGCACTATCCAATGTAGTTTGCCCTGAATAAAATTATTTTCTTTCTTTCTTTCTTCTTTCTTTCTAAGTATTCGACTAAATGTATTCCAAACTACCTAAGTGAATTTAAAATACAATTTCGACTATGAAACTTTAGTTATAGGAAATAGGATGTATGTAGGGAAGACAAAGTTGGTCATCGAAACCCAAAGCTTTTTGCTTTAATTTTCACCGAAGTACTGTCTATCTCAAATACTACGGTATGGCTGACACATCCCATAGAACGTAACTTGTAGCAATATCTAATATTCAACCTATGAATTAGATACAAATCATCACAAAGAAATAAATTAGTACTTCGTACTGTTTAAAAATAACATTAATGTTACGAGTTACGGGACTCGAATTAAAATGCCGTTGGAATTACTATAGAATTTATTAGAACTATACAAACACGTATAACATAGGTACAAATATAACCGGACGCAATAAGTCCTTATGTAATGCACAATTAAATAACACGCGCAAAGTTCGTCACTATATCGCTATCGAATGTACACATCTTGCTAGTATCGTAATCGTCACTTGACTGCTGCACCCCTCCGTTCAGGCATTGTTTTATAGTAAACTGTAGAATACACAATCGATTGCGTGGGCTGGCTTCTTCCAAGAAAATGTAATTTGCACACCTGCGAACGGCCAAAAAAGTCGAAAACAATAACAATAAGGATTAGTTCGACACTAATGATGGTCATAAAACAATAGCATGTTTTTCTTAATTACAAAGTAAATAAAATAATTCCTAAATCCGGGAAGACAATGAACTGCGCTTTACGACAAGCAGCTGCGCGTTTATTTTTAACGGCATTTAACATTACAATTAAATTCAGGATGTTTTTTTATTTATTTATGTAGTTTTCATGTAACATTTTATTATTCACCGGACATTTTAAAGTTATGTACTAAGGTCAGACTTTTACTTTTATAGCCGTAAATAAAGAGAAAAACATCGTGAATTTCATTATAATGTTACTTTTAAACAGTAAAAGGTTTAAATTTATTTATATTATTAAGTAAAAGTATGATATTGTCACAAGTTACGTTCTATGGGATGTATCCGCCATATCGTTGTATTTGAGATAGACAGTAGTAGTCGTTTTATAGCCAAATAATAAAATCAGTAGCAGTTTATGCCCTCTACGGAACTCTTCCTATTTTCTGGATTGTCACAAGCTTCCTCGATTTTCCTCTCTTTGTTGGGCTGTGATGTAATTACAGTTTCTGCAACCTTCCATTTCGTTTGTATTCACGCCGTTTTATGGATGAAAATGGAATTTAACAAAAGAATACCATGAATTTATAGAAGTAAATGTATCGTGTTCATAAAGGTATTCTACTTGCTCATACGGCTAGCTTAGATTAGCAGTACGTAAAGTTATATTACTATTATTATAAGTAATCTATCTGCTTATATAAATGAAAATGAATCCTAGAAATATATGTACGCGCATAATTTGAGAACGACCGATTTTGATGACACTTTTTGTGTGTGTTTGAGTGGATCCCTGGATGGGTTAGATGCACAATTGGAACCGGTAGGTGGCGCTAGGATAGGGTTCTAGGATCTTCCTAATCTCCTGGACCGATTTTGATGATTTTGTTTTTGTGTGTTTGAGTAAGTCGCCGGATGTTTTACATTCACAATTGTAATCGGTAGGTGGCTCTGGGATCAGGTTCTAGGATCCTTCTAATCTCCTGGCCCGAATTTGAGGACTTTTGTGTATGTATTTGAGTGGGTCCCCGGGTGGTTTAGTTTCACAATTGGAACCAGTAGAAGGCTCTAGAATCAGCTCCTAGGTTTTTATTTTTTCAGAGCAAGACAACGTCTGCCGGCACCGCTAGTATTTATATCGGAACTAATTTTATATCTATAGTCATAAAATATAGAAGATACCTGAGTGAAATTAAAATACATGTTCGACTTTGTAAGTTTATTTTAAGAAGTTGTTAAAGTGAAGGGGCTGTTTCAAGTAGACATAGAAAACAAAGGCAATTAATTCAATTCCAAACAAGTTTGCAGACGGATCTAATAGGCAGCGTTTAAGTGTTTTAGTTTCTGTCATATTACTATTAAGAATTTAGTACACCTTTACTGGCGTTCAAGGAAGGGAAAAGGAATCACAAAAAATTAATACTTTTCCAGTTTTTATTGCCAAACGTCACCACAAGTTATTGTGCTATTGCAAGTTGGTCACCAAAAGATATATGATCAAAATTGGTTTGTTTCTAAAAAAGGAAGTAACACTTAAAACTTACAATATAATTTCTTTATTAGTCTTCTTCTTTCTTTCTTTTTTTGAATTCTTAATTTAGTTTTACGTACGAAATTAGTTGACAAACAAATATGACACTAAAAGTGATGGTGTCATTGCCAAGCTTATCAACATAATTTACTGTGACAAAATTGTTATTTTATATAAAAAAATGAAACATTAAAACAAGTCCCATAAATTATTTATATTTTACTTAAGAAATTAAATGCACAACTTGTCATCAGTCACATCATAAGTTATGCTACCAAAATTGTTAAGCTTTAAGAGGCTACCTAAATTCAAATTAATATAAAAGTTGTTTTTTTTTTTATATGTAGCTTTATTCCAACTACAAATTAAATAAAACCTCAATTGAACGGAATCTATAAATTTTTTTACATAACAAATACGAAAGTGGAATATATACTTGCTTGTGATCGCGTGTTTAAATACAATAATCCATAAATTAACTTGATCGTTACACATTAGTGCCCCAACGGTACAATCTGATCATACGGCCTATTTGCTTTTGGGGCACAAGTACAGTAATTATTATATTACACGAAATGTAAGCTACAATCAATATTGAGCCTTTACCTCCGTTCTGTCGTAAGCGATATTTGAATTTTTTTTACATAAGTGTGACCCTACTGAATCAAAAACTTAAATTCTTAAAACAAAATAATAATTTAAAATACGTTTTGCAACAAAAAATATACTTAGATCCAAATGTAGCTTATGATAAAATGGCGGTAAAGGCTCGAATTATAAAACCGTTTACTCGTGTGCAAGTCCTAACTGTAACCGAAGACAGTAAGGTGCTGTGTTTAGTGTACGCAGGAAATGATCCTCGCCACTTGCGAAGTCGGACAAGCCGCCTTTGACCGCGAACGCATTAGCGAGCTGTAACTTTAATCAGATAGATATAATAAGGAGGGTTTAGTGTGTACGTGCGTATTGAGTAGGTAATCGTCTCTGCCTTGATGTGGCAGAGCCGGTATGGGGCTTCGAGTCTGAACTCTTTGCCCCGGATCAAAATTCGCGGGGGGCAACTACCCCACGGTGACGGGGTACGGGAGCCGCCTGACACATAAGGGGTATGTCGGTGGCTCGCGTCAGCCAATCGGCGGCATTCGATGGCCATCGTGGGCTTCGCGTTGGCACCGTCTGTGGCATGGTTGGCCAGTCTGCGGCGTCCGATGGCCATCTCGGGCTTTATGGCCATTGGTCTGGTGGTCTGCGGCGTCCGCGATGGCCGATCTCGGCTGAGGTCACGGGGGTCGGTAGCCAGCGTGGGGCTTCGTGATCTGGTGGTCGCGAGTGGAGGAGAGCATACGTGCGTACTGCGAGCGCCACAAGCGCCCCTTGATTCGCAGCAAAAACCGACAGTCATCGCTCGCGTTGCATTTGCGAGCCCCTAGGATTTTAGGTTACAACCAACATTTGCCCGCGACTTTGCCCACATTAGACAGGTAACAAAGGTTAGTTATTTTGTTGCTTAATATAAAATCAAAGTTTATTTTTGGCAAAGTAATAAAATAAAACGGGATTCTTTAGTACGAAATATATGAATCCCGAAAATTCCAGCAAAAACTCGGGATAAGTGATGTTACTTAAAGACATGACAGTATACAATAAAAGTAAACAACTACAATTGTTTTACTAAAGATTTTATAAATCAGTGAAAATTTTACAGGGCCACTTTTAACCTCTCCCAAGAAAATTCTCGTAGGATTATCGGGATATAAAGTACCGCAGATTTAATGTCCGGGAATTTACTATTGATCAGCGAAAACTACATCGAAATCAGCCAAGTAGTTTTTACGTGAATCCTGAACAAACGGACTAACACAAAAAATATGAGTAACAAAAGACTTACACTTTTACAATCTATCTATCTATATATATCTATATTATATATACTATAATACATCTGTAAATGATTCGAGTTTGTACATTGCGTGTAAAAATCTGAAAAAATTAGAGGCTTATTCGTCCCGGCAGATTTCAAAAATGCAATTTTTAGAATCTTCATCTGTCTGTTTATTAGAGTATCACGTGAAAACCACTGAACGGATTTAAATGAAACTCGTCATACAGCTAGCTCATATCCCGGGCGTAATTTAGGATACTTTTATCCCGATAAATGACGTCGTTTCCGCGGGATAGACGAAAATAGCGAAAAAGATGGCGCTGCGATTGCATCTTTTTTGGAAACTACTGAACGTATACGAATGAAACTACTGAAAGACTTAGGGTATACAAATAATGAATGACCCTTTTTTCAATCACAGAGGCGGCAAGTATTATCTCGATTTAAGACTTAGGGTATTTTTTTCCGACAAATAATGTCGTTTCCATGAAATTGATTAGCAAAACAGATGGCGCTGCAATCACGTTTTTTCAATCATCTAACAAATCCGCTGTCATAGGAAACAAGTCATTAATTGTATTACTTTAAATCAGGTTGGCTTCGACTCGTCTCTACGTTTTACAGGGCAAACATATGCCCTCCCCATTTTTTTTTTCTTTTAAATTACTAGGCACACTACATAATAATTTTTCATTGTTAAATACTGAACATTCAACTAATATCCAATACGTAATCTAGTGATAATTACTTGATCTTTCCTACAACTAAAAGAGGTAGGAGATTTTTCAAAAATGGATTTTCTAATTTTATACAATAAAGATGAATTATCTGTCTTCCAATAATTGTCCCAATTTAATTTAATCTTATATTTGATATATTTTTGTAATTCACTAGGGGTCGATTTATTGAACTTATAACTATCATTTTCATTAATTGCATTTCTCGCTTCGTTATCTGCTTTCTCATTTCCTACTATTCCTTGTGGCTTGGGATCCATATTATTTCAAAAATATAGTTATCTTTAAGCAGACTTATAATTTTTTGTTTTATTTCTACTATTAGTGTTTATATTATTTGTATTTTGTAATGCTTTCAAACATGATTTTGAATCAGTATAAATTATATAAATTAGAATCGTAAATTAAATCTAAAGTTTTGAGAATAGCTATTGCTTCACTACTATATATAGAATTAAAATCTCTAGTCTATATTTGTAGCAATATCACCAGACACAATTGCACACCCTGCTTTGCCGTTCATAACAGAACCATCTGTGTAGAAAAATTTACAATCAGTAGTATATTTGCTATTAATTTCATTAAATAAGTTTTTGTATACATGTTGGGGAGTGTTATCTTTTTGATTTTTAGCTAAATCAAGATTTACCGAAATTCAAGATTTTCCCATGGACCAGAAGTGAGCAATGTCTTTGGGAACATTTCAGGAGCTTTAGATTTATTTCATTTAAATATTTAGCTGCTCTAATCCGTAGGGGTTGCAATAAATTAGGTCGAAGTTCATATTCTGTGTCAGCAGCTGTTATTTTAGTGTAGCTATGGTAAGTTGGTGTTTTAGGTTGTGATAGTATATTTATGGCATATTTAATTACAAGTTCTTTCCTTCTAAATTCCAATGGCATTTCCCCAGCTTCAACTAAGATACTCTTAATTGGACTTGTCTTAAACGCACCAATACTCAATCGAAGAGCAGTGTTGTGTATACTTTCTAAGGATTTAAGCGTTCGTTGTTTTGCAGAATCGTAAATTACTGAACCATAATCTATTTTTGTCTTATTAAGGCACGATATGTATTTATTAAGCATTTCCTCTCAGATCCCCATTTCATTGATGACAAAGCTTTTATTATATTTAATCTTTTATAGGATTCGCACTTAAGTTGATTTATGTGTGAATTCCAAGTCATTTTTTTATCAATTATTAATCCTAGAATTTTTAACATTTTTACCTCTTTAATACTATGTTCATTTAAGATTAATTTTAAGTTTTTAGTTTTGTTTTTCTTATTAGACAATATTATAAATTCAGTTTTGGATTTCGAAAATTTAAAGCCTGATTTGTTTGACCATTCCAACAGTTTGTTTAGTGTGTTTTGAATGAGTTTCAATGTGGGTTTCAGTGTTCTACCACTACAAGTAATGGTTAAGTCATCTGCAAACAAAAACCCCTTAACTGGTTTTTCGATATTTGAAAGAACGTCATTAATAGCAAGTAAAAACAGAATTACGCTGAGAACCGATCCTTGAGGTAGACCGTTTTCTGTAGAAAAAGAGTTAGATGTTGTATCGTTGACTCTTACTTTTATTGTTCTTTCTGAAAGAAAGTTTTCACAAACGCTAGGGCATTTCCTTTTATGTCAATATCTTGTAATAATTTTAGAACTCTATGATTCCAAACCATTTCATAAGCTTTTTCAATATCTAGTGCTACAATTACTGTATAGTTATTATTTGCAAAGCTATCAAGTACTTCACTTTCAATATTCATTAAATGATCTATTGTTGATTGGAATTGGCGAAATCCAAATTGGAATGGTGACAAATGTTTATTTGTTTCTACATACCATCTGATTCTTTTACTTATTACTTTTTCTAGGATTTTACATAAATTGCATGTCAAGGATATGGGCCTATAACTGGTTTGCATACTTGGCATTTTTCCTGATTTTAATATAGGGACTACCAAAGCTTCTTTCCACTTGTCAGGAAACACCTGTTCCTTATAAATGTAATTATATAGCTGTAGTAAGTACTCAAGTCCTCTAAGTGGTAAGTGTTTAATTATAATATTCGGTATATTATCTGGACCGGGGCTAGAATTTCCAACTTGAGAGAGTACTAATAACAATTCCTGCATCAATATTTCCTTGTTTATAGGATTGCAATTATTATCTAAGTCAAAATTTGAATCAGTCTCATTTACAGCCTTGTATTCAATAAATTGTTTGTCATAATTATTCGAACTGGAGTTGTCTGCAAAGGTTTCACCGAGTAGGTTTGAGGTTTCAATTGGATTGTTAGTAAACGTCCCATTATTTCTTTCAAGTACAATATTATTAAATCTAGTATTGCGGTGGTTAATTTTTTGTATCTTTTTCCACACATCCCCAATCAAGGTTTTGTTATTAATAGAAGACACCCAGTTTTCCCAATATTTCTTTTTATTTTCCTTTACAAGTCTTCTATAGAATGCTCTTTTTTTCTTATATTCAATTTTATACACTGAGTTAGGATCATTTCTGGCATATCGTTTAAAAAGTTTTAGGGCTGTTTTGGTTTCTTTTAGCGCAATTTTACAATCATCATTCCACCACGATAAATTATTTTTTCGTAACCAACCTGATGTTTTAGGTATGGATTTGTCAGCTGCCTTTAAAATGGCTTCAGTGAATTTATCAACCAAATCATTGATAGTATACTCTGAAGTTTCATTTAGGGGTGTTAATTTGGAGATATATATGTCAATCTCTTCCCTAAACGTATCCCAATTTGCATTTTCAAACTTCCATTTCTTTGGAATTCTAATATTGTTTGATGCATCATTATTAAAATATTGAGATCTAATCAAAATTGGGAAATGATCACTATCATATAAATCTTCTAAAGCATTCCATTCAAAATATGATCTTATATCTTGTGAAGCTAAAGTTAGATCTATATTACTTGTGCGACCAGTATTACTATCAAAATGGGTCGGTTGACCATTATTTAACACAAATATGTTGTCATGTTCTTCAAGCCACTCTGCTGTAATTCTACCTCTAGTATCACATTTGTCTGAACCCCAATTAAAATGGTGGCCGTTAAAATCGCCTAAGATTATGAAGGGAGTTGGAAGTTGACTTACGAGATTATTTAAATCATGTTTGTTAAGAGGATTACTGTTAGGCAGATAGACGGTACACACTGTAATAGGTATTGGAAATTTAATTTTTATCGCTACTGCTTCTAAGCTTGTAGTTAAAGTTATTTCTTCTGGAATTGTATGCGGTTTAATAAAAATGGCTATTCCACCACTGGCCCTATGACTTTGTGGGCGATTTTTGTAGAATTGTTGATAACCTTTTAAGGATGCACAATTATTAAAAGTAAAATTTGTTTCCTGCAAACAAATACAAGTTGGACATAATCGGGATATCAACAGTTGAATATTTTCGAGTCTTTTAAAGTAACCGTTTACATTCCATTGTAAAATATCCATGCCAAAAAAGTAAGTTAAATGTTATATAAATTTGTAATATAAAGATTAAAATAGAAGTATTTATAGTTCACTATCCGTAAATATACTAGGAGTAATGATCAGCATTTCATGTAATTTTCTCGATAAACGCGAGCATCTATTTTTTAGGCTTTTGTTCATTTTACAATGTAATTTGTTGCACATTATAATAAGGTCTTTAACATTATTTGTATAGGAGTGTACTAATTCATTTATATTTTGTTTCCCTTTTATGTTGTCTATTAAACTTATAAATTGATCCAGATTGATTGGGAAAAGTATTTTCATTATTTAATTCTTTCATATCATTTTCAATATTTTTCCAAATTTCTTCATTAGTTCGGGTATCGGCTTTCTTTAATTTCTTTTTATTGTTTGTTTTCACTTCTTCATCTTCCAATGAAATGTTGCTACTCGATTCATCAGTATCGAATTCTATTCTATCCGAATCTTCTTTTTGTGTATCTTGTTTTATAATTTCTTTTTTCGAAGACTCTGTTGTAGTCGGAGAACGAGCTCGTTTTATTCCTGTTGATTTTATTTGAGATGGATGTACGAAGTCTCCTTTCGTTACTAGAGAGATATTTGTGTGTTCGGTGTACGGTCGTGTTACTATTTGGTCGTCGTTCCTATTAAAAACTTCTCTTATTTCATCAGCAGTTTCCATTTCAGTTTCTTGTTCTTGGGTATTTACTATACTTATAGGGCAATTTTTGCTAGGTGCCCCAATGTATTACAAGTGAAACATTTCAGAGCATCAGTAGATATATAAATCCAATAATTTGTTCCTTCGAATGATATCTGGAATGATTCAGGCAGGCGTGTCTCATCCTCTGGACTAATATATAGTTGTCTTCTGAAACTTAATATATGGGAAAATCCTGGATCAGTAACACCTATTTTCATAAATATTAACGGAGACATTATTTTTATATTTAATTCTTCAAATTTTTGTTCTATGACGTAATTTGGAATAACTGGACAAACATTAGACAAAACAATTCTTTTATTTCTTGTTATTAGCGGTTTAATTTCTAGGATATTGTTTTTAATGTTAAGCTTTTTATTTTCTTCGATTAAGTTATCAGCTGTTTTCTTGGAGTCCATATATATGCATATACGTGCATTCGATATGCGGGATATAAATCTTATAGATGTTGCTGGTGTGATAGAAGCTAAAGCAACGAGATATTCACGGAGTGTTATTCCGTCAATGGAGTCTAGTATAATGGCTTGATCTTTTTTGGGGAAACAAGTGGATGACGTAACGTTGGCGTAACTTGTTGTGGTGTTTCTAGTTTGATGCATTGTGGGTTGATGTGACGTTGGGGGATTTTGAGACGTTGAGTTCATTACTATTTAAAGGGTCTCCTGTTACCAGGAGTTGCCCTTTTAACTTCGTTTCACTACAATATATAAACGGAACTTGTCGCGAAAGCAAAAATAAAAACACGAAGACGCGTTGAACAGAGTGGACACGCGCGTCCGCTGTGCCCGCTCACGCGGAACTGAGTTTTTTTTTTTTGTTATTATAGTGAATTGAATAAGAAATAGTAAAGTTTTAGGTCTAATATATATATAAAACCTAATTTAGTTTTTATGTGAGTAACATAGAGCTTATCACCCAGGGTTTTTCACGCACCGTAGTTTTATAATATTGTTACGAACTACAGGACTCGAATCAAAATTTTGACGGCCTCTATGGTTGAGCGGGCTAAGCCTTTGCCGGCTTACCTCACTGCAATGCAGAGGCTCCGGGTTCGATTCCTGGTATAGTAAAGTTCGGAAATGTATTTTCTTCGTTATTTACTATGGTCTGGGTGTCTGGGATCGGCCCCAGTGTGGTCCGTTGTATATTACCCATAACACAAGCGTAACTTGCTTAATTTGGGGATATACAGTGTGTGTGTTTGTCTGCCGATTTATTTATTATTATTTAATTACTATAGAATTAATTTTAAGTCTAAAAACATTTTCACCCTTAGTGAAAGAAGGCATTACCTCGACATGACCTTCTTGTACGATATCATAAATTCTACTATGGATTGTCCTGCTCTCACTTTGTCTTTAAATATCAACGTACCTCAGCGCGCGTTACCCTCGTAATTCTTCCTCACTCAAACTTTCTGCTACCCATGTTTCTAAAACTAACTACGGACAAAATGAACATCTGCGTCGTTGTACAAATACCTACAACAAATATTTTAGTGACATAGACATTTTTAATACTTCGAAACAAATATTTAAGGCATCCGTAGTTAGTAAACTTATTAATAAGATCCAAGAGGAATGTAATGTTTCTATTTAAACGTAATCATTTAGTTGTGCTTAGTTTTCCCGTCAGAAGTTTCACAGTATTAGGTAGATTGAATAATTCATATTAGTGTAGTGTAACTTAATATTTGATTCTGTTTACTTTTCTAGTTTAGTAGTATCCAGTTTTGGCTTGTATTTATTGTTATGTTTTTTTATGCCTTAAATTTATGGATATACTGTTGGATACCTTTTAATAATAAATAAATAAAATGTATTAGAACTGTATAAGCACGTATAAAACAGGTACAAATATAACTGGATACAACCAGTACAAACTGCACGATTAAATAACACGCGCAAAGTCCGTCACTATATCGCTTATCGAATGTACGTCTTGCTTGTATCGTAATCGTCGCTTGACTGCCTCCCCCTCCGTTTGGGCATTACTTTTATTCTATACAAATACAATATGACCCGACGCAAAATAATAACTTCTTAGAATTCGGTCGAAACACCTGCCTAATTATACCTGCGAATGGTCATAAATGAGTCATTATGTCTCCTGGCGTCCCTCGCGAGGACGTGGAGAGTTCGTGATTGGCGGTGTCAGAGACGCCGCCGTCTGTGTCTGGCTGTCGGTGCCTGCCAGCATGTCGTCCTAACCGCGGGCGGGCTGATCCGGGCCAGCCATTTTGTAATAACGTTGACCCTGTCCGTGAGGACGTTACGCGGTCGTCGCACTAGAGCCTTTCGCTGAGGCTTATTTACAATCGGACGCATAGATTATAGATAACGTGCAACGATTACAGTTATAAGAACGAGTACGTGGTTGCCCTCGGCTCGCTGCGAGCTCAGTACGTTACGATCGCGCTAGGCTAGCAAGTTTGAGTTAGCTAGAAATCTTCCTAATAGTAGAGAAGACGCTGAAGACAGACCGTTCATTGAATATTGCCATGCTTCGAAAACTTCAAACCATGGTAATAATATTCGATGAACGACTTTGTGCAGGCAAGCCTATACAGTTTAGTTTTGTAATTAAATTACCTTTCTTATGATACCAATTTTTATTGGTTAACAGAACGGTGTAGTACTTATATTGACTTACCTGTTCATACCTGCTTGCCAGGTAGCCATGAACAGAAATAAGTAAGCAAGTCTATCAAGGCATATTCTCCATGTTAAAAACTATCAGTTGATACTAAATTTGTTCAGTTATCAAAAGAATGAAGGTTTTTTTTATTAAAATTAATTTAATTGTAAAAGCCATGAACACTTTGTTGATTGGCAAAGCTATCATAGGCGTGTTTATAAATCAATGTAATTTGATAAAAAATATATCTCATCTAGTTATCAGATGGGTAAAGGTCGATTTTCAACGTCTTTTAGATTATAATAAAAGACATTACTCACAACGCCCATGTAGACAAAAATATGAGTACGTCTAAAAATTCTGATAAATAATCGTTATAACCAATCTGAATAAGAGTCAATACGCCTTTAGCAAGCACATAAGACATATTGTCCATTCCCAACACTGATGCGAGCGTAGTTTATAGACAGATATAATATTAGTATATAATATTCCTGGGGAGTACATACAATATTTTATATCGCACATACTTAAAACGTTACTTTTACAAAAGTACCTACGATACGCAGTTCGTATAAAATCCGTTTAGCATCGGAACATTAGCTTTTAAGATTATCCTCAGCAAAAACGCGCTTACAGCGGCTTAAAGTTGTAGCGCTGTATGCACAGTATAAATTTATCGATACCGTAAACAAGAAATATGGCACAATATATGAATAATATACGATGATCGCTTCTGCCGCTCCACATTCAAATAAGTTACGAAAAGGAATGTTCTTATTTTAAAACGTTTACGCTGATTAATTTTATTTTACTTCTTAATTTAATAAACTTTCTAAAATACAAACAGGAAATTATTATAAAGTAAATTATATTGAACTAATCAATCGTTTGATAAAAACCCCTCTGAGACTAGGCTGCTAATTTTATGTTTAAGACTTGTTACGTACCAGAGTTTAGTGACTAATTTAACTAAATTTATATTGTATTGTTATTTATAATCCGAATCTTGAAGTTTAAAAGCAAAGAAACTTGTTTAACACAATACCGGGTCCTCAAGGTGCGTAACACTCACAAACTGTATCTATACGTTGCTATATAACTATTTATTAGACGTCTCCTAGGACTAAAGGTGCAGAAGGTTAATTTTGAAAACGCGTTAGTGTGGAAATTTAAAGTGTCTAATCGGTCGTGCTCTTTGGAATATTTCTGACTAGCGATAATGGTTTTCAGCCATATTTAAATTTTGTAATTAGAGTAAGTTTGAAAAATATTTCAGAAGTTTCAAATTATATTATAAATAACTATCTGATTCGTGGCCACTTCGCTGGGCGTCATTAAAAAGTAAACATGCACCCACGCACAAACGCAAAAACGCATATCAAGGTTTAATTAAGCTTTTTAACCTTTATTTCATTCATAAACACAGAAAGCACTCACAGTGCCTCGTACGAGGATGTGCGCAATTCTTATGTGGAACGTAATTACTGTAACACATTTGACAGGTGTTCCCGTGCTCACTTCGCTGGGCGTAAAACATTTTTACTTTTTTGATTTATTAATCATTAATCACAATTAAATATAGCGTATGCCACTCGGGAATAATGTAGCTTTCTACTGGTGAAAAAAATTTCAAAATCGAATCAGTAGTACCGGAGATTACACCGAACGTTCAAACTCACAGACTACCTCTTTATAATATTATTAGCATAGATAAGCTTGCTCATTTCTTGCCGAGAGAATTATTTACATTAATAAGAAACCTATTTTCCATGGAAAAGACAATATAAAATATTCTTTATCTAACAGATACGTTTTGAATATTTCGCCTATCGTAACAATAATTCAATCGACTGGAAGGATGGATATCCATTCAACCGTATATAACAAAAAGAACCAAATACTATAATAAACTTACCTCGTTATCAATTTCACTCGAGCTCACGATACCAAACAGCAAAATAGACAATAAGAACGCGCCCTTCATTCTGATTTTTATCGATAACGTTTATAATCACTTCACCGCACTATTTAGCTAACACTTTCGAATTTTTCTTTTTTTTTAATAATGACTGATCAAGGAACTGCGTCGCGTGGCAGTTTTATTGCAAATGCAGGCGGCGAAGATTCAATACACTTATATATGACAATGGTCGAGTGCACAAATGCAGTGGGGCGTCGCATATTTATACGCTATATTAATTATTTCCATTTGTTTTGAATATTGTTATATGAAGATTTCTGAATCTTCGTAATGGTAAACTTACACTATTAATAAACAAGTTGACTTTGTTTGTTTGTATGTTGGAGTGAATCTTTGAAAGTACTAATTTGATTTGAAATTTTCTTTATGTATTAGATGAGTTGTTTATTGATAAAAAATATTCTAGTAACAGAATCTATTAGTAACTTAGAGTTAGACGTGGAGCTATATATAATGCAAATTATAGCGAATGGTAGATCTATTCCATACAAATAAATCTTCACTGTTATAACAATAATTACGTGTAGATGTTTATAATACCTTCATATTGCTCGATTGCTCTTCATCGCTTGGATATAAACAGATTTTCGTAAAAAAAAGTACATTAAAGATCAGGAAATAAACACAAGACATTTTTGTATTACAAAATACAATGTTGCATAATATATCGAATAAATTTTGTTACATTATCAATTAACACTGAAAATCGATACAATACATCACTAAATGTCTTCTTAGCAATAATATGAAAACATATTTTTCCTTATGTGCTCATAATGTGACTATAATATCGAATTAAAAATACCTTATACTATTATTTCCAAAAACATGGGCACAAATATTTGAAAGCCTCTGTGGTTGAGCGGGCTAAGCCTTTGCCGGCTTGCCTCACTGCAACGCAGAGGCTCCGGGTTCGATTCCTGGTATAGTAAATTTCGGAAACGTATTTTCTCCGTTATTTACTATGGTTTGGGTGTCTGGGATCGGCCCTAGAGTAGTCCATTGTATATTACCCATAACACAAGCGTAACTTGCTTAATTTGGGGGTATATACAGTGTGTGTGTGTTTGTCTGCCGATTTTTTTTTAATAATTGAATCTTTGATATTTTTTATACATAAATCTGTATTGTAGAATATTAATTTGTTCTTTATATGCTCCGTTTTTTAATTACCTGGACTAAAATGACAGCTTCAATTGACCTTTTATAAGTTGTAAGTTTGGAGCAACTGTCCAATTGCAATCCTATTGAAATTCTGTAAGATTTAACTCACACAATTCAATTATGAATCAAAAAAGGTCGTAGCTATCATTTTAGTCCAGGTAATTAAAAATCAAAGTATAGATTGCTCCCGAGGATTTTTGCGTTGGTTCTGTCAATGTTGGAGTGACAGTTCATAAAAGTGACATTAGTTGTAAGATTACGCAGCAATTTTAAATTTGATCAGTTAACAAGGCATTTTTTCTAATAATCTCAGAGTGTCTTAGAATGAATCAATTTGAAAATAGAATAATATTTTCTTAAATTTTCGCGACTAGTATACACAATAAAACTACGTTTTAACGGTTTTAAGCGCAGTAATTTATTTGATTTTTGTTATTCCGACAAAGATGCCAAGTGTCAATAAGTATTGTTAAAGTTTTATTTAGCCTACCGCCAACTTGTTCATTTGAATTATTTAGTTTTAATTTTGTTTATGATTATTATTTACTCTATAGGAGCCTAAACTCCCATGGGGGACGGCATGGGAGACGGCCTCTGTGGTTGAGCGAACTAAGCCGTTGCCGGCCTACCTCACTGCAACGCAGAGGCTCCGGGTTCGATCCCTGGTATAGTAAATTTCGGAAACGTATTTTCACCGTTATTTACTATGGTCTGGGATCGGCCTTAGAGTGGTATGTTGTATATTACCCATAACACAAGCGTAACTTGCTTAATTTGGGGATATACAATATGTGTGTTTGTCTGCAAATTATTATTAAAAAAATACTAATTTATCACCGCTTCGCAACACGTTGTGGCTTGAAGAGAAGAAGCGGCGTAAGAAACTCTTCTTTTTGAAAATAGAAGCCTAATTAGTAAAAATACAGATACGGTAATTATTTCGTAGACTCGAGTAAAGTTCGTGATGACATTTTGCAGTGTCCAGTATTCAAAAGATTTTACCAATTAAAGTACATATTCTTTTTTTCTACATTTCAACGGCTGTCGTTTTATTCCTTACAGTGTCATTGGAAAACTCAATGCCTAATCATTGACGCCGTTCCAACAAAAAGTAGAGTAGATTAGAAACATTTTATATTTTGAACGAAATTTTAAAATAAATTAGAATCATTATTAAGCTGCACACCAACAAATTATTTTAAACTAGCGGTCCCAGCATACGTTGTTATGCCCGGAAAAAAAAATCTAGAACCCGTTTCCAGCGCCATCTAATTGTGAATCTAAACCATCCCTTCATCACTCTAACACACCTTGGGTAACATTATTGAAGTTTTAGTAGGGATCCCTAATTTTTCTAGTAATAAATATAGCCTATATTAATCTGGGATAATGTAGTATTTTAATAGTGAATTAATTTTTTAAATCGATCCATTACTTTTTGAGTTTATTCGCTACAAAAATACAAATCTTTCTTCTTTATAATATTAGTATAGATAAGATCCTTATCCATCCAAAGGTTGCCTGGAAGAGATTGCTTTAAGAAAAGTTCGGTCCTTTTGGTCTCACGCCAAAAGGAAGGTTTAACATTGAAAATCAGCGATATACTGGATATAATTCCGGTACGGAAATAAGTTGAGTGCGGTGGTGAGTCCCGCACTGAAGTGCTCTTCCCAGGCTATTATGGCGACTTCGTGCAGCTCCAATCGGCAAGCCTGTTTCCTGAGGCACCGGTCTTGTGCCCCTCGCCATGACCCTGACTTAGGGAGGACCCTGACTTAGAGGTCTCAAGGTGGGAATCCGGCGAGTAGAAAGGTCGCTTCGAAGGACACCGCTCGGTATCCCCTATCGCTCTGACGGTTAGCATTCGCTGCGCTTGTCGCAAAAAGGCTACATTTCTGGCCGTTAAACAGTCTGCCCAAACGGGGGCCCCATATAGGGCCATCGACCGTACGATGCCTTCAAAGAGTTTCCGGCACGTGGCTTTGGATCCTCCAATCTTGGGCAGCACGTGCGACAATGCTTCTGCCACCCTCTTGAGTTTGAGGGCCAATTGCTTAGCGTGCCGGAAAGTCCCTTCGGCTGCCGAGGACCAATCCCAGGTACTTCATGGTCTTTCCGATGTCGATGCGGACACCTCCTACGACGATATTGGTGTTTGGAAGTGGTCGATTATAAACACAGCCTCGGTCTTCTGAACACGAAACACCTACACGATGCATTAGGTATATATACGTAGTGTGTAGAGGAAACACCCGCAGGAGATCCTGCTTTATAGGTAGTCAAATAAATAAACATGCTGCAGAACTTCCCTCCCGCCCTCGGGTACGCCCTTCGACATATCCATCTCCCGGTTCCTAGGTCATCATTATTATTTACTTTAGGTAGTTCATATTTAAGTTTATCTAATTTTAAACTATCGTTGTTTCATTTCACAACACCTAATTAACGCGTTAAAGGAAATACTGTATAATAAAATTATTTTTATCTAGATATCTGTAATCTAATTTCAGGTTACGATTTTACTCGTATTACTTGTTAATTGCGATTCTGTTTATATAAATTTTATCTGTGAGAATATTCACAAACAAACAATTCTAAGTTTGTACGTATCGCTGTTACTTTTCTTAATAAATAAATGCTAGATTTATCCAGTTTTGTTCTCCAGTGTGTAAACTGCCAGTGTAGCACAGGCCTAACTGATTCAAAGACGAAGAGTAAAGAAAAATCTCTCAAAAACAATTTTGATTACAAAAGCAACTTCTAACCAGTATAATTTACCTTTTCACCTCATTAGCTTACACAGCGCGCTTTTGTTGCCAAAAATCAAAGTGCAAATATTTTGTTTTCTTAAATGAGAAAAGCGCTTTGAATTTAGAACGCTACCTACAAATTGGCTCTTCGTTTTCATCGGCGTAAGAATATACTTTAATGTTTATTTTATTTCATAAATAATTTGTTTTTCATATATTTCATAAACCTCTTTAATTTTACGCTATCCGGTCTAGTTCATATTATTACAAGCTTCTATGCTAATGCCTAATAATATATAACTCTAATGGTTTTATTGTTTATTTTAATCAAGGACTTATATCAAAAAAATAGTGGTTTTTCTAATCGCTGTCACTCGTTCATTATGTACATTAGATATGTTTTCTTTACATATATATTTTATTCTGTCTAGTAAGTATTTCGTAATACAAAAACGGGACGACATGAACTTTTCTCGTTTAAAAAAAAATCTAAAGGTACCTCTAATTTTTTACATTATGTCATTAATATAGGAGTGGTAGGTCAATTCGTAATGCTGCGAATCCTGGCCGTGAAGCTTGCGCCACTTAGTCTTTCGACCTAATGTGCATATTGTTAAAAATACCACGTGCCGGGGTGAAGGAAAACATTGTGATGAAATCGCATTATGAATATAACTGACATGTGAAACCCGTCAGTTCGTCTTGGACAAGCGTGCCGAGTAAACTGTCACTTCCCCTTAAAATAAAAGAGAGGCCGGAGTCCCTTTTCATACGGTTAGTGAGAGTATTGATGATAGGGGTATCTAGTGCCTTTAATATCTCCTACCCCGTATCTCCAATATAATTTCCTAATTCCATCCTAAAAATTGGCAACGTATTAGTAACGCCCTTAGTGTTACAAATTAACCACTTTACGTCAGGTAGGAGTCATTATGTTTGTTTGTTGGCGTTTTGACGCGCGACTGGAGTTTACTTCTTAAGTACGATTGTCTTTGAAAATGCACTGATGGATATTATTTTAAATCTTATTACATTCCATTCCACAGAAGCTATGGGACAGCCCACTTTGCTCAATGGCACATCAAAATCGTGTGCCAATGTGACCGAGCGTGCCCGTTCCCAGCTGTTTCGCGTTGGGAGTTTGTGGTTACAGGCACTCTCATCGGCGATTTTGGACACTTTTCTAGACGATAACACATTTAGAATAAGTCCCTTCATTCGCATAGGGTGGCCAGTGTTGTCTCACATCGTTGATATAAGGTGGAGCGTTTCGGTCACCATGGCTTATCATGCATCAAAAGTGCATAGTCCGTCGGGCTCTGGTAACCGCCAGAGTACCTGTCATTCTAGAAGACCCGATGGAATCTCCTTAGTGGCCTGGAAGATGGGTCGCCCATTAGTATGGGACGCATCTTGCGTCGATACTCTGGCAGCGTCCCATGTTCCAGCCACTTGCATGTAAAATGCCGCAAATATTCAGCCATCGGAAATGGCTACATATTTGCGGCTTTTGGAGTCGAGACCCTGGGACCATGAGGATCTAAGACGCGCAAACTTTAGAGTCATAGTGAAACACCTGATAGACATTTCACGTGCCCAAAGGACTGGTCTATACGTCGAATAACCCATTAGAGTTGCCATTCACAGAAGTAATGTGGCCAGTCTTTTGGATACGTTTCTAACTGATAGCGGTCTGGCACTAGATTTTTCAGTTTAATACTAATTAATGATAAGGGCGGTTACAAGACCTTCTAATTTAAAAACACCGTATCCTTACACTGATGGATATTATTTTAGACCTTATTTCATTGCATTAAAATTCAAAATTTTGTAATAAAAAAGTAACGCTTTTGAAATTAATGCTTGTCTTATTTCACTCCTCATAAAATTTACATACCTGGGGGCCTTATATGAAAATCAATGCTTAGGAAGTAAACCCCAAAATACACAGTCAATGTAAAATCCGGCTCGAAGGACCAGTTGTTTCAGCTTCTGGATTTCGCAGTAGAAATTATAGGCGCTAATTCTGTTGAAAATGACTAATTTATTTCTAGATTACAGACAAGTAGTTGTTAGCTTGAAGTCGTTGAAGTGGTATTCAAAAGTTGAAGTAACGTTTTCTTCTCATGCGTCACGATGGCGTTTGACGTTAACATTTGATAATTGAAGTTATGGTCCTATTCGCGGCACTATATTTAAAGATTGAAAAGTTGCCAAAGAAAATTGGCGGATTGTCACTCACTAAATTGATTGCTACAATTAAAGCGTTTTAAACACCCACCTTTTACATTGGACAAAAATAATAACTTTCGTCTATTTCAGCATAATTGATTTACGAAGCGATTTTAAACGTTTAAATACGATGTTAGAAAAAAGCTAGTCGCGTGACAATGTTGATTTATTAATTGTTGGATTACAATTGAAGGTTGTTGAACTTGGATTATGAAACCAGACTGTTATAATACATGAGGTGAAAAGCTATTTGTTTTAAACGATATTTTGTGACAGATTTTACATGATGGCCTTTTAACCGACTTCAAAAAAGGAGGAGTTTCTCAATTCATTGTGTAAATATTTTCTTGATGTATGTTCAGTTAAAACATTTTGTATCTCAACCGGTTTCGAAAATAATGTATTAAAAATGGTCCCATATACAAATCACACATCAATATATCGCATATACATAAAGTTAAGCTAAATGTCCGATAATTTTAATTATATAATAAAAACTAGGATATGTCCGATTGAATTGAAATTCCCGCGGGATTCCCGGGATACAAAGTATCGCAGCTATCGTTTTAGTGGAAACTGTGTCGGAATAAGCTTACTTTATGCGCCCGAACGATTACGAACCGCTCCCAAGAAAATTATCGCGGGATTCCCAGAATATAAAGTAGCGCATATTTCAAGTTTAAGAATTTACTGTCGATCAGCGAAAACCGCATCGAAATCGGTATGGTAGTTTTTATGTGAACCCCGAACAAACAGACAAGAAATCTAAAAAAAATGCAATGTGTTCTCCATGTTTATATAGTCTATATTACAATTGTTTTTTTAAAAAAAAATAGCTTCAACGTACAGACACGGCATGTTTAGAATTTTATAATATTATAGATAGATAAAAAATACTTACTAAAAGTAAAGAAAATCTAAGATCCGAATATCGTCATTTGGGGATGACAGAGTATTTAAAATTTTTAAAAAATATACATGGCAGTAACTCATAATTGTGTACAAATTACACATGCCCAAGCCACATATGTCCATATCACTAATGTTTATTAATCTACCTTATAAAACGAAACAGTTAAAAAAATCATAACCAACTACACTTGCTGAGTGTGCGATGTTTATGAATTATTGAAAACAACATAACTTTGGGGAAACCTCGCAAAAAATTACTTTCCAATGCGTATCATCTTATTAATAGCCAAAGTGAAAATACTTCACGACAGACAAACACGCGAATTGAATGCCAACCAATACGATTAATGTTATCATGTTCAGTATACACGGGTTTAATAAATAGGTGCTAATTTGTGATTTGATACCGAAATTACTTTACGCAGACAAGTTGAATTAGGTATTGGACACACAGCGGGAGCGTGAGCTCACGTCACGGCTCCGCTCCCGCCAAAGGAGGACGCGTCGCCACCGGAGGGCCAGCGTGGACTTTCGGCCACCGTAAGCCGGCGGCGCGGGTGGGGTATAGAGGTTCTCACTCACGTACACATGCCGTCGAGATGGGGTCGCGGCGTGTTCCACGCGCGCTCACCTCTCCTCCCGTGGGTCGAGTTACAAACAGCCCCACGCCCCAGAGAGCTTGAAGATGCCAGGAGATAAAAGTAGTCCCCCGGCAGAGGAAGAGGCCTTGCGAGGCCCACGCCTGCAAGGGCTGCAGAGAGACTAGGTCATATACCTGTAGCCATGGCATAAGGCGAAGGACGGAACACCCAGGGGTTTTAATGGGTTCTGTCCTTGTCGCAGTTTATGATCCTCAATGGGATTTCCCCTGGCTATTAAAAAAAGGTATTGGACACATTGGGACGCCGTCTCCTCCTTCTACGAGCGTGTCATGCTTGTGAAGGGGGAGGCGGAGCGGGGGCGGAAGCGTGAACGGACTTTCATGCGATATGTATTACATTAAATTCTAAAGTAATCTACACATATATAATATTTTTCGGAACTCGCGCAAAAATTACTAATTATCGTTAAATAAATGTGTCTGATATAATAAACATTTACTTAGTTATCCATTGTAAAATATGTTACATAATATGCTTGTATATAATAATTGTTAACGCCGACCTATTTGGTCACCGCCTCTTTGTTCCCTTTTTTTCGCCGCATCTGTCACTATGTAATATGACATAGTCTACGTCCGACCGCTGAATACACCGCACCTTCCGCGCAAACCTCGCCGCGTTTTGTGTGTTGTGCTGTATTATACACCCGCTTATATCATTCCGCACGCTGGAAAGGTGACCGCTGTATCGTTCCAGTCGGTCCACTTATCGAAGGAACCGCAAGATGCAAAAGAAAGATCACGAGGAAGAAGTGCCTACCGCTGCGAAACCCGCATCGTTCGTAGCGTGTCTGGTGTGGCGACCTTATCCTGTAAGTCCTTTCCTTCTCTTTTATCCCCGCTCCCGCCCGCGCTCACAGCGATTATATATCTATTTATTTAGATAAATTTGTATATATAGGTATTCCTTTATTGTGTCTGTATATGTTTGTATTAAATTTATAAATTAGTGTAAATTTAAATATTTAATTGTACAGTTATGTTATTATTAGCTATGTTATTTTCGTTGAACTTCTTTTCAGATGGGTTGCCTGGAAGATGTCGCTTTTAGCGATAAAGCAGCCTGTTGTTTTGTCAAGAAGTGTTATAATTATGCATTTTTTGTAATTGTTTATATTGGGAAGCAATAAAGTGTCATATATCTATTATATATCTATACATAGATATTTATAGTATATTTACTTGACCCAACTGACTGACATAATAGGTTGGGGAAAAAGTCTTTTCGCATATAGTATATATGAACTTGTAATAAGATCTCTTTGGCTATACCATTTGTATCTGGCTGGTTTTGGTATCATTAAAAGTTTTAATTTTAAAGAAGACAATTCCAAATTCAAATAAGGAAAATGTGTGATTTTCATTTGTTTTTCTTATTCTTAAAATGAGTGAATATAATGAAGAAATTCGATACATTTTAAAATTTTACTACAAAAAAGGTAAAAATGCAACATAAGCCGCGAAAAAAAATTGTGATGTTTATAGACCTAATGCAGTATCTGTGAGAGTAGCGCAAATTTGGTTTAAGCGTTTTCAATCCGGAAATTTTGATATCAAAGATGCACGTCGCTCTGGTCGCCCTGTTACGGAAAAAATTGATGCCATTTTTGAAAAAGTGGAGCAAGATCAGCTATTAGTTAAGAGATATTAGTAGTTACGATGTACCTGGAGAACTGGAAATTGACCACAAAATGGTCTTGGCGCATTTGAAAAAAGCTGGGTACACAAAAAAGCTCGATATTTGGGTGCCTCGTGAGCTCACTGAAAGAAACCTAATGAACCGTGTACTCATTTGTGATTCTTTATTACGACGTAATGAGACCGAACCATTTTTGAAGAAGCTGATAACTGGTGATGAAAAGTGAATCACGTACGACAATAACGTGTGAAAAAGATCGTGGTCAAAGGCCGGTCAGGCTTCACAGGCTGTGGCGAAACCCGGGTTAACTCGCAACAAGGTGATGCTGTGTGTATGGTGGGATTGGAAGGGCATTATTCATTATGAACTGTTACCGCCAGGCAGGACCATCGATTTTGAACTGTACTGCGAACAACTGATGAGATTAAAGCAAAAAGTTGAGAGAAAGCGGCCGGAATTAATCAACAGAAGGGGTGTGGTTTTTCACCATGATAACGCTAGACCTCACACATCTTTAGCCACTCATCAAAAATTACGAGTGTTTAGCTGGGAGGTGTTAATGTATCCGCCGTATATTCCTGACCTTGCACCTTCAGATTTTCAGCTCTTTCGATCTCTGCAGAATTCCTTAGGCAGTGTCAGGTTAACATCACGAGAGGACTGCCAAAACCACTTGTCGCAGTTTTTTGATCAGAAGCCCCAAATTTTTTATAGCAATGGGATCACGTCCCTACCTACTAGATGGCAAAAAGTTATCCAGCAAAATGGCACCTACATGCTTTAGTCAAATGTAAATAAACTTTATAAAAAAACCTTTTGAATTTTTATATAAAATGCGAAGAAACTTTTTCCCCAACCTAATATTAACGCACGGCCCAAACTGCTGGGGGTAGGAGCGTGAAAATTTGCATGCGGCTTCTTCTTATTCTGTTAGTGTGCACTAAGAAAAGCTTTTTAAAAATTCAACTCCTAAGGGGGTGAAAAAGGGGATGGAAGTCTATATGAAAATTCATTATTTTAAAATTAAGAAGCAGATACTTCTGTATACCTGCTTCTGGTTAGAAAAAAATGAACACGAGTATCGACGTTTTTGGATGTTTAACCCCTAAGGGGAAAAAAAGTGACTGCCTTTTAATTTTTTTGACTAATTAAACTATCATTATTTTTAATTTACGCGAGTGAATTCTCAGGCAACAGCTAGAGTTCATAAAAAAAGAAAAAGAACGTGCCTCTGCTTTTGAAATTCGTAAATTTCTTGAATTTGAAAACAATTTAATTAGGATTTTCAATTTATAACTAACTTAAGAATAAAATATATGTTAAATAATATGAACTTGATCGAAGGATTAATTGATATCTATCTATCTATAATATTTTAAAATTCTAAAAATGCGGTGTCTGAACATTGAACCTATTTTAAAAAAAAAAACAACTCAATTACAATGTATAAATGCTGGAGAACACGATGAAATTTGTTTTTATATTTCTTGTCTGCTTATTCGGGATTAACATAAAAACTACTAGGTTGATTTCAATAAGGTTTCCGCTAATAGACAGTAAATTCTTAAACTTACAATCTGCGCTGTTTTTATCCTGGGTATCCCGCGGGAATTTTCTCGGGAGCGGTTTGTAAATGTTCGGGTGCATAAAATAAGCTTATTCCGACACAGATTCCACTACAATGATAGCTGCGGTACTTTGTGGTTCAGGAATCCCGCGGAAATTTGCGCGGGTATGTCCTAGTTCTATATATTCAAAATCAAAAGTTTTTATTCAAAATAAGTTCCACTGGAGAACATTTTTTGAAGGTCATACATATAAGTTAAAATTTAATTTTACTTCCTATTCTATGTACACCGCTTCGCAGCGTGTTATTGCTGTTAAGGAGAAGAAGCGGCAAGAAACTCCCCACCAACACGTCTAATTAAAAATTGTTTTTCTTTATGTTTCTTAATCTATTTATATCTCAAGTTCTTTTTTTTATAAGTTTTATACAGAAGTATGTTACAGATTTACTTTTCGAAGAATTAATGGAGTTGTAGCAAACAGTGAATGCTCAGTAAGACAAAGATACAGTAAGGGGAAAGAAGAATACTATTATTGTTATAGTAATGACGAGACGTACTAAAAGTTTGTACTGCAACATATCTCCATAAATTCTTTACATGTTTGGACAAATTAAAATGTTATACAGACAAATGTAAATGGAGTTTTATCATTTAAATATTCTTCAATATTGTAATATCCCGTTTTTAAGCAAGATACTTTTTAATTTAGTTTTAAATTTAGTTAAAAAGAATGAACAGGTGGCGCCAACTGTGATTAGAGCGCGTGTTACGAGTTACATTTTTTCCTCTTCCATGAAGTGAATGTAGCCAGTAAAAGCTTTTCTACGAGTGGGCGCTATTGTTCGCTTCGCTGGCTTTGTTAAAGCCATTCGGCCACTTGCTGTAATGAGGTACGCGTATTTATCCATCACTTTCTGGTATAGATCTATTATGAAATCATGACAACGGTTGTAGTATAGTAATCTCCCCGCGTTTGATAGATTATATATTTTTTGTAGTGAAACTTCTTTAGAATCGCTGTGATTTGAAACTCGGTCGAACGAAAAGGCGACACTAAAAAGAGATTAACACATAAATCTATAGGACTACGCCTGCGAGAGACTGAGATACGAGTTTTACATTGTGCAGCACAGATTAAAAAGGCAATAAGACCAATGATTAAGCATGGGTTCAATTTAGACCGAAATAAAACTAATTAATAAATTATAAAAATGCACAACAAGACAGTTAGGTCTTGTTGTGGATTATTATTATTTTTTTGGTGAACAATAAAGTGTTGTCTATGTCTATGAAATTATGTATGCAAATACATAACTTCATTCCTTATATTATACTAAATTAAAAGTACTTTGTTTTTTTAAAGAATTGAGTAAATTTTCCTAAGTTTCCGCGAATAGTACAGATAATAAAACTACGTTTTAACGGTTTTAGGCGCGGTATTTTATTTGATTATTTTATTCTAACGTTTCGACCACTTTTCATTAGCCGTGATCACGGAAGACAAAAATGTTAAAACGAGTAATAATAAAGATTTTATTCAGCCTGCCGCCAACTTGTTTATTTTAATTACTTAGTTTTAAGCCTAATCTAATTTACCACTACTTCGCAACATGTTCTGTCGAGAACGAAGGAGAAAAGAGAGAGTAGAAGTTGTGCAAGAAACTCTTTAACAACATGCCTAGCTCTAATAATTTTATATAATATCAGTAGAGTTTGCGCCGCATGTCAAACCCTAGGCAGTAGGTAGCTTTATTTTGCTTACACAAAAATTTAATTCGGGTTTTAACATATAATAATAACAGAGAAAGTAAGTCCGTATAGTCTAGAAAACTGCCCAGCAAAATATAAAGGAGAGTCGAAGCCAACCTGATTTGAAGTAATATAACGAATGACATGTTGTTGTTTATGACAAAGTAGGTATGTTGTTAATAAATTGAAAAAACGCGATTGCAGCGCCATATATTTAGTTGATCCGTCTATTCTCTTTTTTTGCCTGAAGCAGGCAAACAGGCAGACGGCTCACCTGATGGAAAGTGGTTATAGCCGCCTATGGATGTTTGCAATATCAGGTGTGTCGCAAACGCGTTGCCGACCTCTAAAAAATTTTATAACGCCCTGCTTAAAGAACCCCATGTCGTAGCGCAAAGGGAAAGCCGCGGCGGCAAGTTCCCTCCAGATCATTGTTGTATGCGGAACAGATGTTCTAGAGAACCGTTGCGTAGTTGAGAGTTGGGGAGCTCACGGTAATGGGGGTGAATATCCCGTCGCTGGCGAGCGATGCGGTTGTAAAAGTGAGGCGTTGGCACCAGTTCAAACAGTTCCTCGGAACACTCCCCGTTATACAGGCGGTAAAATACGCTGAGGGATATTCTATGGAAATGACATAATTTATCGGGATAAAAAGTATCCTAAGTATATTGATTTAGGATATAAGTCATCTCTCTGTCGAGTTTCATACGTTCTCTAGTTTTGAAAAAGTATGCGATCGCAGCGCCACCATTTCGATATTTTTAGTCTATCCCGCGGAAACAACGTCATTTATCGAGATAAAAAGTATCCTAAGTTACGCATCGGGATATTAGCTTATTCTGTGCCGAGTTTTATTTAAATCCGTTCAGTAGTTTTTACGGGATAACAGAAAGATAGAGAGACAGACAATAATTCTAAAAATTGCATTTTTGGAATCCTCTGGTCCGAATTCTCCCCCGTGATTTTTTTAGATTTTTAAACGCAATGTACAAACTCGAAGCATTTATAGATTTATTATAGTATAGATAGATAGATAATGGTGGTGGGAGTGGTAGTGGGAGGTAAAATAAAAAGTAAAAAATGTCAATCAAGTTGAGTTGAGTTGCGGTGTATGTAAGCCAAAAGAGTCTCAAAAGTTTCTTGAGGTCTGGCAGTTCATTTTTACTGGATTTAGGTCTTAATAATTTTGATTTATTTAATTTATTTGGGAAACATACAATAATTATAATTCATACAATATAAAAACACATATCAACTAAGTTTCCACTAAAAATAATTCATGTTACGCGTTTGGCTCACAACTATAAGAAAATTATAATATATTTGATACAATATTGGAAAATTAGATTAAAAATAAAAAAGGAATTAAATCATACAATACAACACAAAACAAAAACTACAATTTGTCTATTTATCTATATCATTCTTAAGTCATAATTATCAAGTCATAAAAAAAATCGTGATACATGTTAAAAATATAAGTCATAATAATAAAAAAAAAAAATAATAATAAAAATTAAATTATACGAGTATATACGAAATGAATAGAACGTCATTTAATTTAATTTATTTTTTTCCTTTAATTTCAGTCCTAAACTTAAACTTGATGATTGGTTCCCAAACAGGTAGTACTTGCCAACTCTCTTCTCTACTGAAATTTGGTAATTTTTTTATTTCAAAAGCCTCGCGCATCGATCAAATACAATCTGAAAAATTTTATATTGATTACCAAAGCGGACCATCGTGCTCACATGTGCAGACCTGGGACTAAAATGAGAACCATATACTAGAATGATGATAACCCCGCTTTATTATCAAATCAAACTAAGCACTAGAATGATGATAACAATTACTCGCCTCTGCTCCTATTTTTGATATAACAATATTGTGTACATGACCCCCTGCGGCACGAATAAACCCATGAGGTTTCTGTGCCACAGTGCAAATGTTTCTAATGTATATGAATGTAAGCATATTGGATAATAAATTAAAAAAAGTCATTTTAGCTATATAAGTAAAACAATACTCTTTTGCGAGATTTTGTGGTTTATCGAATCTGATGTAGTGTTTGGCTTTATCCAGCGTGTGTTCACTGATTGCCGATTACGGCGGTTGTAAACCAGAGGCCGTGAGCGACTTCTTTCTATCAGGTCTGCATGCCAGCTTTTGGCGAACATATTATCTATATATATATATAATTCTTCTGTACGTGTGTTGACAATGAACTCCTCCTAAACGGCGGGACCGATTTTGATGATATTTGTTTTGTGTGTTTGAATGGGTCCCCGGATGGTTTAGATTCACAATTGGAACCGGTAGGTGGCGCTGAGATCGGTTTCTAGAATTCTCCTAATCACTTAGACCGATTTTGGTGCATTTGTTTTTATTTCATGAAATAGTCTTTTAGGAATTTAGAAAATATGGCGGTATGAAGTTCGCCGGGTCAGCTAGTAACTAAATAAAATATTGGCCTGACATTATATTATTTATTACACGTAGTGTGTAGATTTGCAATTAAATTTTTGTCAGGCGGCAGACTAAAAATTAAGCAGCTCTGAAACTACCTGCTGTTATACTTATATAATTAACAATGAAAAGTAAGCGCCATCACTAAGAAATTTCACCGTGTCTGTGGCAGATAGGACCAATTCATCATGTACACGATTAGAATTTATTCGGATCCTACCACGAAAATTTGTCGTGTCTGCTTCAGATAAGATAAATAGGAACGTGTAAACGATGAAATTGTTTTCGGGCACTCGTGCATAGGGTTGGTAGGGTGCACTGGTCAAGTTTGTAAAGAGAAGAATCATATTAATTACGAAGCATAAAAACGTACTCAAATTACCTGAGCCATTTCACCTACTCCGCTCACCGCTTCACCGGAACAACACTGACGGCATGGTGTCTAACTCAGACAAAATTGTTTTCTTGGTCAGCTACGGAGCTATGTTACACAGTTCGTGTTTATAAACGACACGAATTCTTGAATAGACCCAGCGACTTTTCTTAGCGTGTACAAGTAGCCTAAGGATTTCAATTATTATTTATGGTTGATAACGAAGACTTTTTTGTTAGTTATTTGTTCTACATAATATTTGGGTCTGTATTTCGAGTAACGTAAATGCGAAACGTGCTCAATGAACGGCGCGTTCGGGACCTATAATAATATATTTTTGCAATTCTTATAAATAAATTGTAAAAATATTTTTTGTATTTAGTTTTTATATTTGATGTATAGTTTGACGGCCTCTTTGGTTAAGCGGGCTAAGCCTTTGCCGGCTGCAACGCAGATGCTCCGGGTTTGATTCCTGGTATGGTAAATTTCGGAAACAAATTTTCACCATTATTTACTATGGGTAACTGGGATCAGCTCCAGAGATATCTGTTGTATATTACCCATAACGCAAGCATAAATTGCTTAATTTGGGGATATACTTACATAATAACAAATACATATTAATGTATACATACAGAGACATCTAAATAATATATATTAATAGATACATGTAAAAACATACATAGCATGCAATATAATTTCAATATAAAAATATATTGATATTAATCAAACATATTACTTACATATATTCATATTTTCAATATAATGTGGCATCTGTTCCAATAATTGACTTGAAGATTAAACTTTTGAATACAGCCTTAGAGTAACGAAACAAGTCAATTTCACTAAGTTTGGTTATGTTAAAACAAATTCCATTTAATTTTGTTTACACGAATAATTTAAAAATGTCATAAGCCCCAAAATGTAAAAGTTTTATTGCTGGTAACAATTGCATCCTTGTTTTTGATCGCGAAGGGATCACATCGACAGGAAATGAAACCACAATAATATCGGAGAATTGGGAAAGTTGCAATTTGTTTTCGTTGATTTTTGTTTGGTGTGTTTAAGGTATATTGTTGTTCTTTTTATTAGTATTGTTACGTGCGAGGGTACCTACGCACTTAGCATTGGAAGTAAACACCAGTTTTTTCCAACTAAATGCCTTTATTGACTTATACAGCCGTACATGATTCTTCTCTGTCTCTTTACGCACAACTAACGAAGCCCTGCCGACGATGAGATGTCTCACTCCCAACACCGTCACCGATATTGCGTAGATCACCTCCTGCTACTGCAGTGCTCACCTCCGAATTTACCGCTCGTAGCTAGCTTCTGGATCTCCTCTTAAACTACACTAAACTCCTCTTTCATTGAACTGCCCACCAAACTCTTCTCTGAACATCTCTTCCAACTCTTTCGTATCGCACTTATTGCTTTACTGTCTTGAATTGAACTCCCCGGTAGGCGCGCCTTAGGCTGCTTATATAACCGGAAGAATATTCTTGAAATCATAATTTCGATCTTCCCTGAGGCTTCTATTCTAGAATTTCGATCCACATTTCGTTATTCTTTTGTTCATCATCTATCCCTTTCTTTTCTTTTCTTTGTATCCGTCCTTGTCTTTTCCTTCCAGAATCTTCAACGTTTTTCTGAAAGTCTTGAGACTGGCTTACGCTGCCAAAACGTTCTACCCTCGGTCGCCACAGTATTGTCCAAATTACGGCTCAAGAGATAGTTTGTCGAGCACATCTTTTCCAGATAAATGATTAATTTATGACATACATTTAAATTATACAAACAATTGACGTGTAACAATGTTACTAATAAAATGATTTATTATTATTGTAGTAAGCAAGATCCGTAGCCATTTATATGCATATTTAAATTTTGCATGTACACAAAATATGGTAACATAGATGAAAATATGGTTAATTTACCAGTGTAGCGTGTTGCACCGTAAATTTTAAGAAATACATAAAATTTACATAAGACTGCCCATTTTGGGCTCAACCCTAAAATCGGATGAACCTTAACCAAATATCTTTCTAAAATCTTATATTATTTTTTATGTTATTATAGCAAAATAATAGATTTTCTTGTAACCCAGAATATAAATTACAATTTCATAAACATATTTTTGTTTTCCGCTATCAACACCGATGATTAGTACCATGACTTTTAAGTTTTTATTGAGTGACACCGACATCTTTCTTTACTCTTTAATTCAATAACCCTAAATATTGTGTTGACTGTTGAACTCACATTTGTGCCTCCAGAAATAAAACATACACGGTTGATATACTGACATTTACTATGTCGCTACTGTGGCCAGAAAAGCAAACCTTTTACAAATAGATTAAATATATGGAAGCTAAAGGCAGCAGACTAGTGTTAATAACAAATGGCGTCATCTAGTTTTGAACATTGTAACTTTGAAACCTTGCGTTATATGGGGTTTTTTAAGAAGGGCATTATAAAATTTCTAAGGGGTTGGCAACACCTCTGGTGTTGCAAACATCTATAGGCGACGGTAACCACTTTTCATTAGCCTGTTTGTCTACTTTAGGCAAAAAAAAAAAAAAATATTTTTCTGGGAAATATTGCTCTGGAAAATAAAGATTTCTCTTAAACCTGGTCTAAAGATGTAAATATTTTTAATTTATAAGATAATTGTTTGAATTTTCTACAAAGCAGTGAAAAATCATAAAGGCCCGTGCAATTTTATATGAAACCCAACTCTCCTAACAAACTGGGCAATGTTGTATAACACAAAAAATGACAACATTTGTATCTTATGATTTAGATCCGATTTCCATAACTAGGTAAAGTTTTGAGCGAAGGGGACTTGTATACTATTTAAGAAAAGACAAGAGAGTGTCCAATTTATAGGGAGTTTAATATAGAAGAATTAACTAAGATACGTACATTGAAATTAAAAGATATTGAATATAAAATAAGTGTGCAATAAATTTTCTTAGAATAACAACTCCCACACCATTCCTTTGCCGGGCGGCCCCGGCCTAGGTGGCCCTTATTAAAGGACATTGTTGCGGAGATAACTCTTGGAATGATAAGCTTTTTGTGGCAAATAAATGTTTTAATGGAGAAATGGAAAAACATGTAATTTTTTAGTATGTGGCAGACAGACAATCAAATTTTTGACAAGTCAACTTCAAAATAATTAAAAACATATCTAAAAAGTTGCAGATAAAAGGAATTAGCAACAGACATACCTCAGCATTCCGGCGTTGGTATGGCTCAGCCCAGTGAAACATAAGTAGGTCCAAACTATTTAGCAATATAAGTAAATAAAACGAAACTTTTAAAAGAAGTATAAAAAATTATAATTTTAACAACTTTATTTTCCAACTTGCAATAAATAAACACTTGTACATTTTTAAAACAACTTAAACACTAATTTTAAAGTCGATTAATAAATACAGTTACTGCTACAATTTTAAAACTTAGTAATTAAGAATAAATTATTAAAAATAAACACCTACTACAAAAAATCGTTATACAATCAGTCGTTTCGTATTATACTCGAATACGATTTTTAAAATATTCTTCGATAATACACACATAAATAATAAAAAGTAATGAAGTACATAACATATTTTTATCTGTGCAGAAACGGAGAAAGAATACAATTGCCTGCGGCCGGGCGGCCTGGCGTAAGAGGCGATAAAACAACCCAAAGCTAGGTAAGTGGTCCCTACCACCTAACACCTAACACCTAACCGGACAAATACCCCTTATTTGTCCGTCTGGATGACTACCACCCCTGGTCTAGAGTATGCCGCCATAACATCCTTGTGTTGTGTTCTTGCATTAGTGGCCAGGTTCCAGTCAACCCTTACAGAGCGGTAGCACATTGGTAGCACCTATATGTGTTACAAATGTTCATAGGCGATGGTAACCGCTTTCCATCGTGTGGGCTGTCTATTTGTCTGTTGATCTCATTCAGTAAAATAGTAAATCTTATACTAATATATAAAGCTGAAGAGTTTGTTTGTTTGTTTGCTTGCTTGAACGCGCTAATCTCAGGAACTACCGGTTTGATTTGAAAAAGTGTTAGATAGCCCATTTATCGAGGAAAGCTATAAGCTATATATCATCACGCTAAGACCAATAGAAGCGGAGCACTAATGAGGAATGTTTCAAAATCGAGGGGTTTTTTAACTTACTTTTTTTTATTTAACTATTCCACGCGGAAAACGTCGCGGGCAGAAGCTAGTATAACATAAGGTACTAAAATATCTCTTGGTTTTTCAGTCAGAAGAATGTTAGATTACAACACTGTCCTGAGATTTTTTTCATTTTAATGTTAGAATGACACCTAATATGATAAGTTCACAAGTAGCGGCAAACAAGCATACCAGTTTTTGAATATCCCTAAGTAAGCTACTTGTATTTATGAGTAATAAACGATGGACCAATCTGAGGCCGATGTCAAACACTCAAACCATAATAAATTAGTAAAAAGTCATTTTACGAAATCTACCATATCAGGAATCAAACCTGGGCCTGGATTATTCTGAGCTAGGCCTTTACATTACTAATATTACACAAAATAAACATACACTTAAATTAACTGTCAAAACATACCACTCCTTTCTTACGTAAAAAAAATCACTTTACGAAATGATATAAATTTCGTCAAAAGTGTCAATTCCTTTCTCAATAAGTTTATTTGATGTTAAGCTTAGCTCACATCAACGAGTAAAGTTTTGAATGAATAAATGCTGATCACAGAGAGAATCAACAATATTGAGAATGATAATACCAGTACTTTAATGTATTGTCTTGATGGCTATACTTGTCAAACACTCACTCTTCGTGGTGCTATAAACATCACTATACTAGGGAGAGACACGTGCGGTGCGTCATTTAACGATAACCATACCTTTTAATAGATTTTCATAGTATTAATATCGTTACTACACTAGTGCGTCACTGCGCCTCCCATTAGCGTGTAAGTGCCAAAGAAAAAGAAGTAGGCGCTGTGCTATTCCCACATTTTATTGCCCAACGGGCAGCGAGTGTTTGACACGAGTATAGTATCAGTGAGTGCACTGTCAGTGATAACTTGTCACTAATATCGATTGATCGTAATATTACGTTTATAACATCCGTGGAAACTTATTCATTTAGTTCTAAAGCTCGATTTACATTTGTATTAATTAAGTAGTTAGTTAATTTGCGAATAAGTCTTTTTCATCGTTTGAACTTAATCGACAACTTATTATTTAACTGGAAAATTTCTGTCTAATTTACGATAAGGAGTTAACTTGCCAGTTTTACAAGTTAATTAACTACTTAACTAATATAATTCAGTTTTAATATGGACTTTGAAAAACTTACTAATACTTATTTTTTTTTACTAATTTGATTTAATAAATATATTGATTGACTGCAATCGCCATTCCTGGTATTCTTCTCGTTGGTACAGTTTTAAAAACATTTACACTTTAGCTGGTATACTTAGTTGTATTTTTCATTAAACCTAAAACTGTTTTAAATGATTTCGCCTCGTCCGGTATACATACTATATTATAATCTACTGATAATTTATTCAATGTTTCTCTAGTGTGTAACTGGCTTTTTCTGGGTATGCATGAAATATTCAGTATTTTTTTCTTCAATTTAATTTGATTCAGACAAACGGTCGTCATAAATCAAATATTTTATGAAAACGAAGGTTGTTCATAACGTTTATTGAAATTTTGTCTGAAAGTCAGTAAAGAAAGGTATCTAAGGCGTGCAATAAATATGTCCGAGTTTGATAACACTGTAAGGATAACGACACACTTGCCGAAAGTACGGCGCGGAAAGTTCGGTGAAATACGCTCGCAATGTTTTTTAAGTAACCTATGACAAAGCAGCCGAATTTACGTAGCGCTCGGTGTAATGCTGTGAACCTTTCGCCTAGCGGCTGTTTCCGCGAAAAAGTATTCAATGTATTTTGAATAGCAATCAACACATCATGTCATTTTCGGCCGCGTTATGCGATCGAAAATTCGGCGAACATAGTTGAACCATTTTATGTACAGTAGTGGTATGAAAATGTTCGCAAGCTTTCAAATTGATTCATTTAACGTTCCGCGAGCACATTTCACCTTTTCGAACTAAGTCACAGAACAGGCTGTTCCATAGAAAATTATGTTTAACTATTTGACAATAAAGTTTAAAATTACTTAGATCAAAGTTGTTTGAATTTCTATCTTTTCTAAAAATATTGTGAATCCCGAAGAAACAGACAAACCGACAAACAAACAAGAAATCTAAAAAAATTGCATCGTGTTCTCCTTCGTTTATATAGTCTATTCCAGTTGTTTTTTTTTAATTCTTTTAATATAACAGTACAGTGTCCACTACTGAGCTTGGGCTTCCCATTATAGGGGATCGGATAGTATATTCGCCAGGCTTGTCCAAGGCGTCTTGGCAGGTTTGATAAATCGGTTATCTCGATGTGAAGGTTTGATAGCAATGTTTTCCTTCGCCGTTGTTAGCTCGTAGTAATTGTAACAATATGCACATTAGGTCAGAAAACTGCCTAAGTGGTGCATGCGTTCCGGCCAGGATTCGAACCGACGCCCTTTGAGTTTCGGACGCGTACGTGAGCCATTACGCTACCACGACCGTTTTATAAGTACATAATAATATAAAAAGTATATCTCAGTTGATTTGAGTGTCCGCTTCCCAAGCATAGTCAATTTCTTCGAGGCATCACGTTGACCACACCCCTAGTGTTGCAAACGTCTATTGGCGGCATTAATCACTTTCCATCAGATGGATATTCTGTCTTTTTGCTAGCTTTTATAGCTCAGATATAGTTGTTTGCTGAAAATTCAGTGTACTTCACAAATTTTATATTTTTTAATAGTATTCTCATCATAAAATATATAAGTAAGTGCGTAACTGTTTCTTCAAATAAAGTCTTTCTTTTAGCAAAAACATTACGCATAGAAAATAAGAAAATTCTTATTCACATGAGATTTGGATACTTTTGGATACATAAATAATTGTCATTTATATTAGTTAAGCTACGTTCCCGGGACCAGTGATGTATACAGGAGCTGTTGATGGTCTGTGTTTTGAGGAGTAAGCCCTATTCGAAGCCCAGTCTTTGCCGTAACCACCTCCAGAGGAATACGCGTAACTGCTTCCGTAATCCGCATTGTAGTCACTTGCATCATTGCTGCCGAAGTAGGAGTAATGTGTCATTGGGTGATGTTGCTGAAACAGAAATGTTTAACTATAGAAACATCGTCATCGTTATCTGAGCATTAAATCCCGGTTGCGTTCGGAGCGTTCACTCCGACGTCCAGGGTCCGCTTTCCTACTTTTTCTACTCCACTTCGCGCGGTCTTCAGAATCCCTCGTGTTGAGACCAGTGGTACGCATGCCATCCTTCACAACGCCAGGCCAACATTTCTTGGGCCTTCCCCTTCGACCGGGACCGAGGCGGCATGGCTGGACATTAGTTCCCCATATAATTAGCCGGTCTCCGTAAAACGTGGCCGTATCAGCGTATGTGACACTCTTGTAGTTTGTCTGTTATGTGACGCATATGAAGACTGACGCGGATGCGGGAGTTCCTGACACAGTCTTTCACGTCACTCCACACATCCATCGCAGCATATTCATCTCTGTGACACGCAGTTGAACTACAGAAACACTCTTCTGTTAATATATAAAGGAGACTGGGACTTTTGGGCCAAAGAAATTTAACGTAATACGGCTTAAAAAAAGCGTTATATTTTTCTATTGTAACAGTGGAAAACAACAGCCCTAAATTCTATCTTGAAGACGAGAAATTTGAACAATTAATAATATATAATATGAAAACACTTACACCATACGATTAATTCATTCAAAGAAACTAAACCCACTACAATTATAAAAAATATCAACACAAAATTGACTTTCAAATTAAAAAGCAAAAAATAAATATTTTACAACATCTTGAAGTCCTGACTTGCAAATGTTCATAGACGACGGTAACCACTTTCCATCAGGGGGCTCTCTGCTGTAGGTACTCCAGCTACAAAAAAGGCTAAGTCTATTTTGGTGTCAATTATTCATTTTTTAATAATTTCTGCGTTGGTTGGTTCATATGGCATTAAATGAGTCCAAATAATAGGCGTTAAGGAGTTGTTACACTTTTCCGTTAAATATCGGTTCTTCAACCCGTATACGACATAAGTAACCACGATGCTAAGTATCCTTGCGTGCTGACGTGAAATTACTCTAATTATATCATAGAAAGTTTAGCATAGATTTGTTACTTGTAGAAGAAAGTGATGGTATTTAGTGCTTTCAACTTAAAAGTCTTAAAATAGAATCGGTCAAGTAAATTACCTCAATTTAAATCTTCAATAAAAGCCAACATGTCAAGTTTGTCACAAAATGTCGTTTACAACAAATAGCCTATTTCCTGTCTACACTTGATAATTTACTACACATTTTTATCATTTATAAAGTGAAAAATATAACGCCTTATCAATGCGTACAAGTGCATGGATTATATTATATGTTACTGAAAACGTAACTTTATCAACTGAAAGCTCTATCAGTGTTTGAGTGGTTTAGATAATTTTTATTTACTATACTGACCTTAGTAAGTACTGCATTTTAATGGACGTTGTACATAAATGTATGTACAAGTTGAGGTTGACAACTATGTTAGAAAATCAGTAAGGGTTATTTTTTAAGATTTACAAGTTGGTGCTCTCAGGGAGATTACAGAATGATTATCTTAAAAAAAAAAAAAAAAAGCCAAGTGCGTGTTGGATCATACGCATTGATTCTCCATAGAGGTAATTAACGAACGATACGTTTTTGTTATTTTTCCTAGCAAAATTCTTAAAATGAATTTCTTTGAAAATCTAACAACATAACTAGTCTGGTCATACTTAAAACAATTTTCCCCAATATTTTTAATATCAATTTTTTTCAACTTTTGCTACAACTTTAATAAGTCTACGGACTCAAGTTCCGTACCCTTTTTACAACTTAATTTCTATGAAAGTTTTTAGAGTTCAAAGACGCTTATTGTTTATTTTTGTTACTGTGTGTGACATTAATTTAGTGAATTTTATGTCGTAGTGTACCTTAAGAATAACTTATAATATTATTTTTTTCTAATTTTAATACTAAGCTTATACTAATGTAGAGTGTATCTGTTTCATGTATAATTTTGCTACTTTATGAATCCAAAGTTTGAGAAATATAATTTTCACGATTTTGCGCAATAAATATCTGGCCACCTTGATTTACCTAAAAAAAAATGAAGGAATATCTTAGTTACATGTATGATGGCCACCCTTAATCTTAATTATAGAATAGCGGTATATGAAAATTTCATGGTCTTACTAAATGCCATTCATATAGACCCAGTAGTTTCATGTAGATAATACATACATACAGAGACGTGACATTTAGACACAATTAGCATAAAAGATACTTAAGGAAAAAAGTGATTACTTCGTTTTATATACTAGTAGGATATGCCCGTGACTTCATCCACACTTGAATTTAAATTCCCGCGAGTTTCCCGGTATAAGAAATATCGCACACTATTACATCAAATTTGCTATCGATTATTGAAAAAAACACATTAGAATTCGATTTTTTAATCTGGTCATTTTAAATCATTCCCAGAAAAATTCCCGAGGGATTCCCGGGATAAAACGTAGTGCTGATTTTAAGATTAACAATTCGCTCTCGATCAGAGAAAACCGTATTGAAATCGGCCTAGTCATTTTTGCTTGAATCTCAATCAAACAGACAAGAAATCTAAAAAAATTGCATCGTGTTCTCCATCGTTTATATAATGTATTCCAGTTGTTTTTTTAAATAGCTTCAATCTATAAACACGTCACTCTTAAAATTTTATAATAGATATTGTTACGAGCTACAGGACTCGAATTAAAAATGCCGTTGGAACTACTATAGAATTTATTAGAACTGTACAAACACGTATAAAACAAATACAAATAAAACTGGATGCAACCAGTTCACACTGCACGATTCAATACAATTCGAACGCGCAAAGTCCGTCGTTTATATCGCTAATCGAGAGTACTAGAAAACGTCTTACTCGCTTCGTAGTCGTCGCTTGACTGCCCCCGCCCCTTCACGCATCGACATAAGATCTCTCCTTGAGCTTAGGATCGACTGACTCGCGAGCAACTACTGTTCACGCGAAACCCTTCTCCACGCATCGACATACACTAACTACACAGTACAAAGAAATTGGAGGCGCACATTGAGTTTCTAAGAAACATTAATTTGCACACCTGCGAACGTCCACAAAGTCGAAAACAATAACAATAGGGATTAGTTCGACGCTAATGATGGTTATAAAACAAGTAAAAAAACAATAGCATGTTACAAATTTAAAACACAAAGGATTCCCTAATCCGGGAGGACAATAAGCTGCGCTTACAATAGGCTGTGTGGTTTATCTTTGACGGCATGTAACAATATTATAGTTAATAAATAATAATGGACAGACAAACACATACATTGTATATCACCGAGCTAAGCAATTTACCCTTCAGTGCTATGGGTAATATACAACGGATCTTTCTGGGGTCGATCCCCGACACCCAGACCATAGCTAATAACGGAAATTTCCTTTTCAAATTCACCATGTCAGCAATAAAACCTGGAGCCTCTGCGTTTCAATGGGATAGGCCGGCTAAGCTTAGCAAACTAGAGGACGTGGTATAAATATAGACATATAAATAAAACAGACAGATAATAAATAATACTGTTTCTTATAATTAAATCATAACAACTAAGAAAATTAATAAGGGACGTTGATACACACAACAACAAACAGACCACATTCTCTACTTATAAGTAGAGAATGTCTGTTATTATACTGCATAGTACCATATTATGTATATCCAGTTATTATTGTCTTAGAAAGAAATGCCCACTAATTGCTTTTTCGCCTCAACTGTGTTATGATATAATTTTCACAGGCTTGTATTATTGGTGGAAATATCTTTAGCCGCAGCTCAGTTGTTTTTGGTCTAAGCTGTATTTCCAAGGTTCTTTGGAATTAAGCCGATTATGGTCGTATTAAGCCCCACTCGGAATGTAAGGCTTACAACCAAACGTCTTCATCGTCTTAGTGTCTCAGACTCGTATCATAAAAGTGATTTTTAGGAGAACGAAAACCTAATATTCTTGTTTATATTTTTAGATATTTAGAGACATTTTGACAAAGACAGATTTTTTTATAAAATCGCTTTATCTAGCTGTCTATCTTTGTATTTGAAACTCGTTTTTCTCAGTAATTAGTTGATTTGTTAATTCATCTATTATGTAAAGAAAATAATAGAACATTTTTTTATAACAAACTCTTTTTTCCTTTAGTTTGAAATTCCTAAACAAAAATTGATCCTAATACAACATTTTTTTTAAGGCCAACCCTTTTTTTCCTTTAGTTTGAAATTCCTTATCAAAAATTGATCCTAATACAACATTTTGTTAAAACGAACCCTTTTTTCCTTTAGTTTGAAATTCCTTAAAAAAATCGAACCCAATATGAAATTTTGTTAAAACCAACCCTTTTTTCCTTTAGTTTGAAATTCCTAATCAAAAATTGATCCTAATACAACATTTTTTTAAAACCAACCCTTATTTTCCTTTGTTTGAAATTTCTTATCAGAAATTGATCCTAACACAACATTTTTTTAAAACTAACCCTTTTTTCCTTTAGTTTGAAATTCCTTATCAAAAATTGATCCTAATACGACATTTTGTTAAAACGAACCCTTTTTTCCTTTAGTTTAAAATTCCTTAAAAAAAATAGATTCCAATATAAAATGTTACTAAAACAAACCCCTTTTTTCCTTTAGTTTGAAATTCCTTATCAAAAATTGATCCTAATATAACATTTTGTTAAAACCAACCCTTTTTCCATTATGATTACAGTACATTATGTTTTGGTGTAATAATACAGTATGTGTTTTCTTTTTAAAAATCTGTCAATTCGATTCCTGAACACGATAAGTGATTTTCTTTTAAATCTGATGATATCGTTTTAGTTTTCATTAAAATCGGTCCCAAGACTCCTTTGAGAATTTGTCGCTATATCTTATCATTCCGTATTTGGCCACAGTGGCCCACTTGAAAAATTCAACCTGTACACAATGTGTGTGTTTATATTGTTACAATTTGGGCCACCTGCATATATGTAAACAAAGCACATTTATTATTTGAGCTAATAAAATTTATGACCTTCTTCTTTTGTTTACTATATGTTTAAATTTTGTGATTGGAAAAACAGCCCATTGTGTATTGTTATCTTTATGGTTGTCATTAGCCAGGTGTGATTCTTAGAAATTCGATATACGCCGGTGGGCAGTCATATTGTATCGATGCATTATAATTCAATGGCCCAATGGAGAGATCGGCAGCCTAGCGATAGCCACAAGCGAAGCAAGACGTTAGTGGCGGACTTTGCGCGTGTGATTAAATCGTGCATTACGTTTGGACTGGTTGTGTACAGTTATATTTATACCTGTGTTATACGTGTTTGTACAGTAGGTAGTAATTCTAACGGCATTTTAATTCGAGTCCTGCAACTCTTAACAGTATGTACAATCTGTGAGTTTGTATGCTGTTTATTATTATACTAGAATATAGCCTATATTCCAAAGTGAAATTCACCAATATGCGTAGAAAACGCAATTTTCTGGTAAAACTCGGTAATATCATCAAAAATAATTGGGCTATCAAAAATGTTACAATTTCCGGAACATTTAGTGCCAATGTGCGGTCATTCGTAAACCGGCGGTCGCCATTTATCGGCTAGAAACTTTAAATAGGGTGTATGTTTGTATATAGTATGGTTTTATATGAAAACCATCTACTCTACAATCTTTATATTTATATCGTTTTCGTGATAGTTGGGTAGTATCATGGGAGAACAGAAAAGAAGGAAATTCGTGGTAGCTTATTGCTTGGCTTAGCAAACGCCGCGAGTTAGAATTCTGGTCGAGAGAGCATGCAGCTCTTAGGCAACCTTCTGACCTAATGTGCCTAATGTTACAATTAACACATGCTGAGGATAAATAAAAACATTGTGAAACCTTGCGCATCGAGATAAGCAATGTGCCAAACCCGCCAATCCGACTTGGACAAGCTTGACAGGTATACAGTCCGTTCTCAAAAACAAATGTATCTGTCTGTCTTCTATGCTCTATTACTAGGTGTTTCGGAGAACTGTTTGATCTCATTTTCAACCCCTCATTCTCTCGACCGCAGCGCCATCGGCGGGATGTTCACCTCCATTTCCTTGTACTATCACGTTTAAGTATCCACCAGTTATCTAGAACGTTTATTATAACGACTTGAATGGAACTTCTTCTCGAGGTTCTCCCTTTGCGCTACGATATGGGGCCATTTACAAAAACCTCTGCGGTTGAATCTATTAAGCCTTTGCCGACCGGGCTCAAAAGAAGAGGCTCCTGGTTCGAATCCTGACATGGTAAATATCATAAACAAACTTTCTGTTATTTACTGGTCTGTGTGTCTGGGATCGGCTCCAGAATGGTCCGTTGTAGATTAGAGTTAGTTGATAGAGTACACACACTACACACGCACAGTAATATAATGATATATATTTTAATTAAAGAAATTAATGGAAGGCACGACAAGGTTTACTCGTTGAAATGGCGCTATAATGTCGCTTTGGGGTACTGTTTGTTGGGCTTTTTAACTATATTCGTTTATCCCAAAGAAACGACGTCATTTACCGAGATAAAATGTCTCCTAAGTCAGGGTCATCGTTTTCCGGGAGTGCAAGAGGTGCGTGGTATCCGGGCGCAAAGACCAAGGGGGCGCAAGCCGATCTCCACCTGCCACCTAACACACAATTAGCAGGCTAATTTTGGAACTACTAACTAAACTAATTTTGAAAATTACTTAACCATACTTAACTCACTACACAAGCATAATTTGCTTAGCTTGGGTATATATAATAACGTGTGCTTACCGGATTGAAAAAAAACCACATACCTTACAGGCCTTCAAAGTGCTTAGAAGACTGGGTAGTAGCAAAGCAGCAACTAAAAGAAGTTTCTTGATCAGCATCACCGCCAGAAGAATTGGTATAAGCAGGAACTTCGTCTTGATTGTTGCTAGAAGATTCAAAAGTGGGATCACGACGGCCAACTTCTTCTTCTTGCCTCGAGCTGAAGAGTAAAAGTGAAATATTCTGAATTTCTATTAAACGATATTGACACAGATAAGTGGTATGTTATCTATGGAAAAGAATCATTATTGCAGTCGTAATAAGTGGGGATTTGGAATGAAGTTGTTATGACTCTAAAATAGCAGACAAATTGCAAGAGAATCACCTACACTGGTATGGCTAAGTTTTATGGGTATTGGCTAGTTATGTGGGAAGAAGAAGATAGCCCAAACGACGGTCATACAATGTCCAATCTGCATGATCAAGCCAAAAGAATCGAATTTCGATTGTTCTGTAAATTATGACTGTCATTCCGATCCACGCCCACATAGGGTAAGTTCTACTTAATACAATCGGCAGCGTCATGCCGATTAGACGATAAGCAGCATGGTAAATGGTCACCACAAGAAATGCTGGCTTAACGTTGTGACGGATGACATGCGTACCAATGATCTCAAAGTGAAGTCGAAAGTCAAAGTTATTTATTTGCATGAAATATGGACATTTTTGCAGATGTTATGCTAAACGATACAAGTTACATGTAGAGAGACACTGTACTTTTAGAGACATACATTTTTTTGGAATATCGGTTACAAGCCATTTGTAGCCATGTATTTGTGATTATTATGTTATTATAATTAAAATAAGTATTTTGTATTCAATTTATAAAGTCTCTATCATTTATATATCTATAATATTATAAAATTCTAAACATGCCGTGTCTGTTACATTGAAGTTATTTTAAAAAAACTACTGGAATAGACTATATAAGCAATGGAATAGACTATGATTTTTTTTGGATTACGTGTCTGTTTGCCGGTTTGTATGTTTGATCGGGATTCACATAAAAACTACTAGGTCAATTTCAATGCGGTCTCCGCTGATCGACGGCAAATTTTTAGACTTAAAATCTGCGCTACTTTTTATCCCGGGAATCCTGCGGGAATTTACGCAGGAGCGGTTTGTAGTTATCCGGGTGCATAAAAATTAGCTTATTCCGACACAGCATTCACTAAAACGATAGCTTATAATCTTTTTTAAATGCTATGGTATTTTGTGCCCCGGGAACCCCGCGGGACTTTTAAGTCAAGACAGTTAAATTAAGGCAATGTAATTAACATTTGTATCTAATTTAGTCGATTTATTAATTATATTACGTTCTTATTATCAAATGTATAAAACATCATGCGTATCAGCCACTCTACTACTTTTAGTTTTTTAAATTGTTTCACGGAGAGTGATAAAACAAGGGATGCTAAATATCGCACGAAATTGAGAAGTAAAAGCATGTTCCCAAGCTTTAAAGCGAACGACATGAACACAACTGGGATTTCACTTTTGGATGGTGATGAAAAAGAGAGACGGACGGATACGACGCAAAAGGCTCCATTTTTGCAAAAGCGACTGCACCATAAAAAGTTAATTAAGTACACTGAATAACTTTGCAAAACTTGGCTTAAATTTCACGATCCAGATTCGTGCCACAAATTACGCTTAATTATTCGCTTCGGTTATACACCAATTAGTTGTGTAGTAAAAGGTCAAATCCCATGGTACACCGATTGTTTCCGTCCTAATATTTCCGGTTTTGATACATCCAAATTAATTATTATTCCATAATCTTCCTCTTTACATAGTACAAACCAAAGTCGTTTTCCGCGTCTGTCTGTTTATCCGCTAATTCCTAATCCACGCGACGAATTTCTAAGCGGTTAAAAATCATCATCAGTTAGATATTTTTTTAAGGAACGTTTATATATCTATATAGTATTATAAAATACTAAACATATGTATAAACATATCTGTACACTAAAGCTATTAAAAAAAACTGGAATAGACTATATTAACCATAGAGAACACGATGTATTTTTTTTAGACTTCTTGGCTGTTTGATCGGGATTCACGTAAAAACTACTGGGCCGATTTCGATGCAGTTTTCACTGATCGACTGCTAATTCTTAGACTTAAAATCGTCGCTACTTTTTATCCCAAGAATCCTGCGGGAATTTTTCTGGGAATGATTTAAAAGGTGTAGATTGAATAACAAAACCATTGCGATTTTTTTCACTGATTGACAACAAATTCTTTGTAATAAAATGTGCGATTTGATTTTTTTAAATTAAACACATTTAGAGCAACATGTTGGCTCGCAGGTTCACTCGAAGTACAATTGCAGCTAAAATTTCTCTTTTTAAGAAATATTGTCAGTCTTTTTACTTGAGCGGTCTGGGTGGACTATACGCAACAAGCCGTCAACGCCCTAAGAATACAATATAATAATGCCTTCAGAATGCTGCTGGGGTTGCCGCGGCACTGTAGCGCGTCGGGCATGTTTCTAGAGGCCCACATGGCTTTAAGACAATTGTTCGAAAGAAATTCGCTTCCCTATGGCAACGCCTACGCGCCAGCTCCAACAGTCTTCTGAAGGCTATAGCGGCTAGATTTAACTGCCCCTTCCAAAAATATTGTATAGGAATAGTCATTGATATAAAATAGTAGTATATTGGCATGAGTTACCATATAATGTTAATAGTTTTGTGTTCAATATAATTAACTACTAACAATATAACTTTAATTTGTAAGACATTTGCAACTAACACACCGACTAAATAAACACACTAACTCAAGTGGCTCCCTATTCGCTTTCGCCGGAATACTTACATTCTCACACTACTTTATAACATATTATTTATTCCTAGTAGTCCTCTTTACCTTAAGGAACGTTTTGAATTCCTTCGCCTTTCTACTTCCCGCAATTTGCGCACTCATACGTATCGTAAACTCATCTACACCTGAACACACTTCATCATTTTATGATAACTCTTTTACAGGGCAGGCTGTCAAACTTTGGAATGCGCTGCCTCTTAATGTCAGAGAGGACAAAACATCGCCTACATTTAAGAACGCACTCAGAAAACACTACTTCTCCTTAAATAAATATTCATAATTCTTATACTATGATTTATTGTATGTATTTAATTTATAAAGTAATTTAAGTATGTGTATTTAATTTATAAAATATGTAGTTTAAGTATGTTTAATTATGATAGACCTCATAATCTGCACCACCTATATAGGCAGATTAGGTTATACTATTCCTTAAGTTAGGTTGCCTGGGAGAGATTGCTTTAAGCGATAAGGCCGCCTATTGTTTCTACCGTGACAATATTGTAATTGTGTATTTTTGAAATTGTATATTTGGTGAGCAATAAAGTGTTATCTATCTATCTAAATATGGGCCCGAAATAAAGTTTATTATTATTAATATGTTACCTAAGCTAACTTAAAATGTTTAGGCATAATGAAATAACGTATTTCAGTACAAAAACCACGGTGTGTGAAGTAATGACATTCTAAGGAAAAACAAGCTAATACATATGTTGTTTTAGTTTTGTTTTTGGATTAAATATAAAATGAGATCACGGCTCATTCGGAACGATTCCAATGGTCCAACGATTCTGAACGATGGAATCGCCGTGTTGCGGTTTTAGGGTCAGGCAAACGTGACTTGGTTTTAAAGTCAGGCATTAAGGGAAAGTTTCAAGGGTTTTGACTGATGGCTTGGAACGGATTAATTGTATTGATCTGAATTTCTCTGAGAGGCACCCTTTAGCAAGCCATAAAGAAATAAATAGCCGCGTCAGAGTCGAATTTGTATAGGTTTCTCTATAAATATTATACAGACATTAAATAATGATTTGAAGAATTACATATTATAATAATAACTTTTCACGTGACTGTAATCTCGTAAAAGCTGAAACTGATAAACTAATGAAATAACTTGACCTCGCGCACGAGGTTACGGCCATGTGGCATATGGAGTCAACGATCATCGTACCGATAGTGGTGTCTGTTAACGGTCTAATAGCGAAGAGCCTCGACACCTAGAGAGGCTCTGGCTCGGTAAATCAGTGAAGGGCCAGATACAGAAGGCGGTTCTCCTGAGCACAGCACGTATTGTAGGAAGTTCCTGTCTCTGGAGCATAAACCAGCGGCAGCCTGGACCCTAGACCCCGCTGCCGACGGACGTCATTTTTATATATTTTTAATACATGTCTATTATATAATAGACACGTATTAAAAATATATAAAATATAATAGAATTTATTACAACTATACAAACACGTATAACACAGGTACAAATATAACTGAACAAAACCAGCCCAAACGTAATGCACGATTCAATAACACGCGCAAAGTCCGTCACTAAATAGATTACCGAATGTACACAAGTCTTGCTTCGCTTATGGTTATCGGTCGACTGCCGATCTCTCTATTAGGGTATTGCTTTATACTGCACGGATGCAATATGTCTGTTTGACCACGTGGACCGAATTTCTTAGAATCACACCTAGCTAATGACTACCATAAAAGATTACAATACACAATGGGCTGTTTGTCTAATCATAAATTTTAAACACAAAGTAAACAAAAGAAGTCAAATGACGAAAAGGCAATAAAATGTCTACAGGTATGCAGGTGTGAATTTGTCTTTTGTCGGCGTCAGGTCGTAACAATATCTTAAAATCCTTCAGTAAATCTCTTAAGCTGTAAATGTGTTTTTCTCCAAAATGAATACGAAAATTTGTGAGCCACAAAACTGGATGTAAATCGTTTATTTTCAACTAAAACTCTGTTTTCGCAATAATATTACATGGGGCGTGAAAGGATTTGATAGAATAACAGGTTTCGTATTCAAATATAGGTTATTGAATTTTCAGTACGTCCTCAGTGTACATACAATTTCTATCCTCGAATAACTTTTATAATTTCTCGTAATATATGTGTTATAGTCAAACATCGAAGCTCTGGCGCTCCAGGGTTTGATTAGTCAAACGTCAAATCTGACATAGTCTTAGTCAAAGTCCAAATAAATGACATTTCTTCGAGTAAAAAATTTTTGTCTAACCTAGGAGAGACTAATTTATACAGTCATTAAACATGTAATAAGTGCAGTACGAAACGACATTTGACTGAGTCTGCTTTAGTGGCTTCTAGGATTGACTAGGCAAAGCCCGAAACAGATTATTTTACGTTTGAAGTTTGACTAAAAAATTAAGTACGTCTAGGTTTGCATATAAAATATTTTAGTCCAAAGCCGAAATTGGAATTTATTTCAGATTTTGTTGAAAAGCCTTGGTAAAACCTAGAATAAACCAGTCATTCCGGGAAAAGACTGCATATCGACGTTTGACTATGACATATGTATAACAATACTTATATATAAGTAATAAATATCTACAGGGGTCTAATGACAGTGAGTTTAAAAAAGAGAAACAATAAGGATGACTAATAAGGATCAGCAATTTTTTCTGTTCTTTTATTTTGTACTTATATTTTTTTTATTGCCTAAGTTTTTTTTTTGACACCCAACTGCTGGACATAAGTGAGAGTGTCAATAGCCTATATCTCCATCTCATGTCTAGTTGCACCATCAAACACGAGCACTACGTCATCGGCAAAAGCTCAGCAGTGGTCTCCGCGTTTCGTAAGCCCTTCGAAAAGTGAATTGAGGAGCCGATTCCATAGAAAAGGACCTCCGATTGCCCTGCCTACTAAGACCATCATATTAGGAAAAACTTACAATTTTTGGGAATTTCTTCTTCCCTATCTGTGAAAACTATTGCACAGGGTTAGCTTATTTCCCGGATTAATACATAGGATACTTTTTTTAAATTATACGGGCAACCGATCAATATTCTCTTACGGATATCCTCATTTCTAATTTTATCCATAAGAGAAACACCCAACGTAACTCGCTCCATAGCCCGTTGAGCGACTTGGAACTTGTGGACCGCTGCCGTCAGTGTCCATGTCTCGGCCCCGTAGGTCAGGACGGGGAGGACGCACTCCTGGAAGACTTTTGTCTTCAATCATTGCGGAATGGTCGACGAGAAGATTTGACGAAGTTTACCGAATACTGCCCAGCCCAATTGAATTCTTCTATTGGCTTCCCCCTCAAAGTTGTGCCTGCCTACCTATATTTTTTGTCCAAGCTAGACATATTCCTACACAACTTCCAGAGGGACGCCATAGACGTGCTAACAACGGTGAAGATAAAACATCGTGATAAAACCTGCACATTGAGTTAACCGGTGATAACCTGCCAAGCCGCCTTGGACAAGCCTGGCTGGTATACTGTCCGTTTCCCAATAGTGGGAGGCCCGAGCTCAGCAGTGGGACGTTTATGGGCTGTTATTATTATTATAAGTAACGTAACACATAATTTCACGCGGGGTTTGGTAAGATATATGTGTTTCATCATTAAAGTCGTCTTTTTACTTATTCAGAAAGTCATTTAAAAGTGGGTGAAGTCGCGGGAATACGTTTTATGGAAACCAGTTGGTTACTTGGAGAGCAAATGTATAACCATGACACCTCTGCCAGGACCAGGTCGAATGGGTAGAACCAAGAAATGCTTGCTTGACTTCGTAAAAGATGACATCTCTAACAATCATCTCACAATTAGGGATACCGAAAACTGCGTGAACTGGAGGAAAAAGTAGGAAAGTGAAACCCGGGCTTCGAGGCTGACGCTCCCAGCGCAACCGAGATTTAATACTAGAATGATGATGATGAAGTCGTGTGAACTAATAAATAAATATATAAAATGGCAAATAAACACGCAAATTGTATATCACCAAATTAAAAACGTATACGCTTGTGTTATGGGTAATATACAAGAAACCACTCTGGGGCTGATCCCAGACACCCAGACCACATTAAATTACGGAAAGTTCGTCTAGGTTTAGCATGTCAGGAACTGAACCTGGAGGCTCTGCTTTCCAGTGAGCTCGGCTAGCTAAGGCTTAGCCCGCTCAACCACAGAAACCGTGAAACAAAGAACAGTTAGACATATAAGGGAGGGTAGTTCATTCATTTATCCGTGTAGGAACGGAGAAAGAATACAATTTCCTGCGGTCGGGCAGCCTGTCGTAAGAGGCGAAGAAGAACCCGTAGCCAGGTGGTAGGGTATTTGCCTGACTGAATGGCTGTCAGTCTTTCAACTTTGAGTTGCGTTCCGGTATTAGTGGTCAGGTTCTAGTCTCCCTTAAGAAAGCAGGAGTACATTGATAGCACCTTTGGTGTTACAAATGTCTATAGTGACGGCAACATCTTACCATCAGGTGCGCCGTCTGTCTGTCTGCTGAAGTCATGCAATTAAAATTTTTTTTAATAATATTTTCTATAAAAGTGGGTAGTTTTATATTGCTTTAAAAATATAGATGGCGCTATGAGATGGTATAACAACTAAAGTCTCTGCCACGAAAAGGATCTCAGGGTCACTTTCCCAACTTTATCTTGCAGATACAGGGGGTGTCTCAAACAATCAAGCATTTAAAGTACTATTCAGATTATCCAAACAAACGGCATTTAACTAAAATTAAATCCTGTCAGCGCTTTACAAAGTCGCTCCAACTACACTCAGCGGAGAGTTGCTAGCAATTAACAAGTTTTTGATGGATGCGGGTCGCGTTTACTATAAACGTCATTTGAAATTAAATTAACGACATTTCAATAGGTTCGTGAGTTTATGTTACTGCTTCATTTAGTATATTGTTAGTGTTGGCGACTGTATCACGTAGACGTAGCGATGGGTTTAATGCGAACGATCGCAACGACCAGGCGATTAGATTCGACAATTCGACGCGATGAACCGTCATGATTTTCTGATACATCGTAATGATGAATATTTCAGTATATGGGGACCTTTTATTCGAACTTCCGAGGCATACCGTCATTTCGATGCGATAAAAAAGTGTATTTATTCGAGATGCGTAACAATTGATGCCGGGGTTAAACTTTAGCTTAGTGGTCACTGACTTTAATTAATAGGGGGCGGATGGGGTGTTTGGGGGAGGAGTACTTCTCCCTTCTGCAACCCCCGTGTCTAGGAGACATGTAGTTCTTAAGATATCCATTTTTTCGTTCGTTCGTTTCGTTATATTGCGACGATGGTGACCGATCTGTTCTGGCACTCGTCAACCCCTACTGTGGCATGCTCGCTTCGCTCGCTCGGCTCGTGCGCTTTGGTTTAAAGTGTAACCTAACTCACCGTTCTAGTCACTGGTCGCAACTGTCGACTAAACACCACAAGCCAAGCGAGCATGCCATGGCAGCGGTCAGCGAGTGTTACAACCAATTTGTAACCATCATCGCAATATATAAGCAAAAAAAATATATTTTCGTATTTAAAAACCAATAAACTAATTCAAAACTTGTTTACTAAACTCAAAAACAGTTTTAGTGGTTATGTACTAAGCGTAAGTGTATTCCTAAACACAAATCACACTTTGTTATCAACAAAAGTGACATAACCTTAGTATTTTTATTTTTCCTTTTATTCATACAAAACTTGTTGGTGGACCCTAAAAACTTGTTTCCTGTCCCAAATAACAGGTCTAGTGGCTATATAAAGGCGTACGTATACCCCTAAACTCAAATTACCCTTAATCTCCTGCCACTCTCAAAGCGCAATCATGTTATAATCCAACACAGTATCAAAATATCAAGGTTTAATATTTTTTATACAAATATTTCTTAACAAATACGGTAATTAAGAATTTTTAAATCATCCCTGAAATGAATAAGGTCCTTACACAATTTCAATAGAATTCGCGGTCACAACTATTATAGAGTAATGCTTTTCTAGTAGTTTGTTGTTCTAAATAACGAAGCGATACAGTCAGATTAGTGCCGTGGTTAATTTTACGGCATTTCCCAGCTCTGTTTGTAGGTGACCACAACTAACGTTTTCACACTGGCTTGTATAATGGTACATTGGTATTATGGTATGTTATTATATATCATACTATGATATGGCCGCGACTTCGTCCACGCTTGACTTAAAATTTCCGCGGGATTCCTGTGACACAAAGTATCGCAGCATTTATAAAAAGAATGTAAGCTATTGTTTTAGTGGAAACTATGTCGGACTAATTAATTTTTATGCATCCGAACAACTTCAAACCGCTACCGGGAAAATTCCCACGGGATTCCCTAGATAAAAAGTAGATTTTAAGTCTAAGAATTTGTTGTCGATCAACGAAAACCGCATCAAAATCTGTCTATTACTTTTTACGAGAATCGCAAACAAACAGACAAACCAACAAACAGACTAGAAATCTAAAAAAGTTGCATCTTGTTCTCCATCGTTTATAATAGTGTATTACAGTTTTTTTTTAAATGGCTCTAATGTACAGTCACGACATGTTTATAATTTTTGGTTTTAATCGAAAGCTATTAATAATTATAAAAATTCAAAAATGATGCAATCCTTTTCGAAGTACTGGCTGGTTATATATTGTTACGAGCTACAGGACTCGAATTAAAAATGCCGTTGGAACTACTATAAAATTTATTAGAACTGTACAAACACGTATAAAACAAATACAAATAAAACTGGATGCAACTAGTTCCCACTGCACGATTTAATACAATTCGAACGCACAAAGTCCGTCGTCTTTATCGCTAATCGAGAGTACTAAAGAACATCTTACTCCTTTCGTAGTCGTCGCTTGACTGCTCTCGCCCGTCCATTCGGGCATCGTCTTATACTAACTACACAGTACAAAGAACTTGGAGGCGCACACTGAGTTTCTAAGAAATATTAATTTGCTCACCTGCGAAGGTCCACAGAGTCGAAAACAATAACAATAAGGATTAGTTCGACGCTAATTATGGTTATAAAACAAGTAAAAAGACAATAGTAATAATTTTTCTTAACTACAAATTCAAAAGGCAAAAGAGTTCCTTAATCCGGGGGATAATAAGCTGTGCTTACAATAGGCTGTGAGGCTTATCTTTGACGGCATGTAACAATATTATTTCTTATTTAGCTCTCATTTAAAAAAGAAAAAAGCTGTCATGACGGGCATTTTTTCATGGACTTTTTATTGTTTCCCGCATCCCACAGCATGCCTAAACGGATAGAAGCTGTACTCAGGGCACGGGGAAGAAACACGGGATACCGAGCTATCATTCATTTACAGTCTTGTAAAATCTTAACGTTAAAATTCTTTAATTTTTCAAAGTTGACATGAAATCTGAATGAGTGCTGTTAGCTATATTTCGGTTTTTTTTTAAATAAAAGTTACTTAAGACTCCACAAATACTACGTTAACAGATTTAGAGAGTGGTTACATTAGGCTCCCGTAGAGTAAATAATAACAATTAATAAAAATTAAATTATTAAAAATGAACAAGTTAGCGATAGGTTAAATAAAAGCTTTAACATCACTCACTGGCTCTTGACATCTTTATCTTTTTTTTATTGCACGAGTTCAGCAGTCAGGCAGACGGCCCACCCGATGGGAAGCGGTTACCATGGCCTATGGACACTTGCAACACCAAATGAGCTACAAATGCGCTGTTGCTCTCTTAAGGGAGCCTGGAACCTGGTCACTAATGAACACAACTAAAGGTTGTTACGGCGGCATACTCTACACCAGGGGTAGTAGCCATCCAGTCGGGCAAACACCCTATTTTCCGTGATCACACGTCGGATTAAAATTGAATTAAATACCGCATTGAAACGGTACGTACGCTACGGGTTCTACGGGCTAGCTTCTTCTATCGCGCTAAGAAGGCAGCTGACGACTTCTTACGGTTTGCATTAAGCATAGTTGAAAAGGTGATAAAGAGAAATAAGCTCCAGTGAAATATGTGTCATGTATATAATTGCATATATTGTTACGAGTTACGGGTCTCGAATTAAAATTCCGTTGGAATTACTATACATTTATTAGGACTACACAAACACGTATAACACAGGTACAAATATAACTGGACGAAACCAGTACAAACTTAATACACGATTCAAAACACGGGCAAAGACAGTCACTATATAGCTTATTGAATGTGCACACGTCTTGTCTCGCTGGTGACCATCGCTAGACTGCCGATCTCTCCATTGGGCATTGCAATATACTGCACCGATACAATATGGCTGACCCCGCCCGCGTAGATCGAATTTCTTAGAAATCATAATCTGCACACCTGCGTAATTATGCCTGCGAACGGCCATGAACGAGTACAATACACAATATGTTGTAAACATATAATAGTTGATAAACAATCATAGGCCTTTATATACATATACATAAGATAGATAGTAAATATAGATGTACAAATAAATGTAGAATTAAAAGTTACAAAATAAAAAAGTAAAAATGTAGTAGATAGAAAGGAGTAAATGTATTTAAAATTCGTAGTTTTAGATAATTTTCCAAATTTGTAATAAGAACGTATTATTAAATAAGAAACAAAATTTGTAATAGTTCATAAAATTTGTAAAAGAAATAAAAGAGATTCCCAAATTTCCGTACAGGAACGGAGAAAGAATACAATTTCCTGCGGACGGGTGGCCTGCCGTAAGAGGCGACAAAACAACCCACAGCCAGGTGGTAGGGTATTTGCCCGACTGAATAGCTACCACCCCTGGTCTAGAGTATGCCGCCATAAAAACCTTGAGTTGTCTTCCGGAATGAGTGACCAGGTTCCAGTCTCCTTAAGAGAGTAGCAGCGCCTTTGTAGCACTTTTGATGTTGCAAATGTCCATAGGCGATGGTAACCGTTTTCCATCAAGCGGGCCATCTGCATGTCTGCTGAACTCATGCAATAAAAAAAAATCTTCCAAAAAGAAACCAAGAAATGAAAAATATAAAAAAGAAATAAGAACTCTGCTCTATAGAGAGTTCTTATTTGATATATCATGGCGGAGGAGATGATAAAAAAAAGCCTTAGTTGTTCTTCTTCCGTGATCTTACTGTACATACTTTTACCTTAGGCCGATATTATATTGTATGTCCTTGAATTTGTATAAATCAACCAATAAACATAGTAATAATAGCAGCCCATAAATGTCCCACTGCTGGGCTCAGACCTCCCACTATAGGGGAACGGACAGTAAACCCGCCACGCTTGTCCAAGGCGGCTTGGCAGGTTTGACACATCGGCTATCTCAATGTGCAGGTTGCATCACGAGGTTTTTCTTCACCGTTATTAGCACGTGGTAATTGTAACAATATGCACAATAGGTCAGAAAACTGCCTAAGTGGTGCACACGTTCCGGCCAGGATTGAACCCGCTTCGTTTGAGCTTAGGACGCCTGCGCTAGCCATTCCGCTACCACAACTTAAAACTTTACCACACTTTAAACATGACATTAATTAAATGTTTGACCCGTCTAATATTAGCAATACCGTTGACAGAATTTTGACATTACTAATATGGACACCCAGCATACTGGGCTTTAACAAACAGACTCGTTGGACAACTTCTAACCTCAGTTATAATTGAATTGGTATTTTAGAAGTTTGTCAAAGCGAATACGGGTGGATGTATTGTTAGACTTTAACTTACAGTCGGAAAGGGTGCTTTAACACAGTCTAATGGAAGCCCAGATAAAATAAATATAACGCTTTAACAGTTTGCGGTTTTTCATGCTGGTATTACATATGTTAGTTCAGTAAATATGTAGTAGATAGTATTAAATGGTCCAGGCATGCTGTCCTTTCAAATGTATAGATCGCTTTAAAATAAATAATATTATATTTGTAAAATTAGTTGTTCAAACCTTCCTCCTTTTATTGGTTTTAGTATTAATTTGTATTTGTTAAATTAGCGACAGTTTTCATTCGAGTTAGATTAGTATTTTTTTGTCGCGCGAGCCAGTGAGGGTAAAAAATTGCGCGAGAGTGACTCGCTACGCCCGTTGTGTACGGACATATTCGACAAGGTTCGTTCCTTGAATTCGCATTTAAAAAAAAAAAAAAAAGTTTTTTTTTCGTATTTTGTGGAAATATTCGCAACCTTCACCATCCAGTGTTATCACCATCAATACTACATCCTCGTCGAGAGTACTGTCGAAACTACGCGTTTTAAACTAAAATTGTGTCCACAAAGGAAGTAGTCGGCGCCGGCCATTGACTTGAAACCCGCTCTTGGCAAGGTGAGTTGACTACTCGTAAGATTTGCGCTCACTGGCAAACTCACAGTTTTTCGCATAGATTCGCCTAAAATTCGCAGAAATACAGGCCGCTTAGCCGCAATCCCGACGTTAGACTGTACATGACTTTTTCATTTCTAATATTTTGAAAATACGCTTGATGTCTGATCACAGGGATGAAAACAGTCTTATTTCGTCAGTAATATTTCGTCCCTGGAAAACGATTTACCCCGCTGTCTTAAATTTAAAAAACTATGCGAACCATAAATAATACGTGCGATTCATGTACCAACTTTAAATAACCACTGTTAAATCGCGGTACACTTAATTGTATTAAAAAATATCAACAATTTTGTAACATCATTTTATACTTACAAATTACTTTTGACTAAATTATTATTTGACGTTTCATATGTGACGTTTTAAATAAGTTCATCAAATTTAGATATGGATTTAACGCCTGATTTCATTCGAGAAGTAGATTTACTATCCTCATATTTGAAAGAGTTAACCTCGAGTGAAAGGTATATTTAGGCACTCGACCTGTTAGCGTCCTCGATACGCCATCTTGTTCTTAAATAGGCCACTTTCACCTCTCCTATAACAATCTACTACTTCAATTTAATGATTGACTGGCACATCAACCTTATTTGAATAAAGTTAGAATTTTTTATATAATATTAATAATTTAATTTATAATTTATATTGAGCCAATTTATTTTTAATAAACTAAATTGCAACTTTTAGACAAAGTTGCAATTTAGTTTATTTGTTCAACTTGTTACTTGTGTTAATTTTAATTCTCTTTTGGGTGTCCTAATTAGAGTTACCCTTTGGAGAAACTATACCTCCCACCCTTTTCGTTTCCAAAAGACTTATATAGGACTAGTAACAACTAGTCCTATATAAGTATCCGCGACTTGGTGTTGATTTATTAAAATTTTAGAATTAAGTAAAACCGTAATTGTAACACTCAAATGTGTAATCAAATATTCTTTATTTTTTATCATAACCGTAATATAAATTCATATCCCTAATTTGAGGAATTATAAATTGCCTATATAAATTTCCATTTCCTATTTCGACATAAAGTAGGCTATATCCTTTCACGGCACCCTACATTTCGGCAGACGCAGATCCTCTTGAGGCACAAATGCTTTGAGAGGTACCTATGTCGAATAGGGCGTGGCTCGTCGCGGCCATCGGGGAGGATCCATCTCTCCCAACCGTGGTGAAGGCGAGGCACTGACTTGTGAGACGCAGCCGCCTCCTTCTGCGAGACCGTAATGTCCGTGAATGAGGCGGCGGAGCGGAAGAGGAAGCATACCACCACGCTTCCCTCCCTCCAGAGCTGGCAGTGGCGATGAAGAGTCGTGCACAATGACTTCCAGCGGGCGACCGGTATGAAAACCGGATGCCCGCACATAAAGGCCGAAGAGGAGGAACGCGCACCGGTCCTCGCGCCCCCTCTCACCTCGAAGTAAGACCTGAGAAAGCCAGAGAGATCCAGCCCTCCAACATACGAACCGAGAGGCTCGCCCGCATAGGGGCGGGCCGTTGTCCATCCAAGTTGGAGGTGAATGCGCAAGCGTGCCCACAGCCCGGACAAGGGATATTTGAGAATCGGCCAGGGGTGGGTATCCCAACTAGGAATACTGGTGCCAACCCCGACGAGACGAATCTCACACACCGGCTGCCATTTACCCCTTCGTGTGGCTGATGGTGCTTAATCGGATGTCCCCTGGTAAAAAACGCTATGTCCGTTCTCAGGATACAATCGATCTCCTTACCTAATTTAATCAAGATTCGTTCAAACGTTTATTTGTGACAATGTAGCAAACAGAGTTACTTTAACATTTATATATTAGTATGGATGGGCTTGTTAAAAGGCTCCTAACGAATGCCCCAGTTCAGCAAAGTCTTAATTGAGACTCAATCCTCTACCTCATTTTATTTCGTAGTATTTATTTCCCCTCAAACGTCTTTGTAAGCCTTCAAGGGTAAAAAGTCGTAACGTTTTTACGATACAAACGAAAATTGTATTAAGAAAAGCGGAAATTGCTTTTATGTATGTCGACCCCAGACGACGTTGTCAAAAATTAGATAGAGCCTTTTAAATTGAAGGTAATTAAGGTATAGCAAAGGTTAGTGAGATAAAGTCTTTTGAGAAACTTGATAAAAAGAGATATTTATTTGTACATTTAATAAGAAAATGTATACACAATATTATATTAAAGCTTGCCAAATACTTCTACTCGACAAACTTGTGATTTCTTCCAGATTTGAAGGAGAATATTTTCGGTGATAAAAATAATTTCTAATAAGTATTTCCAATATTATGATTTGAAACTAAACTTATTAAGACTCTCAATTTTTGATAACTTTGATCTAAGAAAATATATTATAAAGGATAAAAAATCAAAAGTTGCGAATAGAATTCAACCGATGGCGGGACAAGTAAAGGAATACTAAGATATAGAAACCGGTCATTAGTCGTGTACGATTTAGGTTTTATAATTTTGTTTTTTAGTTCATAAATATATGATGATATCAAATTGACTCCAAATAGGACTTAGTACAATTTTGTAAAATACTGAACATGTTTGCAATTTGTAATATTAAATACTTACAATCATCAGCAGCCTCGTCATCTTCAACAGTTCTTGCACCTTCTGGTAGATTAACTTTCATCCCTTTCATCTTGAAGAAGTCTTGAATGACCTTCATAAAATACTTAGCTAATTCAGCCCATTCAGATAGAAAACTTCTCGGTTCACTTGTATACATTTCTTCTTTATCGTCAATCGCTAGTTCCTTTAAAGTTTCGTTATCTAGTGGCACAAAGCTTATACTTTTAGTTGCTTGGATAGTTGAATTATTATCTTCACCAAATAATGTCTGTTGAGTTAGTTTTAAAGCTTTATACTTGACACAGTTAAGTGCCTCTCCTTTAACGAAGCAGCTGTCTTTAACGTAACGGAGGTATCCATCTTCAGAGCTGTAGGTTCTATGTAAAGCGAGGAGAATAACAGTGATTGGTAGAAGATTCATTTTTGATCTGTAATCAATAGAAAGAACATATTGTTACGAATTTTAACATACATTAAAATGTATTAAAAATACGTCTAATGATTACCGCTCTATTAATAATATTTTGTTAATAACACTTATATAAGTTCCTTCCGTGACAACTTATTATCAGGAAAACTAAATTTAGATCACTGATTGTTATAAGTTACTCAAATTCCCTCCTATTGTAGTGTAGCCGCAGACGTCCTATCGCCGCGGCGGCCGTTCCCAAATGGTCGGCTAGCGCGCGCTCCCAATCCCAATCGTCCCGCACGTGTTTCCCTCCGCGCATACCTCGCCTCACCTCACCTCGGCACGTGTAATCGCCCAAATGCGCTTATTATTATTAAATGTGATATTTTGTTTAGCAGCTAAATGTGTGCTATATTATAAAATATTAATCGCCATTTTTGCAAAATAAATATACATTCCTGAACTGCAATTCAAACACACAACAGTATTTCATTTTCACCTGAAGACCTCCAAAGTAGTATTACTTATTCAGTATATATTTATAAATTTTCTTTTTTATTGTTTTTTTTACACCATTGCTATAATGTCATGCGTTTTTTTATATAACTAGAACATGGAAGAGATCGCTTCAAGTAATGAAGCCGTCCTTTAAATATAATATGTCTACTTTTTAAAAACCAAGTTTTAATGTTTGATGTGTAATAGTGTTCGTTATTCAACACTTTAAAAATACCTTTCGTGCCTTATTTTTCATAACTAAATATCTTACTTAGTGGTAATTGATTAAGCTAAACGTACCTATTAAGTTAAACATTAAACTTTACTAACACTTAATTACTTTAAATACTCAGCTTTGTAAGTACTCTACCGTGTAATACCAACACTTACCTAATGAAATCATATTATAAGTTTAGTTCAGAGTTAGCACCGTATAGTAAAGTCGACAATCAATAAGAAAGTTTTGCTCTCGCCTACCTTTATTGTCTTAAATTAAGTTAAACTTTAACTGCCTTATAAATTTGAATAATTTTGATTAAACCGAGTTTTGATGAACATTATTATTGAGGTTTAATCTCTTTATTATTCCTAAAAGATTACATAATTTACTTATAGCAGGGATTTGTTAAACTAATTTTAAATTTAAATTTCGACTGTCAAACATCAACATAAAATAATGGGCAAGTAATTCTAATTCGTACTTAGGTTTCTGTATGCATAATAAACGTTAACTTTTTACTACTACGATAATAAAACGATTAATTGAAAGTGTTTATTTAATATCTCCAAAAATTACTCTACTGAAGGCGTAAAGCGCTTGACTTTAGAGAATCGTTTAATGAACTAACATGCATCTAGATATAATATACTATAGCGGGTGTCGTCCATTTGAGTCTCATTCACCCGTTTCAACTTTAGCTATACCAAGAAAGTCGTTATTGCTTTCCACTCAGATCGCGTACGATATGTATCCGCTTTTTATTAATGCTAATCTAGCGTCTAGTTACGTAAGTAATCCATATCATAACTAGTGTGGTAAGTGGCTAACTTCTATGAATAGTGAAATAGCATCAACTACTCGCAGTGGCGATGATGATGGTATCACATTTGTCTCTCGAAATTACTTCTAATGCGCTGCAATAACACCATCAACAGGCAAATACTCTTTGAAATCCGTTTCATCAAGTCATTCGGGGCCCTGAAGGCTAACTCTTGATTCTATATGTGCCAAATCCGCCATCTATTCAAACAATTTGACGCAAGAAGCTACACCTATATATTATTCAGCAAATAGCCTATTTCAATGTGTTTTAACCCTCCTATTTCATCAAATACGCGAGTCATTTCTATATAATGTTTGGACCCAGTTATGCTGAAATGTACCAACTTAATCAAATTCATTTCGAGAAGATGACGATTTGGGGTTTATGTCGTATTACTCGTGGTCCCACTAGCTAAATTAAAATTTTTAATTACCCCTTTGTGCTTTTTATTTTAGAGCTATGATATATGTGAAGTTTTTGTAATTATTTAGAATCCTAACCGATATTATATATGCGAATTTGAGTTTGTTTGTGACGCTTTCACACCTTAACAGATGGCCATGAAATTTTGCATACAGATTGTCAGGGGTATAGAAAAGGGCATAGAGCACATTTCATCCAGAAAAAGTACTGTTCTTGAGAGATAAAGCCAAAAGATGGCGTTCCGACCGCAATTTATTGGCGCCACCGTTGCAATTTACTAACAAATACATTGTCATGGCAACGATAATGACCATATAACTTTATAATGTTACTCTAATGGTTATTCTCACTTACTTTAGATGGCATTACGTGTATTATCATTAAGTAATTTGAATTAAAAAATAACAAGAACAAAACCGACTTCAAACTAAAAATAAATATTTAACCGATTTCTTTCTACAACATCTTGAAGTCGGTGCGAAGCAAAACAGAAATTACTATATTTTACAAAGTTGTTGTTTACTTTGTGTTTTACTTGGCGCTTTAGTTTGAAGTTGGTTTTGTTGTGGTTAAAAAAAATATTTTTTACTTTTTACACAATTGACAGAGAAATCGCGTAACATGTAGGTATACAAAAAATTAAGTGCCTGTAGAAAATGTAATACTGGCACGCGTATAAAAGCTTATTTTTCTAAGAATGTAGGCGCTCGGCGTTCTTTAATAAGGGTAACTCTCGATTTCCCTGGAATCCCCTCACCAGATCCTTGGCGACCATGGGATCATGAAATGATAGAGCTTATGAATAAAGAAAAGAATTTGAAATACGCTCCAAAATTGATAAAGATATCATGTAACAAAGAAGTCGGTTAACAATTTCCCAGAGTTTCTCTCGATTTCCTTGGAATCCACTCATCAGATCCTGACATGGTGACAGTAGGACCAATTCGACATTATAAACTTTCGATTAAAAGAAATCGAATAACGAACATACAAAAAAAACATACACACGAATTGAGAAGAATCTCCTCCTTTTTGAAGTCGTTTAAAAATTAGATTCCACATTTCTTATTAAAAATGTGGACTACTTAAAGAGGTTCTACTGTATTCAGTAGAACCTCTTTAAGTCGAACTTGAAGGGCGCCGCCAAAAAATTCGAGTTATAGAGTTTCGACTTAAGTGAATTTTGTAAGGAAACTTTCAACTCGTAGAGGTTCAAGATTTATTGAAATAATCGCGTTGTAAAAGTTGTAAGATCAAATATTGCTATGTATGTGATACAGAGGTCCAATTTATTTTTTAAGATTTATAGAGGGAAAATAAGTACTGAATTTGCTTATAGGGAGTCACTAATTATTTCGACTTATAGAGGGTTCAGATTTCAAGCAACGGAACTTTTGGGGTTGACGAGAAAGGAACAATTTTTTTTAGACAGAGGATTATGACTTGAAATAGTTTCTACTGTAATTATAACAGGCACACTTCATGCCTTTATCCTTTGAAATATCCTTTTTGAATGCGTGGGAATCCGCGGACAAAAGCTACTTTGTGTATATTTTAATGTTACTAAGTTAAACGTTTCACATTTGTCTTAGTTCATACATGGTTTATATATATCAGACGTGAATATAATATATGCTCTTGGACTATTTTTGCCGAGTAGTTATAGATTACATTGTGATTAGTGTCGGGGTTTCTTTATTGTGTGTGGTGCGTCGATTATGTTACCCCGTTGGATGAGGGTGACGCACCACTGGCGAGAGCCCATGACACCATCGCCGCGGGAGCTAGGCTCGACCGCTTGAGAGGGGAGTACAAAATAAGACGACGAGTGTAATTATTGCTTAATTAATAATATAATAAATAAATAATGCCAGGTGGTAGGGTATTTACCCGACTGGATAGCACTACCCCTGGTGTAGAGTATGCCGCCGCAACAACCTTGAGTTGTGTTCCGGTATTAGTGACCATGTTCCAGTCTCCTTTAAGAGAGCAGCAGCGAATTTGTAGCACCTTTGATGTCCATAGGCGCTTGTAACCGCTTTCCATCAAGTGGGCCGTCTGCCTGTCTGCTGAACTCACGCAATATATTTTTTTTTTAAATGTACGTATTGTACCTGACGTAACAATTGGCTTGATATCAGTAATAATTTTGCTATCATATCTGTCTTGGACCATTTCAGCATAATTGGGTCCATTTTAATAATACAATTAAATACTCAAAATTTTAACCAACTAAACATAATGAGAAAACACTGAGCTGACTGGTATAATTTACTAAGGTGAACTTACGTGAATGAAAACGAAAATTTCACAACAAAGGAGCATTCATATGTCACCTGTCAGTAAAAAATGTGTTTGGAATCAAACTTCCGCTTTGTTTATGCAAACATGTGTAGGAGAAATCGAAGCAACGACCGATTTAGATCATTATGACTAAAACCATAGGATAAAAATATTTACCAATAAACACAATAATGCCTACCAAAAATCTAACATAGCTCGATGGCGTCACAGATTATACGTTTTCTGATGTTTTATTGTAAGGCAAAAACCGAAAACTTAAGCCACATACTCATCAGCAAGCCGTAATGCTACTTTTACACGAAGACAACAATTTCTAGGCCGGATTTGATTTTTGCATGATACGGTTTAGTTACAATATATGTTTGACTTTACGCGTGCACTCGGCACTTGTGCAATCAGTTCCGAGACTCTTATGAGTATCTATTAAGTAAATATTTCCAGTAAAGTATCCTTTTTTTTATTATATGAGTTTAGCAGACAGGCAGACGGCCCACCTATTGGAAAGCGTGTATCATGACCTATAGATATTTATAACACCAAAGGTGCTACCACTGTGCTGTCTCTCTCTAAAGGTAGACTGTAATCGGGCCACTAATGCCGGAACAGAACTCAAGGTTTGTTATAACAGAATACTAGAGGTGGTAGACAGACAGATGAATGGAAGGGATCAATATACAAAAAATGTATTTTGCCATTTGTGTACGGAACCCAAAAAATAATATGAGGCTAATTAAATACTAAATTTCTCCTAAACATAAAGTACATCTTACATCTAAAGAAAGAACCGCAAGAGTCATTTCAAACGAATAAATCATTATGTTCACTTAAAAAAAAAAACACACTTGTGTCAAGTAAATTATAAAGTTGGAAAGTAAAGTAATTTTGGTCCATAAGTTACGTTTTCTTTAATAATATAAAATTCTAAACATGCCGTGTCTGTACATTGAAGCTATTTAAAAAAAAAACTAACTGGAATAGACTATATAAATGATCCACCATAACTAAAAATCATAATCATAACGAAAAATGCATCGTGGTCTCCAGAACACGATGTATTTATTTTAGATTTCTTGTATGTTTGTCGGTTCGTCTGTTTGTTCGGGATTGACGTAAAAACTACTAGGCCGATTTCGATGCGGTTTTCACTGATCGACAGCTAGTTAATAGACTTAAAATATGCGCTACTTTTTATCCAGGGAATCTCACGAAAATTTTCCCAGGAGTGGTTCAAAGTTGTTTGGGTGTATAAAAATTAGCTTAGTCCGACACACTTATCTTCACTAAAACGATAGTTCACATTATTTTTTAAATGCTACGGTACGTTCTGTCCCGGGAATTATGCGGGAATTTCAAGTCAAGTATCACTATATCCTAGTCTGTTGTATAATTCCTAGTAATTAACTAGTTTTAAAAAAGCAGCAGGTTCTCAATTGTTATATAGCTGAATATGTCCATATTTGTTTATAAACTGACTGTAATGGTTATTTTTGCTTTCGACTTGATATAGCTCCAAAGTGGTTCAATTTTAACTTTAATTGGTATGGGATCTTGAACTTAACTAAATTATTAATCAACAAACATAACAATTGTATAGATTAATTAACGTTTCTTATACCTTACTATTCATTCACTTGCGTTAACATCGCTTGAATTTTGATGCGACTTGTATGGAACTTATGTCAAATTATAACCGATAGTAAGGCTAATGAACAGTCGGTAAGATATAGGAATCGGCCATACGTTAGTCATTTTGGGCATTACATGAATGTTATAGTATCTCACATTGGAAATAAAGTTTTCATTCATAATTCTTTGACAATTTCTGGTTCATATTTATCTGCATTACTAGCTAGTAAATGTCTCGTATTTTATCTGATGTAAGAAAGAAAGAAAGAAAGAATTATTTTATTTAGGACAAATAATATAATGTCTTAGGACAAATAATAAATCTTTATGAGCGTGACAGATAATGTCTTTCTAAAACAATATAATTAATAATAAATAGGTAATATGTACTTTATTATTTTGCTTTAGGTTGAAAGTAAAGCGTTGAGTATCAATTATGCTGAGCTTGATCCATTGTTTAAGAAGAAATAAGCTGAGAGAAAGAAGTATATTAAGTTTTCGCGACTAGTAGATATAATTAAAACTTAGCTTTTAAGCAAAAAGAAAGAACTTATTCAATCTTATTTTATATTTTTCTTTTTTTAATACTTTGTTTTCTTACTTCAAAATTGTTTATTTCAGTATTTGAACTTTCGTCCTAAAATTAAAGCTATTTTCTTCTTTACTTTCGATTACTCCTTTACAAATATTTATATACATACAATGCATATATATCATGCGTCAAATTCAAGATAGTAAATATTTACGTAAGTGTCTCCACCAAATAATTCGCAAATAAATTTTATTAAGGGAGGCGTTTGAATTACCTTTTTAACTGACTTCTAAAAAGGAGGAGGTTCTCAATTCGTCTGTATGTTTTTTTATACTCGATTTCTCCGTCAATTGTAGACTGTAATACTTGCAACAGCTCAGAAGGATTTATGGTAATAAAAGAACAGCAACTGGTCACAGATTTATAATCAGAGCACCTTACGGTTTTAACATATTACATACACTAACTCTTCACACTTTACAAGCATTTTTAGAACACCTCGCCATCCCTCCAACAATATTACAGTCTAAGAAGCTTAGCAAATTGGCATAACCGATAGCGGATTGAAGTCACTGATAAACTATTTTAATTAAAGGGTTATAAATGAAAATAATTTAACACATTATTATTTGGAAATTTTAGATAATATTTTATGTAAGGTATTATATAAACTAGTGTTACAAGATGTCCATCACAGTAGTCATGAGAACCATAGTGTATATTAATATGATATAGACAACCTTCATAGATAATACTCTTAGTCGATTTATCAGATGATTCGATTTATAATTAAATTACCATTTTCTACCGGTTAGTTAATTTTATAAGCCCACTAAATTATCATCTAGATAATTTAGTGCATCAGTAACTAATTATTATAATTGTTTTTATGATTCTGGCAACACTATGATGTAATCGCTATTTTTAGCAATGATGCAATGTTATTGTTTTGTAGGGTAGCATTTTTCGTATAAAAGGCGTAGTGGCGTTTAGACGGTGTTCATTGCTTACTGTGCTGTGTGAATATTCACATCAAAGGTTGAACAATAAGGGGAAATCCTGCCCAAATAGTTAATATTTGGTATATTTGGTACTTTCTTACCCAAATCTCTCCTTGCATTTTACACTAGTATACTTAAAGTTTTACATGTAATAAAATAAACCGAACATAGTATAAATCTATCGCGTCTGCCAACATGAAAATATATACACAATTGAGAGGTTTTGAATTATAATCTACATAATTAACACATCATATAAAGAATAAATATTGTTATATAAAATTATGGTAAATTATAGACAACTACTCTATACAATACAGGCGCCAATCACAGAACAAATAAAAATATAACATTATTATTCAATTAAGGGAATGGCCGATTGTATAGTTTAGAAATAAGAGGGTACATAACAAAATTAATTATTCACTTTAAAAAGAAACATGACAAGAACAACTATGCTACTAAATAACTTTAACAAGACCGATTTTCAATTTTTTCTTTTCATCGATAGGTTACACTCCCGAATTGGTCCCTTGGTCACCATATCAGGATCTGATGAATGGATTCAAAGGAAGTAGAGAAACTCACGAATTTACGAATTGTTAGCCAACTTCTTCGTAACACGACGTCTCCGTCAATTGTATGCCGATTTTCAAATTGTTTTCTTTACTCGTAAGTGTATACTCCCGAGGTAGTCCCATGGTCACCAAGTCAGGATCTAATAAATGGATCGGATTTTAGGGCTATCCAGCATAACCCTTATTAAATAACGCCGTGCGTCAGTCTTGGAATTTCGAACTTCGCAATTTCTTCTTCAATTGTGGATCCATTTTGATTTTTTTTCTTTATTCATAAGTATGTATACTCCCGAGGCGGTTCCATGCTCACAAAGTCAGGATCTGATGAGTGTATCCCAGAGAAATTGAGTATTACCCTAAAGGATATGATTTGTGGATCGCAAGGAAATCGAGAGCAACCCTTGGTGAAGAGCTTGTACACTGAAGAGTGAGATGGAAAATTTGTATACGTGTACCAGTTATATAATTTCTACAGGTGATTAATACATTATTTCTAAATCTATTGAAGTATTTGCGCAACTAAAAAGTTAAAAATATATTTTTTTAATAAATTCAAAATAGACTTCACTTTAAAAACCAAAAAATAAATATTTAACAAACTCCTTTCTACAACATCTAAAAGTCAGTATCAAGTAAAACATAAAAAATACTATATTTTGTAAATGTGTTGTTGTTCTTTTCAGTCATGAGGCTGTCTAACACAACTGCCGATTTACATAAAAAACAGGAATTTCTTCGATTTCAGATAAACACCAAATCTATTTGATAAGCCCACGCATAGTACTAAATATTCCTACCACGACATATAAATAGGCGCAGATCCAATTTAAAGCCTTTATTGTATTTTGTAGGGTTAGCAGGCAATTTATTACGCCTTTGACTTTTTGAAGAAAGCCAAATAATACTACACACGTTTGCCACCTCTACTGATCCCTTCACAGTGCTTGAATTAATGTGCACTTGGCGTTTCATGCACCATGATGTTAAAGGAGGTCACTTATCCGTACAGGAACGTAGTAAAAAATCATTCCAGCAGCCGGAGGGCCCCCATCGTAAGAGATAATAACACGACCAACAGCGAAGTGGTAGGGCGTTTACCTATCTGGATGCCATCCCTGGTCTCGTATATTCCGCCATAACAATCTTGAGTTGTGTTCTGACATCAGTGGCTAGGTTCCATTCTCCCCTTCGCAAATTTCCATAAGCGACGGTAGCCGCTTTCCGTCAGGTGGGCCATATGCCATTCTGCTGAAATATGGCCACTGATGCTAGAACAAAACTCAAGTCTGTTACGGCGGCATTTTCTAGTCCAGGGGTGGTAGTTAACTAGACGAATAAATACCCTATTATACGCATCCAGACAGGTAATTGTCCTACTTTGGGTTCTTTTGTTGTCTCTTATGACAGGCCGTCCGGCTTCAGAAATTAGTATTCTTTCTCCATTTCTACACAGTAACAAAATATTACGTTAATGCTGGCATGGTGGGATTTTCTTCCATAAGATACAATATATGAATTACACCGTCCCACAAAAAGATAAAAGTGGTCTGTACTTTTGACCAGACCCACCAGAATCTGGGGTCAGTTTGGTCTATACACCCTCAAAATTTTGAGGGTGTATCAACCAAAAGACCGGATTCAGTGCATCGAAATACATAAGAGTAGATGGGTCTGGTTAAAAGTAGAGACCAATTTTTTGTGGATGAGTTTTATCTTTTGTAAAAAGCAAGGAGAGATTTGGGTAAGATAGTACCAAATATTAACTATTTGGACAGGGTTTCCCCTTTATTGTTCAGCCTTTGATGTGAATATTCACACAGCACAGTAAGCAATGAACACGTTTAAACGCCACTACGCCTTTTATACGAATAATTCTACCCTACAAAACAATAATATCATCATTGCTAAAAATAGCAATTACATCATAGTGTTGCCAGGATCATAAAATCAATTATAATAATTAGTTACTGATGCACTAAATTATCTAGATGATAATTTAGTGAGCTTATAAAATTAACTAACCGGTAGAAAATGGTAATTTAATTATAAATCGAATCATCTGATAAATCGACTAAAAGTACCTATTATCTATAACGACTGTCTATGTCATATTAATATACACTATGGTTCTCATGACTACTGTGGTGGACATCTTGTAACACTTTATTAAGTAATAATTTATAGTAGTGGTCGCCCGTGGTCGAAATTCGACCATAATAATTAATGTCAAAGACTATACTTCTATAATCACAGATTTCGCCAAGGCTACACTGTTAATTTGACTTGAACAATAAACAAAAGTTTATATATGCGTGTGTATGTCAAATACATGGTAGTGTGTGTAATGTTTTTTTTATTGATTTAATGTATTTTTTATGCATAATTTTTAAAAAAATATTAGCATTCGTCGCTTCTTCTCTATATAAACTATAATTATGCGAAATTTCACAATCCTTCATCTGCGCAATTTTCGTAAAAAGGGGTACAAAGTTTTTGCTTCACGTGATAATAAATAGATTAGGTGATTGTTTCGACAACCCTATCTCAAAGAAGTCTACACCCTTTCGTAAATTGATTTAGAATTTGTCATTATAATAAGACTAGAACAATTTTCAATTAGAAGCCTTCATAATTATATCTACACTATACAAGTATGTATTGTTTAATTTGTTTTAGTCAATGTAAGCATAGGTGTTATACTATTGCTATGTTAACTATTAAATTGGATTAAATCAGTTCTTATAATTAATCACAGGTTTAATTTTGAAGAAACATCATGATGATCAGGTACAAAGCACGCAAATAAATTTGCATGTCTGAAGAGGTTAATGACAGTAGATGAAGCGAATCGTGCGCCAAGTTCGTTGGTCTTTGCCTAGCTACAAAGGAAGCAGACGTGATAATAGGCTACTTACTATGTGTTACTATTCATTCACCTTCCTTACCATAGTAAGGTGGTCCAGAATTTGAAAAAACTGGCCAAAAGCTTAAAATAGCTGAAAGTCAGTACTCAGGGATTTTTAGGACCGCGACTACGAATTCGAAATAAAAAAAAAAAAAAAAAGCCTGATGAGTTACAGCCGAAACTTTCTACAGAAACGTATTCAATTCGGATGAAAGTCAGTACTATTCATTGTATTCATTAATGATAATTTCGAGCAACGTATACTAATTTTGCTAACTTTGTGGAGGAGAAGCCGTTTTGCAGAATCTTAATCAGCCTGCACACACCTCATCCTATTATGATAATTCTTTACAGTGCAGGCTGTCAAACTTTGGAATACGCTGCCTCTTGCTGTCAGAGAGGCCAAATCCTTACCAACATTTAGAAATTTACTCAGAAAACACTATTTGTCCACAAATAGCTATGTCTGATTAACACAATATAATCATGATGACTTATGTATTTTTAAATATATTATTGTATATGTGTATATATATGACTATGTATTTGTATGTTTATTTCTTAAAATAGTTTAAGTCTTTATGTATCTATTGACTTTTTCCTGCACCACCTACATCGCCTGATTCAAATTTCTTTGATTTAGGTTGCCTGGAAGAGATCTCTTTGAAAATATTGTAAATATGGTCTGTTTTTGTAATTGTATATTTTGGTGTGCAATAAAGGGTTATCTCTCTCTTTTTCTAAATCAGTTCATTTTTCGAACTGTATTCTCTCTGTGAGTTTGTGTTACTTTTGACACGCGACGAGTAAATAGTGCGGCAGGTCGGACGCTCACGAACGGAATGCGTTCCTAAGCCAGGTAGAAACCTCTCCCCTCTCTTAATTGTTTTAATACATATTAGGTTTACCACTACAACTATTTTGATCACCAAAAGTCCCTATAAAATATTTTCTTTTCTCCTTATGGCCAGCTTTTTCGGATTCTGGACCACCGTGCGTCGGTTGAATTATGACGTTACTTATCCATAGCATATATCAAATCTAAACCCTAGCGGTTTAAGTTTTTTTTAAGACAAATGGACGATCGATCGATCGAGATATACAAATCAGCACAATTATGACTGAATGACTGAATATTATGCTTTATTGTGTTTTAAAAGGTACAGTTAACAGAAATAAAAATTTACGAAAAATAGGCGGTCTTATTGATATTAGTGAATTCTTCCAGATGACCTTTGGATAGAATTTTTTTTTGATAAGAACTATGTTGCATTATTCTCGCTACCGAATCAGTATTTTATAAATATACACATACATGATATAATATACATACATTAATAAAATATCAACAATATACTAATATGATATATATAAATAAAATATACTTACATAAATAAATATAAAAACTAGAAAATGCTAACAATAACTATAATAATAATAAATAATAATCGGCAGACAAACACACATATTGAATATCCCCAAATTAAGCAATTTACGCTTGTGTTATGGGTAATATACAACGTACCACTCTGGGACCGATCCCAGACACCCAAACTATAGTAAATAACGGAGAAAATACATTTCCGAAATTTACTATACCAGGAAACTAACCCGGAGCCTCTGCGTTGCAGTGAGGTAGGCCGGCAACGGCTTAGCCCGCTCAACCACAGAGGTCGTCACACTGCTGCTGCATCCTTAAATTGAGCTATTATGTATATCATAGGCTGCAAAATTCACAGACTTCACATTGAAATAACCGATAGGTCAAACCCGCCCATTCACCTTGGACAAGCGTGACGGGGGGTACTGTCTGTTCCCCTATAAATGGGAGGCCTGGGCCCAGTAGTGGAACGCTTATGTGACATTGATATTGTGCATCATTTAAATTAATTAACTATCCACACCCCATTTACCAAACATGTCTAGATCAGCCTGTTCGGCGGTGGAAACAGCTGAATCACTCCAACGGCAAAATATGCAACCCTCTTTGAAAGTATGTTTGTGACGTTTACTGTTGAAACGCTTGGACCGTAGGATCCTAAGGCGATAAGCCTCAAAAACGATCTATCAAAACAACTCATTGACTCTTCAGGTATTCAGAGGGTTGGTTCCTACTTCAGACACCCTTTTCCAGAGCACTACAAAAAGGGGGCTCTTCAAAAAGGGCGTAAACAGATATTTAGTCTCAAAGTGGTAGGCAACCCATTGACTCCCTGGTGTTTTTTTTTGTCCACCCTTTTTCCCAGGCGAACAAGTTTGCCCGGGCTTAAATACATAATTTACTTATATCTAAACTTTATATAATAGAAAAACTGACATCTAGGCTAATACAATATTTATACTACTTGTATGTGGTTGTGTATGCGTGTTATGGACAGGTTTGGATCAGGTTGGGAATGGTTGGGTTGGGAAGTGTTATATATCGAAAGCGTGAGCGTACTTCCCTGCTCCTCTCCCGCCAAAGGAGGACGCGCCGACGCCGGAGGTCGGATGGGGCCCCTTGGAGTATAAGGGTTATCTCACTACACCTGCACATGCCGTCGAGATGAGAGCGCGAGTGTTCCGCGCGCGCTCATCTCTCTTCCCGTGGGGCACGTTATAGACCGCCCCAAGTATGGAAAAGACCTAGTTGTGGCCGGGGGCTTAGTCCCCTGGCAGGCCCACGCCTGCCAAGACACGAGCAGTTGGGAATCCCGCAGTCCCGTAGCCCTGGCATAAGACGCAGGACGGAACACCCAGGGGTTTTAGTGGGTATCCTAACTGGGGAGTGGCAATATCGTGGCACCGACTCTGACCGGACACGCTAGTACCACCCCCGATTAGGCGAATCCCAGACTCTCACACGGGTCGCGAACATCCCCCCAGGCTTCTGCGCCTCTCGCGGCTTAGTCCTCAAACGGATTTCCCCTGGCCAAAAAAAAGGGAAGTGTTATATGAGGGAATGTTATATATACGATTTTATACTGTATATATATCCCTTGGTGTTGCAGACGTCCATGGGCGACGATGACTACTTGCTATCAAGTGGACCTGTTTGTCAGTTTGCTTATAAGCAGACCTAAAAAAGGCAACGGATCGGCATGGCAAGCCAGCGAGGTAATATGGCCAGCTTTTTAGGAACCTTACCGTTGGACTTCGATGACATATATACATAGAATACAATAACTTTTAAATTTTCTTTATTGTACTAGTTTATTAATTAACTAAAATAACTTACATTTAAAATTTCACCACAATAACACTTATTTATACACAACACTGCACTTTCAATACTAAAACGGAAAAATATAATTTAAATAATTTCCAAGAGTTATGCGCGGGAGTTGACAGATCAATGCCAATTCCGCGCCCCTGATTCGCTATTTAAATGAATAACAGTCATGGCGGACGAACGGCAAGTGGTGGAACGGCGCTAATGCGATCCGGACGATTTGAAATCGTTCTCAGTTTAAAATTTTGCGGTTTTGAATTTTTGTACCATAAATATTTATTATTATTTTCTTTAGCTTTGTTAATGAGGCTTTTGCGCATTATGCATTCATCATCATTTCTTTTTTCATAAAATATTATCCAAAAATTATTATTTCAACTAGATAGAAATTTGATGTTGCAGCACAAAACAGTCTCGAAAATCAGAGTTTAATGTTCATAATTGTTACATAGCGGTTGGAGTAACCGAAATCGTTTAGGACAGTTTTAGTATTACTTATACATAATTTATTACTAATTTATAATTATTATTAACATTTATTATCACGAGTATTGATAATTAAATTAATCAACTTATTTTATTTTTTCTGACTATAATTAATTGGATCCGTGGTTGTCTAAAAGAGATCGATGAATTATTTCATAGTAAAATAGGATATGCCCACGACTTCGTCCACACTTGACTTGAAATTCCCGCGGGATTCCCGGGACACAAAGTGTCACAGCATTTAAAAAATAATGTAAACCATCGTTTTAGTGAAAACTGTATCGGAAAAAGCCAATTTTCTTCACCAGAACAACTTCAAACCACTCCAGGGAACACTCCCGCGGAGTTCACGGGATAGGAAATATCATACATTTTATTATATAAAATTTGTATCATAAATATCAATATCGGCCCAGTAGTTTTAACGTGAATCCCGAACAAACAGACAAAAAATCTTTAAAAAAAAATGCATCGTATTCTCCATCGTTTATATAGTTTATTCCAATTGTTTTTTTTAAACAATTTTAATGTACAGATACGGCATGATTACCATTTTATCTTATACTAATATATAAAGCTGAAGAGTTTGTTTGTTTGTATGTTTGTTTGTTTGTTTGATTGAACGCGCTAATCTCAGGAACTACGGGTCTGATTTGAAAAATCCTTTCAGTGTTAGATATCCCCTTTATCGAGGAAAGGCTATAATATATCATCACGCTAAGACCAATAGGAGCGGAGCACCAATGATGAATGTTTCAAAATAGGGGGGGTTGAAACAAATTCCAGGCGGACGACGTCGCGGGCACAGCTAGTAATACTATAAATTTCTTGCTACATAAAGCATTGAAATTATGACGTATTTTATTGTTGTACAAAAGCTAACGTACTTGATAAACTTAATTATGTTTTTAGCAAACATTAACAGACTTTGTGAAAATCCATATTATAATAGCTCGCGGGCGTCGTCCACTGTTTTAAAATATAACAATAAAATTAAAGTGTGAAGTTCATTCACACGAAGACTATCGACCTTACGAGTTGAAATGTAATATAGAAAATGCAAGTGAAATTTCATACTTAGGGAAATCTTGGTTTCGTCTTACAAATATGGCATATAAAGGTAATATGAGTTGTAAGAGCCTGTATTGAAGCTGAATTCAGAGTTCTGTATTGAGGTGTTTTGCTCTTTCTGTCTATACTCGTACTTTAATTCCGTGATAGGAATGTTTTTAACCGACTTTCAAAAAGGAAGGTTCTCAATTCTATTGTTTTTTTTTATATGTTTGCTAGACGATTACACTGTCATTTGCGTTTATTTTCAAAAAAAAATCTATATTCGAAAGAATTCTCGTGAGGAGGTCCCACTGTCACCAAGTCAGGATCTGATGAGTGGATACCAGGGATCGAGAGCAACCCTTCTTGAAGAGCGCCGAGCGACAGTAGAAGAGAGCCTACACTTTTCGAAAAGCAAAACTTGTATACTTGTGTCAATAGCACAATTTCTACAGGCGCTTAAAATATTATTTCTAAAGCTATAAGCTTTTCAAACAACTAAAAAGTAGAAAATTTCTTTTTTAACAAGTACAAAACGCAAATACACGCCACAGTTCTCTAAAACGGCTTCGCGAGTTTAACAAATCGGTTACCTTGACGTGCAAGTTTCATCGCGATGTTTTCTTTCACAGCTGGTGTGTGGTAACTGTAATAATATGGACATTAAGTTAAAACACTGTCTAAGTGTTGCGAGCTTTTCTAGGCAGGATTCAAATTCGCATCATTTGAGTTTAGGACACGACTGCGGCTTTTTAAAGTGAGACTTCTTTAGAGTCGTTGTGATATGAAACTCGATGAAACGAAATAGCGACACTACAAAGAGGTTTGCAGATAAATCTATAGAACTAAGCCTGCGAGAGAATGAGATACGAGTTTTACATTGTGCAGCACTGATTAGAAAGTCAATAAGACCGATGATTAAAATATAGGTTCAATTTTGATCGAATTAAAACTGATAGTAATATTTTTAGACTAAAACAGTGAAAAATTTAAAGTGATACTTAAGAAGTTTATTTTGAATTATAATATGTTGACGATTATACGTTAAAGAAGTTATATATATACTAATAAAAGTTAGAGATGAATTATCTGTGAATATATTCTCTGAAGTATCACTTCTACTGCGTGTGAACTGCACACACACACACACAATTTTTTTATGAAAAAGTGTATAATGTATCAAACAAAAAACCTCAATATTATTACATCATTCTACTCAAATAAGAAATGCGATTAAAAACAGAAACAAAATCTAACATTTCACTAGAAACTTTCCCCATTAAACTTTAAGGGATACACTCATTTATTCTTCTGAAATTCATGTACCTTTCGGAACATCTGAAAACATTGATTATATCGGTTTTGCAAGGGAGACCTCAGTGATTTGTTTCTCTTCGTGATCTTCTACCTCTTGGCCATTTGAGGCGGCGAGGATTTTGGGGCTTCGAGGAAAACCTCTTTGCCCCGGCTTCTACTCAACGGGCAACTACCTGTCGGTGGTGGTGCTTGGAGCCTCGGTTTTATAATAGCATTTAATTATCAAAAAGTACATTTTACATATATTCAATTTGTGTAAAACCATATAAACACTCGTTCTCAACAGAAATACAAATCTAAAACGTGCATACAATTACGAGTGTTTTCACTATTCAAGTTTCTAGAGCTATTTTAAGTTAAATATAAACTCAGTGTTATCTGTATGGGATTAGAAAATCTCTTATTACGAGAACGCACGTAAACATAGTGTAATTTGTATGAGACGCTTGAATGGCTTTATGTATTTGAATGACAAATTATATTATAAAAATCAATTTTCAAAATGTTTGCGGAGTAAATTGAAAACCGTATAAATAAGGTTGGGTATTTTCAAAAGAGCAATTGACTGTCAAGTCAAATGAGATACTTTTTATAATTATATAACATAAATACTCTTTTTTCAGAAAAATAACAATGTGATAAAATATAATACTGTAAAATACTGAAAAACTTGAGTACATAGCAGCACGGTGTAAATTTTATTAGAAAAAATAAAACTTATTATCTTCCCCATAAAGTCGGTATAACACCAAAAACAAAAGTAAAGCTATAAAATAAAGGTAGCACATTTTTTTAAACTACAGTTTGTTTGTATACCACCTAATAAAAATTTGTTTTTTGGGGGCGTAAGGGATCTACGACTAACATCTTGTGAACCCAATTGTCCATCTCACCTGCCCGCGGTACACCCTGCCATCAGCAAAAAAGGCTCTTGCGACCGATCGATGGCAGTATAACCATCGCAAGAAAGCCAGCCTATAGAAATTCTCTGGTCAGAGACGGGCAGCAGCGTCTCCGATGCAAATAGATCGGCACTGCGGTTACCAACTTGCATGCCAAGCGACTATGGCATTTATGCCTCATGAAAAAGTGGGGAAGTTTACGTCCAGCAGTGGTCTGCGAATGGCTGATGACTACGAAACTTTGTCTCAACCAGGCCTGGCGCTGTATAAATAAAAGTATTCTATTTATCAGTGTCATCGAAGGTACATTAAATGTATACAGTTAAAAAATTAAGTTTCTGTATGTAATGTAAAAATAACAGCTTTTTACTAAATGCATGTAAAATTATACATGGAACAAATATCAAAAAACCAATTTTTAAAATTTTGTTTGTCTGTCTGAATTTTTCGGCTAATCTTTGAAACGGCTGGACTGATTTTGACGGTACTTTCATTGGCAGATAGCTGATGTTCCGCGAAAAAGAAGTCCACGCGGACGAAATCGCGGACACAGCTAGTTTTATAATAAAAGATTAATTTTTAACGATATGAAAAAATAACAAACGAAAATATTGATTGATTGATTGAAAAGGAGCTAAATTTAGCACATGCTAAATGTGATTTAACTCTACACTACACACTATACGTTACACATTCTCAAATATTTTTGTTATCTTAAATTGGGTAAGGAATTAAGGATGCCTGATAATTATTTTCTTTCCTTCATATATATATTAAATTCCCATGAATTTCCAATCCGAAATATCCATTTCTATAATGCATTTGCTAATAATATTTAGGAGTTCTTTTAATTGCTATGTCATATATTTATTGAAAAATATTCATATTGTTTAGTTAGCATATATGTTTACAATTGTTCGAATAATCGATGTTCGAGTGTCGTGGCTCTAGCGGTATCGAAGACACCAATTTTTTGGTTGTATAGCACGTCCTTATTCGTCGAAATCTAGAGCTGCCACTCAGTCGGTGGATACTACGAATCGTACTACGTGTTCAGTTACACACGTGTGTAACTGAACTATAATTCCCTTCAAATCTTCTAAAACAATACTACTAAAAAAGAGGTTGATAACAGCAGTCTCCGGTAAGTACTTGTTTATATCGTTACTGCTAAGCCTAGACTTCAAACATCGGTCGAGTCTGAAAAATATTTAGAAAACCAAAATCGACGTATCTTCCCAAAATATAGCTACCGTCCTTTTGGATGTATATGCTATAGTAAAGTATATGTGATAGTAAATATTTAGCTCAAATTCATATAAATTAAATAATAATTTAATGAAAATTAATTTATAAGTATAAATTGAAGTATATTAAATATATATCTATGTAATATATAAAATATCTACACATATATATCATTTATGTATTTATTATTAAAATGTAAGTAGTTCGTACTATATGTTACGTATACCACCATCGCCATTATCATCTCAATTCATTCCTGGAGTTGTCTGGAAGAGATCGCTTTTTAGCGATAAGACCGCCCTTTGTACACAACTAGATATGATTTTAGTCTTTAAGTTCATTTTTGTATTGGTGTATAATAAAGTGTTATCTATCTATCTATCTATGATGTTACAAAATTAATAATATTGACAAATTATGGCGCGATTTTATAGTGGTTGTAAAAAAAGTTATGACACGAGTCGCATTATCTATGGTTTGCATAGTTTTTTTAATTATTTGATAGCAGGAAATATTATTTACCAGAGAAGAAAAGTACTGCTTTCATCCCTGTGATCAAGCCACTCTAAGGGTACTTTCAGAATATGAGAAATGAAAAGTAGTATTTCAAAGCCCTGCTTGCAAAAACATCGCTTCATATCGCATTATATCCGTAGCCTTACCTACAACACAAACTTAATCGGAATAAATTCAAAATCGTTTATTTAATAAATACAAAATTTATTGCTGTGCCCTTCAAATGTTATACTGGTAATTTTCGTTTATAACTCTACAGTTGACTTTGCGTACTGGGCCGAACTCTTTTGGAAATAATTTATTGCGAAATGGACACGCGCGTGGTAGGTAATGTAATAAATTATATTATTATATAGAGCTTCCTAACACTTTTAGTTTATTATTGTTAATAATTGAACTATTAAAGTTTAAAACAATGTTAATATTGTAAATGTTTGTCGTAGCAATTTATCACAAACAGACGATTCATGAAAGATTAATGACGAAAACAGAAACAGATACTTTACTTTAGTAAAAAGTAAAATATAAAATAGACTACGATATTAAAATAAAAATTAGAAAAAATATCTTCAAAAGTATGTGGGTATGATGGTATTTGATGCTTTGTGGAATGTAATGTACGATGTTTCTGCCATGCCATATGCCCATAGTGTGAAAGAGATGACGAATGAAAGAAGAGAATAGACGAAGAATGGACAACGTACGCACGACGCATTAAGACCCTTAATTTATTTCAATTGTACGTTGTTAATATTCATAATACAAAAATAAACGAATGCACATTGCTGCAACTCGTAGTGTTGTTTCCACTCTCCCCACAAGAATATTCAATATAAATAAACTAAAGATTAAAAACGAAATAGTACTTGAGCGACGTAAGGTACTGCATGTCACCGAGATGAATATGCTGCGATGGATGTGTGAAGGCCACGCGGAAGAACGGCGTTAGGAACTCTCGCATACGCAGCTGTATTCATATTCGTGACATAGCAAACAAACACCTCCCCGATTAAAGGAGTAAGTCCTTGGAAGACACGTCGTAAGGGATGACATGCGTACCAATGGTCTCACAATTAGGGATGCCGAAGATCGCGCAAAGTGGAGAAGAAAACCTAGGAAAGCGGAACCCGGTCTTCGGGGCAAATACTCCAAATGAAACCAGGATTTAACGCTAAGATGTTGATGATGATGAACTAAAAATTGAAAAATAAACAGTTTTCCACGACAAAAATTATACTATGCAATAAAAGTATTGCTGTACCGACTGATTGAACGATTTTTTCTCTAAACTGGAGGTAGTAGTAGCTGTATGTTGCTCAATTAAAAATAATTTGTTTTATATATATATATATATATATATATATATATATATATATATATATATATATATATATATATATGTATATATATATATATTAGACCTAAGACTTTAGTGTTTCTTGTTCAATTCACTACAATAATAAAGAAACTAAGTCCGTATAGTCTCAACAGCTGTCCAGCTAAACATAGAGATGAATCGAAGCCAACCTGATTTGAAGTAATACAATGACTTGTTTCTTGTTCCTGCTGCTCCTATGACAACGACTTGTTAGGGAATTGAAAAACGCGATTCCAGCGCCACCTACTTTGTTTATTTTATGGAAACGAGATCATTTATTTATAGAGATAAAATGTATGCAAAGTGTTAACTTGGGTTATAAGCCAGCGTTTTGTCGAGTTTCATTCATACACATTCAGTAGTTTCCAAAAAAGATGCGATCGCAACGCCATCTTTTTCGCTATTTTCGTCTATCCCACGGTAAAAAACGCTATTTACCGGGATAAAAAAAATCCTAAGTTACGCCTCGGGACATAAGCTAGCTTTATGTCGAGTTTCATTTAAATCCGTTTAGTAGCTTTCACGTGATGCTCTAATAGACAGACAAACAGACAAAAAATGTAAAAATTGCATTTTCCGATCCCCTGGTCCAAATTATGCCTCCTAATTTATTTTCAAATTTTAAACGCATTGTAGAAACTCAAACCATTTATAGATGTCTCTTTAAACTCCTTGAAGACGACAGTGAGTATCAAAAGTACAACATTTCTACGCTGACATTGTTGGTAGATCGTTATTGCTTAAAATATAATAATAACAGCCCATAAACGTCCCACTGCTGGGGCTTGGGCCTCCCAATATTAAGTAGTTTACTAGTTAGTCCCACTATTAATATTACTAAGTGGTGCATGCGTGCGCAATACGCTACTACGACTTATTGAAATTGCTTCATTTTATTGCCTGCTTTGTACTTATCCACACTTGTAGTCGCTATACAGTCATAGCGACTACAAGTATTTCAGTAAATCGGCTTATAGACGAGATTTTATTCCATGCTTACGCTGTTTTTAGGAATCATCGCTCTTCTTCTATGCTTTCAAATGGCTGTTTGCAGAAACAAATACAGAAAACCAATGCCAAAGTATCCTAAAGATACTGAATTTTGGGCAACAGATTTCTTCGTGAAAGGTTGCAAGAATTTCCTTTCTAACTGTCCCGCAGCATACAAGTGAGTTGAATAGACAGATTGAAGATTTTTATAGCTGGAATGTAGCAGACTTTCCATCAAGTGGGCCGTCTGCCTGTCTGCTGAACTGCTGCAATAAAAATAAAAAATAGACAGGCTGACGGCCCATCTGCCATGCTGAAAGCGGTTACCGTCGCCTATGAACGCTTGCAACACCAGAGATGTTACCAACGCACTGCCGGTCTTGAAGAAATTTTATGACACCCTTTTTGAAAAACTGTACATCGTAGCACTATAGACCTAGCGCTAAAACCTCAGCAGGGAGTTTATTCCAAATCCCCACGGTTCTAGAGAACCATTGCATACATGAGCGAAGCAATGGCGAGCTGTGCGGTGTTAGAAAGAAGATGAAGGCACCATTCTAAACAGTCCCCGGAACACTACACATTATACAGTCGTTAGAATACGCATAGAAACGCGAAGTCTCTACTAAGGCCAAGCGTGTCTAGACCGACTGTGAGTATGATCATTAACAACGCGAACGGCTTAACGTTGAATACTGTCCAAGGGATTAAGATGGTAGGCAGGTGCTCTTATAGGTGATATATATATATAAATACTTTCGTTTCAAAACAATAGGCAATTTCATCGCTTAAAACGACTTCTTCTGTTCTTGCTTCATCTGAGATAACGTTAGTGTTAGCGTCTATGTCACAGGTGTAGGCAAGGGCTTAGTGCATTATTTGTGATGCGACAATGTTATAAATTGTTAATGACGTCAAACATTAACAGATAACCTAACATAAAAAACCTTTTTACCTAAATTAATTAAAATATTTATATTATTGTACTAGGATATCCCCGCGACTTCATCCACGCTTGACTTGAAATTCCCACGGGATTCCCGGGGCACAGAGCACCGTATCATTTAAAAAAGAATGTAAGCTATCTTTTGCGAAAACTGTGTCGGAATTAGCTAATTTTTATGCACCTCAACAACTTCAAACCGCTCCCGGGAAAATTCCCGAGGGATTCCCGGGATAAAAATTATCATACTTTTTATTACATAAAATTTGCTATCGAATAGTGAAAAAATCACATTGGAATTCGTTTTTTTTCAATCTGGTCATTTTAAATCATTCTCAAAAAAAATCCCGGGATAAAAATTAATTTAAAAATGATTTCAAATCTAATAATTTGTTGCCGAACAGTGAAAACCGCATCGAAATCAGCCCAGTAGTTTTTACGTGAATCCCGACAAACAGACAAGAAACCTAAAAAAAGGAATCATGTTCTCCATCGTTTATATAGTGTATTCCAGTTGTTTTTTTTTTAATAGCTTCAATGTCCAGACACGGCATGCTTAGAATTTTATAATATTATAAATTACTCAATGAGTATTGTCAATCTAAACAATTGTATCGTAAGTTATACTTCTACTTTTGGTATAATTATAAGAAAAAGACAGAAAATATTTATCTCAAAATTTCATCGCAACTCTGTTAAGCCACCAGCTCGCATGCCATCGTCACCTTATTACTAGAAAGCAGTAGAAATGAGCTGGTTAGTCATTTCTCTCCATGAAACTCCAATTTCACATCAGCGTGAACTCCTCTGTTCATAGCATAATAATACTACGTTTTAAGTGTTTGAAGTGCGGTTAATTTATTTGATTTTTATTATTCCTACGTTTCGGCCATTTTTCAGTAGCCGTGATCACGGAAAACAAAGATGCCAAGTGTCAATGAGAATTATTAAAGTTTTATTTAGCACACCGCCAACTTATTAATTTATATTTATTTAGTTTTACTTTTGTTTGTGGTTATTATTTACTCTATGGGAGGTTAATCTAATTTACTACCGCTTCGCAACGTGTTGTGGCTTGAAAAGAAGAAGCGACGCAAGAAACTCTCCAGCAACATACTTAGTTCTAATTATTTAATATAATATTAAAATGGTTGGAAGGTAAAATAAAACAGAAAATTCTCAGTCAAATTGATTTGTGATTCGGTGCGCGCAGAAAGAGCTTACAGTGTCTTGAGGTTTGGCAGTTGGTTATTTCTGAGTTAGGCTCTTAATAGTTTTGATGATTTGATTCCAAATAGGTGGTAGGTATTTGCATACTTGAGTTCATAGCAATAAGCCTGCTTTATAACCGATATAATCTATACATATACATATAATAAAACTGTAGAGGTCGAATTTCTGTACAATGAAAAAAATGTTAAAAACCGATTCAGGGGGATGTAAGAAATGAAATAGAACTAATTTAGATTTTTTTTTAATTTTATGTTTCTCTGTTTGTCTGTCTGTTTATACCGGCTAATCTCCGAAACGATTGGACCGATTTAAATGAAATTTTGTATCGTGGTAGCTTATATCCCTGGTCAACATATAGGATACTTTTGATCCCGAAAAATGAAGAGTTCCCGTGGGATATTTAAAAAACCGCACCACGCGGACGAAGTCGCGGGCATCAGCTAGTCAATAATAATAACAGCCCATAAATGTCCTATTGCTGGGCTCGAGACTCCCATCTTATAGGGCAACGGACAATCTACCCAATACTCTTATCCAAGGCAGATTTTCGGGTTTTACACATCGGTTATCTCGATGTGCAGGTTTCATTACGATGTTTTCCTTTACAGTTTTTGGGTCAAAAAACTGCCAAAGCTAACACGGCTATAATTGATATTAAAAGATTACTATCAAGACTCAGAGAAATTAGAACTGCCTGCTCCCTTATTCTGCTATTCCAATGTCGTCAGTATAGTCGACCACTGGCGTCATAATGGATGTTTTCATATGAAAGAAGAGGGGCCCAATTCTGCATTTCAATATATTGGCTTTGCGAAGATATTAAAAGTACGATTCCATTACAATAGTGTCAAAAATTCGTATTCTACTAAATCCACAATATCTTATCAATGTCGTCGCGGCAGAATAATAGTAGAAAAAAATTAGCGGAAGTGGCGTTTGCCGAAATCAATATGGAAAATCAATCAAAAATGTAAAACATATTCCGCGAGTTTTCGCTTCTGAATGAAATAAAGATATATATATTTATAGAGTGGTGTGCCACGGGCACGCCATTGGGGTTGCCACAATACCCAGGCAAATCTACGATTGAGGCGATTTTGTCGAGATAGTAAAGGCAGAATGACTAAGATATAATATTTTAAGTCAATAAATCTTTTTCTTTCTTTCTTTCATATACCGCCAGTGGTCGTCTATTCTGACGATATTGGAATAGCAGAATTTGGGCTCTATGTATTTCTTTGTTTCAGGCAATAATAATAAATGTACTCATTATGACGTTTTTTCCTTAGATACCAGCTTATATGTGCACGCAGTCACGATGGTGATTTTCGCAATTTTGCAAACTACTGTGAGATGCAGTACGAAAATTGCAACACATGGCGTAGTGAGTATTCTATATATATCACAGTATCTCCACGCGGCTACTCTCACGAAAACAATTCGCCTTTCCGGGATACTCGATGCTGGGTTCAGTATCAGGATTACAGTTCTTACTTAGAACCGGCTCGATTGCTGTGATTTAAAAAAAAATATTGCTGAAACACAGCAGACAGGCTGACGGCCCAACTGTGATGAAAAGTGGTTACCGTCACATATGGTGGTGGCTTTAGCATTAGCTATGCTGGTGGTGCTGCCATTGCACTGCCGGCTTTGAAGGAGATACTAGAACCTGGCCACTGATTCCGAAACACAACTCAAAGTAGTTTCAGCGTCATACTCTAGACCAGGGGTGGTAGCCATCCAGTCGAGCAAATGCCCTATCACCTGGCTGTGGGTTGTTTTGTCCTGCACAGAAAACCATACGAATTCCACGCTTCTACAGAATATCGGCGTGTAACGGTTAGCCATCAGCTAATCATATTTCGCGCAGGATAGAGATAGAATAGAATATACTTTATTGTACAATAAAATTAATGAAACAATACACAAAAACAGCTTAGAATTAGGTACAAATGGCGGTCTTATCGCTGACAGCGATCTCTTCCAGACAACCTTGGAATGGAGAGAGAAATATGGCACAAAAGCTAGGGCAGGGTTTGTTACACGATATATTAAAGATGAAAAAAAAATGTTAAATATTTTATATACTAATATTATTATATAAATATACATCTACTAATCTACTACATATACGTCTATTAAAAGCAATACATATTCACTATTCATATTAACAATTCACTAAACAGCATAAAGATACGTACAATAATAACAACACAAATTATATTCTGAGGTAGTAATCCTTAACAAGTCTATTACAGGAGGATACTGATTGGGTTTGCCTCACTTCCAGTGGATGCTCCATAATTGGACAGCTTGAACACTGAATGAGTGATTATAAAACTTGGTTGTATTGAGCGGTGTTTCTAGTCTCATATTTACTGATGACCTAAGGAATTTCTCCTGATTCCTGAGATACAATAGCACAGTTCCCCCTCCCTTCCTTTGTATAAATCTCAGACAGGTGTCTACACAAATTTTTTACGCTTGACTATTTTGCACTCAATTATAAAGAACTGTAATCACACTTTATTGATTCCATTCTACAAATACCAATAAACTATGAAATGCTTTTATTGCCTTATAAGCAGTTAAATCCAAAGTCTCGAATTATAGCTATAACTTTATATTACAAATTGTAACCTTAGAGGTAACAATGTAAGACGAATTCTTAACATGGGAATATAAAATAAACCACATATTCGAAATTAGTAAAGCTGAAAATAAGTCTTAAATTTAACGAACATGTCTAGACATAAATGCTTAAGGGTGAATATATATATGATTGACTTGGACAGAGCACAATTCTCCAGAAAGTTAAAGAATAGATAACACTTCTTTTGCAAAATAAATGAAATAATTACAAAAAATATATTAGTGATGAAAATGAAAAAACAAAGCCACTAAAGGCCTGTTTCTGTATTTCATTCATTTGCTTACTATTGTATATTTCACATTAACTCAAAACAACTAACATAAATTATTCTATCAATACCTAACTGGGCAATTAATATGTTTGCAGTATATATTTTTGACGTTTGGTTATGAAACACCAATATATTATATAATTACCTTAAAAATTAATTGACATGTTTTAATATTTTGAAATTTTGATTAGATTTTCCATGAGAACTATTGTATATTTTTTCTTCATTTCCGTTCTGTAACGTGTTGTATCATACACAAAATTATATTAATTTTCCAGCAATAAATAAAGTGACACCAATAAAATTATCGAGTCAATTTTAATCAAACATTATGTTACGACATCCCGTCACATTCCCGGAAAGCATCCCTTTCCCAGGAACATTACCTATCCCATCTTCATTTGGCCGGTTCTAACCAGAAGGCGCTGCGCACACACATGCGTCTCATTGGCCGAGCCGAATATTCAATGGTTGCCTAAATATCGTCGCGACCCCACGCTCGCTGATAAATAGTCCTGAAATGCCAACTGTGTCCCAGATATCTGGTGTAGTGTTTGTGCAAGACCAGGACGTGCGAATCTGGCCGAAATCGTACATTATTCCTTACACGGTTCCAGTGACGGTAATCGTTCATTTTTTTCTTCTTGGTTCACTAAGATTTGCGAGGCGACATCAGGTCTAACAGACCTGATGCCGTAACGGCTAAGTAGCCCTTCATATCATACCACATTATAATTAATTGTATTTTCAAAAAAAGCAAATGTTACGTCCAAGTCAAACACAAAATCCTTATTAAATACTAAGGGAACATTGTGTGTAACCTATTTTCGTTTGATATCTAGACATATTTCAACGAACTGACTTACAAGAGAACCATATGAATTTATTTTAGGAGAATTCTTGTTTTCGTGATATGCGTCTGTGGATTTATCGTGTGACAGTAATTATTCTAGAGCATTCGCTTGTAATGGTTCTGGGAATGAGTTGGAATGGTCAGGTTGAAAAAAAAATCGAATTCCTATACGGTTTTTTCAATGATCGATTTTATGGCATAAAATGTGTGATACTTTTTATTACGGGAATCCTACGGAAATTTTCCCGGGAGTGTTTTAAAGTGGTTATTATACATACAAAATATCTGATTCAGATACTATTGATACTAAAACAATATAATCTGGGACTTTTTATATTCCCCGGGATTCCCTAACATCGAAACCACGTGATATTAGGACTTGCTTGACATGACAGTTTCTGTTTATTAGACGTCTTTGGTATATTTAGATATTATGAATGCCTTTAGTAATATTACCTATCCCGAGTTTTTACGGGAATCTTCGGAATACATGTATTTTCATACAAAAAAAAATCCGCTGTCCTGCTGAAAATACCCTTTGATTATAAATACTGGCAAAATAAGTGTAACCTACGCTACACGTCAAACGTGGACGAAGTAACCTATAAAATTATAATAATTCTGTGTTTGTACATTAAAGCTAATTAAAAACATTCAAGCGGAATAGACTATATGAATGACAGAGAACACAAGACAATTTTTTTCAGATTTCTTGTATTAAATATTATTACAACTTAGGCTCCGACAAACACAAATTCCACGTACAGATCTGTAAAAGCACATTTTATTACCTGTCGGCATTTGAACTAATTGTAATCCTTTTATGATCGTCTTTTTTGTTCACTTTATTTTTTGGCATACGTTTCTAATTGTTGTGAAGAACAGCCTATTGAACTCGTTTACGGCCGCTCAAGAGCATCATTAGCCACGTGTTGCGGATTATAAATACATGCTAATTCTAGGAAATTATATCGACGTTGCCGGGCGGGCACATTTGCATTTGTGAAGTATAAAACGATGGCCTGATTGAGAGAGGGGGTCAGTTGAGCTACAACTGCGATCAAGGTGTGACGTGTGTACATTCGGGAATCTAATATTGACGGACTTTGCGCGTTTTTTTGAATTACGACCTTCTGCATTACGTTTGGATTTGTTGAGTTCGGTTATATTTGTACCTGTGTTATACGTGTTTCTATAGTTTTAATGAACTCTATAATAATTCTAACGTCATTTTAATTCGAGTCCCGCAAACTCGTAACAATATTATACTTTGATGATATTCCTACATATTACAATCATGGGGTCATTGTATGAGTGCGCAATAAAGTACTGAAATTTATTTATCACGCCAACCCTTTGATCATTCACTTTCAAAAGGGTCCCATTATATTCTGAATCACAAAAGCTTCACAGATCTCTCCACGTTTTGTATTTGTGTTATTTTGTTGTCAGTTTTCAACTAATGTTTGATAATATGAGTGGAGTAATTCTATTATTTAATTTATTTTTTGAAAACATATTACTAAGAGCTTGCTCGAATTTTTTTATTGCATGGGTTCAGCAGACAGGCAAACGGCCCACCTGATGGAAAGCGGTTACCATCGCCCATGGCCATTTGTAACACCAAAGGTGCTACGTGGCCACTAATGTAACAACACAACTCAAAGTTGTTATGGCGGCATACCCTAAGCCAGGGGTGGTAGCCATCCAGAGGGGCAAATACGCTATCACCTGGCTGTGGATTGTTTTTTAGGCTCTTACGACAGGTCTTATTTCTTCGTTTCTGCGCGGATAAAGTTGTGTGTAAAATGCAATTAATTGTTTTAAAATGAAATGTTCTAATTAAAAGAAAACAAAACAGCATTTGTTTAGACTTATACAATCACATCGGATACAAAATGAATCTTTGAAAGGGCTGTTATTTATGTATTATATATGTCGGCACAAATACAACAATTAACATATTACGAAAACAATAATAATTAATTTCATTACTATGAGTTTATTGTAATGTGAAGTTAACGTAAAACAACGTAATCGTATTGTAATATCAATACTTAACCTAAACATTTGTGTTTACGTGCACGTTCGCCAACACGTGCACCGAGCCCTATAAATACGGCGGCACTGTCGGTACTCGGTCATTATTGTTCGAGCTGCCGAACGGGATGGGCCTCTCTGACAATTCGTAACGCTCTTGGAATAAACGACACCGAGTACTCTTGAAATTCGAGGACTCAAATATGGGTCGTCGCCAAGAAGCAAGTGCTGACGTCACACTTTTTATGAACACTATGGAGGTTCCTCCTCCGTCATATATGTTTTTGTTTTATGAATCAGTTTTTTTAAGTCAATAAATCTTTCTTTTTTTCTGATTTTTCAATATCAAGTGAAAGTTATTAGTTGAATAAATTATAACCTAACTGAATTCAAAAGTAAAATTATTGAGCTGTTTTATTCATGCAACGGACATTTTTATTTTTCCATATTATTCTTTATTCTATGAACTTTTATGTTGTTTAAATAATCGACCCCAAAGTAAACATTTTATCGTTTTGTGTAATATGGATTTGTCGTAAGTAAGTTCTGTAAATTTATATCTTTGTTTACGACGCAAAGTTAAGTAGCACATTACTGTGTCGAATGGAACGCGCGATTCAAATCTAATGACAGTTCAGACCGTTACTGGGATTCCCAGTCTTCAAAAAATCTCTGTGTCGATTTAATACACGTATTTAGGCTTATCTTAGTTTTTTCATTAGAATATTACCTGTAGAATATAAAAAAAAATAAACATAATACTATATAACAAAACTGAATTCAAACTAAAAAGTAGAGATTTCTTTAACATATTTGCTCAGTAAATGAATTTACGAAGCCTGTATACATTGACCGAAAGTAAAAAATTACGCACCATACAACGGAAACTGGGGTAAAATGGTATCTAAGTGAAAAATGTGTGTGTGCAGTTCAGACGGTACCACCTCGGGAGTATGCATACTTACGAATAAAGAAAAAAATTGAATAGCCATAATCCATAATTGACGGAGAAATCGTGCAACATGCATATAAAAAAGTTTGCGCCTGTAGAAAATGTAATACTTACACGTATATACAAGCTTTTTTCCAATAATTTAGGTGCACGGCGTTCTTTAATAAGAGTTATGCTCAATATCTTTGAGATCCGATCCACTCGTCAGATCCTGACTTGGTGACCATGGACTACCTCGGGGGGGTACACTTACGACTAAAGAATAACATTGAAATCGGTTTACAATTGACGACGATATCGTGTTACGAAGAAGTTGGTTAACAATTTTCATCAGTTTCTCTAATTCCTTAGAATCCACTAATCTGATCCTGATATGGTGACAATGGGATCAATTCGGGAGTATACATAAACTTTCCATTAAAAGAAAGATTTTGAAAATCGGTTCACAATTGAGGGAGACATCGAGACGAACATACAGAAAAACATACAGATGAATTGAGAACATCTTCTTTTTTGAAGTCTCTTAAAAATGAGACAAAAGATGTAGTTCATATTTTCATCAAGCACACGTGACGCCATTTGCGAATACGCGCCATTTTCATATAAGAAACGTTAAAGATTATTGCGACTTTCCGACTGATAAATTAATATGTTTGTTTTATTACCTATTGTACTGTTTTTTCGCAAATGTGTTGAAAAACGTTATATGACACAGGTGTGTTGGTTTTAACAAACTCGTGACTAAGGTAACCCTTAGACTTCGTGTCGGGCTTTCATCTACTCGTTTCTAAAAACCAACTTACCCCAATAGTATAATTGATAACTATTTTGTTTTTTAGTTTGTAGACGGTTTCGCTTTTATTCAAAAAATATTTTCTAAATTTTAGTTAAATAGCTTAAGAAATAATATTAATATTAAGCGCCTGTAGAAATTGTACCATTGACACGTCTATTGTCGCATGTACGAGTTTGCCTTTCGGTGAGTAGGCGCTCTTCAACAAAAGTTGCTCTTGATTTGACATCCACTGTTTGGATGCTGACTTGGTGACAATTTGACCACCCCAGGTATCCAAATAAAAAGGCAGTTCACATAAAAAATAAATTTTGAAAATCTGTCCACAATCGACGGAGAAATTGCGTCAAACCGTACAAAAAAAAACTAGAGTCGTTTTGAAAATCACCTCCTTTTGGAAGTCAGTTAAAAATGTAGTAATGGGCGATTGATATCGCGAATCTATACTAATATCTATATAAAAAGGTAACGTTTGTGAATTTGGATGTTCGGGGTAGTCTCCGGTACTACTGGTCCGATTTTGAAAACTCTTTCACCAGTAACAAGCTACACCATTCCCGAGTGGCATAAGCTATATTTAATTGTGATTAATAAATCAAAAAAGTAAAAATGTTTTACGCCCAACGAGGTGGGCATGGTAATGCCTGTCAAATATGTTATAGCAATAACGTTCCAAGCAAGAATTGCTCACATCATCTTACGAGACACTGGGAGTGTGTTCTGTATTTATGAATGAAATAAAGGTTACAAAGCTTAATTAAATCTTGATATACGTACGTGTGCGTGGTTGCATGTATATTTTTTAATAACGCCAGAGTCGTGGGCATGAGTCAGCTGGTAATCTATGTTTTATTTAATTCATGAATGTTTTATTCTGTTTCAGATTGGAGTGTTTTCAAACGAGAACAATGTTAATAAAATATTGAAGTAAAAAGATGCAACTGTAGTCTAAATTTCAAAACTGTATTACTTGCCTTGATTTATGGTTGAGAAAAAAAAGATGGACGATGTTTTGCCCTCAGAATAACATTTTTAGTTCTTTTCGCATCAATAATGGTTATATAACTTCAATAGCAGAGATTACAGCATTATCGCCAATGTAAAAATATACTTACCTAACAAATTATGCCTTTTAAGTAATATCTTAGTTAAAGAAATAATTATATCAAGTAAGAACTACTGTCTATCTCAAAGACAGTATTGCTGATATATTCCATGATACGTAACTTGTATCAATATCTTATACTTGTTACTGTTTAAAAATGACATTATAATTAACTTCACGATGTTTTTTTGAAATGATAACTTCTTATAGGACCGCTATATATATTTATAAACTGCTTCGTTACGTAACGCGTTACGGCAACAGTCTGGCTTACCTTTCTCTCACGCATACGGCAGCGGTATGCAGGCTCCTCCTCTCTCACTCTAACCCACGCGCTATATACATAAAATTTAAGTAATAACCTAAGCTTTTCTCAAGTTAAACAATTTCAATATTAAATAGTTCAACTTACAGTAGTTTAACTTATTACTTATGTCGGGCGTCCCGAGACGCACACGTTTTTTTTTCTTTATTTGCGTAATTTTCATGTAAGATTTTATAATTTACCTGACGTTTTAAAGTTACGTACAAAAGGCATTGACAATAGTGAAAAGTATGCCCAACAAGTTACGTTCTATGGAATCTGTCAGACATACCGTCGTATTTGAGATAGACGGTAACAATTATTTGTTTAATGCTAAAATTTCCCACGCAGTTTGTTTGGCTAAAATTTCTGAACCAATACCAAGGTAATTTTCGAATATTTCGAGATAAATAATATTCTTTACTAGTCACCCGTAAATTCCGTAATGACACTCTGATTTTTAATAACGTGGACTAAAATGACAGTTGCGAACGCTCTTTATGTAGCAAGCTTGGAGCAACTCACCACTGTGAGTTGCAACCTATACAATTACTATAGAAATTATTGAGGGTTCAACACACTGATGAGATGTTGATTCAACTCACACAACTCACTTATGAATCAAAAGAAAATCGATTGCAGCTGTCTTTTTAGTATAGGTAATTAAAAGTCAGAGTATAATGTATTTAATTCGGTTTTTGTTCAGTTACATTTATATGCAGTAGCATGTAGAATATACGGTTCTGACAAATGATAAACAGACAGATGGGCTGTAAGATGGAAAGTTATGCCAATTTTTTAATTGTATCCGGATTTCGTCGATGCTAAAATGTAGTCATCTTGGTAAAAACTACTCTTGGCTTTAAGATGACCGTGTACAAAAGAAAGCATTGCAAAGATGTAATGTAAGTTAATTCGAACTCTTAAAACGTATCGAGCCTTTACCGCCATTTTGTCGTAAGCGATATTTTAACCTAAGTATATTTTCTGTTGCAAAGGGTAGTTTAAACTATTATTTTGTTTTAAGACTTTCAGTTTTAGTTAGATTAGACTCTACTGAATCAAAAACTGAAAGTCTTAAACCAAAATAATAGTTTAAAATGCCGTTTGCAACAGAAAATATACTTAGGTTAAAATATCGCTTACGACAAAATGGCGGTAAAGGCTCGGTATCACGATCCTTATAAAATCGTAGAAACATTTAAGACCTTTTCTCTCTCCACAAAATTTGACATGGACGTATTGATTTACACTATTTAATGTCTTTAATCAACATTATTACCAAACCAACTATCGATGTAGAAAACCAGCAGTCTTATCCCTTCAAGTTTATTGTAATAACACTTCTTATTTCGATTCATTGGCTCGAATGTGTCGCCTTTACAATAAACTCACCAAATTAAACGGGAATGAAGAGGTGACGGAGGAGCGAGATGGAAATGGAATGCTCCTCCGTCTAAAGGAAGATCTTTCAGCGAGGCTAGTGTAGTTCCTTGCAGGCTTAGGCCCATTCATTAGTGTCGGAAACTTGTATATATTCTTTGTATGTTTCGGGAAACGTTTGCGACCTCAATTATTGCACAGCGCCATCTATTGGCTTGTAAGTGTTCCATTACACGGACATTTATATTTTTAATTGTAGTAAATTTATCAACTAAACCAAAATCTTCTCTCACACAATTAATATATTAATATATATATTATCAATTTTTCACTCACTTTTGTTATATTATTTGTAAAATGAGCTGTGAACAACTTTCTTTATAATATCCATTTTCTTCTTAGTTCTTCTAATTAACACATAGCTTGATTATAATTTGGCCTGTATATTTTGTTAATTTAAATGATTGTAATCTGTTTTGTGCTTAAATAAATAAACTCTAAAAATCCGATACTTTATCTCTCTCAAACAATAGTCGTTACTTTTAGCTAAAATTCAACACGTTTATTAAATTTTCCTACCTTCTCTTTGTAATTCAGCCAGGCTTTTCCGAATATGTGTTAAGAAGTTTGATATAAATGTAACCAAATAAAAAAAATAACAATAAAATAGGTTTTTTTAATAATAAAAACTAGCTGACCCAGTGAACTTCGTACCTCCATATTTTCTGAATTCCTAAAAGAATTTGTTTCATGACACAAAAACAAAATCACCAAAATCGGCCTAGGTGATTAGGAGGATTTTAGAACTCGCTCTCAGTGGCACCTACCGGTTCTAATTGTGAATTTAAACCATCCGGGAACCCACTGAAACACACAAAAACAAAATCACCAAAATCGGCCTAGGTGATTAGGAGGATTTTAGAACTCGCTCTCAGTGGCACCTACCGGTTCTAATTGTGAATTTAAACCATCCGGGAACCCACTGAAACACACAAAAACAAAATCACCAAAATCGGTCTAGGTGATTAGGAGGATTTTAGAACTCGCTCTCAGTGGCACCTACCGGTTCTAATTGTGAATTTAAACCATCCGGGAACCCACTGAAACACACAAAAACAAAATCACCAAAATCGGCCTAGGTGATTAGGAGGATTTTAGAACTCGCTCTCAGTGGCACCTACCGGTTCTAATTGTGAATTTAAACCATCCGGGAACCCACTGAAACACACAAAAACAAAATCACCAAAATCGGCCTAGGTGATTAGGAGGATTTTAGAACTCGCTCTCAGTGGCACCTACCGGTTCTAATTGTGAATTTAAACCATCCGGGGCACCTACCGGTTCTAATTGTGAATCTAAACCATCCGGGAACCCACACAAAAACAAAATCACCAAAATCGGTCTAGGTGATTAGGAGGATTTTAGAACTCGCTCTCAGTGGCACCTACCGGTTCTAATTGTGAATTTAAACCATCCGGGAACCCACTGAAACACACAAAAACAAAATCACCAAAATCGGCCTAGGTGATTAGGAGGATTTTAGAACTCGCTCTCAGTGGCACCTACCGGTTCTAATTGTGAATCTAAACCATCCGGGAACCCACTGAAACACACAAAAACAAAATCACCAAAATCGGTCTAGGTGATTAGGAGGATTTTAGAACTCGCTCTCAGTGGCACCTACCGGTTCTAATTGTGAATTTAAACCATCCGGGAACCCACTGAAACACACAAAAACAAAATCACCAAAATCGGCCTAGGTGATTAGGAGGATTTTAGAACTCGCTCTCAGTGGCACCTACCGGTTCTAATTGTGAATCTAAACCATCCGGGAACCCACTGAAACACACAAAAACAAAATCACCAAAATCGGTCTAGGTGATTAGGAGGATTTTAGAACTCGCTCTCAGTGGCACCTACCGGTTCTAATTGTGAATTTAAACCATCCGGGAACCCACTGAAACACACAAAAACAAAATCACCAAAATCGGTCTAGGTGATTAGGAGGATTTTAGAACTCGCTCTCAGTGGCACCTACCGGTTCTAATTGTGAATCTAAACCATCCGGGAACCCACTGAAACACACAAAAACAAAATCACCAAAATCGGTCTAGGTGATTAGGAGGATTTTAGAACTCGCTCTCAGTGGCACCTACCGGTTCTAATTGTGAATCTAAACCATCCGGGAACCCACTGAAACACACAAAAAACAAAATCACCAAAATCGGTCTAGGTGATTAGGAGGATTTTAGAACTCGCTCTCAGTGGCACCTACCGGTTCTAATTGTGAATTTAAACCATCCGGGAACCCACTGAAACACACAAAAACAAAATCACCAAAATCGGCCTAGGTGATTAGGAGGATTTTAGAACTCGCTCTCAGTGGCACCTACCGGTTCTAATTGTGAATCTAAACCATCCGGGAACCCACTGAAACACACAAAAACAAAATCACCAAAATCGGTCTAGGTGATTAGGAGGATTTTAGAACTCGCTCTCAGTGGCACCTACCGGTTCTAATTGTGAATCTAAACCATCCGGGAACCCACTGAAACACACAAAAACAAAATCACCAAAATCGGTCTAGGTGATTAGGAGGATTTTAGAACTCGCTCTCAGTGGCACCTACCGGTTCTAATTGTGAATCTAAACCATCCGGGAACCCACTGAAACACACAAAAACAAAATCGGTCTAGGTGATTAGGAGGATTTTAGAACTCGCTCTCAGTGGCACCTACCGGTTCTAATTGTGAATCTAAACCATCCGGGAACCCACTGAAACACACAAAAACAAAATCACCAAAATCGGTCTAGGTGATTAGGAGGATTTTAGAACTCGCTCTCAGTGGCACCTACCGGTTCTAATTGTGAATTTAAACCATCCGGGAACCCACTGAAACACACAAAAACAAAATCACCAAAATCGGCCTAGGTGATTAGGAGGATTTTAGAACTCGCTCTCACTGGCACCTACCGGTTCTAATTGTGAATCTAAACCATCCGGGAACCCACTGAAACACACAAAAACAAAATCACCAAAATCGGTCTAGGTGATTAGGAGGATTTTAGAACTCGCTCTCAGTGGCACCTACCGGTTCTAATTGTGAATCTAAACCATCCGGGAACCCACGGAAACACACAAAAACAAAATCACCAAAATCGGTCTAGGTGATTAGGAGGATTTTAGAACTCGCTCTCAGTGGCACCTACCGGTTCTAATTGTGAATCTAAACCATCCGGGAACCCACTGAAACACACAAAAACAAAATCACCAAAATCGCTCCAGGTGATTAGGAGGATTCTAGAACCCGATCTTAGCTAGCGCCACCTACCGGTTCCAATTGAAAATCTAAACCATCCGGGGACCCACCCATTCAAACACTCAAAACAAATATCATCAAAATCGGTAAAGTCGTTCTCAAGTTATACTCGTACACACATTTCTACGACTGTATAGATATGTAACCCGTTAACTTAAAAAATACAATTAAAAACTAAAAATAAACCAAGTTATAAATACTACAAGCGATTATAGACAGTAACAAATCGCTGCCAGATGGGAGCGTGCCTAGAAAGCTAGCTGCATTGCCGCGCTGTATGGCGATGTTGATTCGTTGGGCGAAATATGAGCTAGCCTTCTGATCACGGGTGGCATCAAAGAGTTTCTTGCAAATCTCTTTGAAGAAACTCTTTGCCGATGGACCCCATGGACCTTATGTTTCAACTCCAAACGGCACAAATATGTAACCTCTTCCTAGTTTGAGAGCTTCGGCTTTTGAAGCAATGCTTTTCATGTTGGAATTTTCTAGTAATCATCGTGACTTTAGATGTTTTATTTTAGCTTTAGGTGATATTAATATTTTTAATTGTTGGTAACCCTGTACTTCTAGTTATTATGAACGAGGTACAGCATAAATATTATTAATAAAAATAATTGTTATTGCTCTTTTCAATTTATACCTATTTAATATTATAAATGCGAAAGTTTGTATGGATGTTTGTTACTCAATCATACCAGAATGTCTAAACGGATCTCGATGAAATTTGACAGAAAGATAGATATAGTCTGGAATAGAATACAACCTACTTTTTATCCCAAAAATATACGGTTCCCGTGGGATAAAACTAACGGGAGGGAAGCCGCGAGCAAAAGCTAGTAATTTAATATCTGATAAGTTGAAGTAATTTTCCATATTACAATAAAACTATAAGCTTAATTTCGTAGATTGACTATACTTCAGTCTGTCAAAAGCCTATCTATGGTCCTGATAACTAAACAAGGGGCCTAAACACCTCCATTCATTTGACATAACACCCAAAGTATATACTTTCCAGCGGGATTGACGTTAAACAATTTTACGAGGGACTCAAGCTTAATTCACTCACTTTTATTAGGTCAGGTCTCAACGATTTAATTAAATGTTATATTTTTTTACTGCAGCGCAAATATTAATGTTGGTAAGGGCTCGATATTTAGAGACCATTCAACACTACAGTCAAAACTAATGCGAAAGTTTGAATTAAGAATATGTTTTCGATTTTAATTAGAAATTAGAAGGGTGATGATCTGCTATGTAGTTGTTGATTTAATTAAATGTTGTTTAGTGTTTATTGCAATACAAATATTAGTATTGGCGAGAGCTCCATATTTTGTGACTAGAGTCAACACTAATGCAAAAGTTTGAATTAGGGATGTCTCTTCGAGGTATTGATGAGAAACTTGAAGAGTGTTTCCTGTGTAGTTGTAGATTTAATTAAATATTGTGTAATTTTTATTGAATTACAAACACTAGCATTGGTGTGAGCTCCATATTTCGAGTCTATTGTCAGCACTAGTGCAAAGGATTGAATTCGCAATGTTATTTCGAGTTTTTGCAGTTTTATGAAACAACACAAATGTGGTTAAAATTGAAGATGAAAAATTCGTTATTTTAAGTAATTCTTGTGTGTTTGTATCTAAAATCTCAACTGTGGTGGTACCAAGGGTAAATTTTGAGGTCCTTCCCCACCTCCTCCTCTATAGCACACCACGTAGCGGCGGTTGTATATAAATTGCCCTACCTCCTGGACTGGCGCGGCCTTCGATAATATAACTCAAGAACAGCGGACGGCAGGACAATCAAATCAATCGTTGCATCCGATTGATTATATGGGAAGGAAAATAAAGCCACTAACCTTAACCTCCCGAAACTGCACTTCTCCCAATTCGCAAGCCTGGAGACGTCTGGCAGCGGTCGTCGAGGATCAACTGGTTGCACACAATGGGTTTAATGAGTCTTTTTTGTCACACACAAATGGCGGTTAAATTATTAAAAGTAGCACATATGGCTGCGGGTCAGTTATGCGCGCGCGATCGGGTGGGCGATATCTTTACTATTATAAAAATGTTGGGGCGGTGGTGCGGTTTTGTCCCTCCAGTGTCATAGCGTAACGACACAACATCGTTGGCCAATGAGCCTCCTTAGAAGAGTACAGATCGGAAGATGTCGGCGTGACTGAATTCATTCCGATCATATAATCAAACAAATGACCAATCAAAATAATTGGCCTAAACACAACTGTTTAGTCAAATGTGAACTTTCAAGCTGCCACGAGAACTCCGCTGCTTGCATTACAACTTGGCTAAAGCTTGGATTAGAATAATAAAAAGATTTATTAAATACTGATTGAGTTTATAAGTACTTAATGCTCTACTGTAGATTGTAATTATTACCCCAATATGTATTTTTTCATGGGTAAGTCACATAGTTACTCTTCTCTACTCTTCTGCAAGCTCATTTTATAATAAAAACAAACTGATGTTCAAGTTTTGTTTGTCGAAAACACAAGAAGTTATGTATCTTTTAGTTACCGCAATAATTTGGCGTCAATTGCGACCTAGAATTTGGTTGAGTTTAGGACTGGAAGTTTATAGGACTCTGGTTTCTTGGGTTTAGTATCCGGACCCAAGCATTGGGAGGCTCGAGTCCAACAGTGGGACATTTACAGTCTGTTCACTTGTCGCAAATTAAATTCATAAACTGTATCACACCTTATTTAATAAGATGAAATCTAAAGCCCAATATCGCTATAGGCTCAAGTTTCTACAACACTAATCCAGAAGTGATAAATCGTATAATTTGATTAATTTTTCATCTTCGTCAGTAATAAAATGAACTGGGTAATGTGGCGACATCCAGGTTATTAAATCTTTAATATTTTTATGACGTCACCTGATTGGTTTATTAATCAAAGATCAACGGGCAATTTTAAAGGAAAAATTCATAAAAATGAAGGAAAATTATTTTAAAAGGCAATTAACGTCAAAAAGCCGTGAACATAGGACTATTATTGAAATTTTAAAATTTTACCGACTACTTAATATGCATACGAAAACAAATCTGTCTGTTTGTATGTTACGCGTATTCGATAAAGCCACTAAGCCAACTGTTATAAAATTTGGTATATACTTATATATGTAAATACAATAATGAGGATAACACACATACATATATAAATACATAACATGTAGATTTTCTCCCAGAAAATGGAAGAACTTTTATACTCGGGCTGCGCCTACCATAACGTAAAGTTATCAATTGTGGCCAAATGCGTCTTGTTTAATTTAAACAACGCTGTTAACGAATAGCCACATTACTGTATGTACAATACATACATGTTATCTGTCAATATTCAACATCATCCTTACCTATGAATAGAATGCTCCTCTGTCTCAAAGGAAGATCTTCCAGCGGGGCTATTGTTGTTCCTCGCAGGCCTAGGCCCATGTATTATTGTTGGAAAATTTTACATATTCTTTGTACGTTTCGGAAATCGTTTGCGACCTCATTTATTGTACAGCGCATCTATTGGCTTGGAAGTGTTCCACGATAAGTACTATGAAACAGTCGCTTTCCGCGTCTATCTGTCTGTTTATCCGCTATTTCTAAGGTACGCAACGGAATTTTAAGCGGTTGTCACCATCAGTTAGGTAATTTTTCAAGGAAGGTTTATACATACATACTATTTTTTCGCGCGGCTTCGCTCGTAATATATAAAAGCCTAATTAGGTTTTTCTGGAAGTAAAACACAGTTACCTAAAAGGGCTTGATCAGGGGGGTAGCCGCGGGGAAAACTCTAATTAACAATAATAACAATATCGCATCATAAATAACGCACCAAACCCATCGCTACATCTGTGTGAAACGGCCTATAACAATAATATTATCCCAGACGAGGCCCTACCTTTATGGTACGGACAGAATCTAAATGTGTACAAGTGAAACTGGATTAATTACATACACAGCCGGAGCTCTAAGTAGTTGCTGAAGTTCTCTTCTCAACTTTACGCCTTCTTCTAGACGCCTTATCGTGAGACCGTCTATGAGCATATTGTTACACGCCGCCAAAAGTGAATGCACACCTGCCTGCCATAAAACGGCCTATTGTGTATTGTACCCGTTTATGGCCGTTCGCAGGCATAATTACGCAGGTGTGCAGATTATGATTTATAACAAATTCGATCTGCGCGGGCGGGCAGCCATATTGTATCGGTGCAGTATATAGCAATGTCCAATGGGGAGATCGGCAGTCTAGCGATGGTCACCAGCGAGACAAGATGTGTATACATTCGCTAAGCTATATACTGACGGACTTTGCGCGTGTTATTGAACCGTGTATTACGTTTGTACTCATTGTGTCCAGTTATATTTGTACCTATGTTATACGTATTTGTATAGTTCTAATAAATTCTATAGTAATTCCAACGGCATTTTAATTCGAGTTCTGTAACTCGTAACAATATCATCTCTTATGACATCAAACTATTATTTTTGGCTCAAAATATAGTTTAATTCCCCATATTCCAAACGAGCTTTCTGTTATTTACTATAGTGTGGATGTCTGGGATCGGCCTCAGAATGTTCCGTTGTATATTACCTATAACACAAGCGTAACTTGCTTAGCTTGAGGACATATAACGTGTGTGTTTGTCTGCCAATTATCTATAATATTATACAATTCTAAAAATGCTGTGTCTGTATATTGAAGCTATTTAAAAAAAAATATGTGTACAGTTCATACGCAGTAAAAGTGAAACTTCAAAGAATATGCTCACAGATAATTCTTCTCTAATTTTATTAATATAAATATAATTCCATTAGCCTATATTCGTCAACATATTATAATTCAAAATAAACTTCTTAACGTATCACTAAATTTTTTTCTGTTTTAGTCTAAAAAATATTATTATCAGTTTTATTTCGGTTCAAATTGGACCTATACTTAATCATCGGTCTTATTAAGAATAATAATAATCTGTAGACAAGCACACACATTGTATATCCTCACTTGTGTTATGGGTGATATACAACGGACTACTCTGGGGCCAATCTCAGACACCCAGGCCATAGTAAACAGCAGATAGTTCGTTTCCGAAATTGACCATGGTAGGAATCGAACTCGGAGCCTCTGCGTTCCAGCGAGTTCGGCCGGGCGTCTTAGCCCGCTCATACACAGAGTCCGCTATTAATATTATTGATACTCTAATCTGTGCTGCACAATGTAAAACTCGCATTTCATTCTCTTGCAGGCTTAGTCCTGTAGATTTATGTGTTTATCTCATTTTAGTGTCGCTTTTTCGTTTCATAGAGTTTCAAATCATAACGATTCTAAAGAAGTTTGACTTCAAAACCAAATGAAATACACTATATAGGTATAAACGATGGAGAGGATGATGCTTTTTTTTCGATTTCTTGTCTGTTTGTTCGGGATTCACGTAAAATTCTTTTGATTTCGAAAAAGTTTTCAATGCGGTTTTCTCTGATCGACAGCAAATTCTTGGACTTTGTTTAGCGGTTGTAATTGCTCGGGTGCATAAGAATTAGCTTATTTCGACACAGTTTTCAGTAAATGATAGCTTTTTTTAAAATGTGCAGTACTTTGTGTCTCGGGAATCTCGCGGGAAATTACAAGTTTTTATTTTATTTTATTGCAGGAGTTCAGAAGACAGGCAGACGACCCACTTGATGAAAAGCGGTTACCATCGCCTATAGACATTTGCAACACCCAAGATGCCACTAATGCGCTGCTCTCCTAAGGGAGACTGGAACCTGGTCACTAATGCCGAAACACAATTCAAGGTTGTTATGGCGACATACTATAGACCAGGGGTGGTAGCCATCCAGTCGGGCAAATGCCCTACCTACTGGCTGTGGGTTGTTTTGTCGCCTCTTACGACAGGCCGCCCGGACGCAGGAAATTATATTCTTTCTCCGTTACTGCACGGATAAAAGTCAAGCGTGGACGAAGTCGCGGGCATATCCTAGTTTTATTATATAAATTGCTGGTTTCTGTAAAACGTGACGTCACGTTTTACGGAACGCATACCACGGCTACCACCATAGGTACCCTTTTCTCAAATTACTACGCCATAAACCTGAACGCTTGACGTAGCTGCAAGACTTTTTATCGAAGTCCTTCCGTGTGACTCAACATATTCACTACACCATATTCAACTCCGTGACACGCAGCTCCGGATATACCGCTTTCCACCAGATAGGCTGTTGGACTAAAGCTATACAATAAAAGACAAAAGTGTATTATAATTAACTACCTGTCTCACATTCATGATTTTGAATTCGCATTACACGTTTAAAATTGTGCATGCAATCGTGCGAATAATTTATACAATATCCTAGCAAAGCGTTTCACATGTTACAAGCTTCGAATAAGAGTAATAGAGAGAGGTACGATTGAAGGCAAATCCGCATCAATCTCATGACGTGTTTGTACCTATTGAATTATTCCAATTTTATTTCAATGCGTTATTCAGTACAGTTTCAATACCAAGATCTGGAGATGGTACAAAGATCCTTGTCACGTATACAAATCAGTTTGAACTCTATTTTAGATTGTGGCCAAATGGGTCTTGTTTATAGTGTCAAAAAAACGCCGTTAATAATTAGCTACATTGGTGTTTATACATACGTTATATGTCAATCTTTAACGTCATATTTTTATATTGCAGGAGTTAAGCAGACAGGCAGACGGCCCACTTGATGGAAAGCGGTTACCATACAAATGCGTTGCTGCTCTCTTAGGGGAGACTGAAACCTGGTCACTAATGCCGGAACACAACTCAAGGTTGTTATGGCAGCATACTCTAGACCAGGGGTGGTAGCCATCCAGTAGGACTAATGCTCTACCACCCGGCTGTGGGTTGTTTTGTCGCCTCTTACGACAGGCCGCCCGGCCGCAGGAAATTGTATTCTTTCTCCGTTCCTGCACGGATAAGATTCGTCATTAACAATTAATAACATACAAGGCCTTCCGTTAGTAGCTCAGAACGCCCAAAATACTCCGTTAGCCGTTCCACAAGGCAACCGTGGTCGTTGTGGTCGTGGCGAAAACTTCACTAATGACGTCATCATTTACGATTACACAACGCAACGACCCATGTCAATAGGTGGGTCGAATAACCGTTCCACATGGGTTTACAATTGTAACGCTGGCAAGCAAGTGGAACGGGCAAAATCGTTGTGAGTGTCTAATGGAACGTAGCCAATATCACATCTCAAATAACACTTTCACCCCATCGCTACATCTGCGTGAAATAGTCACTGATATTATCCCAGATGTAGCAGTAACATAATAACATAACAAGTATTTCGTTGTCATGGCAACGCAAACAAAGTTTCGCTGACACTGCTAGTTTATTTTAACATATACGTATTACCGTAAGCAGGTTAAAATATGTAAGTGGTAGTAGGTAGTAATTAAAGAACTTCCGTACAAGACGACATACCTAACATTTAAGAGACATCTTTATTAGAGCGAGTTACTTGTAATTGATTGGGATAAGTTGATGAAACCCTTGTCACAACCCGAGATATGGTATTGTGTCAATGAACTCCTAATTTGAAGTACAGCGCCAATTTCGAGGAAATGAAGCCCTAATTGAAATTAAACTACTTTATGGAATGAGGTTGAAGGATTGTTTACTTGATGTATAGCTGAACGTTCACCACGAACTAATCTGCATATGTGTTGCGGCGGCGCCGGATTTAATAATGAGCGAACTGTTTCAAATTGAGACAAAAGAAGAATGGGAAAATTCGAAGGGTAGTGGGAAGAAAGAGCACCTGTTTGATGAAGGAATGGATATGGCAACTACTCGGCTTCTCACTGCACTTCACACTTTTACCTTTGTTAATTTATGTTATAGTTAATATAAACTATAACATAAATTAACAATGGTGATAATGTGAAGTGGAGGGAAAAGCGATGCGAGTTATATATTATGTTATTAAAAGCGATGAGTTTTATTATTTATTTGTATTTATATATAATTAAGCAGTGCGGCGCGGAGCGGTATTATATTATTTTATTATATATTTACAATAGCGGAGCGTATTGTTACAATTTGGGCCACCTGCATATTTGTAAACAAAGCACATTTATTACCCGCCGGCGTTTAAGCTAATAACATTGAAACTATTTATGACTGTCTTCTTTTGTTTACCTTGTGTTTAAAATTTGTGATTAAAAAAACAGCTCATTCTGTATTGTAATCTTTTATGGCAGTTATTAGACAGGTGTGTCGAACTGATTCTAAGAAATTCGATCTACGCGGGTGGGCAGCCATATTGTATTGGTATAGTTTAAGGCAATGGCCCAATGGAGAGATCGATAGTCAAGCGATAACCACTAACGAGACAAGACGTGTGTACATTCGATAATCTATATAGTGACTGACTTTGCGCGTGTTATTGAATCTAGCATTACGTTTGGATTGTTGATTGTGTTAAGTTATATTTGTATCTGTGTTATACGTGTTTGTATAGTTCTAATAAATTCTATAGTAATTCCAACGGCATTTTAGATAGATAGAAAACACTTTATTATACACCAATACAAAAATGAACTTAAAAACTAAAATTATATCTAGTTGTGTACAAAGGGCGGTCTTATTGCTAAAAAGTGATCTCTTCCAGACAACCCCAGGAATTTTAATTCGAGTCCTGTAACTCGTAACTGTGTTTAATTTAGTTTTGCTATAACATTAATGACTGACGTGCGTGCGAAAAAGGAAGATCACCTCACCGTCAGATTTAAAGGAAGAATTTAAAATAATAAGAGAAAGGTTTGTATAGGCTGAAAGAACGTTACTTGGCGGTATTACTATGTGAAGTCTAAAGCCGAACGTCCACCGCGAACTAAACTAACTTAGCTCACATAGCTAAGCCAGTTTTTCATACATGTGCGTCCATCACAAACTATGCCAGCTAAGCTACATAAAATAGTTAAACTAAGTCAAATTAATTTACTCGCGTAGGCCCAACCAAAGCTACACAAACTAAGCTAAGCGCCTCTTACCCTCTTTCACCTCCACACACCAAACAAACAATACTAACGAAAGGCACCACAAGGGTAAGATAAAGGGGTGAGGGGGTCAACTATACTCTGATTTTTAATTACCTGGATTAAATTGACAGCTACGATCGACCTTTTTTTATGTTGCAAGTTTGGAGCAACTCATCACTGTAAGTTGTTAATTCAACTCACACAACTCACTTATGAAACAAAAAAAAGTTCGATCAACTCTGTCATTTTAGTCCAGGTAATTAAAAATCAAAGTATAACTTAGTTTGGCTATTTTACCCAGCTCAACTAGCATAGCTTGCGGTGGAGGCACATGAAGGAATAAGTGGCTAAAACTCGCCGTCCCTAATTAACGGTTTTTCAATTTCAGGAAAACAAAATTGAAAAGGAGGCAATTAGAATTTTCAATTTGTGACTGAATTAAATTTAATAAATAATTTTAGAGTGTGTTACGAATTACGTTTATTACTGGGCAATTGCTATTATTTAGTATTTCTTCTAACACATAGCAGCGTTCCGGTGCCGCACCGCCCAAATCAGCGGCCACCCACCGCAACGCAGAATTTTGTGTTGTGCAACGCGCAGTGCATTCCGGCGTAGTAACGTCATAGTAGGGTAATAATACCTCAAGGTCCGTTTGTCTGTATGATGGTTGGAAAGAACACTCGTTCCAACAGTAACAGTATAAAAATTAAAACATCAGGGGTTGATATAGATTTGTTGATATCTTTGGTTGGGGAACGCGTCCGGATTTGTGCATTAGTAGTGACGAGGATTACATAAATAAAAATATGTGTCAGCTTCGACGCAGTCTTTTAATATATGCGGCCGAATAGGGGAGTTGACAAGACCTTCTAATTTCAAAATACTTACTACTTCATTGCATTAAAGTTCCATATTGTATAAGAAAAGAAAAACGTAACGCTTTTACTATTTCACACCATATAAAATTTCCCTACTGGGGGCCTTATATGAAAAAATATTCTTCAGGAGGAAACTCCAACAAAATAAAACAAGCTGTGTGGAAAAGTGTTTGTGAAATGATTTAAGATGACTATAATGAAAAAGTTTCTGATTAATAACAAAAGAGCAATACGTTTATTGCTATCAATGGCTGGGACACGTCTAGTAATGTTCATGAATTTCAGAAAAATGATCACATCATTTTACGATGGTACTGCGCCGCGGCGCCGCGGCGCCGCAGCGCGGTTATTTGTTTAGGCCCTTATACCGCAAATTGTGCTAACGCAGTTCCCTGCGCCGATGTGTTAATGCTTTTATTCTAAGAGTAATGGCTCAAAAACAATTTACCTTTGCGGCAAAAAGTGAAGCAGTGCGCTTCTGCGGTAAATTTCAACGAACACTGGGTGCGCGTGACTTTCAATTGGGTTTAGAAGCGTAATATTTTTACCTCATATACCTACCCGAATAACGCTGTATCTTATACTAATATATAAAGCTGAATAGTTTGTCTGTTTGCTTGAACGCGCTAATCTCAGTAACTACTTACTGGTCTGATTTGAAAAATTCTTTCAGTGTTAGATAGCCCATTTATCGAGGAAGGCTATAGGCTATCATCACGCTAAGACCAATAGGAGTGGAGCACCAATTTTTTGACTATTACACGCGGATGAAGTCGCGGGCAGAAGCTAGTAATATATACAACGTACGCGCAGTAGATGCGGGTTCTCTTCACCTAGAACTCGAATCTATTGGAACTATATTTAATTATAGTACTAATATTACATAATAATAAGAACATAAGAAGGGTAACTAGGAAATATAAATTGTTCTTATATGAACGACGAAAACCATATAACCCACGCAAAATAATAATTGAAAATATAACTCGATTTCTGACGAGTTTCTTAACTCCCGGCTGGTACTCGATGCGACAGCCACTTGACCTTTTTAACTCAGCAACTTGGCAAAATCGTTATCAATTCACCCTTGCATAAATTGTACTATGTATTATGTATACTACCATCATCATTATAATATATTTTCACTTCATTCCTGGGGTTGTCTGGAAGAGATCGCTTATTAGCGATAAAACCGCCTTTTGTGCATAATGAGACATGGTTTTAGTCTGTAAGTTCTTTTTTGTATTGGTGCACAATAAAGAGTTATTGATTGATTGATTGATAATCTAAATACGTTTTTTTTCCCCTAACAAATATTAAATCCGAGCTGATTAATTTACCAATAGAAATCATTCAACAATTCCCTTTAGTACAATCGCAAATAAATACTTGTCCCATATATGCATAAGGATGCATGACCCCGGGAGATCTCGAGCTGACACTGTTGTATTTAGTTTATTTATTTATATAAACGAATAGAATGAAAATGTATGGGTATGATATAATATTTAGCGTAAGGATACATACATTCCCATACATTTTCTATTCTATTCGCTTAGTGCTAATGCCACTTGTCTACAGTGCTTTATCCGTGAAAGTAGTATCTTAGCTTACACTAGCGTTTTCCTCGCGGCTATGCCGTTAAACTCTAGATAGTAGCTCTATGTTACTTACATAAAACTTAATTAGGTTTTTTTTTATATAATTGTATAAATCATTAATATGAATCTAACTGATGGTACGTTATCGTATCTGTCAATATTTAACGTCATTAACAATTAATAAAAATATTCCATTACAATTAACACATTAAACTCATCGTTACATCTGTGTGAAACGGTCTATAACTATAACATTATTCCAGATGAAAAAGCGACATAAGCTAAAAGCCCATGAACTGAAAACTAATATTTTTATATTTTAAAGAATATATAATTTGTCTGTTACAAAGGAACTATAAATACCTCTGAATGTAAACTGAAAACAAACATAAAATAATATGAATGATGATGATTTCTCATGAGCTTTTATTACTATAAATAAAGTATTTGGTTAAAGGAGGTTATTTTCTGTATTTCTTGGATCTGAAAATTGACTATTTCTTGTTAAACTCACTACAATGTCAAAGAAACTAAGTCCATATACAGGTCGTTCCATTAGTAGTTCACAACACCCAAAATGTTCAGTTAGCTGTTCCACAAGGCGACCGCGGGAGTTGTGGTCGTGGCGAAAACATCACTAATGACGTCATCATTTTCGATCACACAACGCTCATAACGATCCATGTCAATAGTTGGGTCGAATATCGTTCCACTTGGGTTTACGATTGTAACGCCGGCAAGCAAGTGGAACGGGATAAATCACGGTTGTGAACGTGGTCTTTGTGAGTCCCTAATGAAACGTAGCCATAGTCTACGCAACTGCCTAGCAAATTATAGAGGCCAGTCGAAGCCAACCTGATTTGAAGTAATACAATGAATGACATGTTGTCTATGACAACGTAGGTATTTGTGAGAAAATTTAAAAAACGCAATTGCAGTGCCATTTGTTTATCTAATCCATCTATTCTATGGAAACGACATCATTTATCTTCACAATCCAAAAGCTCCCCGCGACCCTCGAGTAACTCCACATTTAGCATCTTTGGCTCCCCTACTATTTTCGATATTTTCGTCTATCCCACGGAAACGACATCATTTATCGGGATAAAACTATCCTAAGTTCCGCCCCGGGATATAAGCTAGCTCTATGTCGACTTTCATTTAAATCCGTTCTGTAGTTTTCATGTGATGCTGTAACAGACAGACACAAAAATTCTAAAAATTGCATTAATGAAATCTCCTGGTTCGAACTAGCCCCCCTGATTTTTTTCACATTTTTAAACGCAATGTACAAACTCGAACCATTTACAGATTTATCATAGTATAGATATATATAAAATATCACGTTTGTTTCCCATTATATTAGGTAGAGACAATGTATCTCCACCCACTGCGATCCTGACAAACACTTCTCAATTCATTTACTTTAATTAATCTCTTCATACATACACGTTTGTTTGAGGTGCTTTTCACCTGACCTTTTTTTTAAAATATCTTCAATTTGATCATGGTGAGCATTCCACGGTCTACCGGCACCGACTCTACCATTCACACTGTTATCATACACTTATATTCTCTTTTAACCTTATACGTCTATATCCATCTCACTTCCAATTTTCAGTAAACTAGGTAAGTTGATGTTTAGATCACTAGACCATACAATCCCAGCAGTAGGCCATTGATAAGCTAATATTATTATTGTATTGTTACGACCTACATGACTCGAATTAAAAATGTCGTTGGAACTACTATAGAATTTATTAGAACTGTACAAACACATATAAAACATATACAAATAAAACTGGTTGCAACCAGTTCACACGGCACGATTCAATACAATTCGACACGCGTAAAGTCCGTCGTCTATATCGCTAATCGAGAGTACTCGAAAACGTCTTACTCGTTTCGTAGTTGTCGCTTGACTGCCCACCCCTCCATTCGGGTATTGTCTTATACTCACTACACAGTACAAAGAAATTGGCCACGCACACTGAGTTTCCGAGAAATAGTAATTAGCACACCTGCGAACGGTCGCAAAGTCGAAAACAATAACAATAAGGATTAGTTCGACGCTAATGATGGTTATAAAACAAGTAGAAAAACAATAGCATGTTTTTCTTAATTACAATTAAAAACACAAAAGAATTCCATAATCCGGGAAGACAATAAACTGCGCTTACAACAGGCAGCTGTGCGCTTATCTTTGACGGCATGTAACACAGTATGTTCGTTGTCGATATCGAAAGTACATACTTTTCTCAGTCGTCTGCTGAGGAGCGTATCTTTGATGGCAGTGAATCACTCTCTTCCACCGAGATCGGATTTGAACAGATTTTATCGACATTTCCAGCTGGTTAGCAACCCCGTCAATCCACCTATTTGGAGATCTATCACGAGGTTTCTTGCCTTTAACTATCTCAGTGACCACAAGCGTCTTCATGTTGTCTGAATTCTTGCGGGCATGTGGCCAAATATACGTCGTCGCCATACTGCTAATAACCTCCTACCTAGCTAGCTTACAAAAGTACACATACCAAATGCCATGAAAATCAGTTTATCATCGGTCATTTGGGCATTATGGCAGAATGTTCCGGCACAGCAACAAGCTGAATGCAAACCTCATTTGATGAAAATGCGGTTTATAAATCATCAAAACATAATTTTCTTTCAATGATCTGTTAACAGACGAACTACGTTGATATTTATTCAAATACGGTTTTTCTTCTTTCTTTTATTTTCAAAGATCGTGAGGAAGGATTGAACAAATATTACATATTTAAAAAAATCACTCTCATGTTTATATATATTTAGTATGATTGGAAGATTTTCTTTATAAAAACAGCTCAAGGAAAATCCTTGACGAAATCCGTTGCTCTAGGAAAAAAATAGACTACAGATAATAACATTAAAGAGGTATGTACATGTGCTTGGAATGATTCCCTTTAATGGCGGGGATTAACAATAAAGTGTTTTCAAAGCCGACGTGAATGCGATCCACAATCTCCATATTACGTTGTAAAGGCCGTTTCACATGAGACGTGACGATATGCTTTTTTTTATTACATGAGTTCAGCAGACAGGCAGACGACCCAGAGCGGTTACCATCGCCTATATATATTTGCAACAACAAAGATGCTACTAATGTGCTGCCGCTCTCTAAAAGGAGTCTGGAACCTGGCCAATAATGCCGGAACGCAAACCAAGGCTGTTATGGCGGCATACTCTAGATCAAGGATGGTAGTCATCCAGACGGGCGAATACCCTACCTGGTGTTGGTTGTTTTGTCACATCTTACGACAGGCCGCCCGTTAACAGTAACTTGTATACTTTCTCGGTTCCTAGATAGAATAAAATGTTTGTTTAATCTTTTCTTATGTCTGTAATTTCGTGCATGTATGAAGAGATTAATGAAGGTAGATGAAGCGAGAGTTGTTTGTCAGGATCGGCGTACGTGGAGAACCATCGTCTCTGTCTAACCCCCACGGGAAGCAGGCCTGATATAATAATATTGTTACGAGCTACTAGACTCGAATTAAAAATGCCGTTGGAACTACTATAGAATTTATTAGAACTATACAAACACGTATAAAACAAACACAAATAAAACTGGATGCAACCAGTTCACATTGCACGAATCAATGCAATTCGACACGCGTAAAGTCCGTCGTCTATATCGCTAATCGAGAGTACTACAAACGTCTTACTCGTATCTTAGTCGTCGCTTGACTGCCCACGCCTCTATTCGGGCATTATCTTATACTAACTATACAGTACAAAAAAATTGGCCGCGCGCACTGAGTTTCCGAGAAATAGTAACTTCCACGCCTTCGAATTGGCCAACAAAGTCGAAAACAATAATAATAAGGATTAGTTCGATGCTAATGATGGTCATAAAACAAGTAGAAAAACAATAGCATGTTTTTCTTAATTACAATTCAAAACACAAAAGAATTTCTAAATCCGTGATGACAATAAACTGCGCTTACGACAGGCAGCTGTGCGTTTATCTTTGACGGCATGTAACACTATGTATGTCTACTACTACTACTTTCCCTAAATAATTGTTTTATTTTAGTTTATTTAGGGAGCTAACAGCTATAATTAATAAAAACTAGAAATAAGCTACATCAAGAGAAGTTATTAATAAGCTTCCACAGATAATAGTAGAAAGAAAAAAATGAAAATTAAACAAAGAAACAATAAAAAGATATGTTTAAAAAATAAGGTACTTAAACTGATAAATCCGAGTTTGAATAGAACTTGACCAACTTTGCGCTAAACAATGCTACACTATTAGTAAATAGGTCTAAGTCTATATCTTCCAAATTACTTAACTTATTAAATTCATTTGCTGTTCTGATACAGAACGAATTACGTCGGTAAAATGTGCGCGTCAATGGTGTGTGTAATAATTTCCTAGGGCGAACATACAAATGTAGTTTCTCAATGAGATTTGCAAAATCAATTTTAGATAGCGCAATTTTAACTAAGAAACGTAAATCATCAATCTTTCTTCTAGTTTTAAGAGGTAAAAGGTGAAATAAAATACAGCGTTTACTGTAATATTTCTGTGGTAATTTAAATTTAAAATTAGTAAACGTTGTTTTTTTCTATATAATTATACGTAATTCAATCTTAAACTGTCATAACGATGTTTGTTAATTGCTTTTTTAATACTGAAGGTGGCAAATTTGTCTCCAAGATTATTGAAAATAAATTTGATGAAAATTGGTTTGAAACAAGATCCGTGGATTTGTTTTTGAATGATACGTATGTTTTCATAAACGCTTTCTTAGGGTTTTTAATCAAATAACAATAACATCATATAGAATACACCTTCCGTGTTAAAACTTAGTAATTTTTAAGAAAAATCTGTTATATACAAAGATATAATGGCTGTATAAACGTTGCATCTGTAAGATACCTTTTAAAAAAAATACATTCATTTTGAGATATTTTACACAATTTAACTATGGCGACGTTGATTGACAATAAGAAGAAATATTTTTCATTACAAAATTTCTGTTCAACCTCGTTGTGACTAAATCTTCCTTCGCCTCTATTCACGTCGTGTTTACGTACAAAAATAATCTTATGAAAGAACTCGTCTGTTTTACAGTTTTATCATCTAATAATTTTAGATTATATTGTAATCAACGTGATCTTTTCTTTTCAATCATGGAATTTGATGGTGAGTTTAATGAGAATTATTTGTGTAGTCTCTTCTTTTATAAAACTGTGGCTTTAGCGTTTTGTATAGAATAATGTGTCACTATATGAGTGGATCATAGCAACTAAAGCTATGCTAATAAATTTTGTTCAAAAGAAAGCGAAGGAGGACCAGCAGTCGTTTACAGTTCTTCTGTGCAAATTCAAAATCTAGAAAGTATACTTCAAGTACACCATAGCACCTTAGACCATTAATAGAAAGATGGAGTCCCGAACTCTCAAAGTGAAGCCGGCTAATGGATGCCGATCTTCGAATAGGATGCTAATCGTGTTGCAGTGCTTTACGGGAACTTAGTGTTTAATCGAATTAAATTAATCGAATTACTACGGATAAAAGTAGAATGGTTTAAAGTGGATACATTATTATTAACCACACAGACGAAACCTACGCGTATATTACATAAGTGTACCCACAGAAGTAATAAGAAAATGCCTCACTTGTTTTGGCGCTTACTTTCACGTAGGCTCCGTCTATGTATACTTTTATTTCGTCTGAAATCATAGCACAGAAAGATGATATGAAAGCAAATACTTGGCCCACTCAACCACATAAGCCGTCAAGTTTAATAACCAGAAGATTCTTAACTAAAACTAATAAGAGGGAGGTGATATATTACCCGCTTTAGATTAAGCTGCAAGTAATATAATATGTAAATTAATATAAGAGAGTATAAATATATTATCTAATATGTGTGTTCCAGCATTAGTGGCCAGATTCCTTCCATCAAATGGACCGTCTGCCTGTCTGCTGAACTCATGCAATTAAAAAATATAACTTGCTGATCCGTGCCCATTTCGCTGGGCGCTACTCCAGATGAGCCAACATATAGTTGCCCATGGGAAAAACACTCTTTTCTCTAGTCAATGCCCATAGAGAATGTTTGAGCCTGGGAATTATTTATTGTTTAATCAGCGCACGTCGATAAATCAACGCATCAGATCGCTATTCTCGGGATTGCTATTTCACTTTAAATAAATTAAAAAAATATATTAATCAAAATCAAATATAGCCTACGTCACTCAAGAATAATTTAGCTTTCTACTAGAGAAAGAATTTTCAAAACTGGTTCGGTATTTCAAGAGATCACTTCCTACAAACTACATCCATGTTAAATTCGCTCGGCGTCATTAAAAAAATCATCTCAATTAAATATAGCCTGTTCCACTCAGGAATAATGTAGGTGTCTATTGGTAAATGAATTTTCAAAATCAGTTCAGCAGTTCAAGAGATTACTTACACTCTCACAAACTTTACCTTTATATAATATTACTAGCTGATACCCGCCCGCTTCGCGTGCCGTAAAATCCGTTCTTAGCTGACCTCTACTTGGTGAAAGGAAGGTCCATGCCAAATTTCAAGTCTATAGGTATTATAGTTTCTGAGATATCGTGATGAATCACTATATACGTGGATTCCATTTATATATATTTAGATTACGTATTAGATTAAAAACGTTTTAACGGTTTTACGCACGGCATTTTATTTGATTTTTATTTCGACTCGTCGGCCACTTTCAGAAGTAAAATGGGAGGCCATCATGTTCCATAGGCGGTTTCGTAACCCCCCCGCGGACTTGTCCGTTACAGTCCAAGGGTGGACATTCGTGTAGGCCCCCAGATGAAATATCTGGGGCTAATTCTCGATGGGAAATGGCTGTTTAAAGCGCACTTTGAGCAGCTAGTTCCCAAGCTCGTGAGGTCCGCAGGCGCCCTCTCTCGGCTTCTTTCCAACGTGGGGGGACCGGGGACGACGACTAGGAAACTCTACATGGGCATCCTTAGGAGTATGGCCCTGTACGGTGCACCCGTATGGTCCACTGCACTTCATCGCCACAATAGGACTCTGTTGTGCCGCGCACAGCGGGTCCTGGCGGTGAGGACCATCCGAGGATACCGTACAGTGTCGTGGACGGCGTCGACACTCTTGGCAGGCGATCCGCCCTGGCCTCTCCAGGCGGACGTGATAGCCAAAGTTCGGCGCTCCCGACAGGATGTCCTTACCCGTGGCCTGGTCTATGGCCAGGTCGAACTCCAGGTAATCAGGACGCGGGAAACCGCGGCCATGATCCAGTCTTGGTCAGTAGAGTTGGAAAACCCTGTGGCTGGCATTGACACGGTGGAAGCGGTTCGACTGCAGCTGTTGCGATGGCTCTCGCGGAAACACGGAGCCCTGACCTTCAGAATGACACAGATACTTATCGGGCACGGTTGCTTCGATAAGTATCTGTGTCAGATTGCGGGCTGCTTGCCTTCACCCCAATGCCGCCAGTGTGGCGCGCTGGACACGGCGTTACACACGCTAGTCGAGTGCGCAGCATGGGCACCTCAGAGGTTTGAACTCGAGACACTTGTAGGACCGATCGAATCGCTGGGCGATCTGGTGCAAGCCATGCTGCACAGCGACGATTGGTGGGTGGGTGCGGCCAATTTCTGCGAGACGGTAGTGTCTCATAAGGAGGCCGCGGAACGAGATAGGGAGAGAGATGGTAGTGCGCATGCGTCTCGCGGGCGCCGACGTCAGTCGGGAGCCCGGAGGCGCAGGTATGCGCATGACCTCCCTCCCTGAAATACCGCTGCAGGGGCGCTCTAGCATCTAGGGAACAGAGGAGTCTTCACCCCTGTTGACGAAGTGAGTTTGCCTCTCCCGGGGCATTCTCAAGCACTTGTGCGCTAGGATCGGTGTGGGCGTAACTACGTTCTGTATCTCACGCCTTTCCTACCATAAGCGCGGGGCACATGGGAGGAGGGTGGTTTTAGTGGGGTATTGATTAGTCGAGTCTCCACACAAGCCGGTTGATTATTGTTTGGATTGCCTCAGTGGAAAGCCTCCATGATCAACAACGGTCTAATCCCTAGCAAAGGACCCGGTATGTGCGAAATCCATTTCCCCCTCCTGAAAAAAAAAAAAAACATTCCAATGATGAAATTTTTTTTGAAATCGGTCCAGTAGTGTTTGAGTTTATTCGTTACAAATATACAAATCTTTCCTCTTCATAATATTAGTATAGATATATTACATTCAATTTAATTATTTTGTTTAGTAGTGTTTTTTTAATGTTAATAATTATTTTTGTTGGTACTTTCTTTATTTCCGAATGGTATAGATATATTTTCAAACATTTATTTCTGGACGATGTAATCAGTTATTTCCTTAATTGAATAGTAATTTTGGTATGTTTCATTTATTCAGTTTTTAACGTCAATTTTATAGGGAGGGAGTAATTGGTATAATTTATCATAATTATATGTAACAGTAATTATTTCAAATATTATGTGATAATTGTGTAGATTTATGACCGTAGAGAACTTGCTACATTTTAGTTCCATGTTGGCGGAACCGCTATGTTTTTTACAGTGTTCAATTTATTTATAAACACAAATAATTTAAATATAGTATTTTATATAATATCTTATATAAAATATTAACTAAATTTCTCAAACAGTAATGTAACAAATTCCTTGTCACTTTTAATCTTATTTTATTAAAATAGTTTATGAATGATTTCAATCTACTATCGGTTTGACAATCACAAAGGGAGTACGTAGGTTTTCTGAACTGTAAAATTGTTAGCGGAAAAGTGTAATAGAATTTTAGTGCAAAATGTGTTTAAAAATGTGCATCAGCCCAGTGTGATCATTGTAAGTGTTAAAGATAGAAAAACAGCTCTATGTGACATCTTTACCACAATTGTCCTCTTTATAATACAAAAAATGTGACAGCTATTTGAACAATTGAAGTTTGGTAAACAAATCTTTCCGGAAAAACCTTATTTCATCTAGTTTTAACATCGATGTTTAAAAACAATATATTATTTTCTTTAGATATCTAAAAAATCCCCACCTCCCTGAGCAACCAGGCCCAGCAAGGATAAGTCCTTGCTGGGCCTGGTTGATTATCTAGCGTTGTTGATGACGTAAGCGTCATCAACAACGCTAGATAATAATTACCCACTAAAATCAAGGTTAACATTTTGTAAGTCTGTTTTATAATGTTAACTAACAGATTTTGTGCAAACAGATGCAATGTTTATAACATGTGCTGTGCAGTAACAATTTGTCATAATCATTGTAGCGCTAAACTTAAAAAAATGTAAAATATGGATGTGAAGATACTTAATACTGAAATAAGCGGACATAAAATTACAATGTTCATAAAATTGCTTTCGATAGGTCGCTGGTTCAGATCCGGCTCGAAGGACCAAGGCACAATGTAAGGGATGCTGGTGGTATTTTAAATAAAACACCAAAAAATATGGCTGCCAGGCTTCGGGGGTGTGTACACGGTGTAGGAAATAATATACGGTGGTTGCGCTCGCTTTTAACGGGGACTCGCGTGACACTGATTTTCAAATATCAACCAATAGCACAGTGTGGCGCACCCCGTCCGTGTTGCCCTTATTTTAATTTAAAATAACAATATTTTTCGTAAAATAACGCGATTAGTATATATAATAAGCCGCGCTTAAAAACCGTTAAAACATACTTTCATTTTTGTTAACACTATATATTATATGTAAGTATAATATATATCTATTATATGTGTGCGTCGCCTACAGCTTTAAATGAAGATTTATCTATGTAAAAGTAACAAGAAATCCTTATGGTCTCACTTCAGTGTTTATTTGTGTGTGTGTAAGCAAATTATCGAGTCTCTACCGCCATTTTATCGTAAGCGACATTTGGACCTACGTATATCGAGAGTTTTAAGACTTTCAGTTTTCGATTCAGTAGGGTTTAATCTAACTAAAACTAATAGTCTCAAAACAAAATGAAAGTTTAAAATAGCTTTTGTAGAAAAAAATATACATAGGTCTAAATGTCGCTTATGATAAAATGGTGGTGGTAAACGCTCGTCATCTTAGGAACTATGTCTGGAGATATGAAGCCTCGTATGGCGGTTGTAGGTTAATCGTCAACGCACTCGCGTTTCAAAGTTAAAAGACACGAGATCCCCACTGGAAAAAGCATGCACCCCTTAAGGAGTTATTCTGACCCAATGTGTATAATGTTACAATTACCATGCGCTGACGGTGTAGAAAAAGCTTCGTAATGAAACATATGTATATACAATTATAGTTCTTTCCAAAAATTAGGAAGTGTGTGTACAAATATAAAGGAAAAAGAATACTAATTTTTGCGGCCGGGCGGCCTGATAAGAGGCGACAAAACAACCCACAGTCAGGTGGTAGGGTATTTGCCTGACTGGATGGCTACAACCCCTGGTCAAAAGTTTGCCGCCATAACACTTTTGTGTTCTGGCATCGGTGGCCAGATTCCAGTTTCTCCTTCAAGTCTGGCAGCACATTGGCAGAACCTCTGGTATTGCTAATGTCCATAGGCGACAGTAACCACTTTCCAACACAGCTGGGCCGTCAGTGCTGTGCTCCAGGAATTAAAAAAAATATGAAATTTTAATTTGAGTATAATTTTTAAGGTTCCATGACCATATGGATAAAAACTTAATACTCATGAAAACTCCTGTCCATCTGTAACTATCATTGGTCTCGATACCTGGTAGTAATAAATTCGGTAGGAACATAATCCTCTAATCGATATCGGCGGTGTCAATGCAGGGCCTTGTAACTAAATTATTTTGGTGAAATTATACTTTTCGTCTAAATTATTGCATATTACTCATAATTGTATATATTACAGTTTAAAAGAAAAAAAAAAATATCAAAAATTTTGTCACAAGATCCTGCACTGACTCCTACGATATACTTCTATAATTACAATGTTGTACTGGAATCGCCAAAAACCGTGTAGGGTAGTGTCAGCTAGATTTTCAAAAATTACAATAATATTTCTTAATTAGTTTTATTTAAATGAATACATAATGAGAGTAGAAAAATATATCAAAGACGTAAAATTCGTAAAATATTAGTTTGAGAAATATCGCGTGACTAGTATTTGAGATATGAAGTATTTTTTATTAAATGATTTTTTATGGTTCTGTAACCAAATGACAAAACAGGCGGAAGTTTATCCCTATTAATATTAGAAATGCGAAAGTATCTCTGTCCGTCTGTCCGTCTGTTCAGTTATCATGGAAAACTACGGGACCGATTTGACTGAGACTCACTTTTCGATCCCGAGGATGAACAGAGGATACTTTTATCCCGAAAATGGGATAGTTTCCGGGATAAAAATATATTTGTCTATTTGTTTGTTATGCTTTTACAGAAAAACTGTTTAACGGATTTGGCTGAAATTTGGTATATATGGAATTTTAATACCGAGGGTAGACAAGGGATACTTTTTATCCCGGATAATGGGATAGAGTTATGTAAAGGTTATCCCAGACAGTAGGATAGGTTTTGGTTTTTTTGTGATTTAACATTTTAGTCATTTTGGTTACTTTCGTCACTTACGTCACTTTCGTCACTTTTGTCACTTTTGTCACTCGTCACTTTCGTCATTTTCATCATTTTGTCACTTATGTAATTTACAGATAAATAGACGGGGGTTAGATAAATAAAACTATAATGGGTTGAAATAGAATATAAAGTTTGTGTGAGACCAATCATTTCTCAAGTTTAGATATAAAATTTCATCACCTATAAAAAAATGGGATAGTAACTCGATATGTCTATCTGTCGAGCTTTCACGGAAAAACTACTAGGAGTTTTGGATCGGTGTTGCTGTAATTTTGTTTAAATGTAGTAGTTTTAGTACCGAAAATGAACTTAAATACTTTTCATGCCGTGAGCCCATCTCACAGTTTGCGATATAAAATGAAGTTAATCTTCCGGGGGAAAACAGCACTAACATAAAAATTCAGTACAATGTAACCTGTATCAACGCCTGGTCTTTAAACAAGAGTCACATACTAGAGGTTGAGGGTATACTCTAGTATCTGTAGAAAACCCTTCATAGTGTGTCTCTTCAAGTTCCCACCAAATATCCCTTAAGATTCATATTTCCGTATCAAACGTTATTGACATGGTATCAAATTAAAGGAAGCCATTTATGTGACAATAGTAGGCACATCCATTGTAGTGTAAAAGCAATGACATGTGCCTATTGATAGTATAATTGAATGGAGGCGAACATGTCAACGAATGTGTAGTGGAAGTACCTACTATTGATGCCTTGTAGGTATGTTCATATTTTCTTTTCTTTTACTTATGTCTGCGCTATTTTATAACTTTAAACATAACTTGTTTTTCCTCACATGTCAATTTCTAAGCATTCTGATTGCTTGCTGAAATCAGTTTCTTTTCATTTCAACTTATTTTCCTAACTACACGCTTAAACAAACCACTTTATATTTTCAAGTTGCCATACTCCTTTCTTTTATACGACTGCTTGTTGTACTTATGGCTAGATTAATAGTAGTCGTCTTTACAAGTCAGTCTGATGACAACCCTTGCCCAACGTAGGCACCACCGATATACCGCTTCCTTCCGCCATCTATTTGCACTTTACCTCAAACAAAAGTGTAACACTGCTCCGCGGTTTTCAATGACTGAAGTGCAGCCCAGAAACACGCAAGTTAGTCTTCCTTCTCTCCAATACTAGGTAACCTAATCCCGCTACATTGAATGCGTGCTCAGCTCTATTAATGAGCTGTCGCTTTGATATCTGTAATTGACTTTTAAAGCAAAGGAATATGAACCTGTGGCGCCACCTATTCATAATGATTAAGATCTTTTACAGTTACGTTTTTTGATAAGCAAAGGAAACGGATACACTTTCACACATTCTTGGGCCCATATTGTAAAAGACGAGACTGATTTCAAGATTTTTTTATTATATTGATATTTTTATATAATTTTAGTGGGTTTAGTTATTTTGAATGAATCAATACTGTGGTATAAGTGATTTATATTGTTCATTGTAGAAATTCATTCACATAAATCGATTATGGTAATCTATAAAAAATTTTATGTGCGCCCTTATTTTTAAAATTTCTCGTATTGCAGATAGATTTTAGAGATGATGTTTTCCATCTTGTAATAAAAAAGCATAACGCTATTTTTTAAGCCATATTGAACTCATTAACATTTCTTTGGCTCCAAATTCCCCGTCTCCTTTCATTACTAGTATTAATTTTTCATACCCTTACATACTACCAAAACATTCACCATAACAAACGACCGTCGTTATATCCAGCCGTAAACTTCTTATTATAAACAACAGGATCGTGATTTCGCCTCCATAATAATTAAAGATAGTGTTTGCGATAAGTCAATCATCGTCCTCATTAAGAAGGAAAAACAAAATGACAGCGTCTAGTCTAAAGAAACCCTCGAAAAGGTTCAATGATATCACAGTGTTAATATAATCAGTAGTTGCACGATACTGTTACGAATGCATGCATGCATGCATTTATAGATATGCAGGTGGATTTTGTTTTCGTCGGAACTTAAGTTGTAACAATATTAATGAAATATTGTAGTGATCAACCAACTATTATTGTTTTCTTTCTCGATGTATGTAACTTAAAGTTGTATAATGCACATTCCCATCGTTCTAAACATTTTTAACATTATTTTAAAAACAATGTTTAGCCGCTGTTTGATTATAAGAACTAATTTATTAAAAATCTTTGTTTGAACCCTATATATGTCTGTTTGGTGGCATGAAAAGAATAAAATATGATTAAATGTAGTCAATGTTTATGTCAACATAAAAGACGAGGGTACTTAACTGTTATTTTTTATACTATGGTTTTAATATGAAAATAAATCACCACTTATTATAAGAATAATATAGTATTTTCATCATCACCATTAATGGTAAATAAGTTTGCTTACGTCAAATATGTAGCTAGCAGAGGAAACAGGTGAAAGTTATTTTACGCGTAAGACTGCTGAATGTAGAACTAAGAAGTTTTACTATAAGCTGATTGTAGCAAGAAAGTCTTAACATTTATAAGAATTTTGTTTCAAATAAATAAATCCAAACCCGGCACTTTCAAAGTGTATAAATAATAACAGCCCATTTTCGTCCCACTGCTGGGCTCAGGCCTTCCAATTTCTTTGGGAATCGGGCAATACCTGTACCCGCCACGCTCATCCTAGTCGCCTTAGCGGGTTTGACACATGGGTTATCTATTGAGATGTTTCATCATAGGTTTCACTACGATGTTTTTCTTCACTTTTTAGGTCAGTACTACTGCCTAAATAGTGCATACTTTTCCGGCCAGGATTAGAAGTTTAAAACGCGAAAGCATTAGCCTTCAAGCTACCACGGCTTAAAGTGAAAATAAAATACTGAAATCTTTCTAATAACTAATAAAGTCGCCTTAGTTCAATAGTATTTGTATTATCTTGAGGATATGAGTGTATTTCTCTAAAACAGTTTTGGAAAGATAAACTGTTGATAATAATTGTTCAAAATAATATTTGTCCCAAGTCAATCAGCATTTCATCAATCAAAAGCTTACATGCTAGTTCAATTATGATCACATTAGGCTGCGGCTAGACTGATAAAGCCTCGAAATTAAAAGAACGTTTTAATGTTGTCTGCTGCTATTAGAATTGCTTGTCATGTGGAACCATTAAAAAAGTATTAGAATTTGCAGGCTACTTAAATTCTTTAAGGTTTTAAAATATTTTTAATTAATAGATTATAATTATCATCATAGAATTTTTGATTATTTTTATTACTATTAAAATTAAAACTAATAAAAATGAAATGTTATAAATTACAAATAATTTCCAAACCATTGTGGCTGATGAGGAATGTTCTCGAAACGCTGGCGGCGTTACCAGTAAAGTAATATTATTTCTCATACTAATATAATTTTTGGAATACAAGTAAATTGTAAAAAAATATTTTATAAAAATCTTTTATGGAATATCAGAACCTTGATAAATTAGTAAAAAATATATTATAATGAGACAGAAGGCACAAATGCTAAAATTGCAGCTAGTTATGATGTATTTTTGGTACGTAGATACTAGTAACATGTTCTACTGATATAAGACGGATTAATAGAGTTGATTTAATTTCGTTGAAAGGCACTGAACTAAAAGAACACGGCGGCATTTAGTAACATTCAATGATTCGACTTTATCTTTATATGGATAATTTTTTTGATTCGTCCAAATTGAAAGAGAGAAATGAACCGTCTAACATCAGCTTTCGTTCCAGCCGAAAGAAACAATGATGTGGATGTAGTAGAACTGTCATTGTGTCACTAGCATTTTTTTATTATATAATTAATTATTGTTTATGCAAGTAACAAATGTCATACATATAATATGTGTACATAACGTACTATTATTCGTAAATATTTATACATGATATTACTTGATATTTGTGTAATTTAGAACTGAGTTATCTTTATTATATTCTATATAGAAATATATGTAAAAATATCGGCTACGCCAAAGGGGCAACCGCGTTGTTTACCTCCTTGGGACTTTAAAAATCCGTTTATACTCTTTTAGCGTTCTGGATAAACAGTTCAATCTCCAATAGCACACGTAAGCTTGTAGTGTCAAATAAAAATGGTGTCGTCATCGTCTGTCTAGTGTAACCGCAGCCTTACAGGGATATCTATCACTCCATGATTAAATTCTACGGGCTTCTGTGTGAGAAATTCCATTTCGCGACGGTGTGAGGACAGTATTTAGGGGTTTTATTAACTTCATTGCAATTTTTCGTATATACGAAGTTTACCGCTCAATACTGATATCTTAAACAATAACAAAAACAGTTAATGATTAAATACTCCATAATTAATTAATTATTGAAAATAGTAAACAGGCCGGTTTCTTTTTATATGGCTCCTTAGAGAAAAGCAAGAAGCGTATAATTCACTAAATTTATGTGATCTTATTTAAAGCCACTATTTGTATTACTATTTACTTGTTCAAAGCTGCTTTTTCAACCAGTCTATTGTTATGTTACTTTTTTAATTTTAGTCTGATATTTACGTTTGTCAGGACAACCCCATGACAAGTCACAAACACACAACCAACAACAAAACTTACACACATACTCACACCAACGCGCACTACCAACACATTGCATTACACGACACTTTACAAGCAAACCAAGACACAAAGACCCTAAAACTTAATAACCCCGACACAGAAATGAAAAAACAACACTAGCTAGGTTAATATATATATAGGTATAGACATAGGGCACACACTGCACATGCACTTCCTGACAACACCAGCATGTAACAGATACACTCTAAATTAGTATAAGTTTAGTATTAAAATTAGAATAAATTAATATAATAAGTTATTCGTAAGGTACATCACAACACAAACATACATTAAATAAATGGCCCACACAATAACAAAAAGCGTGTATAAATTCTAAAAACTTTTTTTCTAACTAAGTTGTAAAAAAGAATACGGAACTAGAGTCCGTAGAGTAGTTAAAAAAAACCTCATGAAAAAAGCTTAAATTAAAAAAAAAATCGTATTTAAACGTTTAAATATAGTTTATATTATGAATATTACTTGTTTTTGAGTGTAGTAAAAATAATATTTCATTTTTCTTTGTGTTTATTTCATAGGGAATTAGCAATAACTAATTAAATTTTGATAAAATATTCCTAAATAAAGACTAAACGAATACAAATCTTTATATCTATAGTGGTTTTAATCTCGTGCGCTCGTGCGCTTATAAATATAATACTTGTAAATACATGCTTGTACAAGAATTTGCAATAACATAACTGAAATTCTCTATAAATAAAATCTAATGATTACAAAATTCCGCAACATATCGACTTTATGCTTGGCTTAATATGAGTCATCTTTAATGAGTCTATAAAGATGGTTCTCACTTTAAAAAAATATTACATGCAATAATTTTGTTTCTGGTCCAGGTGTGATATCTAGTGATTTTTTATTTGTACATTTTAATTATCCTAGTCGACGAAAATCAGTGAATTTGTCAAAAATAAAATGAAAATGAAACCTACGTTTTAACGGTGTTCAGTGAGATATGTTAACTGACTTTTCTTTCAACGTTTTGGCCATTTTTCAGTAGCAGTGATTACGGAATACAAAGATGTGAAGTGTCAATGAGTAATGTTAAAGTTATTATTTAGCCTATCCCTACTTGTTCATTTAAAACATCTTTTTCAGGTCAAAATAAAATACCACGCTTAAAGCCGTTAAAACATTAGTCTTGTTTATGTATACTAGTTGCGAAAAATTTAAAAATATTATAAATCAAATTTTTTAAATAAATACAACAAAGTATGAAAACTCCTTAAGTTAACAAATGATTGTTCGAGTTGTATGTACAATTTACACGAAATTCATTTTCCCGCCTTTGATTTTACGATCATTTTATGTGCATTTACGTTGTAAAATCGGTAGGGCCTGCATGTTTGGTCTGGATTTGTGCGATCCGATGCGGACAAATGGGAACAGACTTTATTGTATTATTGTATTTGTTATACTATCGGTATATGAACCCATAAAGTTTAGTGACGTCCTCGCGTCTTCAATTTTCGATATGATCGTAAAATCTAAATGCTGTCTAAAAATAAATACATTGTATGTTATTTGCAGAACTTGGTCGGAATAAAATAAATATGCTGTTTTAAATTATATTTTTAAAAAATTAATTATAGGCAGAACACCCACCTGATGGGTAGCGGTTACCATTGCCTATGGACATTTGCAACACCAAAGCTGCTACAAATACGCTGCTGCTCTCGTAAGGGAGACTGGGACCTGGCCACTAATGCCGGAACACAACTCGAGGTTGTTATAGCGGCATACTCTAGACCAAGCGTGGTAACCATCCAGACGGGTAAACACCTTACCATCTGGATTTGGCTTGTTTTGTTGCCTCTTGCGACAGTTTCTGTTCATGCACGAATGTTCAGCACACAGTTTGTACATGTTAACAATACTTACCCGATATTTGATTTTGGGTTAATTTTTCAATCACCATATAAAAATTTCGAAGAATAAAATAAAACATAACATAATCAAAAATTACACTTATATGAATAATAATAATAGTTCAATGTAGGTAGTTTAAAACAATTCTTTATTAAATTGCAATTAAATGCTAAAAACAAATTAAGCTATAAATAAATGATTATAGAGTATGCAGCAAGTGCCCAGAAGGCTGGCTGGATTGCCACGTTGTATGACAATGCTATTTCGCTAGGCAAAATATTAACTAGCCTTCTGTTTATAGGTGGCATAAAATCTTGCAAATTTCTTTAAAGAGACTCTTTATTCACGGATCTCACGTCCCTAATGTCTCATCTCTAAACAGCAAAAATATGTAACCTATTATACCTATTATTCCACATTTGCATCTTTTGATTCCAATTGATTACCCAATTATTTCACTTTTATTAGCCGGAATAAAATTTTAATTATACGCTTTTAACTGATTAAAGAAAAATCGGACCTTAATAATTTATACAAATAAATAAAATTGATGTAGTTATTTACGATGGCACTTTGGTAAACAAGAAACCTCATGAAATCATGATACCTTTCTGTTTATGTATATTTATTGTTACGGTAAATTAGCTCATAGACTAATGGATTTATAAGTATCCCATTTGATTGAAAGAAAGAAATAACCTTTCATGTAGCTGCAATGCGATTTTCAATAATTATTAATGAGTGTGGATTCGTATTTTTTACACGTATTCATTATTTTCCACGATTCGTGAGCGTGTGAATGTTGTAATGGCATGTCAATGTGAATGATCCCTTATCGTGCGTGGAATGACACGCGCTTGCCGATTAGAAATCAATATTGAGTTAGACACCTTATAATGACAGGTAATTTCCCTCAATCTTATTTCTAAATATCGGCAAGAATTTTCTTATGAAATAACTTGATTGATGTGGCTAATAACTTCCGGTAAATAATTTAGTGTGTAGGACTTTTTAGATAAAATTATGAAGGAAAATGTGTAAACAACCGCCATCTTTAATCAAGATTTACGCACACTGTTAACAAAATCCAAACATTTTCAGATATTAATTACAATAAACAGCTGAAACACTTAATCGACGCAAATATGCAATGCTCAGTGAGTTATATGTTTCTACCGTTTGCTGTTCAAACGCTCAGACTGTCTGCAGTTTTGAGGTCATGAGTTTGTACAAAGAGCTCTCAAAACACCCAATTGACTCCTTAGATGAAAAGAGAGCTGGTTCCAGTGAGGTAAATAAAGTAGTCCAGCTTTCTAGAAAACTTACCAATTGACTTAAATTAAAACTATTCTAGCCTCGGAGTTGTAGGCACCGCTATGTGCAACTCCTCCCGTAACACTCTTCCACATCGCCAGTGGTGGCATCCTGACGAAGCAGCTGTGCACTGAGAGGACTTACATCAGCCGGAACGTCAGGGTGCCATGTCTTCGTCCAATCTAGTCCTGCAGGACGGGCCTCGCCGCTTTGATAGTGGCGACGCCCGCGCTGGGGTCTCTGAGGAGCTCTTCCCAGACCACCATGGCGACGTCGCGGAGCGCCAACCGGCAAGCCTCGGGTTCGTGAGGTGCCGCTCTTGTGGCCCTCGCCAATGCCTCCTTGCGCCACTGGTATAGCGATGCCAGGGTCCATCACATTTTTCCTATATCAACCCTCCTATCCTTATGTTTGTATATAACCCTCTGTGGTTGAGTGGGAGGTTCCGGGTTGGATTTCAAGCATGGTAAATTTGGGAAACGAATTTTCTCCGTTGTCAACTATGGTCTGAGTGTCTGGGATCGACCCCAGAGTTGTCCGTTGTGTATTACCCATAACGCAAGCGTACCTTGCTTAATTTGGGGATATACAATATGTGTGCTTATCTACCGATTATTTTTTATTATCCTATCCTAGAGACTGGCAATATATTGGCATCCTCCCTGGTATTGAAAATATCCATAAGCAACTATTACATACGTTCCAAAGCAACATGGGTAGTATGTCTGTATACCAGCTTCCAGCAAATAAAAATAGATAAAATAACTTCAACCAATGTAGAGCAATAGGTAGTTATTTATAAAAATATTAAATCAATTTAATTTGTCAGAATGCTCAGCTTTTATCGTATCTACTAATTAAGCAAGGTAAACACAAAACCCTGGATACCAGTACGGATTCAATTACGACAAGGAAACAGGATACTCGCAACAATTTGTGAAACTAAACAGATTTTGTTCTCTCTATCAATATTAACCTATTGTTAGTGGGGATTTATATAGCAAAATACATAGAATTTGGATTCAGCTTCCGAACAAATAATTATCAGTTTAAAGCGAGCTGACTGCAGCAAACTGTTTCAAAATGAAAAAAAGGAGTTTGGGACAATTTTGAAGGGTAGTGGAAAGAAGAGCAAGCGCGTACCTGATTAATGGGCATGAAATGCAGCTACTCCTCTGCTGGTCAGTCCTCTTCACTTTCACCTTTTCTAAGTTATTGTAATTTATTTATTATTTAATAGGTGGCGAAGTTGTGTAGTTGAAATTGTTTATAATAAGTTATTAATATAATATAAATGTGCAGAGTATTGCGAGCGTAATATCTTTTGTATTATATTATTAATTTATGTTAGTTTATTTATTTTATAATATATTTGCCATGTGCGGGCGATTTAATTTAATTTATTATGACATGAGAAGATTGACTTATTGACATGTGTGCGAAAAAAGGGAACTCGCCGTCAAATTTAAAAGAAGAATTGAAATTAATAAAAGAAAAGTTTGTATAGGTCGAAAGAAGGTTACTTGGTGATACCAACTTCATTTCTAACCAGTTCGATAACTTGGACATTAGTCTACATACCTTCTGTTAGGCGGGCCAACTATACATTTTATTTTGATTAATTAATACACAAATTAATAAACGTACATAAAGCAAATACTAATGTAAATATTTAAGAATAGATGGAACCACTAATAACAAACTGAGTAGATGGCACCAAAGCTTGGAACTGGTTTAAAATTAACCGGTTGTGATCGGTTAAGCCCGGTTGTAGTCAACTATTTCTAATGCTCAATCCTTGCTTCTCTCCTTACTTGATTGATAAGCTTGAACGCCATCAAAATGTTTGTTTTCGGTTCTATTTGGGTTGCGTAAATATGACCATATCTCCGAATTTCATAATAAACTTAAATAGTTGCCAATTCGCCTTCACTTGAATGTTCACTTCTGCACAATATCATTTTCATTCCCTGTACTCCTCCTATATATAAAGGAACTTTTTAGTTTCCTCTATCAATCTCATTCGTGTAATTTGCGCGCAAATGAAAATCTTCTGCTAACGATACCTAAACACACTTCGTCCTTTGTAGGAAATTGTTTTGCCGTACAGGCTGTTCGCCTGTGTAACTCCCTCCGCTTGGAAATCAGACAAGCTACTTCTACATTCAAACATTTGATCACTGACCATTATTTGTCCATTAAATAAAATTTGTTGCAGTAAATGGAATTGTACCATTGTTCGCATGTAGGTATATGTAATTAATATTATTATAATCTACTTAATTATGTATATCTATATTAGTTTATTATTATTATCATTTTGTTTTTTCTTTAATTATACTTAATTACGATAGAATTAGTTTTAATTAAGTTAAACCACAAAAAAATATTTTTCTTGAAATGTCTCCTTGGACACCGGGTTGCCTGGAAGAGATCACTATAAGCGATAAGGCCGCCCATTGTTTTAATGGAAATGTATTCATATTGTTACATGCCGTCAAAAATAAGCCGCACAGCTGCCTATTGTAAGCGTAGCTTATTGTCCTCCCGGATTAGGGAATTATTTGTGTTTTGAATTTGCAATTAAGAAAAACATGCTATTGTTTTACTACCTGTTTTATAACCATCATTAGCGTCGAACTAATCCTTATCGTTATTGTTTCCGACTTTGTTAGCCGTTCGCAGGTGTGCAAATTAGTATTTCTTAGAAACTCAAGTGTGCATGGCCAATTTCTTTGTACTATGTAGTTAGTATAAGACGATTCCCAAATGGAGGGGCAGGCAGTCAAGCGACGACTACGAAGCGAGTAAGACATTTTCTAGTACTCTCGATTAGCGACATAAACGACGAACTTTGCGCGGTCGAATTGTATTGAATCGTGCAATGTGAACTAGTTGCATCCAGTTTTATTTGTATTTGTTTTTATACGTGTTTGTACAGTTCTAATAAATTCTATAGTAGTTCCAATGGCATTTTTAATTCGAGTCCTGTAGCTCGAAACAATATTAAATGTCTAGGTTTAAGTTATGGTAAACAATAAAGAGTTTTCATTCATTCATTCATTCCAATTTCATTCTGAATGTTAACAGTTAAAATGAATGTTATATAAACATGAATTAACCAGTTCATTCCATGAAAAGAGGCAGTATCATTCTATGTCCCTCAACATGTGTTTGTGTGCGACTAAAACTTGCTATACTACATGGCTGCGCTTTGAAAGTGTACGCTCGCAACCGGTTTATTCAACAAAATATAATCAAAGAACTTTTGTTACCAGAAACCGGTTGATTGAGCTTAAAGTGAGAACAAAACCGTAACAAAGTTTATATCGCACTCTTAGAATTATAGAGATCTAATTAAAAATAAATATCAAGTTCTTCAATTTTATATCTTATTTTTATGTACTAGATATTAAAATCCATATTCTCAAAAGTTTTAATTGAGGTCTGTATAATTTTAAGGGTGCGATATATACTTAGACTGTAATCGGTTCGTCTTTGTTTACCGGTTTCCAAGTCTTAGGTGGCGCCACTAGTAACAAACGCTATTAAAACTATATAAACGGCATGAGTTTCGTTTTACATATATCATATTTTGACATTACAAACAGACACTTCAATTTTACTTTTCTGTATAAATGTATAGATATTGACATCCGTTAACTTGGATTGGGTGGCGGATTAGGTTAGAAAAACTGCCTAAGCACTGAATATTTCCCGGCCAGGATTCGAACCTACGTTATTGGGGTGAGTTAGCTACTACGCTATTGTAAATTTAATGTGTGAGCGTATAAATTAATTTAAAAATATTGTTAACGCCGACCTATATGGTCACCGCTTCTTTGTTTCTGTTTTCTTTCGCCACATCTGTCACTATGTAATGTTACATAGTCTATGTCCGACCGCTGATCGCGCCACAGCTTCCGCGCAAACCTCGCCGCGTTTTGTGTGTTGTGCCGCATTATACACTCCTTACATCAATCCGCATGCTGAAGGATACCCGCTGTACCGTTCCAGCTGGTGCACTAGTCGAAGGAACCGCAAGACGCGAAGAAAGGATTACGAGGTAGAAGTGCCTACCGCTGCGAAGCCCGCATCGTTCGTAGCGTGCCTGGTGCGGCGACCTTATCCTGTAAGTCCTTTCCTTCTCTTTATCCCCGCCCCCGCCCGCGCTTACGAATTTACGGTTTTAGTTCTTTAAAAAATTTCGGTTGGTAAACTTCCGAGATATGTGGAGGTATTTTTGCAAATTATTTAAAACAGGAAAAGTAAACCAAATATACGTTTTAAAAATATATAAAAAATAAACCTATTTAAGATTCCAGAATCATCTCATTATATATAACATTCGAAGACATTGATTAACTTTTTAAATTAATTTTTGTTTTCTACCCACAATATTTTTTTTTACTTCTACATGTCGATTTTCATACATCTAGCTTTAGTAGTTCGTGTGATTAGCTATGACATAAAAACAGACCCCGGAATGAGACTAGAGATCACATATTACCTCTAACTGTCTGTTTTCCAAAAAATATCACCAACAAAGAAAGCAGGAAACTTCAGTAACGAAATCACTAAGGCATGAAACACACTAATTTCGCCACGGATAAGCTGGTAGCTTAAAGTTCTTTACGTAGTACAGTAAAGGCTCAACTGAGTCCATTAGCAGGATGTTAATGGACCCGTATTATTAATCCAGCAACAAAGGAAATCGCAAAAAAGGAGGTATTAAGGAAACTTGTTTATTACATACTATCTGCGCCCGCCACTTTAATCTAGTCTTGTGTAGTTCACGATCGATGTACTATTAAGAACTGGTTACCTACACTGTACTGAGAGAAACGCATTGCGGCACCAATTGTTAATCGGTCTAATAGTTCACTCGGCCAGCGTTCAGCGCGCCAGTCAGTAATTCCACAGTCTTGTGAAGGTCATGAACGATGAAGTCTTACGAACCAGTTGCCTACACTGTACTAAAAGAAACGTTTCACGCCACAAATGTCGATTGGTTTAATAGTTCACTCGGTCAGCGCTCAGTGCGCCAGTCAGTAAGTAATTTGACAGTCTTGTGTAGGTCACGAACTTAGAATTTATATTTATATCTTCCGAGCCCTGCAATTGCTTCTATAGACGGCACCGCTGACACACTACTGCCACACCGCCACCGCGCTACTATAAATTCTGTATACCTATATGCGAATAACATACACTGCTTCACCGCCGACACCCGCTTAACAGCGAAAGTGCAGCGGCGGAGAAGTGGTGGCGCGGCAACGGTGTCGTTTACATGCGCGTTAATTTATAGAAATAAAATATACACGAAAAACTAAATTAAAATTGCTGTTTTAATTTCTAAAATTCTTATTGAAACCCGTTAGCCCGTTTTAGAGCCTACTCGAAAAAACTTTTAGACAGACAGACGGAATTTATAAAAATGGTTATTTATGATTAAGCATCGTATAATAGCAGTTCAAAGTCAAATTGGTTTATTTACTTAAAAACGTGGCTTACAAGGATGTTACAGTTTAAAAACTACACAACATGTTTTTGCCAGATTGGAGTGCAAATATCTATCAAGCAATTAATTTTGCCTATTAACCTAATCATAAATTACAATATTATACATTCTTTATGCTAATTGTCGAGAAATAGATTAAATTACAAAAAAAAATACTTGATGCTGCGTCTTAAGGATTCAACATTAAAATTACTATCTAATCTAAGAAACAAGACTAATAAGTAATTTAAATCTGATCCTCTATGATTCCCTGACACTTTTTATACAACATATGGATCTTAACATTCTCTGACTCAATCACACATACTTATTCTTACATCATCTATACCAACTTACAGATACTCAGACAATACATCACAACAATGCACTTGAAGGGCTCACTCTAACACGATTACTTATAATAATTACACTAGTATATTTTCTTTTTTCTTCTCTTAATTAACAAACGGGTTGATCCTGGTGACCTGTACCACAGGTTTCTTTTTAACCTAATTCAGGCACCAGCCTCTTAGTTAATGTTGTTACTAGTTTTAAGTTTCACTGTGTACTTAAAGAGGAAATAAAGAATTATGTTATTGTTACGAGTTGCAGGACTCGAATTAAAATGCCGCTGGAATTACTATAGAATTTATTAGAACCATACAAACACGTATAACACAAGTATAAATGTAACTGAACACCACCAGTCCAAACGTAATGCATGAGTTAATAACACGCGCAAAGTCCACCATATAGATTACTGAATGTACACACGTCTTGCCGCACTTGTGGTTATCGCTTGACTCCCCACCTCTCCATTGGGGCATTGCCTTATACGGCACAGATGCAATATGTCTACCTGGCAAGCTTTGACGCAATTTCTTAGACGTCGTAACCCGCACACCTGGCTAATGATTTCCATAAAAGATTACAATACACAATGGGCTGTTTTTTTTATCACAAGAAGTCCAAATGCGGAATGATAATAAAGTGTGCTTTTATGGTATTCAGGTGTGAATCTACTTTTGTCGTAACATAATGTGAATCTGACCTAAAATACTTGATTTAATTATTTATACTAAGAATGTGTCAAATAACACTTTTCTTATTGTCTTTATTAAGGAGAAGACACTTTGTTCGTGTGTTCTTTATTAATGTTATGTACATTGCTCTTCACTTTACTTTTATCTTGATAGTTTTACAACACTAACTCAAAATGTTTGGTCCTTTTGAATCTTCTTACAAGGTCTGTGTTATCGAAGAGCTGGATGGCCTCGACTTTGACATGGTGATGAAGCTGTTGCAGGTGAGCGTGTTTACTAATTGTGCTAGCGACGAGGTCCATTTTTAAATCCTGATGGAGATCTTCTGGTCTTATATACCAAGGTGCGTTAACGATATCCTTTGTTTTGGAACCTTTTCATTATATTTACGTTGGTTAACTTAGTGCAGCCCCATAGCTGTATCCCATAGGTCCACACTGGCATTAGAATTTGTATCACAAAACAATGTCATAATTATTATAAGAGCGTCGAATGTCAAATGCGATTTTATTACATAATTTGTGGTTTATATTTTCCGCGAAAGGAACTGAGCGACTGAGTAAGTTACGACTTAAATTCCGGCATTTAGGGTGAACCATACATACTATTGTTGGCACTACACCGCAATCATTGACACCCTATTAATTAATTAAAAACCTCAATTTTATTTTGTAACCATACAATGATAATAATAATAATCTTGTTTTTTTATTATAATAGATATTCTCTCTCCGACTATAGCTATGTAATATATCGGTTTTTTTTAGACTTATATCTACTAATTAATTACCTTTTTTGGGATTTATAATAATTTTCTTAATTTTTCTACTAAAAACTTACATCTAGTACACTTGATGTATCTTAATAATAATATTGTTGTCATCATCATCATTCTAGCGTTAAATCCCGGTTGCGTTCGGAGCGTCTGCCTCGAAGTCCGGGGTGCACTTTCCTACTTTTTCTTCTCAACTTCGCGCGCTCTTCGGCATCCCTAATTATGAGACCATTGGTACGCATGTCATACTCGACGTCAAGTCATCATCTCTTGGGAATATCTCTTCGACCGGGACTTAGCGAAGGCGGCATGGCTATTAAACATTAGTTTTCCAAGTAACTGGGCGATTCCCGTAAGACGTGGCCATACCAAAGTAGCTAACACTCTTGCAGTTTATCCGTCATGTCACCGATATGAAGACTACCGCGGTCCTTTCGCGTGGCTCCACACATCCACCGCAGCATATTCATCTCCGTGACACGCAGCTCTTGCTTGTGTTGCTCAAGTACAGGTTGTATGGATACAAAATAAATAACATTAAGATTTGATGCATATATGCAAGAAATCTTAATATTATTTACCTTGCATAAATTGACAAAGTGCCAGTCACTTGGGTGCCAACGATGGTATAGTTTCCCCTATTTTGAAATAACAAACAGACACTTCAATATTATTTGTATAGATAGTACAGATGGGAGTTAGGTCAATGTTTTTGGCCTAGTTTTTCTCTAGACATTTCTATTGTACTGGTATATCATAGTTATTTCATAGATCTTTATATGTTTTTATGACTTCTTTAGATGTAGGAAAAGGAAATATCGTATTTCATGGTGTTTTGTTATTGGCAAACAGTTTTTGTGTCTTTTATTTTTGGGGTTTCGTAGCCATTTTTTCTAAAATGAAACTTCTAAGAAAATAATTACTTAAGTGCGTCTTTGTATATTATAATATATTTTCTCACATACTACTTGTGTATTTTGTGCTCCCTGAAGATTCACTTAATTTTATATAGCAAACTATCCATCTCCCGGGATAAAAATTATCTACGTCCATTTTTGATATTAAAATTACACAAAATATGAACAAAATTACATCAAAACCGATCCAGTAGACCAGTATTTTTTCCCTGAAAGCTTAACAGATAAACAGATCGAGTTACAATCGCATTTTTTATAGATGATGAATTATTATATCTTCTAAACTTGAAAAATGATCGGTCTCCCATACAAACTTTCATCCCCTATTTCAACCCGTTCTAGTTTTATTCATCTATCCCCCGTGCATCTATCTGCAAACTACATAAATGATAAAAAAATCAAAAAAGCCAAAAATGCCTAAAAATACCGAAAGTGCCAACAGTGCCAAGTGCCAAAAATGACCAAAATGCGAATAGTGGCAAAATGACCAAAATGCCAACAATTACAAAAGTGCCAAGTGCCAAAAATGATCACAATGCCAAAAATGACAAAAGTGCCAAAAGTGCAAAATTTGATCATAATACCAAAAATGAGCAAAATGAGAAATATACCAAAAATGACCATAATTCCTGAAATTACTAAAATGCCAAAAACCACAGAAATACCAAAAGTTCCAGAAATACCATAAGTGCCAAAAATGCCAAAAATGACCACAATGCCCAAATGAGAATACTGCCAAAATGACCAAAATCGCCAGTGACCAAATTAAACAAAATGGCAAATCACAAGAAACCTATCCTACTTTCTGGGACAATCGTTACATAAATCTATCCCATTATCCGGGACAAAAAGTATCCCTTGTCCACCCTCGATATTAAAATTACATATTTATCAAATTTCAGCCAAATCAGTGCAGTAGTTTTTTCGTAAAAGCATTACAAACAAAGAGACAAATGTGTTTTTATCCCGGAAACTATCCCATTTTTTGGGATAAAAAGTATCCTATGTTCATCCTCGGCATCGAATATATATATATATATATTGAGTTTCAGCCAAATCGGTTTAGTAGTTTTTCCGTGATAACGGAACAGACAGACAGAGTTACTTTCGCATTTATAACATTAATAGGGATTATTGTAAATCCGTTTCAATTTAGTTTTAGTTTTAAGATGTGAAAATTGCACGCCTAATAAGGCAAAATGTGTTGAAATAATTACAACAAAACACCTATGTAAACAATAAATTATTATTCTATTCTATTCTGTATATGTAACTGAGATACCTATAAAAATGTTGAGTGTATATGGACATATTGTGTACCGTTAGTCAGATTTTAAACTACCAATAAAACATTTCGTAAAAACTTTTTAAATTAAATATGCAAATGAGTAAATAAGCTTAGCTTTCAAATTCATAAAAATCGTATCCCGCCCTTTAAATTTCAGACTAAAAGCTGGAAATCTCAAAGGGAAGAATTTAACAAATACTTTTAAAGATAATTAGTTTCATGAAAACACTAACAAGTTTTTGAAATACGGGGTTCTTTTGCTTAAATGTCTGTTTTGAGATATGCCATAACAAATAAAACCAGTGGACTTTCGTCACTTCTAAGGAACTTTTCAATGTAGTTCGACACACGCCCTTGGCTGATTTTATGTTTTTCTATCATAATAATAGATAGTTTGCAATTGGATTGGGTATTATTTTTAGTACTTCTTTGTGAACAATTATGAGCTAGCTATAAAAATTATTAAGGCGCGCTACCTCACAATTCAGTGACAAAACATATTTTTACAGAAAATGCAAAACATTTATGTTGATTAAATAGAGAATTCCAAAACATAAGTATTCCATTTACAAACGCTGTTCCTAAAAACAAAACCCTAGAAAAAAAACCAATAGAACTCTACAGAGTTGCGCAGAACAAGCCATTTACAATGTTTCAGATAATACCGTGGTGTGACCAAATCATATCTTTCAGCGTTTCAGTCTTGTTTTGTCCGTAATTGAGAGCACACGCGATCGGTTCACTCGCTCCCCGAAAAGTTTTTATTCGAATAAACCTAACAAGTCTTCAAGGTTTTAGTTTTTGAAATCCGACTGAAGTTGATTTTTAAAACATTCCGAATTTAAAAGTCGAATTAGAATTTTATTTTGAGGTTTTTTTGTATGTTTAAATTTCGAATCGCGTTTTTATGGTCGTTAAATTACTTAAGAATCACGAAGTGTTTATAATATTTTTAAAATTAGAACAGAATTTGAACTTTAAATTTTCTTTAGTTTTATATTTAGTTTTGGCATTCGACGATTATTCGATTTTCAAATTTAAAAAAAGAAGTGAAATTTATCCTCTTATTCTTTTTAAAGTTCTGGGATATTTCTTTGGTTCTTAACTGAACTGTTTTTTTTTGTTTTTTTTTTTGTGCTCGAATATTTTTATATTATCTAGAAGACTTGGAACTATAATTCTCGAGTGTACGAACACTGGTGACTGGTGGTTGTTTATCGATGGTCTATCAAGTGTATGTCCAAAATAGGTGGGCCCGGGCTGTCTGCGGATAACATCTCGTGGCTGGGCAGGGCCCTATGTAGCGGTGTCAACGTAAACTGGACGTTATGCTTCATACAAATAAGGCACATATTGACCGTCCTGATGCCTTTTTATGATGATATGGTGAGTTTTTCTTTGTAACATTGATAATGTTTTATTGTTCTACACAAAAACATAAAATAATATAAATAAATAAAAATAGTAATATGGATGATGAGAAATTTTACCGCTTAAAGCGATCTCTTCCAAACAATTCGTAATTCCATGCAAAATTTATTTACACTAAGTTTTATTATGATACTAAATATTATATAGTTTTTAGACAAATAAATGAAAGAAATTAAAATTAATTTTATCTACTACTTGAATAAAATATAATCTGTAAAGTAATTATGTCGTATTTATATAACAGATTAAATAAGAAAAACGAGTGTTAACATTATTAACACGCAACAACTTTTAAAATTGCTCTCAGTAAGGAACGTTCCCGGAAGACTGGCCACGAAGCGAGCTTTTATAAAACAGAAATTAAAGATGGAAGAAAATTCCAATACTGCACAATCATCACCTTATAACAGGTCGCTGACTTCCACTTATGTGCTAAGCTTCCACTTCCGTATCAATGGTCCACTTTCTTACATTCAGGTGTCGGGGGCCATATTATGAAAGAAGAGACATTATCGAGCCTTTACCGCCATATTGTCGTAAGCGACATTTGGACCTAAAGATATTTTTTTACTGCAATAGGTATTTTAAACTATTATTTTGTGTTAAATCTTTCAGTTTTAGTTAGATTAGACCCTACTGAATTAAAAATTTAGTTTTATAACAAAATAATAGCTTAATATACCTTTTGCAACATAAAATATACTTTTGTCTAAATGTCGCTTACTATTAAATAGCGGTAAAGGCTCGTTATCAAATTGTAAAATTGGTCTGTATGTCACGGCCATTTTTCTCATAAACTGAGTTTATATTGATTACATTTTTTTCTAACAACTCTACGGACTCGAGTTCCGTACCCTTTTAGAACTTAATTTCTAAGAAAGTTTTTAAAATTTATACACGCTTATTGGTTGTTTTTATTATTGTGTGTGACATTTATTCAATGATATTTGTGTTGTGGTGTTCCTTACGAATAACTTATTGTATTAATTTATTCTAATTTTAATACTAAACTTATGCTAATGTAGAGTGTATTGATTACATTTGTGAGGTAGAAAATATTAGAATAGCAAAAACTATCATATACATATAATTAAAGATAAAGATGTTGTCTTTATATGAACGACAGTTTGTCCTTTCGAACGTACAATACAGACATTTTGTGTATTCTATATACCCCTATACTGCTATAGGAAAATCACAAAAAAAAATTAAATACCTACTTATCCGTACAGGAAAGAAGAAAGAATATTAATTAAAATTAAATTATAGCTGCAGTACAGCAGACAAGCCGACGGGTTTCCCGATGGAAAGTGATTACCGTCGCTTATGGAAGTTTGCAACATTTAGTGTGTTACTAATGAGCTGCCGGCCTCAAGAAAGGGGCTGGAACCTGGCCACTAATTCCGGAACACAAGTCAAAGTCGTTACGGCAACATACGATAGACCAGGGGTGCTAGCCATAGAGACGGAGAAATAATACAATTTCCTGCGGCCCTGTTGCCTGTCGTGAGAGACGATAAAACAGCCCACAGCTAGGTGGTAGGGTACATGCCCGTCTCAATGACTACCACCCCTGGTCTAGAGTATGCCACCATAACAACCTTGAGTTGTGTTCCGGCATTATTAGCCAGGTTCCAGTCTTACTTTAGAGTGCGGCAACATATTGGCAGCACCTTTCCATCAGGTGGGCCGTCTGCCTGTCTGATGAACTCATGCAATAAAAAAGACGGGCAAATATCTTACCAGCTGGCTGCAGGTTGTTTTGTTGCCTCTTATGAAAGGACACCTAGCCGCAGGATTAGTATTCTTTAGCCGTTTCTGCACTGATAAGACAATGTTTTAGACTTACACAACCAAATGACAAGCAGTGGATAGTCATCACCGCTTTTGAAGCCTACAGTCAATATTGTCCTTACTACATTTTTTATCATTATAAATCGAAACCCTACAGAAACATTGTAACAAAAAAGAAACCGACTTCAAGAGTAACTAAAAGTCACAAGATAAGTATTTCTACAACATCTTGAAGTGAGTGCCAGGTAGAACATAAAAAACGAGTAATTGTTATGTTCTACTTGGCACTGACTTCAAGATGTTGTAGAAAAATATTTATTTTTTGCCTTTTAGTTACTCTTAACTCTCATTTCATTTTTGCCAAAAAGTTTATATTTTTCACTTTTAAATTACGTATATGGCATTCAATAAAAATGAAATGTATTTTTTATTACATGAGTTCAGTAGACAAGCAGACGGCCCATCTGATGGAAAGCGGTTACCGTCGCCTATGGACATTTGTAACGCCAAAGTTGCTACAAATGTGCTGCCGCTCTCTAAAGGGAGACTGGAACCTGGCCACTAATACCGGAACACAACTCAAGATTGTTATGGTGGCATACTCTATCTAGACTAAGGATATAGGCATCCTGAAGTTGCACTGAATACAACGCAAAAACAATTATCAAAATCGGTCCAAATTTTAAAAAAGTTAATGACTGAACATACATAGAAAAATATTAAAACGAGGTATCAATAACATCCTCCATTTTTGAACAGTATTACAAGTAAACAGATTTGTAATAGTACGTTAAAAATAAGTAATTTCAGCGAAACCATTCAATCAATATCAACGTTTGGACAAGATGGGTTCGAGGGAAACCCCAACATGGTAAGAAGGAAACGAATGGTATTAGTTTTGTGTAGAAAGTTTTGCGAATACTGTATTTTTTCTTTCTTACAATGTTTTAGGGTTCTGGACATATTTTTACAAAAGCAGAATTCTTATAAAATTCTTATATCCACTTGCTTAATTTTCAAAATCTTGTATCCATTACTAGAGTTAAACCCTAGTACACTCTGATTTTTAATTACCTGAACTAAAATAACAGCTACGTTCGACCTATTTTATGTTGTAAGCTTGGAGCAACTCTTCACTTTCACTTGCACTTGAGTCAAACCCTATAAAATTCACGTTGATATTGTGACGAATTCATGATTTTGCACACCTAAAGTGTAAGTTTAATTTAAACCTTTAACTTCTAACACTTGAGTATGATGAGACAGAACAATTACAGAAAATAAATATAAAACATATCTACATCCTAATAAGTTATATTATATTTAATTGGTACTAATCTTTTTATATAAACAAACTTAAACGTTCACATTACACTCAAACACACACATACACACGCACACTTATGAATAATTAATGTAACTGTTCACAGAACTTCATGAACAGAATTGTACCAATTAGGAGGGTTACCAATGTTGTACATACGTCTTGTTTTTTTTACAATAACTCTTTTACCGTCCAGGCTGTCTATCTGTATTTTAAAAATCAGGTTCTGAAGCATTACTTCTCTATTGTGTATATAACTCCTAACACTGTTATATGTATATTTGTATTGTCATATGTATATATACGTGTGTGTATACATAATTATGTATATATATATATATATTGTTACGAGTGCGGGACTCGAATTAAAATGCCGATGGAATTATTATAGAGTTTATTAGAACTATACAAACACATATAAGATAGGTACAAATATAAACGAACACAACATATCCAAGCGTAATGCAGAAGGTCGTAATTCAATAAAACGCGCACAGTCCGTCACTATTAGATTCCCGAATGTACACACGCCACGCCCGTATCGTAGTTGTAGCTCAACTGAACTCCTCTCTCAATCAGGTCATCGTTTTATACTGCACAAATGCAAATGTGCCCGCCTGTATCGTCGATATAATTTCCTAGAATCAGCTTTTACTTAATCCATAACACCTGGCTAATGATGCAGCCTACAGCGGCCGTAAACGAGTATAATAGAAGGTAGACTGTTCTCCACAATACTGGAAACGTATGCCAATCAATAAGTGAACAAAAGAAGACGACCATAAAAGGATTACAATTAGTTCAAATGCCGACAAGTAATAAAAAGTGCTTTTACAGACTGTATGTGGAATTTGTCTTTGTCGAAGCCTAAGTTGTAACAATATTTATATTATTTTTGTACTTATATGTATTGTGTATACTTATCATTTATCATTATTTATAAACTGTACCACCGTCAATATTAAAAATTCATTAATCCTGCCAAGAGTTGCCTGAAAGAGATCGCTTTTTAGCGATAAGGCCGCCCGTTATACTATCTCTGGTATCTTTCTATTTCTGTTGACCTATGTTTTGGTGTACAATAAAGCGTTGTCTATCTTAAATAATGTGAATTATATTTTACCCAATAAACTATTTCATTTTGTTTTTTTTTTATTATTCTGTTAGAAAGCCGGCTCTAAGAGCTGAAATTATGATAATGATCCCAGTTCCAATACGGATAATAATACTTATAAGACTTAGGTTGTTAAAGCCCCAAAGAACATCCTTGTGTTCTAATAAGGCGGTCAATATCTTTTCTGAATCGTTTTCAAGTATAACTCGCTTAACAGGAATAATGTTTTTTATTCATCAATTTGCTTGCCGTATAATCCAAATTGTTGCACAAAGTTTCATTGAAAAACAACAGAGCTTGTTATTGAAGGAAGAGTGAGATTTACATTTTTATGGTGTGTATGTTTATGCATTGGTTGGTAAAGTACAGGCTCGCAAGAAAAATACCAAGACCACAATAATAATATTGGAAGTAAAATGTAATATTAGAATTTACAAATATCAGAAAACAAGGTACGACTCATCACGATCTCATTATAAAGATAGTTGATTTATGCCCGGTTGCTGAGGTACTTTTAACTGTAGTTTATCTGTTCGTTAGCGCTATCGGTTCAATAACTTATAAAATTGCGTTTTTGAACACACCATTGTACGATAGTTAAACTAGGTTCACCTTAACTGATATTAGGCGTTTATCTATTCCATATCTTTTGTTGGACGTATTTGTTTGATGTAAATAAATATTAGATATTCCATCTTAAATAGATCCATCTAGTGGCGAGTGTTGGTTACTAGTTGTAGGTTAACAGTTAACCTACGTTTATCTATTACATAACTTTATGGAATCAATTGTTACTGAACTCATAACTGGTAACCTCAGAAACCGGGTACAAGTACCGTCAAGGTACGTATTATTGATGGTAATTCTCTATCATAAATGATTGTAATATAAAGGTGACAAATATTTTCTTTTCATTTAATTTTAAATTCCATTCAGATTAAATTAAAAATAATCTGAATGGAATTTAATATTGTTTTATTGCTACCTTATCACTTATATATAGAACTAGCTTCTTCCCGCGACTTCGTCCGCGTGGAATAGTTACTTTGGGCTAACGCTAACTTTAACCCGCAACTTTGTTTAGTCAGAAGGTGAAAATATTTTTAAATCTTAATGACTTCCCGCCGGCCTTGCACATCATAAATGAGGGCGCAGTACTTGAGCATTATTTTGCTGCGATGTTATTTTAAAACTGCGATATCTCTTAAGATATTCATTGAAATCGAATGACGTAAATGGCAATTTTGTTTTAAATTAAATACTTGTGATGAATAATGTATTTATTTAGATAAGGATTAATATAATGTTTATAAAACACCTTCGCAAATAATGTATTATTTTAGAACAAATTTGGTTAGCATAAAAAAGCAAGTTAGTGAGCCAACCTTAATAGATAGACATAAGCTGTCGTGGACTTTTTTTTAGAACTTTTAAAGGGGAACAATTCTGTCACACAAGGTTTTTGCGAAACTGTAACCCTTTACGGCAGCGCACATAGCAAAAGCTCTCAAAAGGAAAAAAACTCCCGATTTTGAAACATTCTTCATTGGTGCTCCGCTCCTATTGGTCTTAGCGTGATGATATATAGCCTATATATAGCCTTCCTCGATTAATGGGCTATCTAACACTGAAAGAATTTTTCAAATCAGACCAGCAGTTCCTGATATTAGCGCGTTCCAACAAACAAACAAACAAACAAACTCTTCCGTTTTATATATTAGTATAGATTCATCTATGTATTGAAATTTAATAATGTAAAAGAACCGCCAGAAAGTAACGAAATAAAATACGGATATCTTATACATCACTAGTAACATACAGACATTAGAGTGAGACCATAATGGTTCCTTATTAACTTAAGCCTTTATTAGGTTCATTTTCATGTTTTAATTTGAATGGATCAACCACTGATCTATTTAAAGATAAATCTTTCAATGTCATTGTATACCGTCGTATCGTTTCGGTGCAAATTGATTCCATTTGTTACATCCGTGTAAAATCAGCATTAGCTGACAAAACCATAAAATATGACATAACACAAATCATTCATAGCCTTAGAGTTTGTCGTTAAAATTAGAAAAAAATACGGATGTGAAAGTAATGTTTTTATCTATTAGACAAAATAAAATTGATAATTCCAATGCTATCTAATAAGTTGTTGAATAATAATCATTTATAACTAATTGTACGACTTAAATATTCTATTATCTTTGTTATCTTTTATGAATGCGGGTAGTACCCATGTCATTACTATTCATGACGCATCAGTAGTGATTTAATGACTCTCACTACAGTAGATAATGATTATGTAATTTATAAGGTGAACCGTATACTGCACTGATAAATGTTTTGTCGTCAGCATCATGTTTGTTGGATGTAGGTATCCCCAAGTGTGCTCCACAGCCACAAATTAGTTTTCTTATCTAGTATTTATGTGCGTAGTAGTACTAAGATGTACTACTCGGAATTATTCATTATCATATTAATCATTGCGATTTTGACCGAGTTTTTAGTCTGAAATTGAAAGATAATGCTTTCTTGAGGTTCGTTTTTAAACAATCTCTATCAATTAAAACTAACGGGCTTGGCAGACGTTGTCCTGTTCTGAAAAATAAAAATCTAAGTACCGATTGCAGCGCCACTTACTGCGTCCAATTGTACATTTAAACCACCGAGGGGTCCACTCAAGTGAACATAAAAAAATATCGTCAAAATCCTGAAACCCGATTCCAGCGTCACCTATCGGGTCCCATTGTGAATCTAACCATTCTCGAATCCATTTGAACAAACAAATATTTCATCAAGATCGGTCCAATCATTTAAGAGGAGTTTAGTGATATACGAGCAGAAGAATTATATACCTACCTACAAATACAATTCATACCATCCGTGCAGGAACGGAAAAGAATACAATTTCCTGCGGCGGGCGGCTTGTCGTAAGAGGCGAAAAAAACACCCCAAAACCAGGTGGTAGAGTATTTGCTCACCTGGATGGCTACTATCAGATCTAGAAGTATGCCACTATAACAACATTGAGTTGTGGTCCGATATTAGTGGTCCGGCATTAGAGAGCGGCAGCACATTAGTAGCACCTTTGGTGTTACAAATGTCCATAGGCGATGGTAACCACTTTCCATCAGGTGGGCCGTCTGCTGTCTGTTGAACTAATGCAATAAAAAAATCAATTCAAAATGCGAAAAAATCGGGAGGCTTAATCGGACCAGTAAATTACAATAATACAACTTTTGGAATTTCTATCTACTAGAGCTTGAGAAGTATGTGTAAGGTTAATTTAAGTGATATGATAAGAAACAGTGTGATAAAGGAACGTTGTAGACTGAAAGAGGATATAGTGATACTAGTTGAAAACGGAATGTTAAGATGGTTTGGACATGTAGAAGGAATGAATGAAAGCAGAATCACAAAACAGGTATATGACAGCAATGTGAGTGGTATAGTCGGTGCCGAACGACCGCCACGTACTCATCATCATCATCAAACTGAAGATATTTTGAAGAAAGGTTATATAGAAAGCACTTTAAATAAACGTGTATGTATGAAGAGATTAATGAAACTTGATGAAGCAAAGGGTGTTTGTTAGGATCGTAGCAGATGGAGACCCATCGTCTCTGCCTACCCAGATGGGAAACAAATGTGACAATGTGTATGTGTATATTAGAGCATCACGTGAAAACTACTGAATTGAATCAAATGAAACTCGACAGATAGCTAGCTTATATCCCGGATAACGACGTCTTTTCCGTGGAATAGATGCATATAGCGCAAAAGGTGGCGCTATGGTCGCGTTCTATTGGCGCTGCTGTTGCAATTCAATAACAACGAAGTTTCACCTGGCATATGCTAGTATACAATAATGCTGTTAAAAAAGTTCAATAAGTAGTTTTAAAAAAATATTTTCTTTAACGTAAAATTGCAAAATTTGTGATTAGTATGGAAAGGAGACGGGAACTTTTGTGCTAAAGAACTGTAATGATTAGTGTTAGAGTTATTTAGTAGCATAGTTGTTCTTGTCGTGTTTCTTTTTAAAGTTGATAATTAATTTTGTTATATACCCTCTTATTTCTAAACGATGCAATCGGCCATTTCCTTAATTGAATAATAATGTCATATTTTTATTTGTTCCGTGATTGGCGTCTGTTTTGTATAGAGTAGTTGTCTATAATTTACCATAATTTTATATAAAAATATTTATCCTTTATATGATGTGTAATTGTGTAGATTATAATTCAAAATCTCTCAATTGTATATAGACAGTATTCATTACATTTTATTTTTATGTTGGCAGACGCGACAGATTTACACTGTTTGGTTTATTTTATCATGTAAAACGTTAAGTATAATATTTTATACAATATCTTATATAAAATATTATCTAAAATTTCCAAAAAATAATGTATTAAATTCTTTTCATTGATAACCCTTTAATTAAAATAGTTTATCAATGACTTCAATCCGCTATCGGTTGTGCCAATTTGCTAAGTTTCTTAGACTGTAGAGTGCTTGTAGAGTGTGAAGAGTCAGTGTATTCAATGTGTTAAAACCGTAAGGTTCTCTGATTATAAATATGTGACTAGTTGCTGTTCTTTTATTAACATAAAGCCTTCTGGGTCGTTGCAAGTATTACAGTATATGGCATAAGAAGCGTTATATTTTTCTATTTCAAAATAAAAAACCTCAGCCCTAAATACTATCTGGAAGACGAGAAATCTTAAAAATAAAATTTACTAATAAAATAAGTTGTAGATTACCGTAATCGAATTGTGTGAATGAATTTCAACAATTATTAATATGAGAATATGTATACCATACGATTAGTTCTTTCAAAATAACTTGACATACTACTTTTTTTTTAAATATCAACGCAATAAAAGTAAATATTAAAATCACTCTCATCTTTTTATAATCTGGACCCAAGAATATATAAGAGCGTATTCGTCTCCATTCAACTGTTTAGGGAGTGCCTTTTCGAGAACGTCTGCCGTCAGTCGAGTACCCAAAATTTGCGTGAAGTTTCTGTGTGAATATTATTCTAAAAGTTGAATACTCAAGGATAATTTATACTGGCAAGATATGCAAATCGTGCAGAGCAATATCTAGCGTATTATTTAAGAGGGGTAGGGGGTATTCAGTTTGTACAAGATTCGAATTTTTGTCTGCCTTTCTGCTGGAGCATCACGTGAAAACTACTGAACGGATTTAAATGGAAATCTATACAGAGGTTTTACTACTTTTTACCACAATAAATTATTCGTTCCTGTGGGTTAGTATTTTTTGTTACCGCCGTTGTAATGCACTAATAAAAAAATACCTCGTCATGACAACATGGACAAAGTTCCGTTGCTAAAACATGCATCAACCAAATTAAATAAATGCCGTTGAAATGCACAGAACTAAAAGAACGTGACTGTGTTCAATGCCATTCAATAGTTCGATTTATCCAAATTGAAGGAAAAAAAGAACGTGTCTAATCCCATATCCCATCCCTTCTATCCTATTCCTCCTCAATTATCTCACTACGCTTTTTTTGATGACGCAGAGAAATGTCTTTTCTTAGAACACCATCCTTGGGCCTGGGGGAAGCTCGCCGAGGGACTGCTCATCGGTTCTGTGTTTTGTGCCTCCGAGCGAACTACCCACTAAATCTAACCTGCGCCCCTAGCTTACACGCTTTTACAGGGTGTCACAGAAACTAGAACAATAGGTACTGCATCTGTGACGCCCCAACGCAAGTCGACGAACCCAGGGTATCCCGCTTGGGAGGACATCCTTTTCAACAACAGAGGGGGAAGTTCGCGGGATCCATTATCTCACTCCCCTGTCCCATCCTCTTAATCTCATCATAAAGGCTGGCAACAACGGGTGAGCTTCGCCCTGGTGTTGTAAACGTCTATTAACGTTGTTAACCACTTTCCATGAGCTGGGCCGTCTGCCTGTCAGTCTGCCAGCTTCGCAATAAAAATTAATAATATTGGTTTAGGATAAAGAAGAATTTATTATAAAATATGTAATTCGGGTTTATTTAAACTTCGAATATTTGCAAATAAAATGTACAGATATTAAAAATAAATATTAAATTTAAAATTATTAATCTATATATATTCTATATACTATAATAAATTTATAAATTGTTCGAGTTTGTACAATGCGTTTCAAAGTGTAAAAAAAAAATCAGGGAGGTAATTCGGACTAGGAGATTCCGAAAATACAAACTTTTTGAATTTATATTTGTCTGTCTCTCTGTCTGTTAAGGCATCACGTGATAACTACTGAACAGATTTAAATGAAACAGAGCTAGCTTGTATTTCGGGACGTAACTTAGGATAGATGAAAATAGCGAAAAAAATGGTGCTGCCATCGCATTTTTTTTTGAATACTACTAAACTTATATGAATGAAACTCGACATAGTGTTGGCTTATAACCTAAGTGAATATTAAGAACACATTTTATCCCGATAAATGACGTCGTTTCCTTAGAATAGAAGGATTAACAAAATAGATGGCGCTACAATCGCGATTTTTCAATTCCTTAAAAATACCTACGTTGTCATAAACAACATGTCATTAATTTTATTACTTCAAATCAGGTTGGCTACGACTCACCTCTATGTTTTGCTGGGCAGTTGTGTGTAGGCTATATGGACTTAGTTTGTTTGTTATTGTAGTGAGTTTAAGAAGAAATAGTAAAGTTTTAAGAGTGAAAAATTACAGAATATAGCCTCCTTTACCAAATATATTATTTGTAGTAATCAAATGTAATTAGAAATCATCATTCACATTTCATAAGTTTTTGTTTAAGTACCGTCCATAGGTATTTAATTCCTTTGCCTCTTATTATACATTCTTTAAAAGACAAAAATCTTAGTTTAGTTCATGAGCTTTTAGCTTATGCCACTTTTTCATCTGGGATAATATTGTGACGGATACGCGTAGCGGAATTTCTTCCCCTTACGAAAAGAGTGCGTAGTATTCGCCGTAACTAAAATACAATACAATGTTGCATATACAAAGTAACAACGAGAAGAGAGCAAAGGGGTCAAAAGGGCTATCATACTGCGCGACAACGACACGGTGGAGCATCAAGACGTGAGGCTTCAAGACCATTAAGTGGCAAGACACCGCAACGTCAAATGGACGGATCAGAACATGAGTACATCGAGAAAAGCGTGTGCATCATTTAAAGAGGTATTTTTATTTAATTAATCTTTAATTAAATAAAGGCATATTCTTTAGATCAGTGTTTCCTTTCAATCCCGGTACGTACAGCACGTAACAATATTATAATTATTGAACATTTAACAGAGATGTAGCGATGAGTTATGCGCATACAATAATGTAGCTGTAATTTTTAAGCCATTTTCACCATCAGTTAGATAAATTTTTATTGAAGGCTTACACACACACACACACACACACACACACACACACACACACACACACACACACACACACACACACACACACACACACACACACACACACACACACACACACACACACACACACACACACACACACACACACACACACACGCATAATTAAGTTTATATATAAGTAACATAGACTACTACTTACTAACTAGGGGCTACGCGGCTTAGCCGCGGAGAAACCGCTAGTAATATATAACATGTTAATGTACAAGAGAAAATTATAAATAATAAACGGGTCCCCCAATCACCGTTACTTGGGAACGTTACCAAAACGCTGTTACCACGCTAATGCGTTGCCCCAAACATAGGCCAGCCTTTTGGTCCCGTGAGTGTGTCATATATTCAATTAACTTTACCCAGTCGTAAGCTTATTTGCAAACATTTCGAAAAACATGATCCTGAACCGCGTCATTAGCGAGCTTAGTGGTCTAGATAAGGACATGTATTAATTAAGTCACATATTATCAATGTCCAAAATAGTTGTCAATGTTATTGCTAATATGATAACGTTTATTGAACTCGTCCGATGATATACACGGATGGGAGATAAACAATGCAAATGTCTGAATTACGCTTTACTGTATTTTGGGTACGGAACCATCAAACGGGATGAGTTCAGCCGGATACGTTGATTACAAGCGAGGATTTTGTGATTAGGAGTTGGTAATGCTTATCTATGTTCATTTATTTTATTTGGTTTATGTCGCGTTGCGTAGATTAACTTAGTCCCGGATAACTTAGTAAGGTTAAAACTAAGAAGTCCATGAACGTGATAAAACATGTCAACAGAAAGGGTGAAACCGATATTACCATTGGAGTGGAAGAATAGCGGAGTTGTGGAGGCATTTGGCGACGCCAATAAATCCGTTTCTATACAGAGTAGCAGGTTTCAGGATTAAGAGCTACGCTAATCGAATTCACCGCTTGCTCCTGCTACATTTGGGGCTGCTGGAAAGACCAAATGTTAGTCTTCCACAACTCCAATCGTACCTAATATCTATTTTTTATATTGACATATTTTATCACGTTCGTGGACTGCTTATTTTTAACCTTGTTGAATAGATTTTTTAATTAATCAACGTAACATGGCAGATTAAAATGGGTCGTAACAAAAAAACAATTACAGAAGTATAAACTTTAAGTATCATGTATATATGACGTTATAAATGTAAATACGACGTGCAATAAAAGTAATAAAATTTTATGACGAGCGTTTGTTAACCACATCGAGGGGTGAAATGGTATTTGGTTTAAGCGACATTTTGTTAGAGATATAACATAAATTTGTATCAATATGTTTCAAACAAATGAAGATATAATAATATATAAATAGGCCAAGTATAGTTTAGTTTATGTACGTTCGTATGTTGATAGTTTATGTGGGGGTGAACGTCCGCTTTTTTTGTTGTTTGGCTACAGAACCATAAAAAATATTAATCAAAAATATATCATAGTTCAAAAACTGCTCTACAAATCTTGTTTGAACTAGTTTTTATTTAGTCGTTTTAGGTTCTACCATCTTGTTTTTTTTAGAAATTTTAACTAGGCAATTATAAAGTTAGAGGAGTAGCATTAATTTACGAGTTTGGAAGAGTATGTCTTCTTACCTATTATCTTAAATAAGAAAGTTATTAAGGAATAACATTACAATTTTTAAAACCTGACGCCCTATACATATAGATTAAGAAAACTCCATGTATCAATTTTGCGTATCAGGGTCACTGCTGATTTTTAATATTATCTCAGTTTCACTACAATTCTGTTAGCTATCTATATAATAATATATCTCATCAATATAAATGTATATTAAAAATTTACTTATAAAAGGGATTGTAACAAGTTCCACTTTAGTCAAAATTGTTATGTATCTTTAAAAATACATATGTTAAATTTGCAAAAACATATTTAAGACTAGCTTCTGCTTGCGACTTCGTCCGCGTGGAATAGTTAAAAAAAAGTAAGTTAAAAAAACTCTCCCGATTTTAAAACATATTGGTGCTATTGGTCTTAGCGTGATGATATATAGCTTAATTATTTTTTATTGTATAAATTGTTTTATTGTATGATGATGATACCGGCAATATCAATATTTAATTAGGTGCATAAGTTGTATAACAAGCTGTTTAAGTAATTAAAGTTTTTTAACTATCCCATGGGAAAGCTTAATTTTTTTGGGATCAAAAGTATCCTATATGTCGACCAGGAATATAAGCTATCACCATACAAAATTTCATTTAAATCGCTCGAGTCTTTTCGATATTAGCCAGTACAAACAGAGAAACAAAAATTTTAAAAAAATCGTAACTAGTTCTATTTCACTTCTTATTCGACTCGGTTTTTAGCATTCTTTTTTTCATTATACAGAAATTCAACCTCTACAATTTATTATATGTATACATCTATAGATAAGACATGTCTATTTGAGTATTGTCTTAATGTATGTTTATTTATCTTTGCTTTATCTGGTGCTTATCTTTATCACAAGGTAACACTCCTCTATTGATTAAGCCGATCAGACATTGGAACGCTGAGCAAGTTTTGGTCACGATTTTAAATATTAAGGATATCAACTTATAAACGTATCCAGCGTCCGGTTCTTATCATTTTCAGGCATCTAGTAGTATACGAAACGTTTATTCAAGGTAAATTGGCGAGCTCCATATCGGCAATATCAATTTGCAGAATCCTTCACGAATTTTCGCTTACCATCAGAACATGACAATTGTTACAAAATGCACAAGATCCGAAAAATTATGTAAGCGGTGCACGACTCCCGGACAGGACTTTGACACACGCTATTTAGTATTCACCAAATAAGTAATAAACTATTAGCAATAAAAAACATTTTATAACACGAACAACATGTTGTAAATAAAAATCTAAATATAATACTTAATGGCAGTGGTGGTAGGAGTATAGGATGTGCCCGTCTGCGTAGGTATCACTTACTTCTTTCGTCAAACAGTTTCGTTGTGTTCCGGAAAGAAGAGCGACGACAGGCAGTGAAATTACTGGCACTGAAACTAAATAAGTTATATCGCAAGATAAACAATATAATAAAATTTATGGCGCAAACTTGAAAACTTTGTTATCGGACACGATGTCCACAGGAAGTGATGATTGTCACGTCTCTTTGTAGATCCATATTCCTTACAGAAAAAATAAAATGTTTTGATATTTTATTTAAATTGTTTATTTTAAGAAATTGAATCAATTGTTTTTTATTTCTACGCAACTAAGATAAGATATTTCCTAATCCAAAACCAATAACAACAAAATCGGTAAAGTCGTTCTCAAGTTATGCTCGTACATACATTTCTACGATTCATTTTTATATATAAGATGACGATTATTTTAATTATCTTTAATAAGGCATTTTAAAAATATTTTCCTCATTTTCCTTAGAAATACACTGTTGTTACCGATCTATCTACGGGACTTAAATATAGTAACTTAGGTTTTATACACAAATATCACAATCCACAGAAATTTTCAAAATTAAGTAAGTAAGCTTTATATATTTAAAAGCTAATTACAAAAATCTCATGAACCGTGAATTTTAAAAAATCTTCCCACATTTTTATTTAACTAAATTCGTGTTCATGACGTTTTATTGTTGATCATTTCCGCTCATAAAGTCGGCTTTTATTTTCGAGAGCTATGTTGTGGGGTTTTGAAATGGGAAATAGGGGATTTGACGAGGGTACACTGAGTGTCGCTACAACTAATGGCTATCAGACTGTTTTTATGTGCCCCGCTGTTACGTAACAAATCAAGAACAGTTGTTGTGTTATGCTTTCTGTTGTGTGGTGAATTACCTTTATAATTTGAGATGTTTATATCCTGGTTTATTACCAAAAGCTGGCAAACAGACAAATGACCCACCTGATGGACAGTGGTCACTGGACGTATGCAACACTATAGGTGATGCCAACGCGTTGCAGTTTCTATCATTAAAGAAATATTATTACGCTCTCAAGTCAATTTCAAGTATTAGCTCAGAGGGAAAACCTCGGCGGTAAGTTGCCTTCAAGTCGTTATTGTATAGAATAGACATGCCACGAATATTTGGGAGGAGAAGGGAAGGAAAGAATGTTTACCCCTTCTGCAACCCCTTTGTCGAGTAAATATATAGTTGTTGAGATATTAATGTTTTTTTGTAAATATAACCTCACTTATGTTTTTCACTAATATTGCACTTATATCATCCAAAGTTGAGAAATCCAATCAAAATTCCAATAGTCAACGTTGAAAGATTCAAAATAATCCGAAAACACAACAAAGTTGTTGAAAAAAGAAATAAAAACTCAACATATCTCGGCTTGGCAGCTAGGCCTTTAAGCCAAATCTTAGATTATAATGTAATTTCTTCATTTTCCTAAGCCTATGTGTAGCACACCTGAACTATAGGTTATCAACTCGTGCCATTCAACGGAGTTCTTGTGACAACTCAAAAGGCCACATTTGACTATACAGTTCACATTTCTCACAAAACACATAATTACTACTTAAAAACTATCAATATCCTACAACTATTGTTCATTTTAGAGTAATTTTACACATTTTTAGAAAATAAAACTGCATAGTACAACATCTCCTTTCAGTTTCCGCCAAAAACTCCTCTAGGAAAAACAAGAAACTTTTAAAAATGATAGATAATACTTATATATTATTATTTTACAAAGTTTATGGTTAGCAACTAGGCCTTTAAGCTATGAAAATGTTGTTCTAATATATTTTTGATATAAAATGATTGTGGTAGGCGGGTGGGTGCTAGCTAACCTATATTTTTAAAAATCTGATCTAATTGGGAGTACATTTGATCTTGGAAAAGAAATCCTGTGATAACAATGGTAAATTAAAACCATGCATTAAGCACTAAAAAAGGAGTGTTCCGAGGAACTTTCAGAATGGTGCCTTCCTCTTATTTCTTCCACCGCACCGCTCGCCATCCTGGGCGTTCATTCCCATTTCCTTGACCCCTTTCGCTCATGTACGCAAAGGTTCTCTGAAACGTTTCTCTTGCACACAGGGCATATTGAATGAGCTTAGGTCTTCCCACGGCGGTACTTCTGGGGTTTTAAATGTACATAGGCGACGGTAACGGCTTTTGATCATCCTATCTGCTACTATTTCATGAGAAAAAAGAAGTCCTTTTTACTACATGACTACATAGTCCCAGGTTTCTATTTTTACACAACAGAAAAATAATGCAGGTAGAGCTCGTGGATTCATTTAGTTAAAAACAAGACTCTAATTAACGCAGGGCGTTTAATAATTTCTATTCATAGCAAAGATATGATTAATGGTAGCTAATTTTAAAAAGGTACAACTTGATAATGTCTGTATGTCCAAATATTTACTTTTTATCAACATAGCTACTGCTGACTGCATCAACGTAGCTTTTTGTTGGTATCAAGAAATTATATTCGCAGCGGTTCTTTATAGACTTGATATTTCAGGGGATATTTCAAACACAAGGGAGCATCCACAAATTATATCACAGGAATTTCATGATTATTTGACCCCTTCCCGGATCTTGTCACAGCTGGTCACAGTCATGAGACTCCTTCCTCCCTAGTGTGATTGTTTTACATCGAGAAATTATTAAATTAAAACAGCAATTCAGATACAGTTGGAAATATATTTTTTGTCGTTAATAGTTCAAATTTCGTGTTTTAAAGTTTAAATATCGTTACGAGTGCGGGACTCGAATTAAAATGCCGTTGGAATTACTATAGAATTTATTAGAACTATACAAACACGTATATCACAGGTACAAATATAACCGGACGCAATAAGTCACAATTAAATAACACGCACAAAGTCCGTCACTATGTCGCTTATCGAATGTACGTCTTGCTCGTATCGTAATCCTCGCTTGACTGTCCCACCCCTCCGTTCGGGCATTGTTTTATATTGCATGGAGCAATATGTCTATCTCATCGTGTGCATCCGATTTCCCGGATTCATACCTGGCCACTACCTACCGGAACAGATTACAATACACAATAGGCGGCTTTCCTAATTACAAATATTAAATAAAAATAAACCAAAAGAAGTGCAAATGCGGAAAGTAATAAACCGGGTTTATGGCAGGCAGATGTGCATTTGCTTTTTTGTCCACATGTAACCCTGTATAAGTCATTTCAATCTATGACTGTTCTTTTATTCTACTCTGGACTAGAATAGAAGAACAGTCATTTTTGGAGCCAACCGGTTCTGCTGCCTATTAAGAGCGATATCATATTTTAATATAGTTTTTATATATTTTGGCAAGAACAAGACATCTACAAATGCCTAGACATCGATAAATGCACAAACATTCATTTAAAAAACAATGTTAGTTGCTATTTTATGGAAATGTACTAGTATATTGTAGAAGGGCATATATATATATATATATATATATATATACTAGCTGATGCCCGCGACTACGTCCGCGTGGTTCGGTTTTTTAACTATCCCACGTGAAACTCTTTAATTTTTCAAGATCAAAAGTATCCTATATGTTGACCGAGGATATAAGCTACCACCATACAAAATTTTATTAAATCGGTTCATTCGTTTCGGAGATTAACCGGTACAAACAAGAAACAAAAATTTGAAAAAAATCTAAATTAGTTCTATTTCACTTCTTACATCCCCCTGACTCGGTTAATAGCATTTTTTTTCATTGTACAGAAATTTGACCTCTACAGTTTTATTACATGTATAGATTACCTTTTTCCTGTACCACCTACATCGCCAGATTAGATAGCAAATTTCTTTAATTTAGGTAGCCTGAAAGAGATCGCTTTGAGGGTTAAGGCCGCCTATTGTATATCCCTAAAAATATTGTAAATATGGTTTGTTTTTGCAATTGTATATTTTATTAGTGTGCAACAAAGTGTTATCAATCTCTCTCTCTCTTTGTCTCTAAAATAAAAATGAATATGCATAGCCATTGAAAAATTTAATCATAATATCTTTTATCCACGTGAAGTTAGCCATCGATAAATCGATAAAGATTGTATGTGTAGGAAGGCACGGTTGCAGCACTAGCGACTATATTAAAAGAAATGGGACGCTGTAGAAACTGTGCCAAAATTAAATGAAACCGAATGTATTTTATTGCGTCTGTATTGAGCTCTGGATTTTAATCAAAGTGTCACAGTTTTATGTAAAGTAACTTTAAATATCACCTTTTTTGTGTTCCGTAGGCATTTTGGCAATAACGGAACTCTTGTATAATCGTTATGTTTGATTGTCTGTTTGTCTGTGTATAATAAATAATACAGTCGTTTTCTCGAAAATTATAGTTATTTTGGTATATAAGTCTGTAAAGTTCTGTTAGCTAATTTTAATAGAATGGAACAGAACGGAACGGAATGAAATGGAGTAGAATACTTTATTGCATAACATAATAGATAGTTCATGAAGTACATACAGATATAGGCCGGCAGCACATAGGCGACGGTAACCATTTTCTATCAGGCATACCGTTCGGCTTAACTGCTGTACTTCAGCAATAAAATTATGTATAAAATATGCTTTTTCTAGTTTTATATTTATTTATATAAATGTATTTTATTATGTATTAAAGTATATATATTATATCATGTATGTATATATTTATAAGATACTGATTCGGTAGTGAGAATAATGCAACATACCTCTGTTCTTATCTTTTTTTTGTCCATCCAAAGGTTATCTGGAAGAAATCGCTAATAACGATAAAACCGCCTATTGTATTGTAAAATTTTATTTCTGTTAACTGTATCTTTTAACACACAATAAAGCATATTCATTCATTCATTCATGTATTCAAGATTTTATATTTAACCAACATCAAACGGAGGAGGTTCTCATATCGACTGTATGCTTTTTTTGTATATTTGTTACGTGATTCTTTGTTAATGCGGACCGATTTATTTTATTTGTTTTATTCGAAAGAGTATGTAGTCCCATTGCCAGGATCTGATGAGTGGATCCGCGGGAAATCGATAGCAAACCTCGAATATCATAGGCACGTGCAACGTTTTTCATATTTTTTTATAAATCTATTGAAGTTATTGCTTAACGAAAAAGTAGAAAAAAATAACACAAATGAAACTGATTTCAAGTCGTTTTTGTTGGCAACACCAACATAACATAATCTTATTTTTAAACTTGCAACATTGACGTTGCTTTTTGTTTCTCCCATTTTGGTTGCAGCCGAGTGCACACGTATTTGTTATGTAAAAGTGATTTGTTATAATAACCACTAAACAGTGTTTAGTGGTGGAACTATAAATAACTATAAACAAAATATATTATATGTGCGACGAGCTGCACACAGATTTTTTTTTTTAATTTTTATGTTTTACTTTGCACCGATTTCAAGATGTTGTAGAAAATATTTATTTTTTGCTATTTAGTTACATTTCAAGTCGGTTTTGTATTTTGCTAACTAAATCTGAATCTGAACAATATCCTAGATTGACAAGCAAAGTGGTGTGATGACTAGTATCCAGGATCTAAGTAATTATTTTTTAGTTTTCAGTTAATTATCGACATCATTCGTATCTTTCTTTTCAATAAAACCTTAAAAACTTTAATAATACCTATTTTATATATAATTAAAAATTAAATGCGTAACCTAAAAACCTCGTAAGTAATTAGTATAATATTTTACCTATGTGTAAAATTAAAATTGCTAAGCTGTGTTTCGTAATATAATTTACGTAATAGTTCTGTGCTTATTTTTTTGTATATCGTCGGCGTCAGTAAAGGACCTTGTAACTACATTTTTGGTGATATTATTTTTCCCTTTAAATTGTAACACACACACACACACACACACACACACACAGAGAGAGAGAGAGCGAGAGACACAAAAGCACATAATAAAGCAAAATAACATAATAAAGAAAAATCGACAAAATTGTTACACACGCACCCACATATGTGTAAGTATGTGTGCGTGTGTAAGAATTTTGTCGTTTTTATTTAATTTTAGAAGCAACAGAAAACATGCTTTTAATGAATATAAATATATAGATATATATATATATATATATATATATATATATATATATATATATATATATATATATATACCAAAACACCAATTTAACTGCGTTCTATTTCTACCATTTGACCATGAACCCCTGAAAATAAATTCGACAGTTTACGCAAATTTCACATAACCATAAACACCATAATTGGTACTATAGTAATCAATTTACCATTAATTGTTTTGCTTCGTTCGAAAACAATATGTCGATAGCAATGGCCTTAGCTTAATTTACTGCCCATTAATTAACGATAGTGGTTTAAAAGGTCAGAGCAATAATTTTATCCAATTGTTATTTGTATCTGTCTATAAATAATCCATCTACATTTATTACTGGCTTATGTTTAACTTATCACCAGATATAGGAAAATATAACGTGAATTTTTTTTTACGCCTAAAAATAGTAAATGAACACTAAAATTAAACACCCCTTCGAGTGATTTATTTACAAAGTTTACATTACACATTACAAAAAAACATACTAAGAATATATACAAATATTTAACAATAACAGATGGGCCTAGGCCTGCGAGGAACAACACTAGCCTCGTTGGAAGATCTTCCTTTGAGACGGAGGAGCATTCCATCTCGCTCCACCCTATACGGGGACCTCCTTAAATGTAGTACAGTTATAGCGGATAAAGTTGTTCGTTTAAGATTTTGTGCTCATTTACTGTAGGTATTTGGTCATTGAATACAATTTTCCAGTGCAGTCAAGACTAAAAATGCTAGTACTATTCTAATTTTTGACTTCATTTTTTTGATATATGTTTCGTTTTCTTAGTGTCTAGTATATTTTTTGATAAGAGAGCTTAAGGTATCAAAATATTTTTTGGTGGTGAGAATATTTGTTGCCTTAATTATTAGTGTATATTGCTACAACTCACTTATTCTAAGAAGCTAAATTCCCTATAATTCTTAACCAACCAGATGTTTTATTACCCTTGCTGATTAAATTAACTATATTGTTACGTGCGAGCAGGGGTACGCACTTAGGATTGGAAGAAAACACCAGTTTTTAACTAAACGCTTTTATTAACTTACACAGTCGTACGTGATTCTTCTCCGCAGGGTTGTCCCTACACGCACAACTAACGACGCAATGTTTCGACGATAAGATGTCTCACTCACAATACCGTCACCGATATTGCGTAGACCACCTCCTGCTACTGCAGTGCTCACCTCTGAATTTACCGCGTGTAGCTCGCTTCTGGATTTTCCCTTAAACTACCCTACTCTCTACGCTAGCTCACGTTGCCTATACTTATACTTGGAAGAATCTTCTGAAACCCATAATTTCGATTTTCTTTTCGTTATTCTTTTATTTACTAGCTGTCCCTTTCTAAAATGCATTTGTCCTTGTCTTTTCCTTCCAGAATCTTTTACCTTTTTCTAAAACTTCTTAAACCAAGTAGATTGTTCCACCATCACTCGCCACAATATTATATTATCTATACTTCTTTTAATGGTTTTTATTTGTTCACTTGTTTGCGCTAATCTACTAAGACCTGAAATGTAACCTATCTATTGTCAGTCGCTCATCTCTTGGTGTTTATGGGCAGCCTTTGAGTAGAGATTATAAACCGTTTTATTGTTCAAACGTTGTAAGTTGTTAAAAGGCTTATATCTTTGGATTAAGCTTACAAGTTTAAGAATTCTAATTAATGTTCTGTGCATATTTATTAAGGGATTCTATTCAAAGGTCTATTTTACGAATATAATAAATAACGAATAAGGTCGTTCAATTGAGACATAGTTGAGTTTTAACTACGATCGAGGCGTTACAAATCCATTTCGATATCTTGCAGAGCTCAAAAGATATAATGAATATGAAGTTAAAATATTGCGTGTATAGTAGTGGACACAGCTAGAGTATAATATTATTCTACTTCGGCTCTACGATTCGCCCGAAAATCCAGTAATCATAAATAGACAGAATTGAGGTAAAAACCAAAAAACGCTGAGCGATTTCAAGAAACGAGCTTACGTTCTCTTTACTCTGAACAAGCAAACAATTTGTGATCGGACAAAGTCTAGATACATGGTCAACTTTTCTTCAATTCTGTTTTCGAACTGTCATCAATTCTAAAGACGTCTTGATCCCTATAGTTGAAAGCACGTTAATTACTCTAAAAAAAAGTAAAAAAAGTGAAGATTTCCATACAGCTTGAATCAACGAATAAAAGCAATAGAAAACATCATAAACCTCAAAAACTATTACTTAACGAATATTATTCAAAACAATTTTATTTCAGTATTTTTATGCTCTACTACCTCAATAGTTTTTCTGAATTTCTGTCTTAATTCCAAAATTAGAGAAGTGGTTAATTTGATAACTTTGGACGGTAGCATCGCCGTACCTTTAGACTAAGTATTATTTAACGCAGTTTAGTTTTAAAAATTGATATTTAGTAAGAATGTATAATATCATAAAATTCTAATCATGCCGTGTCTGTACATTGAAGCTATTAAAAAAAAACAACTTGACTACTCGTATATAACGTGGAACACGATGCAATTTTTTTTAGATTTCTTGTTTGCCTGTTCTGGATTAACGTTTCATGGATGCAGTTTCCACTGATAGACAGAAAATTATTACACTTAAAATCTGCGCTACTTATTTATCCTAGGAATCCCGCGGGAATGTTTCTGGGAATTATTTAAAATGGCCAGATTTTTTCACTGATTGATAGCAAATTATATGTAATAAACTATATGATATTTTTATCCCGGGAGTGGGTTATAGTTGTTCGGGTGCGTAAAAATTAGCTTATTCCGTCACAGTTTTCACTAAAACGATAGCTATATATCAATAAACTAAAGTTTATCACTTTCCTTTTTAATGAAGACATGAATAATATGTTACCATTAATTATAATACAAAAGTATCTTACTTAAATAAATCAATAAAATAGATATGATTTTTCTAAACCTGATTACGCCAAAGACTGTATGTAAGAAGAAACGAATAATAATCCAATGAACTTATGTTAAGGCCAAAGCCATAAACCGCGTAACAAAAAAAAAGCTTATCAGTGACAGTGACGTTTATTATGTTTAATGTCTTTTTCTTTTTGACGTTCCGCCTTCTCTCCCTTTTTCCCGCGCTCGCGCTGATATGCAATTCCTTCGCTGCCCGCTCCCGCAAGTAAATTATATTGTATAACATAATAAAAGTGCAATTATCCGTGCTCCAATTCCTGTTGTGTGTTGTATGTGCAATCTCAGCAATCAACTTATAAGAAGAAAGAAAACGGGCCGGCCCAAAGAAAACACCAGCAACAATCTTGTAAGTCACACACAAAACCTATTTACAAACAAACCAGCACCTACAGTCCACCCCCTTTGGTTCACACCAACTTAATATATATTATTATACTTATTATATAAATAAGTACTGGTGGATATCTAAGTCCTTTGTTTGGTCACGTCTTGATAAAGTTAAGGAATATTGTACATGTAACGATCCACGAGGTATCTTTTTACGTTAAAAAAAGCAAACAATCTCCGGCCGGCTTGTAAGTGGTCATAATAATGTGATTCCCTGTTACTGTTTGAATGTAAACAGATTTTATTAGTACCCAAATAGACAAGCCGTGGTTAAAATCAACATCTCTGTCGGCTGTTGTAATTATTCAAATTGATTGATTGTGTAATGTTACTATTATGGTATAAAATAGATCGGACAAGTGCCTGTAAGACTCAGACAACGTATAATAATAAAAAAAAAAATCGGCAGACAAGCACACACACACTGTATATCCCCAAATTAAGCAATTTACGCTTGTGTTATGGGTAATATACAACGGACCATTCTGGGGCCGACCCCAGACACCCAGACCATAGTAAATAACGGAGAAAATACGTTTCCGAAATTTACTATACCAGGAATCGAACCCGGAGCCTCTGCGTTGCAGTGAGGTAATCCGACAAAGGCTTAGCCCGCTCAACCACAGAGGCCGTCAAAATAATAATGGTCTGACATAACGTCAAGATTACGAAAGTTTATATTTTAGTCATTGGGCTACATAACCCTAGAAGCATTTAATAGAATATATTCCATATTCCAAAAATATCCAATGTATAATATTATACAAACCAATTTTTATGTTGATAATCTAAAATATTATAAAATTATAAACATGCTGTGTCTGTACATTGAAGCTAATTAAAGAAAACAACTGTAATAGACTATATAAATGATGGAGAACACGATGCAATTTTTTGAGATCATGTCTGTTTGTCGGTTTGTCCGTTTGTCTGTTTGTTCTGGATTCACGTAAAACTACTGGGCCGATTTCGATGTGGTTTTCGCTGATCGACAGCTAATTGTTAGGCTTAAACTCTGCGCAACTTTTTATCCTGGAAAACCCGCGGGAATTTACCCGGGAGAGGTTTTAAGTTGTTCGGATGCTTAAAAATTAGCTTTATCCGACACAGTTTCTACTAAAACGATAGCTTACATTCTTTTTTTAATGCTGCGATACTTTGTGTCCCGAGAATCCCGCGAGAATTTCAAGTCAAACGTGGACGAAATCGTGGGCAAATCCTAGTTTTAAATATAATGTCTTTCTACTGAATACTTATATGAGAGTATATACGGTACTTTTAACTTTTTAAGAATAATTTCAATGATTCACAATGATGATTAACATATTTATCTAAACTATCAAATTACACTAACCTAAAAAAATACAATTAAATAATGTTGATAATATTTTTTAAGTTCTATATTTTTTAGTTAGGTTAGATCTTAAATACGAGTTTTATGACAAAAATACAATTTAGTAAAATCCAATAAAGTTCTAGAAACTTGAATGTATTTGAATTTTCCACAACATGCACAGCTTTGTTATCACCTTAAAACCGGATATGTTATATATCATATAACTATACATTGTTTTTCCTTAGATCATTTTAGTACATTACCAACAGGATGTTTGCATTGAATTACACTACTTAATGATGTGAATGTCTTAGACAATATAAGTCACATCTAAAGTTAGATATTACATTAGAAAATGTATTATATATTAATCATCTAAAGACAGAATTTATCTAAAATTTTATCCAAAAATTTGTCTTTTAAGGAAAAACGAGGTATGTATTAATTGATTTGAATAAAAAAGGTACTAAAAATTCTCGTTTATACTGTAATAGTGTGGCGAGTGATAATGACACGTTTTAATTGATTTAAGAAGTTTTAGAAAAATGTAAACGATTCTGGAAGAAAAAGGTTCAGGGAGGAAAAGACCGAGATAGATAGATTTTTAGAAAGGGATAGACAGTAAATAAAAGCATAACGAAAAGAAGATCGAAATTATTGGTTCCAGAAGATTCTTCCGGTTATATAAGCAGCGTAAGGCCTACCGGGGGTTCCGTTGAAGACAGCAAAGCGACAAATGCGATACGAGAGAGTTGGAAGAAGAGTTAAGTAGAAGACAGTAACGAATTTAGTAGGAAGTTTAGTGGTGAATTTAGTGAAAAGTTTAGGGGGCAGTTCAGTAAAGGAGGAGTGTAGCGTAGTTTAAGAGAAGATCTAGAAGAGAGCTACATGCAATAAATTCGGAGGTGAGCACTACAGTAGCAGGAGGTGGTCGACACAATATCGGCGATGGTATTGTGAGTAAGATATACTATCGTCGGAACAGTGCGTCGTTAGTTGTGCGTGTAGAGGAACCCTGCGGAGAAGTATCACGTACGGCTGTGTAAGTCAATAAAAGCATTTAATTAAAAAAACTAGTGTTTCCTTCCAATGTCAAGTACTTACCCCCGCTCGCACTTAAAAAATATATCACAGGAAAGAAAACTTAACGTAAATTGTGTTCTACCTGTTATCCCTTAAGGCTGTAAGTAGAATACTGAGCTTAGGTCATCGAAGTCAATGGGTAAGGTTCCTAGAAGGCTAGCTACGTTACCGCGCTGGGTCGCCATACTGATCAGTTGTCTCCGAGGTAGGAACAAGCCCTCTGATCTCCCAAAGAGTCAATGAGTTCTTTTGAAATATCTTTGTAAAGATACCCCACCGCAGTCCAAGCATTTCAACAGTAAACGGCATAAACATATAACTATCACTGAGGGTTGCACATTTGCGCCGCTTGAGTGATTCGCCTTCGAATCGGCCGATCTAGACGTGTTCGGTAAATGTGATTCGGCCTACCTAGAGATTCGCCACTACTACTGTTACTAATAAATATAGAATTGTGCGATGGCTACCCTAATACTTATTTCGCAATTTTTAAATAAATTAAAGATAAAATTCACAATTACAGTTTTCAAAATTTGAACTATACACAATTATGCTGCACTTTCTCAGTAGAATTATTTAAAATATTTATTTTCCTTTCCACTAAACTCAAAAATGAAGAAAAATATTCTTAAGTATAGGTACAAGCTGCGCGCAGAAGGTTCGCCAATAACTACTTGCTATTATTTTATATACTTATCTAAAGTATATACAATAATAAATTTATGGCAACAACTATTTATGTAACCTTTTTTGTCAACCCTACTGACCATCGACGCATGACATCATGAGGCTATCGGCAAACCTAATGCCTAGGAGGTAGAAAAGTAGAAAAGCCGGGAGCCCAAACTAGGATATAATCTTGTTATTATGGCACTCCTGCCCCCGTCAGCTCCAACTTAAAAATATATTGTTAATTGACTTGCATTAGAACTACATAAACATACTATAAAAGAAATGCTTTACAAAGGTAATAAAGAAATATACACAAAAATAGGACAGTCAAACAAAAGTAAGTCGACTTACAAAAATTTGCATCCTCATGCATTTTGTACAAGTGTACACACATTATGTCAAAAGCGTTTACAAGTAAAAGGAAATCCGTGCAGGAACGGAGAAAGAATACTATTTCCTGCGGCCAGGCGGCTTGTCGCAAGAAGCGACAAAAAAAACCCAGAGCCAGGTATTTACCCGCCTGGACGGCTAACATCCCTGGTTTAGAGTGTACCGCCATAATAATCTTGAGTTGTGTTCCGGCATTAGTAGCCAGGTTCTAGTCTCCCTTTAGAGAGCAGCGGCGCATTTGCTGTTACATGTGTCTATAGGCGATGGTAATCAGTTTCCATCAGGTGGGCCGCGTGCCTGTCTGTTGAACTCGTGCAATAAAATAAACATAAAAACATTATTATTAAAACAGTTCTATAATTATTTCAATTGCAATTTAATATTTTAAAAGTACAATGTTATTTTAACGTCGTTTCTTTTATATGTAAATAATATTAATTATCGTAATATGTGTCTGTATTTCTATTATACTTTTAAATATATCGTTCCTAAAAGGATTACACAAATTTTTGTATCCTCACATAACTCGCCAGTTGCTATAAAACATACCGACTCCAACTTCTTCTTCAAATTTTTGTTTAAATGTCATTTTACAAATTAAGGTCTTATTATTCCTAATTTGATTCACAAATGAGGGTATTTTGTTACAAAATATTATAAAAGATATTTTTCCTCGTCCATATTTTCCTTTTACTATCTTAATTTAGAATGTTTAAATTAGCCAAATTGCTGGAGGGCTCACATATAACATTATTATTGTTCTCATAGGATAAGATAAAATAAATATTTAATACTCCGTTTTTATACGAAGCATATTCTAATAATACCGATTTAACATTATAATTATGAAGGAGGCATAATAGGTAGTCTGGTGACCGAGAGGAAAACGTTCTGGCAACATAAGCCGGTCTCAAAACTTTCAGAAAAAGGTAGAAGATTCTGGAAGGAAAAGACAAGGACAGATACATTTTAGAAAGATAGAGTAGATAGATGATGAACAATAGAATAACGAAATGAAGCTCGAAATTCTAGAATGTTCAGGAAGGAAAAGATAGAGATAGATAGATAGATGTTTAGAAAGGGACAGACAGTAAATAAAAGAATAACGAAAAGAACATCGAAATTATGTGTTCTAGAAGATTCTTCCGGGTATATAAGCAGCGGAAGGTGCGCCTACGGGGGAGTTCAGTTTAAGACAGCGAAACGACAAGTGCGATACGAAAGAGTTGGAAGAGAAGTTTAGTAGAAGACACTGACGAGTTTAGTGGAGAGTTTGGTGGGCAGTTCAGTGAAAGAGGAGTTAAGTGTAGTTTAAGAGGAGATCCAGAAGCGAGCTGCGCGCGGTAAATTCAGGGCTGCAGTAGTAGGAGGTGGTCTACACAATATTGGTGACAGTATTGTGATTGAGACTTCTCATTGTAGGGGCAGAGCGTCGTTAGTTATGTGTGAAGGGGCAACCCTGCATAGAGGAATCATATACGGCAGTGTAAGTCAATAAAACCATTTAGTTGATAAAATCTGGTGTTTACTTCCAATCGTAAGTGCGTACCCCCGCTCGCACGTTGCAGTATACTAATCCACATATTTAGATTATGAATTGGGAAATTTAAGGTTTTAGAGCTTAAAATCTTCATTTAATAAAATATGTTTCAAAATGTTGCCTTAAACGGCTTTTAAGATGTGATACTTCTATTGCGTGTTTTTTCGTGGTTCCATTGCAAATAACAAAAAAAAATGGAAATTTTCACATCTACACATATGACAGATTGGTATAGTGTATTTAGTTATTTATAAGACTTAACTCAACTTTTTCAATGACTGTTTTCCGAAGAACCGTATGAACAAGGACTGCAAAAGTAGCACAAAATCTTTTATTACGTAAAAACATCTCCTTTTTTATGAAAAAAGCAAGGAAGCTGATTATATGTGCCCTTTTATACCTTTCCTTGGGCTCTTGAACAGGTCTTTCACTAAAATAAATGATAATTATGTGAGCTATTATCTATATATTAAATACTTTCTTTAGGCTTTCATTGCCAAATAGCAAAAAGAGTGTATTTCATCATCAGTACAGAACTATTCAAAGTATGTACGTGGACTGACTCAGCCGATTTGTCGAAATATATTTTATCGTTAATCTAAACTAATATTATAAAGAGGAAAGATTTGATTGTTTATTTGTTTGCATTGAATAGGCTCCAAAACTACTGAAACGATTTGAAAAATTCTTTTACTGTTAGGAAGCTTTTTTTTTAAGGCAGGGGAGATGCTTTTCGCACAGTACCAGGTCTTTTGCTAGGGATTAGACCATAGGCATTACCAAGGGGGCAATCCAAACACTAATCAACCGGCTTGTGTGGAGACTCGATAACTCAATACCCCACTAAAACCACCCTCCTCCCATGTGCCCCGCGCTGTGGTAGGAAGATCGTGAGACATAGAACGTAGTTACGCCCACGCCGATCCTAGCGCATCAGTGCTTGAGAATGCTCCGGGAAGCAGTGCAAACTCACTTCGACAACAGGGGTGAAGACTCCTCTGCTCCCTAGACGCATGCGCACTTGTACCTCTCTCCCTATCTCGTTCCGCGGCTTCCTTTTGAGACATAACAGTCTTGAAGAAATTGGCCGCACCCACCCAATGTTCATCGCTATGCAGCATGGCTTGCGCCACACTGCCCAGCGAATCGATCGGACCTACTATTTTCTCGAGTTCAAACCTCTGGGGTGCCCATGCTGCGCACTCGACTAGCGTATGAAACGCCGGGTCTTGATCGCCACATTGGCGGCATTGGGGTGAAGGCAAGCAGCCCGCAATCTAGCACAGATACTTATCGAAGCAATCGTGCCCGGTAAGTATCTGCGTCATTCTGAAGGTCAGAGTCCGGCGTTTCCGCGAGAGCCAACAGCTGCGGTCGAACCGCTTCCACGGTACCAATGACAGTGATAGGGTTTTCCAACTCTACTGACCAAGATTGGATCATGGTCGCGGTTTCCCGCGTCCTGATCGGCTGCAGCCCGGCCAGGCACTACACCTAGCCGAAAGAGGGCGCCTGCGGACCTCACGAGTATGAGAACTAGCTGCTCAAATTGCGCTTAAACAGCCATTTCCCATCGAGAATCAGCCCCAGATATTTCATATACTATCCCCGGGTGACATAGGCTATATTATATTTTCAAAAAAATTAGGGATCCTTACTAAAAACTCCAATAATGTAACCCAAGGTGTAAAAACATTACTTAAAATCGCGTGCGCTGCGAAAAATATTGATGATAGAATAAAATAATGTACTACGACTTTGCAGAACACATCATTATCTACAAAATATACAGCATGTGTTTAACTATTATAGTTATGCCACAATAGGTGTTCTTTTATTTTAAAAATTTAATTGAAATGCCGCCGCTAGAAAAGGCTCTTTATTTGTATCTTGGTATTGAGGCTTATCAAAATAAATTACTTCATATTCAAGACTGCTTCAATACCTTTATATAACTCTTTGAATTATTCAATTCGAACATTCCATTCGAAAGATATCATGAGTTTAAAAATGTTATTATTAGAAAAAAGTTGCATGGTCGCCGCGCACCCTGCTCGGCTAACTAGGCTTATGCGATGTAGGCGTCATTGGGGTACGGGCCGTACGGGAGGGGAAATATATTGAATTCACTTAGAAGGTAATTAAACTCAACAAAAAAGTTATTTTTAGGTACCCGTGCGAAGACGGGGCGGACCGCTAGTTAGATAATAAACTAAAATTAACATCTCTATCATCGACGCTTTCACAACTAACCGTATAAAGTACTAGGATTGCAAAAGTTGGACGAAATGTTGTAATACGTAAAAACATCCCCTTTGTCATGTAAATGCTAAGGAACCTGAATCTATTTACCTTTTTATCTTTTTCCTGGAGGTCTTGATCAGGTCTTTAATTAAAATAAAAAAATGTGGACTGTCTTCTATTAAATACGTTCCTTAGACTACCATTGCCAAATAACAAAAACAATTGACGTTCGTCATCACTACAGAACTATTTAAAGTATGTACGTGTAATGAGCCACACTCAGCTGATTTGCATGAATATAATATTTAGATAACTAGGATATGCCTGCGACTTCGTCTACGCTTGACTTGAAATTCCCTCGGGATTCTCGGGATAAAAAATAGCGCAGATTTTAATTCTACGAATTTGCTGTCGATCAGCGAAATCCAGATCGAAATCAGCCAAGTAATTTTAACGTGAATCCCGTACAAACAGACAAACAGACAAGAAATCTAAAAAAAATGTATTGTGTTCTTCATCGGTTATATAATCTATTCCAGTGGGTTTTTTTTAATAGCTTCGACGGCATTTTAAGAATTTAATAATATTTTGGATAACCATAAAACTACATCTCTAGCAAAGATGCTTTCCCAAACAACCGTCTAAACAAATTACCAGAACTGCAAAAGCTGCACGAAATCCTTTAATACGTAAAAACATCTTTTTGTTATTCAAAAGGAAAGGAAGCTGACCTCAGCTACCCTTTTATCTGTTTCCTGGAGCTCTGGGTCAGCAGCTCGTGAATGCGGTCGAAAAATTGGGATTTATTGCTTACGCTCAAGTTTCAATATGGATCATATATAGTCGAGTTAACAAAGCGTATTTAAATAACTCTGGGTATAGAAATGGTGATGCATAACGATATGGTGAGGTGTAATGGAAATAGAGTAGGCTACTTTTAGGGTTGCCAACCATACTTTATAATAACGTATCCTACTTTATTTTTGGTAAATATACTTTATACTTTTACATAAAAATAAAGTACGTGAAAACACTCTATTTCCAATATTTACTCTGATGCGTAAAATTAAATACTTATATGGATAATTACTGAACTATTATTGATCTAGCGTTCACTGAAAGAGTTTATTCAGTAATGAATCTAAAATTTCGAGAAGAAAGGAACAGAGCATCTATAAATTTAATAAAAAATGAATTGTTTGTTTATTTAAATTTAAATTGGGAATGTAAAGATAGCTTCCAAAAATTTAAGGATAATGAAAAGTTGTTAGTGTGTGCTAGAAGCACACAAAAATATTGGTTCCAAGAGAAGAAATAAATAAAATTTTGAAAAATACTTATTTTTCTTCCAAATACTTTATTTTTCCCTGCTTAAAAAATGTAATACGTTATTTTTCTCAAAAATAGTTGGCAACCCTAGCTACTTATCTCTGAATTTCTATAAATGTATTACTATTAATTATTTTACCTTACCTTTAGTAGAAAATTGACATTAATTGTATGGGGGTTTATTGTTATCTATATATTCTAAAATTAATTATTTACATTTACAAGTATTTTATATGTGCAGTTTGTGGACCAATAGTACACAAAGAGCTGCCAACGCCTTGCAGGTCTAATACAATAATGATTTTAGGATGTTGATGTGGCTGCCCCGGTTCTGCAATGCGTCAGGTATGTTTGCAGAAGCACGAGTAGATGATTATTATGCCATTGCTAGGAAAAGAGCTGCCTCGTTGCTCTGCAGGATTCGGGCCAGCTCAAACAACATTCAAAAGTACTGGCTGACAGGTTTGATGTGCCCGTATTCAATTTTTGTGCTAGCTAATGTAAAACTAGCACAACAATTGTAACAAAACTTTAGGCTATCAGTTCTACTAACACTAGTTTTAAGTATTCCTATTTTGTGTCATTTTACAAATCAATATATGAATCGTATGACGTAAATAGAAATAATTGATTATTATAATTATAAATTATATATCTCTGCAGACCACGGGTCATAAAAATGGCCCGGACTTTTGAGGGCTTGCATGGGGGGCATGGGAAGGCCGATACGTAGACGTCCCTTGACAAATTTAATCTAAATCTGGAGTGACACTGACCGGCGATTGTCCCTGTCTACACCGTATAAAAATGCACCTAAGGTCAAGCATCAGTCAGTATAGCATTATTGTAGGGAATGAGAACCAAGAATACTGGGCTTTTGGAATGAAGTGCTCGTGGAACCACAGATTGGGGACTGTGACGTCTGTCCGTCGCAATGTTCAAGAAACATGGAAAATATAGGCACTCGCCACTCACGCCATGGGCCTCTAAAGATGCCGTACAAGTTTGACGAGGGGCACCATGGGTATGGGTGTCCACTCCTTGCTGGTTGGCTAAAGCAAGTACGGCGGGGGGGGGTCTTGGTCCCCGGGTTCGGGTACGAGGTATCGCTACTCACCTAAGGCTGCCACAAAGCCCCCCTGCGGGTATTATTATTTATTTATTTTTTATGTATTCATTTATTCTCAAAAATTTTGCATTTTTTTGTAATGTAATTTTACATTTTATTTTATTGTATTGTATTTTATCATAATTTTTTATAAAAAAATTGATAGAATTATTCTTTTATAAAAATACATCAAAAATAAACACATATTCAATAAAAAATATAAAATCTTGCAGCTCACCGCCAGCAGGGCCTGGGGTCCAAACTACCGGTGGTTAGGGCTCCAGAGATAGGAACCTCCTTATTTATTTTATTATTACATAAAAAACAGGCGATAAAATAAGACCTAATTGTTGAACTTTTAAAATATCATGACAGAAATATTTTAAACTAGCTGACCCGGCGAACTTCGTACTGCCATATTTTCTGAATTCCTAAAAGACTTTGTTTCATGACACTAAAAAAAATTCACCAAAATCGCTCGAGGTGATTAGGAGGATTCTAGAACCCGATTTCAGCGCCACCTACCGGTTTCAATTGTGAATCTAAGCCATCCGGGGACACAAAACAAATATCATCAAAATCGGTACGTAAAGTCGTTCTCAAGTTATGGACGTACATACATTTCTACGTTTCATTTTTATATCTAAAAAGATTACTGTATAAATAATCATTGAATGAATGAGTGAATCTTTACTTGTAGAAGTACAGGTAATAATTGTACAAAAGATGTCAATTGGGCTCACTATATTTGACCTACGTACTGTAATGGCTAACGCTAGCGTCCTAAACTCAAGGGCGCGGGTTCGAATCCTGGCCGGAACTCATGCATCAATTAACCAGTTTTCTGACCTAATGTGCATATTGTTACAATTACCCCGTGCTAACAACGATGAAGGAAAACACCGTGATGAAACCTGCACATCGAGATAACCAATGTGTCAAACCCGCTAAGCTGCATTTGAGAAGCGGGGTGGGTTCGTTTTTTAATAGTGGGAGGCCCAATCACAGCAGTGGAACGTTTACAGACTGTTATCATTATATTAATACGTGAAGCAAAAACTTTGTACCCCTTTTTACGAAAATTGCGCGGACGGAGATGTATTAAATTTTGCAGACTTATAGTTTATATAAAGAAGGAGTGCAGAAAGCTAATATTTTTTAAAAATTATGCATATAAAATACATTAAATCTATAAAATAAAAAAACATTACGCACACTACCATGTATTTGACACACATGCATATATAGTCTTTTGTTTATTGTTAAAGTCAAATTAACAGTGTAGCCTTGGTGAAATCTGTGATTATAGAAGTATATTCTTTGACAACAGAACCTTAATAATGTTCAAACTCATAATTTAAATTAATTATGGTCGAATTTAGACCACTTGGCGACCACTAGTTATTATAAATAATCATTAATACGAAATGGCATCCGTATAGACCCATAAATAAGTGACTGTGTTATACGAACAAACGGATATAACCATTTCAAGTCTTCCTTTTTGTATCAAAACAGCTACGGAAATCTAAAGAACTTACATTTATAAATATATAAATACATATTGTCAAGCCTATTTCCTATTGGGGTAGGCAGAGACAATGGATCTTCACTTGCTTCATCAACTTTTAATAATCTCTTCATGCACGTTTATAGTGCTATTTACCTGACCTTCCTTCGAAATATTTTGAGCTCCTTAGTAAAATACTGAATTTATGAAAGACGACCACAGAGCTATCGATTACTTACTTGTAATGGCATGTAAAAACTTTCGTGTTATAAAGTTTAAACGCGTTTCCCTTGTCTTAAGAACTTATAACAAGTTTTCTTAGTTTGAAACCATTGTTTTGTTAGTAAAGGAAACTTTGAGGGTTCTTGGTGAAAATGATTTTAGAAGAAAAACTATAATAAACTATCTACAAATATTTGTTTTTATTACAGGTTTGATATTGGTCCCAAACCGCCGTCGGGAACGTTCCCTAAAGGCTGACATTTCCTTATCAAGTGGCATTGTTTATTTTGTATAAGAAGAATACAGAGAATACTGGCGGGAAACGGTCAGCCTTAAAATAGTCGTGCTTCATACGATGAGTAAGAGTTCCAATGGTCCACTTCGTACCAGTAACTCACCTTTTTTAACGAGGGGAAATCTGATTAACGACAAGCCGCTCCGGGGGATATGTAGTGGGGATCGCCACGTTGTAGTGGCACTAACTATGGAGTGCTAGTGCCACTAGTGTTGGGGTGGAAATGCATCGTTGTTCGGTCTTCCGCCTTAGTGTCAGGGCCATAGGCTTTTAGCCTTGCCATTCCATAGGCCCTGACAGGCGTCAGCTCAAAAGCCTCTTATTATGCCAGTGGAACTAAGTTCCCAGCAACTTCATGGTCTCTTCGGTGTGAGGCGGTTTGTAACGCGCCCCACGGGAGTATAGGTGACGTACGCGAGAAACACCGGTGCGCGTTTATTTCGACGGCTACCACTATCTCATAAACCCTATCTCATTCCTCTATTCCATTACCCTATCCCCATTCTACTATCCCATCTACCCTATGGCATTCCTCTATTCCATTACCCTACCCCGATCCTACTATACCTTCTACCCTGTCGCATTCCTCTATTCCATTACCCTATCCCGATCCCACTATCTCATCTACCCTATCTCATTCCTCTATTCTATTACTCTATCCCGTTCTGAATATCCCATCTACTCTATATTATTCCTCTATTCTATTACCCTATCCCGTTCCTTCTATCCCATTCATTCTGTTTGATACATATACTCCATCCTCTTCATCCCATCCCCCTATGCCATCTCCTTTATCCTCTTGTCTCTATTTCATCCTAAAGGCTGGCAGCACGCTGGCTTAGCCCCTGGTGTTGCAAACGTCTATAGGGAACAGTAACCACTTTGCATTAGGTCGACCCCCTGCGTCTTTGCCAATTTCGCAATAAAAAAAAAAAAATCTACATACTATTACATGCCGACAAAAAGTAAATGCACATCTGCCTGCTATAAACCCGGCTTATTACCTTTCCCGCATTTAGACTTCTTTTGTTTACTTTGTGTTTAGAATTAGTTATTAAGAAAAAACATTCTATTGTTATTGTACTTGTTTTATGGCCGTCATTAAGCAGGTGTATCGAACTAATTCTTGTTGTTATTGTTTTGCGTCGAGGCATATTGTATTTGTACAAAATAAAAGGGATGCCCGAAGGGAGGGATGAGGCAGTCAAGCGACGATTACAATACTAGCAAGACGTGTACATTCGATAAGCTATATAGTGACGGAATTTGCGCGTGTTATTTAATTGTGCATTACATTTGTACTGGTTGTATCCAATTATATTTGTACCTGTGTTTTTACGTATTTGTATTGTTCTAATAAATTCTATAGTAATTCCAACGGCATTTTGATTCGAGTCCCACACTCGTAACAATACAATGTTATAATTTTTTCATGACACTAGGTAATGTAATTAACTGTATATATAAAATACTAGAACATGCCCCCGACTTCGTCCACGCTTGACTTGAAATTTCCGCGGGATTCCCGAGACAAGGTATCGCAGCATTAGAAAAAAGAATGTAAACTATCGTTTTAGTGAAAACTGTGTTGTTTTTAAGAAGTATTATTCCTGGGTGACATAGGCTATATTTTATTGTGATTAATAATATTTTTAATTTTTTAATGACGCCCAACGAAGTGGTCACGGGTCAGCAAGGACAGTCATAAAATGATATACCTTTTTTAATGTTGTAATATTTATGAAATTAATCAAATTAAGAAGGACCTAAATGACATTTCAATTTACAACTGATTCAACTTAAAAAAAATGTTTTAAATAATAAGACGTTAATAGAAAGATTTAACTGAGATTTTCTATAAAAACAAGTACACTATTATATTAAGTGAAAGACTTTCTTTGTGTGTTGAAATTTTAGATTGTTGTTCTCGTTATTACTGCCCTGTTAAATTTAATTTCACTGTCCTCAAAACAAAGCATTATAAGTAATTTTAATTATCTATTATAAAAATTCTGAAACATTTCAAATATTTCATTAAACACTAATTTAGATAATATAATTTGAGAAGCTATCGTGTGTTATTAAATTTTAAATTTCAAGTGTGCCTTTCAATAAGATTCGTCTTTTCATTAAATAAATTGCTTACACCAGACTAATAAATACCTATCTCATGAATATGCTCTCAAACCAATTAACTTAACCTGAAGATTCTGTTCTATCTCTCATCTGATACGATTTATATAGATTCAGATTTTATTTTATTTCTATAATTTGTATGTCCTTGAAGACCACGGGCCATAAAAATGGCCGTGACTTTTGGAGGGCTTGCGTTGGGCCATGGGAAGGCCAACACATAGAAGCCCCTTGACAAATTTAATATAACTGTGGCGTGACACTGACCGGCGATTATCCCTGTCTATACCATATAATAATGCACCCAAGGACAAGCCCCGGCCAGTGTGGGAAATGAGAACAAAATTTGTCCGACCTGTCCTATCGTCTAAACTGCCTCTGAGGACGACGATTGAGATCTACAAGACCTATCTCCGCTCCAAGCTGACCTACGCTGCTCCAGATTGGTATACGCTGTGCTCGGCCATCAGGAAGAAGCAGTTACAAACCCAGCAAAACATCGCCTTGCGTATATGCACAGGCGCGGGTCGATATGCCCGCAACGACATCATCACCCGCGACCAGGGAGTCACCAGTGTGGAGGACTTTGTGGTGATGTCAGCGCATCGAATGTTCGACCGCGCCGATAACGGCAGCCACACCCACCTACACGGCATCGCGCCACTGCACGCGAGACCACCGGACCGTGAAATACGAGGCCCCTGGAGACCGACCCCCCGTGACCTTATACGGCCGGATTAGGGCGATGTTGTGAGATCGCGAACAATCACAATGTGGCGGATAGGCCACCAGACGCCTCAGATGGCCACCCAAACCCGTGATGGCCATCGGATGCCAAGACTGGCCCACCATGCCGCTGAAGGAGCCAACGTGAAGCCCGCGAAGGCCACCGAAAGCCCCTGATAGGCCATGCGAGCCGCCGACCACCACGGCGGCTCCAAAAACCCAATTACCGGAGGGTAGTTATCCTCTGAGCGAATACCGGGGTAAAGAATCTAGGCTCAACACTCCTCACCGCTTTGCCACCCCCAACCTCATAGGGGTCGGCGAAGTCGAAGAACTCGATCAGAACAAAAAGGCCCGAGCTATTGGGGTGTACTGCTAGTGGTACTAGGGGTCTGGGAATTTGGGGACTATGGCGTCTGCCCGTCGCAATGTTCAGGGAACATGGAAAAATGGACAGACGGTTATTTCTATTATTATTATATATTAATATATTTTATTCTAATAGTACTTTTGTTTTGTCTATTCGTGAGTGACTGTAAAGGCCCTAGCGGAAGACCAGGGCTGGTTCGTTCAACCAGCATCTTGCTGAGTTAAGACCGATATAGAACTAGTTCTATTTTAATATTTTATAAATATATTTAGTTTTGTATGTAGTATATGTATGTAATAAAGATTTTTTCTTTATTTCTTTCTATTTAGTACTTGGATTGTTAAAGTATGGCTTACCTACTGTTCATAATTTAAAAAAAAAATAGAACTGTTATAATTCTTTCTTGTATACCCGGCCTTTTGTCTGTCTGCCTTTGTATGTATAAGTATATGTATTGGAAAAAAAAAGTTTAGGTAGCCATCATATAAGCTTAAGTAGATTAAGCAGACGCTAAAAGCAGAACAGACAGAACCTTTAAACAATAACAATGCCATCAACAATAGAGAATTATTAAACTTTTTCGTAGTTGTCTAAATATGAGATCAGCAATGTTTTTACCTTTCAAGAGATGCTCTTATCTAAATTCCGAGTGATCCGAATTACACTGAAATGGAATATGGAAGGATGTAAGTTTTCGACAAAGCCATAGATTTTACGCGTTAGCAGATGTGATCGGTGGATGGTTGATATAATAAAAATGGGAATTTATGATGTGTACGTCATTTGAAAATAGAATTGAATGTGGATCGAGAATTCATCTGATATTGTGCTAAAAGAATTAGTGTTTCGTGGAAATAGATACTTAGCTGGGATTGATTACTTTAACACTTTTATTTTTTTTCAATAACGGAAATCTGTTAAGTATTTCGCACGTATAATTAAATTTAAAAAAATACCCAAATCAAAACTGACTTCAAAAGTAACTAAAAAAAATAAAAAAATGCTACAACATCTTGAAATTATTACATTGTTACGAGTCGCGAGACTCGAATTAAAATGCCGCTTAGATTTACTATAGAGTTTATTAGATATATACAAACACGTATAACACAGATATAAATATAACCGAACACAACAAGTCCAAACATAATCCAGAAGGTCGTAATTCGATAAAGTACCACTCGCGTCTCGCTTCGCTCGTGGTTCTCGCTCGTCTGACTCCTCTTGACGAGCTTGACGGAGGTCAAGCCATCGTTTTATACTGCACAAATGCAAATATGTCTGTCGACGTAATTTCATAGAAATCGTAATCCGCACACCTGGCTAATTATGCCTGCAAATGGCCATAAACGAGTACAATAGTCTATTCTCCACAATAAACAATAAATAAGTAAACAAAAGAAGACAATCATAAAAGAATTACAATTAGTTCAAATGCCGACAGGCAATAAAATATGTTTTTATAGATACGCAGGTGGATTTTGTTTCCATCGGATCTTAAGTTGTAACACTATTTTCCATTTTTTTCATGTATAAAACATTTATTTTTGATTATCAAATACAATAAAAGAAAACTTATTTGTACTTATATTCTACCCATAGTAGTAGTCTTGTATTCCCTCTAGACTATAAGTAGAATACTGAGCCTAGATCACCGTCTTCTATGGGTAAGGTGCCCAGAGGGCTGACTATGTTTCCTCGCTGAATAGCCATACTGATCCGTTGCCCGAGGTAAGCACTAGCCCTCTGATCACCTGAAGAGTTAATGAGTCGTTTTGATTAATTTTGATAGAGGCTCATGGCCTCAGGACCCCACGGTCCAAGCGTCTCTCGACAGCAAACGGCACAAATATATATAACTCTCACTGAGGGTTGCATACTTGTAATACGTAAAATAGCAACAACAAATTTTGCAAAATATAATATTTTTATCATTTAATTTCATTTTATCATTTTTATGATTCACAGTGCCGAGGCACTGATTTCAAGAGGTTATAAAAAAAATTGAAGTCGATTTTGTTGTTTATTTTATACTTTTAGTTAAGAAAATACTTGAATAACTTTAGAAAAAATAAATGAAACACGTTGTCCGTACCTATAATATATAAATGAGGGTTACTCTCCATTTCCCTGGGATCCACTCTTCAGATTCTGATTTTGAGGCAATAAGACCACCTCAGGATAACACTCTTTCGAATAAAAATAAATGGAAATCGCTCCACAATTGACGGAAATCGCGTAACAAACATACAGTAGAATTTAAACACTCCGCCTTTTTGAGTTCGGTTAAACAATAACGAAATTATGTCAAGTTGTTGTCCCTCCTCGGACAGCGAAGGGTTCCGTAAAGATTACAACATTTATTATCATTGGCTACGGAATAATATTTTTTTATGTTTATGGCTTGGCAACTAAGCCTTTAAACCAGGCGCAGTTGTATTGTAGGCTACAATCGACGCCATCCAACGGAGTTCTTGTGAAAACTCGAAATGCCACATTTGGCTATACAGTTCACATTTCTCACGAAGACACATAATTACACTCAAAAACTATGGATATCCTACAAATATTGTTCATTTTAGAGTAATTTCACACATTTTTAGAAAATAAGACTGCACAGCACGACGTCCCCTTTCAGTTCCCACCAAAAACTCCAATAAAAAAAGAATCGAAAATACCACAGAGCATATAAAATCACAACGCGTCTGTCACTATGTGTAATTATTGCTAATTTCTATAGGCGACAGTAACCACTTTCCATCACAGTTGGGCCGTCAGCCTATTTGCTGTGTTTCAGCAATAAAAAAATGTCATTGCTCTTTGGAAAATACATAATTATCTTAAAACAAATCTAGCTCAAATCAATTTTCGTTTAAATACATAGTTACACCTGTTTAATTATTAATAATTAACGGAATATAGAACTAATTTTACTCACATAATTCGGTTTTTTACATATAATAATAACAAAGGAGCTAAGTCCATATATTATAGTCTATACAACTGCCTAGCAAAACATAGAGGCGAATCCAAGCCAACCTGATTTGAAGTAATACAATGAATGACATGTTGTTTATGACAACGTAGGTATTTGTTAGGGAATTAGAAAAACGCAATTGCAGCGCCATCTGTTTTGTTAATTCGTCTATTCTAAGGACTACGACTTCATTTATCGCGATAAAATGTATCCTAAGTCTTAACTCGGCTTATAAGCCAGCACCATGTCGAGTTTCATTCACACGTTCAGTAGTTTCCAAAAATATACGATCGCACCGCCATTTTTACGAAAACGACGTTATTTATCGGGATATAAAGCATCCTAAGTTACGCCCCGGGACATCAGCTAGCTTTATGTCCAGTTTCATTTAAATTCGTTCAGTAGTTTTCACGTGATGCTTTAACAGAGACAAACCGACAAAAATTCTAAAAATTTGCTTTTTCGGAATCTCCAGGTCCCAATTATCCCACCTGATTTTTTTCACATTTTTAAACGCAATGTACAAACTCAAACCATGTACATATTTATTATAGTACTAGCTGACCCGGCAAACTTTGTACCGCCTCAGTAATCAACAAATAAAAAAACTAAATGATAATTGCAGAATGTTTTAACTTTAGTAAAAATTGTGCTCAAAACTTAACCGGAATAAAAAGAATTCGTAACTAAAAAAATGCCTGATATGAATTAGGTTTTATTATTATTTTTAATTATACATAATGTTGCTTGAAAAGTTGTAATGAATCAAATGAAATAAAAACAAAAGTATTCTTTTAAATTTAATTTGATTTCTGATCGACTTTATATTTAATTGATTTCTAAACGACGGGACGAACATCAAATGTTTGACAGGTAGGAATATTTTCTAAGGGAAAGCGAAATTGTTGTTTTTACTATATTCCAAGCATTTTTTTCATATTTATTCACCTTTTAAACCTTCTCTGGACTTCCACAAATAATTCAAAACCAAAATTATCCAAATCAGTCCAGCCGTTACGAGTTTTAGCGAGACTAACAAACAGCAATTGACTTTTATATATGTAGATAGAAGATGAAAATAAGAATTTAAGATGTTTTACTCTAAGGTTTATAGTTGAGAGTATTTTCTCAGTTTTTGGAGGTAATTTTCTACCAAACTACCCCCAAAGTTCCAACAAGATTAGCTTATGACTTTTCAATACCTGTCTACCGATATCCAAAAAGCTAGTCATATTATGTTTATATGTTTCTTTATTATGTAATATTAAATACTGTTTATTTTCAATCCTTGGTATACAGTATCCTTATTTTTATAATTTTAATACATTAATTGATGGAATTTATATGAACGTGAGGACGTACTCCTTTTTTAGGTCGGTTAAAATGGCTCTAGCACACAGATAGACGGACATTATGAAATTATACGTACTGCTTTTGCTAAGCTAAAACTTATTCAATAATATATTACTACAATTTACGACACACTAACAAAATTATTATTCGAGCACCTAGAATAAAAAAATACGGCAAAAGAAATATTTTATGAGGCCAATACTTGCAATAAATTACCAAATGAAGTAATGGAGTGTAAAAATATAAATTAATATAAAAGGAAATTGAAAAATTATATATTTTAAGAATATTAAAAAAAAAATCTTATTACTGTGTTTCTCTGTTCATCTCTTTATTTTATTTTTTTATCTATGTATACTCGCTCTTAAATTATAGGACTTATATTAGAATATAAACTTTTGTATCTCATAAGTAAGTGAATTGTAATGTTCATTTGAGAATAAAGTTCTTTAAACCCATAATATAATTACCATCGCCACTGATTATTAGAATCGATGTGTTTGTAACAGATTTTCATCTTGAGTATCATATAGAAATGTCAACGGGTCATAAATTATTGACATAACGCCCTCAACTGTCATTCAAAAGTTTTACGACAAATTTACGACCGCATGCTGATGAAATATAAGTTTTTATTTGTTTTTCGTGGTATTTCTAATTTAAAAGTTCTGGTAACTCGTTTTACTGCTTATTTAGTTGTTATAGTTGAAAAACAGGAAAAGTGTGTATCCACGAATAATGAGCGCGCACGTAGACGACGCCACGCCGCCGACGCAACTTTGTTGTCCAACACGCGTCAGCAGTGGATCAGCGGTGTCAGAGGATGGTGCGCGGTGGTGCATGAGCACCTCAGAGGTTTGAACTCGAGACAATAGTAGGTCCGATCGATTCGCTGGGCAGTTTGGTGCAAGCCATGCTGCATAGCGATGATCATTGGGTGGGTGAGGCCAATTTCTGCGAGACTGTTATGTCTCAAAAGTAGGCCGCGGAACGAGATAGGGAGAGGGGTACAAGTGCGCATGCGTCTCGGAGGCGCAGATATGCGCATGGTCTCCCTCCCTGGAATACCGCTGCAGGGGCCCTCTAGCATCTAGGGAGCAGAGGAGTCTTCATCCCCGTTGACGAAGTGAGTTTGCTCTGATTCCCGGGGCACTCTCAGGCACTTTTGCGCTAGGATCGGCGTGAGCGTAACTACGTTCAAGTCTCATGTCTTTCCTACCATAAGCGCGGGGCACACGGGAGGAGGGTGGTTTTAGTGGGGTATTAGCCCTTGGGCATTTGTCCATTGGTTCGAGTCTCCACACAAGCCGGTCGGTTACTGTTTGGATTGCCCTCAGTGGAACGCCTCCATGATCGACAACGGTCTAATCCCTATCAAAGGACCCGGTATGTGCGAAATGCATTAACCCAGCAAGAAAAAAAAATGTGTGGACAACGTTCGCATATACACAAAGACGGCATGGTGGCGGCGTGTCGGTGGTGCCAATTCCACGAGCGCTGAAGAATACATATATTACAGAACTTATCGTTGAATTTTAATATTATATTTTTGTTGCCCAAATTCTATATTTTTTTAATTTATTTATTTCTTCAAACATTTTATCCTTATAGCTTATTTAAATAAAAGTATATTTTGTATGGCATCATACGTTAAACGTAAGGTTAAGATATTTTTAACACAAAAAACATATTATAAAGTAAATGTATACCTTGCACATAAATAATTATATTATTGTTACATGCCGTCAAAGATAAGCGCACAGCTGCCTGTTGTAAGCGCAGTCCATTGTCTTCCTCCCGGATTAAGGAATTCTTTGTGTTTTAAATTTGCAATTAAGAAAAACATGCTATTGTTTTTCAACTTGTTTTATAACCATCATTAGCGTCGAACTAATCCTTATTGTTATTGTTTTCGACCTTGTGGCCGTTCGCAGGTGTGCAAATTACTATTTCCCAGAAACTCAGTGTGCGCGGTCAATTTCTTTGTAGTGTGTAGTTAGTATAAGACGATGCTCGAATGGAGGGGCGGGCAGTCAAGCGACAACTACGAAACGAGTAAGACGTTTTTCGAGTACTCTCGATTAGCGATATAGACGACGGACTTTACGCGTGTCGAATTGTATTGAATCGTGCAGTGTGAACTGGTTGCATCCAGTTTTATTTGTATTTGTTTTATACGTGTTTGTACAGTTCTAATAAATTCTATAGTAGTTCCAACGGCATTTTTAATTCGAGTCCTGTAGCTCGTAACATTATAGTTAATGATGATTTACATAATGTACGGTAACGGTATATTTTGAAATTGATGGACTGACGTTAGAAAGTAATTTATAGTTTTGTGATTCTGTAACGATATTGTTTTATAGATGATAGACAATTCTTTATTGTACACCAAAGCATATACAAACAGAAGTAGAAAAAGATAAAAAATAGTACAACGGGTGGCTTTATCGCTAAGAAGCGATCTCTTCCAGGCAACCTTTGGCAGGGATTGATAGAATTTTAATACAGACAAGGGTGTGGTTAATAAATAATGACGAATGATACATAAGCATAGTGCATATAAGTACTAAAATACTATATATATTGTTACGAGTTACGGGACTCGAATTAAAATGCCGTTGGAATTATTATAGAGTTTATTAGAACTGTACAAACACGTAAACACAGATAATTCAGAAGGTAGTAATTCAATAAAACTCGTGAAGTCCGTCACTATTAGAATCCCGATTGTAGTACACACGTCTCGCTTTGATCGTGGTTCTCGCTCGACTGACGCCCCCCCTCCCTCAATCAGGCCATCGTTTTACCCTGCTCAAGAGCAATGTGCCCACCCGGCTATGTGGACCGAATTTCCTAGAATCGGCTTGTACTTTAAAATCCGTAACACCTGGCTAATGATTACAATACAACAATACGCTGTTTTCTAGAAACGTATGCCAATAAATACGTAAACAAAAGAAGACTATAAAAGAATGACAATAGTTTCAATGTTATTAGTTCAAATGCCGACGGGCAATAAATGTGCTCCTACAAATCTGTACGTGGATTTGTCTTAGTCGGCGCTTAGGTTGTAATAATATACATATATATATATCTATATATATATATGTTAATGAATATTGTTTAATGTATTGTGTTGTTAACATTTATATCCGCTATCTCATCCACACACATGGCAGATGAATTGCGATTTAATCGTATATTGAATTATATTTATTTTTCACGTATATATTTTTATTTAAAATATATATATATATATATATATATATATATATATATATATATATATATATATATATATATTATTTTTATTCTAATATTTATAATTTATGGCTCTTGATTACGACAGCGTTAGTGATTCTGAATCAGATTTTTGTTCTTGTTCGTCTACATCTGATAGTATATACGACAGTGTTTCCAGTTTGGTACCACTTCAAAATGTTATAGAAACTCATTTTTCGGAGTTTTCTCATAATTTCAATATAGTACACATAAATGCGCAGAGTATTCCAGCTCATTTCCCAGACATGTTGGCGTCATTTAATCAAAGTACCTTGCACGCTATATTAGTGTCAGAATCCTGGTTAAAACCCTGCCTTTCCTCTAATTCGTATACCTTACCAGGATTCCATCTTATCCGTAATGACCGTGTCGGGAGTGGAGGTGGAGGCGTTGCTGTTTACCTTCGATCTCATATTCCCTACAAAATTATAAGCACGTCTCCACAACTCCCAACTTCTGATGCTGGGGAGCATTTATTCATAGAAGTAGAACTTGCTCATGCCAAAATTCTACTTGGAGTCTTTTATAGCTCTTCCTTTCGTATCAATTACTTTTCTTCTTTTGAAACACTTTTAGAAAATATCTCAACTTCATATTCGCATACCATCATCATGGGCGATTTTAATACCTGCCTTCTGAAACGGGACCATCGGTCATCTTCCTTAGAAACTTTAGTTCGATCTCTAAATCTCAATATTCTTCCGCTTAGTGCAACGCATTGCTTTCCTAACTCGACCCCTTCTCTTCTTGACTTGATGATGGTCTCGTCACCTTCTCACGTCTCCAAACATGGCTAGTGCTCGGCGGACGCTTTTTCATATCATGATTTGATCTACCATTCTTATAATGTACATCCGCCGAAATTCAAACCCAAAATTATCCTGCAGCGAAATTTTGGTGATATGAATCTGGACGCACTTCTTAAGGGTGCTCGGGAATTCGACTGGTCTGAGGTGGCTAAGGCGGCTATCGTTAATGAAAAGTTGCATATATTTAATACTGTTTTACTGAGGCTTTATGATTCACATGCACCTTTACGCCGTATAAAAATAAAACATCTGCCAGCTCCGTGGCTCACCGATGATATCAAATCACTGATGCACAAAAAGTCCAAGGCTAAAACCAAATACAAAGTTAAACCTACCGAAGTCAACCGAATGGCTTTCATAAGTTATCGTAATCGCTGCAATAGAGTGTGTAGGGATGCTCAACGCCGTTACATTCACGAGTCAGTCGAAAGTCAAAGCCCAGCTAAAGTTTGGAAATTTCTACGATCGCTGGGAGTTAGCAAGCAAACAAATAGTCTAATTCCTAAAGAACTCAACATTGACGATTTAAATCGACATTTCTCAGCTACTTCTGACTTTGACGTTGTGTCTAAGTCTAATACTTTAAATGCTCTTTCCGCCTTGCCAACACCCGATTATCCTCCATTCTTATTAAGTCGATTTACTGATAGTGATGTCAAGAGCGCTGTAAAATCCATTACCTCAAACGCTGTCGGTAGCGATGTCATCAACCCTATCCTCACCCATATATTCAATGCTTCTGTAGTTTATGGTACCTTTCCAGTCACCTGGAAGGAAGCCCAGATTATTCCTCTTCCTAAAAAACCTAATCCTGTTTCTTTCTCTCAGTTCTGTCCCATATCTATTGTGCCATTCCTTTCTAAAGTCCTTGAACGCCTAGTCCACCAACAGTTAAGTGTTTTCCTTAATCGAAATTCTCTCCTTAATCCCTATCAATCTGGTTTCCGTCCTGGCCACAGCACAACTACTGCCCTCGTGAAAATCACCGATGACATCCGTTATGGTATGGACTATGGTTTAATGACTGTACTATCGCTACTCGACTTCAGTAGTGCTTTCAACAACGTTAACTTCGAAATATTACTTGGTATCCTAAGCTCTCTTAACATATCTCCTACTGTAATCGACGGGTTTCACAGTTATCTGTATGGCCGCCGGCAGCGAGTTCACGTCGAGGATGATTATTCGTCATGGTGTGAACTCACTGCTGGTGTTCCTCAGGGCGGCGTGCTTTCTCCCTTATTGATCGCTGTTTTTATTAACTCCATCTCTAATCAACTCACTTCAACCTATCACCTCTATGCAGACGATTTACAAATTTATACACAATCACCGGTCACCACCTTGGACAAAGCAGTTTCAACTATAAATATAGATTTTGAACGCATCCTGCAGTGGGGCAAGTCTTTTGGGCTTCATGTGAACCTTGAAAAAACTCAAGTCATCGTCATCGGTAGCTCAGGGATGCTTAATAAGGTTGACTGGAGTACTATACCTAGCGTAATGTTTGACGGGACAATCATTCCTTTTAGTGATAAGGTAAAAAACCTTGGGGTTATATTTGACAGTGAGCTGTGTTGGCGACCTCATATCACCGAATTAAGCCGGCGGCTATATCTCTCATCCAGATCTCTTAGAAGGTTGAGCAACTTCTTACCCACTACCACCAAAATTAAGCTAGCAGAGTCCTTATTACTTCCTATCCTTGATTATGCTGACGCCAGCTATCTAAATGTATCCCAAGAACAACTTAATAAACTTGAGCGCCTCCAAAATTTTTGCATAAGGTTCATATTTGGCCTACGCAAGTATGACCATGTCTCTGAATTCCGAAAAAAACTCAAGTGGTTGCCAATTCGATTTCGCCGGAATACTCACATCCTTTCTTTTCTCTATAGTATTTTATTTGTCCCAAGTACTCCTAATTACCTTAAAAAACGTTTTGAATTTCTTTCGTGCTCTCATAATTTACGTCCTTCTACTTAAATTGAACACTCCTGCGCATAACTCAACTTTTTACAACAATTCTTTTACTGTTAAGGCTATACAGCTTTGGAATAAGCTTCCTGTTACTATCAGACAAGCAAAATCGCTAGCGATATTTAAAACCATGATCAAAAAATACTACCTGTCGTTGGAATGTGATACTTAAATTCATTTATAAATATTTATATATTCTGTAGATATGTATTTGTATGGTATGTATATTAAGTATATATCTATGTAATATATAAAATATCTACACACACATATATATATATATATATATGTGTGTGTGTGTGTGTGTGTGTGTGTGTGTGTGTGTGTATATATATATATATGTATATTTATATATATACACACACATATAGATACATATGACAATATAAACATACATATAATAGCTTTAGGAATTATTATTATACCCAATAGAAAATTAATGCTTTTGAACCTGGTTTTTAAAGCACGGTAAGGATTTGGCTTATCTAGCAATAGGTAACTCATTTCTAAGACGCCTAGCTTATTAGTATATTAATTTAATTGAGTAATTTATTGATTAATTAATACTGTTACGAGTTACAGGACTCGAATTAAAATGCCGTTGGAATTACTATAGAATTTATTAGAACTATACAAACACGTATAACACAGTTACAAATATAACTGAACACAATCAGCCCAAACGTAATGCGCGATTCAATAACACGCGCAAAGTCCATCGCTATATAGAATATCGACTGTACACATTATTGGCTGCCTACGTCTCATTACATAACTTTCTGGTATGTTCAATTCAAAGAATTCTTCTTCCACGGTTTTAGTTACAAATTTATATTTTCAGTGTTATTCCTTGTACATTTTTTTTAACACTTTTATGTTTTTTTTATTGCATGAGTTCATCAGAGAGGCAGACGGCCCACCTGATGGAAAGCGGTTACCGTCACCTATAGACTTTGTAACATCAAAGGTGCTAACAATGTCCTGGCGAATCTATAAATGGAGCCTGGATCCTGGCCACTAATGCCGGAACACATCTCAAGGTTGTTATGGCGACATGCTCTATATTTAACTTATATATCTAGGCGTTGTGTGTTGTACACTTTATATATTATCAGAACCCTAAAACTGAAAGTTAATCTTTCATCCAAACCTACACACAGACGCTATGTATATTTACGCCTTAATTCTCTGAATTTCATACATACCATAAACAAGCTAAAAAATATCCAAATTACTTCGTATGAAGAAACCTTAAAAAAAACTCGGCTAACATAAAGGAATTAACCTTTTGAAGTTTACTAAAAATCTCGGAACGCTAATAAAATTGCCACAATTCATTCGACACGTGTTACACGGGAACCTTAATGTTTGTTTACGTTACAGTACGGTGTGAGGACGGCCTGAGCCCCTTCTAGGTGATTTATGTATTTGGATACATGTTTCATACACATATATGCACCATATGGGAATACATAAGCTTTGTAAATATATAATTTTTTTAAATAAATTAGGCACTGTTCCATCCTGTGACTGAGGCTCACATCGTCAGCACTTTTTCGCTAGAATTAAAGATTATTAGAGAGAGACATGTTTTCTCGCGCCGCTTTTTCTCTTCAAGCCACAACATTTGTTCCGAAGCGGTGGTAAATTAGATTAGGCTCCCATAGAGTAAATAGCAACCATAAACAAAAATTAAAATTAAATAATTAAAATTAACAAGTTTGAAGGTAGGCTAAATAACTTTAACATTACTCATTGATACTTGACCTCTTTGTCTTCGGTAACCACGGCTACTGAAAAGTGGCCGAAACGTCGAAATAAAAATGAAAAGTTATTATTCAGTCTATATCTACCATCAGACAGCCTGTGGTTAAATGAGCAAAGTATTTGTCACTTGATCACTGGAAGGATGTTACCACACCAATCGATCAATCGCCGATCAATGCCATTGATCGACTTTGATCGAAGGCGATCGATTGATGTGGTAACTTTGATTGATCGACGTATACCGTTCCATAAAACGCCGGCTAAACAATCGATAACATCGGTCGAAGTTAATCCATTGGTGTGGTAGCTTTGATTGATCGATGTATACCGTTCCATAAAATGCCGGCTAAACAATCGATAACATCGGTCGAAGTTAATCCATTCGTGTGGTAGCTTTGATTGATCGACGTATACCGTTCCATAAAACGCCGGCTAAACAATCGATAACATCGGTCGAAGTTAATCCATTGGTGTGGTAGCTTTGATTGATCAACGTATACCGTTCCATAAAACGCCGGCTGAACAATCGATCGATCGCCGATCGACAACATCGATCGAAGTTAATCGATTGGTGTGGTAGCTTTGATTGATCGACGTATACCGTTCCATAAAACGCCGGCTAAACAATCTATCGATCGCCGATCGATAACATCGATCGAAGTTAATCGATTGGTGTGGTAGCTTTGATTGATCGACGTATACCGTTCCATAAAACGTCGGCTAAACAATCGATCGATCGCCCATCGATTACATTAATCGAAGTTAATCGATTGATGTGGTAGCTTTGATTGATCGACGTATACCGTTCCATAAAACGTCGGCTAACTCATCGATCGATCGACGTTGATCGGCGTAGCGGGGTGAGTTCTCGAATAATCAAGCAGCTTAGATTATGACCATGGACCATGGATAACGGTCTGCTGACTGTTTTATCGCTGCTTGATTTCAGCAGTGCCTTCAACAATGTAAATTTTGAATTGTTGCTTAAAGTTCTAAGCTCTATTAACATATCTCCTACAGTAATCGACTGGTTTCATAGTTACCTGTACGGTCGCCGGCAGCGGATTCGAGTCGATGACGACTATTCGTCATGGCGTGATCTCTCTGCTGGCGTTCCTCAGGGCGGCGTTTTATCTCCCTTACTATTCACGATTTTTATAAATTCAATCTCTAATCGCCCATTGTGCACATTTAGAATATGTTTAGGATATAAGGTTTTCTGTAATAGTGTACAATAAAGTGTTATCTATCTATCTATCTATCAACTTACTTCTTCCTACCATCTCTATGCAGACGATTTACAAATCTATACACAATCACCTGTTGCGACATTACAAGATGCAGTCTTGACAATAAACTCCGACTTCGATCACATAACGCAATGGAGTAAATCATATGGACTACAAGTAAATCCCGAGAAAACTCAGCTAATTATCATAGGTAGTTCGCGGATGCTGTGTAGAATTGACTGGACCTGCTTACCAAATTTCATATTTAATGGTACACATATCCCGGTTAGTGAGAAAATAAAAAATCTAAAAGTCATATTTGATAGGGAGCTATCTTGGCGACCCCACATAACCGAATTGAGTCGACGTCTCTTCCTCTCTTCGAAATCCCTCGGGAGGTTGAAAAACATCCTGCCCATAGCCACCAAAGTTAAGCTTGCAGAGTCCTTACTACTCCCCATTCTTGATTATGCTGACGCCAGCTATATTGATTTGACTCAAGAGCAACTTAATAAACTTGAGCGCCTCCAAAATTTTTGTATAAGGTTCATATTTGGGTTACGCAAATATGACCACGTCTCTGAGTTTCGTAAAAAACTCAAGTGGTTGCCAATTCGTTTTCGCCGGAATACTCATATTCTTTCACTCCTTTACAGTGTGTTGTTTATCCCCACAACCCCGTATTATCTCAAAGAACGCTTTGAATTCATCTCTTCTTCTCACAATTTACGACCTTCTACGAATCTTAGACTTAATATTGCCAAACATTATTCATCTTTTTACAATAATTCTTTTACTGTACAGGCTATTCGACTCTGGAATGAGCTACCTGTTACTGTTAGACAAGCTAAATCACTAACAATATTTAAGAACATGACAAAAAAGCACTATCTGCAACATAGTGATGTTTGATATTTTTACGTATATTTCTGTATATGTGTGTATATATTTATGCATGTGATATCAGTAGGTATATTTATATATGTCTATTAAGTATAATTTTACTCATATAATATTTTACATACTTATATGTTTATAAATGAACAAAATATATGTAAGTAACTGCTTATTCTCTAATATTTATGTATACCACCTTTGACCAATATAATCTGTTTTATTCCTGACACGGGTTGTCGGGAAGAGATCGCTTAATAGCGATAAGACCGCCCATTGTGCACATTTAGAACATTTTTAGGCTATAAGGTTTACTGTAATGGTGTACAATAAAGTGTTATCTATCTATCTATCTATCTTGATCGATGTCGATTAGTCCATTCTACCATCGATTGGCGATCAATTATTTGGTCTGGTAACACCCTAATACAGAGGCTCCGGGTTTGATACCGGACATGGTAAATTTAGTAAATGACCTTTCCGTTATTTACTATGGACTGGGTGATCATTGTATATTACCCATAATACAACCATAGCTTACTTAGCTTGAGTATTGTCAGCATTTCATCTACAACTATATTTGCATTCTTATTTACATGGCTACTGTACACTAGAAAGTGCCTAATGGCCGGTTTTTGTATCATTCTGTTCATTCGCTTGCCTTACCATCGGTTGAATTTTGACATTGCTTGTATGGAACTTATGTAAAATTTTAACCGATAGTAAGGCAAATGGACAGTCGATAAGATATAGGAACCGGGCCGCAGTGGTGTATGCTTCCGGCTAAGATTCAAAACCACGTCATTAGGGCTATGGCCTTTATAATAGATCCCTATTATAATAGAACGTGAACTGCAAAATATTTTGATACATTTTTATTAATGTAAATATATGATATTTTCATCGCTACTACGAATGAAAACTCATTTTACCTAACATAACACTATTAATCAGATAATAAACAAAACATTATATTCATTATAAATTGTTCTAACTATAACAAAGAAAAATTAATCAAAGCAACCTGTATTGTATCAGATTAATTACTGAAATAGTTTCACATTGTTACGAGTCGCGAGACTCAAATTAAAATGCCGTTAGAATTACTATAAAGTTTATTAGAACTATACAAACACGCATAACACAGGTACAAATATAACCGAACATAACAAGTCCAAACGTAATGCCGAAGGTCGTAATTCAATAAAACGCGCAAAATCCGTCACTAAAAGATTCCTGATTGTAATACACACGTCTCACTTCGTTCGTGGTTCTAGCTCGACTGACTCCTCCCTCAATCGGGCCATTGCTTTATACTGCACAAATGCAATATGTCCGCCCGGCAGCGTGAACCGAATTTCCTAGAATCAGCTTGTACTTTAAATCCGTATCACCTAGCTAATGATTATAATACAACAATAGGCCGTATGCCAATAAGTAAACAAAAGAAGACGACCATAAAAGAATTTCAATGTTATTAGTTCAAATGCCGGCGGGTAATAAATGTGCTTTGTTTCAGATATACAGGTGGATTTTGTGTTTGTCGGGACCTGAGTTGTGACAGTATATTAATTTTGAACCGTGAAAAGTTATTGTACTATCTTCAGTCAACCGATACCTACTGTTGTACGTAGGCCTACTCAATTTGGAGCTATATATTCTAGCAACTCGCGTTCCTCGGCCTAAAATCTTCTGCTAACGATACCTAAACACACTTCTTCCTTCGTAGGAAATTCTATTGCCGTACTGAATGTGTTCGCCTGTGAAACTCCCTCCCCTCGAAAATCAGACAAGCTACATCCATTTCTACATTCAAACACTTGATCGCTGACCATTATTTGTCCATTAAATAAAATTTGTTGTAGTAAATGGAATTGTACTATTGTTCGCATGTAGGTATATGTAATTCATATTATTATAATCTATTTAATTATGTATATCTCGATTAGTTTATTATTATTATTATTTCTTTAATTACATTTAATTACGTTTGAATTAGTCTTAATTTAGTTAAACCACCAAATATTATTTAATTTTCCTTGTAATGTCTCCTTGGATACCGGGTTTCCTGGGAGAGATCGCTATAAGCGATAAAGCCGCCCATTGTTCTAATGGAAATGTATTTATAGTAAATATCTAGGTTTTAGTTATGGTGAATAATAAAGAGTTTTCATTCATTCATTCATATTGTTAAAATTCTTTTGTTCGCTTTGTGTTTAGAATTAGTATTTAACATTGATATTGTACTTGTTTTATGGCAGTCATTAGGCAGATGCGTCGAACTAATTCTAAGAAGTTATTGTTTTGCCTCGAGGCATATTGTATTTGTATAGAATTAAAGGGATTCCCGAAGAGAGAGATCGGCAGTCAAGCGAGGATTGCGATACGAGCAAGACGTACATTCGATAAGCGATATAGTGACGGACTTTAAGCGTGTTATTGAATTGTGCAATTTGTTCTAGTAGTGTCTAGTTATATTTATACCTGTTTCATACGTGTTTGTATAGTTCTAATAATACCATAGAATTTATTAGAACTATACAAACACGTATGAAACAGGTATAAATTCCAACGGCATTTTAATTCGAGTCTCACGCTCGTAACAATATTATTACTGAAAATTGTCGTAAACATTCAAGCTCAATTTTACAGATATTTTGTATAAAAATATATTTTATGATTCCTCGGGTAAACGACAAAAACTGTGCATATTTATCATCGCTACGGATTTCTTCATAGTTCGTTGCCCAATTTTATATTGATTTTTCGAAGGATACAATAAATAAACCCAACCTTAATGACATAGCATTACTCAAAACTACCCTCTATACAAATCACTTCGTAAAATACTGTATTTAGTCCGCTTTGGAAATTAATGTCTCCCTATTGTGAAGAAATATTATCAAAAATCGTCTTTCGTGTAAAGAAAACTACCAATCTCATAGTACTTTCTTAAATTTTTACGTTATAGTGTTTTTATTAAAGCTAGGTATGTTGCTGAAAAGTTTCTTGCGAGGCTTCTTCCCTTCAAGCTACAGCATGTTGCGAGGCGGTGGTATTTTTTAATTTTTTTTACACAATTTTAACCTCTTTCTTGGTTCATGAAAGACGGACCTATGGATCTAGAAGATGCTTACTTATACACACACACACATATATATATATATATATATACATACACATATATGTAAGCAAGCGTAAGCTTAAATTTTTATACAAATAATTATTATATTATTTAATATAATAAATACACTGTTTGTATTTATATGAGATTATATACATATATAATTATATACCTACATCTTATAATTATTGTTTATTTTCCGAAACGCAGATCGACTATTCCTAACATTCTATCCTATTATATATTGTGTAACAACTTGCGCACATTCACCTATAGGCGTTAGGCGTTCTTCAAAAGAGGTTGCTCTCGATTTCCCTGGGATTTACTCATCACACCCCGACTTGGTTACAATGGGATCTCTCCAGGAGTGTACACTTTCAAATAAACGAAAAAATAAAAATCGGTCCACAATTGACGGCGTAATCGCGTAAGAAACATGCGAAAGAATCATTCAGTTGAATTGAGAACCTGCTCCTTTTAGAAGTCAGTTAAAAATGAAATAAATGCCGCAATTTCTACCGTAAAAGTTTTACCGTTAAAACACAACCCATAGTTTCTCAAACTTTATTTAGCTAAGCGGTCACGCTATGATTGGATACCGTCTGCTCTTAACTTGTCAAACTTCGGCATCGTGCGGTTAACGTCAGGGTATTCATTGATGTTACATAGGCACCAATAGCTACTTCTAATCCCAGTATTGCTCTATATGGAAGTCGTCTAAGTTCGTGTCGGACCACACATATTGCTGTTTTGTAGTGGCGACGAATGACCTTATGGTAAACCACTCACTTGCCAGTCGGCCAGAGATAATAGTGATTTTGTGGTATTGGCAATTGTCCAAATATAGACAGATAAAAGTAGTCGTGAAAAATATATATCTAAATCCTATTTAATCTAATCTATAATATTATAAAATTCTAAACATGCCGTATCTGTACATTGAAGCTATTTAAAAAAAACAACTGAAATATACTATATAAGTGATGGAGAACACTATGCATTTTTTTAGATTTCTTGTCTGTTAGTCAGTTTTTCTGTTTGTTCGGGATTCACGTAAAAAGTACTGGGCCAATTTCGATGCGGTTTTCGCTGATTGACAGCTAATTCTTAAACTTAAAATCTGCGCTACTTTTTATCCTGGGAATCCTACGGGAATTTTTCTGGGAACAACGCGTTGCCGGCCTTGGATAGTAGGCATGGGATGTAAGGGATTTTTTTTATTGCATGAGTTCAGCAGACTGATGGAAAGCGGTTATCATCGTCTATGGACATTTGTAACACCAAAGGTGCTACCATTGTACTGCCGTTCTCTAAAGGGACACTGGAAATTGGCCTGGAACACAACTCAAAGTTGTTTTGGCGGCATGTTCTAGACCAGTGGTAGGATTGCACAAAAATTGCGTTAATGGACCGGTAGCCAATCCTATTGGTTAATATTTCTCCGTTTCTCCGCTCCACAGCCTCGCTCCGCTTCGGTGGACATGCAGCCAAGTACGGACACCTAATAAATTGCAGAAAAAATTGTCCCTTCCGCATTATTATCGAAAAAACAAGAAAGTTTCGGAGCGAAAGTATCTAAAAGACATTACGAAACTACCTCTAAGTGTACTTTGAAAACAATATTAGGACCAGAAGTTAGTTGTTGAATGTAAATAATGCATGAGAAACAGCTATAGTAGTTTTTATTATAATATCAGCCCATAATTGTCCCACTGCTGGGCTCGGTCCTCCCATTATAGGACAGATAATATTCCCTCCACACTTGTCCAAGGCGGCTTGGCAGGTTTGACACATCGGTTATCTCGATGTGCAGGTTGCATCACGATGTTTTCCTTCACCGTTGTTAGAACGTGGTAATTATAACAATATGCACATTAGATCACAAAACTGACAAGTGGTGCATGTTTTCCGGCCAGGATCGAACCCGCGCCATTTGAGTTTGGGACGCGTACGCTAGCCATTACGCTACCATAAGTTTTTACTACGGAAATTTGATATCAGATAATTTATATCGATTGGGCTGGACACAATTACGAACTTTTCAGAATAAAACTGTGTAATTTTTTATTATTTACTTATCAAAGACCACTTGCACCCATGACTGAACAATTGAGAGGAAGAAGTCTGAGGTGGTATGGGCATGTAATGAGGAGGGATGAAAGTCACGTGACAAAATGCATGTTAAACTGCAATTTTGATGGGTACAAATATAAAGTTAGAAGAAAAAAGAGATGGATGGATTGTATGAAGGATGATATGGTGATTTGTGGTGTGACAGAGGACGTATGTCAGAATAGAGGAGTGTAGAAGGAAAAGATATATTGTACCGACCCCAAACAATTGGGAGAATGTGAAAGAAAAGAGAAAGACAGCCACTTCCTATAAAGATTATGTACTAATCCTAATCAATGTAATCAAGATCTCAAACGGCGCAAATATGGAACCGTAGGAAGGGGTTACATATTTGTGTCGTGTGGAGTTGAAACTTTAGGTCCGTGAAGTCCATCGGCAAAGGGTCTCTTCAAAGAAATTTGTATGAAACTCTTTGATACCACCCGTGATCAGAAGGCTGGTTCGTATTTTGCGCAACAAATCAGCATTGCCATGAAGTGACAATGCAGCCAGCCTTTCTGGGCACGCTTCCCTCTGGCAGCGATTTGTTACATACATTATTTTAATTTATTTATAATTTAGTTTTATTTTTTTTCCATCATAATACTTTTAAACTAAGGTAATAAAATCCTAATGTTATTACGATCCTATTCTAATCCCAGTACTCTAGCCCAATTCTGCTATTACTTTTTTTCAAAATCGCTGTACACTGTCATCTTAATCGTAGTTTTGGCTGATTTCGGTATTCTGTTAATTACAATGACGTGCCCGTGGTACGCCACTCTATCTTTATAATTATTGTTACAACTTAAGTTCCGACAAAAACAAAATCCACCTGCATATCTATAAAAACACATTTTATTACCCGTCTGCATTTGAACTAATTGTAATCCTTTTATGATTGTCTTCTCTTGTTCACTTATTTATTGGTTATTGTGGAGAACAGCCTATTGTACTCGCTTAAGACCGCTTGCAGGCATAATTAGCCAGGTGTGCGGATTACGATTCTAGGAAATTCAGTCCACGCTGCCGGGCGGACATACTGCATTTGTGCAGTATAGCAACCCAACTGAAGGAGCAGGCAGTCAAGCGAGAACCACGAGCGAAGCGAGACGTGTGTACCTACTACAATAGGGAACCTAATAAGTGACGGACTTTGCGCATATTATTGAATTACGACCTTCTGCATTACGTTTGGCCTTGTTGTATTCGGTTATATTTGTACCTGTGTTATAGGTGATTGTATAGTTCTAATAAACTCTATAGTAATTCTAACGGCTTTTTAATTCGTGTGTCGCGACTCGTAACAATATTAATAAGAAAAAATTCGTGAAATAAATGTTTAAAATATTTATTGGCATCGCATATTTTTAAAATACTTTTAATATCATGGCAACGCCAAAATATTGAATTAGTAAAATTGGGCCCCTGGGCACGTCGGATCCTATATATTTTATGAAGCAGCTAATTATTAAGAGCGAAATTAAATCCACCCATCCGATATGACGCCTCGCCTATCTAGCGATACTAGATTGTCAGCTTTTATCAATAACACTGTAAAACAGACTCTTCCTACTTAGAAATTATTTTCATTTTTAGTTAGAGTTTTTGAATTGATAACTTCTTATGGGAGGGTAAACCACTTCGTTATGTAACGCGTTACGGCGCCACTGTGTCTAGCTTCCCTTTCTCTCGCGCATACAGAGTATATCTCACGCATACGTAGGCAGGCTCTTCCTCTCTCACTCTAACCCACAGCGCTAGCTGTATTTCGGTTATTAGATTAAATAATGATGCTAATAATGTACATACAGAAAATTCTAACGTACATATTCAAGAATTGTAACTAAGAATAAAATATATTTTATAATCAATAAAAGATTTTATTAATAAACAACCTTTCCTTAGCTTATCATATTAATATACATAAAATTTTAGTAATAACCTAATTAAAAAATGTCAATATTAAATATTTTTTATAAATAACACATTTTTTTATGTTTGTTTACACGATTTCTCCGTCAATTGCGGACCGATTTTCAATATTTTTTTATTCCAAAAAGAATATACTCCCATTTTCAGCAAGTCATCTGATGAGTAGATCATAGGGAAATCGAAAGCAACCTTTGTTAAAGAGCGCCTACAGACATCGAAAGGCAAACTTGGATACGCGTGCCAGTAGCACAAGTTCTACAGGCGTTTAAAATACTATAGAAAATATATTTTTAACAAAAACAAAACCGAATTCAAAGATAAAAACAAAAAATAAATATTTTCTACCTCTTGAAAATGGTGCGAAATAAAACATAAAATATAATATTTTGCAAATTTGTTCTTTTTTATGTTTAATTTGTCACTGACTCAAAGGGTGTTGTTGTTGTCAGCCAATTACAGTTCACTGCTGGACATAGGCCTCACCAAGTCGGTGCCACGCATCGCGGTCCTCCGCCTTACTCATCCTGCGCCTATTGGCGACCTTGCACAGGTCTTCAGTCCATCGGGCTGGAGGGTGTCCGACACTACGTTTACAGAGACCAGGTCTCCACTCCAGCACTCGTCTGCACCATCAGCCATCGGTCCTGCGACAGATGTGACCGGCCCACTGCCACTTCAACTTGCTAATTTTGTTATTAATTACAGAATGTTGTATAAAATATTTTTTTTTAATTTGAAATCGGTTTTGTTTTTTTATATATTTTAAACCTATTTTTTTGTTATTTGATTTTCAAATTATAATTGGATTTAATTAAGCTTACCCGTATTATATCTTTAAATGTGCGTCCAAGCCTGTTGAGACGGGGTTTTGTGAAGTATGCACACTTATCAGCTTAATAGGTCAAACACCACTCAACTGAAGTGATTTGAGCCGAACGTTCAATTTACTTACTACACAGTCTTTGGTACTCGTTTTAGAAAACACCAAAATTCACATTTAAAAGATTTGTACAAACTACATACAACAAATAATACAATTTTAGAACATTTATACAACAAGAGAGAACATTTTTTCAAGGTCATAAATATAAGTTAAAAGTAATACAAGTATAAAGGTAATCCAAAAAAGAGATTGATGGATTGTGTGAAGGATGACATGATGATTTGTGACTTCATACTGTTACAATTTGGGCCACCTGCATATTTGTAAACAAAGCACATTTATTACCTCTGTGGTTGAGCGGGCTAAGCCGTTGCCGGCCTACCTCACTGCAACGTAGAGGCTCCGGGTTCGATTCCTGGTATGGTAAATTTCAGAAACGTATTTTCTCCGTTATTTACTATGGTCTGGGTGTCTGGGATCGGCTCTAGAGTAGTCCGTTGTATATTACCCATAACACAAGCGTAACTTGCTTAGCTTGAGGATATACAATGTGTGTGTTTGTCTGCCGATTATTATTATATTATTATATATTATTATTACCCGCCGGCGTTTGAGCTAATAACATTGAAGCTCTTTTATGACTATCTTCTTTTGTTTACTTTGTGTTCAAAATTTCTGATTGGAAAAACAGCCCATTGTGTATTGTAATCTTTATGGTTGTCATTAGCCAGGTGTGATTCTTGGAAAATTTAGTCCACGCGGTCGAGCAGACATATTGTACATTATAAAGCAATTTCCCAACGGAAGGGTGAGGCAGTCGAGTGATAAGCACAAGCGAAGCAAGACGTGTGTAATTCATTCAGTGACGGACTTTGCGCGTGTTATTATATCTTGTACCCGTGTTATACGTGTTTGTATAGTTCTAATAAACTCTATAATAATTCCAACGTCATTTTAATTCGAGTCCTGCAACTCGTAAAAATACTAAAAATCAAAAATAAATATTTAACCGACTTCTTTCTACAACATCTTATACTAGATATAATTTTAGTCTTTAAGTTCATTTTTGTATTGGTGTATAATAAAGTGTTATCTATCTATCTATCTATCATCTTGAAGTCAGTGGTCAAGTAAAACATAAAAAATACTATATTTTGTAAACTTGTTGTTGTTCTTTTATGTTTTACTTGGCATCAACTTCAAGATGTTATAGAAAGAAGTCGGTTAAATATTTATTTCTTGATTTTAGATTGAAGACGGTTTCGTTTTGTTTAAAAAAATACTTTTTTAGTTGCGCACATACTTCTATAGCTTTACAAATAATATATTAAGCACCTGTAGAAATTGTACAACTGGCACGCGTATACAAATTTGCCATCTTACTCTTCAGTACCTATATATATGTTCTTCGACATGGGTTGCTCTTGATTTCCTTGTGATCCACGAATCAGATCCTGACTTGGTGGCCCTGGAACCATCTCGGGAGTATACATACTTTAGAACGAAGAAGCAAAATTCTAAATCGATCCACAATTGACGGAGACATCACCTAACATACACATAAAAAAATAATTAGAAAATGTAATAGCTACACTCGTATACAAGCTCTTTCCAATAATTTAGGTGCACGGCGTTCTTTAATAAGGGTTATGCTCGATATTCCTGGATTGGAATCTTCACTCATCAGATCCTGACTTAGTGAACATGGGACTTCTCGGGAGTATACACTTACGAGAAAAGAAAATAATTTGAAAATCGGTTTACAATTGATAGAGATATTGTGTTACGAAGAAGTTGGTTAACAATTTTAGTGAGTTTCTCTAATTCCTTGGAATCCACTAATCCAAGCCTGATATGGTGACAATGGGACCAATTCGGGATGTTAAACCCTTCGATTAAAAGAAAAAAATTGAAAATCAGTTCACAATTGACGGTATAATCGAGTAACGAGAATACAAAGAAAATATACAGATGAATTGAGGACCTCCTCCTTTTGAAGTCGGTTAAAAATGTGCTGAAACTCGACACAGAGCTAACTTATATCCCAGATCAGAACTTAGGATACATTGTATTCCGATTAATGAAGTCGTTTTTGTGGGATAGACGAATATAGCGCAAAGGCGGTTGCGGTCGCTTTTTTTGGTGCCGCCATTGCAATTCACTATCATATACTTCGTCATCATGGCAACAACGCAAACAAAGTTTCCCTTTTTTACGAGAGGAAATCCATTTGAAGACTCCACCGCGGGGGAAGAGAGTGTAGGTTTCGCCACGTTGGAGTGGCACTAACACCGCAAGCAAGAAGTGATATGGCCACACCACAGGATACACACTTTGAGGATACACACTCAACCCCCTCGGAGTTCTATCCTTCGCCCTTATGCCAGGGCCACGGGTACATGGTCTAGCCAACGCCCAAAATGCTCCGCCAGCCGTTCCACATGGCGACCACAGTCGTTACGGTCGTGGCTAAAACGGCACTAATGACGTCATTATTCTCGATCACACAGCACTCACAACGACCTACGTCAAGCGGTGGGTCAAAGTGGACATTGACCACAACGAATTAATACTCTCTATCAATTGACTATGAAAACGGCGCGATTTTCAAATCAGCCAATGACATTTGTGTATTTCGTCGTTTATGATATCAACGCCCCTAAATCCGTTCCACTAGAGTTTATGAATGTAACGTCTGCAAGCCAGGGGAACGGGAAAAATCCCGGTCGTGAATATGGTCGTTGTGAGCCTCTTGTGGAACGTAGCCATAGTGTAATGTCATAGACAAAATATTCTAACATCCTAGTTGTATAGAATATAATTTTGAATTCAGTACTTCAATAAAATAATGTCAAATTAAAAGAACAATTTTTTCTTCAAAATATTTTGCCAACACTCTTAGACTGGTACGTTCACACTCCCGCTCCGCCTCCTCTTTAGCAAGTATGACTCGCTCGCAAAAAGGTAGAGACGGCGTCGCATTCAGGGAAACGAAGTTTTCCCGGCACAACTAGTTTTTAATATTTTCGTACTTTTTACACTACAACTTTTTATAGCTCCATATAGATTTACACATTTCTACTAATTGTCATCCATATAAACCTAGTATTACAATAGCAGCCTATAAACATGCCACTGCTGGGCTTGGGCCCCTCATTTTTATAGGGGAACGGACAGTATACGCGCCACGCTTGTCCAAGGCGAATTGGCAGTTTTTACATATGTCGATGTGCAGGTTTTATGACGATGTTTTCCTTCGCTGTCAATATTTGGTAATTATAACAATATGCACTTTAAGCCAGAGAACTGCTTAAGTATACGTTCCTTTAATATCTCAAAACGCCCAAAATGCTCCGTCTGCCGATCCACAAGGCGACCGCGGTCGTTGTGGTCGTAGCGAAGACGTCACTAATGACGTCATCATTTTCGATCACACAGCGCTCACAACGACCCACGTCAAGAGGTGGGTCGAAGTGGGCGATGACCAGAGAGCATTAATTCTCTCTATGTCTTGACATTGAAAAAGGCGCGATTTTGAAATCAACCAATGACATTTGTGTATTTCGTCGTTTATGACATCAACGCCCCATAATCCGTTCCACTAGAGTTTATGAATGTAACATCTGCAAGCAAGTGGAACGGGAAAAATCGCGGTCGTGAACGTGGTCATTGTGAGTCCCTTCTGGAACGGAGCATAAGTAATGTATAAAATAAAGATTCTTCATTTAAACGTTAAAATCGGTGTAAATAAAACAATCTAGCATTGCAAGCAACTGCTGTAGTACATGATATGCTTTCAGGCCAAAATTCGACTCCACGTCCTTTGAGTTACCCAGAAAAATAACTGATAGTTTGTGACGTATAAAGACAAACGAACGAACGAATTTACATGTAAATAAAAAGATTCCTTTTCTCCCAAAATAGTTACGGAACTCTAAAAATGAATTTACATATTCAAACTTGTATAGCACTAATTCCCAACGTTCACTGCAACATATTGAAATCATTTCAATGAAATGGAAAATAAATTGATATTTCAAACACGCTGTTAAATTTATTCGTGTCCAATAAATACGCCTCGGAAATAACACGTGTTACTTTAATAATTTTTTGGGGAAATTCTGGTGTTAAGTTGTATATGCCTTGATTTCACTTCATTTACATTGCAGTAGTGTTTTGACTTTGTGAAATTTCGTATGCATGTTGTATATTTTGGATTTTTATCTCTATTTTGTGTGTCTTATAATATGATGGGGAAAAAGTCTTTTCGCGTATAGTATGTATGAACTTGTAATAAGATCTCTTTGGCTATACCATTTGTATCTGGCTGGTTTTGGTATCATTAAAAGTCTTAATTTTAAAGAAGACAATTCCAAATTCAAATTAGGAAAATGTGTGATTTTCATTTGTTTTTCTTACTGTTAAAATGAGTGAATCTAATGAAGAAATTCGATGCATTTTAAAATTTTACTACAAAAAAGGTAAAAATGCAACACAAGCCGCGAAAAAATGCCCAAAATTGTGATGGTTATGGACCTAATGCAGTATCTGTGAGAGCGCAAATTTGGTTTAAGCGTTTTCATTCCGGAAATTTTGATATCAAAGATGCACGTCGCTCTGGTCGCCCTGTTACGGACAAAATTGATGCCATTTTGAAAAAGTGGAGCAAGATCGGCATATTAGTAGTTACGATGTAGCTGAAGAACTTGGAATTAACCACAAAACGGATTTGGCGCATTTGAAAAAAGCTGGGTACACAAAAAAGCTCGATATTTGGGTGCCTCATGAGGTCACTGAAAGATACCTAATGAACCGTGTACTCATTTGTGATTCTTTATTACGACGTAATGAAACCGAACCATTTTTGAAGAAGCTGATAACTGGTAATAAAAAGTGGATCACGTACGACAAGAACCTGCGAAAAAGATCGTGGTCAAAGGCCGGTCAGGCTTCACAGACTGTGGCGAAGCCCGGGTTAACTCGCAACAAGGTGATGCTGTGTGTATGGTAGGATTGGAAGGGCATTATTCATTATGAGCTGTTACCGCCAGGCAGGACCATCGATTCTGAACTGTACTGCGAACAACTGATGAAATTAAAACAAAAAGTTGAGAAAAAGCGCCCGGAATTAATCAACGGAAGGGTGTGGTTTTTCACCATGATAACGCTAGACCTCGCACATTTTTAGCCACTCAGCAAAAATTACGAGAGTTTTGCTGGGAGGTGTATTATGCATCCGCCGTATAGTCCTGACCTTACACCTTCACATTTTCACCTGTTTCGGTCTCTGCAGAATTCCTTAGGCAGTGTTAGGTTAACATCACGAGAGGACTGCCAAAACCACTTGTCGCAGTTTTTTGATCAGAAGCCTCAAAATTTTTATAGCAATGGGATCACGTCCCTACCTACAAGATGGCAAAAATTTATCCAACAAAATGGCACCTACATGCATTAGTCAAATGTAAATAAACTTAAAAAAAATCTTTTGAATTTTTATATAAAATGCGAAGAAACTTCTTCCCCAACCTAATATTTTCAGTAGGTTTCCTTCTAATTCATGTATATACCTATATGTAGATATATATTATGGTGTAATATATATATATATATATATATATATATATACTAGCTGTACCAGGCAGACATTGTCTTGCCCTTAAAAAATAAAAATCTATAAACCGATTTCAGCGCCATTGGTTAATGGCGCTGCAATCAATTGAACAATTGTTAATCTAAACCATTTTCGAATCTACTAGAAAAAATACTAAAAAATTCATCAAAATCGTCACCTATCGGGTCCAATCGTGAAACTAAACCATTCCGGGATCCACTCGCACGCGCAAAAATAACTTCACCTAGATCCTAGAGCCCGCTTGCAGCGCGATCTACCTGGTTCAAATTTGAATCTAAACCATCCAGGGACACCCACTTGAACACACACACAAATAATTCACGTAAAATGAAATGAAAATGAGTTTAAGTACTGCAGTCACCACTGCCGAAGTCGACCGGTAAAGATCATAACAAATTAATGTCTAGACTGATGTTGTGACTGATGTTTTTTTAATGATATTTTTTTTTTTTATTGATGAATATCATATTTTAATACTTATTATCCTATTCCGGACGAAGACAATTCCAAAAACACAAAAATCATAAAAATTGGTCCAGTCGTTCCTGAGTTATAAATGGTGTAACTAACACGACTTTGTTTTATATATATATAACAAAGTCAGGTTAATTACATCATTTATGACTCGAGATTGATTGGACCGATTTTTGTAATCTTTGATTTGTCTCTACTCCAGATAGAAGAATAACTATGAATGTGTCGAAAAATAATTACCAGAAAAAATATAAATAAATATTTTTTTAAATAAATTATGTTTAGAACTCCGCCTTCTTTTGCAATTGACAGCTCATGTCACGCACACTTAATTGCTTATTTTTGTATGTGTTTGACTAGGTCCCTGGATAGTTTAGATTCACAGTTGGAACTGGTAGGTTGCGCTGAAATTGTATTCTAGATTTTCATTTTTTCACAGAGGACAACGTCTGCCGGGCTCGCTAGTTATATAAAACAAATAACTGAGCTGCCAATCTTATTTGTTAGAAATAAGCAGTACAGCATATAAGTTATCAATCACTTCTTTTATTTGTACTGTCGACATCCGCATTTACACAATTTTTATTAAATAATTTCTTAAAAAGAAATAGATAAAGATAAGATTTAAATCATGGCGACATAGTAATGTAAGAAGGGATAGTAAAAAAACAAATAAATTCTTTTTTTTTTTTTTATAAAAATAGAAAATTTCCTCTTTTTCTAAAATTACTACAACACTCATAAAAATCCACTTTCAGATTTAGTAAGGAAACAACAAAAGGCTGGCGTCTATTTTGCTCAAAGATTAAGTATTACTATATATATAACGTAGCATACTACACATACTATATGTACATAGCATTACTGTATATACTATACAACGTAGTAGCGCCGGTAGCATTTTGAAGCTATAATTATTCTACGTTTTTTCAGTTTTTAATATAGCTAGCTTAATTTGTAAACAACATAATTATATCGTTCTTGCAAAAGAAGTAATATGTTTACGTTAAAACCAATCTGTCATCACACAAAAGTATCTCCATATCTCTTGCGAACTTGCGACCATACATTTTCTTTTAAAACTTTGTTATTACTTTAGGGTCTTTTGTTTAGTTTATTCTTTAGAAACGCTACAACTTTCAGTATTATAAATTTACAAAGTGTTAGCAAGTTGAATTGTAATTTATCCTTCTGGACAGTTTTTTTGAGTCCTGTATTAATTTTGTAAAAAAGGGTTGCACCCATAAATACTGGTCAAGTCCGTCCATCGACCTGTCAATGTCTGAACATATATCCATATATTTTATTAAATACTAGCTTCTGCCCGCGACTTTGACCGCGTGGAATAGTTAAACAAAACCCTCCCGATTTTAAAACATTCTTCATTGGTGCTCCGCTCCTATTGGTCTTAGCGTGATGATATATAGCCTAATTGTTTTTTAATGTATGAACTGTTTTATTGTATGATGATGACACCGGCAATATCAATACTTAATTAGGTGCATAAGTTGTATAATAAGCTGTTTAAGTAATTAAAGGTTTTTTAACTATCCCACTGGAACTCTTTAATTTTTCGTGATCAAAAGCATCCTATATGTTGACCAGGGATATATAAGCTACAGGCGACTAGAAAGCTGGAGCTTACCTCGCTCAAAGGATTAGTGTTTGTATTCAGCGAGGTAATGCTGCCAGCCTTCTAGGCACACTAACCAGCGACTCTGTCAGGTCGGGCTGGACCGATTGTAATTTATAGTGTTTTCATTCCTTTTTAGTGTATATATTTCTTAGGGATTTATTTATAGTATAGTTATATATGAATATCGTTAAGTTTTAAATAGATATAGAATTTAATAACTGTAATATTATAAAATTCTATAATGCCCTGTCTGTTCATTGAAGCGATTAAAAAAAACAATTGGGATTGCTAAAGGCGTTATTTTTAACGCTGTAAATAAGACGCATTTGGACATTGTCAACAACGATAGCATAATCGCAAATGAAGAGCGACAGTAAAGCTAATAAATAATACACAGTTAAATCAAATTAAATCAATTTGGTTGAAACTTTGAAAGGCATAGAATTAAAAATAAACGCTTATTTTCAATGACGTTGAATGATTCAATTTTATACCTGGATTACTTTGGTTGCACTATCATAATATTTAAGAGCTTAGCCCTTTTCGGTGGAACCGCATCCAATCCTCTCTATTTTCCGCCAGCTATTGATTATATATATGACATATAACGGCGTATGTTTGACTGATCACCAAATATAGTAAATGATCACTAAAATTACAACCTTCAATTAATGTGGTTTGTTTAGATAGTAGTAAAGTTTTAATTTGGTCGTTAAAATTTGGTAATCATGTACCATATTTGGTCTTTGAATAGAATTTTGAAGTGTAATCAAGACACGTAGTGTTACACGCCGACAAAAGTGGATGCACACCTACCTGCCAGGTGTGCAGATTACGATTTCTAAGAAATTCGATCTACGTGGGCGGGGGCAGCCATATTGTATCGGTGCAGTATATAGCAATGCCCAATGGAGAGATCGGCAGTCAAGTGAGACAAGACGTGTGTACATTCGATAAGCTTTGATGAATTGAATCGTGGATTACGTTTGTACTGGTTGCGTCCAGTTATATTTGTACCTGTGTTATACGTGTTTGTATAGTTCTAATAAATTCAATAGTAATTCCAAACGCCATTTTAATTCAAGTCCCGCACTCTTAACAATAGCTATAATTGATTTAATTTTTGATTTTTTTTGGTACGTGTTTCATTTTCATAGTGTTTAGTGTAAGTAAGCGAGCTTAGAGTGTCAATGAATTTTTATGTGGTCAAAATATTTGTTACCATATATAATTTATGTGCTGGTACACAAACCTGTAATTAAATCACGAAATATCCAAGACATTTTATAAATTTGAATACTAAATAAGATTAGTTATTCGTTACAACACAATAATTTATTGTAAGCAAGCAACAGTTGGCCATTTATTAGAGCCGATTGATTTACCGCCGGTGATTTTGTACCATCCAATTTTACGATGTACCTTGATTAATGTTAGTCGTAAATACAGTAATCAAAATTGAATTAAAGTAGATTTCATGTAAATTATTATCTAACGCCTATAAAGCTAAACGAGCAATTATTTTCGAACATTCCCGTAACATTAATTCGTGAAACATTTACGTAATGAATTTGATTTGAATTTTATCAAATCAAACCAATTATTTGCTCAAAAACATGGTAAATAAAAACATTAGATGAGATGTGTTATTTTATATTTCACAAAACATGTTTTTGCCCTTTCAGGCATGCAAATAGTAAAATTATTAAAAATCAAAAAATCATTCTGAACAGACTGAACACTCCTGCCCATAATTTAACTTTCTATAACAATTCTTTTACAGTCAAGGCTCTTAGACATATATTCATTATTCATCTATAAACATTCATATACTTTGTATAGATATGATATATATGTATATACTTAGTCTTGCCATAAATACTAGTATTGTAACAAATAATGTTTTTTTTCTATTGCAAATAATATTTATAAGTTTTACAGTGTTAGTTTACTACATAAATATAAAACATTTTAAAATATGAAAAGTTTATTCGCAGTGGTCTCCATTGGCTGCGATACAGTCCTAACGTTGAGGCCAGTTATCAATAGAAGCACGCACTCTTTCCATGGGAAAATTCTTCACTGCCAATCGTATGGATTGTTTTAGGGACTCCAAATTATCATGGCGTTTAGAGCAAGCCGTACTCTCTAAAACTGACTATGAATAATAATCCAGCGGATTAAGATCGGGACTAGACGACGGCCAGTCTTCAGCTCTGATGAAGTTCGAAACGTTCGTTTCCAACCAAGACTGCGTGGACCGAGCTTTATGACCTGGCGCCGAGTCTTACTAGAAGGACCATTCTTGGTTAATAAACATGGTGTTGTTAAGGGGCTTAACTACATTCTCTAGAATGGTATCTTGATACACTTGTGCCGATTTTTTGATACCTTTCACAAAAATATGGCTCAGTCACTCCTTCATAGCTAACACCCCACCAAACCATCAGTGAAGACGGATAATGCCCACGTTGCACTCTGTCGACTAATTGAGAAGCTTCCTTAGAGCTTTGAGCATAAATACGGTCATTTTGTTTGTTAAAATGTTGCTCAATTGTAAAAAAAAATTCATCCGTAAACAAAATTTTTCTGTGACCTCCCTTTGCGTAGTATAGTAGTAGTTGTATCGATTTTACCACCCTATTCTTTTTTAAATTATGAGTTAAGAAATGACCAGTGCGTCTCTTATAGGCTGCAAGTCCTAAGTCATCTTTTGAAATACGCGACATGGTTCTAGGTGCTATCTTCATCTCCTGAGATAAAATCTTTTGCTTTCGGACAGGATTTCTTCGAATTCTTTCCTTTACTGCTTTGACCACCTTTTTCATACGAACACTACGTGGACGGCCAGATCTTTTTCTGTCACAAACAGAGGAGGTCTCATTGTACCTATTAATAGTCCGGTGCACAAACATTTGAATAATACCAAGCGTATGGAAAGTTTTAAAAATTGCGTTTGGCTCCATTCCTACTTTGTGTAATGCATCGCAAAATATTGTACAATGTATTGGCGCCAAAATGAGAAAACACAATGAACAATCATATAAAAATGACAGATTCCAAATTTAATTGTAATATTCTGTTTCTTTTTAATTGTAACAGTATTTATGGCCAGTTTAAGTACATATATATATATATATATATATATATACCCGGAATAATCTTCTGCAACCCTCTTTTCGTTATTCTTTTATTTACTATCTATCCCTTTCTAAATATCTGTCCTTGTCTTTTCCTCCCAGAATCTTCTGCGTTTTTCTAAAAGTTTTGAGACCGGCTTACGCTGCCAGAAAGTTCCATCCTCGATTGCTACACTATTTAATGTCTGTATAGGAGTTTTTGGCGGGAACTGAAAGGAGACATTGTGCTGTGCAGTTTTATTTTCTAAGAATGTGTAAAATTACTCTAAAATGAACAATAGTTGTAGCATATTGATAGTTTTTGAGTAGCAATTATGTGTTTTGTGAGAAATGTGAACTGTATAGTCAAATGTGGCCTTTTGAGTTGTTACAAGAACTCAGTTGAATGGCACCAGCTGATAACCTACAATTCAGCTGTGTACACATAGGCTTAAGAAAATGAAGAAACTAAAATCTGGCTTAAAGGTCTAGCAGCCAAGCCATAAATAAATAATAATTTCAGTATATTAACATTTGTGTATTTATTACTGAAATGTAAGTAGTCGTACTATATTTTGCGTTTACCACCGTCACCATTATCATCTGAATTCATTTCTGGAGTTGTCTGGAAGAGACCGCTTTTTAGACCGCCCTTTCTGCATAATTAGGTATAGTTTTAGGGTCTTATTCATAGAGAGTTAGAGTGAGTTTGAACGCTTCTTTGTGGTTCTTAAAGAAGTGTTCAAACTTGCATAATAAATATTGAATAATAAAAATAAAATAAATTACCGCGCTTAAAACCGTTAAAGCGCAGTTTTATTACTTGATTTTTTTTTTATATAGATCAGTCAGTTAGTAAATTAAAACAAAAATATATAATAGGTATACTATCATATATTTTTGTCTTGTTTTACTTACCATTTAAAAAAAAAACTTTTATATTGGGTTTATATTGCAAAACCTACATGTTTTCTAATTCATCCTAAGGTTGTCTGGAATAAATTGCTTTTAGTGATAAGACCGCTGATTGTTTTTTATACGTCATGAACTGTATCTAATATGTTATGCAATAAAGTATTCTACTCCATTCCGTTCCGTTGCGTTCCATTCTGTTCCATTGTATTAAAATTAGCTAACAGAACTTTACAGACTTATATACCAAAATAACTATAATTTTCGAGAAAAACGACTGTATTATTTATTATACACAGACAAACAGACAATCAAACATAACGATTATACAAGAGTTCCGTTATTGCCAACATGCCTACGGAACACAAGAAAGGTGATATTTAAAGTTACTTAACATAAAACTGTGACACTTTGATTAAAATCCAGAGCTCAATACAGACGCAATAAAATACATTCGGTTTCATTTAATTTTGGCACAGTTTCTACAGCGTCCCATTTCTTTTAATATAGTCGCTAGTGCTGCAACCGTGCCTTCCTACACATACAATCTTTATCGATTTATCGATGGCTAACTTCACGTGGATAAAAGATATTATGATTAAATTTTTCAATGGCTATGCATATTTATTTTTATTTTAGAGACAAAGAGAGAGAGAGATTGATAACACTTTGTTGCACACTAATAAAATATACAATTGCAAAAACAAACCATATTTACAATATTTTTAGGGAAATACAATATTGTAGAGGTTGAATTTCTGTACAATGAAAAAAAAATGCTATTAACCGAGTCAGGGGGATGTAAGAAGTGAAATAGAACTAATTTAGATTTTTAAAATTTTATGTTTCTCTGTTTGTCTGTCTGTTTGTACCGACTAATCTCCGAAACGATTGGACGGATTTAAATGAAATTTTGTATGGTGGTTGCTTATATCCCTGGTCAATATATAGGATACTTTTGATCCCGAAAAATTAAAGAGTTCCCGTGGGATAGTTAAAAGATCGCACCATGCGGACGAAGTCGCGGGCATCAGTACAGGAAGAAGGCAATAGATACATAAATACCTAAACTAATTTAAGAATTAGATATAAAAATACATATATACATAGTAATATTTATACACATGTATGAGTTTAGCAGACAGGTATACGGACCCTTCATGGGAGGCTGCCGCTCTCTAAATGGAAACTAGGACCTGACATTAATGCCGAAACACAACTTAAGGTTGTTATGACGGCATACTGTAGACCAGGGGTAGTAGCCAGCCAGACAGGCCAATACCCTAAAAACCGACTCAGCTGTGGGGGTGCTTCGTCGCCTCTTACGACAGGCCACCCGGCCGCAGGAAATTGTATCCTTTCTCCGTTTTTGTACGAAAAATCGTTTATAGATTTACAAAAGCACCTTATAAACATCCCACTGCTAGATTTGGCCTCTCTAGTTTAAGGAAGGGGACAGTATATTCATCATGCTTATCCAAAGTGTAACTTCTAGAGCCGCGTTTGAATCATTATCTCTCATTCTGGAAAGCCTTAAGCTAACCGTGCCTCGTTCAATGAGTAAGAGTTCTGATGGTCAAGTTCTGATTCCCCTATCCCATCTCCCTGTTCCATTCCCATATACCATCCATTTTAATCCATCTCTGTTATCCCACCCTTCCTATGCATTTATTTTAACGAGGGAAAATCCGTTTGAGGTCTATTCACCGCGGGGGAAATGCAGTGGAGAGTGTAGGATTCGCCATGCTGGGGTGGCATTAGCACCGTAAGCAAGAAATGCTATTGCCACTAAAACCCCTCCGAGTTCCGTTTTTCGCCCTTATACCAGGGCCACAAGTATTAGCCTAGCCATTTCACAGGCCGTAGCAGGCGGCGGCCTATAAGGCATCTTCCACTACCGGGAGGAGGCAAGCCCCCGGCGACTTCACATCTCTCTTTGGCGTGGGGCGATTTATAACTTGTCCCATGGGACGAGAGGAGTGCGCTCCCGGATCACCGGCGTGCTCCCACCTCGGCGACATGAACGGCGGATGGGAACCCATTTCCCATCCCTCCTATTCCATCCTAACAGCCAGCAAGACGTTGGCTTCACTCCTAGTATTACAAAAGACTATATGCGACGATAACCACTTTTCATTAATTTAACCTGAACTTAAATTTAAGTAATCATACTATGTATTATGTATACTACCATCACCATTATAATGTCATTTCATTTCTGGGGTTGTCTGGAAGAGATCGCTTTTTAGTGATAAGATTCGTGCATAATTAGACATAGATTTATGGCCAGTTTCTATATTGCAAAAACGATTCGCTTTTGTTATCGACGGTTAGAATATTACCGCCTGGTTACTCTACTGATGTTTCTATAATGAACTATTCGTAGCTGGTTACACATGCAACTACTAATTATCGATGAGAGGGATTTTCTAACAGATCGGTTGACTTTTTGTATGGAAACGACAGATGACGTGTTTTTATATCATAACCACTATTTGTGAACACTACCATTCGTAGAAATTTTATTACCACCCGATTTCGCCCGGTTGCCAATTCATTTGTCATTATTAATATTAATAGGTGATTTTAAATTAAATTAAACTCTAATTTTTACTTCTTCGATTTAATTCTTATGTATATCTTTCAAATGTGCTATTTCTGCCTTTAACAGTTCTAATTACGATTCCAGTATTGCATAACTATTCATCCCTATTAATTAATTATATTATAAATGCGAAAGTAACTCTGTCTGTTTGTTACGCTTACATGGATAACTAATGGATTAGTTTCCGGGATAAAAGTACATTTTTCTGTTTCCCTTTAATGCTTTCACGGAAAAACTATTGAACTGATTTGGCTAAAACTCATTATAAATGTTAGTTCAATATCTAGGATGGACATGTGATACTTTTCATCCCGGAAAAGGTATACAGTTCGTTTTTTGTGACGTCATTTTCGTCATTTTTATCACTTTCGTCAGTTTAATCGTTTTCGTCATTTTAACCATTTTTGTCATTTTGGTGATTTTCGTCATTTGGCTATTTTCGTCAGTTTAGTCAGTTTGGTTATTTTCTTCATTTTCGTCATTTTCATAATGTTCATAATTTTTGTCGTCAAATATTTAAAACAACAAAGTTCTATTATTATTTATTTAGGTTTATGGCTTGGCAGCTAGGCCTTTAAGGTTAGGTTAGCCAGATCTTAGGTTACAATATAGTTTCTTCACTTTCTTAAGACTACGTATAGCTCAGCTGAACTGTAGTTGAATGCGTTTTGTTCATGCAACATTCATATAAGATGGCTCTGTAATTGTACGTATTTTTAAAGCAGATTAATTGAAAGATTGATTTTTAATGACAATTGTATATCACAAAAGATTTCTTCTTATGAAAATGTATTTATTTTATAGTTATACCTTAACTCATTGAATTACGTTGCGTGTACTACTTTTTTTTTTTAAGGCGAGGGAAATGCATTTCGCACATACCGGGTCCTTTACTAGGGATTAGAGCGTTGTTGATCATGGAGGCTTTCCACTGAGGCAATCCAAACAGTAATCAACCGGCTTGTGTGGAGACTCGACTAATCAATACCCCACTAAAACCACCCTCCTCCCATGTGCCCCGCGCTTATGGTAGGAAAGGCGTGAGATACAGAACGTAGTTACGCCCACACCGATCCTAGCGCACAAGTGCTTGAGAATGCCCCGGGAGAGGCAAACTCACTTCGTCAACTGGGGTGAAGACTCCTCTGCTCCTTAGATGCTAGAGGGCCCCTGTGATGCGTGTACTACTACCACAACTACCTTGCGTTAGCAAAACTAACAGTATTCCTAATTGTCAATGTGCTTGTGAAACGTTCGTATAGACCTCTTAACTAACCATTGGTTATTGTTAGCTTCAAAATCAATCGGTTACTATTGCAGACAGTCGTCGGTAAAATATAGAAACCGGGAGTTAGTCTGTAAGTTCTTTTCTTGTATTGGTGTACAATAAAGAGTTATTGATTTTAGTTAATTTTTTAATGTTAAATACAACATGATTAGCGTCGGCCAGCTTCGCAATAAAAAAGATGTTATAAAAGTAGGCTGATTTGACAATGCTTATCGATTTATTCGATTTTTTATCGATAAAAACATACAACACTACAAATAGTATCGGTATTAGATATCTTAAATCCGACACCTGAGCTGGGTTAGCCCGTAAAGCCTTCGAGTTGTAGCTTAGCGATTTATGGAGCAATATTTTCTACTCAATTGACACTTATTGTATAAGACTCATAGCGCCTAGGGAAATACAATCGGATATACTTTGTGAGTTTAAAAAGTTCAGAAAAGAATTGTGGAAGTATAAAATTCACATCAATCTTCCAATATGAAATACAATAAATAGGTAAGCGCTACATACAATCCACGGTCAACGAAGGGTACCGTGGAGCTCCCAAACGACGACTATTATTTTTAATTTCGCTAAGGAATAAAAAATTAATCAACAATACCTCATAACACAAAAAGTACTCAACGGGTATTGTTCAAAATAATTTTCGAGGAAGGTTTACACACACACACACACACAAACATATACATATATATATATGTGTGTGTGTATACAGTTGTGATCATATAATTAAGAACGATTTGAAGCTCTAGAAGTTTTTTATAAATCGTGTCATACACAGAGATGTGTACCTTCTGAGAAGCAAGTAGTTAAGTTATAAAATAGCCACATTAATAGAGCAACGTGGCTTAGGAATAAAGAATAAAGCTATTTTTTCCACATTTTATTTATTTTACCAAAGTAACACATTCAAATAGTACTGAAGCTGGACAAATAAATAAGAACGATTTATTAAACTGCTCGAGAATCGTTTTGTATGACACTCACATTTTAAAAATCACAATAATATGTAGCGCGAGAAATTTAAAAAGCAATTTAATACATTTTTAACTAAAATTAATCATTAATAGCATATCCACGGCTTTTAATTACTGCTTTACACCGGTGAGGCATTGACTATTAATTTTTGACATTTCGCAAGAGAAATAGAGTTCCATTCTTCTAAAAAACGTCGTACAGCTCTCTTAAATTCCCACACTGTGTATTTGAACCCTTTTTCTTTACTTCGAACCACAGATTCTCTATTGGATTTAGATCTGGGCTGTTAGCTGGCCAGTTTAAGACAGAAACTGATTGCGCTGTAAGAAATTCCTTTACGGTGCGTGAAGTGTGCTTTGGATCATTGTCATGCTGGAATGTCCAAATAACCGGTAGAACGTCTTCAGCATAAGGTAATTGTTTCTTCCAGTATATTTTTGTATTGGAACTGATCCATGTTACCTTCTATCAACTTTACAGGTCCAACACCATGTCCAGAAAAGCACCCCCAAATTTTCGCCTTTCCATCACCGTCCTTTAATGTAACTTTCGTGTACTTAGGGTCGAATGGTGTATTCGGGGGACGTCGTACATATCGTTTTCCATCAGAACATACTCTGTTTATTTTCGTCTTGTCAGAAAAAAGTACTTTTTTCCACTGTCGCACAGTCCAGTTTTCATACTTTCTCGCAAATGCAAGCCGGACTTGCCTGTGGCAAAGTTTCAACGTGGGTACCTTTCTTGCTATTCTACCGTGTAATTTTTCTTCTATCAAACGTCTTAGAATAGTGCGTGCGTGCTGAGATTGCTGAATGGTTGTTTTCACCAAAATATTCTTTTCTCAGCTCATTGGACCCTTTAAAAGGATTTTGTTTTGCCATACGAACGATGTTTCGGTCATCTCGAGGAGTTGTTTTTCTATGTCTAGGTACACGTGGAACATCCGAAGTAGTTTGATAGGTAGCAAAATGCTTTACAGCGTGGGAAACCATCGTTTCTGAACATTGCAGATGGTCGGCTATCTTTTTATAAAACCAATTCTTCCGGCGAAGTTTTATTATTACTTCCCTTGTAGATTTATCACAACTTTTATTTTTTCTCATTGTTTTTTCATAAGAAGCAATCACTTTTAATTTTTCACAGCACTAAATAGCGCCAAAATTATACAAACAGTAACAAATCGACTGAGTGTTCTCTATTCAAATTTGAATATAGTTATAAACTATTTAGCGTTCTTAATTACGTGACCAGCCAGTAAATAGGAATACTATGTTTAGAAGTAGTGTAAAAAGTTTGTCTATTTATTTTTAGTTAATCATATCAATGAATACAGCGGTATTATGGAAAATTTTACGATATCGAGACAAATAAAAAAATGCATGCAATTAGTTTTGCGTCTTAGTTTGAAAAAAATATTCACTTTAAATCAGCGTTGTTAATTATATGACCACCACTCTATATATACATATATACATATATACATATATATTTTTATATATATATATATATATATATATACTAACTTTTGCCCGCGGCTTCGATAGCTATATATAAAACCTGATTAAGTTTTTATATAAGTAGAATAGAGCCACCTAGTAGGGTTTAACCGAGGCGCAGCCGCGGTGATAACTCTGCTTAGTTAATTTCTTTATTTGCTATTTTTAAATTGTAAAGAAATACATTGATATGACTGCTCAATTTCGCTGAAATGACAATATTTATCCGTTGATCCGTTTCTTCACAGATAAAATTATTTCGTTATTGCTAGAGTACAGGAAAAAGACTCAAGACCCGTCTGATGGAAATTGGTTACATTGGCTATGGAAGTTTGCAACATTAGAGGTGCTTCCAATGTGCTACCAGACTCGAAAGGAGGACGGGAACTTGGCCACTAATGCCGGAACACAACTCAAGATTGTTATGATTGGCAGCTTGTTGGCATCCTAAAATATATGGTACCTTATATGTATTTATAAGTATAGGAGATGTCATGAAACTATAATTGTAGTAATTACTCATATAATAATATCGTAATATAAAATACCAAGCTACTCAGAAAGTATTGTGATTTTTTTTATATATATGAGAGACTGGCTAGTTATAATCTACTTATATTTTGAAAATATGATTATTTATAACTAAAAATAGGTACATTCCAATTTCAAAATATACCCCCATATTGTTTGCGAGCTAATTTAAATTATCGTGTCTCATTGAAAAATGGATCTGCACCGGGAATATTTTCGCGCTATAATATTTTACGATTTCAAGTGTCGCCTGAATTTGGACGAATCTTACGATAGACTGCAAATGGCATTCATGGATGAAGGCCCTTCTAAGGCAACCGGGTATCGTTGGTACAACGAATTCAAGCGCGGTCTACTAACTTTGGGGGATGAAGAAAGAAGTGGTCGCCCTTTGAAGGCTGTTACGGAAGAAAACGTGCTAGCAGTGAAAAATTTAATCCATTACAATTGGCGTCTTATCAAGAGATTCAGCACATACTGCAGATTGGAACGAGAAGTCTTCACGAGATTCTACAAGTGCATCTTCGCGCGAGGAGGATAGTTCCATGCTGAGTGCCGCACAACCTCACCGATGCTCAGAAGCAGGCCCGTGTTGAATGGTGCCGTAATATGATAAACAAATTTGAAGCAGTCTCGTCTTGTCGTTTTGTCGTTTTTACGACATCATTACAGGTGATGAGTCCTGAATTTATCAATACGATCCAGAAACGAGGCGCCAGTCGACGGTTTGGGTGTTTCAAAACGAATCAAGGCCTACCAAAGTGAAGCGATTTAGAAGCGGGGAGAAGATTTTGATCGCGAGTTTATTCAATTTGACTTGCTATTTGTTGCAAATTCCTTTACGGAACCAAAGAAGCATCAACGCCGAATGGTATAATGGCCGAATGCTTGGCGGAGGTTTTCTCTGTTGTGAGCAACAAGCCACCAAACACAGGCCACCGCGGGCTACTGCTCCACCATTACAACGTACCCACCCATATCGCGTTCAAAATGAGGGCTTCCTCGACAGCACGCTGGTCAAACTCCTGGGTCATCCTCCTTCCAGCCCCGACCTAGCACCGTGTGACTTCTTTTTATTCCCGAAAACCAAAAATCAGTTCAAAGTGATACAATTTTCGTCGTCGCAAGTAAATGAGCAGTTTGCGGCGGACTAGAAAAAGTGCTCCGAAAACTATAGAATATTTATTTTTATTTTCTCGCAACTTTCTGAGAGTCCCACGTATATGTATGTGACATTTGAGAAAATAACTAGTTTTATTATTATGAAAACCTTATTCGCGCGAACATTCGCTGTTCAAAGATGGCACCAATGGGATACCGACCATTGACGGAAATTGGTTGGTTTTAGGGCAAAAAAATAAAAAAAACGGCTAGCTAGTGTTTGTTAGAAACGATTATTCATCCGCGATCTATGTATCTGTAAAGGTCAAAATTTAAACTCGATCATTGGAACTGTGTTTAGAGGGTTTGGTTTTCTGAAGTTCGGCGTCCCACACTCTAAAGTTTAGACTCTAGACCAACGTTGATGACCATCCAGACGGGAAATTGCCCTACCAACTCGCTGTGGGTTGTTGGGTTGTTTTATCGCCTCTTACGACAGGCCACTCGGACGCCAGAAATGCTATTCTTTCTCCATTCCTGCACGGATAAAATTATTCCTCTTAATTTCACAGTCACGATTAGTTTCGAAAGTGTAACAGTTATGGTTAACAACTTTTTAACGTCCAGCTTGTCAATATTTTTCAACTTTTATCTTTATTGCGATAAAAGTTGAAGCCTTTGATATTGTAAAGTAGTGTTTATCGTCAAACTCTTACGTCATTGTACTGGACATGCAATATTAACATTTCTATAAGCATAGTAATTAAAATTGTCGGTTTCAGAAACCGCAGAACCGTCCGTAACAACGCTAACCAGTGCTCTAAGCCTTTACCTGCTCATGGGACCCATTCTGCTATTTCAATATCTTGGCGTTGCGAAGATATTCAAAGCACGATTCCATTGCTATAGTGTCAATAATTCGTATTCTGCTATATAAACTATTTCTCCTCGATATCATGGTGGTGGATTACTAGTAGAAAAAAATTGGTATAACTATTAGCAGAAATAGCGTTACCCTAGTATTCGCTTAGAAATATTTATAAAGATACAGTGGCGTGCCACGGGCACGCCTTTGGTATTAACAGAATACCGAAGTGAGGCAAGCCTACGACTGAGACGATGGTGTTCGGTGATTTTAATGAGATAGTAAAAGCATAATTGGGCCCTAGTTCACTAGTTGTATATAGGTTGCGGGTTTGCTTTTTGGCATGATTTTCGTAAAACAACTTTCCGTTGCCCCGCATCCCTCGAGTAATAACGTGTAAAACCCTAATAACATTAGGTGAAGAGCATATAAAATTAACATGACATTGACAAAAATTGTAATTTTTTTTAATTAGAATATTTATGTAAATTTAATTTTAAATTATTTTTGTACACCACTATGTGATAGAATGTACTGTGCATCTACAATTGTATAACACCTGTATAAACTACATTCTTGCAAATAAAGATATTGATTGATTGATTATAATTAACACACTTCACAGAAAGAGGACCCTCGATATGTTTAACAATTTTTAGATATTGTGACTTGACGTCCTTATAAAGAAAGTGTAGGTATACTTTTATTTAAAACACCTGGATGCCGTGCAACTGAAACGTATTCTTATTCTTTATTGTAGACAAAATAATTACATATAAAACTACAAAATAGTGGTTATATAAAAAGGTGAGCTTAACCCTGAAAAGAAGTTTTATTCCAGCAAACCTATTGGGTCTAGCCAGAGTGGGAAAACAAGAGACAGGATTGTATACATTAAAGTTTATATGCATAAGAATATAGATTCTTATATATAAATGTACATTAAACTTACTTATATACACGCACACACGCATATATCTATAACTTTTTATTTTTTATTAAAAAGTATCCAACAGTATATCCATAAATTTAAGGCCTAAGAAAACATAACAATAAATCTAAACCAAAACCTTGGATACTTATAATCTAGAAAAAGAATAAAAACAAATAGAAAGTTACACTACACTAAAATGAAATGTTCAATCTGTCTAATACTGTGTAACTTCTGACGGGAAAACTAAACACAACTAAATGATTAAGTCTAAATACAAACGTTACATTCCTTTTGAATCTTATTAATAAGTTTACTAACTACCGATGACTTAAATATTTGTTTCGAAGAATTAAAAGTCCCAAATAAAACTTTCTAGGGATATAAAGGTTTTTCCATTGAATCGTTGGTTTTCTTATTTATTTAATTCAATTAATAGGTATCCAATAAGGTCATTTATTCTTCTACTGGTATTGCAGTTTTTATAGTTCTGTTTATTTTTAATATTTTCACTTCTCTTATTATACAGGATAATGATTCTTTCTTCTTATTTTCTGTGCGCTCGAAATGCGTCCTCAAACCACTTCCATTTTATCTTGTAACTTACTACTTTATGCGTTTGTATGTATGTATATCGTTAAGTATTATTTGAATATGTTATTATTTAAGTGAAGTATCCCCGATGGGTCAAATATTAATCAATATTAGGCGGGGTTGGCATTGAAAATCAGCGCTGTGCTGGAGGGAATTCCAATACAGCTTTATGCTGAGTTGTCGACCTCATTTGTAGGAAATACCTTGTACAACATATTAAATTCAACCATAGAAATATATAAATTACTTCTACATTCTTATATTGTCGCTTTCCTAGCCAATAAATTCTTTCTTTCTTTACCTCCGTTACTTATTATGGTCTGGATATTTGGGATCGGCCCTAGAGTGGTCCACTATATCATTTGACACAAGCATAACTTACCTAACTATTTTTTATTGTGAAGCTGGCAAACAGGCAAATGACCCAGCTCGTGGTAAGTGGTTACAGTCGCCTATAGACGTTTGAAACATAGGGGCGAAATCAACGCGTAGCCAGACAGACTTTGGGATGGGATAAAAAGGTATAGGAGGATGAGAAAGAGGAATGGAGTAGAAGGAATTGTATATGCGATTTTTTTAATTGCCTTCTCCTCCATTATTGGTTAAAATGATTTTTTTTTTCTTTTTTTAACAAAACTTAAAATCTATTACATTTTGCTTACTACTAATACGATTTTTACTTATTATTTCTACTTCTTAACTATTACACGTTTTTATGCATTTATGTTTTATTTCTTACATTCTTAATATCTATCTAATCTATTTAATCTTTTCTAACGAATTGTTCACACTTTTCTGCTTATCTATTTACACTATTTATATATCAATTATTTTCTGGATACCTACTTTTATAATCTATTATCCTAAACGCTAAATTAACATACCATTATATATTACTAACGTTTATTGTTGACCCGTTGGCCGTCTTAATCTTTTTGATGTATGTGGGATCGGACAGCAGGTGGGGAAGTGGGCTGTCGGAAATTTTACTCATCGCAGGAATACGAATTAGCGCAAGACTTATCGTTTGACGCCGATATTCTGTAAGAGAACATCATACAGACGGACGAAAATTACTATTTCGTCGTTGTTGTCTCCGTTGGAATATGGTATTTAAATTCATCTATAAGCATTTATATATTTTGTAGATATGGATTTGTATGGGATGTATATTAGTATATATCTATATAATACATAAAATGTATATATATATATATATATACATATACACAGTCGTGGTAGCGTAATGGCTAGCGCACTCGTCGCAAACTCAAAGGGCGCGGGTTTGATACTGGCTAGAACGTATGCACCACTTAGTCAATTTTCTGATCTTATATGCATATTGTTACAATTACGACGTGCTAACAACGGTGAAGGAAAACATCGAGACGAGACGACGTGCACATCGAGATAACCGATGTGTCAAACCTGTCAAGCCGCTTTGGACAAGCGTGGCGGGTATAATGGGAGGCCCGAGTCCAGCAGTGGGACATTTATGGGCTGAAATTCTATATATATTATTAAAAAGTAAGTAATTCTTACTATATGTTACGTATACCACCTTCGCTATTATCATCTCTAATCATTCTGGGGTTGTCTGGAGGAGATCGCTTTTTAGCGATAAGACCACCCTTTGCGCATAACTAGATATAATTTTAGTCTTTAAGTTCATTTTTTATTGGTGTATAATAAAGTGTTATCTATCTATCTATCTATATATTTCTTAAGGGTTCACTTTCTATAATGTTTACGGATCCCTAAAAATTTATAACATTTATATTATAAATGAAGGGCACTCAAAAAGAAAACAGAGTCTTTTTTTTCCATTATATCGTCGCAGTTATTTGCCACAAGCCATATTTTGGAAATCTTTAACAATTTTGAGAAACACTGAGTTTTGTTATTGTAAAATCAAACGATTCAATGAAGATTCACGCTTCGCAGATCGAAATAGAAGCGGCCGCCCAAGTGCGGTTAGGACGCTGGGTCATCAAACCAATAAAAGCACAAATCCAATCAATTTCTGTTTACAATTAACAATTACTGGCTCTTCAGATGTGGTTAAACAAAACCACCAGATTCGGATTTCGTTTATTTAAAAAAAAAACAATTTGAAATGGCGCTTACAACAAACTCTTAAGATCCCAACGAGGTAGGCAATCACTTACCAAGTAGTGGATCGTCTGCCATATTTCTTATCTACAAACATAAAATATGATTAATAACTAAACAGCTGGTGTATTACACCAGCTGCTCAGTTATTAATAACAAATGAATAGAAATGTTAGTGAAAAGCTTTCAATTATTAAAATAGATTTTTAATAAAAGATACATTTAAACGATCATGAGACTAATAATAATCTTGTCCGTGCATGAACGGAGAAAGAATGCAATTTCCTGCGGCCGGGCGACCTGCCGTAAGAGGTGACAAAACAGCCCACAGCCAGGTTGCCCGTCTGGATGGTTACCACCCCTAGTCTAGAGTATGCCGCCATAACAATTTTGAGTTGTGTTGTTGTATTGGTGGCCACGTAGCACCTTTGATGTTACAAATGTCCATAGGCGATGGTAGCCTCTTTCCATCAGGTGGGCTGTCAGCCTGTCGGCTGAACTCATAGGATAAAACCTTAGAAAAAGTATTCATTAAAAAGGTGTTATATTATCACAATCAAATGTCCAAAACAAACAAGAGTTAGAAAATAAATAATTTTAAATAAAATATATGATTTAGAAAATCGTGCATATATATATAATGTATAATATAGCCTTTTGTTTAGTCAGAAACTTATTTATACATATATTAATGGTACCCGAACATACGATATTCTTTTTTTCGCATTTCTGCGTAAAGAAGCACCTAAATGAATGTGATCCCAGCAAAAAATATTTTGCCTGGTTTAGTATTAAATCGATGTGTGCACATCGCTTGCGCTGGCTTGACCACCTACATAGAATGGAGGAGGATCGCGCGATAAAAAGAGCCTATCTGGGCAGACCAACGGGACGGCGCCCAGTTGGTCGGCCCAGATATCGCTGGAGTACCATAGTGGAGGCTGATCTGCGCGAGCTTCATACCTATGATTGGCAGGAGACAGCGCTGAACAGAAAAGAGTGGAGTACTCTCATTTCGGAGGCCAGGACTTATTTTGGGTCGTTGAGCCGCAGCAGTTAGTTAGTTAGTATTAAATCATAATTTTCAAAGTTACCCCGTTGATCTATAATACTTTTTAAAGCAACTTTAAAACAACTCTTAAATGTACCTATTCCAAGATTACCTCATGAATCCTAAAGCTCTGGATAGAAAAAAAAATGGTGACTGTAAATGTTGAAAATGAGCCACCGGTTGTAATGTACCCTTTTGTGCACATAATAAAGAGGTACCCACATATCTCTAACAACGCATTTTCGCTTGATGAAAATATTTTCCGGCCTGTTTCACTCTTATTTGGGATTTTCGTGCTGGCATTTCGTTGGACACGTATCCACACTGATATAACAAATGATAACCATCGCCAGAGCAAGTATTCTGTATTTGTTATTCTCATATTATAAGTGGAATGGTGTGCTATAATGATTGAATGAGTTTATCTTTGTGTTTTGTTCATATTTTTATTGCCATGAAGGCGACCTATTTATTATGCTCAGTCTTCACTTGCGATAATATTACAGTTATTGACTGTGGCCAAATGTGTCTTATATATAACATTAAAAATAACTCAGTTAACGAATAGCTACATTCGTGTATATACATAAGTTATCTGTCAACATTTAATGTAATTGATAATCAATAACAACTATAAAATTATACCAGATGAAGCAGTAGCATTAATGATTTGAAACAGCAGCACTATAAAAACGCAATTGCAGAGCCACCTGCTTGCTATTCATTTATCCCATGAAACGACGTTATTGAAGTGAAACTTCTTTAGCATCGTTGTGATTTGAAACTCGATGAAGCAAAAAAGCGACACTAAAAAGAGATAAACACATAAATCTATATGGCTAAGCCTGCAATAGAATGAGGTAGAATACATTATACAGCGTTTCATACTCAGTCTCCTTTTAGCGCGGTGCTTCGTAGCCTCCTCACTCTTGTCTGCTAAGCGTTGTAAATATAATTGTCTTAGTCTGTATATTCTCTGAAGTTTCATTTCTACTGTGTGTGAACTGCCCACACACACGCACATTTATTTATCGGGATAAAATATATCTAAATTGGTGACCCAGGATATAAGCTAGTTCTGTATCGAGTTTCATTTAAATCTGTTCACTAGTTTTAACATAAAACAGAGAAACAGATAAGGCAAACGTATTCGTGCAGAAACGGAGAAAGAATACACTTTCCCGCGGCCAGGCTGCCTATAAGAAGCGACATAACAACCCACACCCAGGTGGTAGGGTATTTGCCCGTCTGGATGTCTATCACCCCTGGTCTAAAGTATGTCGCCCTAACAGCCTCTAGGTTTGTTCCGACATTAGTGGCCAACCTGGCCACAGTCTCTTTGGTTTCAGTCATCTTTGGTGTTACAAATGCCCATAGGCGATGGTAAACGCTTTCCATCAGATGGGACGTCTGCTTGTCTGTTGAACTCATGCAATAAAAATAAGACCAAAAAAGAGATGGATGGACTGGGTAAAGGATGACATGATGATTTGCGGTGTGACAGAGAACGTATGTCAAAACGGAGGAGTATGGAAGGAAAATAAATATTGTGCCTACCCCAAATAATTGGGAGAAGACGAAAATAAAGATTTGAATAACTCGACAAACATTATAATTATAATTGTAATTATAATTACACAACAAATCCTTCAGTTCTAATTCTGTACACCATCGTTAAAAGTTCAGAACTAATATTATAAACGCGGGAGAAAGGTTGAGCCCTTCGAATTTTGCAACAAATGTTAAACAACCATTAATCATAACGTTTTCATCGTAAAATAAATATATCCCTCTTAAGCATCCAGGCGTTTCACGGATAAACCGTTTTCTCACACCTCATTTCATCATAACTCAGAAGATAATTTTCATATACTATTATATAAAGTAACTAGGACATGCCCGCGACTTTGCCCATACTTGACTTGAAATTCCTGTGGGATTACCGGGACACAAAGTATTGCAACATTTAAATAAAGGATGTATGTTATCGTTTTAATGTGTCGGAATAAGCAAATTTTTACGCACCCGAACAACTTCAAACCGTTCCCGGGAAAATTCTTAGAGGATTCTCAAGATAAAAGGTGGCGCAAATTTTAAGTCTAAGAGTTTACTGTCGATCGGCAAAAACCGCGTCGAAATCGGTCCAGTAGTTTTTACATAAATCCCGAACAAACAGACAAACTGATAAGAAATCTAAAAAAAATGCATCGTGTTCTCCGTCGTTTATATAGTCTAATCCAGTTGTTTTATTTTAAAATAGCTTCAATATATCGACACGACATGTTTAGAATTTTATAATATTATAGATTTATGTTGGCGAAGCTGCTTTGAATGGAGCTTGATAGGATACTGAAAATGTCAACACTCTTGGTGCTACAGTACTTTGTAACGACATATAGAATACACATCTATGTACCTATATAATATGGTGTATGGTTAAATAACGTATGTTTCGTAAATTGATTTATAGATTTATATTAAAAGGTGAATATTTTTTATCATTTCCATATAAGTTATAGTAATTTTGTAGTATTCTTTAAGAACCTTAAAGAATACTAGAAACTTACTCTAACTCAATATGAATAAGACTGTTAATGTTTAATTGTTCAAAATCATAACTTCCCTTGGTTTTCCGTTCGACATTCCTTCACGGAAATTGATCTTTACAAGCTACACTATGATTTAGTGTAATAACACACAATGTGTTTATCTTTTTCAGAGTCAGCCGATTCGATTCCTGATGAGAGTAATTGATTTTACAAAAATCTAATGATACCATTTTAGTTTTCGTCAACACCAGCCTCGAGATTCCTTTGAGTGTTTTTCACTATTTCGTATAGTTTAATAATAATAGTAATAACCCGCAGGGGGGCTTTGTACCCGCTGGGGGGCTTTGTGGCGAAGTCTTAGGTGAATAGCGACACCTCGTACCTAACTCCGGGGGCCAAGACAAGGCCCACCTCCGTGCTTGCCTTAGCCAGCCGGCACGGAGTGGAGATCGCTAGAGCTAAGGCTCAAGCTCCAGGGGTGGAAGTGATAAATAGCATCACGTCAGAAGTAGCTTCGGTGAACGTGCAGCCCACCTCTCTACACCCCTTAGCTACTCACACCCATGTTGCCCCTGTCTTCTATGGCATTTTTTGGGGCCCATGCAGGGAGTGGCGAGTCACCGTCTGCCCATTTTTCCATGTTCCCCGAACATTGTGACGAGCAGACGCCATAGTCCCCATATTCCCAGATCTCTAGTACCACTAGCAGTTAACCCTAATAGCCCGGTACTTTTTGTCCTCATTTCCCACAATAGTCCTACACTGGCCGGGGCTTGTCCTTGGGTGCATTACTATATGGTGTAGACAGGGATAATCGCCGATCAGTGTCACGCCACATTTACATTAAATTTGTCAAAGGGCCTCTACGTGTTGGCCTTCCCATGGCCCCACGCAAGCCCTCCAAAAATCCAGGCCATTTTTATGGCCCGTGGTCTTCAAAGACATACAGTATAATAATAATAATCGACAGACAAACACACATATTGTATATCCCCAAATTAAGCAAGTTACGCTTGTTATGAGTAATGTACAACGTACTACTCTGGGGCCGATCCCAGACACCCAAACCATAGTAAATAACGGAGAAAATACGTTTCCGAAATTTACTATACCAGGAATCGAACCCGGAGCCTCTGCGTTGCAGTGAGGTAGGCCGGCAATGACTTACCCCGCTCAACCACAGAGGCCGCCACCGTTTACAATTTGGCCCTGAAGGCCCATTTGAAAAATTTATTCTGTATCTTATACTAATATATAAAGCTGAAGAGTTTGTTTGTTTGATTGAACGCGCTAATCTCAAGAACTACTGGTCTGATTTGCAAAATTCTTTCAGTGTTAGATAGCCCATTTATCGAGAAAGGCTATATATCATCACGCTAAGACCAATAGGAGCGGAGAACCAATGAAGAATGTTACAAAATCGGGGGGTTTTATTTAACTTACTTTTTTTTACTATTCCAAGCGGACGAAGCCGCGGGCAGAAGCTAGTACCTAATCATTTTTAAGACTAATTACTGTGACGTACAATAAAAGACAGATGGAGCGCAGACATGACAATATGGTATTTGACAGTCAAATCGACTCATTCTTTATTGATAACGTCAATTCTTTAATGAATCATATTATGGCGAATTAATTATTTATTATTTCAACATTAATAAAAATCTATACTAATATTATAAAAAGGAAAGATTTTGTAACGAATAAACTCAAAAAGTACGGGACTGATTTCAAAAATTCTGTCACCATTAGAATGCTACATTATCTCTAAGTAACATAGACTATATTTATTACTGGAGAAAATTAGAGATCCCTACTAAAACTTCAATAATGTAACCCAAGGTGTAAAAAAAATAGACATAAATTGTCTTTCATCGCATGCGCCGCGGAAACTATTGATGATAGAACAAAAAATGTTCTACAATATTAAAGAACATATTAATATCTACATAAAACTTCGCGGTACTTTATGTGTAACTATTAAAGCCGTTAAAACGTAGTTTTATTAAGAGTTCAGTTTTTCCAAAAATAGTTCTGGAACTCTAAAAGTAATATTGACTATTGTGAGAAATTGGATACTAAGTTTTCTTATATTTGTTACAGCGGCTGGACCCCAGCATGAACCTTACCTCCAATGACACAGCAAAATGGTTAATAGAAGCATCAAAAGGCATTCAGGACCCAAACGTTCTTCTGGAAAAATTCTCACAGAACAGAAAAGTCGATGATCCCATCAGATCTCTCCTCCTCACTTTCTATGGAATCCTCGTTGTTATTGGCGCTGTTGGAAATGCACTTGTCGTTATATCTGTAAGTATGAATGAATGAAAACTCTTTATTGTTTAAGGTACACTAATTGCCGGTTGTTACACACAAGTACTATGTATATACATAGTATATATAATATACGTACTACAAACTGTACCATTCTTGGTACGACACCCAATGATTAGCACCCAGCCAATTTATTCAAGTTATTAAAAATCTTAATGTTTTCTTTTTATATTTTATTTTTTATTACGTGAGTTCAGCAGACAGGCTGACGGCCCACCTGATAGAAAGTGGTTACCCTCGCCTATAGAGATTTGTGACACCAAAGGCACTACCAATATGCTGCCGCTCTCTAAAGGGAGACTGGAACCTGGACACTAATGCCGGTACACAACTCAAGGTTGCTGTGGCGGCATGCTTTAGAAGTGGTGGTAGCCATCCAGGCGGGCAAATACCCTACCACCTGGCTGTGAGTTGTTTAGTAGCCTCTTACGACAGCTCGCCTAGCCAAAGGAAATTGTATTATCTCTCCATTCCTCATGTAAATATAAGGAACGGAAAAAAAATATATACATAGTTTTTGTAACCATACCATAATATTATTATTTATGTATGTCACTTGAGACCACGGGCCATAAAAATGGCCCTGACATTTGGTGGGCTTGCGTGGGGAGACTAACACGTGGAGGCCCCTTGACAAATTTGACGTAAATGTGGTGTGACACTAACCGGCGATTATCCCTGTCTACGCCATATAAAAATGCACCCAAGGATAAAAAGAAACAGTACCGGGTTATTGGGATGAACTGCTAGTGGAACTAGGGATCTGGTTCTATGAGGACTATGGCGTCTGCCCGACGCGATGTTCGGGAAACATGGATAAAATGGGCAGACGGAGACTCGCCACTCGCTGCATGGACCCCAAAAAAGTGCCGTATAAATTGGCGAGGGGCAACATGGGTATGAGTGTCTAAGGTGGGCTGCACGCTCACCAAAGTTACTTCCAAGGTTAGGCCATTTATCACTTCCACCTCTGGAGCTTGAATCTTAGCTGTAGCGATCTTCACTCCGTGCCGGCTGGCTAAGGCAAGCACGGAGGTGAGGGCCTAGCTTTGGCCCCCGGAGTCGGATAAGAGGTGTCGCTACTCACCTAAGGCTTCGCCACAAAGCCTCCCTGCGGTATTATATTATTATATGTCCGTAAGACCACGGGCCATCAAAATGGTTAATGGCGGACTTTTGGAGGGCTTGCGTGGGGCCATGGGAAGGGCAACCCACAGAGTGAACGGACAGAACGGATAACTTTACTACAGCTTTACCAAGAGGATTTTTCCTAGTTTAGACTTTTCCACCTATTGAAAAGAAAGTTTCGTAGAAAAGAAAGAAACGAATAAATGTAGTACAAGTGGCACGGATAACAGCTGAGATCCTATATGGGTAAGAATAGATTTATTTCCCAGCCATTTGGAACTATGAAAACCGAATACGGATAACCGCCTTGCATGCGACTTCATACTACTATATATATATATATATATATATATATATGTGTGTGTGTGTGTGTGCGGGAGACACAAAAAAATCGCGACTGTTCAAATGTAACTAATTACATTTTTAAAATCAGCCAATGAAAAAAGTCACTTATGTGCACTTGTATTGATAGTTATATGTTCTGTGGTTATATGTGTTACACTTTTCTATGGTTTCAACCCACCCGCATTTAATCGCAGTGCGTGCTAAGTCTATAAAAGTTGTAATAAAATATTTGTTATCCAACGCAAATGAACTAGCAGACATAGTTAGTACTGAATAATTAAATTTCCATCCCAATGAACCGGCTTTAACAAAATTATCACCAACAGTTATCTCGACAGTTTTTATCATTCGCATGACAAGAAACATACGCTCCTTGATAAATGATCATATTATTATTGTTACAAGCTACAGGACTCGAATTAAAAATGCCGTTGGAACTACTATAGAATTTATTAGAACTGTACAAACACGTATAAAACAGACAAATAAAACTGGATGCAACCAGTTCACATTGCACGATTCAATACAATTCGACACGCGCAAAGTTCGTCGTCTATATCGCTAATCGAGAGTACTACAAACGTCTTACTCGTCTCGTAGTCGTCGCTTGACTGACCACCCCTCCATTCGGGCATTGTCTTATATCAACTATACAGTACAAAAAAATTGATCGTGCGCACTGAGTTTCCGAGAAATATTAATTTACACACCTGGTTATTTATTCCTGCAAACGGCCAACAAGTCGAAAACAATAACAATAGCGATTAATTAAATGCTAATGATGGTCATAAAACAAGTAGAAAAACAATAGAATGTTTTTCTTAATTACAAATTCAAAACACAAAAGAATTCCTAAATCCGGGAAGACGATAAACTGCGCTTACGACAGACAGCTGTGCGTTTATCTTTGACGGCATGTAACATAATATTTTTGGAATCTGGCATTTTATCACAACCATTGCCAAATGTCATGCTTGAATTTGTCTGTTTTGAAATTGGAGACTACATATCTTCAATTATGTTATAGTTGAAGCAGACATCTATATAATAAATAAATAATAAATCTATACTTGGGTCATGTTTATAAAATGAATTTAATAATGAGACAAAATTCAGGGGGTTAATCCAGACCAGTAGATTCCGAAAATACAATTTTTAGAATTTCTTCAGGTGAAGACGATTGAACGGATTCAAACTAAACTTAGTACCGACCTGGCTTATTTCTTTTATCACATTTAGTATATTTGTTATCCCGATAAATGTAGACATTTCCCTGATATAGACGAATATAGCCAAAGAGGTGACGCTGTGGTCGCCTTTTTTATGTTGCCGTTGCAATTCACTAAAATACGTCTCCATGGGAATGCAAACGAAGTTTCGCTGTCACAAGCTTGTAAGTAATAAAGTAAAATAAAATACTGTCTAATATCAAATTGCTATATCGTATCCGTGCAGGAATGGAGAAAGAATACAATTTCCTGAAGCCTGTCGTAAGAGGCGACAAAACAATCCACCGCCAGGTGGTAGGGTATTTGCCCGTCTGGATGGCTACCGCCCCTGGTCTAAAGTGTGCCACCATAACAACTTTTAGTTGTGTTTTTGCATCAATGGCCAGGTTTCAATACGACAGCACATTTTTTAATAATACTAATAATTATTCATATAATTATCTTTATATATAAGATTATTCTGTTCGTGTGTATGTCACTAAACCCCTTATAAACGGTTGGACCGATTTTGATGAAATTTTTTGTGTGTGTTCAAGTGGGACCCTGGATGGTTCAGACTCACAATTAGATCCGGTAGGTGGCGCTGGAATCAGGTTCTAATTTTTTTTGGCCTGACAACGTCTGCCAGGCTTGTTAGAAATAATATAAATAATTATTACAATTTGTGTTGCCAATTATAATTGGCAGACTTGTATACCTATTTCCAAATTAAGCAAGTTGCGGTTTTGTGTTATGGCTAATATACAACGGATCACTTTAAGGCTTATCCCAGATACCCAGACCATAGTAAATAATGGAAAATTCATTTCGAAAATTTACCATACCGGAAATCGAACCAGGAGCCTCTGCTTTCCAGTGATCTAGGCCGACAAAGGCTTTAGCCCACTTAGCACAGAAGTCGTCACTGGTTCGACCTTACTCACTTTTCTTTCACCTTCTCCCAATTATTTGGGGTCGGCACAATATTTCTTTTCCTTCCACATGCCTCTATTCTGACATATATCTTCTTTCCCACCACAGATCATCATATCATCCTTCACACAAGCCATTCATCTCTTTTTTGGTCTACCTTTACATTTGTATTCATCATTCTTGTAGATTAACATTCTTTTTGTCACGTGACTTTCATCCCTCCTTATTACATGGCCATACCACCTTCATCTTGTTCCTCTCTATTTTCAGTCTTTCAACTTCAACTTTGAAAGAACCCCTTATGTACCTATTTCTCACCTTATCCATTATTGTAACAACACACATCCATCTCTAAATTCTCATCTCAGCTGAGTTTGACGTTTGTGGTCTATCACTTTAGTGGCCCAACATTCGAACCCGTATAACATGATTGATCGTATGACAGCTTTATATATCTGACCTTTTGGTTTCAGTGGCATTAGTTTGTTGCATATCACACCGGTTACCTGTCTCCACTTTAGCCATGCTAGATTAATTCTTCTCCTTACATCCTTCTCTATAAAATATCACGATTACTCTGCAGTAGTGCAGCATACAGCAGCAGAGGTCCGGCCGAAATCGCAAAACAGGTTCCACCTTTGTTGTTGGCTACTGTTCATAGGCAACGGTAACCACTTTTCATCGCATGGGCCGTCAGCTGCTAATACTATACCAAAAAAAAAAAAAAATTATAAGAACCCGTCATATGGGGACAGTTCTAATAATATTTAATTTTTTTGCAGGTGGTAAGGAAACCAGTTATGAGAACAGCCCGCAACATGTTCATAGTGAACCTAGCAGTCTCCGACGCCCTGGTATGCTGCGTCGGCACCCCTCTGACCCTCATGGAGTTGCTGACCAAACACTGGCCTCTGCCGGACTGGCCGAGCCTTTGCAAAGCGTGCGGCGCGATCCAAGCCATCTCGATATTTGTCTCTACTATATCTATTACTGCAATTGCTTTAGATAGATATCAGGTAACTATTATTCATAGATACATACATATTATCACGACCGTTTCCCATAGAGCTAGACAGACGATGGATTTATTCGCATGTTTACTTGAGATATGTAGGTACATATTTTGCTATATACTTTCTTTAAATTTACAATTTATTATTTGGGAGTTTTTTATTAGTTGAAAGTGAAAAATATATTTTGAGAGATTGGAGTCTGACTTGAATTTTCAATCTTAATTTCTTAGGTAGGCTTGTGCCTGTTTTGCCAGTTACGCAATAGAAACGTATATACACACACACACATACGAAATCTGATTTTTTATATAAGATGAAATTAAAGATTATCTTTATCCGTCCCTTCATTTAATCAAACTTCACCACATTTTCACTTTATATTATTATAATAAACTTACATAATTAATTATACAGCGACGTGCTTTCATCTCGTCTTTTTACCCAGTATGTGAAAAATATATTGAAAATGGCACACAACCTCCCATGAGACTTCACGACTCGACTCTATCATATTGCTGGATACATATTACAATAATATGCCATCTTTATCTCAAACATAAAAATGTTTTGTATAATGGAATGTTGTTTTTTTAGCTTTAAGGCTCGGCGCACTCGAGCTACCGACCACACCACCGGTGGCCAGCGATAAGCAGTTAACATACTTTTTCATACATATTGTTACAATTGGGCCACCTGCATATTTGTAAACAAAGCACAATTATTACCCGCCGTCGGTGTTTGAGCTACTAATATGGAAGCGCTTTTATGACCGTCTTTTTTTTGTTTACTTATTTATCGGTTGTTGTGAAGGGCATCCTATTCGTTTATGGCCGTTCGCAGGCATAATTAGGCAGGTGTGCGGATTACAATTTCTGGAAAATTGTGTCGACGCTTGCCAGGTAGACATATTGCATAGTGCATTATAAAGCAATGCTCAATGGAGAGATCGGCAGTCAAGCGACAACCACAAGCGAGGTAAGACGTGTTATTGAATCGTGCATTACGTTTGGACTGGTTATATTCAGTTATATTTGTACCTGTGTTATACGTGTTTGTGTAGTTCTAATCAATTTTATAGTAATTCCAACGGCATTTTAATTCGAGTCCCGCACTCGTAACAATATAGTAGGGATTCGCCGCGCACGTGCGTGGCCGTGGTCAGTGTCCGTTTGCGCCCACACTAAAATATATATGTTGTTGAATTTGACCTTTTAGCGGACAATGGAACTAAGTCCATACATTTCAAATGTGTTAACTCAACATACTCAATACCCCTATTGAGGCGGCAGTCAAATCAATTGACAGTTAGATCTAGAATGAAAGTATTTGAGAAAAGTGATTGTTGTATATTCATGGTATATCTTTCGCCTTTACCTACATACCTTTTAACTTGGTGATAAAAGGTCTTGAAAATATAATACTTTCTTCGGTGTAGAATGGTATGAAATCATAACAACACTTAAGGTGTCTGCCAACTATACCGTATCATACCATGACCGTGCTAGGAACGTAGCCGGCAACAAATTATTCTTTATATTGAAACATATTATATTATGCCCACTAGACCGTTCCATCACTAACCAAAACCGTCGCATGCCATGCACGGACGGATCGTCAACAATAATTATCGGCGAGAATATATTAATACATTCTACTAGGCATAGTAGACCGTATTGTATTTCTTACCGTGCCTGATACGTTCATAGCATGGTCATGATATGACCCGGTTTAGTGGGCAGATCCCTTTATAATATACCTTTAGGTATAGATACAATTATTTTTCATTGTTAATTCTTAAAATAACAGTTCTCTCTTTTTTTCACCTTCTCCCATTTGCTTGTGGTCGGAACAATATGTTTTTTCTTTCCTTTCTCTATTCTGCCAAACGTCCTCCTCTGTCACACCACAAACCATCATGTCATCTTTCACACAACCCATCCATCTCTTTTTTAGTCTACCTATCTTCCAGTTTAACATTCTATTTGTCACTCAAGATTTGAGGTTAGTAAAATCACATTTATTGTTTATTTATATAGGGACAGGTTTCATCAAGAAACTTGACAATAATGATTTCCCTGACATATCCATCAATGGCGACCTGTGCTATGATTTTATAGCATAGGCACGAGAATGAATTGTAAATCCAAATTTGTTCTTGAAAACTCAGCTGCAGGAGAAAAAATATAACTGTCCATTTGTGTTATATATGTATGTGTGTGTGTGTGTGTGTGTGTAAGAGAGGGCTTGGTGCGGATCTGGTTTCTAGCGTCGAGGTCTTCCGTACGAATTTTTTTAGTATTCTTTGAAGCCACTGTCTACTGTGGATCGCCATTCCGATCTGTAAAGCGTAAATTCCTTGTCACTAGCAATGCCATATACCATAAGGTGATGCTTCAAAACATCACGATAATGCAGGTACTGTCATCCAGAGTTTCGTGTTTCAGTACTCATCTGAGAGTAAAATACGTTCTTAGGTACAGAAGTCCAAGGAATTTATAAAGTACTTGGGTTTCATAATCTTAGAGTTTTGTATGAAAAACAGATGGACATATGGACACAACCATTGTATAAGGGTTTCGTTACAGTCAAAATGGCTACGGAACCATAAAAGTAGTATCCAAAGATAGAATATGTATATATTAAAACATATGTTTTAAAGATTTCCTTATCACACGTATTCAGTATTTTAGACCTAAATTATGTTGTTTAACTTATTCCGCGCAATATACAGTTTCCTTAGAGAACTGAAAATAGATTGTCTGTTACTTCCAAATGACGTCATACCCGCTTATTATTCGGTGCATGAGGTGTTTTACTACCGCACTCAGCGTCGTTAATAGATTGTTAATTTTAAGCACCTAATTTGATATACGTTTTAATCAGGGAAGCAGACAGTAAAAAACCATTGAGTTACTTTATATCATCTTACAAAACGTCGCAGCCTCATAAATTGTGTACGAGTGTACAAACTGATGACGCTATAAGTTCGTAGAAATAAATGTGATAATTTAATGCTAGAACCTAAATAATACGGTAAAATATTTAACACTTGTCCATTGAAATTCAATAAATTCTAAGTTTATATTCAAACTAATCTTCACTGGGGAAGTTTTTAAAATTCATATAATTATATAAACGTGTTGTGGCTGTTTAACCAGAAGAAATTGAAAATAACTAAAAGAAATTGAATAATAAAAAATAAATGTGGAAAGACCTTTATATCGAAAGTGTTATCGCGATACGATACTTATCACAGGTTGTTGCGATACCAGTTTATATTTATTACGATCACCTCTTTATAGATAAAGCCATAAACAATGAACTGCGTATAATCAATAAGCGTTTCGGTGCATTTATGTCGATGCTAATTTTCATACTAACCACAAAACTAACAAATACAAACTTTGAGAATACTTAGTACAGTAATTATTTTTATAAATCCATATAATTTAATATTTTTGTTACTAAGATAAATAAAATAAACAATAAACTTTGTAGGCACTCGCCGATTATGTGTTCGGTAATGGCCACTCGCTTTGCTGCTTTTGTTCGCGCTGTGGCGCGTGGCTGCCAATGGTGTCTTTGGTCGGTAGCCCGTTTGTGCGCAACATTAATGAAAATTTAGATACTTTAACTGTTTTTAAATACAATACAATACATATACAATGTAATATTCAAGTTACGGAAGAGTGGGATCTTCTGATAAAAATCAATTTTGCTTAAAAAAGATCCCAACAAGACAGGCGAGTTTAGCCTACATCCAGCAGCATATTATAATTGAAAAAATCAATCTAAATTACGCTTTAAACCACTACCATAAAGTTCAAAATTCAATACACTGTTACGCACAATTTCCTTTGATTTACGTATAAAAGAATATCTGCCTTAAGTATATAAAGATAGAGCTAAGTTTTATTTAAATTTATAATAAATACTAACGGGTAAAGAGAAATGTGTTTTATTTCGAATGATAGGATGTTGAATTTTATAGTGTTTATTCCTTTTTCGTTTCATCTATTTTCAAATCACAACGATTCTAAAGAAGAACCACTTCAAAAAAAAAAAAATTAGTTATGTTGCCGCTATTTCTCTTGAATATAATAACACTGCCCTACTGATAGCACTCGCAGTAATCGTCATTTTTGGGTTTTTCATTCTACAGATGTGGATCTAAAGGCAGATCTCAAGATGCTATTCTATACATAAAGTTTGATTTTTTTAGTTTGTAGATACACTAAAAAGTTACATAACATAACATCTAAAAATATGTGTGCCGCGTTTTTGCTAACTAGGCCAGAACTGTGCTAATACACCAAGCTAAACTTCTGTTGAGGCGCTTTAAAATTTTGCGTGAAACTCTACTAACTACATTATTATTGTCCACAGCTAATCGTGTATCCAACGCGTCCTGGTCTCCAAACAATGGGTGCTCTCATCACGATGTTATTTATCTGGGTCACCGCCTTCACTCTTGCATCACCTCTCTACATCTTCCGAAGTCTAAAGACCCATACCATAGGCCTAATCGGCATGGACTCTCTAAGTTTCTGCATAGAAGACTGGCCGATTCGTAAAGGCAGAGCTATTTACTCAGTATTTAGTTTAATATTACAATATTTACTACCAGTTTTGGTAGTGGTTATCGCCCATATTCAAATCCATAGACGATTAAGAGGCAGGCGAAGGACCACTAGAAAGACGCCAGCTATTTTAATAGCGATAGCGGTTACATACGTTATTAGCTGGTTTCCGCTTAATGTTTTTAATTTAGTAGCCGATTTTAGCGAAAGTTATTTCTTGGATGAAAAAACAATGACAGTGACATATGCCATCTGTCACATGTTTGGCATGTCTAGCGCTGTCTCAAATCCTCTGTTATATGGTTGGTTGAATGACAACTTCAGGAAGGAGTTTGAAGAGATATTGTGTTGTTGTAAAAAACGACAGCTAAAGAACGGCACGAGGAAAAGTAATAGGAAGATGGACACAGAGTTAACGGCTCTTGCGCAGTTGGAACATACCGTGACGGCTAATACAAAAACGTCTCAGTGCTCACAGATTTTCTGACTAAAATCCTGTTGCAAATAGCATGAACCTACCAGTATAGAAATGCAAAGTATATAAACTGTGTCAATTTCTTTGACTTGTAGTGTAATAGTGTAAAAAGTTCCTTTCGTTTTCTAAGTTAAGTTGTAATTAAGTACTATTTTGTAAGTAATTTGTATAGGAACATTGAAAAATAAATAATATTGTACTCTACGTTTTATTGAGCCCAAAACGTGCAGTACTAATATTTTGTATAGCGATTGTTAATTTAAATATATTATAAGACTTTTTTTATTAAATAAATTCCTTGAATGAACAGTTATTTTTATTTAAATTTGTATAGATTCGCATATGACCACTGTCTCACCTGATGTTGAGTCATGACGCGATCTAGCATGGAGCACGCCTACCTAGAAGATACCTATTCACTCGTGACTTGACTCCTAGATTGGCACTCTTATTTTTATATCTTACTAGGATTTTCCCCACGGCGAAATCTTACGCTTTTTTTGTTGACGCAGGGAGAATTTCTTTTCTTGGGACACTACCCTCGATCCTGGGGATAGGCTTTACACCGAAGGATATGTGGGACTCTTGAAAGGCCGTAGGTCCAACGTGACCTCCAGCGGATAGTAGCACGGGGTGCCAAATGAACTAGACCAGTAGGTACTACATCTTTGATGCCCCAACGCTGTTTGACGAGCCCAGGCTGTCCTGTCCACGGAATCAACGAAATCTTACCGTACATAAACCCTAGTTTACATTCAGAACCTAGTTTTGAGTACAGACCAAGCGTTCGCATAGGTTACTATGTATAAAAAAATTATCTCGGCACTATTCATTCCTGGAAAATTACAACTATCTCAATAAATAAGTTATCCCATTTTTCAAGATAATTAGTATCTTATATCCATTCTTAACATTGAGACTATATATTTTATACACCAAATTTCATGATGTTCTCCATCGCCATGCACATGTAATAATGATAACAATATACACATCGGATTTAAACCCAAGACATTTGAAGCGCGATTTTCAGGCGCAAGTTTTCAGTGTCAACTACTACTTTATCACAGCTGTATTACGTACAAACGTTAATTAACTTCTTGTATATATGGATTCTAATTACTACCTATTGGTTTCTAATTAACCAAAAGCAATAATAATTTTATTAGTTGTGTAATCAAACATTTAGTCGTTTAATTAGTAGAAATGTAAATGTTGATTAAGTATAGAATTTTGTCCATTATGTTGTGTAGAAATATTAAAATTTTCATTGCATTATGTAAGTACCAGCTATTGACGGCGGCTTCGCCCGCGTACATTAAAAATATTAGAATAGTATCGAACATACTTTATTGCATAGCATTAAGATACAGTTCAAGAAACATAAGTAGGTACAGTGTGTTATGTTTGGTTTTCTGTTTATATGTGTATACCACAGTCATTTTTCTCAGATTTTATAGTTACTTTGCTAAATACATGTGTTAAGTTCTGCTAGCTAAATTTAATATAATGTAACAGAATGAAACGGAATGACATTCATGAAGTAAAAAAAACAATCGACGGTCTTATCACCAGAAACAATTTCTTTCAGACAACCTTAGGATGGATTAGAAGAGTTAGTGAGACATGTGGGTTAGCAATATAATTAAGATATCAAAATAATACTAATCAAATGTCAAATAAACATACAAATAGGAGAAAAATATAAGTTGCATATATAGGTATATTGATTTATATAAAAAATAATCATATTATAATTGTATAGATTTACAAAGTTATTGGAGAGATATAGATTAATTAGACTCATATGACCCTTAAAATGCCAATACACGTGTACATTACAAAACAGGTATATAAAATATCGTGCTTCTTACTTTAAAACTGACGGGTTTTTATACAAACTTACACCCCCTTTTTCACCCCCTTAGGGATTGAATTTTCAAAAATCCTATCTTAACGTACCTACAAACCACTTTGAGGCCGATACTAGAGACCCATTCCTCCTGCCTGTCTGATTCCACTGTCCTCATCAGTCTTATCTGCTGACTGGCAAGGTGTTGCCTTTGAACCTGGTGTTGCAAATATCTATAGGCGACGGTAACGACTTTCCATTAGATCGTCTGTATGTTTTTATTTTTATTGCATGATTTCAGCAGACAGACAGACGGCCTACCTGATGGAAAACGATTACCGTCACCTATGGACATTTGCAGCACCAAAGGAGCTATGTGTTGCTGCTCTCTTGGGGGAGACTGGGACCTGGCCACCAATGCCAGAACATAACTCAAGGTTGTTATGGAGGCATACTCTAGACCAGCAACCCAGTTCTCCTATTACTATCTCGTTAAAATCGCCGCACTTTCATCTCAAACGTAGTTTTGCCTGATTTCGGTATTCTGTTAATTCCAATGAAGTGCTCGTGGCACGCCACTCTATCTAAATGTTTAAATTTTTGGTAGGTTTTCAACGTTTCACGATGATATGTAGTAGAATACGAATTTTGGACACTATCGCAATGAAATCGTACTTTGAATATCTTCGCGACGCCAAGGTATGGAAACAGCAGAATTAGGCATTTTTATCCGTGCAGGAACAGAGAAAGAATACAATTTCTTGCGGCCATGCGGCCTGTCGTAAGAGGCGACTAAACAGCCCACAGCCAGGTGGTAGGGTATTTGCTCGACTGGATGGCGACTACCCCTGGTCTAGAGTATGCCGCCATAACAACCTTGTGTTGTGTTCCGGCATCAGTGGCCAGGTTCCAGTCTCCTTTAAGAGAGCAGCAGCGTATTTTCCATCAAGTAGGCCGTCTGCCTGTCTGCTGAACTCCTACAATTAAAAAAAAGAAAAAAGCAAATTGTATTCTTTCTCGGTACTTGCTCGAATTATAATGTTTGTAGGCTTCGCAATAAGAGAACACAGAATTTGTATAGACGTTATTATTCTCATAGTATTAGTTTTTCAGTATATTTGCTTACAAATACAAAGAGTCTGGACTTAGACATCCAGTATTTAGACTTGGAAGAAACAGTAACAACCAGACCGTTACCACATGAGCTGCAGATAATGTTCGACAATAAAACAGATTTTGAACTCATGATGGAAGATTGTATGAGGGAATATGCAAGTTGTTTGGGATCCAATATTATCAGGTAATTTAAAAACACTCAGAAGAAGAACACTTCAATGGCCCGGTAAAAATGTAACTTGTCACAATACACTCTGCAATCATAGGTGGCGCCGCTAGTCCATTAGTTATCGACTTTTTGGAGTTGAATAATAACATAATTATATATTTAGTCGCCCTTCAGAATTAATAAAAATATAGAGAATACACTAAGGAAAGGTAATTAGTAAACAGTTTAGATGTGTATGTTTATGATATGGCTAAGGAGTTTAAAACAAGTAGAATATATCTTTGACTCTCAAACTAGGAACAGGCTTGTATGTTTTTCGTCAATCAATCTTTGCATTTACTCCTTAAGAATCGATTTTCGTATAAGGCCTCTGGTGCAGAAATTTTATGTGGAGTGTAATAATACAAGTGTTAACTCAAAAGTTTTACTTTTTTATTGTACAATTTCGAACTTTAATACAATGAAATAAGATCTAAAATAATATCCATCACTCTATAATAGTGTTTTGAAATTAGAATGTCTTGTAACCGCGATTATTCGGCCGTCGCATTGGATATTCAAAGAGTAAACGTTAACAATAGAGATGCCACGAATAGTAGTTTGGGCGAATACCGCATACCGAATATTCGGCCACGCTCTCGGCCGAAACGCCGAATATTCGCCCTACCGAACGTTCGGCGTTATGATACGTGCAATTCGCGCGTAGCAGGTTAGTATTGAAGCAATAATTTATGAAGTATTTTCTTATGTTCTCACGAATGATAGGTGTCTACAGCTACACATACTAAAACTATGTTTTAACAGTTTTCAGAGGTATTTTCAATTAGTTTTTATTTGATTCTGATATTTTAAAATCTTGCCGAAACGTAATATTAAAAAACCGCATTTAACACTGTTAAAACTTGATTAAACTACCAATTTTCGATGAAAATATACACTATGATTTTGACCAATATGTACATTTTTAACGATTTGGCCGAATGCTGAATCGTTAAAAAAGTGGCTGAATAGGCCAAATACCAAACCGATACCCAATATTCGTGGAATCTCTAGATAACATATTCAAAAGCACTAAGGCGTTAACTCCAGTCGTGCATCGGAGCTGACACATAGTTTTTATCTAAGTTAATAGGTGGGGAGGTAATAGGTTCAAAAGTAATGAAAATTATACAGCCCTCCCCCTTATTATGAAAGGAAAAATTAACAAAAAATGTAGTTATAGAGCTTCAAAACAATTTTAACGAAACTTAGTTTGAATTAAATCCGGGGGTAAGTATTTTCGATAAAATGCTTTTTTATGATTCCGTATCCGAATAGACGTTTATCAACTCTACGAAACCCTTTACAGTGCGAGCACTACCAAGCACTTATCCAATTTATTAAAATTTTAGAGTTGTGAAAAAGTAGTGAAATGACTATTTTACCAGAATTTTTTTATAGCAGAATAATTTTGAAATATCTTTCACAAAAAAAAATGTACAAACCGCCTTGTCGTTTATAAAGAAGCCGTTCATATTTGTTGGCCTCTGTGGTTGAGACCAACAAATATGAACTGTGCTGGTTTTCGTAAACACTTTTCGTTATTTACTATGGTCTGGAATCGGCTCCAGAGATCAAAGATAAGCGCATAGCTGTCTGTTGTAACCTTTTTAATTGTTTTATAACCATCGTTAGCGTCGAACTAATCCTTATTGTTATTGTTTTCGACTTTGTGGCCGTTCGCAGGTGTGCAAATTACTATTTCTCAGAAACTCAGAGTGCGCGGCCAATTTCTTTGTACTGTGTAGTTAGTATAAGAAGATGCCCGAATGGAGGGGCAGGCAGTCAAGCGACGACTACGAGACGAGTAAGACGTTTGTAGTACTCTCGATTAGCGATATAGACGACGGACTTTACGCGTGTCGAATTGCATTGAATCGTGCAGTGTGAACTGGTTGCATCCAGTTTTATTTGTATTTGTTTTATACGTGTTTGTACAGTTCGAATAAATTCTATAGTAGTTCCAACGGCATTTTTTAATTCAAGCCCTGTAACTCGTAACATTATCCAGAACACTAGCGTAGCGTGCTTAGCCTGGAAATATACAAGTTGTGTGTTTGTGTACCGATTATTTGTTTTGAATATTATTATGTAATCCGGCTCACACACGACCACTGGTTAAATCTCATGAAGATAGAGGAATGCGGCCATATTTGCAAACGTGTATATTAAAGTAATAGTTCAAACGTAAAGCTTCCCCTTGAGTGTGATATGATAATTCAAAATGGTAAATATATTAATACCGGCCGCATATATTGCTAACGCTTAGGTAACTCCTGAAATTATTAGATTGCTTTGGGAATTGGTTATCTTTTTGGGAATTACCTAAATGTTATATGAACAAATTCGTATAGGTATTAAGTTTCTTAGCTGGACTTGTATTTCTTTTTTGCTGAAGTACAACAGAAAGCCTGACGGCCTATCTGCCAGATAGTGGTTACCGTCGCCTATGGACATTTGCGACACCAAAAGTGCTTCTAATGTGCTGCTAGCCGCGAACCTGACCATTGATGCCGGAACACAAGTCAAGGTTGCTATAGTGGCACACTCTAGGCCCAGGGTAGTATCCACGTAGACGGGCAAACACCACCCGGTTGTAGATTGATTTGTCACCTCTTAGGACAGGCCGCCCGGCTGCAGGATTCTCATATAGTTTTTTCCGTGCAAGAACGGAGAAAGAATAGAATACCCTGCGGCCCGGCTAAGTGGTAGCGTATTTACCCGTTTGGAAGTCCGTATTTGCCCATGCGTATTTGCCTGTCTACCACCCCTGGTCTAAAGTATGCCGCCATAAGAACCTTCAGTGTGTTCCGGCATTAGTCGCCAGGTTCCAGTCTCCGTTTTAAGAGCGGCAGCACATTGGTAGCACCTTTGATGTTACAAATGTCCATAGGCGATGGTAACCCCTATCCGTCAGGTGGGCCATTTGCCTGTCTGCTGAACTCATGCAATAATAAAACATAAAAAATGATTTATAGATTACGTAAGCATTTTGGCCAAAATAAAACTCTTATGATTTCGTCATTTCATTTCGTGTATGGGTCTCTGTGTATCAGGATCAGATTTTTCTCATAATCAACTGGGGCTTGTATGTAGATGTGCGGTTCATCAACATACTTGTAAGGATTTAAATTTGATATTAATGGCATGTCATAGTCGTATGGATCTCATATTTTAAAAATTCATGAAGACGCTCTTTAATAAAATTTTAATTAAAATTAGTAATAAAAGATGTTAATTTCTCTAGTTGCATTTACGTTTTTTACTGGATAGTTTTTCTCAATATTCGTTTATGGTCAAATTCACATTTTACATAAGAATAACTTCTAAACATTTTAGGCTCAACCCGATCTGCGCGATTAAAGAAAATAACGAGAGGAAAGTCTTCAACACATTATGTGACATGGGCTACGCAAACTGCAAGTTACAGCGAGGTAGGTAACGTATGTCCATTTTACAGAGTCTAGTGCAAGAACGAAACTTCAATGCGGGTAGTTTGATTGAGTAACAGGAAGGACTTGTGAACGTGTTACAGGTCGAAGAAGTAGTCGGAGGTGTCGCTATGCTCACCTTCTCCCCATGTCATAGTGGGGTACCCCACGTTCTTTAAGGATAGCTAGCTGGAGAGGTCCCCCGACCTTCCCAATCCCACTATCATGGGGAGGGATGTACATAACTACACCCTTTGTCCCCCTTCTTCGTGTGCATCAAGGGTCACAACTTCCTGTGTGATTCTGTAGGTATCTATATAATGTTCCCATAATTATGGAACATGACAGGCCAGGTCTCACCTCACAAAGACGCGGACGGACGCTAGTAGATTCAACACCCGATCTGGCGATCGGCATCTCACAACTTCCTTGAAGTTTCTGTGACGAGATCATAGCCCCACATAGCCTTCGGTAAACTCCTGTAGGACCAAAAGGATGCATTCTCCCTGGGTTCCAGAGAGACTTGTGTCACAAGGGATAAGGGATTTCCATATCGGCAGAGGTATGTCGCTGCTATAGGCAGATAAGTGCGGATGATAGTAGAGTAACTTTTACAACCATCGAGCAAATGAATGTAGGTACTTGGTATAAAATAAACCCTCGCAGATGTTATGCGATAGCCAGGAGAAGGTAAGGAATATAGAGGAGAAAGTGGAAAGAAAATACTTAAATCGCCAGCATCTTGCTGTTATACTGTCTTCTACGGGCAGTAACTACTCGCTTCACTAAGAATCACATAGGAATATTTATAAATTATGAAATCAGTCACACAGACAGTCTGAAATCAATAAAGTTTCTTTTCAGCTCAGATAATATTTTTAAATTTATTTTTCCTTTTATGAAGAGCATGGTGAGGGTAAATTATTAATCTTTCCTTGATGAAAGCTATTCCTCATAAAACTCTACAAGTAATTTTGAACTATATTAATTCTTGCTCATTACTTTTTTACAGGCGCCTGGCGTTATATACGTGACACCATCTGCTAAAAATAAAAAAAATATTATTAACTGCTCTTTATTTCTACCTGTCATTTATTTAGACACTATCGTCTCAATCGTAAAATTTCTTCATTTTGGTATTCTTTTTTTTTTAATAGATTTATGTAAATGTTAACCCAGAAAGTAGAATGGGTTCAGGTATTTCATTTTGATTATTTTGGTCGATTTGGTGTAATTTTGTACATATGTAGTTTGAATACTGGAAATGGGCATAGATACTTTTCATCCCGGGAGGTAAGATAGTTTGTGATATAAAATGAAGTGAAGTTTCCGGGGGCAAATGGCACTAACATAAAAATTTAAATACAGTGTAACCTGTATTAACGCCTGCTCTTTAAACAAGAGGTATGCACTAGAGCTTGACCCGCGGCACCGCCCCGGGATAAATTCTGGTTTATTTATAAGCGTCAAATCGCGAGTTAAATGTTTAAAATGTTTGGTGGCTTTTCATTATTCATTTCGGCTAAGACCATTTCTGTTACTAGCAAATTTTTTTCTACTATTATTGTTAAGTATTACTAACTGCTGCGGCTAGACGACTCAAAATGAGTCCTGACCTCCAAAATGAGAATACTCCACTCGTTTCTGTTGAGCACTGTCTCTTGCCAGTCATAGGTATGAAGCTCGCGCAGATCAGCCTCCACTACGTCACTCCAGCGATATCTGGACCGACTAACTGGTCGCCGCCCTGTTGGTCTGCCCAGATAGGTTCTTTTCATTGCGCGATCCTCGCCCATTCTATGTAGGTGGCCAAGCCAGCGCAAGCGATGTGCCATGTTCTCGCCTATTATATTGGACTCATCCACCAGCTCTTCGATTTCGGCATTTTTTCAGACCCACCAGTTGTCATCGCTTCCCCATGTCAGACCCAGGATGTTTCTTAGGACCTTTCTTTCAGCCACCAACAGCTTGTTCTCCTCCTTAAGTGTTAGGGTCCAAGCCTCACATCCGTACATCAATATTGGGCGTACTATTATTCCGCTGCGTCCATATCGAAAAGATATTGTGGATTTAGTAGAATACGAATTTTTGACACTATCGTAATGGAATCGTACTTTGAATATCTTCGCAACGCTAATATAATATTGGAATAGCAGAATTGGGCCCCTGGGATCGGCCCCAGTATGACTCGTCACTTTCTTAAATTGGAGATATAAGTATAAGTGTGTGTTTGTTTGTCTATATTATTGTTTTAATACTGTACCAAACAGAACGTCTTGAGCAGAATACAAATAATACCTAATATATCGTCAAAGATATAAGAAAACCCTTTTCAACGACGAGTCAATGGGACAAAAGCATAATTAAATTTACCTGGCAAAAGGACTGGTATGCGAGACCCTTACTCCTTGAGCCGTTAGCTCGTCCCTTGAGAACATATATTACCTTTTCAAAGGGGCTAAACGTGACATAGCGGTCCAACAGACTACCTGATTTGATGACATAAGTACCTAGTTGGTATTAGACTTACCGCGCAGCCTTGCTTGCAATTATGTTGGTTGCATAGATTGCAATGCTTTCCGCGAGCCTTGCTTGCAATAATGTCGGTTGCACAGATTGCAATACAATCCTTAGTCATTAAAACCCTTTATAAATATAGAATAAAATGTATTGGTGTTGCGGCGGCGCTGGGTTTAGCGATAAGCAAACTGTATCAAAATGAAAAAGAAGGAGAACGGGACAATTTTGGTGGGTAGTGGAAAAAAGGCCACGCACGTACCTGGTTAATGGGCATGAAATGCAGCTGCTCCTCTGCTCCTCACTCCACTTCACTTCACTTCAGTATAAACAATATATTTATAGTATTTTGTACTTGCGGTATGGGTTATAGTATATTATATATTAAAGGTATTTACGGTATTTCGTAACTAAGCGGTGCGGCGCGGAGCGATATTAATTATATTTTATATTTATTGTATTGTTACGAGTTTGCGGGATTAGAATTAAAATGCCGTTAGAATTATTATGGAGTTTATTGGAACTATACAAAGACGTATAACACGGGTACAAATATAACTGAACGCAACAAATCCAAATGTAATGCAGAAGGTCGTAATTCAATAAAACGCGCAAAGTCTGTCAATATTAGATACCCGAATGTACACACGTCCCTAGATCGTAGTTGTAGCTCGACTGACCCCCTCTCTCAATCAAGCCATCGTTTTATACTTCACATTTGAAAATGGATCCGCCCGGCAACGTTGACATGATTTCCTAGAATTAGCTTGTATTTATAATCCGCAACACGTGGCTAATGATGTTCCTGAGCGGCCGTAAACAAGTACAATAGGACAATAGGCTGTTCTCCACAATAACTAGAAACGTATGCCAATAAATGAGTTAACAAAAGAAGACGACCATAAAAGGATTACAAGTAGTTCAAATGCCGACAGGTAATAAAATGTGCTTTTACAGGTCTGTACGTAGAATTTGTCTTTATTGGAGCCTAAGTTTTAAGAGTGTGTTAATTTATTTATATATATTTTACAATGTCTGGAGCATATTTCAATTTATTTTGTTGATGACATAACAATGAATGATTGACATGCTTGCGAAAAGAGACAGCGCCGTAATATTTAAAGGAAGAATTTAAATATTTAACAAGAAAATATCGTATAGGTCGAAAGGAGGTTTATATGGAGATACCAAAGGTATCCTAACAGCTAATATGTATTTATATAAAATGTCATGAAACTATAACTGTAGTAATTGAAAATTGCGCGGACGCAAAGAGTATGTAATTTCGCACACTTATAGTTTATATAGAGAAGAAGCGACGAATGCTAATATTTTTTTAAATTGTGCATAAATATACATTAAATCAATAAAAAAAACCATTACACACACTACCATATATTTGACACACACACGCATATATATTCAAGTCAAATTAACAGTGTCGCCTTGGCGAAATCTGTGATTATAGAAGTATAGTCTTTGACATTAATTATTAAGATCGAATTTCGAGCACGGGCGACCACTAGTGTAAATAATTGTAGACGATGTATAACTTTGACGGTTGTGAAAGTAAGTAGTTTAGTTGTTATGAAACATTCTCTGTTTAACCGATCGCTTACGGCAAGTCAGTTGGTTTTGGCGCAAAAATATAAAAGCGGTTAGTGTTTCATGGGAACGATTATTCGATCAGTTTTCTTTACCATTAGTTAGATAATTTTATATATTTTATATAAAAACCTAATAAGTTTTAGTGTAAGTATAATAGAGCTACTTATTAAGGTTTGACCCGCATAGCCGCGGGGTAAACTCTAGTATAGCCATGAAACTTTTCCATGGTATAGCTTAGGTATGAATGTATTTGATTTAGTTTAACTATATGTTTATTCCTTTTTTATAAATTTGACCCAAACATTTTTAATATAACACAATTAACACACAATAAGTAGCGCTAGAACTGAACGGATTCAATTAAATAGATTACGTAAAAAAAATTAGAGAAAGCATTGCAACTCATGCTGAACATTAGCTCATAGTATTTAATTATGTAAATGAGTTTGTTTGTTTGTTTTTTATGAATATTGTATATTTGTAATTATCGTGATATTTGGTTTCATATACTACTGATAACGGGGATGAACCAAAAACAGTTTTTCCCCCAAAAATGTAATAACATTAATTGTGATTTAGTTAGTTGCAGATTGAGCCTATATGAGTCAGGCACCAGTATAACACTCCCAGATCTTCTAATTTAATTATTTTAAAGTTTTGCACACTACGCGGCGCGGTGGATTAATTTTGAACTCTTATTTAGAGATTTCGAGTAAAACTTTTAGAGTTCGTATGTGTGCGTAGCGGGCGGGTTTTGCAACGTCTCTTTTTTGGAACGGAAGCGGTTAGAGGGGGGAGATTTTGAGTACCGAACAGAAAGCAGCGAACGAATGAAATGAATGGCGCCTACAATGATGAAACACAAAATTGATTTTTATTCAATTTTGTATTAAGATACAAGAAATTGAGGATTCCCCGTTTAAGCTTAATGGAACACTATCCAATTCCGAGTGCGATTTAACCTTTTAAGCAGTAGCTTCACAATGTCTAATAACTATACAATCAACGTCCTTTGCATTTATATTTTGGCTTTAAAATAAGCACAATGGATAACTTTCAAAGGTTCAGGTCGTTTGCAATCTCAAATCTAACACAAAGTATGAGGAAAAGGGTATTCCCAACCCTTCTAAAATACAATTTGCATACTTTCGAGTCACGCATTGAAAAACTTTTTAGGCTACGCCTTCATTTGAATAATTAAAAGCTAATTTAAAAAGAGATCAATTTTGCACTCATGGTAAGTAATCTAATTGAGCCGATCAAATGCGTGGCACTATGCACGATAAAGGGTCTCATAGGAATTACAATCATATTGTTTATACAAAGGCAATAAAGCACTTCATGAAAAATCCTCCAAATCTCAATAACTAATCGATACATCTCGTTCTAATTTCTTTATCAGTATGGCGATCCAGCGAGGAAACGTACTCAGCCTTCTGGGCACCTTACCCATAGAAGACGGTGATCTAGGCTCAGTATTCTACTTATAGTCTTGAGGGACTACGGGTAAAATACAACACAAATTGCAGCATCCATTGGATTAGATTTGTCGCTCTCGGCGGTAGTTTAAGCCATGGTCGGGGGCCAACCTGGCTGGGACGCCGTTGCCTCCTCCTGGGAGGCTGTTATGTCCGCCAAGGAGGCGGCGGAGCGGGAGAGGGTGCGAGCAGCCGCGCTCATCTCACGACGCAACAATAGGACTGGGCCGCCGTGAAAGTGCGGCAGCGGGTGACGACCCGCGGAGACACTAGTCCGTCATCTGCATTCAAGCCGTGAGTACTGGGCGCGTCGAAGTTCCGCCAGCGCCTCTCTCGATCACGGATTGAAGCAGTAGAGGCTTGCCCGTCGGGTGGGCCCCACGTCAGTTGGGGTCGCGGCGAAAAGGTCGCGCACCTACCGGAGCCCTGACATATGGCGACAGAAGGACACCAAGGGCTTTTAGTGGGTATTCCGGCTGTTCATCTGACCGGTGAGTCCCACACTGTCCCGCCGTCGTCTCCGTACGGCAGGGTGTCCGCAAACGGATTTCCCCTTGAAAAAAAAAGTTTTCTTTTATTGTATTCGATTATATGTAATTTTATAAGTGTTTTGTAAATATAAATTATTTATTTCTTAAAATTTTATTAAATTAAATAAGTTATCAAGTGGTGAAAGTAATAAATTTAATTAGTGAATTAAACAATTTAATTAGTGAGTTAATATATGTATTAACTCACTAATTAATTTGTTTAATTAACGAATAAATCAATTTAACTAATACGTTAATTATCAATTTTAATTAATTGATTGATTAAATTAAATTAAATCCTTTTAAGCCTGTGCTTGCTTAAGAACAATATCAATAAATTTCTAGGTAACATATTAATGCCTTATCTAATTTTGGTAGTTTCTGGATAAAATTATTCAAATCAAATTAAAATCATTTTATTGTATGAAACATGGAAAAAATTCAAGATGTTCATTCATATAAGATTTACAATTTACATATTTCACCCTATAAAGGTACTTATACAATTTTTTCTTTGTTTTTTTATACTTTGATGACCAGTCCTTTGCTCACAAGTAGTAATTTCCCTCACTTTTCTTTGAAGAAACACTTCTCTATATTACAATAAATATGTATTGAATATTTAACAGTAAACGTTACATTTATGGCAAAAATAAAATGTTAATTATTAACTTCCTTGAATATATTTTAATTTATTTTGATGTGCCTGAAATTAAATTCATAGCAATGTTATGAACATCGGTCCCTTTTGACCATACTCCATTCTGTAAATAAAAATGAAAATATTATTTTGCAAAAACATATTTTTATGGTTCCTGAGCTATTTTCACAATAAATAAACCCTTATAGAACTGATACGCTTGTCTTATGGCCGGTCCCTATATCTTACTATTAATTCACTTGCCTTACCGTCGCATGAATTGTGACATTACATGTATGGAGCTTATGTCAAATTTTAACCGATAACAAGGCTAATGCAGATATGGGAACGGGCCATTATTCGTTTTATCAAAAATTTGGTATATAGATAGTTGATAGTGTGCGCAACTCATCGCACATATAAAATATTTTGTTCTGCGCTAATGGTGTGAGCGATATATATTTTTTTTTATAGCCTGAAGCAGGCAAACAGGCAGACGGCACACCTGATGGAAAGTGGTTACCGTCGCCTATAGACGTTTGCAACACCAGGGGTGTCGCCAACGCGTTGCCGACCTCTAAAAATTTTATAATGCCCTTCTTGAAAAATCCCATATCATAACGCAAGGGGAAAACCGTGGCGGGAAGTTCCCTTCAGATCATCGTTGTACGCGGAATAAATGTTCTAGAGAACCGTTGCGTTCTTGAGCGTGGGAGCTCTAAGAAATGGGGGTGAACATCCCGTCGTTGGCGAGCTGTGCGGTTGTAGAAGTGAGGCGTTGGCACCAGATCAAACAATTCCTCGGAACACTCCCCGTTATACAGGCGGTAGAATACGCAGAGGGACGCGAAGTCTCTCCGAAGGCTAAACGGTTCTAAACCGCCTGTTAGTATGGGATCGGCGACGATACGAACGGGGCGACGCTGGATGGAGTCGAGGGGGTCAGTCTGGTAGGCGGGTGCCCCGGTCCATAGTTGTGAGCAGTACTCCATATGCGGTCTGACTTGCGCTTTGTAGAGTGCAAGTCGTTGCCGCGGGGTGAAGTACTGCTTGGACCGGTTTAGCACACCAAACTTTTTAGAGGCAAGTTTGGCCTTGCCTCCCAGATGACCCTGAAATTGTAGGTCGTTCGTTATGTCGACCCCAAGGATCCCAATACTATTAGAGACCGTGAGGGGTGTTCCTTGGAATTGCGGCGCATTGATAAATGGGGTTTTTTTGGCTGAGAATGCGCAGACTTATGCCTTCGTGGGGTTAAAATGGACAAGATTTTGTCCTCCCCATTCAGAGATATCCTGGTCGTTGTAGATATATAAATTAAACACTGTTAGTGGTGAAAACTTATAATAAATCACTTTTTATAATAAGTACGTGGTCACTCGGCTACCACCAAAGTGGGAGAAGAAAGAAAAAGCAACGACAGTGTTGCAAGTTTAAAAATAATATTAGCTTAAGTTGGTGTTGCCAACAGATAGATAGATTGATAGACAACACTTTATTGTACACCAAAGCATAGATACATACATAAGAATAAAGATATACAAGAATAAAGCACAATAGTAATACATAATATTGTAAAAAACGTTTAGCGTTTTATTGTTATAGGTATTTTAGACCAAATTCGTTAAAAATGAAATAGAAATGCTAAAAATGACTGTGTTTGTGGTTGAGCGGGCTAACCCTTCGCCGGTCTACCTCACTGCAAATCAGAGGATCCAAGTTCGATTCCTGATTGGTTAATTGTGGAAACGAATTTACTCCGATATTTACTATGGTCTAGGTATCTGGGTTCGGCCCCAGAATATCCGTTGTATATTACCCGTAACACAAGCGTAACTTGCTTAATTTAAATATATACGATAGGTATGTTTGTCCGCCGATTATTATTAGAAATATTATTTTTTAACTAACTAGGTCTAAAAATAGGATTTATATATAATAATGTATATTATATATAAATAATTGTGTTAAACGTCAAAAATGAGACGAAATGTCTATGGCACTTTCTCGTCACTCTCTGGTCTTTTTACTAGTAGTAGTAAGTACTAGTTTGATAGTAAGTACTCTAACAACAAGTATCCCATTTTAATTGTATTTGGGATCTTTTACTAATCAAATAAAATTTTATATCCATAATTCAACAAGTACATATTTACGTTAAAAATGGATTACAAATCTGCATAAAAACCAGATAATAAAATGTCTACCTAAATAACTTGGTTAAAAAAATATATAGACAGAATAAAATTATAGTCCTTGTTCATTGGTACTTACTTCTCCAACTGTTGCAATTTTCTAGTTCCAATTCGCAGTAGTTATTAAAAGTTTTATATTGGCCGTCGTAATGCCGGCCGCAAACTTGATGTTGTCTGTAATATTATGGCGTGGTGTATTTAGGGTGAGTGTATAATTAGGTTTTGCTTTTTTTGTTGCGAGTAGGAAATGCTTTATGCATACTCCCCTGCTCAGAAGGCTGCTAGATACCTATCTAAAAACTTCAGGGTTCCTCAGGATGATAGTGCCGGACGGTCAAGAATGTGTAGTTCAAAACTTACAAGGCAACAGATGGCGCTGTGCAATAATTGAAGTCGCAAACGTTTCCGACATGTATAAAAAATATATACATATTTCTAACAATAATAGATGGACTTGGGCATGCGTGGCATAACAGGAGCCTTGGCGGAAGAATCTCTTTTGAGACGGATGGGTGGAGGAGCATTAGGGTCATCCCTAAAATGGTCTCCAGCCCCGTCAATATGCAGTTATATATAGTTGAAGGCACATGGAGAAACCTAGCTGTTGAAAGGGGTGCTTTCAATTTCCATTGAGTGCAGAGAGGCCAGCCCATACACAGGCGTGCCCCTCCACCATCTCGGACGTCGGCGAGTAATAGACGTGCAAACAAGTTTTATTATTGTCTGAATCAGGCAAACAGAAACCCAGTTAGAACCCCATGCCATATCGCATGGACCGTGGCGGGAATTTCCCTACAGATTATTGTTGTAGACGGAATAAATGTTCTAGAGAACCGTTGCGTAGTTGAGAGTAGAAGCTCAAGGAAATGAGGTTAAACAACATCGACGGCAAGCGGTGCGGTTTAAAATTGAGGCGTTGGCATCAGATCAAACAATCCCTCAGAACTAGTGTTGAGCAGCACACGTATGAGCCAGTACATTTGTCCTGTACAAAATAAAATTGTACTGATGCGGCTAGAAATTTTAAAATGTAAGACTTGAAAATTGTGTCGCGCTACTACTCACTCCTCAGACGTAGGAGAAAGGATGGCACTAGCATATGCTACAAAAGTACAATAACGCCTCTACAGATGCTCATATGACAAAGAGGAACATGATATATACGACTGTTAGTAAAATGAGGTCACGAAGGCCGATCACTTCTGATTCTTAACGAACATTTCCAAACTAGACGTTTTATTGTACCGCTTAAGTACAAATTTTGACGAACGGTATAAATGTGAGAATGACGCTCACCGCCTCACCGGCCTCATCACTTCAAATGTAGTGCCACGGTACAAATCGTATAAATATCCTCGCCTTATTTGAAGTGGAAAATATTACTGGTTCAGTACAAAATGTCATGTTACTCTTCGTGTCCTACTCAACACTACTCGAAACATACCCTAAAATCTCGTAATAATTATTTACTTTGGACAACCCGTCAGGATATATATCGTCGGCGACAGCGCAGGGCCTTTTAATAACGTGTTTTTAATTATTTTCTTTGTCAAAAATGTTACATATAACTAGTAATATATTTTTCTTAGGTTTTCGCGACTAGTACCTACACATAATAGAATACGATTTTAAACACGGTATTTTGTTTGATTCAGTTTTATTTCGACGTTTCGGCCACTTTTCACTAGCCGTGATCACGGAAGACAAAGATACCAAGTGTTAATTAGTAATGTTAATGTTATTACTTACCCTACTTGTTCATTTTAATTATTTAATTTTACTTTTCGAAGAATCTCTCACCAGACTTGCCCTTCGGAGCGGATTCGAGTTAAAAAATATATTTTTTATAAAAGAATATTTACAATTTACTTATACACTACGATAACATCGATATGTTAGTAAAAAATATATCAAGACAGAAGACACTACTAAAAATTAGCTAATTATGATTTTTAAAGTGAAACTTCTTTAGAATCGTGATTTGTAACTCGATGAAACGAAAAAGAGATAAATACATAAATTTATAAAACTAACCCTACGAGAAAATTAGATAGAATATTTTTTTTTTTTTCAAGTAAGTTACAAGGTTATACAAACAATGCATTGCCAAACTGCAACGCAGTTTGTCAGCGACGTTCTCGTGGATCATATTAAAATATACCTTATAACTTCTCTTTTAAATGCTTATACATTTTTTTTGTAAATTATAATATAAATTAGACACTATGCTCATACAGATAGAGTTGCAAATGTTTTAAAGTTTATCGTTAATACTTTAAATTTCGTGTTTTAAAACTTCAATATATTAAAACGATATAATATATGAAATTTAACGTCACGAAATTTAGAAACCCTCCCACCCCTTGTCACATTTTGTTTCACTTCTACTGCATGTGAACTGCACACACACATTTTTTTTGTTTATACAAATAACAAGTTTTACGTGTTTTATGACAGTGACATGTACTTGAGCCATGCAAGGTAGAGCTACGTGTCACGCAGATAAATATGCTGCGGTAGACGAGTCACGCGGGAGTACCGCGTTAGGAAGTCTCGCATCTGCGGCAGTCTTTGTATCCGTGACATAGCAGCTAAACCGCAAGAATATCGCCTACGTTTGTACGGCCATGTTTCACGAGAACCGTCTAATTACGTGGGTAACAGATGTCTATCTATGCCGCCTCTACAGGTCGTGGTCGAAGGGGAAATATAGGAAAGCGGACTCTGGACTTCGAGGCAGACACTACTGCCTGCAGGCACTACTACACACTGGATTTAACGCCAAAGTGATGATGATGATTTTGTTCCAACAAAAGGAATTAGCACACCTACCGTAAGATGATAATTACTTACTTATAAGAACTGGGACAGTCCATAATGAAAACTGAACATCCTCTATCAATTAGATCCGCTTTTCGAAATAGTGACTTCTTCGGATAAAATCTGACTTTCCAAGGCTTTGTATGTTTTGTATTTACATAATCAGCTGCGGAGACTGTACTCAAATCTAGAAATAATATAGGAAAAGTGTATGGCAGTCAAAAAATAGGGTTATTAAGAGTCAAGTCGACTGAAATATTTTTTTATCTTTTTACAAATCGCCTCAGCCTCTTAAGCCGCCAGGCCAACGGCTTGCTATTCGTGCAGAAGCGGAGAAATAATACAATTTACTGGGGCTGGGTGGCCTCTCGCAAGAGGCAAAATAACATCCCACAGCCAAGTGGTAGGGTATTTTTATATATATATTTGCCTATACCAATTGTCAGCGCCGACCTATTCGGTCACCGCCTCTTTGTTTCCTTTTTTTCTTTCGCCGCATCTGTCACTATGTAATGTGACATAGTCTTCGTCCGACCGCTGATCGCGCCGCAACTTCCACGCAGACCTCGCCGCGTTTTGTGTGTTGTGCCGCATTTTACACCCGCTTACAACAACCCGCATGCTGGAATGTACACGCTGTACCGTACCCAGCTGGTCCACTCGTCGAAGGAACCGCAAGACGAGAAGAAAGGATCACGAGGCAGAAGTGCTTTCCGCTGCGAAGCCCGCATCGTTCGTAGCGTGTCTGGTGCGGCGATCTATTCTGTAAGTCCTTTCCTTCTCTTTTATTCCCGCTCCAATTATACCACCATAACAATCTTGAGTTGTGTTCCGGTATTAGAGACCAGATTACATACAGCCTTAAGAGAGCAGCAGCGCATTTGTAGCACCTTTGGTGTTGTAAATGTCCATAGGCGATGGTAAATGCTTTCCATCAAGTGGGCCGTCTGCCTGTCTGCTAAACTCGTGCAATAAAAAAGCCTGATTCACGTTTATATTGGTTAAATAATTAAATTACGAATTAAGTCTTTGTCGTTGTTTGGGACAGACGTCTACTAATGACATACATAGCTCCATATGAGTAATGTTATAATTCAACCTGTGGTAAGACAAGTGAATGAATAATAAGGTATGTTAACGGGCCCTAATTCAATGAATAAATTATTATTCAAAATGTATAGGTACTTACATAACAAAACAATTGCAATACTTTGTAACATGTTTGTCCAAACAAAACTTTTTCGATTATTGGAGTAATCAATATTCAGCAATGCAATTGACTATGAAATTGATACATTTCAATGAACATTTCTGATTACAATGAAACGATAATTGTGTATAGAGCGAGGTAACGTAGCCAGCCTTCTGGGCATCTTACCCATACCTAACCCAGGCTCAGTATTCTACTTATAGCCTTAAGGGTAAAATACAATATAACTAATTTTAATTAATTGGGTTACCTTTCTTGTATTAGTTTACAATATTATTAATAACTAGCTTCTGCCCGCGACTTCATCCACGTGGAATAGTTAAAAAAAAGTAATTTAATAAACCCCCCGATGTTGAAACATTCTTCATTGGTGCTCCGCTCCTATTGGTCTTACCGTGATGATATATAGCCTATAGCCTTCCTCGATAAATGGGCTATCTAACACTGAAATAGTTTTTCAAATCAGATCAGTAGTTTCTGAGATTAGCGCGTTCAAGCAAACAAACTCTTTAGCTTTACATATTAGTATAAGATACGATGCTGTTTTACATATGAGGTGGGGTGTAGATATAGGCCGCATTTATTTATTATGAACAGATCCTAACTTTTGAAGTGAAACTTCTTTAGAATCATTATGATTTGAAACTTGACGAAGCGAAAAAAGCGACACTAAAAAGAGATATTTAATCATTTAAACACTATGCTCTTAAAAATAGTGTTGGAAATATTTTGAAGTTTTGAAGTTCATATATCAAATTGAAACTAGAGCATTTGTTTCCTATTTTAGTTATCATAAGCCCCTTGTATCATTTGTTCAAAGTGAAAACATGAAATCTGAATAATGTGTGTTATAATATATCTTAAATATGTAATATATGAATTGTAATATTTTGCATTAAAATCTTCTTATATAAAAAAATCAATTGATGTTCGTTAGTGTCGCTCAAACTCGAGAACGGCTGAATTGATTTGGCTAATTTTAGTTTTGAATTATTTGTGGAAATCCAGGGAAGGTTTAGAAGGTGAGTATATATGAAAAAAAAATATTCTGAGGCGGTATGATGTTTGCCGGATCAGCTAGTACAAAATAATTTATGAGCTTGGTAAAAATAGAATAATAATAATATAATTATCCTAATACTCCTAATACTCTTTATTTTATCTCATTTTCTCGTAGGCTACTTTTCTGACGATTCATTTCTGTCGTGTGTGAATTGCACACACACATACTTTTTTAAATAGATATAGGCTAAAGCCTTCGCTCCGAGATTTTCAAAGAACTTCAAAAGGTTAATTTCCTTTATGGTAGCAGATTTCTTTTAAAGGTTTTTTACACGAAATAATTTGGATATTTTTTAGCTTGTTTATGTATGAAATTTCAGAGAATTAAGGCGTGAATATAGTGAGTGGGTGTAGCTTTGGATGAGAGATTAACTTTCAGTTTTAGGGTTTTGATATATAAAGTGTACAACTCTCAACGCCTACATACGTACAAACTCGGACACGAAAAGAAAACAAAACAAAATGCCATAATTAAATTAAGCAGATTTTGTCCGTGTAGGAACGGAGAAAGAATACAATTTCCTGGCCGGGCGGCTGGTCGTAAGAGGCCACAAAACTACCCACAGCCAGGTATGGAGGATATGTATGGATTGCTACCACTCCTGGTTTAGAGCATGCCGCCATAACAACCTTGTGTTGTGTTCCGGCATCAGTGATCCAGGCTCCCTTTATAGATCGCCAGCACATTGTTAGCACCTTTGGTGTTACAAAGTCTATAGGCGACGGTAACCGCTTTCCACCAGGTGGGCCGTCTGCCTGTCTAATGAACTCATGGAATTAAAAAATCATATAAAAAGTTGTAAAAAAAAATTTACAAGGAATAACACTGAAAACATAAATTTGCAACTTGTACCATGGAAGAAGAATTCTTTGAATTGAACATATCAGAAAATTATGTAATGAGAAGTAGGCACCCACCAATGTTCGTGGTACCAAACGGCAGGACAAACTTACTGAATGAGGCGCCACAGGCCTTGCGAAATCTGAACGACATGATTGTGTCAACAAATTGACATTTTAATTGCTCGAATTCACAAGAACCGCATACTGGATAATATTGTTACGACTCAGGTCCCGACAAAAACAAAATCCACCTACATATCTGAAACAAACCACCTTTATTACCTGCCAGTATTTAACTGATTGTTACTCTTTTATGACCGTCTTCTTTTGTTTACTTTGTGTTTAAAACTTGTGATTAGAAAACAGCCCATTGTTATTGTACTCTTTTGTGGAAGTTTGCGGCCGAATCATTAGCCAGGTGTGGCGGATTAAGCCGACTTAGATACGGGGGCATTGTATTTGTGCAGTATAAAGCGATAACCTAATGGAGGGGAGGCACTCGAGCGAGAACCACGGTTAAATCGAGACATGTGTACTACAATCGGGAATCTAATATTGACGGACTTTGGGCGTTTTATTGAATTACGACCTTCTGTATTACGTTTGGACTTGTTGTGTTCGGTTATATTTGTACCTGTGTTATGCGTGTTTGTATGGTTCTAATAAACTCTATAATGATTGCAACGGCATTTTAATTCGAGTCCTGCGACTCGTAACAATATATTATTGTCATTGATCTCGATTTTTGTATTGACGTAATTTGTAAAGATAAAATAGAACAACATTTATTGTATTAACTGCCACAAACATGAAATTACAGAGGTGTTGAGTTCTTTGTTGGAACGACAGTTTGTCCTTTAATTGGGGTAAAACAAGCTGTACTTATTCACCCTAATATAATCTATGGTGTTACAGGGCTTTATACGAATAAATTTGAAGGTGATGACATTTCTTTCTCCGAGATGAAAAAACCACTCCGAAAATAACCCGTATCACAAAAATTATTGAACAAAATATTCTTCGAAATAATTTTCGCTTAAAGTATTTTAAGCTTTTAAGCTCTAGAATTTCCTTTTTTTAGAATTTTCTACAATGTCGACAAAAGTCAGGAACGATTTTTATGATTTTTGAAAGCTAATATCTCACCACCATTGACTTCAAAATAATAAAATAAAATCATCATATTTTTAAGATCTGATGAAGAGACTACCTACGTGGAGCCCGCTATTGCACTCGCGTATTTCAAAAAACACAATCTCATTTTTAAAAATATAGATTGCCAGAATTTACACTATTATTATAAAGGTTTCATAGATAATTTTTTTTTGAGCTCTTTTGATCAAAAATGCATTTACGAAGCCTATATACATTGTTCGAAAGTTAAAAATTACGCATAAAATATGTACTCTCACCTAAGTACCTATTTTACCGCATATCGTACGTATTCCTTAGTTTTTTTTTTATTTCCATAAGAAAACATATAATAATTCCACCAAGGAGTTTCACATTACGAGAATAGATATGCTGAATGATCGAACCTCCTTGGAAGCGCTTTTGATCAATGCATCTGTCTCACTTAAACACCAAAGAGAAAATGAGACGAAAGATGTTCAAATTTTTACCACTCGCAGACGACGCCATTTTCATATTAGACATATCAGAAATTGTTGCGATTTTCCGATTGATATTTATATTTGTTTCATTATTGTACTGTTTACTCGTATATGTGTTGAAAAACGTTGTATAACACACGGGCGGAATTTGGTTTTTACAAACTCGTGACTATGGTACATTCGTCTGCTCCGTTATAAAAACAAACTTACCATACTAGTATGATAAATAACTCCTAGTCGTCGCCAGTGGTCGAAATTCGCCCATAATAATTTATTTAAATTATAACTTTGAACATTAATAAGGGTCAGTTGTCAAAGACTATACTTCTATAATCACAGATTTCGTCGAGGCTACACTATTAATTTAACTTGAACAATAAACAAAAGAGTATATATGCGTGTGTGTCAAATACATGGTAGTGTGTGTAATGTTTTTTTATTGATTTAATGTATTTTTATGCCTAATTTAAAAAAATAGCATTCTGCACTCTGTCTCTATATAAACTATAAGTGTACCAAATTTCATATTCCTCCGTCCACACAATTTTCATAAAAAGGGGTACAAAGTTTAGCTTCACGTATTAATATAATGATTTCACAAGCATTGATTTTTACATATAGAAATATATATGAAATAAAAGTTGAATTTATGTGAAACATTCGTAGAATACAGATATGTCGTGAGTAAATTCTCTCAATATATTTATTTTTATTTAATTGCATAAGTACAGCAGACAGGCAGACGGCCCACCTGATGGGAAGCGGTTACCATCGCCTATAGACCTTTGTAACACCAAAGGTGCTACCGATGTGCTGCCGCTCTCTACAAGGAGACTGGAACCCAGTCACTAATGCCGAAACACAATTCAAGGTTGTTATGGTGGCATATTCTAGTCCAGGGATGGTAGCCATATTTGGTTGGTAATAGCCATCCAGACAGATATTTGCCCGTCTGGATGGCTATTACCAACAAAATATTTCAAAAATGTGATAATGAGCGAGCCAGATAGCAAAATCAATTTAAGTACCATTAAAAAGTGAAAATAAAATGTATTGTGGCACCAACATTTTTTACTAGGTAATAGTAATTGGGTATTTGACAGTCAAATCAATTGAGACACTTTGTAACATCGCACAAAACTTCACAACCTCGGGAATACTGCCCTATGACATCACAATTCTAATGAGTCAAATAGATTAATATTTTTTGTTTGACTATAATTTAAAAAAAAAAACTATTGAAAGTAAGATGATAACAACATATTTTGACACCTGCTGTTTTACATGTTTTAATACTATTTTAGAATTAATTACAATACGTCTCAAAAACACAATTGCTATTCTTCTTCTATGGTCAGCATATATTAATTATATGAAGAATGATACGATAATTTCTAGTGTGACAGAGGCAGAGGCGGCTTTAGCACATGTAGCGCCCGTGTGCAATCTGGCGCCCTCTAGTAGGCGCGCGGTCAAAATGGTATATATAATTTACAGTTATATTTTCACCAGTGAACAGAAATTCAGGTGCACATAGTGCAATTTTAAATAATGTCGGGAAGCAATAGGTACACGTTTAGAACAAAAACTCTCATGTAACTACAAAGACATTGTTGCTTCATTTACTCCCAAAATGATAATACGGATAAGTAAGACAAAGATATTATGTTATCTACTGAAGCTTCCTTTTTTCCATTCTCTGTCTATGAGAGTTCTTGTTCTGAGGGTTTACGAGCAGAAAGTAGATTTTAAGAAGAAAGGAGTTACAAGAATAATGTGACACTACGCCAATATAATTTTTAATTATCTTTCTAAGGCTGATTTTATGTTAAAATAAAAGTTATTGTATAGAGCACAGGAGCCGCTCGTGGCGCGGCGCCTTGCTTTGCTACCGCGCCCGGCTTCGGCCATAACACGGGCACAGTTGTCAGTAGCGGCGCTCGGCGGTCGTGTGCATTGCACACCGTGCACTATATGTAAAGCCGGCACTGGACATATGTCAGAATAGAGGGGTATGGAAGGTAACATATTGTGCCGACCCCAAATAATTGGGAAAAGGTAAAAGGAAACAGAGAGGTCAGCACAGATGGATCTGGGTCAAAGAAGTAAACTCTATGGAGTATTATGGAACTTAACTAAAGTTCCCAGTCCGACTTTTTTCTCCATATCGCTTCGTGATAGCTTCTTCACTCTTTCCATCACGTACAGCGCTGGAGCAGCATGCTCGATAGCTTCTAGTACACTTTGCCCCAGGGTGTGCTGTAATGTCAAAAAATATTTAGATTTTTAAATAGAAAAAATATTAGCCTTAACATAACATAGCGTTTCTGTAGTACGTCGTATATGTTCGTCGAAGCACACATAGATGGCTTTGATGCTTTATGCCATAAAAAAACAGCTTCGTTACTAAGCAGATTGCGTGGTAGCAGCAACAGCATCCTGAAGGGAGTAGGTGATAAATTTTACTGCCCACTGATTTGGTCCTTCATGAAGAGGACTAAATCAGTGCTAGTCATTAATTACTAACATAGACTTAAGGAAAAAAATATTACTAATAACATTATTGTGTGTGTTTTGTAAATATATATTGGACTGTGTTGTCATGAAATAAATAAATAATTATTATTATTAACACTGGGTTATCTTTTATAAGGGATAGGGGGATGATATAGAGAGGTCGGACAAAAGGAATGGGGTAGAAGGAATATGGGATTGGAATAGGGGAGTGGGATAGGGAAGATCGGATAGGGGGAGGTAGAAGTAAAGGGCCATTAAAATTCTCACTCATCTCACAAAACATGACTAGTTCAAGGCTAACCGTTGCACGCCGATGTTCTGTGAGAGCGTGATATCACACCGATCAAGCCGACCCTAGAAGTTGTAATCAATATTGTAATTCTAGCATGAATATATTATATAAATATGTACACAATTATTAATATTATGTATTATAATTTCACTAAATTTAAAACCAAATTAAAAAGCATCTTGCTTAATAAGGGATATTACACTATTGAAGAATATTTAAATGATAAAACTTAATTTACATAGCAGCGCGCTCTTGCTCGTGGTCTTTATACAATCGTCTGTATAACGTTTTAATCTTGCCAAACATGTATGGAATTCACGGAGAGATGTTGCAGTACAAACTTATAGTACGTCTCGTCTTTATTATAACAATAATAATATTCTTCTTTACTCTTATTGTGTCTATCTTACTGAGCATGCACTGTTTGCTACAACTCCATTTATTCTTCGAAAAGTATTTCTGCAACATACTTCTGTTATATATTTAGTAATCGGGTGTGCGTCAATTAAACAAGCGAGTAGGAATCACACTGCTTTATTCACGTAGTTAGGGGCGCGGGGGAGGTGCCGCACACATACATACATAACAAAAACTTATAAAAAAAATGACTTTAAATAGAATATGAAGTATAAAAAAACCATTTTTAGCTAGACGTGTTGCTGGGAAGTTTCTTGCCGTTTCTTCTCCTTAACAATAATACGTTGCGAGGCGGTGTACATACAATAGGAACTAAATTTAAATTTTAACTTATATGTATGACCTTCAAAAAGTGTCCTCGAGTGGAAGTTATTTTGAATAAAAACTTTTGAATTTGAATATTATACATACAAAATAAATCAAGAACAGTGGGACATCCGTACGTCCAAGGGTGCAGTTGGATGTAGTTGCCGAACAGCATTCAATTGGTACTGGCGCCAGGGGCCTAATTCTGCTATGTCAATATCGTAGCATTGCTTGTGAATATATTCAAAGTACAATTCCATTGCGGTAGTGTCAAAAACTTGTATTCTACTAAATTGTACCACGGGCACGCTGGTTTAGTTAACAGAATACCGAAATCAGGCAAACCTGCGATTGAGACGATAGTGTCCAGCGATTTTGACGACGTAATAATTGTAGAATTAGGCCTCAGACATATTGTTTTTTACCTATATATTAAAGGCAACTTGTGTCTCGTAATACATGTTTTTATTAAAGAAATGTGATTTGAAACTCGATGAAACGAAAAAGCGACACTAAAAGGAGATAAACACATAAATCTATAGGACTAAGTCTTTGAGAGAATGATGTAGAATACATTACCTATATTTAATAATTTAGTAAATTTCGTGCCTTAAAGCTTAAATATATTATAACGGTATAATCCCCCCACCCCTTGTCACACTTTGTTTCACTTCTACTGCGTTTGAACTGCGCGCACAAACACACAATTTATTTGTATCTTTCTTTCAATTAGAGTCCCTAAGCGAGGAGGCTCGGATAAAAGATCGATAAGGTACATATATAGAACTTGTTTCAATCTATTACCATATCAACCATATAAAAACGAAAATTGTCTAATAAGTAAAGAAGTTGCTTAACCTGTATGGACTAACTCAAAAGTCATAAGTTATCATATTCAAATTAAAACTTAAGATGCTAAATGTGAGTTTTATGCCTTTTTTTGTTTTTGATTAATGTAGGTATATAAAATCAGAATATATTTATTCCGTCATTATTTAACTGGTTGGATTCCGCCTCAGATAAACAAAATAAGTAGACAGAGCTCCAAGCTTTCAGAATGATACCGGCTAAAGGAAGCCGGTTATGGAATAGGAAGCCGATCGCACTACAGTGCGTTAGGAGAACTTAGTCTTAAATAATCAAATTAGTACGCATGAAGCTGGAATAATTTCCAGTTGATACATTACTATTAACCAATAGGAGGATTCAGTTGGGCTGGGTAGCATTCGGTAAGCTTCGTCAAGTCGTCTCGTCGACCATCCCGCAATGCTTGAAGACTAAAGTCTTCGAGCAGTGCGTCCTCTCCGTTCTGACCTACGAGGCCGAGATATGGATAAAATTAGAAATGAGGATATCCGTAAGAGAACCAAGGTAACTGACATAGCCCGCAAAATTAGCAAGTTGAAGTGGCAGTGGGCCGGTCACGTCTGCTCAGGACCGATGGTCGATGTAGCAGACGAGTCCTGGAGTGAAAACAGTCTCGGTAAACGTAGTGTCGGACGCCCTCCAGCCCGATGGACCGACGACCTGTGCAAGGTGGCCGGTAGGCGCTGGATGAGGAAGTCAGAGGACAGAGATGACTTAGGGAGGCCTACGTCCAACAGTGGTCTGCGAATGGCTAAGACGACGGCATTACTATTAACCACACAAATCCAAACCACATATACATTAAATGGGGTTGCCACCTTTTTTGAAAAAAACAATCTATTTTTGTTTTTAAACTGCAAAAATATTATACTTTTGAGAAATTTAGGGGAAAAATAGTACTTACACATTTATTTTTCATTGTTTATTTTATATTTTACTTATTTAATTATAGAAGTATTAATTACTGTTTTTTGCGTCGGCCAGCGAAGATCTATTATTTTTAAAATAATCATAAGAATCTGAACAAGAAGAACGACAATTGAATTGGTGATGAAAATATTGTAACATGCCGTCAAAGATAAAAGCACAGCTGCCTGTCGTAAGCGCAGTTTATTGTCTTCACGGATTTAGGAATTATTTTGTGTTTTGAATTGTAGTTAAGAAAAACATGTTATTGTTTTTCTACTTGTTTTATAACCATCATTAGCGTCGAACTAATCCTTATTGTTATTGTTTTCGACTTTGTTAGCCGTTCGCAGGTGTGCAAATTACTATTTCTCGGAAACTCAGTGCGCGTGGCCCATTTTTTGTACTGTCTAGTTGATACAAGTATAAGACAATGCCCGAATGGAGGGGGTGGGCAGTCAAGCGACGACTACGAGACGAGTAAGACGTTTGTAGTACTCTCGATTAGCGATATAGACGACGGACTTTGCGCGTGTCGAATTGCATTGAATCATGCAATGTGAACTGGTTGCATCCAGTTTTATTTGTATTTGTTTTATACGTGTTTATACAGTTCTAATAAATTCTATAGTAGTTCCAACGGCATTTTTAATTCGAGTCCTGTAGCTCGTAATAATATAGTACAATTTGTGCTATAGTACAAAGTACAGCGTTAAAAATCATACATTATTTTTAATCGATTTCAAAAAGGAGGAGATTCTCAATTCATCTGTATGTTGTTTTTTTTTGTATTTTCGTTACTCTATTTCTCCATCAATTATGAAACGATTTTGATTTTTTTTAATCGTGAGGTTAAACTCCTGAATTAGTCCCATTGTCAACCACGTTAAGATCTGATGAGTGGATTCCAAGGAATTAGAGAAACCCACCAAAATTTATAACAGACTTCTTCGTAACACGATATCTCCGTCAAGTCTAGACCGATTTTCAATTTATTTCTTTATTCGTAAGTCTATACACCCGAAGTGGCGCCATGGTCGCCAAATCAGTATCTGGTGAGTGGATTAAAGGGAAATCGAGAGTAACTATTACTTATTACAGAAAGCCGTGCGCCTAAATTCTTGAAAAACCAACTTCTATACGCGTGTAGGTTTTACATTTTCTACAGGTGTTTAATTTTTTTGATGCATGTAATGCGATTTCTCCGTCTATTGCGGACCAATTTTTTTTCTTTATTCGTAACCCCGAGGTGTTTCCATGATTACCAAGTCAGGATCTGATTAGTGGATCGCAGGGCAATCGAGAACAACCCGTGTTGACGAGCGTCAACATCGAAGAGTGAGATAGTAACTTTGTATACGCCTGCCAGTAGTACATTTTTACAGGCGCTTAATATATTATTTCTAAAACTATTCAAATACTTGCACAAATTTTTTACTGACTTTAAACTAAAAAGCAAACAATAAATATCTAACCGCCTTCTTTTTATAACATTTTAAAGTTGGTGCAAAGTAAAACATGAAAATTACTATATTTGGCTAGTTTGTTGTTTTTTATGTTTTACTTGGCACCAACTTTAAAATGTTGTAGAAAGAAGGCGGTTAAATATTTATTTAAGATTTTTCAGTTCGAAATCAGTTTTTTTAGTAAAAAAAATCTATAATATATAATACATCCGTGCAGGAACGGAGAAAGAATACAATTTCCTGCGGCCGGGCGGACTGTCTTAAGAAGCAACAAAACAACCCACAGCCAGGTGGTAGGGTATTTGCCCGAACGGATGGCTACCACCTCTGGTCTAGAGTATGCCGCCATAATAATCTTGAGTTGTGTTCCGGCATTTGTGGCCAGGTTCCAGTCTCCGATAAGAGAGCAGCGGCGCATTAGTAGCACCTTTGGTTTTGCAAATGTCCATAGGCGATGATAACCACTTTCCATGAAGTGGGCCGTCTGCCTGTCTACTGAACTCCTGCAATAAAAAAAATACAATTGGAAAAACTAATTACAATACTATATATTATAGTACGAGTAATTACCCTAATACTATATAAGTTTACGCATACAAGTTTAAAAAAATACTTTACTAATATTTGACGCTTTTATTCGAGTAGCTCCGTCTACACTTTTTTTCGTCTGAGGGTTCCACAGCAATATTTGCAAAAAGAGAATCGGTCTAATATTATCGCGTAGCTTTTTCTCTTTTCTCTTATCACCTTCTAATTATTTGGGGTCGGCACAACACGTCATGTCCTTCCATAATTCTCTACTCTGATATACGTCCTCTGTCACACCACAAATCATTATGTCGCCTTTCATACAATCCATCCATCTCTTTTTTGGTCTCCCTTTACATTTGTACCCGTCAATCTTCTAGTTTAATATTCTTTTTGTCATATATGACTTCTCATCACATGCCTATACTCATACATAGTCTTATTCCTCTCGTATGTACTCATTTCTCACTTTATTCATTCTTGTTACACCACACATTGACCTCAACATTCTAATCTCAGCTGAGTGGAGACGGTTTTGGTCTATCGTTGGCCCAAAATTTGGACCCTTAAAATGATTACGTCCGTTCATCAAAATTTATATCCTAGACTTTCTCATAAAGTACTGTCTTTTTAAGAGTAACTCTATAGCCATGGGGTTCGGAGGCCTATCGGTTTTATCGAAATCTATGATCTCGTTTTATAGAAGTCTCACGTGGCCAAAAGGCTGGCCTGTATTTGGAGCAACGCATCGGCGTTGCCATTTAGCTCGGGAATCCGGCCAGTGTTACATGGGCACGTTCCCAACCGACAGCGATTTGGGACTTACATACTATTTGTAATGTTTTTATTAGGAAATTGTACACAATTTAACCTTTATGTGTTTAATTAAACAAAACTAATTTATCAGCGATTTTATAAAAAATACCAAAATTTTAGTATAAGGTGTCACATATCAACCCTATTATATATCAGTTTATGGCGACCACTTTTAACTATATTTCAAAATTTAAATACATATACACTACTAGCTGTTGCTCGCGGCTTCGCTCACGTATATTAAAAGTAGTCGTACGTTTTGAATTTCCACACAAAATTTAATGCTTCTTACTTTGAAAATGACGGATTTCTTACAAACTTTTATTCTCTTTTTCATACTCTTAGAGTTTGTATTTTCAAAAATCCTTTCTTAGTGCACACCTACAGTATAGAAAGAAAGCGCATAAAAAATTTCTTCTTCTTTCTTGGTCCTGGCCCAGTAGTTTGGGCTGGCGTTGATATGCCAGTCAGTAAGATCAAGTAACTATATTATGTATGCGTAGTATATATAGTATTTATTGCTCTTAACTCCTTATTAATGACGATTCAAATTAGATCATATGATAGGTAAATCTTAAATGTCAAATCATTAATTAAATCCGTCTTCATATAATGTTATTGGTGACAGCCGTAACAAGGTACGACTAGGCCTTGACTTCATCCGTGGGTTTCAAAGAAAATAGTTTTGCTTTTAATAATGGTTTTGAGCATTTTAGTTACAATTGGATAGATGACACATGTTCCACGCATAGAGAACATTCTTGACCTAACGGATTAAATTCAAGCCCTCTCGCCCGATGGAGTCACGACCTGTGCGAGGTCGCCGACAGGGGCTGGATGAGGAAGGCGGGAAAGCGGGATATGTAGCGCAAACTTCGGGCTACGTCCAGCAGTAGACAAAGACTGGCTGGAGATGAAGAAGAACCAGAAGAATGGATAAAAATCTGTATGAGGACTTGCTGTATCTGTATGAATACATTTTTATAGCTATATACATTAATGAAGTTTTCTGACTATTACCCAGACGTGATATTATTATTAAAAGCGGAAAAATAGGACTACTAAGTGTGTTAGTTGTACTATACTATATGTGTACTATAGTTACATTCTATTTCACATAGGACACTATTTTTATTATTATTTTTTGAACTTAAACCTAGCCACTAACGCCGGAACACATCTCAAGGCTGTTATGGCGGCATACTCTAGACCAGGGGTGGTAGCCATCCAGACGGGGTAATACTCTACCAACTGGCTGTGGGTTGTACTGTCGCCTCTTACGATAGGCCGCCCGGCTATAGGGAATTGTATACTTTCTCTGTTCTTGCACGGTATGAGAGAAATTATGTAAACATAGAAATAAACATGATGATTCTAAATATAAGATTATTATAAAATAGTAACACGATTAAATATTTTTATATATTTAAAATTAATATTTATCTCGTCGAAAAATGACATTTTTAGAATGTGTCAGCCATACCGTCCTATTTGAAATACTTTTGATACATACATACATAATATCACGACTGTTTCCCATGGGGGTAGGCAGAGACTATGGATCTCCACTTGTGACGACGCTGAGAAACAACTTTCGCTTCATCTACTTTCAATAACCTCTTCATACATGCACGTTTATTTGAGATGCTTTTTACCTGACCTCTCTGTAACACTTGTGGTATTTGATCATGGTGTTTTCGTCTCGGTCTACCGGCAACTCTACCATTCACAATACTGTCATACACCTTTTGTGATTCTACTTTTATCCATTCTCTCTACATGTCCAAACCATCTTAACATTCCTTTTTCTCAGATAAACTCTACTCTCTCTAAATAATTCAGATACACTCTACATTAGTATAAGTTTAGTATTAAAAATAGAAAAAAAGTAATATTATAAGTTATTCTTAAGGTACACTACAACATAAAAATCACTAAATTAATGTCACACACAATAACAAAAATAAACAATAAGCGTCTTTGAACTCTAAAAACTTTCATAGAAATTAAGTAGTAAAAAAGGGTACGGAACTCGAGTCCGTAGAGTAGTTAAAAAAAAGCATAACTTTTTCAATTCTTCTTTCAATCCACAACTTTCCTTTATCACGCTGTTGTTTATCTTTTTCTTATATCTCCAACAAAGGATACACATAACAGATTTTTAAAAATATACATAACCTTAAATTTTTAATCAATGTGCTCCTTCAATTACTGTAGACCACGACGCGCGTAAAAAACTAATCATATAAATTTAATGTGTAATACATAATACAATAATACGAATATAAAAAGCTAAAAAATATAATATTATATATTCGTGATAGAATACACAATTACATATATAGATAAATTAGTTTATTAATAAAAAATAAAAATTCGTATATGTCATAGGTACACAGATATCATCAGCCCGTATCAAGCAGACTCTGTAATACCTTTCTCAAGAATATAGTCTTTGTTCCCAAAAAAGTATCAATGTCGTTGAAATTATGGTTATACTCTGGAGAATACAGAGTTCTGTCCATAGTTAGTACTATGGCATGCAGTATGCAGCAATTGTGTGTGTCTTCTCCGCCGTATTGGGGCACAATTTGATGTTCTTTGCGTTATTGCAGGACAATCAAAACGACTATGCATAATATCAACAGCAAACCCATGTCAAGCAAAACTCGGCGTTGTTCCTGTTGTTGCATCATATCATTAAATATATATATATATATATATATATATATATATATATATATATATATATATATATATATATATATACTTTTGATAGTTTTATATAATACTAGCTGACCCAGCAAACTTCGTACCGCCTCAGAATCAATAAATAAAAAAAGCTGAATGATAATTGCAGAATGTTTCAATTGTAGTAAAAAATGTGGTCAAAACTTAACCGGAATAAAAAGAATTCGTAATATATTTTTTATTGTATATTTACACTTGATGTTACTTAAAAATAGTCATGTCACAACGATTAGGTACTTACAAAATAATAACGTTTGATATTCAAAACCAACAAAATGAAAAAAAACTTCACTTTTAAATTTAATTTGATTTCTGAACGACTTTTAAATTTAATTTATTTCTAAACGACGGGACGAACATCAATTGTTTGACAGGTAGGAATAGTTTTTAAGGGAAAGCGAAATTGTTGTTTTTACTATATTCCAAGCATTTTTTTCATATTTACTCACCTTTTAAACCTTCCCTGGACTTCCACAAATAATTCAAAACCAAAATTAGCTAAATCAGTCCAGCCGTTCTCGAGTTTTAGCGAGACTAACGATATTGATATATATATATATATATATATATATATATATATATATATATATATATATATATATATATATATATATAGATAACACTTACAAGGTCCGTGGGAGTCTTTCGGGCGCACTCCGTCGACATCATCATGAGGCAGAGGATTGCACACATCAAAAATTTCGAAGACTTCATTACTGTTTTATTTTAAGTTTTTTAACTACAAATTAACAAGTCCGATATCTCGGGACGACTCGTGTTTAAAATGTCAACTACCTTTATATAAACTCATATAAATTTACCAAATCTGATGCAGTTGTGTTTCATAAGATTTATATGAAATCATTCAAATACTAACTTTATTTGTATATTCATTAGAGTTACTAAATATTGAGATAGATTTCAACGTGTATAATTTCGATACCAACTCAAATGCTCGCTGGTTTTAATGAATTCTATAGTCTAATGCTAATAATGTAGTTTCATAAATCACGTAATTCTTATTTATATTTTTCATTTATATTCATTTTAATATATAATTATATATAAATTATCAATCCTCAGTGAGAGTTATATGTTTGTGCCGTTTGCTGTCGAGACGTTTGGACCGTGGGAACCTGAGGCCATGAGTCTCTACCAAAATTTATTAAAACGACTCATTGACTCCTCAGGTGATCAGTAGACTGGTGCCTACCTCGGCAATGGGTCAGTAAGGCGATCCAGCGTGGAAACACAGCCAGCCTTTTGGGCATCTCACCCATAGAAGACGGTGATCTAGGCTCAATATATTACTTATAGTCTTGAGGGACTATGGGTAAAATACAACATAAATAAGTTAAGTTTTCTTTTATTGTATAAAATTATAGTATTGGATAATGAAATAAATAAAATTTGAGTATAAGTTTTTCTGTCTATAAATAAATTTCTTCTAAGCTTATATTAATAATATCAATCGGATATCATCCCAATACATGGCAAACTCTCCTATAAACTCTCTTTTGCTCGAAGCAGAATGATGAGTTTCACACATTGGTTTTTCACATACAGGTTTCCTCAAAGTATTTTCCTACACCTTGCTTTTCTTAGGATATAATTATTTGAATATAATTTTAGTTACTTTATGCATCGTTAATTTAAAACATTTTCTACTTTAAAGTCTAATGATGTTTTCTAAATAGTTTTCATTAAAATCGGCAGTATTGTTGGCTATTTAGCATAGATTAGGACCTGAAGAATCACTTGGAAAATATATCCTACATAATTCTTCTGTCCGTGTGTATGTCCGAATTCGACGATGCTCAGCGAAATCATTTTAAAAGAAAAAAATCCGTTCTAAAACGTTAAACTGACAGTTCGATATTCAAATGACTAAAACATTTTGAAATTTTACACTTATTTTATATATGCCACCCCTCGTAATGCTTAAACGTGAATAACATTCGCAGCTAAAACATTATTCATAAGTATCTCTTTATTCAAAAAACATCTCTATATGTTAGTAATACGTACCATTAACAGCAGCGGTGGTAGAAATAAAAACGCATCTTGTTTGGTATTTTTAAATTGACAAACAAAATTATTGCTGCAGTTGTTATATACATGATTCGAAATTTTTGAAGTGAAAGAATCGTTAGAATCTTTGGGATTTGAAAATTGATGAAACAAAAAAGGGACACTGAAAAGAGATAAATACTAAATATTCAACCTTATTTCATTAAATAAAACTTAAAAAAATAAAATGAAGTTTAGCTCTACCTATATATATAAATATATATATATATATATATATATATATATATATATATATGTGTGTGTGTGTACATACTTAAGGTACGATATTCTTTTATACGTAGATCAAAGGAAATTTTCGTCACAGTGCATTGAATTTTGAACGTTATATTACTGATTCAAAGTGTAATTTAGATTGAATTATAATGTGTTGATGGATGTAGGCCATAGGAATTGTATTTATATTAATAAAAAGTAGAAAATAATTATCTGTGAGTATATTCTCCGAAGTTTCACTTCTACTGCGTGTGAATTGCACACACACACACACACACACACATACACTTTTTTTTTAAAGTGATCAATGGTTTTAAAATTAAGAGTCAAAAGTTTCGATACTATTGTTTATAATAGCATATATTTAGTAGAGTTCATAGGACGTTGATATCGGGATTTTCGCTTTCTGTAAGGTATATCCCCGTGATATGCCTACAATAAGTTTACATATCGTTGGTTGATAAGAAGTGTCTTCACGACCATTCTATGGTTAGGTAAATGACCAAAGCTTTTACCATTTTTATACGTAACCCAAATTCAAATTCAAATTCAAATTCAAAGTTTTTTTATTCAAAATAAGTTCCACTGGAGAACACTTTTTGAAGGTCATATAAATATATAAGTTAAAATTTAATTTTTCTTCCTATTCTATGTATATACATGTATTACATAAAATTTGCTATCGATCAGTGAAAAAATAACATTGGAATTAGATTTTTTTTCATCTGGCCATTTTAAGTCATTCCCAGAAAAATCTCCGTGGGATTCCCACTATAAAAAATGGCGCAGATTTTGAGTTTTAATTTACTGTCGATCAGTGAAAGCTGCATCGAAATAGACCGAGTAGTTTTACGTGAATCCCGAACAAGCAAACAAGAAATTTAAAAAAAATTGTATCGTTTATATTACAGTCTAATCCAGTAGTTTTTTTAATAGCTTTAATTTACATTTACGGCATGTTTAGAATTTTATAATATTATAGATAAGTATGTCAATTTTAGACAAAAGGCACCTCACATAAAATAATTTTAAACAAGCAACAATAAAGAGACCTTACGATGAGCTTTTGTTAAAATGTATATAATGTAAGACACTTATGGGTTTTATGTACTTCAAATTTAATATTGTCCTTTAAATAAAATAAAAACTTTTTTAAAACAGTTTTTTTTAATCTGGCCATGTGTTACGTTTTTGCTGTAAAATAATAAAAAAATCTCTTTAATTTTTTTGATTTTTCTATTTCGTGTTATTCAGATTGGACAAGCACACAAAGATTCAACGTCAAATTCTAAAATGTCTAAATAAACTGATTTGAATTCAGTAAGAAAGATTTGACTTAATAGTAATAACAGCCCATGAACGCCCCGCTACTGGGCTCGGGTCTCCCACTGTAAGGGAACGGAGAGTATACCCGCCACGCTTGTCTAAGGCAGCTTGGCAGGTTTGACACATCGTTTATCTCGATGTGCAGGTTGCCACGATGTTTTCCTACTGAATGTGCCCGGATTTCCACAGAATACTTAAGGAATGTATCTGGGCATCCGAATAAAACCGCTGGTTAGCAAATAGCTCAACTTTGCGCGTCCGTTGTTGTGTATCCAAAAAGTAATAAATATGATAACATATAACTTACATAGCACGTAGAACATTCACGTCCGCTAATACTTTACACAATCAAAGAAAAAAAAGTTGATTAGTTGACTGGGCCGGTCTTTGATATTGTTTTTTATAATTATATATAAGTTTCTTGCGAAGTTTAGTGTCCCAGGTTTCGAAGAGAAGTGTTGCAGCCGCGCCGTCGCCGCTGCATTTCGCGCGTACTCGGTGTTGGGGGAAGGGAGATAGACATATATACACATTACTATAGTAGAGAGAGAAGAGTATATACTATGTAATCTATGAACGTGTAGTCTGGCAACCATGCTTGATATTCCCGCTTAAATAATAAAACACCTTCACTGTTATTAGCACGTGGTAATTGTAACAATACGCACATTAGGTCAGAAAACAGTCCAAATGGTGCATTCGTTCCGGCCAGGACCGAACCCGCGCCCTTTGAGATTAGTACGCGTGTGCTAGCCATTACGCTACCACGACTTGTAATACGACGTGACAGAATAAGAATTCTGTCAGTAAATAAACTCGTTAAAATAGTACAATAATTACACTTAGTTTATCAAAAACAATATAGTTTTAAAATAGATTTTTTAAACACAATATTTAAATCTTTATAGAAACTCTTTCCAGATCCGTATCCGGACCTCACGGACCTAGTGTTTCAACTCCAAGCAGCACAAATGTGTGAATTCTGTCGTTTGGCGTCTGAAGGCTTCAGCCCCTGACTCAATTTGCGCCCCCGCTTCCTCTTACGCCTATGCTGCCGCTTACTGAAACTGTAAACTTAATATAATATTTGTAGTAAAACAAAAACTGTTGTAAAATACATTAATTCTTTGTAGAAACTCTTTCCTGATCTGTAAACAGACCTTACGGGCCTAGGCCTCAACTCCAAATGGCACAAAAATGTGTAACTTCTTTCTACGATCCAATTTGCCCCCTTCGAAGGCTCCATTTGACAACATTTCCAGCCCCTGACTGAGTTTGTAAGGTACTTATATAAGTCCTGAACTAACAGTATATATTCTTTATTATTTTCAAACTTACTCGCACTTGGCCGATTTTTGTTATTTGGCTCCTGGACATTCGTGAATCATTGAACCGCAGTATTATACAACCACAGGCGATAACCCTATTGTTATTTTAATAAAAAATAATAACTAACGAGGTACTTCGGGGCTTTTTTTACGTCACAGGGGGACTATATAATGCTGCTTTCTTCGGTAGAGCTTCATTCCACATTCCTCAGCCTCCTAGAGACTAACTAACAAGTTTGACATGAACTTCGCCAAGATAATTTTCTTCGTCTTCGCCTGTTTCATGGCCATGTCAGCTGTCAACGCAGCGCCATCGCCGTGGAATCCTTTCAAGGAGTTGGTAAGTTCTAGATTTTTAACATCATATTTTTGTCTTTATCTATAATATTATAAAATTCTAAATATGCCATGTCTGTATATAGAAGTTTAAAAAAAAAACTGGGATAGACTATATAAACGACGGAGAGCATGATGCAATTTTTTTAAGATTTCTTGTCTGTTTGTTGGTTGGTTTCTTCGGGATTCACGTAAAAACTACTGGGCCGATTTCGATGCAGTTTTCGTTGATCGACTGCAAATTCTTATACTTTAAAATCCTGAGAATCCCGCGAGAATTTTGCTGGGAATGATATAAAACAACCAGGTAAAAAAAAATGGAATTCCAATGCGATTTTTTCACCGATCGGTAGCAAATTTTATTTTATAAAATATGTGATACTCTTTATCCCGAATCCCGTCGCCTCTGGTGTTGCAGCTGTATATAGGTTGGGGTAACCATTTTCTATGAGGTAGGCCGTCTACATGTTTGCCAGTTTTGCAATGAAAAAAGCATATAATTCGCCAAAAGTAGTAAGTTCTCTTAGAGGCAGTTGCACTGGCTTACCATTCTTCCTAGCCCCTGTCACTGATGCATTATTTATTGCTGTTGAAGAGAGTGCCCCGTACACGGTGGAGGATCGAGATGGATTGCTCCTCCGTTTCAAGGGAAGATCTTCCAGCGAGGCTATTTTTGTTCCTCGCAGGCCTAAGCCATCTATTATTGTTGGATATTTGTATATATTTTTATTACTGTTTATTATTTCTTCAGATAAATTTCCACCCCCAATACCTTCATCTGTTACGGTTTTTTCTACAATTTTTACAGTGATTATATTTACCATATATATTTTTTTACTTTTAGGAAAGAGCTGGCCAGAGGATAAGGGATGCTGTTATCAGCGCCGGTCCAGCTGTCCAGACTGTGGCAGCAGCGGCGGCCATAGCTCATGGATAAAAAAATATATCATTTATCACAAAATTATTCGACAAATTAACCTTAATATATATTTTTTAACTACCATATTATTTTTAACATAAAAATAATAAAAAAAATCGATATAGGGTTCCCATTTATGTCATAAGTTAACATTAAGTAATCATTATCAAACCTGTAGTATTTGTTCCGTTTTATATTCCTCAGTTTCTTACGTTTCATTGCCAATATGTTTATAATATTATAATAAAATAAATAGTCAATATTTTACATTTTTATCTTTTTATTTAAATTACATAAGTACAGAAAACAGGCAGATTATGCCTGATAGAAGATGGACCTTCGCCTATAGACACTTGCAAACAACAGAGTGCTTCGAAAGAATTTAATGAGACCTTTTTTGAAAAACATTATATTGTAGCGCTGTGGGGAAAAGTTCAACTTGAAGTTCATTCTAAATTCCCATTGTGAGCAAGAGAAACATTCTTTAGAACTGTTAGGTACATGAGTGACGCGGTTCAAGTAATTGAGGATGAATTTTGAGCCGATGGCGAGTGGTACGGTAGTAGAAATAAGATCAAGGAACCATTCTAATTAGTTACTAGCAACACTCTCCATTATACAGGAAGTAGAATCCGCAGAGATGCGAAGTATCTCCGAAGGCTAAGTGTATCTAGGCCGTCTGTGATTATGGAATTATTGACAACGCGAACAGCTTGATGATAAATATAGCCTAGGCGGTTAAGGCAGGTGCTCTAGCTCCATCTCCACGAGGGCGAATACAATAAGGGGCGGGAAGACTTCAATGGAGCAGTAATGTTCCAGGAGGACCTCTTGGTACTTAAGTGATGCAGACAATCGCCGGGCATAAGTGCCTCGGCGAGTGTCGGAATCATATGTTCATTAGGGCGTTCTTTCGCCTTTTTGCGTCGTCTGGAGTGCAGTGTTCTCCACTTGCGTTTTTGTAACGCTCGTGGAGGGCATTGCGTAGGTAACTCCAGGCAAAGTTAGGGCCGGTAGACTTATTGGGGAGCAATTCATGGCGATTTTCACTGGCAGGGGACCCCTTTTTGTTAGACATTTTAATGATTTATAGAAGGGGGTCGCCAGAGAGCGAGAGAGAGGACGGTGCAGACAGTTTTCGACTGTTGTCTATTTAATTCGACGATTCGAAAACAACGTTTTGTATCCAGTTTTCCATTATCCGTGGTAAAGGGCCACTGTTAACGGGGGTATCGGTGGAATCACCTCACCTCTACTATACGAAGTGGTACGGCCCTGATTTCCGGGGCTTAGTACCAATCCGGCGCAATAAGGTGTCTCTTTTTTTTAATTTATTTATTTTAAGGACTTTTAGACAAACGTCCATATCAGCCCGTAAAGACAAAACCTTACATGTTTCATCACATAATCACAAGGATGTCAGAAGCGTTTAACTACGTTATACGTCCTTGACATTCTAGATATATTCTCTCATAGGGACCCAGGTAGCTTTAATGAGCAGTTTGTTCGGCCTCCTCCTTTAATGGAGGAGATGATTCCGTTTGCCGTTTTGTGCAAGAGTTTCACACGCACACGAAACGAGCGGCACTACCCAGCGCTTTTGGTCTTCCCCTGTATCCCAGACGCGTATGTGTGTCATAAGAAAAGACATTCCCCCTGAGTTAAGAAAAAAAAGAGCTCTAGTTCTCAACGGGCAGTATTCGATTTGTGGGTGGTCTCTTCTACCTTCTTCCAGCGATAGAGCAGCTATCATCTACAGTAAAAGAATAACTATTACCGATGGAATTTTTCAATGCATGAATATATTTTTTACTTTTTGAATGCAGTAAAAATGAATTTGTAACTCTGCTAAGTGTATTTATTTTTATCGTACTCAAAGCCTAAATATGAATTTTAATGTCATTTATGATCAAATATAAGTTTCCTATGCAAGTTTTCATTCTCTCTTTTACTTCAACATATTATTCTTGACAAAGTGTAACCAGTGTCCTTCCCCAAGTTAAGACATATTTCCTTATCAAATTTTACTAAGATCCGTTGAAATGGAATCAAACACGTTTTTATTGTTACCATGTCAATGCTTACTTCGAACGTTCTCATACCTAAGAACTAAGTTCGTCAAATTTTACCCTTTGAAAATTAGTATTAGGTACTTATATTATCTACAATAATATTATAAATTAAATTTCTTTCTTTGATTGAAGAAGAACACAGAACTGAGCAATAATTATTTTTATAAATTATTAAATTAGAAGAGATCGCTTTTTAGCGATAAGACCGCCCTTTGTACACAACTATATATAGTTTTAGTCTTTAAGTTCATTTTTCTATTGGAGTATAATAAAGTGTTATCTATCTAAATTAACCCACAACACAATTTTGCTAGTTAATTTGAAATTGAAACTATAAGTAACTCAACTTACACTTAGGCTTACTGAAACTGCAAGTAACTGAAACAACGAATGGACAACGTACGTACCATGCGAAAACGCTTTTTTTCACATAAGATTATTATTTTATTAAGTTGTACGGTGTAAATATTTGTAATATTTATAATACGGGTATAAACGCACGCGTGTCGCTGCAACTCATGATGTTGTTTCATTTGCCTACCAGCATCCCGACATGATGAATATACGCTTACGCCTACTCTTCCGCTCACGCGTCTGCTTTCGTTTCCGCCTACGCTTCTAACTACTATTCCGCCTAGGCTTCTGCTTCCGCAACTGTAACTTAAATTGGAATAAAACTAAAACTTATCTGTGAGTATATTCTCTTGAGTTTTACTTCAACTGCGTGTGTACTGCACACACACACACACACAATTTCTGTTCGACTAATTGGGTATTTGACACATATTACAATAATTCTAAAATAGTACCTATTTATATAAAAGAGCAGACGTCAAAATTTTATTTTCGATGGTCTGTCTGTTATAGAAATAATTTTAACTATAGTTTATGAAATAATTATTACGCTATTTAACTCGTTAAAAGTGTGACTTTTGTGTGTGGATAAAAAGCGTCTCAGTTGATTTAACTGTCAAATACCCAATTGTGCCGGTATATGTATTAAGCTTAAAAACATGGAACAAATTAAATTAACATAGACCAATAGGTCTGTAGAGCATGATGCCGTTTGCGACTAGGACTAGTGTTCTCCGCCTGCTTTCTCCCGCTCCTCCTATTCTCGGCATTATTAAGGTGCCAACATAACAGCAACTACAATGTTGGATATAATGCTAAAAAATGAAGAAAATTGGAACAATTTAAATAACATGATGACCGAAATTATGTCCAAAAAGCTCGTTACGAAATTGATAGAACAAAATCCCTCTCTTCCCTGCTGCAGTGAAATAATGCATAACGGTATACCACTGCAGTGCGAGGTTTAATAAATAAAATACCAATAAGTCTTGTATTTGAATTTTGATATCTACGAGAATAAGGCGACTTAAGTGAGAATTTAAAAACTTAAAACTTGAGTAATGAAATCGAGTGAGATATCAAATGAGAGGGTTATATTTGCTCGTTTCAAAAATATCTTTCAAAATTATCTGATCCCTTGAAACATACTTTTAATTAATAACAAGTAAAAGTTTAATAATAATGTTTATTATAATTATATACATTGCTATTTAACTTATATAAACAATAATTCCATAATCAATGTTTAACATGATAATCACCGATAAAAACGTTTCATCTTTTTTAAAGATTTCTATAATTGTTAATACCACTTAATTTACTTTTATTGTCATGTCAAATGTTGGTTTATGAAATAATGTTGCTTAATACAGGCCTTAGAATATAAAAAAATATAAATGTAATTAATACACTTTTTTGTTGGTTTGTTTTTCAGTCAAATATATTAATTATAAGAATCAGCTATAAGAATAAGAAATAAGTTCTTGTAGCAACTCGAAAAGTTATATTTAAAAAAAATATATTGCTTCTTTAAAAACATTTGTTAGAAACTCTTTGTCTACACGTGATCAAAACTCTGGCTCATATTACACCTATCGAATCAGTATTACCATAAATCTGTAATACATAATTAAGTCTTTAGATTCAATTTATTGCTACTTTAACTATGTTCTTGTTAAAACGAACAACATCCTAAAACTAATGTTAATGTTTACAGCAGTATACATTTTTAGAAAATAAAACATGCTCTTCAAGTTCCCACCAAAACCCATTTTACACTGGGTTTCTGTATCTTACTACCAATTCCTTTAACCTATCATTGTTAGAAAATTGACAAAACTTTTATGGAGTTTATGTCAAATCAATAGTAGAGGAAATGATTGGATACTAAGATATAAGAACGGTCATAATAAATGTATTTGACTCTTTAGTCGTCGTCATTTTTTCCGTTGGCAAGATCCTTTGCTTTGGTCAAAACGTCGATTGCTGGACCAGCACTGATGATAGCATCACGTACCCTTTGCCCAACTCCTTCCTGTAATAAAAGAAAATTTTAAGTTGTTTTTTTTTTTAATTTAAGGTAACAGGTAAATGCAGGATTAAATAAATTCGTTTTTATTTTTGTCATCCGAAAACAGAAATTTTATGATTAGAATAACGAACGCGGCTGTATTTTTAATTTTAATTGAGATTTCAAAATCGAATGCGTCTATATTGTCAATTTCAATATTTGAAAAATGAACGGCATAAGCTTTCGCTTGACACGATTTTCTATGATGACATAAGGAGGTAATTAGAATTTTCGAGGTATTTTCACGAAGGTTCGAGCGCGTATACTTCCGACCTACATCAAGAAAATGCTTACAAATATACTTTGGTTTATAACGTAGTTCAGTTTGATCTAAAATATCTAACACGTAATGAATTTCTACATCAATAGTGCTTCATAGTTTAAACCAAAAAATAGCTAAACAAACATCAATATTTATAACTTTATGATACTAGGTGTACAGTTACATCAAAGGAGGCGTATAAGAAAAAAATATGTATTAGTAAAGAATTATAGACTTGAAAGTGAATAAATGCATTAAACTTACGTAGCCATATTTAAAAAGTATAAAAAAATATAACTAAGAAATATTGCAAAAGAACACAATAGTTTTTTGGTATCTGGAAGTAGCTATAAACATTTTACTTTATCAGTAATGCTTTACATTGTGGTTTGTAATTTTAAATAAAAATTTGATATAAGTGTTAAAGGTGAGAAGGAAGTATGAAAATTCAGGAATATGGAGCTGTAATTTGCCCTTACTACGGTAAAAATCTAAAATAAACTCCATACAAAATTTTATACCACTAATAAGGTCTGAATAATGAGATATAATAGAAACCCGGCATTAATAAAACCTTATTTAACGCTACGAGGTGTATATAATGTAAAAATGTTTTTTTTTAATAACTTACAAGTTCCTTGAAGAAATTATCGGCGTATACTGTAGACACTACCATAAGGCAGACAGCGACGAAGAGCAAGATTGTCATTGACTTCATGTTTTAAAAAAATAAATTCAAATGTGTTCTAGAATTTCAAACTAACAGTTCGATATTCGAACGCGACTCGTACTGTTTTGAAAATGCATGCTTCTTTTATACAAACCCGGAGTGCTTTGAAAAAACATGTTTGCAGTTATAATTATGATTACAATTTTCCTTTCATTGTATTATCGTCTCTATTCCTTGTCATTAAAAGCAATGTAGTCACTGCGGTTTTATACATACGCATCTTGTTTGGTATTGCTGTCTTGTCATACAAAATTAATATTGCGGTTGGAATGTATGCATATTTTAAATAGTATTAAAATATAACCTTTAGTGCTTTAGAGTTAAGAGTTAGTTGCTGCGAGATAATCGTTTATAACGGCAAATGTACACACGTAAGTTCATGAGGTCGCCGATATTGTGAGCTTGCTTTGTGTGAGGTACTCCCCCGTGATAAACAGGGGACATTACGTGTCATCAGCTTGACAAGTAACCCAAAAAGTCAAAAAATAAAATTCCGAGAAAAGCATTTAACGGCTTAAGAAAAAATTTGATTAGTTTTTGGAAAAATCTAAACAAGTTCTTTTACAAAACTAAATAGGTTTTTCAATTATTCTTTGTTCCGACAGCCGCTAGCCACTGTCTCGGCACTGCTGCGCTGGTATTTCAGCCCTTCGAAGCCCTTGAATAATGCCGACCTTTGTAATTTTATAATTTTCCCCGAACTCCAGAAATGACAATATTCGACATTGAAAATATATATATACTGAGCTTCAGGCAAATCGGCCCAACAGTTTTACCGTGAAAACGGAATAGACAGACAGACAGAGTTACTTTTGCATTTATAATATTAACAGGGATTTTAGATTTTTTAGCGTTGAATTCAGTCTCCCTTCCACTAACGGATAACCAGAGGCACTGGAACGCCTCTCGAATAATTCAATAAAATTTTAGATACAAGAAAGAAATAACAAAGATTTCTTTAAAACTACGATAATCTATCTATCTCCTTCTTCTATCTATCTATACTATAATAAATCTGTAAATGGTTCGAGTTTGTACATTGCGTTTAAAAAAACGTGAATAAAATCAGGGGGATAATTCAAACCAGGAGATTCCGAAAATGCAATGTTTAGAATTTTTGTCTGTCTGTCTGTCTGTTAGAGCTTCACGTGAAAACCACTAAACGGATTTAATTGAAACTCGAAATGAAGCTAGCTTATATCCCAGGACGTAACTTAGAATAATTTTGAGCCTGATAAATTACGTCGTTTCTAGAGAATAGACGAAAATAGCGAAAAAGATGGCGCTGCGATCGCATCTTCTTTAGAAACTACTGAGCGCATATGAATGAAACGCGATATAGTGCTGGCTTATAACCCGAGTTAAAACTTAGAATACTTTTTACCCCAATAAATGACGTCGCTTCCTTAGAAGAGACACGGATTAGCAAAATATACGGTGCTGCAATCGTATTTTTTCTATTCACTAAGGCTACGTTCCACAAGAGATAACAACCACGCTCACGACCCCGATTTTCCCGTTCAACTTGCTTGCGGGTGTTACAGTCATAAACTCTAGTGGAACGGAATATGGAGCGTTGACGTCATTAACGACGAAATCCATAGAGAGAATTCATGGTCTGTGGTCAACAGCCCCTCCGACCCAACTCTTGACATGGGTGGGCTTTATAAGCGAGTGAGCGCTTTATGACCAAAAATAATGACGTCATTAGTTACGTTTTCGCCACGATAACGACCGTAGTCGCCGTGTGGAATGGCAGACGGAGCATTTTGGGCGTTGTGAGATACTAAAGGAACGCGCCCAGACAATTACCTACGTTGTCATAGGAAACAAGTCATTCATTTTATTACTTCGAATCAGGTTGGCTTCGACTCATCTTTATGTTTTGCTGGGCAGTTGTTTAGACCATATGGACTTAGCTTCTTTGTTATTGTAGTGAATTGAATAAGAAACTGTAAAGTTTTAGGTCTAATATAGAAATCTAAAAATGTGTATATATATATAATAGGTTGGGGAAAAAGTCTTTTCGCATATAGTATGTATGAACTTGTAATAAGATCTCTTTGGCTATACCATTTGTATCTGGTTGATTTTGGTATCATTAAAAGTTTTAATTTTAAAGAAGACAAGTCCAAATTCAAATTAGGAAAATGTGTGATTTTCATTTGTTTTTCTTATTGTTAAAATGAGTGAATCTAATGAAGAAATTCGATACATTTTAAAATTTTACTACAAAAAAGGTAAAAATGCAACACAAGCCGCGAAAAAAAATTGTGATATTTATGGACCTAATGCAGTATATGTGAGAGTAGCGCAAATTTGGTTTAAGCGTTTTCAATCCGGAAAGTTTGATATCAAAGATGCACGTCGCTCTGGTCGCCCTGTTACGGACAAAATTGATGCCATTTTTGAAAAAGTGGAGCAAGATCGGCATATTAGTAATTACGATGTAGCTGGAGAACTGGGAATTGACCACAAAATGGTTTTGGCGCATTTGAAAAAAGCTGGGTATACAAAAAAGCTCGATATTTGGGTGCCTCGTGAGCTTACTGAAAGAAACCTAATGAACCGTGTACTCATTTGTGATTCTTTATTAAGACGTAATGAAACTGAACCATTTTTGAAGAAGCTGATAACTGGTGATGAAAAGTGGATCACGTACGACAATAACGTGCGAAAAAGATCGTGGTCAAAGGCCGGTCAGGCTTCATAGACTGTGGCGAAGCCCGTGTTAACTCGCAACAAGGTGATGCTGTGTGTATGGTGGGATTGGAAGGGCATTATTCATTATGAGCTGTTACCGCCAGGCAATACCATCCATTCTGAACTGTACTGCGAACAAGTGATGAGATTAAAGCAAAAAGTTGAGAGAAAGTGGCCGGAATTAATCAACAGAAGAGGTGTGGTTTTTCACCATGATAACGCTAGACCTCACACATCTTTAGCCACTCAGCAAAAATTACGGGAGTTTAGCTGGGAGGTGTTAACGCATCTGCCGTACAGTCCTGACCTTGCACCTTCAGATTTTCACCTGTTTCGGTCTCTGCAGAATTCCTTAGGCAGTGTCAGGTTGACATCACGAGAGGACTGCCAAAACCACTTGTCTCAGTTTTTTGATCAGAAGCCCCAAAATTTTTATAGCAATGGGATCACGTCCCTACCTACAAGATGGCAAAAAGTTATCCAATAAAATGGCACCTACATACTTTAGTCAAATGTAAATAAACTTTATAAAAAAACCTTTTGAAATTTTATATAAAATGCGAAGAAACTTTTTCCCCAACGTAATATAATCTAATTTAGTTTTTATGTAAGTAACATACACCTACTAACTGGGGGGAAAACACTAATAAAATCTATAATAAATAAAAATATAAGTGGTACATACAATGAAAAGTGCACTGAAATATGAAAAAGTAAGCAAAAGAAGTTCTAAAACGAAAAAGAACGACGAAAGACGTTTGAGAGTAAAGTCTCAGAACCGACCTCAAGTGGTTGGGAGAAGGTGAACGAAACGAAGAAACGTATCCAGAAATAAGAAACTACAAGATCACCTATGGGACGTTGAAAGGTCAAATTGTTAGTATTAGTCGTCGAAATTCGACCATAATGATTAAAGTCAAAGAGTATACTTCTATAATCACAGATTTCGCCAGCTACACTGTTAATTTGACTTGAACAATAAACAAAATAGTTTATATATTTGACACACACTGTCAAATACATGGTAGTGTGTAATGTTTTTTTTTTATTAATTTAATGTATTAGGTTGGGGAAAAAGTTTTTTCGCATTGTATATAAAAATTCAAAAGGTTTTTTTATAAAGTTTATTTACATTTGACTAAAGCATGTGGGTGCCATTTTGTTGGATAACTTTTTGCCATCTTGTAGGTAGGGACGTGATCCCATTGCTATAACAATTTTGGGGCTTCTGATCAAAAAACTCCGACAAGTGGTTATGGCAGTCTTCTCGTGACGTTAACCTAACACTGCCTAAGGAATTCTACAGATACCGAAACAGATAAAAATCTGAAGGTGCAAGGTCAGGACTATACGGCGGATGCATTCACACCTCCCAGCCAAACTCTCGTAATTTTTGCTGAGTGGCTAAAGATGTGTGAGGTCTAGCGTTATCATGGTGAAAAACCACAACCCTTCTGTTGATTAATTCCGGCCGCTTTCTCTCAACTTTTTGCTTTAATCTCATCAGTTGTTCGCAGTACAGTTCAGAATCGATGATCCTGCCTGGCGGTAACAGCTCATAATTAATAATGCCCTTCCGATCCCCCCCATACACACAGCATCACTTTGTTGTGAGTTAACCCGGGTTTCGCCACAGTCTGTGAAGCCTGACCGGCCTTTGACCACGATCTTTTTCGCACGTTCTTGTCTTAAGTGATACACTTTTCATCACCAGTTATCAGCTTCTTCAAAAATGGCTCGGTTTCATTACGTCGTAATAAAGAATTACAAATGAGTACACGGTTCATTAGGTTTCTTTCAGTGAGCTCACGAGGCACCCAAATATCGAGCTTTTTTGAATACCCAGCTTTTTTCAAATACGCCAAAGCCGTTTTGTGGTCAATTCTCAGTTTTCCAGCTACATCGTAACTACTAATATCTTCATCTTACTCCACTTTTTCAAAAATGGCATCAATTTTGTCCGTAACAGGGCGACCAGAGCGACGTGCATCTTCGATATCAAAATTTCCTGATTGAAGATGCTTAAACCAAATTTGCGCTACTCTCACAGATACCGCATTAGGTCCATAAACATCATAAATTTTTTTCGCGGCTTGTGTTGCCATTTTACCTTTTTTGTAGTAAAATTTTAAAATTTATCGAATTTCTTCGCTAGATTCACTCATTTTAACAATAAGAAAAACAAATGAAAATCACACATTTTCCTAATTTGAATTTGGAATTGTCTTCTTTAAAGTTAATACTTTTTAATGATATCAAAATCAGCCAGATACAAATGGTATAGCCAAAGAGATCTTATTACAAGTTCATACATATTATATGCGAAAAGACTTTTTCCCCAACCTATTATTTTTAATTGCATAATTAAAAAAAAACATTAGCATTCTGCACTCCTTCTCTATATAAACTATAAGTGTGCGATATTTCTTACTCCCCCGTCCGCTTAATTTTCGTAGAAAGGGGTGCTTCACGTATTAATATATAAATTTAATTGTATTTTGTAATCATTAATATTTTGTAATCAGACCAGCTCAATAGAAGTAGGTAATGTATAAAGTAAACTGTAGATAATATCTACCACATATCTCAAGAACGCTAACACTTAGGATAAGTGCATTTTTTTTATTTGTTTATTGAGATAGGCAATAAAGATTTCTTCATTACTTAAATATTATATACTTATATGTCTTTACTTATGACGGATAGGAACCAATCATATCTTAAGTTATGTATTCCAAATTCAAAAGTTTTCTTCGAAATAAATTCCACTGGAAAACATTTTTTGATGGTCATGTAGTTAAAAAAACTCTGCGTGGTATTCTATGGACGGCGCTTTGTAACGTGTTGTTGCTGTTTTTTATATATGTGTGTGCTTGCGGTGTTCACCTTACCCGGTTTACTAATCGTCCATAGTCTTGTGTAGTTCATGAATTATTATACTAACAGCCCATAAACATTCCACTGCTGGAATCGGGCATACCGCTATAGGGGAACGGGTAGTATACCTGCTACGCTTGTCTAGGGGACTTGGCAGCTTTGACACCTCGGTTATTTCGATGTGAAAGGTCTTCTTGGTGATCGATAATCTTTAAAAAAGTCAAAGCTTTCGAAGAGAAGCGCTTAGAAGATTTGGATTCAAAACGTCAACCTCTCAAAGAGCGACCCGAGCCCTTCTATAGCTATACATACAATGCCGCTGGCCAACTACATGGTGCGATATGTGGCCAGGCAATGACCTTAAATGTAAGCTCAGTGTGGCCGGGAATTCAAAAACAAATTCGGTCTGGCCAGCCACATTAGGGCCCACAGGCGGCGAATTGACATTTGAGGGGTCGCCGTTACCGAAATCGGTAGGAGGACTATTTCGATGTGCAGGTTTCATCACGATGTTTTCTTTCACCATTGTTAGCACGTGGTAATTGTAACAATATGTAACTGCCTAAGTGGTGCATGCGTCCCGGCCAGCATCGAACCCGAGTCCCTTGAGTTTGGGACGAGTGCGCTAGCCATTACGCTCTCACGCCTTATATGATTTGTTGATGTTTGATACATTTGATTTGATTGATTAGTTCATGAATGATATCGTGATATCGACCACTTCGGGAGTCTCTGCTCTATCCCATCCTAAAAGCAGACAACGAAGACAACGGTAATCACTTCCCATGAGCTGGGCCGTTGCCACTTTCGCCATTAATAAATAATAAAAATATAGTTTTTATATAAGGACATTTATCTTTAGTTGTAGGCAGATTGTATTTACTTCAACAAAACAATTGGTAATTCATGATTAAATTTTAAAAAAAAATTTGAAAACATAATAATGAAATTATTCTTTCATTAATAATTCAAAACGGACTAAACCGTTTTCCTTGAAAAGGGGAAGTACCTGATAAAAACAAATTGTTTTTGTTTCGCAAGCAAATCTAATTTTGCGCTTATTAAAACATTTGTACAGTAAATTAGCTCTTAACTGTAAAAAATTAAAGACTATTATGAATGAGTAATGTTTTCACCACATTGCTTTGTTTCGTGTTAAACCTATAAACTATGCCAATAAATAAAATTTAAATATGTCTGTCTGTAATTTCTAAACAAATGCCTGTTTCAGTGAAATCTAAACTTAGTGGTTAGCGCACTGGCATCTCAAACTAAAAGGTCGCTGGTTCGAATCCTGACCGGAAAGCATACAATTGCATCACTATTTCAGACCTAATTTGCATATTGTTACAATTACCACGTAAAAAAATAAATTTAAATTTCGAACTCATTATTATTATGTTATTTCCAAACAAAAACCAATTGTACGAAGCAAGTACGTACACTTTCCCGACTAAACATTTTAGGTGAACACGCGCGAATTTACCACCAGTACGAATGTCGCTCATCAAGGCGGCGCACGCGCATGCTCTTCGGTGCTTATTAAGGTATCTCCATCCATATCAAGGGATAAAATAAATCAAGTATATAAAGAGTGTAGTTTCAATAAAGTCTCCTACACCAATCTTGATAGTTTGTTGTGTTAGGAAAGCTCCGTGTTAATTTATTTTTTAATCTTATCCTTTTGTTCAGTCAACAACAATATTTGCAAAATAAAAAAGCTGCGACTTTATAAAAGATGTATGGGTAATTTTCTGTGCGATTTCTGACTCTTAGTACTCCAACGATGGTTGGTCTTGTAGATGTTTTTGATCAGTATTAGAAACAGGATTGTTTGACATAATTTTTTTTGTGCATTTTCATACAAAAGGCGATCCAGCTAAGTAACATAGTCAGCCTTCTGGGAACCTTACCCATTGATTTTCATGACCTAGGCTCAGTATTCCACTTATAGTCTTAAGATTATTTTTTATTGAGAAGTTGGCAACCAAGTAGTTTATTTTTTAATATTTTTCCTCTCTCCGGGCGAACTTGATTGTCCGGTTTTCTTTTTTATTCTTATTATATTTGCATATTTAACTTCTACTCGTATTTTTAAGTCTAGTTCGTACCTATCCCGGGAATACACAGGATACCGGAAGATAAGATGCGGTATGTTCTCAGTCTGATCACCGTTACAGATGCACGAGGGACTCTCTTTGCACCCGAATCGGTTCAGGTATTCAGAGAACCCCCCGTGCCCTGTGAAGAGCTGGGTGCGCAGGCCGGTGAGACCGACCTGCCTAGAACCAGGTAGTTGGCCCAGCTCATGGAAAGTGGTTACCGTCCTATAGGCGTTTGTAGCACCAATAACGAAGCTAACGGTTTGCCAGCCTTTAAGATGGGATAAGGATTCTGTAAGAGCGTGGTTTCACATCGATCGAGCCGGCTCTAAGAGCTGTAATATAAATAATAATAGCTCAATTTAAGGAAGCAACAGCAGTTATTGTCATCTTTTTCTAGTTTTATATTTATTTAAGTGTATTTTATAATATTTTATTTACATATACCATACTGGCTGATGCCTGCGACTTCGTCCGCGTGGTGCGGTTTTTAACTATCCCACGGGAACTCTTTAATTTTTCAGGATCAAAAGTACCCTATATGTTCACCAGGGATATAAGCTATCAGCATACTAATTTCATTTAAATCGGTTCAGTCATTTCGGAGATTAGCCAGTATAAACAGAGAAACATAAAATTTAAAAAATCTAAATTAGTTCTTTTACACTTCTTACATCTCCCTGACTCGGTTTTTAGCATTTTTTATCATTGTACAGAAATTCGACCTCTACAATTTTATTATATTTATAGATTAGTATAATTTTTATATTTTATTAATGTATGTATGTATATTATATTATATCATGTATGTATATATTTATAAGATACTGATCCGGTAGTGACAAAAATGCAACATACATCTGTTCTGTACATGCAACACCTACTATTTTCGTCTCTTATGTAATGACAGTTCACCGTAAAGATGTTGCTAAATAGGGTGGTTGACAATCAAACCAACTGAGACATTTTCTATCGTGTTAAAAAGCCTCTCAGCCTTCTAGATTTCAAAGGAGCGTAGCAAGTTATGACTTCATATGTTTAACGAGTCAAACAGTATTAATTATAGTTTCCACATTAATTAAAGTTAATCGTGTCGTGATATTTAAAAATTATTATGATAGCAACGTATGTAAACGCCAGTTCTTTCATGTGGACTTTTTTAATTTACTATTAAATCTGTTAAAAAACCTATTTGTAAGGAAGCGTAAAAAACGTAAGTTCAGGAAATTGTAGTAAAAGTTTATAGAAGAGCGAGTTGTTGTCCATTGACTCTGATTTTACAGTGACTTGGTTTATTTTAGCAATTGACGCAGGAATGGTAAGTGTATTTATCTGTGTAGAAACACGTCGACTGTCGATAAAACAACCCACAGCCAGGTAGTAGGGCATGTGCCCGTCTGGATGGCTACCACCCCTGGTCTAGATTATGCTGCCATAACATCCTTGAGTTGTGTTCCGGCATCAGTGGCCAGGTTCCAGTCTCCCTTAAGAGAACAGCAGTGCATTTGTAACGCCTTTGTTGTTGCAAATGTCCATAGGCATGGTAACTGCTTTCCATCAGGTGGGCCGTCTGCCTGTCTGCTGAAGTCATCCAATAAAAAAAAAACAAAATTTAACCGATGGTAGGGCAAGTGAATGTTTTTTTTTATTCTATTTTTATTGCAGTAGTTCAGCAGACAGGTAGACGGCCCACTAGATGGAAAGCGCTTACCAGCGCTTTCCATCTAGTGGGCCGTGGACATCTTTGGACATTTGCAACACCAAAGGTGCTACAAATGCGCTGCTGCTCTCTTAAGGAAAACTGGAACCTGGTCACTAATGCCGGAACACAACTCAAGGTTGTTATGGTGATATACTTTAGACCAGGGGTGGTAGCCGTCCAGTCGGGCAAGTGCCCTACCACCTGCTGTGGGTTGTTTTTCGCCTCTTACGACAGGCCGCCCGGCTGCAGGAAATTGTATTCTTTCTCCGTTTCTGGACGGAATGTATAGTAAGACATAGAAACCGGCCTTTATGACCTAATTAACATTAAAAAAATGTTTTAAATGATAATATATATTTTTGTTACAGTTATATGTTTGCATTTGACTATATTCTCGTCCGATTTCAAACGGAGGTATATAATGATCTAAGATTAGAGATTGCAATCTGGAAAACCGGATCCGGTACAAACATGACAGTTCCGGTAACCGGGTCCGGTGATTACACATTTTGGCAAAATAATCGCGCGGAACATGAATAAGTAGGTACTTTAAACGCGTAGTGCTTATGCGTGCGAGTCCATAGATTACATAGTAATATATAATGCGAGTCGTTTAAAGCTGAACTACCGCGTGCCCGCGCCGCATCGTGTCGATTGGCGGATGACACATTCAACACAATTTGTTTCCTAAGATCGTTTTTCAAACCAAAAATTGATAGTTTGTTTACACACTAAAGAGTAAAAAATATTATGAAGAATAATTATTGTGATTGTTGTGCTATTCATTAGATAGATAGATTCGGTAGTCTGTTATTATGTTATGTTCAATTTTGATTTATAATATTGATCTCTACTGAACCACAAGTTAACATTACGTTAGAATAGAATAGAATATACTTTATTGTACTAAAACATTTATGAAACAAAACACAAAAACAGCTTAGAATTAAGTACAAATGGCGGCCTTATCGCTGGCAGCGATCTCTTCCGGACAACCTTCGGATGGAGAGAGAAGATGGCATAAAAGCTAGGACAGGGTTTAATTGTACAATATTACATATTATATATATATATATATATATATATATATATATATATATATATATATATATATATATTTATAAATACATATTAATTATTATATACATACATAAATCATAGTAATATATATATGAATATAGACATACGTACATTATACTTACGTTACGAGATTTTGTTTAAAATGACTTTTATAATGATTTGTAATTTTATTTGTTTTGACACTGAATATTTAATTGTTGTCGCTTTTTAAAATTATATCATATCATAATAAAGTTGATTTGGTTTATGTATCGTTTTATTTTTACACTGTATTAATGGTCCATGTTGGAATGAAAAAGGAAAGTTAAGTTAAGCAGGTCAGATCAATCCGGCCGGATCTGGTCAGACCCGGCCGGATTGACGGAATTCCAGTCGAATCCGGCCGGATTGAAAATGAGGTCGAATTGCAAACCATATCTAAGATGGAGCCAGCTTACCTAAAGGGTGCTTGTAATTTAACCTCGGACGAGAAATTAAGGCTCCGCTTCCCAAAAAAAGCAACACCTTTTCGTTATTAATTACTGATCAGTAATTTACCAAAAAAAGTCATAAATTTTCACGATATGCTACGTGACACTATTTTTCATCATTTTTCTATGATTATTTCAAGTTAAAAAAAAACACGAACTCAACTCCAAATCATTGACATGAAACCATTTTACTATAATAGTCTTTAGTAGTTGTAGTTTCAAATGTTTAGTGTAAAAGAAATTACATGTTTATTTTTCATTTGATAGGCTCTGTAATAAATACTCCGTTACAAGACTAGGCCGGCCGCATTCGTATCGGGCGCTTGCCCGCTCCCCGGGTGTAACTCCCGGGCGCAGGGAGCGGTGCAAAGGCTCTTCCTAATCTGTCAAGGTCGTTGGCATTAATACAAGCCTTAACACAATTTTAAATTTCAAACTCTATATTTTATTCGTTTTCATTTAAATACTTAGCCATAAGCGCGGCCCGCAGGTCACACGTGGACGTCTTAAATTCTAAATTTTCCAAATAATTTTTATCTTAGTATTTTATTAAGGTTTCGTAAGGCGCTATAATTTATTTAATTTTTATAATTCTGACGTTTCGGCCTCTTTTCAGTAGCCGTGACCACGGAAAACAAAGACGTCAAGCGTTAATGAGTATTGTTATAGCTTTATTTAGCGTACCGTCAACTTGTTCATTTTAATTCTGATTATTGTTATTATTTACTCTATGGGAGCCTAATCTAATTTACCACCGCTTCGCAACATGTTGTGGCTTAAAGTGAAGAAGCGGCTCACGGAACTCTTCAGCAACATGCTTAGCTCTAGCTCTAATAATTTTATATAATAATAAAATGGGTGGGAGGTAAAATAAAAAGTAAATTGTGAAAAGTGGCCGAAACGTGCGCTTAATATCGTTAAAACGTAGTTTTATTATAATTCTTGTCTTCTTTAAATCAAGGGCAACCACAAAGGTTGGTCGTTGGGTACAGTATTTATTCACACGGGACTTGAAGACACCCAAGTTGTAGGTTTCGGTAAAAACAGACTCCGACAGTGAGTTCCACTCCTTTGCAGTACGCACAATATACGTGTATGCGAAGCGCTTTGTTCGTATATGTCGTGTATATATCGTTGTATGTCGTGTATATATCGTGGTATGTCATGTATATATCGTGGTATGTCCACCATATACCGGTACCGCATGCTAATGCATTGAGTTATCTAATAATGGAATGGAGACGGCGGGATAAGTTGAAAAGATTCAGTGCACACCGTACGGTTTAGAAAACGTAATGTTGAAAAGTACAAGTGCACAACCACTTACCTTGCTTGCTGTCCTGTGGGAACCCTTTGATTATGGATTATTCACAAGTCACTGGCATGATTGCCTTGTTGACAGGCTTGTAGATTTGGTGATTGAAGTTTTTGATGAAAAGCACTTATAAAATTAATGGAAAATAGAAAGATCGATGCGTTGCATGATATGAGGTATCGCTAGTTGTACTGTTAGTTCGAAAGACAGCAGCATAGATATACATTGCACACACGGGGCGGCAATACATTTGTTTGATAATTTATTTAAATAATGGAAGTTAGTTTCAGTTGTGTTCCGGCATCAGTGCCAGGTTCCAGTTTCTCCTTCAAGGCCAGTAGCACCTTGGCAGGAGCTCTTGAATTACTAATGTCTGCTACTACTAATGAAATAACCGTGAAAATTGATTGTGCTAAAAACGGAACACACACTCTCCAAAATTTTCTCCTTCCTATACATAAAAATCAATTGCTTATCGTTAGTCTCACTAAAACTAAAAAACGACTGAAACGACTTTGATGACATTTGGGTGTGAGTGTTTGAGTGGGTACCGGGATGGTTTATATCCACAATTGGAACCGGTAGGTGGCATTAAAATCGGTTTCCAACATTTTGATGAAAATTTTTATGTATTTGAGTGGGGTTCCTGGGTGGTTCAGATGGTTCACATTTGGACCCGGTAGATGGCGTTGCGATCGCCTCCTAGACTTCTTTTTTCAAGGCAGGACAAAGCACGAACTAGTGGCGTCAACCGTGATTGGAGCACGTCTTATGAGTTACGTTTTTTATTGGACGATTGCATCCCCTTACTTTTTCTATGGTAAAATTTTCTTCCTCTATCTATATATCGTCTATGCTGTAAAAAATATGTAAATAGTTCGAGTTTGTACAATGCGTTTAAAATGTGAAAAAATCAGGGTTGCTAATTTGGACCAGCAGATTCCGAAAATACAATTTTTCTGTCTGTCTGTCTGTCTGTCTATTAGAGCATCACGTAAAAACTACTGAACGGATTTAAATGATACTCGACATAGATAGAGCTAGCTTATATCCCGGGGCGTAGCTTACGATATTTTTATCCCGATAAATGACGTCGATTCCGTAGAATAGACGAAAATAGCGAAAAAAATGGCGCTGGGATCGCATTTTTTTTAAACTACTGGCTTATCACCCTAATTAATAACACTTGGATATATATTTTATTGCAATAAATGACGTCGTTTCCTTTAAATGGACGGATTAGCCACATAGATGGTGATACAATCGCGTTTTTCAGTTCACTAACAAATACCTACGTTGTCATAAACAACATGTCATCCATTGTTTTTTTATTTCAAATCAGGTCGGCTTCGACTCCCTTCTATCTTTTACTGGGCAGTTGTGTAGAGTCTAGACTGTATGAACTTAGTTTCTTTGTTATTATTACATGTAAAAAACCGAATTAAGTCTTTGTGTAAGTAAAATAAAGCTACTGCCTAGAGATTGACAAACTCTGGTAAGTGAATAAATGAATTAGTCCGTAGTTATAAAATTCATAAGTTATGTGAAGACGCGGTATTCAGCTATACTACAGCCGATAACCTTATTATGTATTGTCATATTAATGTAAACAATAATGCCAATGGTCTAGGGACATTCTATTACGTCACAGGATGCCTATATAAAGCTGGTTTTTTGGCAGAGCTTCATTCTGCATTTATCAGCATCCTGAAGTACAAGTGAAACACTAAGTTAAACATGAACTTCGCCAAGATAATTTTCTTCTTCTTCGCCTGTTTCATGGCCATGTCAGCTGTCAACGCAGCTCCATCGCCGTGGAATCCTTTCAAGGAGTTGGTAAGTTTTTACGTGCCATTACAAAAAAATTTGAAGTATGTACGTTGTGAGTTCCGTTAGTAACTGACAACGCTCAAAATACTCCGTCAGCCATTCCACATGGCGACCACGGTCGTTATGGTTATGGCGAAAACGTAACTAATGATGTCATCATTTTCGATCACACAACGCTCACAACGACCCATATCAAGGAGTGGGTCGAAGTGAGCGTTGACTACAGAGCATTAATTCTCTCTATCGATTGACATTGAAAAAGGCGCGATTTTCAAATCAACCAATGACATTTGTGTATTTCGTTGTTAATCACATCAACGCTCCATAATCCATTCCAATAGAGTTCATGACTGTAACGTCCGCAAACAAGTGGAACGGAAAAATCGCGGCCGTGAACGTGGTTGTTGTGAGCCTTCTGTGAAACGTAGCCATCATAAGAAATTGTTTGCGATTTTCGGTACTCCTGTACAAGCGTGACGGTCTATACTGTCCGTTTTCCTGTAAAATGAGAGATCCGAGCCCATCAGATTGACGTATATGGACTGTTAATAATAATATTTTTGTATTGCTTAAGTAGATAATAGAGTAAATCAGATTAGAGTGCGATGAGGACCAACATCTTGTAGTTAACCCGAAAAAAAAATGTAACCAAGAATATTTGAAAACCACTGAATATATGTTGATGATATATATAACTTATCTATACTAATATTACCAAGACGTAAGGTTTGTGAATTTGTTTGTGGGTATCTCTTGAACTACTGAACCGATTTTGAAATTGTTTACACCAGTAAAAAGCTACATTATTCCGTGACATAGGCTGTATTTGATTGTGATTAATACTTTTTTGAAACCCAGCGAAGCGAGCACGTCTAATAAAGCTTACAAATCATATATATCCGCATGTACTACATACGGAGAAAAAGTATTAATTTATGTTGTTGTTAAGTACGTTTCGAGTTGCCAAAATTAGTAAAAGCTGTCCAGTTGCATACGTTCTTTTATCGTATTACTATCCTAGCCCGTAATAAACTCGAATGTCGGCATCATGCATACCGAAATTTCTAAGTACTTCTTTTATCACCAAGATGCCTCAATATCGCAAAATATTTATTTTCTTACTAGAACTAGAGTCAACAAATAGAGTTTGAGCACTTGCTCAAACTATATTACACACACTTAGGGCTCGACGGTTTTTTCAAATTCGTATAGGTATTCTATTATATTGTGTTGATATTTTTTATTTTTATTGCATGAGTTCAGCAGACAGTCAGACGGCCCACCCGATGGAAAGTGGTTACCATCGCCTATAGACATTTGCAACATTAAAGGTGCTACAAATGCGCTGCAGCTCTCTAAAGAAAGACTAGAGCCTGGCTACTAATTCCGGAACATAGCTCAAGGTTGTTAGGGCGGGACACTTTAGGCCAGAGGTGGTAGCCAACAACGGGAACATGTCCTACTACCTGGCTGTGGGTTGTTTTGTTGCCTCTTACGATAGGGCGCCCCAACGCAAGAAAATATATTCTTTCTCCGTTCCTGCAGGAATAAAAACTTTAATATACTTATTACTACTTTCAGGAAAGAGCTGGCCAGAGGGTTAGAGATGCTGTAATCAGCGCCGCTCCAGCAGTACAGACCGTAGCTGCAGCCAAAGCTATTGGTTAAACCCAAAAATTATATTATGATATATTTACGGTAAATAAAATCGTGTATAATATTACAAACGCATTTTCACTTTGTTCATCTTAAAATGTAATATAAGATTAAATAAAATTGGACAAGTGCGTATGATTCCACGAATAATTAAGAGTTACGTAGAGGTAACGAACCTCGTATTTTCGACTTTTGGCTGCAGAATTATAAAAAAAAACATTTATTCGAAAATAATCCATAATATCTAAAAAATTACTTAAAGGAAAGTTAAAACTACGTTTTAACGGTTTTAAGCGGTTTTAATTTATTTGATTTTTATTATTTCGAAGTTCCAGCCACTTTTCAATAGCCATGATCACAGAAGACAAAGATGTAAAGTGGCAATGAGTGCTGTTAAAGTTTTATTTAGCCTACCGCCAACTTGTTCTTTTTAATTATTTAGTTTTAATTTTGTTTGAGGTTATTATAAAAATCAAATAAATTGCCGCGCTTAAAACCGTTCAAACGTAGTTTTAATATGTATGCTAGTCGCGACGATTTAAAAAAATATTAAACGATATTATTCGGTCCGATTTTTATTGAGTGTTTTAAAGATCTTAGAACCTTTTCAATATTTTCTACTTCATATTTATAAGTTAGAAGGAACTCACAATTCTTACGTCTTAAAGAACTATTTATTATATTACCAGTTTTATTACATTTAATAAGTCACTAAAACCATCCTTATGACTTTTCAAGATTCGACTATTTATTTTCAGTAGATACCCCCCGTTATTTAGACTTTGAAAAAAAACAAAGATTTTTCTTAATGCCTGTTAAATCAACTCAATAGGTGTTAAGGAACGCCTATTTATTGCAAAGGGAAATTTTGTTTGTGTGTGCCCGTGCTACATTTCTACAGGTGCTATACTATATTAATAGTGACGAACCAATTTTGTATCCACCTTCATAAATCTCTCCCATACTGTGAGCTCATTAAAAGGAAGAACAGTTATTTAATCCTCTCGATTTTTTTATTTGCTCCTGTCTCCGCAACAATAGGTAACGAAATATAAGCTCCCAGAATCTTGAAAATTCTCTCTTCTCTCGTTTATAATTGCTGTTCAAACAACAATTAACATAGCTATTTGAGTCGTTGAAGATATTATGTCATAATTTGCTTTGTTCGTAAAAAATCTAGGTACCTTCAGCCTTTTATAATATGATAAAAGTTATCTCAGCTAATTTTACTGACATCTATCCTTGTGATTTTTTCGAACACTTATTTATAAAAGCTGATTTTCATTGATCCAACTACTACTGACTTCAACTTCGAAGGAAGCCAGTGCTGACTTTATACTGGTAGCGTGTAAATTGATTTGAAGTCAGTACAGCGCTAAATCTGACTAAGTTCAATATTAGTCGGGGATACACCGTCTATTTTTGCTACTGATTACTATCAAGCTAATTTTCCGTGAATAGATTCATTTTCATGAGACGTCCAACTTTTTCCATCACAAAGATTTTCGATTGTGGTAGCTAACGGGGGTAGCAGGGATGAAATATGTTGACATGATGATTCTCAAAAATGTATTACTAACTGGGCCTTTTTTCGTTAAATCTCAAGTTAATTATCTGAATTATATGAAAAAATATTTGTCCTACAAAATGTATGGTTTGATCAAAGAGTTCCTCTCCTTCAAATATGTATCGATAACGAGGTCATAAAAATGATGACTAACCAGCTGATTTTATCTGTTGCTTAGTTCATATTTATCAATTTAACAACCACATTATCCTATAAATTGCGTGGTAAATTATCCCGGTCCTACGCTCAAAAGTTGTTGTTTGTTATTCAAAAGTCCCCACTACCCCTGTTAGTACCACAATCGAAAATGTTAGTAATAGAAAAAGTTGGGCGTCTCTTCAAAATGAAGCTACTCACGAAAAATTAGCTTGATTAGTAATCAGTAGCAAAAATGGACGGTGTATCTCTGACTACATTCTTAATTTAATATTTTGCAAGTCAGTCCGCTCTCAAGTTAGTAGCTAGATCAGTGTAAATCAGCCTTAAGGTTCAAGGTTTAAGGCCTTAAGGTTAATAAGGCTGTGTATTGACTGTATCGAAAAAGTTACGGTTTAATAAAAGATTAAAATTACTATAAATAATAATATTTTATTTTAATACTAATGGCAGTCTATATGGCATAACAGTAATCTCATTAAGTAACAAATTTTAAGTTTCTTTCCTAATACGCCTATCCTTTGGCAATGGTTGCTGCTTGACCCACTACAGCGACTGCTGGTCCAGCCTTGATGATTCCATCACGAATGTTCTGACCAACTCTTTCCTGTAAAATAGCAATTTAAAACATTAATCTAAGCTTATTACAGAATAGTGTCTTAACCACCTGCATTTCAATCCAACGTTCCGTTTTTGAATTAAGGTAACCTTAACCTTCCTTTCAGCATGACCTTAATTATAAGGTCATGCTGAAAGGAACCAACCTGACGAAACATTCACATCGAGTATGCCTATGTATGGAACCCGGTAATCTGTCTTAAGCAAGTGTGTTACACAATTACAATACAATTCATTTTTACCAGTAAGTATTACGATTTGAAAATGTAACAACAAAATATGACCCATAAAATTCTTGTCAAAAGCATAATTAATCATTAGGCTTTTTGAGTGTCACCGCTCATTTAAAAAAATAACGTAACTTTTAATTAAATGAATACATTTTATAATCATTTAAATTGAGATTATAATGTCAAAGTGTATATTATTGATAACTATAAAAATATCTGATATAAAACCACAACTCACTTACTACAATATGATAATGTTATAACGACGAGATACTCCGAATTTTAATCCACAAAATATCTACTATTTACTAGGGAAATGAGATAATATTTGTTTTATGTAATCAATTAAATAATAACAGTTCATAAAAGTACCAATATTGGGCACGGACTTCCCTATTTTAAGTCCCTATAAAAGAGGCAGTATTCCCTAAAATAATATACCCCACGCTTGTCCATTGATCATTGATAATTGATCATCAGAGCATTATTATAATAAAAAATTACATTAAATTATAAAAGTAAAATACTGAGCCTAGTTCATCAAAGTCTATGAATGAATTAACGAATGAAAACTCTTAATTGTTGAACATAACTTAAACCTAGACAATTTAATATGAATACAGTCATTTTCATTAGAACAATGGGCGGCTTTATCGCTTATAGCGATCTCTACCAGGCAACCCGTTGTCCAAGGAGATATTAAAAGAAAAAATGAATAGTATTTGGTGGTTTAACTAAATTAAAACTAATTCAATCGTAATTAAATATAATTAAAGAAAAAAAAAAGAAAATTACTATAGATTATTTTCTAATATATAATACGAAGAACGAAGTGTGTCAATGATAAATAATAAATCGGCAGACAAACACACGCACTGTATATCCCCAAATTAAGCAAGCTACGCTTGTGTTATGGGTAATATACAACGGACCATTCTGGGGCCGATCCCAGACACCCAGACCATAGTAAATAACGGAGAAAATACGTTTCTGAAATTTACTATACCAGGAATCGAACCCGGAGCCTCTGCATTGCAGTGAGGTAAGCCGGGAAAGGATTAGCCCGCTCAACCACAGAGGCCGTCAGTGTCAATGAGTAAGATTCCCAGAAGGCTAGCTGCATTACCTCGCTGCATTGCTATACTGACCCGTTAACCGAGGTAGGAACCAGCTCTCTCATCCTCTGAAGAGTCAATGAGTCGTTTTGAAAGATCTTCGTCTTGAAATTAGAAAATTATTAGAAAGTAAATGAACTTACAATTTTTTTGAAGAACTTCCATCTTGGCTCAGGGGCTGCAGTAACAACAGACAAAGCCATCAGGCAAGCGAAAGCGAAGAAGAAGATACGTGCGAAATTCATCTTTCCGTATTAAATTGCAATAATGACAAAATATGAACTTATATTCCAATAATTTTCTATTTGAAATGTTCCCAGTACAAAGCGAACGCTGGAATGATGCTCTGCCTGTAATCACCCTGTGATTATATACTTTAAAGCTAACCATACCATACGCAGTTAATTACAAAGCGTTTATTAGAAAATATACCTTATATATGAGGAAGTAAGGTTGCAGAATAATTTTCCGACCGCAAATATGGTGAGTCAACATATGTAACTGTTCGAGATGAGTGTACATCGATGCGGTTTTGAGGGGACTCCCGATACCCTTGTTAGTATGTCTTAAAGACTTTTTACGTACTTTTTATGAAAGCAATTAAAACTTTTATTTTTATTAAGGAAAGTAAAGTTTACAAATTTTAGAGTAAGGTTCAACGTGGATTTAATGTATATAAGGAAAAAGTTTTGTTTTAATACCGATCAATGACCCAGTTTTATGCGTTTGGTATTACTAGCTTTTCATAGTACTGGGGGTAGAAAAGTAGAAGGAATAAACTTTCTTTACCTTTAACTGTAACACAAGAAAAAGAGAAAATAAAAATAAAATTTACTTTTTATTTTATTTATTTAGTTATTTATCTTTTTTTATTATCTATCTTAAAATCAGTAGCATTTAGTCCTTCTAATAGTATTGGAGTATTATTAGTATTAGTATTGTAAGTTTTACCTGCTTAAGGTCTTAGTTAGGCTGACGCGTTTGTATCGGGAATCTCTAATATGTAGGTACTTAACTCATAATTATTTCCTTTATCGTACGTATGATACTCCTAAAATTACTTAAATTTGACAAAAATTAACATAATAATATATGCTTGTTATCCATTAAGATCACCAAGTCCGTAAAAAGTATTAAAAAGTCCAGACTTGGAAGTAAGCCTAAGCCAAAGACCTACCACCATGTCCTAACGAAAAATAGCCTACATCATTCACACAAAGGAAATAGTGAGTTTGATTATTTTTTGGTATTTGTATATTTGTTTATTAAGGCTACGAAGAGGAATCCTCATAGCCTTAAATATTAAATATTTTTCATAAAATCTATACATATAATAAAACTGTAGAGGTCGAATTACTGTACAATGAAAAAAAAATACTAAAAACCGAGTCATGTCTGATGTAAGAAGTTAAATAGAACTAATTTAGATTTTTTTTAAATTTTATGTTTCTCTGTTTGTCTGTCTGTTTATACCGGCTAATCTCCGAAACGACTGGACCAATTTAAATTAAATTTTGTATGGTAGGTGGCTTATATCCTTGGTCAACATATAGGATACTTTTGATCCCGAAAATTTAAAGAGTTCCCGTGGGATAGTTAAAACACCGCAACACGCGGACGAAGTCGCGAGCATCAGCTAGTATTATATAATTTTCATAAAATAATTAGTTCCAATTTCAAAAAATAATTACGTTATTTACAACTGAAGTTTACACGAGTGAATCTGGGTGACAAATAATAGCGTAGTTTAAATAAAGTGTATTGGTATAAATAAGAGTGTTTATGATTGATTAAACTCTTCAATCTAGGATACTTTTTTAAATATTAAGATAAAATTCCTTGTTAAGAAGCACTTGACCACATTGATTGTAGAAACAGTTAGTGTTTACAAGCTTAACATATTTAAAAAAGTAAACAATAGCCACTTGAAATTTCTTCACATCTACAAACAATTTTATAAACCTTCTTCATATCTGATACCTATAATGTTACCCAATAATCTATAAATACATGAACGAGGTATTCAGGACGGCCTCTGTGGTTGAGCGGGCTAAGCCGTTGCCGGCCTATCTCACTGCAACGCACAGGCTCCGGGTTCAATTCCTGGTATAGTAAATTTCGGAAACGTATTTTCTCAGTTATTTACTATGGTCTGGGTGTCTGGGACACAAGCGTTAGTTGCTTAATTTGGGGACATACAATATGTGTGTTTGTCTGCCGATTATTATTATTATATAACACCGAGGAAAGTAACTTCCGTAATCAGTCTGGTAATTGTTCATTGGTCTTCAATAACAATAATTTCATTCCTCTTCTTCTTGGTTCGTATTATACAAAAAACGAATAATTTTGGGAAGGTAAAGTAGACGGATACGATTTCATTTTTTTCATTATTGGGCGCAAGTTATAAAATATGAGAGTGCTTTTAAAATTTGCTTTTGTTATTTTGATATTTTTTTGTATTTGTAGTAGGTTTACTTATTTTGAATGAATTAATCGTTTGGTGTGTTTTCATATTATTAATAATTGTTGAAATTCATTCCCATAAATTGATTGTGATTTTTTTTTTATTTCAGTAGTTCAGCAGACAGGCAGACGGACCACTTGATCGAAAGTGGTTACCGTCATCTATGGACATTTGCAACACCGAAGGCGCTACAAATGCGCTGCTGTTCTCTTAAAGGAGACTGCTGGAACCTGTTCACTGAAGCCGGAACACATCACAAGGTTGTTATGGCGGCATACTCCAGACCAGGGGTGGTCGCCATCCAGTCGAGCAAATACCCTACCACCTGGCTCTGGGTTGTTTAGTCGCCTCTTAAGACAGGCCGCCTGGCCGCAGGAAATTGTATTCTTTCTCCGTTCCTGCACGGATAAAATTTACTTACCTTCACATAATCCTTTAACAGGTCAATGATTACTTCACAAACTTCGGCGATAATTTTCGATACAGACTGTTTGGAAATGCGGAAGAGATACTGCAAACTGACGTACGAATCTCTAGACGCTAAAAATCTCAATGTTAGTTCGATAACATATATTATTTGTGACTATTAAGATTTCTCGTCTTTGAGATAGAATTTAGGGCTAGTGCTGTTTTGTAATAGAAAAATATAATGATTTTTTTAAAGCGATACATATTGTTACGACCTGAACGCCAACAAAAGACAAATTCACACCTACATACCCGTAGACATTTTATTACCTTTTCGGCATTTGGACTTCTTTTGTTTACTTTGTGTTTAAAATTTGTGATTAGAAAAACAGCCCATTGTGTATTGTAATCTTTTATGGTAGTCATAAGCGAAGTGTGATTCTAAGAAATTCGGTCCACGCGGTCACGCGTACATATTGCATCTAGGTAGTATAAAGCAATATCCCAATGGAGAAATGAGCAGTCGAGCGATAACCACAAGCGAAACAAGACTTGTGTACATTCGGTATTCTATTTAGTGACTGACTTTGAGCGTGTTATTGAATCGTGCATTACGTTTGGACTGATTGTATTCAGTTATATTTGTACTTGTGTTATACATGTTTCTATAGTTCTAATAAATTCTATAATAATTCCAACGGCATTTTAATTCGAGTCCTGCAACTCGTAACAATACGTTATCTAATATCACATCACAAATAACGCATTAAACTCATCGCTACATCTGCGTGAAACAGTCAATAACTATAACATTAACTCAGAAAAAATAGTGGCTTAAGCTAAAAGCTCGGGAAATAAACTGTCATTTTTATGTTTTAAAGAATCTATAATAACAGGCAAAGGAACTAAATACTATATATACTACTATGGATGTTAAAATAAAAAAATATATAATATGAATAATGACTTCTGGTGGGTGGGATGTTATTATTCTAAATAACATGTTTGGTTAAAGAAGGATACATTCTGTAATTTTTTAGACCTAAAACTTTACTGTTTCTTGTTATATTGACTACAATAACAAAGAAACTAAGTCCATATATTCTACACAACTACCCAGCAAAACATACAGATACGTCAAAGTCAACCTGATTTGAAGCAATATAATGAATGACGTTTTGTTTATGACTACATAGGTATTTATTAGGAATTGAAAAAACGCGATTGTAGCGCTATCTATTTCGCTAATTCGTCTATTTCAGGTAAACGACATCTTTTATGGGGATAGAACCTGTCGTAAGTGTTGATTTGGGTTATAAGCCAGGATTATGACGAGTTTTATTCATATACGTTCAGTAGTTTCCAAAAAAGATGCGATCGCAGCGCCATCTTTTTCGCTATTTTCGTCTATCCCACGGAAACGACGTCATTTATCGGGATAAAAAATATCCTAAGTTACGCCCCGTGATATAGGTTAGCTCCCTATTGAATTTCATTTAAATCCGTTCAGTTGTTTTTACGTAATGCTCTAACAGACAGACAAAATTCTAAAAATGCATTATCGGAATCTGCTTGTTCGAGTTAGCCCCTGAAATTTTTCACATTTTTAAACTCATTGTACAAACTCGAACCGTTTACAAATTTATTATAAGTATATACCTAAGATATAGTTCCTCTTTCAATTCGAAACCTCGATTGCGTTATTACGAACACCATCTTATTAGATTATTTTTAACAAGATAAAAGGTTTTATAAACTGTAAGCTTACTACCGGAAAAAGTAACTGTAATTTAGATTATAAACACTGTGCATGAACTAAATAAGTAAATAAATAAATAATCTAATGAGAACAAAATTACAAAAACATAACCCTTCCTTTTACATTGGAGTTGGTAGATTAGCAATCATTTATCATAGTCGGATACGTTGATTAGGGGCTACGGTGGAACATACATATACTGCTAAAACTAAAAGAAATCCTTTTTCGCTATGCGTAGTCGGTTAAAGAGACTTTTCTGTAAGAGACATACTTAATTTTGATTGCTCTTTAATCTTTACGATAATAGTTTTTTAAGTTCTGTCAATTGGGACAAAAGAATTATCTTGATTGTTTACATATCACTTTATTAGTCTGAGTGCATCACGTTCTACATAAAAGATGATGTAACATTGTAATCCGCGTGAAAAAAGATCCCCGAGGTCTTAATAACAAAGGTAAACATTTAAGAACATTGGTTGTAAATTATTTTGTTGATAACTGTTTCAAAAATAGCATATTTATGATATCATACTACGTTTCACTATATTATTATGACCCCTGTAATTATAAACAATCCGTTTGTACGGGATTTAACTCATTTTGATCGCGCGGTAGTTCCCTCTTATATCCAATACAAAGAAATATGATTATTGCAAATATCGTGACTCATTTAAACAACTCATCAAAATTCGTATGACTCCTGTTCGTGTAAGCTAAAGTTTACTTTTGAATAACAAGTTTTGAACAAACCGCATTCGAATATTTGCTATTGTATCGAAACATAGAACTATAAAAATGTCTGACAATTCGAAATAGGGCATCATTCATAGCATTCCCGGTGTTAAGTAAAATTGCTTCTATTCTTTTCTAACTCTATTTTTATTTTCGAAATGAATTTCGCAAAGATTTTTCTGTTCGTTTTCGCCTGCTTGGTGGGATTATGTGCTGTAACAGCGACGCCCGAGCCAAAGTGGAAGGTGTTTAAAAAGATTGTAAGTACTTTTTCTTGTAGTTCACTACTCTATTTAGGGTTCCGTGACTATTTGGGCAAAATCCTTATGTTTTTGTCTTATCTGTCCGTCCATCAGTCCGTCTGTCAGTGGGTCTTTCTATGAGACGCTCAGAACTTCTGGATTTATTTATGTTGATGAGATTTGATGGTGTAGGTGTAGTAAAATCGTGTAACGACTAACAATTAGAGGCCACTCCTAATTCATAGTTGTTGTATGTAATCGCAAAATGCATGCCCGATCTCGCGGGTTCTCAATCTCGCGAGATCTTGTGTCATTTTTTGAGGTCAATCCCGAAGTAGTTTTTTACAGTTCGCTTATAATTGTCTACTCACGCTGGTGCCAACCAGTGTTGCATCAGAGAAGGCATTTTCTGCTGGTACATAGCGACTGACAGAAAATGCCGTATAGCAGACAGCACCCTCAATTCTCTTGGTTTTTTTTATGAAGTTATTTCTAAAATCACCCCTAGAACTAGACTTGTTCCGCATTTGACTATCAGTGTTCTTTTATTGTTTTTGTTGATTTTCAAAAATACATTTTCATCGCTTTTTAGTCATCCGAATTTAGCATTTTTTTTTAACACATTCCGAGGTCTCGAAAATGCTGGGATCTCGCTGATTTCCATTAAACATTTTTTTTATAATTCTATAATCAAATGTCGAAAGCAGCAAATATTTACAGCTCTACGGAACTCTTCAATGTCCGTGGTTCAATATCAACTTAGCTAATTTTGACGATATTGTTTATAAATTATTTCCACGTGATAGAACCATTCTGAAGTCATTAATTGGCTACTTGGCTAATTGGTCATTAATTATTTTTAATAAATTTAAACACTGTACTCGTGCAGATAGAGTTGGATATATGATATATTTTGAAGATTTTCGTTAATACTTCAAATGTCGTGTTTTAAAACTTAAATATATTAGATTTTGCATTGAGACGTCACGAAATGTAGAACCTTCCCACCCCTTGCCATACAATGGCACCCCCCCCCAAAGTGACTTAATGTGTGGACGGCCCCTTATATACTACTACATTGTTTGTAAGGGTGTATGACTTCGTCGTAAAAAAAGAGTAGCGTAAGTTACTCCTTATAATGTCAGCTGTCCGTCAAAATCGGTTCAGCCGTTTCAAAGATTAGCCGGAACATTCAGACAGAGAAACAGAAAATTTAAAAAATTGATTTTTTGATAAAGTACTTTCTTTCATATGCAATTAGTGAAAAGCTGTTATTTTGACCTTACATACAGACACTTCAATTTTATTTATTTGTATAGAAGTAAAGATTATCTATTTTTACTCTGTATACTATGCACACTAGTAATTTATGCTCTTTTTTTCCATTTTCTATTTATTTACATTTTGTTCTTATAAGCTAGTTTTATTTACTTATTAAACCATCCTGATTTAGATAAAGGTTCTCTAAACACCGCATAGTATAATAAACATTTTAAGACAACAAATGACTACGCAAAGCAGTTTTAAGTTATGTTTTCTCAACTTTTTGATTACAGGAAAAAGTCGGAAGAAACATTAGGGATGGAGTGATTAAGGCTGGACCGGCTGTCGCTGTAGTGGGCCAAGCAGCGGCTATTGGAAAATAAGTCTTATCATAAACGAATATAGTGTATTATTTCCTAACTATAATATTAGAGTTAAGTCGTTTCGAATGTAAACATCCGCCTAATAAATACTAATTTATTTATTGAATTCTTTTGTTATTTTCCGTTACGCTCGTTTATGGATTGGAGGCGGGAATTTTTCCTTTGTTTGAAATATCTAAATTTGATTTGATTATTTAAATTAAATAGTAATAATTTCGTCACTTTTGTCTGTCTGCACAAACGGAACCCATATAAAATGATTATGTCCGTTAGTCCGCTTATGTATGTCACATTAATTTTGCTCATAAACTACTAGTCTTATATGATTGAAATTTCGCAGTAAATTATTTAAAAAAAATCTAATTTCAGCCAAGTGACCACATTGCATATCTATCTATATGTACTATAGAGAAAAGATTTGTATTTTTGTATGTTTGTAACGAATAAACTCAAAGACTATTGGACCAATTTCAAAAATCCTTCACCATTAGAATTCTATATTATCTCATTACTGGAAAAAATTAGGGATCCCTACTAAAACTTCAATAATGTAACCTAAGGTGTAAAGTAATAAGCCATAAACCACCCGTGAGAAGCCGGGACGAGCCTCTAGTTAAAAATATTTTATTACTAGCTGACCCGGCAAACTTCGTACCGCCTATACGCAGTTTCTAAGGGAAAGCGAAATTGTTGTTTTTACTATATTCCAAGCATTTTTTCATATTTACTCACCTTTTAAACTCTCCCTGGACTTCCACAAATAATTCAAAACCAAAATTAGCCAAATCAGTCCAGCCGTTCTCGAGTTTTAGCGAGGCTAACGAACAGCAACTGATTTTTATATATAACATATATATACACGGGGGACCGGAAAGTAATGTAGTTTTTTACGTTAAATTCAAACACATATATTTTTTTATTAGAAATAACTTTATTACTGCCTATTTATATTAGCATTAATATCTAAAACAATATATAAAAGGCAAAAAATTAGACTACTATACAATGCAAGAAAACTTAACTTATTCGTATTATATTCTACTCATAGTCCCTCAATACTATAAGTAGAATACTGAGCCCAGACCACCGTCTTCTAAGAGTAAGATGCCCAGAAGACTGGCTGCGTTTCCTCGCTGGATCGCCATACTGATCCGTTGCCCGAGGTAAGCACCAGCCCTCTGATCACCTGAAGAGTCAATGAGACGTTTATATAATTTTAACGGGTAATTATTTTTAATCAATTATATAATTACCCTTATTATACAACAAACTTATACCATTCTAATTTTCAATGCCGGATCGATAAAAATTTTTTTTTTTTTAAGCAACGTGTATTTATGTACAGATATATGTAGGTATATAAAAACTACTGTGTGTACTAGACCATTTTATTATTATTTCATATGCATATATATTTATTCTATTTTATGTTTTTTTAATACATATATCTACGTATAAAAAATAGACACGTATTAAATAAATGGTGCCTAGGGTCCAGGCTACCGGTGGTTAGGACTCCAGAGACAGATACTTCCTCACAATGCGTGCCGTGCTCAGGAGAACCGCGTTCTGTATTTGGCCCTTCACCCATTTCCTTAGCGAGAGCCTCACTAGATGTCGAGACTCTTCGCTACTAGACCGTTAACGGACACCACTATCGGTACAATGATCGTTGACTCCTTATGCCACATGACAGTAATCTAGGTATTTAGTTAATTTATCGGTTTCAGTTTTTACGAGATTACAGTCATGTGGGCACACTTATACCAACGAACATCGTACATCTCGCAGATCGATCTATTATCACAATGTCAGGCTTATTGGCAGCAATAGTCCTGTCTGTAATAATAGGTCGATCCCAGTAGAGCGTGCTATGACCATTTTCGAGAACTGGCTCAAGGGTATATTTATAATAAGTTACCTCAGTCGCTATCAAACCATATCGAAGAGCAAGTTACTGGTGGATGATCCTGGCTACTAGGTTGTACCTATGCAAGTACTCGGAGTTAGCAAGACGAGAACAACAGTTAGTAACATGCCTGATGGATTCGTCAGGACGGTAACTCGCTCGCATACGTCGAGCGGGCCGTCCTTCAGGATGTACTTCCGGTAGTTGTTCGTCTTGATAACCTCGTCCATAACTGCGCATACAAACCCTTCGGTTTCCCCAAAGAGGTCACCGAAATGTAGCCAGCTCACCGACGCCGGAAGATCTATGTCGGGCCCGTATAGTGCCCGATGAAACCTTCCATGCAGCTCCTTGCTCCTGAGACCTGAGCCAGTTCTGTTTTGCAAGAGAGGTAAATCCCTTGTCTACCGACAACATATCTCGGTGTATATTTTCATTGTTTTTTAGGAAATATTCTCGGAGATCGTACACCTCACGGTTGTGTAGCATTTAATAATTCCCGGCTATCACACTTCCGTGGGATGTAAAATCTCATTATCTATGATCGTGGATGGTGCATCCGATATGTTGTTAGCATACAATGGACCCTAAGATCCAGTGCATCTAGCTTTGTTTGAGTCCACCTTAGTATACCAAAGGAGTAAGTCATCGAGGGCATGACCCAGCTGTTAAAGGCACGAATGTTGTTACCACCCGAGAGAAGGCAATTAAGTACCTTCCTCAGGCGGCTAATTACATCCTCGTCAACCATACCCAATAGCTGTGATATACCAAGGTATATGTAGGTCTCATCTTCGGAGAGGGTTTTGAGGGATACTCCCTCGAAGAGCTGCGATCCGTTAGAAATTTCACATATCCCGTTGCTAGTCGGTATTCGGCCTATTCGGCCACTTTTTTTAACTCTTCGATATTCATCCGAATACTGTGTACTGTTCGACCGAATACCGAATACCAAAAACACACATGTTGCTCAAAATTGTAGAATAGAATAGAATATACTTTATTGCACACAATGCTACAAAATAAATTCATACATACAATCGTAATGATAAGTATAAAGTCTTATCGCTGGGAGCGATTTCTTCCAGACAACCTTTGGATGGACAGAAAATCGTTATGGATGGGGATAGGTATGCAATAGATATACTATACTAATATATACGTAAATATAAAGGAAAATGTTACATAAATTACGATATAAACATACATATTTATCTAAATATACAAGTTGTGTGTCGTCAAACAACACCATCCCATACAACTGTATATAAGTATATTTCCATTAAAAATTTATAGTTAAACTATATTTTAACGGTGTTAAATGCGATTTTAACACCGAAAAAATAATTTAAAATCACGCTTAAAACTGTTAAAACATAGTTCTAATTATGTGTCACATATTATCAATTACTTCAATGCTAACCTGCCACACGCGAATTGCACATATTTTACGCTGAACAATAGGTAGCCGAATATTAGGCGCTTCGGCCGAGAGCATGGCCGAATTCTGCTATTACTATATCATCAAAATTGTCGGACACTATCGTCTCAATCGTAGTTTTGTCTGATTTCGGTATTTATAAGCAAAAGCTCACGATATAATTGTTTAAAACATTGTAACTGTTCAATATACATATCGGCTAATTGTAATGTAATAACAAATGTATCTATTATTATTCTCCCTGTAAAATATTGAGACGATATTGTGGATTTAGTAGAATCTGAAATAGCAGAATTGAGCCCCTGTTCGCTTCCTCCCCGCCAAAGGCGTCAGCCGCGAAGGAGAATCCTCAATGATAACTTCCAGCTATAGTAGTCTACTGTATTGCGGGTAATTGACCAGAGACTTTTTTTATTCCTTGAGTTCAGCAGACGTCTGCCTGCAGACGGCCCACTTGATGGAAAGCGGTTACTATCGCCTATGGGCATTTGCAACATCAAAGGAGCTACAAATGCGCTGCTGCTCTCTTAGGGAGATTGGAACCTGGTCACTAATGCCAAAACACTACTCAAGATTGTTATGGCGGCATACTCCAGACCAGGGGCGGTAGCCATCCAGTCGGGCAAATACCCTACCACGAGGTTGTGGGTTGTTTTGTCGCCATTTACGACAGGCCGCCTGGCCGCAGCAAATTATATTCTTTCTCCGTTCCTGCACGGGTGAATGAGCGTCGGAGCGCGCAGCTGTTCCACGCGCCTCCTCTCAACTCATGAGATCCAGGAAGCCGGAGAGTACAGTTCTCTGCCTGAAATCTGAAAGGGCCAGCTTGCTACCTGTACAGAACTCTTCATAGTTCCTGGACTATCACGCGCTTGTCTAATTTTGATAATAAATTGATTTGTACGTGTTGATTATTATCTAGTATATATTTTACTATTGTAAAATTAAAAATATAAAGGGAGACTGTTACGCTTTCATACATTCTTGGGCTCAGTTTGTAAAATGATGACAGTGATTTTAAGTTTTCTTTTTATTATACTACTGATGTTTTTAATTTATTTAATTAGTCGTGTGATGTGAGTATTATCATATTATTAAATGTTGAGATTCATACAAATAAATCGAATATGGTAATCGATAACCTGTTTTATTTGTGAAATTATTATTAAGATTTTCTTTCAGGTAGGTTTCAGGGCTGATGTTTTCCATTTTTTTTTACCTACTCTACGGACTCGAGTTCCGTACCCTTTTTTACAACTTAATTTCTATGAAAGTTTTTAGAGTTCATACACGCTTATTGTTTATTTTTGTTACTCTGTGTGACATTAATTTAGTGATTTTTATGTTGTAGTGTACCTTAAGAATAACTTATAATATTATTTTTGTCTAATTTTAATACTAAACTTATACTAATGTAGAGTGTATCTGTTACATGCTGGTGTTGTGAGGAAGTGCATGTGCAGTGTGAGCCTTATGTCTATACCTATATATATCTTAACTAGTGCCATGTGTGTTGTTTTTCCTTTCTGTGCCTAGGTTAATTTTTAGGCTCTTTGTGTGTCTTGGTTTGTTTGTGAAGTGTGCGTGTAATGCGATGCGGTGGTAGTGCGCGTTGGTGTGAGTATGTGTATGAGTTTTGTTGTTAGTTGTGTGTTTGTGACTTTGTCTGGTGTTATAATTTATTGTTTTGTTTTGTTTGATGTTTTCTATTTTGTAATAGAAATATATAACGCTTTGTTTAAGTCATATCTCAATTCATTTCTTTGTCCCAAAAGTCTTTCCCCTTTAAAGTAGGTACTGTCCGTGTGTTCTTTTTGAGTTAAGTTTGTTGGTCTGTAGGTACATCCTACGTAGTTATATATTAATCTAGATTTATATTTCTTTAATTTAATACTCTGCATCGTTGATTGTAATTTATTTTGTATATGATTTTGCTAGTAATTTCAGGTGTTAATAATAAAAATAATTTTATACTTATAGTTATTTATATATTTCATTTAAAATAATTATAGCGTATTTATTTATATTTAATAAATAACTTATTAAATGCGTATTTAAGTAATTATTACAGTAATTTCAATATATTGATTTTCACTATATTCTATACAATGTACAAATATATAAATTAAAATATCACATACCAATAGACGGTTATTACACGATATCTAAAATTATATTTTATCCATTCTATCTTAGTAGTAGAAATTTAACATAAACCCTGTAAAAGCATTGTAAATTTTGTACCAGTAAAACAAAAATGGTTCATAATACATAACACTCCATCTACGATATATAATGTATATTATATACCGTAAATGTATGTATACATATGTGTATATATATATATATATATATATTTTATTTACATAATGAATAATTATATATACATATATAATTATTCATAATGTAGTATATAAGACATTTACAACTTAATATATCTCTGTAACGAAATATTTCTTTCATCGTTTCTGACGGTTTTTTTTTGAATTTACTATCCGTCCATTTGCTTTCATAACTGGGGCCGAATTCAGCTACTTCAATATCTTGATGTTTTGAAGATATTCAAAGTACGATTCCATTGCGATAGTGCCAAAAATTCGTATTCTACTAAATTCACAATGTCTTCTCGATTTCGTCGCAGTAGAGAAATAGAAGAAAAAAATTGGAGTATTACCAATAGCAGAAACATTAGTGGAAATGAATATTAAAAAAATTTAAACAGTTATTTCGCGAGTTTTTTCTTATAAATATTTATAATATTATTGACACAATACCGAAATTATTAATTAAAAACGTAAACTTCAAGTAATACCAATTCTCTATTATATATTATAGTACTAAGATAAAATAACGCACAGTTTGATATAGAAACCCGTCACAGATTAATTGTAAACAGTAAATACATAAATTATGAATATTTTCTAAATCTTTGGCGAAATGTATATACAAATTTGATATTTATGATAATGAGGTAAAGACTATTTTCCGATAGCTGCAGCTGACCCGACAACAGCGACTGCAGGACCAGCCTTGATGATGCCATCTCGAATATTTTGACCCATTCTTTCCTGCAAAAAAATGATTTCAATTAAACATAACATTGAATAGAGTTTCTTAAACTATTTATTCTTGTAATAATACTAAATAATAATAACTCTATGAAGGAGGAAGGAGTAATAATGTAATAACATGTATACAGACGGACACCTGTATTCACAATTAAATATTCGTACTATGGGTTTACGCGAAGAATTTCCGCCCCATATCACATAGTAAGTATAAAAAAAACAATTTTGGGATAAAAAGTATCCTATGTTCATCTCCGTTGTCTATACTAATATTACAAAGAAGCAAAGTTTGTGAGTTTGTGTGTTTGTATGAAGTAATCTCTTGAACTACTGAACCGACTTTGAAAATTCTTTCACCGGTAGAAAGCTACACTCATCCTAAGCGACATAGGCCATATTTTATTGTGATTATATATTTTTTATTTTTTAATGATGCCTAGCGAAGTGGATACGGGTCATCTAGCCAGGAACAACGGCACAAATTTTCATGATAGCCATTTGTTTCTAGGCCATGAATAAGGAGCAAACAATATAACAGCAGGCCATTTTTAATGGAACAAACAAACTAATGCAAAATTAAGTTGGATGATATCAAATATGACAAGTATCTTCAAAAAATGCTCTTTTAAACTAAGTTTTTCAATGACCACTGAAATGTGGTTTAAAAGTATGAATACTAGTCCATGAGAAATATACATCCATAAATATTATTTACAACCATCAATATATTGGCTATGCCACTGCTTTTGTAAATGCCTATAGACGCCAGTTACTACTTTCCATCAAGTAGGTTTCCGATCTGTTTGTCTGCGGAAGCGGGCAATAAGAAATATGAAACAGGCAATTGTAAGTCATTTAAAACACACAATTGTTTCCCTCACGAATGTACCAGCAATGAAAAAAGAATTTACTAATAAAAATAAACTTACAATTTTCTTGAAGATCTTCCACCTTGGATTAGCTGATGACACCGAAACCAGCATAAAACAGGCGAAGACAAAGAACAAGATGCGCCCGAAATTCATTTTTTTTAAATTTGTTATTGAACGTAAAGTTCGAATTTAATTGACAACTCCACAGCGAGTTCGGTTTGAATGATGCTCTACACAATAATGCCTCATTTTAAATAGTATTACGATAACAAACTATTGTGTTACGTTTCGAATTTTAAATTTACGCTAAATTCAACTTTATAGTATCGTAATAAGACCGTAAGGTAATTTTAATGTCAATATATTAATAGTTTGTGTTGATAACGGGTTCATTATTGTCCCACTATCTCGAGACTAGGGGTCATATTGCCACCTAATATAGGTGAATCCCCTTTAGTGAACGGTGACGTCATTTCGTCTGAAGACGCTGAAAGATATTCTCTTAAATTATATAATCGCGCCTACGGTCCAGATATGTCGTTGTTTATGGTATTTTTGTTTGTGCTGGGCTCAAAGTAGGACGCTCTTTATGGTTATTGTTATGATGTTATAAAAGGAATTGATTATTGCGTTAAATGATTATTCACGTAGAAAGTTTCCCGAGATGTGTACAATAATAAAAAATAGCAGTCCATAAATTTAGCGGTTTTTAGTGGCTAAAACTGGGTTCGATTCTCCATAAGGAAAATGTAGCGAACGAACTTTTCTTTATTTTGTCTGGTGTGGGCGCTACTAAGATCAGTCTATAGGTTTGTTATTCATCAAAGCGAAATATACTAAGAAAAATGGATTTAATAACATATGTATCAAGTACTTTTTCTTAAACTTTTGTGTTTCTGAAAAGGTTTTGCAGCTGGTATTTCCATAGTAGATCATTTTGGTCACGATTTTAGAAATTAATTACACTATTTAATGTGCTTAAATATATTAGTGAACTTAGGAATATCTAAAGTCAGATATTAAAGTTGAAAATGTTTTGAAGAAAGATGAAAGAAAAATATTTGTTATCGAGAATGAATGCACATAAAACTAACAAATACTAAATTAACAAGACATACTCGTAAAACTTAATGACATAAGTATTTTATAAAACATACAGATTATTTAGATAAAAGTGTACATATCTTTCACGGCAATGATGATGGTAACATAGCATCATGCTGTGTTGGGAGCTGATATAGCACTGACTTTCAATTCCAGCCTCCAGCAATCATATGTGACCCAAGAAAGCAATAAACAAACTTTTTAAGTTAAGCGTTTATAAAACTCACAACGTACCCACATTGTTTTTGTTAATATTATTTCGTAAAAACATGCCATAGAGAGACTTGTTCCGACAGGCACTTCACTGGTATTTGTATAAAATCTGGTTCATTAAAGCTAAACAATAGCAAACATCTTGTTAAAATGTACAGTAATATTTTAACAAGATGTTTTAATATTAGTGCAAAGTGAACAATAATTGTAGGTTAATGATTTTTTAAGGGTACGTACCCATGTCCTCAAAATATAGGATGATGAACATCGGGCGTAGTGGAAAAGAAAAAGTGGGAAAGCGTACCCCAGGCTTCGAAGCGAACGCTTCGTACGCCACTGGGATTTACCGCTCAGATGACGACGATGATTGATTATTTATTTTTTACGAAGAGTTGTGCATTGTATATTGAAATATCAACTATTTAGTGACACTTAAAAAGCATGGTAGCTTAGTGGATAGCACACTCGTGTCCCAAACTTCAGGGCTCGGGTTTGAACACTGGCCGGAAAGCATGCACCGTTTAGGCGGTTTTCTGACCTATTATGTATATTGTTCACTTACCACGTGATAATGGTGAAGGAAAACATCGTGATGAAACCTGCACATTAACATAACCAATGTTTCAAAGCCAATGCGCCTAGGACAAGTGTGGTGGGTGTATCATTTATTTCCCTAAATAGGATGCGCTAGCCCAGCTGTGGGAAGTTTACGGGCTGTTGCCATCTTTTAGATTACAAAAAGGATTGTCCTTTTTCTTGGGGTTTGGTAAACCAAATTAAAAAGTATCTTTCTTAAAAAGAGATATTACACTATTGAAGAATATTTAAATGATAAAACTTCATTTACATAGCAGCTCGCTCCAGCCACTTATACAATCGTCTGTATAACGTTTTAATATTTCCTAACATGTAAGGAATTTATGGATATATGTTGCAGTACAAACTTTTAGTACGTCTCGATATTATTATAACAATAATAATATTCTTCTTTCCTCTTACTGTGTCTTTGTCTTACTGAGCATGCACTGTTTGCTTCAACTCCATTAATAATTCGAAAAGTAATTCTGTAACATACCTCTCTATAAAACTTATAAAAAAAGAACTTGAGATATAAATAGAATAAGAAATATATAGAAAATATTTTTTTAGCTAGACGTGTTTCTTGCCGCTTCTTCTCCTTAACAGCAATAACACGTTGCGAAGCGGCGTACATAGAATAGGAAGTAAAATTAAATTTTAACTTATATGTATGACCTTCAAAAAGTGTTCTCCAATGGAATTTATTTATAATAAAAACTTTTGAGTTTGAATATTATTTAAAAGATACAAAAAATGGCTGTGATATATAAAGACAAACGGACAGATGAAAGGACCAGCAATCAGACCAAGATTGGATCGGTTACTATAATACTGTAACTGTGTACATATGAGTAATTCTAAACTCAACAAATCGAAGTCCATGACTGGACGTAGAATGTTAGAAGTAACAAGGAGGCCTAGCAGACGTTTCTCTGTACTGAAAAAATAAAAACCTAGAACCCAACTGCAGTGCCACCTACCGGGTCAAATTATGAATCTAAATCATCCCAAGCCCACTCAAACACACACAAAAATTTCATCAAAATCGGCCCAGCGGCTCGGTTTAGGAGGTATTGAGTAACATACACACGTACAGAACGTCTTATATATATATATATATATATATATATATATATATATATATACACATATATATATATATACACATGTGTGTGTGTGTAAATACATTGTGCATACTTGACAAACAAACATACAGCAATCCCAAAAACAGCACGCCTTTTTAGGTGGTCTTGAAATAACGTCACTTTATATTCGTCTGTTTACCGTATGTAATGGGACTTCACCTATTAAGCACGGTCCATACATCCCGCGAGATAAACAGCTGCGAGAATTCCTTATCAGACAACCAAGTTACATATGCCACTGCAGAACTTAACTACAGCTCATATTTCTGGCATATTAAGGCTTAATTTCGTTTACATTTCCGCATAAATAGACGCAAAGTTTCTATAAATTTTCATTTTTAGGAATAACAAACAATTTGCTATATATATGCGAAAATAATCAAATAGAGCATTATTCGAACAGAACCCAGTGCAGCGTGACGTTGACATTCGAAGTTTGAATTTGACACATATCTAACAGCAAAGATGAATTTCACACGCTTGTTCTTTTTCGTTTTCGCGTGTTTCGCACTCCTTTCAATGTCTTCAGCAAATCCAAAATGGAAGGTGTTTAAGAAAATTGTAAGTATTTTAAGACCGTTTTTTTAACTTAGAAACAAAAATAATAAATATGGTTTTGCTAGTTTATAAAATAAGATTTAAGTAAATTTAAATTTTCTGAGGATTTTTGGGTAGATAGGTACATATAAATTTTAAATTGTAAAATGATGTTTTATGTACAGTCAGATGTAAAATATAGTACGGAACTAATTCCGTGGTGCGCACGCTTCTGTAGATTATTCGTAAGTTACAACAAATTTTGCGAGAGAGAAAAAGAGCCCGAATTAATTCCGTCATGCGCATGCTTCTATGAAGTTTCTTAATTATATTACAGATTTTGCGGGAAAAAATCGCTTTGCACTATTCGCGAACCATGCACAAATACAACTAATTAATTGTATCTTTGAAGCCATGGTACTCGTAGCTTAGTTGGTAGGAAACATGCACCACTTAGTTTTCTGATCTAAAATTTTTTTTTCAATTTAAACAATGTCCTTAGAATGTAAAACCATGTGTTATTTTGATATATCTAGGTATATTATAATAAGCTTAATTACTGTAAATTTAATGAAAATCTGTTCAGTAGTTTCTGCGTGAAAGAGTAATAAATATTAATCTATCCTCATATTTTTTCTCATTTATACCATAACATTAATATGACATTCTTTAATTTCAGGAAAAAATGGGTCGCAACATCCGAGATGGAGTCATCAAGGCTGGTCCAGCTGTGGCGGTAGTGGGCCAAGCAGCGTCCATTGGAAAATAGTTTAAATATTTTTAATAGGATAATAATAATTTATTTTTCATCATCATCATAGTGTTAAATCCCGGAATCATACTAATGTCTTACTTGAATCAAAAGTCCGATTCTTACATTTTCCGTACATTTTTTATCTTTGACATCATTTTTTGTAACACAAATCTAGTTTGTAGAGTATATTTTAAATCAGCATTTTTTGAGCTTTGTATGTACATCTAATACCGAGAACAGCAACTGTAAAAACTTCTTTAAATTTTATTATAATATAGATTGATTGTAATAATTAGCATAAAAAACCACACGTGTATTACTACAATAATTATATTATTTATACTTTACATATTGTAATATAAAACAGAAAAAAATTGTCAGATAAAAAACTTAATATTCCATTTTTAAAATAAATAATATTTATGGCCAGTACGAATTAAGTCAAAGATAGTAAAAACTTATTGTTGGAGATTTTAACAGCTGCAGTTCTATTTTTAAATTTTGTGATGCGTGATGACGTGTGGCCTCATTTAGTTAAGAATGTTTTCAACGTTTCATTATTTAGTCATGGCTGTGAGTATAAAGACAAAGTAATGTAAATAATTTCACCTTCGTATTGCATATTAAAATAAGTAGTATCCAAGAAAATAAAGTAGAACTTTAATACCTATATGACGTGTTTTTAATGAGTGATTCCTGATTTAAGTATTTTTCTTTTTTCAAATATGACTTCGCAAGTTTTAGAACAAAATTAGTACAGATGCAAACAGAGGCATATGTCCCAAGTGTCATGAAAGCACATAAATTAGCCGGCTTCATTTTAGGTTACGTAGGTCTTAGACTGACGCCAACCAACAAACTTTTTGTGACAGTTCGAAAAAGCATAGTTCAGAAAAAGTGTTTTCTATACTTGTTTTATTGCAAAGCCGGCGAGCAGTCGGATGTAATGGACAGTGGTTACTGTCGCCTATGGACTTTTGCAAGAGTAGGGGCAAAGTCAATGCGTTGCTAAAATTTAAGAGGAGATGGGATAGGAGACTGGAATACGGGGATAGAATAACAAAGGGGAAGAGATGCTAGGATCATTATCTTGATCACAGCACTTATGTCCAGCCAGGTGGTAGGGTAGTTGCCCATCTGAACGGTTATCACCCCTAGTCTAAAATACGCCGCCACAACAAGCTTCAGTTGTGTTTCGGTATTAGTGGCCAGGATCCAGTCGCATGCCTGCTTGCTGAACAAGTGCAATGGTTAATAAAAAAACTTTAGTGCCGAGGTCCCACTTTCCACTGTTCTACTTTCTACTGCACGTCTTTATCCCATTTCCTAATTATCTCATCCCTTCCATCCCATCCTGCAACCTGGCAATGCATTAGTACACACACAGTATCAGTCAATGTAGGCCAATAAATATTTTATTTGTCGAAACAATATGCTTCCGGACAGCATAAAGTTCACGAAAGTTTCCGAAAATTTACGCTATCGTTCTGAATAGAACTGTCAAAAGTTTTCGATCGCGGATTTGTGAATAGAGATTTAACGCCATTGACGGAAACTTTCCGATTGAATTCGGAAAGGACGATTACCGATGTTAGTGAATAATTCCCCTGGTCTGCGAGACAGTCTCAAAGATTCACGGAGCTGTACGGCTCTCTGGTTAAGAGGACTACGTTCGTACTTCAGATGGCAGGGTTATATATGAGAAAAGATGCTTATAGATTGACATGTTTACTTGGAGTATTACTCTAGTCGAATGCATGCTGAAATAAGGAAGGTCCTCCTTTTATATGATTTCCAAAGAAGACGCGGATTCTATTTTTAGAAATTTTCAAATATAGGTATATAATCTGAGAATATTTAAGAAAATGTTACGCGGCCTACGAAAAATTCACATTTAAAAATAATATAATGTTACGAGTTGCAGGACTCGAATTAAAATGCCATTAGAATTATTATAGAGTTTATTAGAACTATACAAACACGTATAACACAGGTACAAATATAACCGAACACAACAAATCCAAACGTAATACAGAAGATCGTAATTGAATAAAACGCGCAAATTCCGTCACTACTAAATTCCCGATTGTACACACGTCACGCCTTGATCGTGGTTCTTGCGTGACTGCCCCCTCTCCCCATCAGGCCGTCGTTTTATACCTCACGAACAGAAAAACTGAATACAAATGACTCTGCCGCAAGAAGCCATAAACGAGTACAATATAACAATGGACTGTTCCCTAGAAACGTATGCCAATAAATAAGTAAACAAAAGAAGACGGTCATAAAAGAATTACATTAGTTTAAATACTGACAGGTAATAAAATGTATGTTTTACAGATATGCAGGAGGGTTTTGTTTTTGAAGGAACTTAAGTTGTGACAATATATATACTATAACAAATGTGTAAACGGTTCGAGTTTGTACATTACGTTTGAAAATGTGAAAAAAATCAGCGGGGATAATTCGGACCAGGAGACCCCAAAAATGCAATTTTTAGAATTTTTGTCTGTCTGCCTGTTAGAGCATCACGTGAAAACAATTAAAGGTATATGAATGAAACTCGACACAGAGCTGACTTATATCCCGAATCAACACTTAGAATACGTTTTATCCTGATAAATGATGTCGTCTTCATAAAATAAATAGATTAGCTGAATAGATGGAGCTGCAATCGTGTTTTTTCAATTCACTAACAAATACCTACATTGTCATAGGAAACAAGTCATTCATTGTATTACATCAAATCAGGTTGGCTTCGACTCATCTCTATGTTTTGTTGGCCAGTTGTTTAGACTATATGGACTTATTTCTTTGTTATTATGAAGTGAGTGCCCCGTATAGGGGTGTAAGGAGCGAGATGGAATGCTCCTCGGTCTCAAATAAGATCTTCGAGCGAGGCCAGTGTTGTTCCTTGCAGGCCTAGGCCTGTTTGTTACTGTTGAAAATTTGTATATATCTTTAAATGTTTCGGGAAACGTTTGCGACCTCAATTATTGCACAGCGCCATCTATTGGCTTGTAAGTGTTCCACTACAATTATTATATTTAAAAATCCGAATTAAGTTTTTGTGTAAGTAAAATAAGGCCACTGCCCAGAGTTGATACGCAGCGCAGCCGTGGGGTAAACTTGTAAAGAATAAATTACATATGATGTCATATTTTACAATAACAATTTGAAATAATTAAGTTATTATAAATTTTGTAATTTCAGCAAAATAAAGTAATAAATTAAAGAAATATTAGTCGAAAAATTCAGTGCTGTGTTCCCATACCCAAATTACAAAATTCGGACAAGTTAAGTTTTACCTACAAACATTGTACAATATAACAATGAAATTGAATTAAAGGATATGATTTTGGATTTTGAATTAAAATATAGTAAATCGAAAGTAATTGGGATCCTAAATACCACAAGCATTCAAATACATAGGTGGCAACGCCACAACTTGCGCGTTTGCCAGCTCCTTGCAATAAAAAAAATACACTTTCTCCTCAGACGAATCAGGTAGATCGAGCTCTTAGAGAGAAGCCGATGACGCTGCAGGGCGTTACGAGAAATTAGTATTAAATAATTGAATTAAATACAGATACATTTTCTAGTCGATACATTACTATTAAACACACAGACGCAAAACAGTGGCCCAATTCTGCTATTTTAATATCCTGGCGTTGCGAAGATATTAAAAGTAAGATTCCATTGCGACAGTGTCAAAAATTCGTAGTCTACTAAATCAACAATATCTTCTCGATATCGTCGCGGCAGAAGAGCAATAGAAAAAAATTGATTATACCATTAACAGAAATGGCGTTAGCTGAAATGAATACTGAAAAACTGCTAAAAATGTAACCATTCGTTTTGCAAGTTTTTAGCTTATTAATATTTATTACGATAGAGTGGCGTGCCACGAGCACACCATTGGAGTTTTATTTTATTTTATATTATTAGAATCTCCAGCAAAGGATACACATAACAGATTTATAAGTACACATAACCTTAAATTTGAAATCAATGTGCTCCTTCAATAACTGGTGACCACGACATGCGTAAAAACTAGTCATATAAATTTAAAGTGTTATATACAATAATACTTATATAAAAAGCTGAACAATATAATATTATATATTTTATTTTTTTTAAGCCAGGACAACCTTGCTGTTTAGCAAGGCTCTTAGTATTATCTATTACTTGATTGTAATTCTATTGCAAATAAATATATTGTAAATAATATAGTACAAGCGTTTCTTGTAGTATGAAGACTGCACATGGCAGTTCAGGAAGAAGTCGAGACAATGATCATCATTGCTCCGACTTATTCCTTTTCCTGGCGTCCTCTACCACTTTTGTGCAGTATGTTTCCAGACACGACCTGGTTTCTCTTCCAGCCAGCATCTCATACAATGATGACTCCGTCAACTTTATTTTTGTTGCCGATTCCAGATCGTGTCTGGCGACACCGTACTTTGGACAGTCCAGCAGTAAATGCTGGATTGTCTCCAATACATTCGGGTCACATACACATGCTGGATCTTCCTTACATTTAAATCTGTAAAGGTACGCCGAAAAACCGCCGTATCCCGTCATTGCTTGCGTTAACACAGGGGTTACCTTTATTTTCTTTATCAACGCATAAGTACTTATAGCATCCGGCAGGAATAATTTAGTTACTGCTGCGATGGTTCCCTCTGTGTAACGTTTGGCCCATTTCTGTACACTTTCTTTTCGAATCTCGGCTTTTATGTGCGACAGTGGACATCGGCCATACGATGCTATTTCTGTAGTCTGCTGCGCTGCAGATTTGGATATTATATATTCGTGATAGAATACACAATTACATATATAGATAAATTAGTTTATTAAATAAAAAATAAAAAAATCGTATATGTCATAGGTACACAGATATCATCAGCCTTTATCAAGCACACCCTGTAACACCTTTCTCAAGAATATAGTCTTTGTTCCCAAAAAAGGATCAATGTCGTTGAAATTACGGTTACAAGAGTTAACAGAATACCGAAATCAGGCAAACCTACGATTGGGAAGATAGTGTCTGGTGATTTTGACGGATAGTAATAGCAGAATTGAGCCTCTGGTGTATACTACATAAGTTTATGCCCACAAGTTATAAATAAATTAAATTAAATTAGCTAAAAAGCATAAAACAAAATATTTTCTATATCATCTTGAAGCCGGTGCATTTTGTAAAGGAGATTGCCCATAGACACACGTAAGCAATCTAAGTACGTTACGTAAATACGCTAGTTATTCAAATATTTTTTCTTTTTTCTGTCTTAGGGGCCATCCATATATTACATCACACGTCACAAGTGTGACAAGGAGTTGGAGGAGGCCCTAAATTACGTGGCGTCACATTTCAAAATCTAATATATTTAAGCTTTAAAACACGAAATTTGAACTATTAACAAAAAACTTCAAAATATTTCCAACTCTATCTGTATGAGAATAGTGACTAAATTATTAAAAAATACATTAAATTGAAATAAAACTAATTACGGAACTGCTGTTTTAATTTAATAATTTCTTGATGTAAAATTGAAAAATATGTGATATCACACTATGGAGGGAGGAGTCTCACGAATGTCACCAGCTGTGACAAGGGTGGGGGGGGGAGTCAAAAAAGTAATGAAATTCGTGTGACATAATTTGTGGATGGCGCCTTATAGCAAAATAGCCAAGGCACTTTTAGACTTGATGCCTATGAAAGGAATGAGGATAAGCTGTATAATCTTCGTTTCAACGGCTAATCAATCAAGAGGTTCTTTAGGAAGCCTTCAATATTGAAATATTAAGGCTGCGGCCGCACTAACAAGGCGAAGGCGATAGCGATTACGTAAATAGCATAATTTATACATAGAGATATATACAGATAAAAATTTATTGCTTACCAATATTAATATTTATAAAAATAACGGCCAAGTGCGTGTCGGACCACGGACATCGAAGAAATTTCTATTTAGATGACATACGTCCGCTGTCATTAGACTACGACACCGTAAAAAAACATTTAATAGAAAATGTCCCAAATCTCAACGGAGTTTAAGAAAAGCGACGACCCCTGTGGTTGAGCGGGTTAAGTCTTAACCGGTCGAAATCGTTGGAACGCAGAGGCTCCAGATTCAATTCCTGGCATGGTAAATTTCGGAAATGAACTTTCTGTTATTTACTATGGTCTGGGTGTCTCGGGTCGGCCCCAGAGTGTCCGTTGTATATTACCCATAACACAAGCATAACTTGCTTAGTAGCTTGGGTATATACAGTGTGTGTGTTTGCCTACCGATTTTTATTTTACATTTTCGATACAATTGTTATTTAAGCCAACACTAGATGGTTCATCTCTGTCTTTCAATTTGAATGAATCAACCGAAGTGATCTATATTACGCTGGTATTATTCGGATTAACCAAATTGAATGAATTTGGTTGAAGGACACGAGACCCCGAGTTTGTTTGTTAAATCGAATCGTAACTTTTTACGGTTTAAAGCAAATTAAAACTGCAATTAAAATATATATATATATATATATATATATATATATATATATATATATTGAACCGAACGTGAATCATTTTTTCGATTCATCTAAATTAAAATACATACATACATATTGTCACGCCTGTTTCCCATTGGGGTAAGCAGAGACGATGTATCTCCACCTCCTACGATTCTGAGAAATACTTTTCACTTCATCAACTTTCAATAATCTTTTCATACATACTCGCTTATTTAAATTAATTAAATTAATACATAAATGAACCATCTGGTATCTACTTCATTCATTGTTATTATTTTTTTAAGTTCTCCGCCAGACGAACAAGATTTGCCCAGCCTTTTTTATCTTGTTTTAAGTTTGTTTATCTTTTGTGTATATGTGTATATATTTCTTTTTATACATGTTATTTATGCATTCTCTCTTTTGTGCATTTATATTTTTTATCTTTTCTTCTTTATTTCTCTTTTTATTTTTACTTTACTCAAACTCTTACAAAAGGTCCTTAATCTATTACACTTTATGTATTACTGATGTTTATTACAGTTTCATCAACCTTATTTTATACTATTATCTATTTTATTGCTACTTTTATTTTTAGTTTTTTATCTCATTTTGTTCTTTTATTTATAAACTAATTTATATATTTATAATGTAAACTTGTCTATCTAGTTTTGTTTCTACGTATTACATTCAATGTTATTGAATGTCATTGAGTCTGTTCAGTTCTGTATGATTAAGCCAAATTAATTAAATTTAATTGACCTGCGTAATAACAGCATTAGATAAAACGCTTTTTTTTACGTGACAGAATCGCCGAAATGACAGTCGTAGCCTTACCCCCTTTAGATTTCGATAAATCATCCTTTGAAAGAAACATCTTAAAGGAATTCCTCTTTTAAGTGTTTTTTTGATGTCGCTGCCACGTAATGATCGAGTTTATATAAAGATTTCTTTTCATAATGGAAAAGTCGTGGTAGCTTAGTGACATTATAGCAGGTTACTTTATCTATATCAATAAATAAAATTAAAGTGTCTGTTTGAAATACAAAAAAACACCTTCTTAATAAATGCATATGATAGTATATACGGCACTTAATCAAAAAATCATTTTTTTTTTTTTTGTCTACTTGTCTGTTAATTTGGCTAATCTCTGCAACGGCGGACCGATTTTGACGGGACTTTCACTGGCAGATAGCTGATGTTATAAGAAGTAACTTAGGCTAGTTTTAAAATTAGGGTTCCGTGAAAATCTTCCACGCGGACGAAGTCGCGGGCACAGTTAGTCTTACTATACATTTATAGAATCGTTTGCCTTACTGCTGGTTAAAATACGTAATAACCCGCAAAATTAGGGTTCACCGTCCTGGGGCCTAATTCTGCTAATTCAATATCATGGTGTTGCGAAGATATTCAAAGTACGATTCCATTCCGATAGTGTCAAAACTTCGTATTCTACTAAATCCACAATATCTTCTCGATATCATCGCGGCGGAATAATAGTAGAATTTTTTTATTACCATTAGTATACATGACGTTAGCCGAAATAAATATCGAAAAGCTATCAAAATGAAACATTTATTTCGTGAGTTTTCGCTTAGAAATGTTTATAAAGATGCCCGTGGCATGCCATTGAAATTAACAGAATACCGAAATCACACAAACTTACGATTTTGACGAGATAGTAATAACAGAATTGGGTGCCAGGGCGTCTTTCTAATTACAATTCTAAGATATACTTATAAATTATGCCCTTATTTAAGAACAATATCAAAAGATAACATGCTCCAATCAATATACAGGTCTCCCCATTTCAAAGGATGCAAATAACATACCTGTCATGCTTGTCCAAGGTGGATTGGTGGATTTCATACATTAATAAACTTTATCGGTTTCCTTAAAACGTTTTCCTTCATCGTTATTATTATCAGTGCAGGAACGGAGAAAGAATACCATTTCCTACGGCGGAACGGCCTGTCGTAAGAAGAGACAAAATAATACTCAGCCAGGTGGTAGTGTATTTTCCTGTCTGGATAGCTACCACCCCTGGTCCAGAGTATGCCGCCATAACAATCTTGGGTTGTATTCTGGCATTAGTGGCCAGGTTCCAGTCTCCCTGTAGAGAGCAGCAGCACATTGGTAGCATCTTTGGATGTCACATTTACTCATAGGCGATGGTAACCACTCTCCATCAGGTGGGCCGCTTGCCTGTCGGTTGAACTCAATCAAAAAAATAGTATGTAGTAAAAATATGCATAATAGGTGTTCTAAGATGAGAGTTTTAATTATTTAATATAAACCAATAAATAATAATATTTAGACGTATCAGACTCTTGTTTACATTATTTATGACGATAAAATGATTCACGCTCATTAAAATTATATTATTCATAAACATAACTGAACGATTAAAATGCGGTTTCTTATATTGAGAAGTTTACCTTGAAGGGGACGGCCCGATTTTGATACACCGATATATGTTATAAATAAATTAATAGGTAATAATTTATTTATTAAAAAGTACCCCACAGTATTTCGATAAATTTAAGGCCTAACAATTTATAATCATAAATCTAAACCAAAAATGTATACTTATGATCTAGAAAAATAACATATGTAAATAGTAAGTTACACTACGCCAAAATTAATTATTCAATCTATCTAACACTGTGACACTTCTAACGATAAAACTAAACACATCTAAATGATTAAATCTAAATACAAACATTACATTCCTTTTGAAGCTTATTTATAACTTTACGAACAACTGATGGCTTAAATACCCGTTTAAAATATTTGTTATAGGTATTAGTACAACGACGCAGATATTCATTTTGTCTGTAGTTAGTTTTGGAAGCAGGGGTAGCAAACAAACATCAACAGTTAAACATACAAACGTCTATCCCCAATCTAAATTATGCTCGTCTTAAGGTATAGAACGGACAACTCTGTAATCTAGACACTCAGACTAGATTAAATAATGGAAAATTTGTTTACGATGCCGGAAATTGAACCCGGGACCTCTGCGGTCAATACTGTGTCTGGAATATCTTTCGGACTCTTAAGGAAAATCTTACCTTTGAATTCGCCCAGCGACAACGGCTTGCGTTTTATAAAGCGCAAGTCGTGCAACATATGGAATGCTCGTCTTAGTGATTCGCGGCATTCGCTTACCAGACTGGTTCTGTAGACTCTGTCCACTATTGCACTGTTATAGTGTGCGCGGAAGCGTTAGTCACCGCCTGAGGTATGTGAGCGGCAGGGCGGGGGAGGTAGACAAACGTCAAGCTATCTCAGTCTGCCGTCGACCACCGCGACGGTTACACGATTCAGTTGTTCACGCCAGTTTGTTCTAAACATACACGAGATAAAATATCCTAAGATGGGTCCACCAATTACACGACCAGTGAAAAATGTAATTTACAATGTGCACAGTTTTTTTTTCTCAGACGAAAGGGTGACAAGGAAAGTATTGAACACAAATATGATATGAACATATAGATAGTGGCCAAGTACCTATCATCGACGAACCTATACCAACAGAGAATTCAGAATCGCTTAACCTTTGGAAAGACTTTATTACCTCTGTCTGCTGACAGAGGCGTGTTTAGCCTTATAGTACATATAATAATTACAGTTATATTGAAGAGCGATGTCCCGACTAGGTGAAGGAGCGAGATGGAATGCTCCTCCGTCTTAAAGGAAGATTTTTCCAGCGAGGCTGGTGTTGTTCCTCGCAGGCCTAGGTCCATCTATTATTGTTGGAAATTTGTATATATTCTTTGTATGTTTCGGGAAACGTTTGCGACCTCTATTATTGCACAGCGCCATCTATTGGCTTGTAAGTGTTCCACTACAATATTTTTCCCAGTGAACAGAAATTCAAGTGCAAATGGTGCAATTATATAGGTAAATTATGTCGAAAAGCAATAAGTACACGTTCAGAACAAAAACTCTCATATAACCTGTGCTGTTGTTGCTATTTAGCAACTGTATAGATACTGTTGTTTCATTTTCTCTTATGACACATTTTGGTATGTGGAATAAAGCGACTGATTCTTTTCGGAGGGGTCGCGAGCGGTGTCCGGCGCCCGTGTACACTGCACACCCTGCACTACAGATAAAGCCGACACTGAGTCTGCATATTCTACCGTCGGTATAACGAGGCTCGTAATTCTTAAATATATTCTTTTTATTGCCTGATGCAGGCAAACATGCAGACGCCCCACCTGATGGAAAGTGGTTAACGTCGCCTATGGATTGCAACACCAGGGGTGTCGCCAATGCGTTGCCGAACTCTAAGAAATTTTATAACGCCCTTCATAAAGAACCCCACGTCATAGCGCAAAGGGAGTACCTCGGCGGAAAGTTCCCTCCAGATCATTGTTGTACGCGGAATAAATGTTCTAGAGAACCGTTTCGTAGTTGAGAGTTGGGGAGCTCAAGGTAATGGGGGTGAATATCCCGTCGCTGGCGAGCGATGCGGTTGTAAAAGTGAGGCGTTGACACCAGACCAAACAGTTCCTCCGAACACTCCCCGTTATACAGGCGGTAAAATACGCAGAGGGACGCAAAGTCTCTTTGAAAGCTGACCGATTCTAAACCGTCTGTTAGTATGGGATCGTCGATGATACGAACGGCGCGACGCTGGATGGAGTCGAGAGGTCAGTCTCGTAAGCGAGTGCTCCGGCCCATACATATGAGCAGTACTCCATGTGCGGTCTGATTTGCGCTTTGTACAGCGCAAGTCATTGCCGCGGAGTGAAGTATTGCTTGGACCGGTTTAACACGCCAAGATTTTTGGATTAATATTGAAAAAGTTCAGGTAAAAAGCTCCTCAAATAAACGTACTTACTCGTATGAAGTGATTAATGAAAGCAGATGAAGCTAAACAGACGTATCAAGTGAAGATTCATCAACTCTGCCTACCCCTATGCGAAACACGCATTCCACCACTACGGTTCGTTTACCGATGCTCTTTTATTCATAGTTTTGCTTCAACGCTAAACCAATAGCAATATTACAACAAGTAAACTTTGCTCAAACTTTTTTATCGGGCGCTGTGAGAAAATGAATATACTCCAGGGCATGTGTGTTTATTATGTGACCTTGTTCGTTATTATATTTCTATATTAGACAGGAGGTATCCAGCAAACAAAGAAATAATATTTAAATAGAAACAGTTTTCGTTTATCTTGCCAAGAGCAGAATTGGTTTTGTAGATAGAAACCTCTTTGTGGTTATTTTGTACCTAAGTACTGTTTATTTGTAGTTTGTATTATTTTAACGAATAAAGATCTAGTTGATTGCGATTCGAACATTTGATTAGAAATGGAGCTTAGACATTTTCCCCACTTTATATATATTTTTTATTTTGTGTGTAGAACGCCTGGTGGCTTTTATCTTTTTTAATATTTCGTCACATGAAAGTAAGGATATACATATAACATACATATACATACACATACATATAACAGTAGATATTTAGTTCTTGTTTTAAATTTAATTTTAAAATTATCTATAATATAAATACAATTTAACGGTTTTAAGCACGCTATTTTATTTGATTTATATTCCTACGTTTCGGCCACTTTTTAGCCGTGATTGCGGAAAACGGCTACTAAAAAGTGACCAAAGTGATATTATGTGTACTAATCGGAACACTTAACAAAACACTACTTTTTATCCTTAATTATTTTATTTAGTACTTATAGTTTATTTTTTAAGTTTAGTTCATAATTTTATTGTTCTTTGTTATTTCATATTTTGTATCCGACTTTCTATAAGCAATTAATTCAAACCCTTAAAATAACAAAAGAAAAACAGATCGGATAAAGTAATAAACATAAATAACAAAGTACATAATTATGGTAATGAATGAAATATACCGAAAGTGCTTGAGAAGCCCGTAATTGGCTGAAATCATGAAATAACTGACCTTTGATTTTGTTTGGAAATTAGTCATAAACAAGTTACTTACCGTTATATCGGTATTAAGAAAAATATATTACGCCAAGAATTTATTTTATGAGTCTAAGCATGCAATATACTATAATTGAGTATTCGACATAATATCTTATTGGGTATATAATAAATTCTAAAACATAACACTGTCAAAATTATCGGAAGTTTAGTAAAAACCACAAAATTCTAAAATAATTTAGTGGCGATTTTTTAATAATTATCAGATAAAAGTTATAAGTCAAATAAATTAAAACCTGATTGAAATTAAAATTGAAACAATTCAAGTACTTCATTCATGCATTTGTCGTTTTTAATTAATACACCTGTATTTTATCCTACGAATAACTTTTATCTGATGATTGAAAAATCGGCCTTAAAGTTTTTTTTTTCAAAGTACTGGCTGTCTACGACAAGGTGTCGCGAGATGGCACAAAACCATTATTAAAATGGCAACACCAAAAATAACCAAAAGGTTATGCAATTTATATTTCTTAGAGTGACAACACCAATAAAAAGTCTTCTTGAAAAAGCATCCGTGTTGACAATTTTTCTAACAATCTAAAATCCACTTATATCAATTTAATCGCCGAATCAACCTTCCGAACAAATGAAGCACTCACTGGCTTTAGTACGTTTTAAATTCCTTCGCCTATTCACTGCTCACAATTTGTGCTCTGATACCTATCGCAAACTTATAACACCTGCACAGACTTCATCCTATTATGATAATTATTTAATAGTGCACGCTGTCAAACTTTGAAATATGCCAAAGTTTTATCAACATTTAGCAATTTACTCAGAAAACACTATTTGGCCACAAATAGCTATGTTTGATTAACACAATATAATCATGATAATACATTTATTATAATGACTTATGTATTTTGAAATATATTATTGTATATGTGTATATATGTATGTATTTGTATATTTATTTCTTAAATCAGTTTAAGTATTTATGTATCTATTGTCTTTTTCTTGCACCACCTACATCGCCCGTTTCAAATTTCTTTGATTTAGGTTGCCTGGAAGAGATCGCTTTGAGCGATAAGGCCGCCGATTGTATTGCTTAGAAAATATTGTAAATATGGTCTGTTTTTGTAACTGTATATTTTGGTGTGGAATAAAGTGTTATCTCTCACTCTCTCTGGCTGGTTATGTCTTTTCTTATTTAGCTTTAAAGAAGAAAAAGGATTAGATTAGAAGCAGTAGGATTTCTGGTATGGCGAAGGGAGAGTAACCTGCGTGCCTCTGGACTGCACTGACTATGCGTGCAGATCACCAAGTCGTGAGCCTTGCAGCAAATGTTCTGGCTTGTCTCCTTCTTGCGGCCTTTAATTTTATATGTACACACGCGTCGCGGTATAACTGCACTTATAGGCATTGGTGGCGGAAAGATATGCGACTTGTCGTACAAAGGTCAACATCAGACTTACTCGTAAAGACGAGCAGTATCAGTACAGCGGTAAGTACGACAAGAATAGTAATGTAACGGGAGATGGCGACTGGGAAAAGGTGATTGGATAACGCGGTTAGGAAAAGCGGGTAGTTATGGAAATAATTTGACAGGACAGAATTTTAAACAAAGGGGCGGGAACACGTGCAATAAAAAAATTAATAATTGGTTACCGTCGCCTGTAGACATTTACAGCACCAAAGGTACTACAAATGTGCTGCCGGAATCCAAGGGGAGGACTGGAATCCAATCACTAATGCTGGAACACAACTCAAGGTTCTTATGACGGCAGACTCGTAAGCCAGGCGTGGTAACCATCCAAACGGGCAACACGTCTGGTATTGCTAATGTCCATAGGTGACGGTAACCACTTTCCATCACAGTTGAGCCGTCAACCTGTCTGCTGTGATTCAGCATTAAAAAAGGGTATTTAAAAAGAGAATACTTATCAAGTGTCGAGGGATGGATGAGACCAGTTTTTCTGCTTTTGTGTTATTCGTTCTGTTGCGTTTGTCCTACTTACCCACGTGTAATATTTGTCACTAACAAATGGATGTAATATCTGAAATGAAATGTGAAGGCCAGTTGAAAGTATTGTTGGTGTCTTTTCTATATTAGCAATGTAAACACACATCAACACGTCCAGATTATCGTGTAGTGGTTATCACAGCATGAAATGATTTAGTCGCATTCGAAGCATGTCGTACCGCACTTTTTATTATATTTTAATTAACTTGCAATATTTGTTATTTAGTTTGTTGGTTAAAGTCAAATCTTGTAAACTGAATTAAAACCAATTCCTTCAGACAGCAATTTAAAATACGATACCCTCTAACTTTTGAACTATGTATGTTTAGAAAAAATCAAGGTTGTAGCGCTCAACAATACTTTCTACATGTATTTGTGTGATTGATCAGGCATATCATGATTAAACAAACTATTAAGAAAATAAAATTAAATACTAAAAATATACTAAGTTATGCCAAATGGCACAAATCTGTAACCCGTTCCTGAGGTTCTGTATTTGCGATGTTTGAGAGCATCAGCTGTTGAAGCAGCGTTGTTAGCCCCTACCCGAAGTGAGCCATGAAAACTTTTCAATTGGTAAGCCATCATAGGCGTGTTACTAAATCAATATAATTTGGTAAAAAAATACGTCTCATCTACTAATACCCAAGAGAAAGATTTACATCAAACATTTCATATCGCACTCAACCATTAATCTAAAAAACACGAAAACATTTTTCATACCATTAAAATATTTTCAATACATTAAATAGGTATCCATTAAAACGGAGCAGCGATACGAAATGGATCAAGCCCGTTATCAGATGAAATAAAACATAAAATGGTGGGCCTAAGCCACTTCGTAAAATGTTAAAAACCATTTGTAAAAGCTTGGATAATATTCACGCACAGGTAAACCGTTGTAATATCACGGAATTTGATAAGGCATGGTTCATACTGGAAATTTTTTATCCCTAAAAACATGCTAAGATATTAATTGTATCAAAAACTTTTTCAAAGTCCCTTAAGTTATTACAAATGTTTTCTAATATTTAAATGTAAAAATGAGCCATTATAATCTCACTCCGGTATCAGTCTTTATAATATCTAAAATACCAGCGATGGCGTACTTCGGCCTATAGCGATAGCGGCTGGCAAGCATCAGAGCCAACAACTCGACTTTGTAAAAAAAAGGAAATTTGAACTAATCAGACTTAAGTATTGCGTTTTATAAGCTTTCGAATAAATATAGTATTCATAACATTTGTTCCAAGTAGTAGTAGTATTATTGTGCTATTGTAATATTTGTGGAACTGTGGGTAGTTACGATTACTACTCGGCATATTTCGTCATCGCTCGAGTATAAAAGCGAGCGGGCGTAGGGATGAACTATTCTCACTTCGACTTTGGTCGGAGCACAGGTACACATAGTAGCGCCCTAGGTTAGTTAAAAGTGGTAATTGTAACAATATGTACATTAGGTCAGAAAACTGCCTGAGTGGTGCATGTGTTCCGTCTAGAATTAGAACCCGCGCCCTTTGAGTTTGTGTGCGTGCGTTAGTCATTGCGCTACCACGACACAAATATAAAAACTAAAAATTTAGTATAATCGCTGTGCAGGCTTAGTGCTCCAGGGTTAAGTAACACTGCGAAGTATGGTGCCATACTAAAAATACACACACCGAAGAGTGTAGACACGGCGTAACTCGGCAGCGGTCAAATGTTGACTGGGCGATCATTCAAAGCAGCTGCTACCTTTCCTGCGGGCGTCGGCTTATCACCTACAAAGAAATGAGGGTAGATAGCAAAATTAATGGAGCAATATTTCACGTCCTCTGTTCTAAGCAAGGATACACCGAGTGATAAAATGTTTTATTTTACATATAAACTATAGAGGGGGTACACCATAACCATTCTTGGGCTTATATTCGTCTACTCGTTTGTAAAAACCGAATTACCGCACTAGTACCATAAATTTAACTATTAAGGTTTAATGTTTATGTTATTTATGTTGTAATTTGCTGCATTACCATAATAGTTGAAAACTATATACATCTCATACCTTCTCATAGATTTAACCATAAACTAAATATTATTACACCCATAGGTGTAACATAATTGGACACTTAAATTCAGGTGTGGTGATTCGATACTAGTTACTTTTACAGAACGATCAAGCAAGCAAAAGCATTTAATTTCTTCCATACTCCTCTATTCTGAGATACATTTTCTGTCAAACCATAAATCTTCGTCTCGTGCTTGATGTAATCCATCATGTTTGTTTTGGTATATTCAGTTCTTCCTCCCGAGTTCAGCCTAAATACTTGATCTTTATCGTAAATTTGCAGGGCGTTTTAATAGAGCTTAGCAACACGCGATATGACTAAATCAGGGCTGTAAAAAATTCAATATTTAAATTAGCTGCCTCGCAGTATAATTATGTAATTTACTACATCTGAATATAAATCAAAGTCTATATTACTTACATATAGATTTTATACTTTTTTATTGCACGAGAAAGCGGTTACCATCACCTATGGACATTTGTAACACCAAAGATGGTACGAATGTGTGCCGTTCTTTAAAGGGAAGCTGGAACCTGACCACTGATGCCGAATCGCAACTCAAGGTTGTGTTATGGTGGCATACTCTGGACCAGGTGTGGTAGCCATCCAGACAGGCAAATACCAGACCACGTAGATTGTGGGTTGTTTTGTGGCCTCTTACGGCAGGCCGCAGGAAATGTTATTCTTTCTCCGTTTCTGCACTGATAACATTATACGGTAAACAGGTGTACCTGTGCAGTACACCAGTTAAAGTAGCGCGGAACAGTGTACGAATCGTGTAAGCGGAACAGAATTAACAATTCATAGCAAGCAACACTGCCATTTCCGATTGTAAGCAAAGTTATTATAGATTTATTTACATGACAAACCAGTCTGCTTGCATCTGCGCAATCGAAAACTGTCGATCAGTTTACTAGTTTTGTAAAACTGTACTAAGTGTAAGCGTCATTGAAACTTTGCATAATTAATCAATAAATATACTAATTATTCACAGAAACAAGAGAAAGAATACCACTATTCAAAATCATTTGATAGCCACACATTCAGATATACAAACAAGATAACGTAAAGAATGGGCGGAACCTGGTCCGGTGACCTTCGATCTCCCCTTACAGTCACCCCGTTCCTCAGAACCTCAACAACTCACTATTTCAAAGTCTTTATATCATCTCCAAATTATACGTAAATATTAAATCACACAAGAATATTTCCATATTGAATTGAACACATTTGACAATGTTTAGGTCAAATACAGTGAGACCAATTGACTTTGTTAACCATCTTTTGTACAACTATTACCAATATTTCTACAAATAAAGATTCATTCATTCATAAATAAACATTCAAGATAACTCACTCACTCAGTTTACTGAAGAGCGCAACGTCTGGCGAATGGTAGAACAACTGTATCTGCCTGGCTTCATGCACTATTGTTTCGTGGTACCTAATATAGTCTATTAAATTATGGCATTATGAAGCTGCCATAAATTTAGGTTTCCAAAACAAGTGATTGGTAACTTGTCAATTTATTCAAGATAATAAGAAATCTTAATAATTTTTATTTTGAACAATACCATGGAAAAGGACTTTTCCATGGCCATATAGTAATATTATTATTCTCATTGTATGACTAAAATTTTAAAAGTATTACGATTTCTTAATATCTTTATGAAACGAAGTTCCTTATCGCACTTTACTCGGCGGATAGAAGCTAGACGAAAAAAGTGTAACGAATGAAAAATGCTAACGAATGATAACGAAATTATATAATGCATTTATATAATTTCGAACTTTAATGCAATGAAATAAGATCTCGACTTCCAAAATGAGGAGGTTCTCAATTCGACGTATTTTTTTAACTTAGAGTCAATTCAATTTCGAGTCTTACAATATTTAGGTAGTATATTTTGATACTGTTTATGTATTTCTACACCTACAGTTTTTTGATACTTTTCGATGGTCTTCAAGAACTTCGTTTCAAACAGGTGTCCCGAAGATACCTAATTTTTTTATTTTTTCATAGTGCACGATACGGAGGGACGCTGGAAGGTTAGTGGGTAGCCTGGCGGTCGGTGCTTGCAACTTCTGCTATTATTAAAAACTTGTGTGTAGCGTCGACCGTTGGTAGCCACATACCTGTTTGTACCCCGGGAACCCGAGGGGATACGCAAATGCATTGCCCGAGTATTAACATCCGCATCCGTGCAGGAACGGAGAAAGAATACAACTTCTTGCCACCGGGTTTCCTGCCTTAAGAGGCGACATAAGCACTCCACAGCCATGTGGTAGGGTGTTTGCCCGCCTGGATGACTACCACCCCTGACCTAGAGCGTGCCACTATATAACAATCTTGAGTTTTGTTCCGGCATTAGTGGCCAGGTCCCAGTCTCCTTTAGAGAGCGGCTGCACATTGGTAACACTTTTGGTTCGTCTGCCTGTCTGTTGAACTCACGCAATAAAATAATAGTAAAAAAGCTGCGTACAGCGTAATGCTGTACGCGTACAATGGATATTTATAATGCAAATTAGTGGTAGTATATAGTGGTCCCTCTCAGACACCTTGTATGACGACGCCGAACGTAAGTGCACCGCTTCAAGCGTCTGAGAGAGACTTGGTGTACCAGACATATTATATTGTTACGAGTCGCGAGACTCGAATTAAAATGCCGTTGGAATTATTATAGAGTTTATTAGAACTATACAAATACGTATAACACAGATACAAATATAACAACACAATAAGTCCAAACGTAATGCAGGAGATCTTAATATAAATACACGCGCAAAGTCTGTCACTAAATAGATTACCGAATGTACACAAGTCTTGCTTCGCTTGTGGTTATCGCTCGACTACCTCATCTCTCAATTGGGGCATTGCTTTATACTGTACAAATACAATATTTCTGTTCGGCCGTGTGGACTCAATTTCCTAGAATCACACCTGGCTAATGACTACCATAAAAGATTACAATACACAATGGACTGTTTTTCTAATCACAAATTTTAAACACAAAGTAAACAAAAGACGTCCATATGCCGAAAAGGTAATAAAATGTCTACAGGTATGCAGGTGTAAATTTGTCTTTTGTCGGCGTTCAGGTTGTAACAATATCATTATCATAGCAACAAGCTGAAGTCCTGTACGTGAACACCTGCACGGGCCGCCCGCGTCGACAACAGCAAGTCAAGCAGTACATAAGGTCGCCCGCGTCATTCAAGAGCGATACGCCACCATAATACTACATTGCATTTTAATAATAGGCATTAGTAGATGGCATATAGCATCAAACCGTACGCAGCCTACGGCGTTTTTGACGGTCCATCATCTAAGATTTCATTAAGATTAAATAAATGTAACCTTAAGTTGTCTTTTTCAAGAAAAATAATTATAAATTATCTTTTATCCCTTGATATCCCTTGTTTTAAAAGGAACACTTTGTTTCACGGATTTAAGAAGCTTTGAACCATCCTCGCGAAATGGATAAAATCATGTCTAGCGGTGTCATCTGAAAAATGAAACAATATTGTGTTTAGCATTAAATTTACAATGACGTCTTTTACTTTCGGGGGATACTTGAAAGCGACATTTTTTGTACATTGTAATATTCAAGAATTTTATATATTCATATGTAGGTACACATGAATCTATAAAATTCGAGCCTTTAACAAAAAAGTAAAAGGCACCTTCAGTTCATTTTCTCAAATTTTCCTACTCTCTACAATTGTTCCCTAAAACCTAAGTGGGGAACCACTATTAACATTTAAAAAAAGTGAAATTTCTCGAGCTGTTTTCGAGGTTACCAACGCAACGTACTACGTGCAGTTTCCGATATATTTATTAAATAAAACTCCAAAATAAATTATTAAATCAACAAATTAAACAAATATATAATTTCCACCGATTGAGATTTGTATTAATCTCCTCTGTGCATTACATTATAACATTGTTAAACGACTATACAGCAAAGAGTGTGTACATTCAGTTATAAGGAATAGAATTATTAAAAAAAATAACATATATTAAAGTAAAATATTTAAAATACTATATTCTCATATTTTACGGTCTTATTTATATACTTGTAGTGGAACACTTACAAGCCAATAGACGGCGCTGTGCAATAATTGAGATCGCAAACGATTCTCGACACGTACAAAGAATATATACAAAATTTCCAACATGCGCCGAGGCCTGCGAGGCATAACAAATTAACAATAGTTTCGCTGGAAGATCTTCCTTTGAGACGGAGGAACATTCCATCTCGCTCCTCCACCCTAATAATCACCCTATACGTGGTACTCTTCATACTCAATATGAAGTAACTTTGTAGGCTTCTTTACAGTTCTTAAAGAAAAACTTACTTTAACTCAATATAAATTAGACCTTAGAATGTAAATAAGGCCTTTGTAGTTAAGCGAGCTAGACTTTAGCCGGCTTACCTCAACGGAGAGGCTTTGGCTTCCTGGTATGGTAAACTTTGGAAACGAATTTTCTCCATTATTTCCGTCTAGGTCTGGGTGTCTGGGATCAGTCCCAGAGTAGTTCTTTGTATATTACCCATAACAAAAGCCTAACTTACTTAATTTGGGGATATACAATATTGTTAATGATGCTAAATTAGTTTTGGATAGTTTTTGGAAAGTTGCTTCCTACGAAGGCAATACAGATAATGGAATATACAGAATAATTTATGATGTCACCCGAAATGTCCTCCATTGTTTAATAGTTTCAAGAATTTTGATATTAGTTTAAAACTAGAGTTTGCACCGCGGCTCCTCCGCGTGTCAAACCCTAGGCATTGGCTTTACTTTACTTACACAAAACTTATTTCGGTTTTTTACATAATAATAACAAAGAAACTAAGTCCACATGTCAAACTCCTCGCAACTGCCCAGCAAAACATAGAGGCGAGTCGAAGGCAACCCGATTTGTAGTAATACAATTAATGAAATGTTGTTTATGACAACGTAGGTATTTATTAGTGAGTTCACTAGTGATGCGATCGCAGCGCCATCTTTTTCGATGTTTTCGTCTGTCCCAGGGAAACGACATAAATTATCGGGATATAAAGTGTCCTATGTTACGCCCCAGGACATGAGCTAGCTAGTTTTATTTAAATCCATCCAGTAGTTTTCACTTGATGCTTTAACGGACAGACAGACAGACAGAAAGGCAAACATTCTGATAATTGTGTTTTCTAAATCTGCTGGTCCGAATAAGCCCCCCTGATTTTTTGCACATTTTTAACGCCTTGTACAAACTCGAACCATTTACAGATTTATTATAGTATAGATAGATAGATAACACTCTTTGCGAGACCATTTGAGGCAAAGAAAGATGATCCTGACATCTGTCATTGTCATTGTTCATATTTTAGAAATTGTTTCGTAATTTATCTGCGTGTTTTGTCTTAGGATTTAGTGAGGAAACAATTTATCAGTTTTTAGACAAGGGTCGCATCTTCCCAGAGGGGTTGGGTCCAGCCTGGACAGATCTCAGGAAGCTTCCGTAATATATTACTTTTTTAGTGTATTTATTCATATAAATAGTGAGTGTGTATGGATAGAATCAGTATGCATAAAGTCAGTGTGCACAAAAATAAGTTAGGAATGATTTCCACCAAACGGCTAACGTCGCATCGCATCGGATCGGAACGGTTTTCACAATCTTTAAACAATATCAAATCGTGTACACAGTATTTAAAGTCTATATTACCAAGCCGTTCACAGCTGCAAGACCGCGGGCGTCTTCCGCGACACGCGATCTTAGCCGAAATTATGGTACGACGCGCGATGGGCTTCGTTTGACTATCATCGTATATGATAGGATCCTTTCAGCTGTCATCGCGTATAGTCCTTTAAATTAGAACACGTCAACACGATAGGAATGTAAATAATTGACTAGGAGCAGAAACGGTTACGTTCCCAAGAGACGGTACGGAGCCGATCGTATGCATCGACATCTTGCCGTACGCGATCACCTGTCACTGCTTCCGTTCATATCCTTTCTGATCCCATATGACGCGAGCCGTTTGGTGGAAAACACCCTTTAGAGTGTGTATCAGTAACCGAGAAGGGTTAAAGGTGTATGTATATAATTAACGAAGTGTTAATTGTAGATTCGAGATTGTAAAGTAGTAGCTAAGGTAGCCAATGAGCTCTATTAAATGACAGTCCAATAAACGATGCGAACGGTAAGCCCGACTGGTGTATTATTTCCTTATAGGCTTTTACCGACAGCCCTGTCGGAGACCCACTACAGTTCTTTATAAAATATATGTTGTACATCGGTTATTCGTCATCAGCCAATCGCAGTCCACTTCTGGACATAGGCCTCTCCAAGTCAGTGCCACTCATCCCTCTCCTCTGACTTCCTCATCTAGCGCCTATCGACGACCTTGCGCAGGTCGGCGGTCCATCGGCCCGGAGGGCGTCCGACACTATGTTTGTCGAGACGCTCTCTTCCACTCTAGGACTCGTCTCGTCCCCCACGGGCATCGGTCCTTCGGCAGAAGAGACTGGCCCACTGCAACTTCGACTTGCTAATTTTGCGAGCTGTCTGTTAAATTGGCTCTCTTACGGATATCTTTATTTCTAATTCTATCCATAAGAGAAACACCCAACATAGCTTGGCGATCCTGCCGTCTGTGTCTACGTCTCGACGCCGTAGGTCAGGACAGGGAGGACGCACTGTTCGAAGACTTTAGAAGAAGACTTGACGAAGCTTACCGAATGCTGCTCAGCCTCACTAAATCCTCCTATTGGCTTCCCCTTCGAAGTTGTGCCTGCCTACCTGTATTTTCTGTCCAAGGTTGACATATTTCCAGAGAGAGTTTATCGACGTTTACCGGTCTCGGCATGACGTGTTCATTAAACATGACTTTCGTTTTATCCAAATTCATTTATTTATTTATTATTATTTACCGTTAAAATACTCCACTTAACCCTTGCCGTGTATGGATATACCAATACGGTATTTCTTTTTTAATTTAATACATTATTATAGTTAGCGTGAGTTTAAGATTACATATTAAGCGTGACGGAGTGTTACTTTTACATTTATGATACACTAGCTTCTGCCCGCGACTTCGTCCGCGTGGAATAGTTTAAAAAAAGTAAGTTAAAAAAACCCCCCGATTTTGAAACACTTATCATTGATGCTCCGCTCCTATTGATCTTAGCGTGATGATATATAGCCTTAAGCCTTCCTCGATAAATGGGCTATCTAACACTGAAAGAATTTTTCAAATACTCGTAGTTCTTGAGATGAGCGCGTTAAAGCAAACAAACAAACAAACTCTTCAGCTTTATATATTAGTATGAGATAAATAATTAAGGTATAATTCAATGTCTTGCATTCAAGTACCTATTAACTTACGTCAATGGTGATGATAATGATGTCGCCAGAAAGTGAAATTTCAATACTTTCTGTGACTGGAATTGTAACGATATGTCGTTATTACTTTCCAAATGTTGTCTTATAGGATTACAATAACAAGTATAAGTTTTGTACCTTATTAACTTTAGTGATGTGACACATTTCCATCGATACTTCAGTTAATATTCTGTGATATGAGTAACTCGCAATAAAACTACATGTTGTTGCATAAACGAGTGATATATTTTTCCTTTTTATTTTAACACTAGTTGATCAGCAACCACTTCGCTGGGCGTCATTAAAAAATATACACGCACGGACGCATATCAAGTTTTAATTAAGCTTTGTTACCTTTAATGCTTCGTCTGAGGATGTGCGCAATTCTTGCGTGGAACGTTATTGCTGTTACGTATTTGACAGGCGTTCCCGTGACTTCACTTCACCGAGGTCATTAAAAATATTATTAATAACAATCAAATATACCCTATATTATTTGGGAATAATGTAACTTTCTACTAGTGAAAGAATTTTTTAAATCGGTTCAGTAGTACCTGAGATTACCCCATCCAAACTCATAAATTTTACCTCTTTATAATATTAATATAAATTGATTAAACCGTCTCGAAGGACCATTTATAGGTTCATTTCCTGATGACGGTGGGGTTCTTGAATAAATAGTAGACTGTTATAATATGATTACTATATGATCTATATTTGACGTTAATATTACATATGTGCAATGTATGCGTCGCCGAACAATGTGTGGTGGACTGCGCCACCCGCGACGTTCCTTTCTCTCCCTCTCTCTCTCTCTCTCTCCCTAAACAAACCTTTATATAGTAACTTTAATTGTACGTTTTCAAATTTTAAAGTTATAGTGCAATGACCGGTTCAATTACATTAGTTGACGTAATTTTAGTACCTTGATTTATACATAACAACATTGTATATAAATACAAAATGTTAACATTTACATTACTATAATCTTTAATACTTCATCCATACTATTATTATGTAAGAAGAATACGAAAGTCTAGCATCGTCAATCGACCAGTAAACGTACCACTGAAAACTCTTAAATCTTAAAATACTTTCGTTTTTCGCACAAATATTTCTATTCTCGCGTTTTGGAGGCTTATCATTTAATTTTTTTAGATGAAATGAGTTAAAAATTGCAATTATATGAATAAGTTTATTTTATTAATTAATGTAATTTACTTAGGGCCTATTTTTCAATCACCTCATAAAAGTTATTCGAAGGATAAAATAGAATATAAACAAATTGAAAATAATCCTCAGGTGAATAAAATTTAATTCGTCTGAGGTTTAGTCAGTTTATGACTTACTCGACTTATTCGCCCTCAGGTTATAATTTCAATGTATAAATTTTAACTTATGATTAGAAAATCGGCCCTTAAAAACACATGATAAATTAAACGGGATTTTAAGGATCGGATAGCCACCTGTCACTGATGCCGAAATATCTTCTTAATATCTTTAATAAACTGAATGGGTGCCAATCAATGAGTAGGGTGCCAACAATGTTAAGTATATTGTTAACAACTCTCCTACGTTATTTAAATATATAATTGTAAGGAAACTTACTAGGACTTTGAAGTAAACAACTAAATCATAATATTATATACTTAATTATAGAAGCGTAGTTTTCCTAACGGTGTTTTCCTTTAGCACCAACAGGTTGTATTAAATTGCAGAAAGAGTGCTTGAGCGATGTGAACTGTCAGGATTTTAACCGACGTCATAGAAGCAATAATGCTGTGAACTTGTATATCAACTATACTATAAATAAACCTAACTTAAAAAATATATACAATAGAAAAGCAACAAAAAAAACCTATATTAGTGCAGTAATATGTATGTGCCCGTCCAGCCCCTGCTGGTGGCGCTGGGTGGGCACACGCATATTACTTACATATATTCTTATTTTTTTAATTATGTGGTATCTGTTCCAATAATTGATTTGAAAATTAAACTTTTGAATACAGGCTTAGAGTAACGAAACAAGTCAATATCACTAATTCTGGTGTTGTAAGTCTTAGCAATTCGAGTAAATATGCTATTACTGCATAATTCGTTCCATGATAAGGTATGTACAGTAGAGGAGTATATTAAAACCGGTTTAGTAAACTATTTTTTTCGGAGTGTAAACCTTAAAAGATCGTCATAAAAACCCGATTTTTTATCATTTTGAACACGTTATTGGCAACACATAAGTTAGTAACATCAGACGACTACATTAAGTTGGCAAAACGAAGAGTTTACTGACTGTCGGCCTGCCGGGTATCTTGGTGACAAGCTCATTTGCCCACCACACTGAACTCTTCGTTAGTATACATGTCTATAACGTGGTGGTTAAATTCTATGACATCAAAAATAAGTCTTTCAAAGAGGCTAAAACACTGATTCAGGCATGGTTAATAGTGTGATACGAAAATGCATACACAAACCCAAACACACACACACACACATATGTCTGCCCACTTTGGCTATAAACATCATCATTGGTCTTCAAAATACAGGCTTCGCCTAGTTTGGGACCAGTAGGTAACATAAATGACGTAAATTTGACTTTTTGACAATAAAGATTATTTGAATTTGAATTAACTGGTTTATTTCGCGAGAAGAGGAAGTATCATCATTCTATCTCTCTCAATTCAACTCTCAATCTCTCAACTCTGAAATCTTACAACAAATGTCTGCGCTCTATAGGTGTGCGGCAAAACCCGTTCGAAATCATTCGAAACCGGTTTATTCGACAAAATCTATTTAACGAACTTTTGTTACCAAAAACCGTTTGATTGAGGTTAAAGTTAGAAACTTAGAACAAAGCCGAAAAGAAAAGTCCCTAACGTGCTTGGGGTGTATCTGGTTTTTTTTTACCGGTTTCCAAGTTGTTTCGAATTCTTTGTATTCTTCGGAAATCAAGTCTCTTGCATAATCAGAAAACATCTAATTTATCATAAGTTAGACTAATATCAGTCAACATTTCCCTTTGTAAAGAATGATGAATTATAGGCATTCTGTTCGCACAAAACTACATGTTCGCTGACTCTGCTTCATTCTTTAAGAATAAACTTGTTTACATCCTGTTAACTTTGTCATAACTTTTACCACTTTGAGCTCATTACTAAATAGTTCGTAACGTTCTTATCGATTATCTTATCCATGTTATATTTGCATATATGGAATATAGTGTTAAACCATGCACCTATTTAATCACTGCATGCCAAAATTATGTTAAAATCTATATTCAGTTTGCAGTACAAATAAAAAAAATACCTATATAGAAAGTATTGATTTTGATTATTCTAATTTTGTTTTCTATTAAAAGGATTTGAGACACCACTTTGAATATAAAAGTATCATTATAACCAGTCTCAAAGAAAAAGATAGGTACACCTTTCAAGATTTTATTGCTAAAGATTTGGTAGAAATAAATGAAATTCTATCTCTTTTATGTCTCAATCTAATTAACATCTTCATTGTTAAATAAATGTATTTTATCATAATCCAATTTAAATTTGAATTGAGCCACTAGAAGTCCATTGTTTTGTTGACAGCGAAATAATTGAGTTTTCGGCCAAATAAGAACAGGTGCTGAACGTTTTGCCGTTGGACTTATTTTAATATTACTTCATGTTAGGTAGCGGTTATATCGATAAAAATATGTTTTTGCAACAGCGATTCTGTCAATATGGGATTATGTAAATTTATAATGTGCATAAAAACTGAGTGCATAGTTTTGTTCATCCGGTGACGCTCAGTGGTGCACCGGTTAATAGAGCAAACCAATTTAAACACCCTGGCCATTTGGTAGCGACGACCTTAGAGACGATGCAGATTTAGAGAGAGAGCGTAGAGCATTGTCAGTCCAGGCAAATATGCTAGCTCGCAGATTTGCTGGATGCACGGATGCAGTAAAAATTACATTATTTAAAGCCTGCTGTACATCCGTATATTCGGCGAGTTTGTGGTTTGTGTTTACTCAATGGTCTTACAATGCCCTACGTGTAAAATATAATGCGTTCAGAACGTCGTTGAGGCGCCGCATTCCTGCAGTACATCCGGGATGTTTGTGGCGGCACGCACGGGTGGTGTTGACGCCATCTGGTGAAAGAAAACAACCTCCCTTCTTAGCAGAGTGCGCGGAAGCATAAACAGCATCTTGCACGTAATAGCCAATAAACACGATAGTTCTCTGATGTTGGCACTCATACAGAGGATCAAATCGTTAATTTCTGTTACGCGATTTTTCCGTCAATAGTAGATTGATTTTGAAATTGTGTTTTTAACTCCCGAGATGGTCACATAGTCAACAAGTCAGGATCTGATTTCTGGATCACAAGGAAATATACACCGAAGAGAGAGATGAACAAATTTGTATACGCATGCCAGTTGTACAATTTCTACAGTTGCTTAATATATTATTTCTAAAGCCATTTAAGTTTTTTTTTAACCTAACAAAACCGACTTCTTTCTACAACATCTAGAAGTCGGTTTCAAGTAAAACATAAAAGTACAACCAAAAATTGATAAAACAGTACTTTTTATAAATATTATATAAGTAATATAAAGTAAAATAATATATATTTATATAAACATTTTTTGGTCTTAGTGTGAAATCAGTTCTGTTTTTGTTAAAAAAAATCCATAATAGATTCGATATATTATCGATATTTTAGTCACATCACTAGATCCATACGTCGTCAAACTAGTTAATGATAAGGTACGGCTAAAGTATGTAATTTCGTGGTATATTCTTTGGACCATATCGACATAGTTCGTTTCACACGGTTTTTCGACATTTCCTTACAACGAATTAGTTTCCTATACGCGATACGCGATCAGTGTAGCGTGGTTTTTTAATGCAGAACTAAACATATTTTATTATATATGATGTCTTTAATGTCTTTGTCGATAAATTGTGTGGCATATTTTTAATTCATCATCATCACTATCCATCAGCAAAGTTTGCGTATCTCATGAGGAAAGTAGGTTCACCAAACTGCACTACTTGTGGTGATTTGGAAGATATACAACATTTGCTGATGAATTGCGTCAGAAACAAAAAGGAAAAGACAAGCACTGAAGAGAGTCTTCAGTTTAAATCCTATCTATGGATATTGATGACATTCAAACAATTCTGTCTGAGCGCACATCAGAAATAGCTCAACGGCTGGGTGGTTTAATTGGCGTCCTTCATCAGTGACTGTCGTTGTTTTTTTTTATAATATTGTTACGAGTTGCAGGACTAGAATTAAAATGCCGTTGGACTTATTATAGAGTTTATTACAACTATAAAAACACGTATAACACAGGTACAAATAATGCAATGCAGTAGATTGTAATTCAAATACACGCACAAAGTCCGTCACTAAACAGATTACCGAATGTATACAAGTCTTGCTTCGCTCGTGGTTATCGCTCGACTCCTTCATCTCTCCATTGAAGCCTTGCTTTATACTGCACAGATGCAATATTTCTACCCGGCAAGCATCGACGCAATTTCCTAGAAATAGTAATCCGCACACCTGGCTAATGACTGCCATAAAATATTATAATACATAATGGGCTGTTTTCTAATCACAAATTTTAAACACAAAGTAAACAAAATAAGCCCAAATACGGAAAGGTAATAAAATGTGTCAAATAATTTAGATTGTTAAATAATTCTTAACTAATCTGGCGATGTAGGTGGAGGGGAAAAAAGATAGGACTGTCAATTTAAATATACATAATTACACTAATTTATAAATTTAATACATACATAAATTCAGACACATTTATAGAATACCAATATATACGTATGTACAATATATTGTAAATAAATATAGAATATATTTGTTAACATTATATATGACAAGCATTTTATATTAACAAATATTACAATAGACAAATAAGTTAATGTTTGTAAAACGTAGAGTTGAGTCGGACACGTATGAGCCGGTACATTTGTCCCGTACAAAATGCAATTGTACTGATATGGTACAAAATCTAAAAAAGTAATGCTTCTAATATTTTATCGCGCTACTACTCAATTTACTACTCGCGGCTCAAATGTAAGAGGAAGGACGGAACGAGGCATAAGCTACAACAGTATAATAACGCCTCTACAGATATTCACATGACAAAGAGGGACAACATGACTCTGTAATATATAGTTGCAATTTGTGAGAAACGGTACAACGGGAATGACTACCATCGCTACAAATGTACTGCCACCGTACAAATTGCCTCACCTCATTTGAAATGGTACATTGTACTGGTTCAGTAGGCTTGTGTAATACATGTACTATCGAAAATAAAAGGAATAAATTCCCGACACTGAATTGAACGAAGTATTCCTTCTCCGTTTTAGGACATCATTCATTTAGTACTTCGCCGTTCGTGATCGTATAGAATAGTCTGAATTCGCGATGTATTCTACAAACTGTCGCACAACAAACACGCAACGCGGCTGACTGACTGAAAGAGCGGCAACGATATGGTATCAGTGCATGAAAGAGTGGGTTCATGATAATATTCATTTGCCAACTTTGATCTCTGATAACTCTGATTCGTGAAGCTATTTTGAACTTTATTTTCATATAACTACTGCTTATTTTAGTTTTTATTTTTGAATAAAGATTTTGCGAAATTGTCTTTATTTAAAAAAACAAAATATTTCAAATATGTATCCGATTACCGAGCTGGGACCAAATTGGACAATAAGATGGTAAATCCTATAAAATTTTGATATCTTATATAATGCATTAAGAAAAAAATATCACAGATATTTTAATATCTAAATAACTTATGTAAAAAATAAACGGGTATTGATTAGAATGAGAGTTCTAAGCCTGCAAAGTATGAAGGGAAATCAAAATATAATTCACTATTCATTCAGTGTACTAAACTGTACTAAAATATTGAATGACAGTCCTGAGCAGTGTCTCCATGTACACGGTAATTACCGTAGATGCACCGTAATCCGGTCTTTATCTACCGTCAAGGTAATAATGTATTACCGTGTCATATATCACCGTATTAGCGTTATAAATTATGTTGTACCAATTTCATCATGTACTGCGTAAAACAAATCTTAGTCACTAACAAATATTGTAATAGCAACACTGCTCCTGGTTGCGGGAATCCCAGAGAAATGCACCAATATCCAAAATTTTATCTCCACTCACACTTAAATAAAACTACCAATAAGCCTTGGCAATCCATTCTCGTCCTTATTTTAATATGTGAAAGAGTGAAATTTGTAAGTGTGATGAATGAATGGCGTAAAATTACGTTGTTGATTGACGTAAATTTTCGTAAAATATATTCAGACTTGATATGGTTAATAACATTGATTATTTCTTTGAAAAATTACACGGTACACTTTTAGTAGAATCACCGTATTTTTACCCTTGCAACACGGTAACTCTCAATTGACACATGGAGACAAGGGTCCTTAGCCTGCAAAGTATGAAGGAAAATATAATTCTTATTCGTTCAGTGTACTGAACTATAATACTAAAAGTACTAAAAGACCGAATTAGGACATCTGATTCTGACAAATTGTACTAGTACAGATCGCTCCGTTCAGTGACCGAGCATGAACAAACCTAATTGAAATGCAGACCACATAGAACCGATTTGTTAACAAAACCCAATAATATAAATCAGTGGCGCCATCTCTTAACGAATCTACAACACTAAACACATTAATCCATACCTTGACAAAACTGAACTTAAATATTGATCAAAACAATCTAGACATTCTCAAAGAATATAGGCGTGAAACTGTTAGCTCGGAACTATCTAAGCGACGAATGACACCAATACATTCTACGCAATTTTGACAGAGATCAACCAAGACCAATTCGATGCTGTTTTCGCTGATCGATAGCAAATTCTTCGACTTAAAACCTGCGATATTTTTATCCCGGGAATCCCACGGGAATTTTTCTGAGAATTATTTGAAATGGCCAGATTGGAAAAAATCGAATTTCAATGCGATTCTTTCACTGATAGCAAATTTTGTATAATAAATTGTGTGGTATTTTTTATCGCGGGAATCCCGCAGAAATTTTCCCGGGAGTGGTTTGTAGTAGTTCGGATGCATATAAATTAGCTTATTCCGACACATTTTCACTAAAATAATGGCTTATGTTCTTTTTCAAATGCTGCGTTCCGGGAATCCCGCGGGAATTTCAAATCAAGCGTGGATGAAGTCACGGGCATATCCTAGTATGTATATATAATTATATATGTTTTAAACTATGCGCACTGAATACCGATCTACTATTAGATATGTAAAATTATCTCTATGAGGTTATCTGGAAGAAATTGCTATTAGCGATAACACCGCCGATTGTACTAATTGAATGATTGTTAATTCAGTAGGGTTATTCACAAACGTCGGAAGTCCGCATAAGAACAGAAAGCTCCCGAACGAATCAATTTGCAAGCTAAAGGAACGTGAAACGTTACTAACAAATCCTGTCGGAAACACATCCTCGAATGTTTTCGTTTCACGTTTCACGCTCCGTAAGATTGCATATTGATACGTTCAGATTTCTGTTCTTACATGGAAACGTTACTGACGTTTGAGAATAACCCTACTGAATTGTACAGTTTTCTTCTGTGCAATAAAGAATATCCTATTCTATCGTATTTTGTACGATGAGTGAGACTTATGATGGCCCACTTCTCGCTTCTTCTATCTCATCTTCCCTATCATATCTCCTATTCCATTCTCCTGTCCAATCCCTTCTATCTCATTCCGCCTGTCTGATCCCTGGTATCCTATCCCCCTCTATCGCATCCTAAAGGCTGGTGTTACGTCACTACGTCACGTACATGGAATAATTTATTGTATACAAAAAGTAATTCTGTAACATACTTCTGTATAAAACTTATTAAAAAAAAAGAGAACTTGATAGATAGACTAGATATAAATAGAATAAGAAATATAAAGAAAAACAATATTTAGCTATACGTGTTGCTGGGGCGTTTCTTGTCGCTTCTTCTCCTTAGAACAATAACACGTTACGAAGCGGTGTACATGAATAGGAAGAAAAATTAAATTTTAACCTATATGTATGACCTTCAAAAAGTTTTCTCCAGTGGAACTTATTTTGAATAAAAACTTTCGAATTTGAATTTTGAATTTTGATTTTAAATTTGAATTGCTACATAATTATCAAGGTTAAAACTAAGTAGTCCATGTATGTGTTTATTATTTTCATTATATGAGTTTAGCAGACAGGCAGACGGCCCACCTAATAGGAAGTGGTTACATCATCGTTTATGGACATTTGTAACACCAAATGTGCTACCAATGTGCTGCCGCTCTCTAAAAGAAGACTGGAACCTGGCCTCTAATGCCGGCCGGGACACAACTCAAGGTTGTTATGGCGGTATACTCCAGGCGGCATTAACCAGGGGTGGTAGCCATCCAAACACGTGCCAAAGTCTGTCAGTAGTAAAAACAAAAAACCTTCGGAGATGCATCTATGAACATGTGTAGGTTTTACATACTGTAACGTAGCAGTTAATTATTTATATATATATAGTCTTAAGTTTAATGTTAAATTAATTAAGCAACAATTACATATACAGTACAACACTCATCGTATTATTTTGTACTCCTCTTTCAAGAGGTCAATTAGAGCTCTCGCGGCGATTGAGCCATGGGTACTCGCCTTGTGGTGCGTCAGCCTTTTTTTTCTTTTTTTGACCAGGGGAAACCCGATTGAGGACTAAGCCGCGACATGGGCAGAACCTTAAGGGGATAATACGCGACCCGTGTGTGGGATTCACCAGATCGGGGGTGGCACTAGCATGCCCAGTCACAACTGGCGCCTTGCTATTGCCACTCCCAAGTTAGGGATACCCACTAAAACTCCTGGGTGTTCCGTCCTTCGCCTTATGCTAGGGCTACGGGTATATGACCTAGCCTCTCTTCAGCCCTGGCAGGCGTGGGCCTCGTGAGGCCGCTTCCACTGCCGAGGGACTACTTTTATCCCCCGGCATCTTCAAGCTCTCTAGGCGTGGGGCGGTCTGTAACTCGCCCCACGGGAGAATAGGGGAGCGCGTTATTCCCAGACCACAATGTCGACGTCGTGCAGCTCCGACCGGCAGGCTTCTGACTCCTGACGCACTGGTCTCGTGCCTCTCGCCAAGGCCTCTTTGCGCCACTGGTATAGCGATGCGACGACCCTGGCTTCGAGGTCCCATGGTGAGGATCCGGCGAGTAGCGAGGCTGCTTCGAAGAACTCCGTATGGTATCCCCTTATCGCCCTGACGGCCAGTACTTGCTGCGCTTGCCACAGTACGGCTATATGTGGTGCGTCACCCAATCTAACGGGATAACCATCATCGACTCACCAAACAACTTACATCTACCCCCACAATATGTATAAGCTTATTCATACCTTCTTTACCTTCCAGAATATCATAATTAAATATAAGTAAATCTTAAGAGAAATTTACCAAAAAATCTGTGGCTCAAGTCACACTCGCGCGTATCAAAAGAGACTTGATTAAGCCGAGAGTCATGTACCACTTAGGCAGTTTTATGACTTAATCCCATATTGTTACAAGTACCACTTGTAAACAATAAAGGTAAACGTCGTTATGAAATCTGTACATCAAAATAATCGATGTTTGAAACCCGTCAATTGGTCTTGTACGAGGTACATACTAATGACGTCATAGTCTGTACGCTCGTACGAAATCTACATGGGTTCTCGCCTTATGGTGCGACACCCTATCCAACGGGGTAACCACCATGGGCACACTACTTAACTTATTCTACACCCACAGCTGACAACTCATTGGGTTCACCCTAGTGTTGCAAACGTCTATAGCCGAAGTAACCAGCCAGGGTATTTGCCAGACTGGATGGCTACCACCCCTGGTCTAGGGCACGCCGTCATAACAACACTGAATTGTGTTCCGGCATTAGTGGCCAGGTTCCAGTCACCCTTCAGAGAGCAGCAGCGCATTTGTAGCATCTTTGGTGTTGCAAGGGTTCATAAGCGATGGTAACCGCTTTCCTGCAGATGGGCCGTCTGCCTGTCTGCTGAACTCGTGCAATAGAAAAAAAACTATATTTCTGAAAGCTCATAAGTTTCAGAGATAAAGTTCTTATAGCCCACAGCCATAAGTGTAAATAACTATAAACTAAATTTATATTTAGTGCTAAAGAGCATGTGGTAGCTTAATGTTACTTGGCTAAACCTAAAGCCACCAACTTTATTCTTTATGGAATAATTATGCAAATCTTCAATATGGCGGACGCTGCTCGCCATTTTAACTGGGGCTATGAAAAGGCACCTTATTAAGAGCACCGAACACGACGGACTGATTTAATTTTTTATATAAATTTTCGGCTAATGATTTACAAATATCAATAAATATACTTTAATTTATTGCTATATCTTTCCTTATATACTAAACCTAGCCCTTCTTTTACAAATAACTAAAATTATGGAAACATTCGCGAAAACCATTATTTTTTTTATTAACTATGATTCTGATAATAAGATACACATAAATTAATTTTATATAGCCCACAGTCGATTTCTGTCTTCTTGCTTACCAGGTACACCTGGTAAACAAGAAATCAGAAACCACATGGAAAGTGATTCCCAACGCCTATAGTAATTTACAACACCAGCAGCGTTGCTAACGCGCTACCAAGCTCCAATTATTTTTATCACATAAGATAGCTACAAACAATAATATACAATGGATTACTTGTTATTGCTACACAAATAAGCTTCTAAAATAATGCATATTTACAATACTTCATTGACAAAACAATGGCCTTATTGTTAAAAGTTATCTCTTCAATGACGTAACTTCAAAGAAATTCTTAACAAATCTAGGCTCTGTAGGTGTAGTAGAAAATGAGATAGCACAAAATAATTTAAATCATCCTCTATCATTTTCCTTGATGATTGCATTAAATTTCAAATTAAATAGCTATCCAACGCGCATGATCTATATAATATATATTATATTATTATATATTATATGTTATAATATTTTCTTTCATCTTCTCCTAATCATTTAGATTCGACGCTATAATATAATCGTATTTTTTCCTTCTAAAGTCTGTCTAACTTTGGCATTCCTTCGTCTGAGCATACGTCCTCCGTCTCATCATAAATTATCATGTCATTCTTAATGCAATCCATCAATCTTTTTTTGATCTAACTTTACATTCATATCGTCATTATGGTTATGGATATATAGGACAACAATTTTGATATTGTTATTTTTCTGTATAATTTTTTCATCGAATTGACATAATTATCATTTATTGTGTATTGTAGTGTATATACAGTTTTAGTATGGAATGAAAGAGTAAAATGTAAGAAATATCTAACATAACGTGTGCTATAATGACACCAATTTTACTATCCGAAAATAACCAAATATAAATTTATAATTAAGCATTCGGCTGCAGTAATTTACTTATTGACCGCTGACCATTATACGTACTTCGTATATCTGTGGCATGAGAACTAATTTGCGAATATATAGTGCACCTTTTACAGATAGTATGATGAGTTTATGATTTATGACATGCATTTAATTTATATCTACATAAAATTGACGGGTAACAATGTTATCAATAGAATTATTTCTGCATATTATTGTAATAACCAGATACTAAATACACAAAACGAAACACGTCTTCTTAAATTACGCCCAGCTACATTGATATTTTTGCAAGCCGATACTAATCCTTTGCAGGTGTCTTATAACCCCTTTAAATTTGAGTGATCTATTTTTCGCGCTAATCTCTTTGTTCACGCCGCCATAAGCCGTCACAAAACCTTCTTTCCTCTGTTGGTATTTCATGTGAATTCTTGGAAGCCATTAAGCTGACTATTTAACGATTTCAAGAACCAGTAGGTGGCATGTTGCTAGGAGGCCGTGTCTAATTTACAAATAGATGAGGGTCGGTCAAACGGAAAATGCGCCAGTCGTGTTCTGACTGCAAACGAGGCTTTACCTAGTGCACTTTTAGAGCGAGTATCTTATAAAGACGAACTGCGCGATTTATATGTTAAAAAATGTCTGTCCTACGGTTTAGTTTTGTTGTAGTCAGCTATACTTGTAAGAACTATGAATTACGTGTGTGTAGTTCTAATAAACTTTGTGATAATTCCAACGGCATTTTCGAATTTAGATCCTACCAATTCGCAACAATATCTTGCGAGCGTAATGTACGTAGTATAATGTAGGGCTTATGCTACGCGAGAGTCCTTTAAGATTATGTGACAAATTGTTGACGGAACGACGTCAGAAAGGAGTTGAGTAGTCGGCATCTCTTATTTTCGCGACGAATAATAAATGTCACAAAATTAAGACGATCTTTTGCTTGATAGCTTTTCCGTGTAACGATTTATATTGTAGGCACTTTTCGTTTACATTTTTATTTTTATAGGTTAAAACGCTTTTAGTGATTGAATTATTAAGTATTATTCGGGCAATTTCGATTACCCTTTTAGGTACAATTTCTGTGCGATAATTTTGTATTGTGTTTTTGGGTTCTCTAGGTATTTTGGCAGAATAGCAAGTGTTATAAAATCTTCACGTACAACTGTCTGTCAGTGTGGGCATTGAAGAAGGATAGGAATGATAATAGTCTAGTAATATACGTTATTTTAAACATCTCCTAAATCCTAGAGGATACAAGGATACAAGATGGCTAGTTGATATTCTTTTCTAGATTTTTGACTTTTTAGTATTTAAAACATATTTTTTGGTTTCATAAACATTTTGGAAGAAACAGAACCTTTACCACGTATATAAATGATACTGAAACCACGCCGCCATCACGACCTCAAACTGTGAAGACTAGGTGCGACCGCGCCACCAAACTGTAAACTAGGTGTGAGCGCAGCACCACACCGCCGCCGCGCTACTACCACACCACCAAGCTGCGTAGACTAGGTGCGACCGCAACGCCATGGCACTGCCGCCGCATCGCAAAGCGGTGTAGAATAGGTACGACCATGCAACTATCGAACCATCGCCGCATCTTTGCTGTTGAGCGAGCATCAGCAGTGAAGCGGCAGTATGTGAGGGTGGACAACGTTTACGTATACATAGAAATTCACAGAATAAAAGGACATTGACGGCGCGGCGGTGGCGTGACTGCGGCGAGTCGATGGTACCGTATACACAAATCCATAAATTATGTCATGTTCGTTCGTTTTCTGTCTGTCTATAATCTGAAACGTACAATGTTATTTTAAATCGCAATATAATTAACGAGCGGGCGGGTGCGGTTTGTCCCGCACTCTGTCTCGCTTTCGCGGTATATAGCATCATGTTATATAGCCTATGACACTCCCTGTTAACGTAGCTTTCCAACAGTAAAAGTATTTTTAAAGTCCGTTCAGTAGACCCAGAGATTACCCCCTACAACGTCACAAACTCACAAACTTTACCTCTTTATAATATTAGTATAGATTTGGGTAGCATAAATAACTTTATAGTACACTTAAGTGAAGTTACGAGAAAAGGTTTAACTTAAAGGTGCCACTAATATTCGGCTTCTATTCGGTATTCGGCCGAGTACTGTGGAATATTCGGAAGAATACCAAATACTAAATCGTGATAAAAAGAAACAAAAATATGTATGTATTTCAAATCACAAATTATTGATAGTTAAACTACATTTTATCTAGAGATACGACGAATATTGACATCGACCGAATACTACACAGTATTCGGCCAGATACTGAATACTTAAGAACATAGCCGAATATTCGTGGCACCTCTTATTTTTTTTTATTGCATGAGATCAGCTGATAGGCAGACGGCCAACCCGATGGAAAGCGATTACAAATCAAATCAAATAATTTATTGCATAAAAACATGATTATACAATAAAGGTCTTGTTATTTTATACAGAGCACATGTTTTTTGCCGGTTGGGCGTACAATTTTTTTTTATTTTATTTATATCATAAAGATACATACTTATTTGGTTTTAATTATTATCACTAATATTTTAATCTTATAATTATGTATATCCTTAAATTTAACAAATACTAAATGACACACAATTTAAATTTAGATTTGTTTCTAGTGATATTTATATAGTACAAATATTATAAATATATTTAAACACTTAACATTCTAACTTATCACTTACATTTAAAACTTATCATTAAGGAAAGGAATAATACAGTCGCCTATAAACATTTGTAATTGTAAATGCCAAAGGTGCTGGTACCAATGTGTTGCCACTCTCTTAAGGGAGACTGGACCGGACTAATGACGGAACACAACTCAAGGTTGTTATAGCGGCATACTTTAGACCAGGGGTGGTAGACATTCAGTCGGACTATTACCCTACCACCTGACTGTGGTTGCTTTTGTCGCCTCTTAAGACAAATCGCAGGAATTTGTATTCTTTCTCCATTCCTGCACGGATAAAATATATAAACAATATGAAAGCTCCACGTCTTCGCAGTGTATTGTTATACTTACTGTATTGTTATGGGAAAATAATATATTATAGAATTAATAGACCGTCAAGACCGTATGTCGGTCTGTATGTTTTGTGGTTTAGTGTCCGTTTATTGCAGGACATTACACGGTCTAATGGAGCACGAATGTCGACAATAAACTACGGAGCATTTACGTATTAAATATTTGTTCAGCACTAGCGTTTGTCCGCGGCTTCACTCGCGGTAAAAAAAATCCGTCATAAAAAGTAGCCTACGTGCTCTTCCAGACTATAATCTATCTCTGTGCCAAATTTCATCTAGATCCGTTCAGCCATTCTCGCGTGATTGAGCTACAGACATCTATCCAAGCTTTTAAATTAGACCAAGTTTAATTAAATACAATACTTAATCTATCTATACTAATATTATAAAGAGGAAAGATTTGTATTTATGTATGTTTGTAACAAATAAACCCAAAAACTACTGGGCCGATTTCAAAAATTCTTTTACCGTTAGAATGCTTTTTTTTGAGGCGGGGAAAATGCTTTTCGCACTCTACCGGGTTCCTTTGCTAGGGATTAGACCAAAGCGATGAGAGGTGAAGCCACGAATGGCCACCAGAGTCAATCGCCGGCATGTGTGGAGACTCAAATACTCAATAGTCCACTAAAACCACCCTCCTCCCATGTGCCCCGCGCTTATGGCAGGAAGAGCGTGAGACTTAGAAGGTGGTTATGCCCATGCTGATCCTAGCTCATCAGTGCTTGAGAATGCCCCGGGAGAGGCAAACTCACTTCATCAATAGGGGTGAAGAATCCTCTGCTCCCTAGATGCTAGAGGGCCCCTGCAGCGGTATTTCAGGGAAATCATGCGCACACCTGCGCCTCCGGGCTCCCGACTGACGTCGGCGCCCGCGAGACGCAGGCGCACTTCCAACCATTATAATGCTACATTATCTCTGAGTAACAGCCAAAATGTAAAAAAAAATTATGTCCACCCGTGCGAAGCCGGAACGGGCCGCTAGTTGGTAATATAATGTCAATTCAACGCCGAAAGCGACGTCCAATGTTGATTGATAGATAGTAGACGCCACTTTCAGCGTCTGTGACTGTGTACGTAGAGTTCTACCTCCTTATTTAGGTAGTAAGTTGCTCTGAAGATCATTTCTTAAAGGTAAAAAATCTACTTCCTATTGTTACGAATTGCAGGACTCGAATTAAAATGCCGTTAGAATTACTACAGAATTTATTAGAACTATACAAACACGTATAACACAGGTACAAATATAACTGAACACAATCAGTCCAAATGTAATACACGATTCAATAACACGCGCAAAGTCCGTCACTAAATAGATTATCGAATGTACACAAGCCTTACCTTGCAGCTGGTTATCGCTCGACTGCCTCACCCCTCCCTTGGGGCATTGCTTTATACTGTACAAATACAATATGTCTGTTCGACCGCGTGGACTGAATTTCTAAGAATTCGTAATCCGTACACCTGCCTAATTATACCATAAACGAGTACAATAGACTGCTCTCCACAATAACCAATAAATAAGTAAACAAAACGGTAATAAAGTGTGTTTTATAGTATGCAGGTGTGAATCTACTTTATCGGCACTAGGTTGTAACACTATTCTATATACATTGGTTCGCAACGTGTTATCAAGAGCGAAGAAACTCCCCAGCGACACGTCTAGCTAAAAATTATTTTCTTCATAATAGGTTGGGGAAAAAGTCTTTTCGCCTATAGTATATATGAACTTGTAATAAGATCTCTTTGGCTATACCATTTGTATGTGGCTGGTTTTGTTATCATTAAAAAATTCTAATTTTAAAGAAGACAATTCAAAATTCAAAAATTAGGAAAAAGTGTGATTTTCATTTGTTTTTCTTATTGTTAAAATGAGTAAATCTAATGAAGAAAATCGATACATTTTAAAATTTTACTACAAAAAATGTAAAAATGCAAGACAAGCCGCAAAAAAAATTGTGATGTTTATGGACCTAATGCAGTATCTGTGAGAGTAGCGCAAATTTGTTCAATCCGGAAATTTTGATATCAAAGATGCACGTCGCTCTCATCACCCTGTTACGGACAAAATTGATGCCATTTTTGAAAAAATGGAGCAAGAACGGCATTTTATTAGTTACGATGTAGCTCAAGAACTAGGAATTGGCCACAAAACGATTTTGGCGCATTTGAAAAAAGCTGGGTACACAAAAAAGCTCGATATTTGGGTGCCTCATGAGGTCACTGAAAGAAACCTAATGAACCGTGTACTCATTTGTGATTCTTTATTACGACATAATGAAACCGAACCATCTCTGAAGAAGCTGATAACTGGTGATGAAAAGTGGATCACGTACGATATCAAGGGCCGATCAGGCTTCACAGACTGTAGCGAAACCTGAGTTAACTAGCAACAAGGTGATGCTGTGTGTATGTATGGTGGGATTGGAAGAGCATTATTCATTATGAGCTGTTACCGCCAGGCAGGACCATCGATTCTGAACTGTACTGCGAACAACTGATGAGATTAAAGCAAAAAGTTGAGAGAAAGCGGCCGGAATTAATCAACAGAAGGGGTGTGGTTTTTCACCATGATAACGCTAGACCTCTCAAATTTTTAGCCACTCAGCAAAAATTACGAGAGTTTGGCTGGGAGGTGTTAACGCCTCTGCCGTATAGTCCTGGCCTTGCACCTTCAGATTTTCACCTGTTTCGGTCTCTGCAGAATTCCTTAGGCAGTGTCAGGTTAACATTACGAGAGGACTGCCAAAACCACTTGTCGTAGTTTTTTGATCAGAAGCCCCAAAATTTTTATAGCAATGGGATGGCAAAAAGTTATCCAATAAAATGGCACCTACATACTTTAGTCAAATGTAAATAAACTTTATAAAAAAACCTTTTGAATTTTTATATAAAATGCGAAGAAACTTTTCCCCAACCTAATATTTATGTATCTCAGGCTCTTTTTTTTAAAATAAATACAGAAATCTTATACTAATATAATATATAAAGCTGAAGAGTTTGTTTGTTTGATTGAACGCGCTAATCTCAGGAACCACTGGTCTGATTTGAAAAATTCTTTCAATGGTAGATAGCCCATTTAAGGAGAAAGGCTATAGGCTATATATCATAACGCTAAGACTAATAGGAGTTGAGCGCCAATGAAGAATGTTTCAAAATCGGGGAACTTTGAAAACAAATTCCACGCGGACGACGTCGCGGGCACAGCTAGTATGTTATATAACTACTTTTCGAAAAATTCATGGAGTTGTAACAATAGGACAAAGATTTAATAAGAAAATTATTATTACCGTCGCCGTGATAAGACATACTAAAGATTCATACTGCAACATATCTCCATAAATTCCTTACATGTTTACTTACTTACTCCGTTGGCACAGCGGCTCAGTGCCAATTATCGGCTCTAGGCTGATACAGGTCAGCCTCCACTCTGCCTTTCCAGCGATATTTGGGACGGCTGGGCCGTCCAAATATGCTTTCCTCACGCTGCGATCCTCTGCCATCCGTTCTACGTGATAGAGCCAACGGAAGCGGTAAGCTTTTATTTGTCCTTTTTATCATGTTAGACTCGGCCACGAGATTCTCAACTTCGAAGTTGGTTCGGACCTTCTAGCTACCATCCTCTCTCTTCGTTGGATCCAGAATCTGTATCTAATGGGTTCTTATATGTTTGGCAAAATAAAACTTTATACGGAAGATATTAAGTATATATCTATGCAATATATAAAATATCTACATATATATATATATATATATATATAATTTATGTATTTATTATTAAAATGTAAGTAGTTCGTACTATATGTTACGTATACCACCATCGCCACTATCATCTCGATTCATTCTTGGGGTTGTTTGGAAGAGATCGCTTTTTAGCGATTAGACCGCCCTTTGTACACAACTAGATATAATTTTAGTCTTTGAGTTCATTTTTGTATTGGTGTATAATAAAGTGTTATCTATCTATCTATCTATAGTAGTAATAGTAATGAGATATACACTTCTTGCTGTTGTATAAACTAGTGCGATTAAAATTTAAGAAATAATGTTAATTTTATGTAAAACAAGCAACCACTTAGCACTCGACAAGAGAATATTAAATGTAAATTTTATAAAAGAAACCTACATTTACTTGTTAATGTTTACGATAAGTACAAGACTGTGGTTTGTTTTAAATTTCTGAATACGATAATGACGATGTAGTGAGAGCTATTGTACAATTGAGAGCATGTGAGTATGTAGAGTTGTTTTTAAGGTTCCGTTAACATTTTGGCAAAAGAGAATCCTTATGACATCATCATGTCTGTTTGTCTTTCTATTTTTTCAGAATAACAGGGCATATTTTTAGAAATTAATGGTTTGATATAGAAGAAATTTGATAAGAATAAATTGGTTTTTTTAATAAGTCAATAAATAGCGAGGTATTCGATTCCAAAGTCGTGAAAATTGTATTACTTTAATTTTTAAGCGTGGAAAATTCTACAAAAATTGTGAAGGAAGTTTCTAAAAAAGATTCAAAGAAATTTATTCTAATCTTTGAAAATTAATTCTCTAAAAGAGATCGCCATTTGTGCCTAATTGTAAGCTGTTTTTGTTTCAATAATTTAATTGTATAGTAAAGTATACTCTATTCTTTTTTTTCTTTTTATTGCAGGAGGTCAGCAGACAGACAGACGGCCTACTTGTTGGAAAGCGGTTACCATCGCCTATGGACATTTGCAACACCAAAGGTGCTACAAATGCGCTGCTGCTCTCTTAAGGGAGACTGGAACCTGGTCAGTAATACCGGAACACAACTCAAGGTTGTTATGGCGACATACTTTTGACCAGGGGTTATAGCCATCCAGTCGGGCAAATACCCTACCACCTGGCTGTGGGTTGTTTAGTCGCCTCTTACGACAGGCCCCCAAGCCACAGGAAATTGTATTCTTTCTCCGTTCCTGCACGGATAAAATTCTATTATTCTATTCTGTTCTATTATTATGAATAATATGCATTGAGAAGTTTATGAGATATGGGATATTTTTAATTCAATACTATATGTAAGGTTACGTAGCTAAATAATGAAAACATTGAATCTTTGTCACTTCTGCCTTCTTTGCACATAGACAGAAGTTGCGCGTAGTGGAAATTCGGCTCGGATAAACCGGTTGAAAAAACATAGTGTATTTTTTGAAGCGGTTGCGTTTGCGTAAAATAGCGCGACTGGAATACATAATAAGCCGCGCTTAAAAACCGTTAAAACATATTCTATATAATTTATATCTATATATGTGTGTGTGCGTCGCCTACACATAGCGTATGATGCATTTATTTATACGTCTCACACGCGATCTATTTTCTTATTACAATTTGTATTTTTAATTTGGCAATCTTGCCGCATATATTGAAACAAAAGTCGGTGCCCGATCGGGTTATGAGTTGCTATTTCATCCAATACATGTGGAAAGCTGGCGAGCGTAATAGTAATACAGTAATAATGTATGCACAAATAAAAAATGTAAGCGCTAATATATTCATATCGCTTTCGACATTTTGGTCGCTAGTTTCGTAAAGGTAGGCATGGGGAATCGAGTTGTTTGAAGTTCACGTTACTTCACAATTTATTTGAAAATAAAACTGCACAGCAAAGTAAGCCCTTCAAGTTCCGTCAAAAACCTCCATACAGCTCAATTCAGAATCCTTCCACAGAAATAAGGATTACAAGTTTGTCTAATTGCATGAGTTCAGCAGACAGGCAGACGCCCCATGGACATTATTTTGTAACGCCAAAAGGAAACTCGCTAAAGGAAACCTCCAACCTGGCCACTAGTGTCTGAATACAACTCAAGTTTGTTACGGCGGAATACTCTAGACCAGGGGTGGTAGCCATTCAGACGGGCAAATACCCGACCACCTGGCTGTGAATGTAATTTAAATCTGCATGAATATTCTGATATGTGTTTCTCTTATAAATATAATCAGTTATAACAATATCCATAAACAGGCTAGGTTCACACTCCACAGATTGAGTTTTAGTATAACTAATTTAATTAATAGCCGATTTTTCAATCATCAGATAAAAGTTATCATTCGAATAAATTATAACCTGACTAATAAAACTACGTTTCAACGTTTTTATTATTCCGACGTTTCGACCGCTTTTCAGTAGCCGTGATCACGGAGGTAAACGCAGTAAACGTAGTTTTATTGTGTATACTAGTCGCGAAAACTTAAGAAGATATTATATAACCTGACTAGATTCAAAATTGAAACAATTCATCTGCTTTATACATGCTACTGTTATTTTTAATTTTCCTATTTTGTGTTTTATTCTATAGAATAACTGTTATTTGGTGATTAAAAATCGGCCCTAATTGATTATACCAGAAGTATCTTAACATCAACAACAACAATACTTCTAATTGTACACCAACATAAAAATAGTAACATATTTTCTTGTCTTTATGGTACAATGAGCGGATTTATTGCTTAAAGCAATCTCTTCCAGACAACCTTTGAATTAACAAGAATCTTATTATAAACTAGTATATGTCCGCGACTTCGTCCACGCCTGGAATGAAATTCCCACGGGATTCCTGTGGGATTCCCGGGACACAAAATACCGCAATATTTTTAAACGAATGTAAACTATCGTTTTAGTGAAAAGTATGTCGAAGTAAGCTAATTTTTACGTACCCGAACAACAACAAACTGTTCTCAGGAAAATTCCCGTGGGATTCCCGGGATAAAAAATATCACACATTTTATTACATTAAATTTGCTACCGATCACTAAAAAAATCACATTGCAATTCGTTTCTTTTTAATCTGGCCATTTTCAATCATTCCCAGAAAAATTCCCGCGAAACTCCCAGGATAAAAAGTAGTGCAGAGTTTAAGTCTAAGAATTAGCTGTCAATCAGCGAAAATGACATCGAAATCAGTCCAGTAGCTTTTACATGAATCCCGAAGAAACAGACAAGAAATCTAATATAAAATTGCATCGTGTTCTCCATCGTTCATCGTTGTTTTTTTAAATATCTTTAATGTACAGACACGGCATGTTTAGAATTTTATAATATTACTAGCTGTCCCGGCAGACGTCATCCTACCCGGGAAAGCTTCAATCGATATGCCGACAGCAGTGCCACCTACCGGGTCCAATTGTGAACCAACTTAGAAACCTTCTTTGGCTCATGCACAACAACTTTGCTAAAGATCATCACATGATCAAATGTACAGTTTACGATTCTATAAAGGACATACAGACGAACATTCATTTTTATATATCAAAAAGATAGACAGATAATTTGTTAGCGTTGGCATCCAGACCGTCGTCTTTATTAATTATTAGATACATTTTTGTGCTTGGCTCGAATTTTTACATCCCAGAGACCAAATTTTAAGCCTATTCCAAAAATGTTCACCCAAACAAACATTTTAGGTGTATATTTCCCAATTTGGAGGCTATCCGTAAGGGAACCATGGTCACTGACGTAGCTTACAAAATTAGCAAATTAAAGTGACAATGTGCAGGTCACGTGTGTTGTAGGACCAACCGCCAGGGGATTCTAGGTAAACGTAACGTAGTCTTCCAGCGCGGTGGACCAACAACCTGTGCAAAATCGCCGGCAAGGTCTGGCTAAGGACGGCGTGAATTGTAATATGTGGCGTAAACTTGGTAAATTAAATTTAATAGAGATGTTCAGAGCTAAAAGTTTCAAAAACTGTTTTGTTTAATACTATAGTTTTATTACTTACTAGGGTTTTCCCTAGTAAGTAGCTGTATTTTATACTTACATAAAAACATAATTAGATTTCTTATTTTATCGGCAGACAAATACACACATTGTATATCCCCAAATTAAGCAAGATACGCTTGTGTTATGGGTAATACACAATGGACTACTCTGGGGCCGATCCCACACCCCGACCATCCTACTAATATTATAAATGCGAAAGTTTATAATAATGGATGTATGTTTATTACTCTTTCACGCAAAAACTACTGAATGGATTTTGATGAAACTTTACAATAATATAGCTTCTACATTAGAATAACACATAGGCTATAATTTATAAAGATATAGTGTGAATTATCCAAAATATAACGATTTTCCATCACTACGCGGGTAAAACCGCCGGGCGCAGGTAGTATAGTAAATAACGGAGAATATTCATTTCTGAAATTTGCCATACCAGGGATCGAACCCGGAGCCTCTGCGTTTATATATCGGGAGCGAATCCGTAGGCAAAAGCTAGTATGTGTATAAACCTTCCTTGAATAATTATTTAACTGATGGTAAAAACCGCTTAAAAATCAGTTGCGTGGTTTAGGAGGAGTTAGCGGATATACAAACAGACGCAGAAAGCCACTCTGTTTTATATTATATATAAAGATGATGAAATCCAATGTTTATTTAAAGCTTATCCTAAAGGTGTCTAAACTAACGTAATAACGTGGCTATTCCTTCAAGTAAAGTCCCTTCAAAACATTTGCTAAACAAATGCATTTACGAAACCTCTATGCATTGTTCGAAAGTTCAAAATTACGCACCATACAGGAACATGCGGTAAAATAGGTTAGGAATAAATGTATCAGAATTCCACCAAGGAGTTTCACATTACGAGAATAAATAAGCTGAATAATCAAACCTCCTCGGAAGCGCTTTTGATCAATACTTCGATCTCATTTTAATAATACAGAGAAAATGAGACGAAAGATGTAGTTCTTATTTTCATATTAGAAACGTCAAAGATTGTAGCGACTGTCCGACTGATATTTATGTTTGATTCATTACCTATTGTACTGTTTTCTCGCAAGTGTATTGAAACACATTGTATGACACGGGAGCGGTTGTTGGTTTTTACAAACTCATGACTATAATAAGACTATAATAGGCTACATTTGTATCTGCACTAGTATCACACATAACTATTTTGTCTATTATTATTTCCTAATTACAAATACATAATCATATTAGAAATCTATGAAGTACGTTTATAACGTAACAATGATTTAATATTATGATCATTTGAAAGTGAAATTGTCTTTGTAAGTATGTATATATTCGTGTGAAGCGTACTCGATATATTGTCACTATATTATAATATATCATAACTATTAATCGTGGTAACATAAAGGTATTCGGTATTCGAGTACTCTTTTTCAGATTTGTCAACATTTACTGCTATTTTTTTATCATTTTGAGCGTAAATATCTAGTTTTCCAATATCATGAACATATAGATGTTTATTATTTGCCCACAGCAGGTACAATTCTAAGTTAAATGAAACTAGTGACCAACCCATCATTTTAGAGAGAGAGAGAAAACACTTTATTGCATACCAAAATATCCAATTACAAAAACAGACCATATTTACTTTATATCTATACATACATATAATAAAACTGTAGAGTTCGAATTTCTGTACAATGAAAAAAAAAATCTAATAACCGAGTCAGGGGGATGTAAGAAGTGAAATAGAACTAATTTAGATTTTTTTGAAATTTTCTGTTTCTCTGTTTGTCTGTCTGTTTGTACCGGCTAATCTCCGAAACGACTAGACCGATTTAAATGAAATTTTGTATGATGGTAGCTTATATCCCTGGTCAACATATAGGATACTTTTGATTCCGAAAAATTAAAGAGTTCCCGTGGGATAGTTAAAAAAACCGCACCATGCGGATGAAGTCGCGGGCATCAGCTAGTTTACAAATTTTTCTAGGCAATACAATAGGCGGCCTTATCGCTCCAAGCGATCATCTCGTAATTACTTAAAGTAATTTAACAAATATACAGATACATACATATCTACATATTCATATATGTACACATATATAATATTATATTTCAAAATACATAAGTTATTTATAATAAATGTATTAGCATGATTACATTGTACTAAGGAATTTTATATTCTTTAATATCCTGTCGTCTCCAGCATGGCTGGAGATTGTCTTGCAGAAAGACATGTTAGTGCACTTAATATGACTCAATCTATCAATGTAAATAATAAAAATAATTCGATGTTTAATTAATGTACGGAAAATAGAACATTTTGTTCAAAATCAACCCTTTACCTTGGTTTGCCATTTGACATTTCTTCACAGAAATTGATTCTTACAAGCTACACTATGAATTGGTATAATTTGTTGAACGTTTACTCAAACTAATTTAATAAATATACAATCTGTATTTGTCAATACGACCCAGAAACGAAGCGCCAGTTGACGGTTTGGGTGTTTCAACACGAATCAAACAAAGTGAAGTGAAGGGGGAAGATTTTGATGGCGAGTTTTTTCAATTTGACTGGCTACATGGTGTCAGTTCGTTTACGGAACCAAAAAAGTATCAACGCCGAATGGTATACTACCAAATGCTTGGCAGGAGTTTTCTCTGTTGTGAGCAATAAGCGACCGAACACGGCTCCGCGAGCTACTGCTCCACCACGACAACGCGCCCGCCCATACCGCGCTTAAATCGGAGGACTTCCAGGACAACACGTCGATCAAACTCCTGGGTCACCTTCCTTACAGCCCTGACTTCTTTTTATTCCCGAAAATAAAACATCAGCTCAAAGGGATACAATTTTCGCAGCTGGAAGATGCGCTGTCAGCGTTCGAGAAAGCTGTAAATGAGGTGTCTCCGGCGGAGAGGAAAAAGTGTTTCCAAAACTAGTTCAGACGCATGAAACTTTGTATAAAAGCTGGTGGAAAGTACTTTGAAAAGATTTAAAAAAAAATATTTACTTATAGAACATTCTTTTTCGCAAAACTTTCCAAGTGCCCCACGTATTTAAGCTTTTAAACACGAAATTTGAATTATTAACAAAAAACTTTAAAACATTTCCAACTTTATCTGTGAGCAGTGTCATATTTTCTCACAGTCTTAGTTCTATACATTTATGTGTTTATCTCTTTTTAGTGTCGCTTTTTCGTTTCAATGAGTTTCAAATCACAACGATTCTAAAGAAGTTCCACTTCAAAAGTTCGTTTCGTGTACTTTTGGCCTTGTCACCTTAAGTACCTGAACTTGCTCGCACATCTATTACGGCCTTTACGCGCATGACGGCTGCCGCGGGTGCTTTTACAAGCATGTCTATTTTAACATCGGTACCCGTGCCATAGTGGCTATCAAGGGTCAACATAGGCGACTTGAATTTATTATAAAAAGGTATTTTATTTTATAGAGGGAACCTTCCAACGTGGGCGATTTTATTTATCATGTTTATGTGGGTGAACGGGCTAAGCCTTCGCCGGCCGACTTCACTACAACGCAAAGGCTCTGGGTTCGATTCCTGGTGTAGTAAATTTCATAAAACGGATTTTCCGTTATTTACTATGGTCTGGGTATCTGGGATCGGCCCATCGTAGTCCGTTGTATTTAACCCATAACACAAGCATAACTTGCTTAGCTTGGGACTATGCACTGTGTGTGTTTATTTGCCGATTATTATTATTATCATCATCTTCCATTAATCTTGCAGATTGGAAAAAGCTTCACCTATTATTAGTCAGTTTTTAAGATGGAAGTAGAAAAAACAGTTATCTTAGCAAGAAAATTGTAATGACCAGTGGAAATTGAACTACGTTCAAAAGCGCACGCTGAATTTTTCATGCTGACTTTTATAAAATTGTTTCATTCTGCACTTCAAAATATTCTACGAGAGTACAGATTTAAGGCTACGATTCTCACCAACAATGAAATATCGCAATGTTATTGAAGTGAAAACTTCTTCAGCCGCTTCCGGCACTTTTTGGTAGGGGAAAGTTTTATGGGTTCGCGTCACCGACATGCTCATGATTGGCGCATGCGCAGCGGCCGTGTGCTGTGCGCGTTAGACGCTTTTTGGATGTGTGAAATCGCATACGTTCGCGTCACCGACATGCTTATAGCATTTCATTTTAATTTTTCAGTAGGTGTACAGCTGACGTATTGTGCAACATTAGTGCTGTGTATATCTTATAAGTGAAATTGAATGGACTTAGTGAAAAGTACAATGTGTATATACTGTGTATTGTTGAAATAGTGTTTTAATTCAAACATTATGAAATTTCAAATTATAATACTAAAAGTTCTAAGTTTTCACTTCTATCGGCAGTCTCTATAAGTGCCAATTTTATTTTTACTTACTTTTTAATTGTTTAAGAGATTTTTTGAATGTCGAATACTGCATAAGATTAATTTTGATATTGGCCAGGAAGCCTAAAGCGGTCAGTTTTGAAGAATCACTTATTAATATTGACACGTATTTATATTGGTAGGTGTAAAACATAGTATAAGATTCCACTTAATTTAGATACTTGTCATATTCGGAAGACGAATCTGAACGCGATCGTTTTAGGACCCCTGAACATTTCACGTAAATAATGCAAAATGTATTAATACTACGACTATAATTATTCTCTTGTATTCTAATTAACATAGAGTTTTCAAATTCTAATTAATTTAAAATAATTATGAAAGTACTAAAAAAAATCATAAAACCTTGTGGTTTATGAGTTAACTACATGCGTAAATCAATTTTTTATTGCTTCGAATATGATGTTTCAAAACATCTTGTCTAAATAATTTCAAATGCTGCAGGCTTGTTGGCTGCTGGCAAAAATACTTCAAGACAGTCGGAACAAATGTCTAATAACCATATTACTTCTACTAAATCTCTATATTAAAGTGTAGACCCAAGTAAAGCTAGCTTAAGATTGTAAAAGAATTTACCAATAGTCATACAGTCAAGAATGTTGAAGAAAGTGAATATTACAATAAAATAAGTAAGAAAACAAAGAGTGCAATAGAAAAGAAACTTAATGCAGAAATGGTAACAATTCATCAAAGACATCGTAATACAGTAACAGAAAATTCCCTTCTAAATTATTGAAAAATATATTTTGAATATAACCTCAAAAATTCCTCGACGGCCTCAGACTACTTAGTAACAGCGTTGACTACTTGACTCACTAGGCAATAAATGGCGCTAAGTACGGTTCTGGGTAGGATAGGTCCTTTAGGTACCAGAAAAGGTTTTCTGGGCGAGATATTAGATAAATAGGCCCCTATTGTATCCGGTATCTGTAATACAAGCGTTAGATGCTTACTTAAGGAATTTACGTTACGTGCATTTATCTGCCAATTCTTCCAAATACTTATATATCTACTTCTAATCTTAGTATTCTTGTTATGAGAAGGGAGAAGATAAAAAATGAGGACATAAGGGGCCTTTGATAGTTCTGCCTGTTTCTCAAAGATTCAAAGGAAGAAGTTTAAGATGGTATGGGTATGTACTGAAAAGGTATGAAAATTATGTAACAAGAAGAATGTTACATTGCAGGATTGGTGGATATAAGAAGATATAAGAAAGTATAATTAAACCTAAATGATAGTGTTGCGTAAAAAATGATGTAATGATTAGTGGTATCATGATATGAGAGACTTGTATAATATAAAAAATGTTTTAATGATTAGGGCAGACGTATGCCAAAATCAAGTATCATTGAAAAGAATCTCAAGTTATTCGAAAAAGGTGAAAGCAATGAGGGAGATATCTTATCTAATACCAGAAAAAGATACCTCCGAGATACCTTGTACTTGTAAATTAAAAAAGTTCTCGCATCACTACTTTTAAATGTAAAAAAGAAGATTCAAAACCGCTGCTCCTTAAATCTGTCTACTCTAAGGTATTCTACGAGAGTGCAGACTAAGGACTTAACTTTTTCAAAGTAACACGTTTAAAACGACTTGACGACGTGACTAACGTCGTAAAACTTGGCTTTTTATTTATACCTACTTATTTCAAATACTGGCTGGCCTGGTAACGATAAAAATTGATAAAATACCTTATTTTTTTGTTGGTAATATTATTATGGATATGTTGGTATGAAAATTCCGAATATTCTGTTTCATATTTCTACAAAATTCGAAGTAAGTGTTTGTTAAAAGTACTTTCTACAAAACTTGGTTTTAAATATATCGGTTAATAGAAATTCCCTCGCGGCTCTTTAACCCTAGTCGATGACCTTTGAATATAAAGAAAGCAAGCATTGACACAGGTTACAACGCATAAAATTTTTATATATAATTTATCTAGACGCTTCGCTCCCGTAAATTTCTACTACCCCAATAAATAAATATCCTATTTTCCGGGATGAAAGTATACTATATTCATTCTCGGAATGGAAACTATATATGCACCAAATTACAACAAAAAAAGTCAAGTAGTTTTTGCGTGAAAGCGTAAAAGATATAAAGATATCCACATTTGCAATATTAGTATGTATTTTAAATTAAATACTTTTTAAGATTCAGGAAAAAGAGAAGAAGTTTGTCACCTACATGAAAACGAACACTTGGCAGATATTCGTACAGAAATGGTGAAATAATACAATTTCCTGCAGCTGGGAGGCCTGTCGTAAGACAACAAAACAACCCACAGCCAGATGGTAGGATATTTACTCGTCTGGATGGCTACCACACCTGGTCTAGAATATGCCGCCATAACAATCGTGAGTTGTATCCGGCATTAGTGGTCAGATTCCTGTCTCCCTTTAGAGACTGCAGCACATTAGTAGCACCTAAGGTGTTACAAATGTTCATAGGCGACGGTAGCCGCTTTCTATCAGGTGGGTCGTCTACCTGTCTGGTGAACTCATTCAATAAAAAAACATCTTTAAATATGGATTGATATATCTAGCCAATGCCGAGTATTTGTGAATATTCAATTTTAAAAATAATCTACTAACACTAATCGATAGCTGAACTCAAGTAACAGAAACCTAAATTGTAGACATTTTGACTGACGGCAAACGATAGGAGTTTCTGTGGCTGCTCAAAAAAATACAATAGGTCGACAACGCATACCTCTGAGACGTCGTACGCGTGAAAGGTTGGTGTGCATACCAAATCCAGACGAGTGTCGTGCGTTTAATGCTGGATGTAGAAAATCTCTTTTTCAAGTAAATTTGACAGTTGATGCTCGGGTCCGACATCTATGACATAGAGCTACACACTATGTACACACACCGTCATACGCCTCCACCATCCTTCAAAAATCTGGAATTGCTGTAGGATGCAATGTAACTCCCAACAACTAGTCATCATATAAAATATAGACTCCGACGTACCCGATCGGCGTACGTAGCCGACGTGTTCCTAATATAGTTCTAGCTTTATTACATACATAATATCACGCCTGTTTCCCATGGGGGTAGGCAGAGACTATGGATATCCACTTGCGAAGATCCTGACAAACAACTTTCGCTTCACCTACTTTCATTAACCTCTTCATTCTACTTTATTGTTTAATAATAATCGATATCTTGTCACTAATTTTTATTTTTAATCATAATTATAACATAGAAAATAAAATTATGCCGCTAAACGTCACACCTCAAGTCCCTATAAAATATTCTCGAAAAGCAAAAAATAAACCCAAATGTGAAGATAGATGCGTATATTACTTAGAATATACTATACAGCGCAATGTAGATAGATTAATTATCAGTCAATATACTATCCCCAAGATCAGAATTAAATAATAGTTCACTGACACGGTAACCTAAGACTATTTTTAGGTTACCGTGTCATTATTACAATTTGCTACTCTATAATAGCAAATTGTAACAATGACGTCTTAAGGATAAACGGTATATCCAACACCAAATAAAAACAAGGATAATATAAGATAGAACTTTCTATAAGGATTTTTGGATTTCTTGCTTCGTCAAGTAGGCATCTTTAATGTGTTTTGGGAGAAAGTGGTCGACCTACACTTAAATATGACCACGAGATGAGTCGATCGTGAAAGTGGTTTGTGTATATTTCTTGTTTAGGCCAGCAACCCTTTTAAATACATTTTAATCAACTTAAAAATATGGTCCAAATGTTATTATACAATTTATTGCTATGTATTATTTTGATATTACATATATGGAATTAATTCTTATTAAGCGTATTCTATCTTCTGTGTGTACATACATTTGCGACAAAAAATATTTTCTTTCTTTGTAATGAATGCTGGTACCTTTTAATAAATAAATCTCATTTTTATTCTACTTTTACTCTATGTTAATTTCCTGTTTTGTATTATTTTATCAATTATCATCAATTTATCAATCTTCCAGTTTAATAACTTGATACACTATTTCTACCCATATTATATCCATATTACCTTTGAATTCATTCTTTCAATGTTTCAGCCACAAATGCAATGTTCAAAGACGGAGATTTTTTTACTCATTTTTACCGTATCCATACTAACCTTATCTAGTTCAAGCATAACCCCTTAATTGTAGCAGAGGCATCAGAGCGACACCTGTGAGAAATTTCACACGTTTCGACACTTATTTACTTGGTTCTAATACGCTGTTGAAGTATGAAATGGCTAATCAATCAATCTTTATTTGCAAAAAACATAGGTATGTACATGAACAAGTATTTCATAATACAAAGTTTCCAGTGTGTTTTGTCATTCACAGACGTACCAATGTTTACAATAACTAAATATTTAAATCAGTAATTAATGCTTCCAAGTAAATTTCTTTATAAGTACATGTCAGAAAATTAAAAAAGAAGTTACAATTATTTAAAAAAATTAAAATATTAAATGCCATGATTTTATTACCTATCATTAATATGTTCATTTATAATACGGTATTATCTATTTATAATCCAATTTTTTATTACCTGGCTAAAATGACAGATGCGAACACCCTTGAATCCTACAGAGTTTCTATAGAAATTCTATAGCATTCAACTCACAGTGGTGAGTTGCACCAAGGTTGCAACATAAATTAAGGTCCAGGTATTTAACAATCAGAATATAGTAATAATTTTGTCATATAAGATTAAGAAATTCATACCACCCCTAACCTGGTATGTTATAAGCGAAGCATCTTGGACACGTGCCAGACAACTTAATAGCAGTCGGGCTCTTTATAGCTGTGAAAGTAAGATCATAAAGTCTCTAAAACACAATGACTTTATATGTGATAACTACTAAAGTAAGTAATCCAAGTTTTGTAAAGTACACTGTTTTTTTAAATATTTAAAAACTACACTACTACCTTTGACTTTGCTTTACTTAATGGAATTCTATAAAGTAACCCACGTATATCCCTATCAAAAAAATTAAGTAAGTACATACATTCTTTATATATAAAATTCTTTTGTGCGTGTGTATGTTACTGAACTCCTCCTAAACGCTTGGACCGATATTGATAAAAAAAATTGTATGTGTTCGAGTGGATCCCAGTATGGTTTAAATTCACAATTGAACCCGGTAGGTGGCGCTGTAATCGGGCTCTGAATTTTATTTTTTTGCCTTAAGCAGGACAACGTCTGCTGGGCCCGCTAGTAGATACATATATAAAAAAATCCATGAAAACCAATTCCCATACTATGCTCTGATTTTTTATTACCTGGAGTAAAATGACAGCTGATATCGACTTTTCATTATATTGCAAGCTTGGAGCAACTCACCACTGTGAGTTAAAACCTATAGAATTTCTACATAAATTCTGTAAAATTCAACTCTCAATGGTGAGTTATTGATTCAACTCACACTACTCACTTGTGAATCAAAAAGATTGACCGCAGCTGTCTTTTTAGTCCAGGTAATTAAAAATAAGAGGTAAAAAAAATAATAAACAATCAGATTTTTATGAAACCCTTTAGTTTACATGGACCGACACGCACTTGTCCTATTCTCCTGTACTTATATTTCTTCAAATAATTGAAATATATAAACACGAAGAAAAGTCTATTTAATCGTGAATAGAAATTAATATCTCCATTTAAACTAGATACAAAACCAATCCTTCAAAAAACCCAGGTGGTTGCACGGTGAAAGTTATTTTAATAATATATTTTTTTCTCTTTTTATTCATCGAAGTTGGAAAGGTCATTACTCAAAAATTTGTCTAGAAAGATTGGCCAGGCAATATTTCATAAGGAATCTTTTGTACGGTCATACAGTTTGATGGAATTACTTGTACAATTAACGAGCTAATACTGATAATAAATAAATCTATCATTTTTTTTTTATTTACTTCAATAATCAATTTAGTTGAAAGAAACAGAACTGAAAGGACATGGCGGTATTCTATAACGTCGAAAGATACAAGTTTAGTTTATATGAATAATTTTGGTTGATTCATCCAATTTGGAAGACTGATTTCTGGCGGTTCATTTGAACCGCCTAATATCTGTTTAATGGAGAACACAGCGATATTATTTTGTTGCTAGATGCAAGTCAATAGGCAGACGGCTTAACAAAGTTGTCAGTGTTACTTAGAGACGTTTACAAGACCAGCGTGCGTTACTAAAGCATTGCCAGACGCAAACAAATTTTATAACGTTCTTCTTAATTTACCCCATTATAACGAATATGTCGTAGTGCAAAGGGTCAATTCAATTCGATTCTTGCGATTCAGAGGCCTGTCGTAAGAGGCGACAAAACAACTCACAGACAGATGATAGAGTGGGGACCTTGGTCCGTCAGGATTGCTATCACCCTTGGTTTAGAGTATACCGCTATGGTACATAAACGTAAGCATATTTTGTATTTGTATAAACTATAGTTTTATATTACTGAACTTAAAACTGAAATCAAAGCACTAAAATTTAATTATTGAACGGGTCATCGCACTTTAGTTTAAAATATGCAAATCTAAGTTTAAATACAATATTCTCATTTCTTTCAGCTTCTCCCAATTATTTGGGATCGGCACAATATGTTTTCTCCTTTCATACTCCTTTATTTCGACATACGTCCTCTCTCACACTACAAATTATCATGTCATTCTTCACACAAACTATCCATCTCTATTTTGGTTTGCTTGCACATTTATACTCGTCAATCTTTCATTTTAATATTATTTTTGTCAAGTGACGTACATCCCTTCTCATTATATGCCCATACAACCTTAGTCTTCTTCCTTAATTTTTTTTCTGTTTAAATATAGTACATATGTCTTTAATCAACGCAAGAAAAGATTAAATATATCACTCTTCGATATAACACAGTGTATTTTTATTACTACGAAATCATGCCTCATGCCACAACGCCATAGCAATCTTGAGTTGTGTTCATCATTACTCCCCCTTTCGAGTTAGGCAGCACATTAGTGCACATTTGGTGTTGTAAATGCCTATAGACGACGGTAACCACTTTTCATAGGGTGGGTCGTCAGCCTCTCAATTTATGATTGATTCAAAAACAACAGTCTTATTTTATTACATAATAATATAGTTATTTTGACTAGTCAAACAGTATGACAGTCTAGCGTTGCTTGAAATAAAATTGGACATTTTAAGTAATTACAGTTTTATGACATCTAGACATTTATTAGATGAAACAATTTTTGTAATTATGTCTAAATTTTTAAATAACAGATATTAGTTTGGAATTTGGAATAAACTTGTTTTGAGTCAGAAAATAATAATTTTTTTATCTATAAAATACTTACAGATAAGTTAAAATATTATTTAATATGCCATGCAATGTATGGTTCAGGTCAGGTTCTTATGAAATCGGTCATAATTGTCTATCTGTCACAGTCATTTTTCATGGGAACTACAATATATTGCTTCGACTGACGTATATTGAGAAACTGTAATCCGTAACCGACTAGGTATACTCTGATTTTTAATTACCTGGACTAAAATGACAGCTGCGTTCGATCTTTTTTTTTTTTATGTTGCAAGCTTGGAGGATAGTGTTGTAGTATGGCTCATTCATATATATGGTTTGTTTGTAAGAACTGTAAATTACGTGCATGTATTTCTAGCAAAGTTTGTGTTCTTCTTCAACGGCATTTAATTCAAATCCTGCAATTCGTAACAATATTTTTTTATATTCTTGCAAAAATCCGTGCTATTCGTATTGCCGTAATCTTCAATGATAGTATTACAAATATTAAAAAATATCTAACACAACGCCGCATATATGCATCTATTGGCATCGGATACGTATTTGTGGCGTTCGGTAACGAAACTCTAGGGCCATAGGGAGTCCCCATATGTATCGGTTTTATCGAGGTCTATCATCGCCTTTGATAGAAATCGCACGTGACCATAAGCCTGAACTTGGAGCAACACATCGGCGTTACCATCCAACGCGGTAATGCGGCCAGCGTTTTGGGCACGTTCCCAGCCAAGCAATTTGGGACTTATATATTATTTGCATTTTTTTATTAGGAAATTTATATAAATTTTACAAAATTAAAAGTGACTGAAAAATATTTTTTCGATTTGTATACAACTTGTCTCAACGTTCCCTGAATAAGATATAGTTGAGATTGTTACTACTAACGCCATCTGTTAGAAATCTAACACATAGAACTCTAATCACCATTTGTATTGTAAAAAAAATCAAGTGAAAGTCAAAAAGAAGACATATAATAAGCCATTACACGTGTACCAAATGTAGAACATAATACAATTTTCAGTTTGTAAAAAGCATTCAAAAATATTTATGGTAATGCGATCTGGTTAATATGTAAATTTTTTGAAAAACAAGGTTGTACCGTTTGTACAAAATATAAGAGGTAAGTCGATGAGTTTAATGTCATGTGAACTCGCGTGAACAGGTATCTTCTAGGTAAGCGTGCTCCACCTTAGACTGCATTCCATCAGGCGCAATGTCAGTCGAACGCGAACTTGTTCATTATAAAAAAAAAAGTTATGCTGATATTATATGGATCAACCAAATTTCATCAATTTGGATAAGGTCCCTATTGCTGCAAAAGGTCGAAAATGGACTACAAACGAAACAACTTTTCGTTTATAATTACTGATCAATAAGTATTGACCAAAAAGATTTCTTATCTTCAACTATATTCAAATTTATTTAAATGTTTTAATTCAAAATTGGTTCCACTAGAGTACACTTTTCGAAGGTCATAAATGTAAGTAAGTCAAAATGTATCTGTCATCTATATGAAACGTAATGTGGTTTTTTCGTAAACTTTCTACAATTACTTTAAGTTAGGAAAAAGATTTAATAAATCACCTCCAAATTATTGACATGAAATTTACTCCTTAAATTTTTGTCAAAATAGGATAAAAAACATCTAATCTTCAAAAAAGAGAGAAATAATTTGGTTATATTATTTATTTAAATATTACTTTATTTTATTCACAATAAAAATAATAATGCACGTGAAAAACGACGGCGTCTATGGAATCCTCGCTTTCGCCCGAAAAATTAGTTTCGAAATAATAGGTTGGGGAAAAAGTCTTTTCGCATATAGTATGTATGAAGTTGTGATAAGATCTCTTTGGCTATACCATTTGTATCTGGCTGGTTTTGGTATCATTAAAAAGTTTTAATTTTAAAGAAGACAATTCTAAATTTAAATTAGGAAAGTGTGTGATTTTCATTTGTTTTTCTTATTTTAAAATGAGTGAATCTAATAAAGAAATTCGATACATTTTAAAAATATACTACAAAAAAGGTAAAAATGCAACATAAGCCGCGAAAAAAAGTGTGATGTTTATGGACCTAATGCAGTATCTGTGAGAGTAGCGCAAATTTGGTTTAAGCGTTTTCAATCCGGAAATTTTGATATCAAAGATGCACGTCGTTCTGGTCACCCTGTTACGGGCAAAATTGATGCTATTTTTGAAAAAGTGGAGCAAGATCGGCATTTTAATAGTTACGATGTAGCTCAAGAACTAGGAATTGGCCACAAAACGATTTTGGCGCATTTGAAAAAAGCTGGGTACACAAAAAAGCTCGATATTTGGGTGCCTCATGAGCTCACTGAAAGAAACCTAATGAACCGTGTACTCATTTGTGATTCTTTATTACGACATAATGGAACCGAACCATTTCTGAAGAAGCTGATAACTGGTGATGAAAAGTGGATCACGTACGACAAGAACGTGCGAAAAAGATCGTGGTCAAGGGCCGGTCAGGCTTCACAGACTGTAGCGAAACCTGGGTTAACTAGCAACAAGGTGATGCTGTGTGTATGTATGGTGGGATTGGAAGAACATTATTCATTATGAGCTGTTACCGCCAGGCAGGACCATCGATTCTGAACTGTACTGCGAACAACTGATGAGATTAAAGCAAAAAGTTGAGAGAAAGCGGCCGGAATTAATCAACAGAAGGGGTGTGGTTTTTCACCATGATAACGCTAGACCTCACACATCTTTAGCCACTCAGCAAAAATTACGAGAGTTTGGCTGGGAGGTGTTAATGCATCCTCCGTATAGTCCTGATCTTGCACCTTCAGATTTTCACCTGTTTCGGTCTCTGCAGAATTCCTTAGGCAGTGTCAGGTTAACATCACGAGAGGACTGCCAAAACCACTTGTCGCAGTTTTTTGATCAGAAGCCCCAAAATTTTATAGCAATGGGATCACGTCCCTACCTACAAGATAGCAAAAATTTATCCAATAAAATGGCACCTACATACTTTAGTCAAATGTAAATAAACTTAATAAAAAAACCTTTTAAATTTTTTTACAAAATGCAAAGAAACTTTTTCCCCAATATCCTCAAAGACGTGGCGTTGATACAAGCCTTAAAAGGCTAAAAACTGAAACGACGTTATTCAATGACATTAAATTGTTCAAATTTTTGTTCATATTGTAGGCTTTTATTGTGAGAAGGTTCCAATGACACACACTTGTTTTTTGATATTAAATGTAATTTTATTACGTGAGAGCACTGTACAATATAAAACATGTAAAAAGAGAAGGGAAGTAAAAAGTCGATAGGTGACGCCGCTGTTGTATCGCTCCAGTGTTACAATAGTAAATACATATGAATAACTTTTTCAATTGGAAAGATAGGAATCAACCGCTTAACATCGGATTAGAAGAATACTTCAACTAAGGGGAGGAATCCATACTGCGTGACTCATTTTTTATACAAATTTTAACACACAATTTTTCCCTTTGTTTTCGGGGTTTTTTTTTCACTTAGACTACCGATCTCATTTCCAATTAAGTACTACTACGTATATCTTTTTGGCCTTTTGGTCTCACGCCAAAAGCAAGGTATGCATTGAAAATTAGCGATCTGTTTTTTACAACTCCGGCACAGCAATATGCTGAGTGCAAACCATCACGCGTACAAATTCTCAAAATATGCTATTATTTCTCTCTTTTCTTTCACCATATCCCAATTATTTGGGGTCGGCACAATGTCTTTTCCTTTCACACTCCTCTACTCTGACATAAATCTTCTGTCACACCACATATCATCATATCATCCTTCACACAATCCAACCACCTTTTTTTTGGTCTACCTTTACATTTGTACCCCATCTTTCTTTTTGTCAAGTGACTGTCGTCCCTCCTCATTATATAACCAAAATATGCTATTATATATAGCTGTATATATAATAATTTAATTACGTCGCTATTTCTTTGAATGAAGACTTTTTATTTCTTTCTTTGTATTTATTTATTACATTATAGGAAAAAAAGTAGTATATAAAAAAGAAATGCTGATAACAAGTCTCCACCTATTGGTAACAACACATACATACAAACACGATTCCTAATGATAATACAGTTACTAAGTATCTATCTTTGAAAAAAAAATATTGGGCCAGTATTCGCTTGACCGAATTTATACTAGTGCAGTATAAGTTTAGGTTCAATTTTACTTCTATTTTGTTGAAACAATTTGAGCTTCGTAAGATAAAGGCATTTTGTCGATAATTAGTGGTCACTAAAGGTGTGTAAAGCGATCCTCTCTATCTAGACCAAGCTGATTAGACCGCAAATATATTTTTGAAATTAAGCCTAGAGAATCAATGTCTCTATCTAGTATTTATCCATCTATCTGCTAGGTTAGCCGAGACTAAGAATAAATTTACGTCCTTTTCGTTTCAAATTCAAATTCATTTATTTGCTTGAAACATGTACGTACATAAATTTGAAATGACATAAGAATAAAAGATTCACATTTTCTGCCTATGCGGCGTACAAATCTTCTTGAAGATTATCAAAAAACACATTATCATAATTGTTACAATATCATTATACATTAGAGACATAAGATTATCACAATTATTATAAAATTAACAAAAACAATATATGTATATATATATATACACATTAATGTCAGTCATATGCAATTTGTCAAAAAATTACCCTATATATTCGTATACGGGGTAAAAACATTTATCCAACAGCCATTTGTGTAGTCTTTGTTTGAAAAATTTGTATGCAGATATTTAAAATCCTCGGGCAGCTAGTTACTGACATGTAATTTAAATTTATCTGTAGTGACAATTTGCAGCTGGGGAACAATAATCTATTTGTCTGTTTTCACCTAAGTTGCTGTGACCGCAGTTCGTGATATCTAGGGAACAATTCGGGATTTTCTTTTACGAATATTGCAACTTGTTTGATATACATACCTGCATGGTTCTAGATAGCGCGATTTCAATTCTAGCGCTTTTATTTTTCCCCTTTTCCTTAGCAGTAACTTATTAAAAGAGCTTTATGACTACTTCAGAGTTTTAAAGCGGTAATAAAACGAACAAACTTTGAACACAAACCGCCTTCCCAAGCCCTTGTAGTGAATTTAATTAATAGTTTTAATTATAAAGTCAATTTAATAGGGATCATTCATTGTAGTCTCGTCGGTCTTGTTTCAAAGATTCATAAATTATTTTAACAGCTGCCCTTAGGTACTATAGCTAGAATTCTGTCGATAGAAATTTTATGTTTTTTAAACTTTCAGAACCTTAGGACGACTTCAGGGTCTACTTTTATTTTATTTTATAGTTTGTATTGGTTCTTTTTATTTTATATTCTTTCTTATCGTTATTTTCATAGAATTAATACGCTTAGAAACCGAGTAGGTGCCAGTAAAGTGAAGCACGTCTAACAAGTTAAATATTTCTTGACAGTAAAGCCCAGATGAAACAAATGACATAATTGTTGTACTTTATTGTTGTGGGTGACGTAATAATGATATTCTGTGAATCATGTAACGCACAGACGATTAAACCATCAACACTCTACGTACATAAATCGAAAGTAATCGAATTTGAAAATAAAAATGTTACACTTTATTATATTTTTTTTTACTTTATTACAGAAATGGCTTGTTTAATATATGTAAAATATTTTCATTGAAATGTGGGTATATTTCATTAAACAATATAGTATTTTTTATCAAAATGGTATACATAAGTTAAATTGATTCAAACTTATTTATAAATGAAGTCGATATTTATAACAAATCGAGTCGGTAACGCGTTAGGACGTTACTAATTGATCCGTCATCAAAATAAATGCTTGGAAAGAGTATAGACGGTCACGCACTTAACTTATAAAATCAAAAGTATTAGAAAACTTACATAACCAAATCGAAAGTTATTGATAACACTTCAAACAAATAAAAAAGTAAAACTTGTGAATCGAATCCATTGTCAAAACTCTCTTCTATCGTCCGTATGTTTCGTACAATTTTACACTTAGCGAGTAATCGGTCAAGTGCATTCACCTGGCTGACCTAGACAAGTACTATTGAAACTCACGTGTAACTCACTACGTAACAGTTTTTGCTGTTAAACAGTATTTAAGTACAGTTATAGTAATTAAAAAAAAGATTTTTTTTTATATTTTGGTTATGTGAATGGAATGAAACCGGTCACATCAAAATATTTTGATTTGTGCCCTTCTAAAGCGCCTGAGTGACAAACGACGTTGTGTTGTCCTGCAACGTCACTGGAGATACCAGTGCGTGCCGCCACCCTACCATTGACATCGAGTTCACAATTGTACACCTGGCGATTCACGGTCAATCGACTCGAATACCATAGAATTTGATCTACGTATACCTTCAAAAACAGCAATGAATGTGGAAATTTTTTCTCCCGGAAAATGATATAATTTACGTAGGATAGGGGGATCTGAAGCTAACGCAATAGGGCCGGGAAATCTTGGCCTTTTAATGTTATTGTTAGGTGCGAACCGGAGTACGCACTAAAATTTGAAGGAAACCCCAGTTTTTGTAATGAAGTTCCTTATCGCGCGTTACACGCTCTGAACGGATGGAAGTAAGACCGAAAAAAGTGTAATAAGACTTTTCTCCGACACTTCTGGTTTTATTATACAATTTCAAACTTTAATGCAATGAAGTAAGATTTAAAATGGTATCCATTAGTGTAATGTATTCTGTTTTTTATTCAATTTGTTTGTTTATTTATTTCTATACATAGTTTTTTTGATAAAATTTGTTTGTTTTCTTCTATGGTTTTCAAAAGTTTTCGATACTTTTCAATGCTTATTAACACTCTTTGAGACGTTTTGAGAATTTTAAGAATTTTTAAAACATTTTAGGAGAACTTCGTTCCAGTCAAGTGTCCCAAAGACACCTCATTAGTTTTTTTTCTAACGAAATGCTATTATTGACTAACGTAACCGAGCGTGATTTTGTTGTGCGCGGTTACTCTTTCACGCATAATTAACGTTACACTACTTCCACGATCTAACGTTTACCCTCGATACCGTGTAGATAAGTTCCTGAAAACTCGGTGCACGCTTTTCGACCTTACCTTTGTAGCTCATTCCATGGTCACCTCTTGCGCTCCTGAGTCTTCCTCAAACTCTACTCTTTTTCGCTCTCTAATTCTTCACTGTCTTACACTGAACTTCTTTTCTAACTCTCTTTTATCGCACTGGTTGCTCTTTTATCCTTAACTCCTGTCTGAATTCCCCGGTAAGCACGCCTTGTACTGCTTATATACCGAGTAGAATCTTCTAGAACCCATAATTCCGATAGTGTTTTATTTAGTTTCTCCTTTATTTACTGTCTATCCCTCTCAAAAAATATACCTATCTCTATCATTTTCTTCTCGTATCTTCTATTCCCGAATTTCGATCTTCATTTCGTTATTCTTTTGTTGATTATCTATCTTTTTTTGAAATGTGTCTATTCTTGCTTTTTCTTGCAGAATTTTCCGCATTTTTCTAATATTCCTAAAACCAACTAGATGGTTCTATCATCAGTCACCACAATATCAAACAAGACAAAGAAAGATAATTATATCGTGTATCGTGCATTTCGATCATAGCCGGAATAAAAAAGAAAAAAATATCAACGAATTGGAAACCAATAGTAGAGCCCTGCGCACGAGCCGTCAAACAGAGACAACAACTATAGATTCCAGTCCTAGTGCATTCACTACGCCAGTACCACGACGAAAACTCGTTTCGTATCAAAAATCGAAAATAACCGAAAAAAAATCGCAGAAAGTCGATATTTACCGATTGACCCGCGTATACGACTTTTATTTGAGTAAAAGTGGGTGGGGATACATGCGTGGGTACGTGACCGTGGCAGTGGCAAAGAAACTCGCATTTCGAACGCATCACATTCGAATTTTAAATTTAAAAAATTGTGTTTGACAGCTCATGGACCGTTTTTAAATGTTTTAATGGTACTTTAAACTTTTTAAATTGTTTATGGATTGAATATAATACTTTTTAGGTAGTGATTTAGTGCAAGTGTACTTTTAAATAGTGATGTATAGTGTCGATATACAAACCAGTTTGTTTGCAAGCCGATGAAAGGTGCAAAAAAGTGGTCGAGTGAATTTCTCTTTCGGTGACTGATTGGATTCTTTGTGTATTTTTTCCTCTTCTTTGATAATGGATGATTTTGGAGATTCTTCAATGTACGTATATCTAATTAACATAACTTTCATTTTCATGCTATTTGAAAGTTTTCTTTGAGACTGTTAGCAGTATTGTATTGAGTCGATGCGGCGTTTTAACACTTTATTATTATTTTATCTTTAAATGCATTCTACGTTTTTCTCAGTTGAGAATTGACTTGATCAGCAGTGTTGCCATGCATTATGATTTATCCAGATATATTCGAATTTGGACTTCATCCGGCTTTCTAATTTCTCTTTGATAATCAAGGACATGAGAAACAAATACGAAAAAATGTTTAATTTATTGCTAACTAGCATGCGCCAGCGAAACTTCGATCGCGTTGCCATGATGGCGACGTATTTGTTAGGGAATTGCGACGGTGGTAGCTTATAAGCTAGGGGAAGATGAAGCCGTGGTACCGTAATGGCTAGCGCACGCGTCCGCGTACTCAAAGGGTGCGGGTCCGGAATGCATGCACCACTTAGGCAGTTTTCTGACCTAATGTGCGTATTGTTACAATGACCACGTGCTAACAACGGTGAAGTAAAACATCGTGATGAAACCTGCACATCGAGATACCCGATGTATCACACCTGCCTCGCCGCCTTCTACAAGCGTGGCTGGTATACTGTCCGTTCCCCCTACATTGGGAGGCCCGAGCCCACCAGTGGGACGTTCATGGGCTGTTATTATTATAAGTTAGCTCTGCATCGAGTTTCACTTAAATCTGTTCAGGTTTCATGTGGTGCTCTAACAGACAGACTAACTTCACCCCTCTAATATATTATAGATACACAGCTCCACAAAAATAAGTTGTATGTGCTGGGTATCAGATTATCATTCTCTGGCGTATTTAGTTCCGCTGAACACGAACCTGAAGTCAGAATTGGGGGTCAATGAGCAAATAATCGAGAAAGCCCAAAAGATCTTGATTTTTATTGGTTTTTTCTCGATTATTTGCCCATTGGACCTGTGTTATTTACAAAGAAGGCGTATATATTTAGTAAACTGGCGGCCTCTGGTTCAGTGGCCTCTATTATCTCTGGTCTTAGCCCTTGCCCGTCTAGCTGGCTGAAACGCAGAGATGCCAGGGTCAATTTCTGGAATGGTAAATCTCATATGCCTACTTCCTAGAATTTAAAAACTGCAAAAATAACTCCAAACTGATTATAGCCTAAATACATATGAGGTTTTTATTTCGGGTTTATGATCTTCTGAGAAAAAAACAAGTTATACTAATATTGTTGCGACCATTTGGACGGATGTTTGTTGCTCAATTACCAAAGAATGGCTAAACGGATCTGGATGAAATTTAGCACAGAGATAGATTAAAGTCTGGACTAGAATAGCACATAGACTTCTTTTTATTCCGGAAAAATGTACGATTTCCGTGGGATAACAATAACGCGAACGAAGCCGAGGGCAAAAGCTGGCGTATAATACATCTTTTAATAATAATAACTACCATCTAATAATGACCATGACATACGAATACAGACAGATACGTGGACATAATAAAAATACTAGGTTCCTGTATCTATATCTACAAAATCATAAAAATAAAAAACAATACACAATGTAAAAACATACACAAGTCTATTGATAATAATATATCATACTATACTCGTAATACTTCATATAAAATGTGCTCCTCGTTCTAGAACGTGCTTGAACTACTTAAGAACGAAGTTTCATCTGACTCGTGTGAAAACCGAGGTAATCGATATATCGATTATTGACTACACTTTGCGGTCTAAGGGCTTGCACAAACCTATCAATTTCCTGTGATATTTTTCATGCTTAAGGCTCGATTTGTACTGTAATTCCGTTCAACTATTGTCGACACACCACTACCTGTATCTCTGCAAATAAAGATTCATTCATTCATTCACGGTTCATGTTAGGTCCGATCTCGCTGTGTTCAAATATTCTTTTCGACAAACCGGTTCCGGCCCGATATCGGATCAGAACTAGAGCGATACGATAGTGAGAAATCCCTATGATACTTTATTGTTTAAGAATATTTCACCGAACAGGGGACGAACCGAGTCCGAAGCGAGATTGAACCATGAACAACATCTCAGTTTCAATCGAGCCTAAAACATTCTAGACCGCATATTGGTCATAAAAAATAAATAAACTTTACGATCTTCGTGGTCAAGTGGTATAAGAATTTCTCAACCTAGTTCACTAGAACCCAGAGGTCCTAAGTTCAGTTATTTACTATGGTCTGTATATCTGGTATGGGCCCTATAGACGTACGTGACTCATCACCTGTAATGATGTCGTAAACACGCCGAGATGAGCCTGCTTCAAATTTGATTATCATATCACGGCACCATTCCACCTGGGCCTGCTTCTGAGCGTCGGTGAGGTTGTGCGACACCCAGAGTGAAACTATCCTCCTCACGCGAAGATGCACGTGTAGAATCTCGAGAAGGCTTTCCGATCCAATCTCCAGGACATGTTGAATCTCTTGGTACGTAACTCGCCTATTATCTTAGATTAAATTTTTCACTACTAGCACGTTTTCTTCCGTAACAGCTGTCAAGGGGCGACCACTTCTTTCTTCATCCCCCAAACTTAGTCGTCCGCGCTTAAATTCATTGTACCAAAGATACACGGTTGCCTTGGAAGGACCATCATCCATGAATGCCATTTGAAGTCTATCGTACGATTCATCCGGTTTAAGGCGACACTTGAAATCGTAAAAAATCATAGCGCGAAAATGTTCCCGGCGTAGATCCATTTTTCAATGAGACATGATAATTTAAATTAGCACGCAAACAATGTGGAGCAAAAATTTTGAAATTGGAACGTACCTATTTTTAGTTATAAATAATCATATTTTCAAAATAGATTATAATTGGCCAGTCTCTCATACATAAAAACTATTTTTCGCAATACTTTCTGAGTAGCCTGGTATACTAACCATAATACAAGCATAAACTTAGCTTAAGAATATACCATATTTGTGTTTAAATTTTGTTATTATTATTATGTTATTAAAGCATAATATGGCGCAGCATGGAGGTCATGAAACTATATGGCACTAATTATATATAATTATTTATTCATACCTTCTTTTTTGTTCCCTTTTATTTATAGTAATATATAAAACGTTACATATAAATATACATATACTTATGTAATAGGCTAGCGAACTTACGTACACATATTTTTTTCCTTTAATTAGTATATTTATATTAGCATATGGACAACGCGGTGAGCTGCACTATTATTTAAACATTAAATTAGCGGTTTTTCCAATAAAATAAAATAATGAATGCTTGCATCGTGTATAGATGACCTTATCACTTTCCTGTTTCAATTATAATTCTAATAATATTCGATATCGACTTTCTATTTCGATGACATCCTTATCATATAAATAATCTACAAAAATAACTTTATTGTAACTAATGTTTACTATAATTTATAAAATAATATATTTTTGTCTGTTTAAAGTAAACTTGTTGGAGTGGAAAAAGTTTGCACCGAGGAATAATACAACGGTTTTACTTCTTGCTCTCTACTTTAGAACGCATGCTAGTATTTCTTGGGCCTAACACCCCCAGTGGCGAAGGCGGTATGGCTAGAAATTTGTTTAATACCTCAAGCTTTATACACACTGGATTCATTGTACCAATACTAACTTCAAACGAAATATAAATACACACACCGGCAAAGTAAGCGGAACCCAAAAATTCAAAAATAATACATTTCTTTAGATACTGGATGGTTATATATTTTTTTGAAAAGTGTCCGAAACGAGTGGTTAAAACATAGTTTTTTCTTATTTAGTTCTCTATATCCGACTTCAAAAAGGAGGAGGTTCTCAATTTGATTGTATGTTTATTATGCGATTTCTCCGTCAGTTGTGGACTAATTTTTGTTTTATTTTTGTTCGAAAGAGTATACTCCTGAGGTGGTTCTATTGTTACCAAATCGAGATCTGAACAACCCTCGAATATTATAAGCACGTTCAACCTGTTTCATCTTTTTTTTAAAACCTATTCAAATATTTGCGTAACTAAAAGGTGTAAAATAAAAAATGAAACAAAACCAAAACCGATTTCCTAAATAACTGAAACCAAAAAAAATGTTTCTACAACATTTTGGAAATATTTATTTTTTGCTTTTTAGTTACCTTTTAAGACGGTTTTACTAAAACAAAATTAAAAAAAAAAGGTGATAGGCATTATTTCTTTGATTTGTTCTTGTTTCCCGCCGACGAATTTATCGAGTAAAGTGATTTTTTTTCTGTCCCGCTATTTTTCCGGTGTGTGTAGTTCTAAACAAATATGTATAATAACAAGTCTATACATATTACATATACATAGATACATAAAGATTATCTAGGTAACCTCCATTTGGTCATCCTGGAAGATTGACCAACTTACTTATCCAGTTCAACTTGTTCTCCGGTTTGGTTTCATACTTGAAATATGTCTTTGCTGTTTCACCGCCAGTGTAAGTCCATATTTATTATGGACCAGTCCATATTTACTATGAATGTGAAAGAGCCTGTTTTTATGATAGTTCCTTCTTCAGGACCTTGATCCTTAAATACATATAAACAACCGAATTCACATGAAATTGTATACATATATACGAGTAGATGTATTATCTATATATGTATAAAATTTCATGTGAATTTTTTGGTATAAATGACCAGGCCTTGCTGACAGTGAATCGCATTTTTTTAGATGCTAGATTACAGCATATAGGCTTACGACCCACCTGGTGAAAAGTGGTACCGTCGCCTACAGACATTTGCAACACCAAAGCAGCTATAAATTGTCGTCGGCGTCAGTCCGGGTCGTCAAAATTATAATCTTGAAGTTACAAGGTCCTTTATTGATGCCGATGAAAAGTGCTACTGAACTCGAAGGGGGAAGGGAGGTGGGGGCATGGAATCTAGTAACTAAGGCCCGTACACAATTTAAGGTTGTTATGTCGGTATACTCTAGAGCAGTGTTGCGCAAATTATGTACCGCGGCACACTGGTGTACCGTGGTCATTAATTTGTGTGCCTCGAAAAAATAAGGTTATGTTGTAAACTTATTTTTAGTAAATAATGTAAGAGTAAGAAAAATACTTAGTTACACATAAAATAAGGTTTGTTGATTAATAATAATAAATAAGTACCTTTTCTGTAATTTAAACTTTAGGTTTGTTGATTAATAATAAATATTGTTTCGATGATTAATAAATAAATGTTGATTAGTATTACTTAAAAATGATTTTTATTTTTGTGGTTTACCTCCAAAAAATTTCGTTTTCCTAGATGTACTTTGAACACAAAAAGTTTGCGAAACACTGTTCTAGAGCAAGGTTCGTAGCCATCCATATGCGCAAATACCCTACCACGAGGAAAATTATCTACAAAATCTGTTTTGAATAATATCCATTCAGTAGTTTTTTTGGTATGGAGTATTTTCAATTGGATGCTTTTTGGTTGCTTAAGCTAAAAAATCTGTACTAGACTCGTTAGTTGTGCGTAGACTGCCAAGCACTTAAACAATTTAGTTTAAAATAAAACTGTACAGTAGAGTTGAACATACTCTCGTCAAAAATGCTACTTCCTAATACAGTCTATTCTCGATAATTTTAAATTCTTTTCCGGTCCCTTGAAAAATACTCGATAAATTGAATAAAATCAATTTTAATTGGTCCCTTCGGTAATTTGAAGTTGAAGGAACATTATCTTGCTCTCAAACATGCGATAATTTGAAGTCCGGGCTTTCCTACTCTCTATAATTTGAAGCGTTTATCATGCACATACCTGTCGTTTGTTTACATACATGAACAGACCTCTCAATTGTTTACAAGTTTACATAAATGAGATATGAGTAAGTTCGCATTCTAGTCTTCTTTCAAACGTTAATGAGTCATGTTAATGTTTGATTTGTGCTATTAAAATGAATCCAAGAAAGAACAAATGTCTTTCCATAAGTTCCATAAGTAAACGCTTGTTATTTTGAACTCTTGACAATTTGAAATTTATCTTTGGTCTTTGAGTTTAAAATTATCGAGAGTCCACTGTATATACATTACAATGTACTCTGTCACGCTACCAAGAATCTGTCGTACGTAGACGCGGACAACGGTATGTTAGAAAGGTAAAATAATTTTAGAAAAATTCCGGTTTAACAATCTATAATATTATAAAATTCTAAGCATGCCGTGTCCGTACACGTTCTGTTGAAGCTATTTAAAAAAAAAACAACTGGAAAGACTATATAAACGACGGATAACACGATGCATTTTTTTAGATTTCTTGTCTGTTTCTTCGGAATTCACGTAAAAGCTACGGTTTTGGTGGTCCACATCTAATTCTTAGACTTAAAATCTACGCTACTTTTTATCCCGGGAATCCCGAGGGAATTTTCCCGGGAGCGGTTTGAAGTTTTTCAGATGCATAAAAATTAGCTTATTCCGACACAATTTTCACTAAAACGATAGCTTACATACTTTTTAAATTCTGCGATATTTTTTGTCCCGGAAATCCCGCGGGAATTTCAAGTCAAGCGTGGACGAAGTCGTGGGCAATGTAGCATTTACATTGAAACACTTAATAAAAAGAACATAACAACGTGGCTGGACTGATCTGTATAATTAGTTTTTTTTTTTTTTTAGCAAGACTTATCGAGAGATGCACTTTACGTGTACTTTGTGACACTACCTCACAGAATACATATTACCTACTGCAGAAATTATACGGGTTCATTTCTGTTTTTCAATTTGTATAGAAATGATACAACATATCTTTTTTTAATAAAATGATCCATATTGTTACAAGCCGTCGAAGATAAGCGCACAGCTGCCTGTTGTAAGTGCAGTCCATTGTCTTCCCGGATTAGGAATTCTTATGTCTTTTGAATTTGTAATTAAGAAAAACATGCTATAGTCTTTTTACTTGTTTTATAACCATCATTAGCGTCGAACTAATCCTTATTGTTATTGTTTTCGACTCTGTGGCCGTTCGCAGGTGTGCAAATTACTATTTCCCAGAAACTCAGTGTGCGCGGCCAATTTCTTTGTACTGTGTAGTTAGTATAAGACGATGCCCGAATGGAGGAGCGGGCAGTCAAGCGACGACTACAAGACGAGTAAGAAGTTTATAGTGCTCTCGATTAGCGATGTCGAATTATATTGAATCGTGCAGTGTGAACTGGTTGCATCCAGTTTTATTTGTATTTGTTTTATACGTGTTTGTACAGTTCTAATAAATTCTATAATAGTTCCAACGGCATTCTTAATTCGAGTCCTGTAGCTCGTAACAATATATTAAAAAACGGTTTCATCGGTAACTTTTCAACTGCTCTTTCGTTTTCGTTTTTTTTAGTTGCTTTATTGAAGTGAAACTTCTTTAGAATCGTTATGATTTAAAACTCGATGAAACGAAAAAGCGACACTAACATAAAGTTCAACCTTACTTCATTCGAAATAAAACACATTTCTCTTTACCCGTTAGTATTAATTTTCAATTTAAATAAAGCTTAAAAGATATCAAATGAATTTTAGGTCTATCTGTATAAACTTAATGCAGATATTCTTGTATACGTAGATTAAAGGAAATATGCGTAACAGTGCATTTAATTTTGAAATTTAGGCTAGTGATTTAAAGTGTAATTTATATTGAATTTTTTGAATTATAACATGTTGACGGATGTAGGCTAAAGGAATTATATTTATATTAATAAAAGATAGAGAAGAATTATCTGTGAATATATTCTCCGAAGTTTCACTTCTACTGCGTGTGAAACGCACACACTTTGTTTTTTCATTGTGAAATGTTCCAAACTTTTTTCTTTTAATTTCTATTAGTTCTTTAAATACAACAATATTTTTTACTTTAAAGGCTTGTCCTTGAAAATACTTCATAATCTAAGAAACACAATTAAATAACAAATTAGCAGTTAAAAGAGTTACATATGATACCTTTTTTAACAACAATTAAGTTCGTTTTCGGCAAACTTAGCGTAGGACAGCCCGGTGGACTGACGACCAGCACAAGATCGCCGGCAGGGATTGGATGAGGAAGACGGGAGACCGGGATATGTTGAGCGTACTTGGGGAGGCCTACGTCCAGCAATGGACTGAGATTGGCTGAAGAAGAAGTTCGTTTATGTTTTAATGTTGACAAGGCCTCATTTTTATCAAAATTGAAAGACAGAAATGAACCGACTATTTCGGCGTACCAAAATAATAGCATTCACTAAGCAAACTCTTTACAAATACGTTTAGATGTCGTCAACTCGACACGCATTCTCCTCACGTGAACGAAAGTTGTACAAGATGCGGCCCAACGTGTCTTGTCTTACTCATTACCATATTCAGAGGAAAGTATTTACGTCGACATTTTGATCGACACACTGACTTGCGGAATGGTTAACATAGTTAGCATTTGGTTATCAAATGACTCAAGAAGAGTGTCAACAAAGAATGTCGATGAGAAATCCATTGATGGACTGCCCACTACCCCGTAATCATAATGGAGGAGTATTAAGGTCGCTTATACTATTGAAATACTCACTAAAACACCCCTGCTTTGCTGCTTAATCTCTACTGAAGTCAAGTATGATTTCACATGGAGTAACCTTCGAACTTTTGGAATGACTCTACTAAGTACCAGCTTAAAACATTGGAGCCAATTGAGATAAGAACCAAGAGGTTGACTGTCAGCGACTAGCTTGTAATACAAGGCTTCAAAGCTTAAAGCATCGACGCCGAGTTGCTAATTTATCGCTGTTTTACAGAATTCATTTCGAAAACTGTACAGTTGAACTGTTCGACCTTAATTTGCCTATACTATCCCAGCTTCGAATGACAAGGCAGCATATTGGTCTACGCCGTCTTTTCACGGTGGAAACACCATCAGTGCGAACGAAACGTTTTTCCTCCACGTTCTTTCCGCGTACGGCAGAGCTGTGGAATATTCTACCAAAGTCCATGTTTCTCGAAAAGTACAATCCGGGTGTCTTCTATTCTCGTTTGAATGTGTATTGTTAAATGCCGTCAAAGATAAGCGCACAGCTGCCTGTTGTAAGTACAGTCCATTGTCTTCCCGGATTAGGAATTCTTATGTCTTTTGAATTTGTAATTAAGAAAAACATGCTGTTGTCTTTTTACTTGTTTTATAACCACCATTACCGTCGAACTAATTCTTATTATTATTGTTTTCGACTTTGTGGCCGTTCGCAGGTGTGCAAATTACTATTTCTCGGAAACTCTGTGTGCGCGGCCAATTTTTTTATACTGTGTAGTTAGTATAAGACGATGTCCGAATAGAGGGGCGGGCAGTCAAGCGACGACTACAGAACGAGTAAGACGTTTGTAGTACTCTCGATTAGCGATATAGATGACGGACTTTACGCGTGCCGAATTGCATTGAATCGTGCAGTGTGAACTGTTTGCACCCAGTCGTATTTGTATTTGTTTTATACGTGTTTGTACAGTTCTAATAAATTCTATAGTAGTTCCAACGGCATTTTTAATTCGAGTCCTGTAGCTCGTAACAGTATTATTATCTAGATAAACATGCTACGTGTTCGAACGCATCATCATCTGACATTAGGCGTGATCGTGGTCAAACACGAACTAATTTATTATGACAAAGGCAGTAGCACAAATGTCATCCTTCATGGCATCCAACCAGCGTATTTGGCCTTTCGCCATCTACCGCATTCTAGCGGAAGCGGTATGGCCAGACTTTTGTTCCTTACATAACTAGCCGGTTTCCACATAACGTACCTGTACCAGAGTATATGATTCTCTTGCTATGCATCTCTTGTTTCTTGTATCACAAACGTGAAGATTATTGCGAACTCCACATGTATACCTCAGTATATTCTTCTTCTTCATTACCTCTATTATCATGTTTTATTAAGCATCTTATATTACTTTCCACGCAAAGATTAAAATACACGTCTCTTGGAATGACAAACGAATAAGCAGTATTAAACACAAGTCTACAACATTGTATAAACAAGTTATCGACTTTTACCTAACACAAAGGAAAAACTGTTTTATATGCTAACTACGTATGAATAACTAATATGAAATCAATTATAATTTTGTTTGATTTTCACTCTGTGGCGAAAGTTAGTCTTTGGATTCTCTTTTTAATATTTCGTGAGCATTTTGATGTAATCGGAATTCTCATGAAATAGTCACGATTGTTCATCATGAATTATGGAGGCTTCTCCACTCCAAGAAGGATTACCGTATATGGGGTTCAAACTGAAAAAGTGTCCCGCGATGATTATAATGATTAATTTAAAAACCGAGCAGAGAAGCTAAAGCAGCCGTGTTTGGAGAATCCTTTAGGGAATTTTATATGTAGTACTAGTACTTGCATCACATACTTCACCTTTATTTTAATACTTGTCATGTTCCTCGTACGAATATGCGAAAGCGGTCGCCTTCATCGTCAGCCAATTACAATCCACTGCTAGACGTAGGCCTTCTCAAGTCGGCGCCACTCATCCCGGACCTCCACCTTCCTTATCCAGCGCCTACCGGTGACCTTGCGCAGATCGTCAGTCCATCGGGCCGGAGGGCGTCCGACACTACGTTTACCGAGACGTGGTCTCCACTCCCAGACTCGTCTGCTCCATCGGCCATCGGTCCTGCGTCAGACGTGACCGCCTACTGCCACTTCAACTTACTAATTTTGCGAGCTATGTCGGTTACCTTAGTTCTCTTACGGATATCTTCATTTCTAGTTTTATCCATAAGAGAAACACCCAACATAGCTTGATCCATAGCCCGTTGAGCGACTTGGAATTTGTGGACCAGTCCTGCCGTCAGTGCCTACGTCTCGGACCCGTAGGTCAGGACAGGAGGATGCACTGCTCGAAGAATTTCGTCTTCAGGCATTGCAGGATAGTCGACGAAAAGACTTGACGAAGGTTACCAAACCCTGCCCAGCCCAATCTGTCGTTTTAGGCCCTCAGTATAGCGCTAGTTATGAGCTATAAAATTTTACCCCTACAGGAAAGGAGAAAGAATATTAATTCCTGTGACCAAGCGGCCTACCGTAAGAGGCGACAAAACAAACCACAGCCAGGTTGTAGGGTATTTGTCCATCTGGATGGCTACCACTCTTGGTCTAAAGTACACCATCATAACAACCTTGAGTTGTGTTCTGGTATTGATGGTCAAGTTTCAGTGTCTCCTTCGAGGCTGAACAATAATATAAAGTTGATTCTTAACTTACTTCTATTTTCCATGATATGAATGTTACAACTGTCTTTATCAAAAACTATTCACAATTTAAAAGAAATTCAGGAGAATCGTGTAATATTTGTAATGGACGAGTCTTGAAAAATAGATATATCAATAATAAACAAGATACAGAAGACAGAAAGACATGGCACGAACTATGTGAGGTTTCTGATACAACGCTAGTCGCTAGTGTACATTATATAACGTCATAGAGAACAGAGTGCATTAGAATACCATTAGTTCTTGAGTAGAGAATCCGTTAATATTTCAATGACGCATTACCTATCCAGTGGAGTGTCGTTGTAAACTAGATAATTAAATCACCATTGTATATGATCATTTGATAGAATAGTAAAGATTGTTTGATCGACGTGGTTTTATTCTCCTCGCCCGACTACCTTACGCCTACGTATTCAAGAAGTAATGGAACCTCCTGATAAGAATATGCATACCCTCTTGCTGATAGGTATATTGAAAAAGAAATATTGAGCAAATAAATACACTTAATTATAAACTTAGGCGATTCTAAGCATATAGAAAAACCTTGAAAATTCATAACAATTTTCTGTCACACACGCCTTACCGCATAAATTTACATACAGTATTAAAGTTAAACTTATTTCTAACAAAACCTAGCTAGAACCGATCATAAAGTACGAAACCGTAAAACGTGTTACAGTTAGACCGACAATTTATAAACTTCGCAAAAAGTCTGAGCTTAACAAAAACTTTTAAGTCGTAAATCTAGGGAACAGAGCTGAAAATAATATGGCGAACTTTCAGTTTGAAACCTGTACTAGGTGTTCTGTATAAATTTTAAATGTAATAAGCAAGTTTAGGGTTGCCTCGACTAGGTGGAGGAGCGAGATGCAATGCTCCTCCGTCTCAAAGGAAGATCTTCCAGCGAGGCTCTTGTTGTTCCTCGCACGCCTTAGTCTCGAGGTAATCCTATTTCATACGATGACTGCGAATTCCTATTCCATCCCCGTATCCCATTTCCTTGTATCTCATGTCTTCTATCTTATCTATAGGCTGGCAACGCGTTAGATTCGGCCCTAGTGTTGCAATTATCTATAAACGATTCCATTAATCCATCCACCTTATCCATTAGATAGGAAGTCTGCCTGATTACCAGGATCACAATAAAAATAGGAAGACTGTGCCGAAGCCCATTTGAGTTGCGATACCTTGGTATCCAATTCTGTATTGTTAAAAGTATGGCCCGTACCTTCGTGATTGTCGTCTTGTTTTTTAATATTGTTCTGCATGATGTGTGAATTCAAGCATCCATAATAATGCAAGTTTCAAAAACCTTCAAGCAAATAGACATCAGGCGACTTTGTATGTTCGTCTTTGACTCACGTCCTTGAGAAACGTGAGCTTCAAGGGTGCAAGTGTTAGAGCAAATACAAGTATCCTAGGTAAACTGCGGCAACACTTCTCTTCATCTCTCAGCTAGTCGCGCAAATGGCGCCTTGCTGGTCTATTACGGCATTACGGAAGAGACTATAGCAGTTACCATAATCAAGTTCAATTTACCTCAGCGAAAAATTGATCCTACAAAGAATCCCGTTTACCATTCTTGGTATTGATATTACATAGTACAATTTTTAGTACAATCAGTACAGTTGTTTTGCTGTAAACGCGTTACAAAAGCAGATAGAGTTACTTTCATATCTATTGTATTAGAATAGAATATAACTTTATTTTACAAAAATGATACATAAAATGAAGAACATTATATTCCAGTACAATCTCATCACCCATGGCAATTACTTCCAGACAACCTTTGGATGGAGTTTAAGCAAAACAACAAAAGTCGGTAGTTGCTAAACCAGCAGATACCATTATCCCAAGTAAAATAAATTTAAAAATCACGATCAAAGCTCTAGTAGTTTTTTACATATTTGAAATAAAGATTCAAGTGTCTATTAATACCGCAACAGACTAATAATTGCAAAACTGAAATGTACCCTGAAAGGAGAACAGAATCAAAATCCAATTTCCGTTTATCATACGTGCAGTAAACATTCGTCTGGTATCGGCATTGTTGGGTACAAGGATTGATTGACATGTTTTGATGACCTACATAACCAGTTTATGTGTAGTTAGAGCATCACGAGATGTCCATTGACCAAGTCGATTGTTTATATTGTTTAAATATATCGATGATTATCGGTTATTTTCTCTCGTACTCGATTGTTTCAAGTACGAATCGCACGTCATAAAAAAACAGTTGCGCTGATGAATAAACGAAACTAATGGCTGATTTATATTAATCCAGCTACTGATTAGGAGAGCGGACTGACTCCAAATATCATCAATCGGAAATATTGAAGTCAGCGCTGACTTGGTAGCGTGGTACTTCAAATCAATTAACACGATGTCAAAGAACATTCAGATATGTTTGAAACTTATGAAAATGGGTTTTGTTAGAAAGGACCAAATAACAATTAAAATTAAAAGTTGTACAAAGTGCCTTACATTATAGTAATTGTAGCATAATTAAAATTCCATAAATACATAGAGAGCTGCCATTACGGTCATTCAGAATTAAATTACGTAGCAGGTTAATGGTATTAATGATTTTTCCAATTGGAAATAGTACAGTCGCGATATGGAAAGGTTCTCACCATGCAATTCATTTTGACCAGAAACTACTGAGTATCCTATACCCATAGAAAATGTTTTAAAGAAAACTATATTTACGCATTGGACCGCCAAATCAAGTGAGACACTTTATAAACCTACAAAACGTACCAGCCTCATAGATTTTGTACGAACAAACCCGTTATACATACCTACTTATGACGTCATAAGTAGGTACATGTAACAGGAGTCAAATAGCGCATTAATTACACCGGCCCACAAAAGAAAAATGGTCTATACTTTTGAACAGATTCATCTATTCTTATGTATTTCGATGCGCTGAATCCGAATCAGTTTGGTCCATACATTAAAAGGTGTATGGACCAAACTGATCCCAGATTCGGTCTTATAGTCTATACACCGCCAAAATGGACCAAACTGACCCGAGCTTGGATTCAGCGCATCAAAATACATAAGAATAGATAGGTCTGTTCAAAAGAACAGACCACATTTTTTTCTAGGCCGGTGTAGTTGTTTGAAGTAATCCTCGTCTCTATACATTAATACGCGAAGCAAATACTTTGTACCCATTTGTACGAGAATTGCGCGGACGGAGGAGCATGAAATTTCGCACACTTATAGTTTATATAGAGAAGAAGCTACGAATTCTAATATTTTTATAAAAATTATGCATAAAAGATACATTAAGTCAATAAAAAATATTACCCACACTACCGTGTATTTGACACACACACGCATATATACTCTTTTGTTTCTTGTTGCCTTGGCGAAATCTGTCATTATAGAAGTATAGTCTTTGATATTAATCATTATGGTCGAATTTCGAGCACGGGCGACAACTAGTTAATATTAATTCTCTCATAATATTTTAAAAATAAGATGGTAAGATGGTACTTTAATGCTTGTTCTTTTATATGTAAAAAATATTAGAATTTATCGTAACATGCGTCGCCACCCCTACTGTGGATGAATCGAAAACAAAAATATTACTTTCCATGTACCAACCATATAATAGCATTATTTGCATTTCCTTTTTGTAACTACAAATTTTAGATCAAACCAAATGATAACTTTTGCCAAGTAGGTCAAAAGTTACAGTGTAGGCAAAACATAACTTGAACTTATTTTGTTGGTATTGCTGTACATATTTTGGCACACTTTTATATTAGTGTATTGGCAACAGCTCAATTTAAAGTCAGGCTATTTAGGCTATGATAGCTTTGTGTCTAACGCACTTGCGGTTCAAATATCAAATTCTAGCCGTGAAGTATACACCAATGAAGTATATAAATTTTCTAATCTGATGTGTGTCCTAATTAATCACTTCGTGTTGACTCACGGCGAAAGAAAATATCGCGATGAAACGTGCAAGGTAACCGATGTGTCAAATCCGGTAATCCGCCTTGGACTAGCGTGGTGGTGGAGTAAGGTCGGCCGGCAAAAGCCCACTCAACCGTAGATGCCATCAATATAATATTTATTTTGTTCTATATATAAATTTCTGATAGTAGTTGTTTGTAACAACGTGAAGAGTGGAATCTTCTGATACAGGTATTTCATACTTACAAGAAGATTCTCACCACCAATGTATCTAAAGTTAAGGCACAAACTTCAATAAAGAATTATTATTATTATTATGTTCTTTATATATAATAAATATAATATTAGGTATGCACATAAATATACGACAAAGCAAGATTGTTCTTCATGAGTATTATTTTTCAATACATTTTATTTCGCAAAATATAATACTTCTCGCCGTATACAGACAAAGTAGCGAGCGAAGCTATTTAAAAAGCCCAAACAAACTATATCACAATAATATTAGTTACAACAACTAGCCATTTTCCAAATGTACGATAAAATTACATTCCAGGAACATAAATTATAATACAATTTACAGACTTCGCTAATGTGTGCATTAACCCAACCATAATACAGATAGTAGTATTCCGAAGTTACGTTCCCATTAGTAAAGGCAACATGGCGCCTAATTTGTGACGATAAATCAAATTATCCCAGCAATAGATCACTGGAAAGCGATTAGTCAGTTAGAGATAAGTCATTAACACCCATAACTCACTGCAACACGCTCTTCATTGTGTTAATTATTTATGTTACCGTTAAACTGTCATAATGGAATTTATTAAAAGAAACTATGTGGTTGTTAATTTTATTTACATTTTTAAATTGAAATTTTATTTCATCTCTTCTTCAGTGACCAAGGTCCTTAAAATGGTCGCTTTTAGAGAATCGCATTACGAAAATATATTATTATTAGTAAATGCAAGATATGTCTTCACTTTATTTTGCATACTAATTTATCCATTTTTATAAAAAAATTATACGTGTTTTTTTATAATAAATGAAAATATTAATAAAAAGTTATCAGTTGTAAAAGGAATGTTAGGTAAATATAGGAAATTGTATATTTAAGAGACACAATTTGAAGCGTCGTTTGCAGGAATAATACGATCCCCACATTTAAAATATACAGAGTGTATTTTTCAAGTGGGCCTTCAAGGCTAAATCCTGAACTATACGAAATAGCCAAAACACACTCAAAGGAGTCTCGAGGCTGAATTTGACGAAAACTGAAGTGTATAATTACATATTTGAAAAATCAATTACCTTTGCCAGGATTCGAATCGGCTGATTTTGAAAAATTAAACAAACAAAGCCTGTTTTATTATACCAAATTATAGTGTAGCTTATAAGGATCAACTTCTGTGCAGAAATTTCAAATGGTAAACCAAGGGAAAGGGTTGTTTTTGAACAAAGTGTTCTATTTTCCATACATTAATTAAACATAAAATAGTGCCGGCCATTTGACCGCACCTCATTTGAACGCAATCAATGTTTACCCATTGACTGATTTGATTGATTTGGGGTAAAGTAACGTGCGTTTCGAATATTAATTTATAGATGCGTATTAAAAATAAAATAATTTTGTTGTTATGGTGGCATACTCTGCGGCGGTGATATAGAGATAACCGGTGTGTCAAACCTGCCAAGCCGCTTTGGACAAGCGTGACGGGTATACTGTCCGTTCCCCCTATAATGGGAGGCCCGAACCCAGCAGTGGGACATTTATGGGCTGATATTATAAGTTTTAAATCACTTCATTTGGTGCTTTTGTTTACGTAGGCCCCGTCTGTACATTAATGGTCTAAACTCAGACCATACAAATCTGATCCATTTTAATTGAAAATTGGCAAGCAATCGTATTGAAACACCGATCCAGGGTTAATTAAAGGGTTTAAGGTACTCACTATCTTAGCCGACCAAGCTTCTATAGAGTAATTCACACTCACAGAATACAGAATTGGATTTATGCAACAAATGTCAGACAAATCTCAGAGACATTTTTGTAGAGTCGTCTTTGTAATAAAGTTTTTATAGTTTTGTTGTACGACTTTTTGTTACTCCGTGAAACAGAAAGAGAGAGAGAGAGAGATAACACTTTATTGCACACCAAAATATACAATTACAAAAACAGACCGTATTTACAATATTTTCTAGGCAATACAATAGACGGCCTTATCGCTTAAAGCGATCTCTTCCAGGCAACCTAAACGAAAGAGATTTAATCAGGCGATATAGGTGGTGCAGGAAAAAGGCAATAGATACATATATACTCAAACTAATTTAAGAAATAAATATACAAATACATACATATATACATAGTCATATATATACAATAATACATTTCAAGATACATAAGTAACAGTTTCTTTGTGAGATAAAAGGTGTTTATACGTTCAGATCCTAGGAATGATTCTTTTACTTCCTCCCAATCATTTGGTGTCGGTACAATAGTCTTTTATCTCCATACTCAATTCTGGCATACATCTTCTGTCACACTACAAATCATCATGTTATCTTTCACACAATCAATCTCTGTCTTTTTTGGTCTACCTTTACATTTGTAACCATCATCTTCTAGGTTAACATTCCTTTTGTCACGTGACTTTCATCCCTTCTCGTAATCATCATCATCCATTCCCTTCTTAAACATATTATTAACGCGGACAAAAGCTAGTTTATGTACATTTTGAAGTATATTTTAAAGCCTGTTAATATAATAAAAATAATATACTTCACTCAAAAATTAGTATGAAATAACCCTAAATGATGAGCATTACGGAATTCCGGTGGTGGTTAATCAAGTGGTAATCACGTGAGCAAAACTATTATTTTGAAGAGTGAAAGTCTATGAGGGGATCGATAATAAAATTTACAATTATCGACAAAATGCTAGCAAGTGAATAGTCTTCACTTTAGTGAACAGGGGCTTTAAAATGGCTACTTCTAAAGAATCGCATTGTGAAACTAACATGTATCTTAATGTACTGGTAGTTACAAGATATACACTCACACACACACACTTTTATACTCACAAACCCACTCATACAAAAGCTCTCATACGTTTGTAACATTCAGCAGTATTTTTTTTTAATTTCTAGGTTGGCCTGGTGATCATTCAAACAAATTTTAACCTAATACAGGCACCGGACTCTTTCTAAATCAATTTAATACCTATAATTGCTTGTCGAAACTATGTAAAATTGATTTATTAAAAGCAAATAAAAAATATATATATTTAAAAAAATTGTGCAACATTCCACGTTATTTTGGGTCTTGTCATATTCGCGAAAATAGATCTTTACTTTAGAGACATATTAGGTTGGGGAAAAAGTTTCTTCGTATTTTATATAAAAATTCAAAAGGTTTTTTTATAAAGTTTATTTACATTTGGCTAATAAAGTATGTAGGTGCCATTTTGTTGGATAACTTTTTGCCATCTTGTAGGTAGGGATGTGATCCCATTGCTATAAAAATTTTGAGGCTTCTTAACACCTCCCAGCCAAACTCTCGTATTTTTTGCTGAGTGGCTAAAGATGTGTGAGGTCTAGCGTTATCATGGTGAAAAACCACACCCCTTCTGTTGATTAATTCCGGCCGCTTTCTCTCAACTTTTTGCTTTAATCTCATCAGTTGTTCGCAGTACAGTTCAGAATCGATGCTCCTGCCTGGCGGTAACAGCTCATAATGAATAATGCCCTTCCAATCCCACCATACACACAGCATCACCTTTTTGCGAGTTAACCTGGGTTTCGCCACAGTCTGTGAAGCCTGACCGGCCTTTGACCACGATCTTTTTCGCACGTTCTTGTCGTGCGTGATCCACTTTTCATCATCAGTTATCAGCTTCTTCAAAAATGGTTCGGTTTCATTACGTCGTAATAAAGAATCACAAATGAGTACACGGTTCATTAGGTTTCTTTCAGTGAGCTCATGAGGCACCCAAATATCGAGCTTTTTTGTGTACCCAGATTTTTTCAAATGCACCAAAACCGTTTTGTGGTCAATTCCCAATTCTCCAGCTACATTGTAACTACTAATATGCTGATCTTACTCCAATTTTTAAAAAATGGCATCAATTTTGTCCGTAACAGGGCGACCAGAGCGACGTGCATCTTTCATATTAAAATTTCCGGATTGAAAACGCTTAAACCAAATTTGCGCTACTCTCACAGATACTTACTACATTAGGTCCATAAACATCACAAATTTTTTTCGCGGCTTGTGTTGCATTTTTACCTTTTCTGTAGTAAAATTTTAAAATGTATCGAATTTCTTCATTAGATTCACTCATTTTAACAATAAGAAAAACAAATGAAAATCTCACATTTCCCTAATTTGAATTTGGAATTGTCTTCTTTAAAATTAAAACTTTTTAATGATACCAAAACCAGCCAGATACAAATGGTATAGCAGAAGAGATCTTATTACAACTTCATACATACTATATGCGAAAAGACTTTTTCCCCAACCTATTATAATGATATAACCCTTTCTAACTTTGTTATTCTTGTTTCTCTTTATATTTTCCTTGTCATTTGGTATGTTTCACTATTCTAGCGTACATCTTCAATCTTATCATTAACCTTCGTATCATCCGAATTCACAAATATCTTTCTCTAAAATTGTATCCAAAATAATTTATTATCAACTAGCTGATGCCCGCGACTTCGTCCGCGTAATTAAAGTTTTTTAACTATCCCACGGAAACTCTTTAATTTTTCGGGATCAAAAGTACACTATATGTTGACCCCCTGGTCAACATATAGGGTACTATATTAGCTACCACAAACAGAGAAACAAAAAATTTGAAAAAATCTAAATTAGTTCTATTTCTCTTCTTACATCCCCCTGTCTCGGTTTTTAGCAATTTTTTTTCATTGTACAGAAATTCGACTTCTACAGTTTTATTATATGTAATATATAGTATACATTTCTTAAATGCCAGTAACGTTGGTTCCCACACTAGGACTAGCCTCTATCGTGGGGAACCAACTTAGTATTCTCTATATAATTAACATTATTTGACAGCCTCTGTGGTTGAGGGGGCAAAGCCTTTGCCGGCTTACCTCACTGCAACGTAGAGGCTCCGGGTTCGATTCCTGGTATAGTCAATTTCAGAAACGTGTTTTCTCCGTTATTTATTATGGTCTGGGTGTTTGGGATCGGCCCCAGAATGGTCCGTTGTATATTACCCATAACACAAGCGTAACTTGCTTAATTTGGGGATATACAGTGTGTGTTTGTCTGCCGATTTATTATTTTATCTGTATTTATTTACTCTCAAAAATTTTTTTTTTTTTAATATACAAAGATATTTTTGTAAAAAATATATAACATTATTCTTTTATAAAAATACATCAAAATAAAATACATATTATTATTATTATTCAATAACATTACAATTCTAATATTTTGTTGGGTGTGTGTATTTTTTTTTGTTCTATAATTTTCATCTCTCTTCTTTACACGTCCGCATTACGCTAAAAAACTTCTTCCTGTAAAATTTTAATTGGGCAACTTTCTGTTATGCTTTCGCGTCATTAAAATAAAATGACAACATAAACAAAAATCACATAAAATATACCTCAATCGAATTTATGGATTGGTATCCAGCCAAACGACCAATAATTATACGATACTCGATAAATTGGTCAGCACTAAGTGAAAGTGAAATTCCGAACGCGCCAATGTGGCCACGCGAGGATGAAAGTGAACCGAAAATATCGCTGTTGCAACACAGTATATTGTTGGAGCACATCAAACATGCTGATTGTCTACTTGATGTAAAGTGGTTAAATCTTAGTCTTCTAGCACCTGACCTATTATATCTTTATATATATAATTCTTCTGTACGTGTGTTGACAGTGAACTCCTCCTAAACGGCTGAACCGATTATGATGATATTTGTTTTGTGTGTTTGAATGGGTCCCCGGGTGGCTTAGATTCACAATTGGAACCGATAGGTGGCGCTGAGATCGGGTTCTAGAATCCTCCTAATCACCTGGAGCGATTTTGGCGATATTGTTTTTGTGTCATGAAACAAAGTTTTTTAGGAATTCAGAAAATATGGCGGTATGAAGTTCGCCGGGTCAGCTAGTATATTATAATATTCTTCTGTTATTATTATTCTTAATTTTAATGTAATAATCACTATTAATCCTAACTTAGCTCCAAGACTCTACGCTAATACTCGAAATATAGTAGTATGATAGAAATAAGTAGATATAAGACTAAAAATTGTAATGACACTCGGGCATATCATGTTCGCCTGAGCCCACAAAAAAAAAACTTGAAATATAGGTATAGTCGCGGAATAAACAAATATTTGGAGCGATACGCTCTAACCGTTTGATATCGAAACACTTATCTTAGTATCATTAAATATCCATTTCTCCACGGGTTTAGGTTTCCGGGTGTGACAGAAACTTACAAATAAACTTACTTATCTTACTTATGATATTATACTATAGATATCGGTTTTAAGGTTTAACGATTGTATTTTCTTAAGTTTTCGCAACTAGTACACGTAATAAAACTACCATGTAACGGTTTGAAGCGCAGTATTTTATTTGATTTTTATTCCGACGTTTCGGCCACTTTTTAATAGCTGTGAAATCACGGAAAACAACTTGATCACAACTACAGAAAAGTAGGAATAAAAGTCAAATAAAATGACCGCGTTTAAACCGTTGAATCGTAGCTTTATTAATAAATGATCGATTGCTTACAATCAGGTAAATACTGTGCATACATCTATGCCAATTAAATCAAAGTGTCTACCATTGCAAAATAAAATGTTGTAAAGACTGATATTTAGACGACACCTAATCATATCGACATATCTAGGTAGATAGAGATAGAACTTTCAGATAAAGAGAGCGAGACAAAGTCTGTCTCTCTCTTTATCTAAAAGTTTGTCTTAAATAGACTCCAAAACTGTTCAACAATTTTTTTTGAAAATATTACCTATTAAAACATGTACTTCATTTAAATGGAATTCGCTACCTCTCTCCCGTTTACCATATTTTTGAATATATAAATTAAAAGAATTTATATATAACAAATCTGTATTTTACGCATCTCAATAGTAATATTGAATTAATATTTCAATGTATAAGTCCATCACGTCACAATATTTGTCCTTTGCAGTCAGGTGGTAATTGTAGACAATGTGTACAGTCAACCAAGTTCCTCCTAGATCAGTTTTCTAACATTTTGCTTTGAACGGCTCATAAACTTTCGACATCCACGCACACACTCTCAAATTTCATATACACCAATCAGGACGTTTCTGAAATGTTTAAACTAAAGGAAACAATTACTCGTGTTTAGATGCAATATGCGTTTTGCCGTTTGAAGACGCCCTTTCTCTTTTGTATTCTGCTCTCGCTTTGTTTACGGACTTCGATTTTATTCCGCCCTTGTAAAACCCAAAACAGGTAACAACAAAACCCCACCGCTTGAAACTGGTGTTTTACTTGCGCGCGTGTCGTTGCACTGTTAGCGAAAGTTTTTGCCAGGCGATTTTAGCCTAATAGGTAGTGCACCGCCGCTTTGGTCGATTGTATACTAGGACATTAGGTCGGAAAAATGACTAAGAGGTGTTTGCTTTTCGGCCAGGATTCGAACCTGTATAATTTGATTTTGGAACGCGAGTGCCTTAATCGCTAATGGTTGGTTCAGTCTTATATCTTACCGACCGTTCATTTGCCTTATCATTGGTGAAAATTTGACTTGACCATACAAGTAATCGTATTGTGGTAGCGTAATGGCTGGCGCACGCGTCCCAAACACAAAGGGCGCGCATTGGATCCTGGCCGGAACGCATGCACCTCTTAGGTAGTTTTTCGACCTAATGTACATATTATTGTTACAATTACCACGTGCTAACAACGGTGAAGGAAAATATCGTCATGGAACTTGCACATCGAGATAATCGATGGGTCAAACCTGCCAAGCCGCGTTGGACAAGCGTAGCGGGTATACTATCCGTTCCCCTATAATGGGAAGCCCGAGCCCAGCAGTGGAAATTTTATGGGCTGTTATTATTATATTATTATATACAAGTAATGTCAAAATTCAACCGATGCTAAGGCAAGTGTAGGAATAGTAAGATATAGAAACCGACCATAAGTTACCATGGCTATGTGATATTGCTATACGAATATATACCACGGCTTATAGTACATAGATGATAGTAATGAACAATTATAAAACACTGAATAACGTATTTTTTATAAGACGTTAAAAGCCGTGCGTGTGCGGCGATGCAAGCACGAAATGATACCACTCACTTTCGCTGCGCTGAAATTTGATACATCATTTACACACTCATGTATAGTATTTTTATTAAAATGGAGATAATGGTTGTAAAAAACCTCGAATATATTATATCCGTCTGGATAGCTACCCCCCTGGTCTAGAGTATGTCGCCATAATAAGATTGGATTGTGTTCATTAGTGGCCAGGTTCCGGTTTTCCATTAGAGAGCGGCAGCTTTTTGGTGTTACAAATATCCATAGGCGATGGTAACTGCTTTTCATCTGGTGGGTCGTCTGCGTGTCTGCTGATCTCATGCAATAAAGAAAGGAGAACTTTTATATAGATACTAAATCATTGTAAAAATATGAAAGTAAAAACGAATTCGCCTCGGTTACATAGATATTATTAAATTAATGAAGATTATACATAGTTTGCGTGATAAAATCTATTACTATTACCGGCAACATTGGTCATGCAATGTTTTTGTAGATAGGTAGCTAGCTAGCTAGACTCTAGCTGCTAGAGCGATGCGTACACGTCAATGCGAACTACTTAAATTAAATATGTTGGATTATTGTACTATTTTAACGAATTTATTTTCTGACAGAATAACAGAGGGTAGTTTGTATCCATTACCCCACTACTATATTCGTTCTGTCATGGCTCGAATATAAAAACGT